>JAZGUH010000488.1:0-1390691 GCA_037893225.1 Hippasteria phrygiana
AGTATAATCACTGCACTGCGACCATACACGACGACCTACATTGCTTACATCAAGCCACCGCATGCAGATCATCACAACTCCACCTCAGTCATCCTGGCATTGTATCTTCAAAAAAGTACCGTTAAAAGGAAAACAAATCAATCTTGGGGTTTAGTAGCGCTGTATAGGTGCTACGAAACTCGGTTTTCCCATTTTCGAAGTGCTCGAAAGCACCGACGAGTTTCGAGTATCGTCATTATTCTCGGGTCCCACCAAAATAATTTTCAAATTCGCATCAAGCTTAACGTCTAAGCATTCTTTTTGCGGGCCAAAATTGGCAGTTATTTCACCTGTTAAAAATTTCTCATATTTTAAAATAAATCCCTAATTCCCCCAAGTCCCTCTGAATATTCCGTATTCTCAAAGATATAAGTATCCTTGAGGCAAGTATCAAGCGGTCTTCGGAATACGCGTATCCTACCCCACAACGTATAAAGATATGTTGAAAGTCACTATAAAACACATAGGCCCTATGAAACCAAAACATTGTTTGTACTTATTCAAATGAAACTCACTATTATTAAAAACGTTTCCTTTTTATTTTGTAAAGTATAAAAGGCACATAACAAGAGCTTTCAAAATGGGTCTTAAGGATATTTTTTGCTTATACATGTACAAATATTACAAAGAACAAATTGAAACTTTATTGTAATATATCACTCAGTTTTACATTATGATGTGGTTGAAAATCTTCAAAGTTCCATATGATTTACACTGTTAAAACGCCGTTAAAACTTTTTTAAAACAACCCAGGTTGTTTTAAGCGCCCGTGTTCAAACAACCATGTTGCCCCCGTTTAAGCAGGGCACATGAACAACCTGGTTGTTTAACTTGTTTAAACAACCTTTTAAACGGCGTTTGAACAGTGTACGCTGTTGAGTTTTTCAAGTCGTGTTTAAAAACTGTAGTGTACATCATTTGCAAACATCAAAAAACAAAAAGTAAATAGCAGTCTCGTGCAAGCATCCTCTGGCACCTGGTGTGCTGTCGTTTTGAAGAAAAGTGGAAATTTATATCGTTTTCCAAAAATTGTCGGCCGACAATCGTTGAAAAGTCTAGTTCCCCGACCTGATACTTCGGCGACTATAAATTGCTCCGTGTTGTCTGAAGTATGCTCAGGGAACCAGACTACTAGTACCAGAACATAATTTGTTTTCTGTTCTCAGAATCTATGCACACAAACCTTTAAACAGGTCACCGTTACAGTATTTGCTAGCACGCTATAAAAATACTAACCCCAAATCCATTTATTTCTGAAAATTAAAGTAAAAGCAAATCGTGTATACTACCTTTTAAGGGTTCGTTACTCAAAAGTAGCTTTGGCGGCGCATTTTGTTGCGTCGGGTTATATTATGACCATGGCGACGATTGGCTTTACTGATTTGAATCGAAGTTTCACCGTGTAGTTATACTGCCCGTCATCTTTTCGAGTTTCCAATTTTTGCTATTCATTTAGCAATAACGAAAGTGATTATGAATTTGTGCCCGTGATAAAAAAAAACACACCCACGTTTATTTACTGAATAGGGCCTACATGTACTTCGCAAATGTCGAACTATTTGTGTCCAATAAAATAAAGCCTATCTAAGAGGAAAGATTAGACGCCCAAAATAGAAAAATCCTTAATATAAAAACATAATTTAAAAATGTGAAAATTTTGTTCAAGAGCAACATATCTTTGAAACACCTCGGCATCAAACTTGTTCGACTGCAAAGACATATTACAGACCGTGGCTAAAAATGAACATAAATCATGCATTCTGTTTATGCTTTATCATAAAATCCACTTAAATCTGTAATTACTGACGTGTAAAACAAATGTATACATACGAGTTATTATAATAATGGAAATTTAAGAAGAGTTTAGAACTTTGTTGCAGCTCGTCAACAGAAGATCAAAACTCAAATGTACTGTCAAAATAATTAAAGATCTGCATGCATCTGTTTTGAACAGAACACATGGCTTTTCCGTCAATTCTATATTGAGAGGGGTTACATACATTCAAACAGGGTGCACTGCATTGCTTCTAAAGGTGATGCCATAACTATAACTCTATTAAATTTAGTCAGGATCAAAATCGATATATTTCATGTGATAGGCCTATGCAGACATAATCAGGAATCAAAATCAATATCAACGCATATGATCTTCGAAATGGCTACTAAGGGTACACTGTAAGACTTTTTGCTGTTTGTAGATTATTTTTGCAAGATTTGCGTAAAATAACTGGAAACGTAAAAGAAATGTTCTGTAATAGGTTGCCATAAAGTAACTGCAAATTTACAGGAATAAAGTAACTATTATATGTTAATATGTGCTATGTGCAAATGTTACGATAACTTACTAAACACTACAAACTCGATATTGTCTTGAGTTAGCTGTATATTCAGTTTTCCCGCCATGATGAAGTCATGGTTTCCTATATACCAACAATTTCAATATTTAAATACGAAAGATGTAATGCGATTCTTCACCTATTTTTTGTAAAAAATGTAAATTTTATTCTGGAATTGTTTGAATAATTACACATTATGGACAGGAAAGTGTGTTTTTGGACTAAACACCACAATTTAACATTACTTTTTTTAACAAAGATTTCCTAAGCTCTGATTGGTCAGTTGCTGCGTAATGAGATTCGTGTAGGGGAACAGTAGATTCTCTAAATAAACAACACCGTTGTTGCTGTATATTTACAGCAGATACGGTATGTTGCATTGTGACAAAGTGGTCTTTGTAAATTTATATCCTCTGTATAAATTAACGTTAAAACATGAAATCTACGTAGGCGTGATATTTTTAGGTCACAGTACCGTAATTTTACGGTCCAAAATCCGTTTAAACTAAAACATGGCGATTGCTTTTTTTTTACAAGGGAAAAAACCGTTATTTTACGGAATTTTTTTACAGCGTAACTGCAAAGCAACAAAAATATTGACTCAATTTTAATCCATGTTATTATAATCGTAAAAATGTCCATTTCAGATTTTCCACGGCCCTTTTTTAGGGGGGGGGGGGCGACAAAATGTATTTTATATGAATCAATTGGAGAACTTTTAATTTCTTTTTTTGCTTTTGCACTTCGTTTCTTGCAAGATGTCTTGGCGTCGAAATTGAAGGAATTTCTATGATTTTTTTTCATAAAAATTCCTAAAGTATTTTTCATTGGAATTAATTTGTTAGTTTTTGGTTAGTTAATTAGCATTTCACGCTAAATATTTTTATCTGGAAAATTATGGATACCTTTGCAGACTTTGAAAATTCTTTGAAAAGTTAGTTTTTTTCCCCTGAAGTATTAATCCCGTCGTGATGGTTATGTCGGGTCCTATCGTGTTGAATCACCTCTTGGTCGAGCTCCTCTCTGGCTGTCTATGCTTACGCCTACGACGGGTACGTCGCCTTTTCTGAACAGAGACAAAATATCAAATCAAACCTTTAAATTTTACCAACACATTCGGGAACAAATACAAAATGTACAATTATCCAACATTTAAAAAATGTGTGTGGACAGAGGTCTCCAAAAAGCAGGAACTTGTCGACTAGAGACCCCACAATATAAAATGAACAGTAATAATGCGATTACTATATTACAAAGACGATAGAAAATAAATAACATAAAGGTTGGTACAGAGCAAGTAATGTGATATTAAATTTTGTGATTATTTTGTTAGAGAAAGGAAATTATTCTGCCTACAAATATTTGATAAAGTGGGTTCAAATTTGATTGTGAATAATACCATGTAGGCCCATGATTTGATGCAAATTTGTGAAATTAAATGAACTGCTTTAAATCTTTAACCTACACGCGTTTACATGAATAATGAAATGGGCCAATGCCTACATAATTATAGCATAACCAGTACTCACCGGTGTGTGAACCTGCGTGGTACTTTTTTGCGAATTTTTCTGTTCACCCGACGACTTGGGCCTACTGCCGGTGTCGTTTCCATGTTGTGCCTCGTCGCCACGTCTTTCGGAAGTGTCAGGTCTGTGAGTTCTCTACGGGTGATACATACGAAGCGTTTTAAGTGATTTATTAAATCTAAAAGTGAGAAAATGGTTCTCATCACGATATGTATTTTCAGAATTCCTTAATTATTTTCAATTTACTTAAGCCTTGTTTAAAAGCCTCGAGGCCCTTATGTAAGTTAGAGTAATGACTAAATTCTCATGCCTAATAATTAATACTTTTTTTTTATTAATTATTAAAAAGGCAACCCACACATTCCAGGAAAGTTAATAAACATCACTAAAATTGTAAAAACAAATCAAACAAACACAACCACAACAACTCCAAAACAACCACACACAAAAAACATGTCGTTTGCGAAAAAGAAAAAAGGTCCTTATTTGATTTTTTACTCAATCAATATTTTCCAAAATGGCCGCCCCAGATGGCTATTTGATGCCATCGGAGAACTCAAAATCGCTTCCAATCATGTAACAGATGGACTTGGAGGAAATCCTCTTTTTTCTTTGTATTTTCTTGACTTTTTTTTGGACAGAGGCATAAAGAAAACATTTTTGCTTGTTAACATTTCTTTTAATTGGCCTAACCCCCTTTTTAAATGGTCTGCGTGTATTGCATTTTCTTTGGACGTTAACATGCCCAGACCGTATTGTCAGTCATAACTAATGAGATATATTTTTAAGGGGCCTATTTGAAATGAAGGGATACGAGTGGGCTAGTTCTTGTTCAGAGCCTGAAAATAAGGGCCCGTTTGTTTCACACAGATCCGGATTTGTTGGTTTAAACACCAGAACCCGCCTGGGTTGCAGCGAACCAGCGGTTGGAATGGATGGATCGCTCATCCGGATGAGGATCTGTGTAAAACAAAAAAGCCCCAAGGCCAGGGATAGACCACTTGCTAATAAGTTCAGATTTATGCACCCGTGCGCATAAGCAAGCAGTGAGGGGGACGTGAAACTGCTACTAAAACACAATGGACGTTGGTCCATAATCTTGTGGTGTCGAGGTGAAAAACTTGCCGAAAAAAGAAAGAAACCGACCTACAGCATTCGTTTTTGTTCGACGCAAATTAAGGAATTAAAAGAGGAAGTGTTTTGCCTGGTCCCTGCATAATTTGAATATAAAGAAACATTTTCAAGACGTCTGGCTGCCAGTGTAGCTGCACCAACTACCATCAGCAATATAAGTAAGATTTGAGGCTTTAGTAGTGTAGTATGTGACTGTAGACCAAGGCCAGTGACCCGTCCCGGTGACGTCATCGACGATGACGTCATCGTAGTGGCGAATGCCTTAGACCCCCCCCCCCCCCCCCCCCCCCTGCAGTAGGATACCACGTTCAAACAACTTACCGTTGACGATGTCTGCAGCATGTAAAACGTCACAAGATGTCCACAGTGATCCACAGCGATCCACATAAATTAATTATTTAGAGTTTATCATTCACAGCACACTTCAGAAAACAAAATTCCCTCATAATCCAAGCAGTTCTATGTACAAAATTAACGACATGGTGTACATGCCATGAAGAATCGAGTCCTCCAATGTGGTAGGGAGATTTAGGGCGCGTTTGTTTCACGCAGATCCGGAGCGCGATCAGTGATCCGGAGCGTCGAAAGCTGCTCTGGATCACGTTTTTAGTGATCCTGCTGGCGAGGTGGGTTCGCAAGATCCAAGATGGCGACGTGCGAGACGGACAGAGAAAAGTGACGGTATTTTTTCGTAGATTTGAAGCATTTAACGAGCTATTGTGACAGTATTTACTCATAATTCTTTTACAGTGTATTTTTGTTATTAAAGCTATGTACGATTTATTTACTTTTCTGGATACTAGATAGTTTATCATAAAAATAGCCCTACAAAATCTAAAGCAGACGACATTGTCGTGTAATACAAATTCTCCCAGCATGCAACATATAGCGAGAGGGACTTGCGATTCTGTTTGTTTTCGTCCGGCTCTGGATCACCTCCCGATCTGTGTGAAACAAACAGGCCCCCAATCTCCATACCCCTCTTGCCAGCGGTTCATCACTTACGTTGAGAATCCGTGATCTAACGTTGTGGATGCAAAGTTCTCTCAACGCGAGTGGTTTGTGGTGATGTATTTTGTCTACCCATGGAGCTCAATGGTCTACCATTGTGCACAGCTGCCAACGCAGTGGGGGATATAATTCCTCGTTCGCACACATAATAGATGTCTGTCATCTTTCCTGAAGGTTATACAAGTAGTAGTGCAGCACGGCGGTTTGGTCGGCGTTTTGGTCGTTATTTTTGTGTACGTTGTAAAGGGATTACAGAGGAGATATGGCTAGATTTGAGGAGGGAATTGTGGAGGGAGGTGGAAGGTCACAGTACACAAAGAGGATTACAGGATGTATTGTGTAGGGATTATGTAAGAGGTTGGTTGCAACTATTATATAGTGGAAGGTCAGCACAAAAGGCACGTAATAATTTATGGTCATGAGGACTATGCCTATAGATGCTTTCAATCACCCTACTGTAAATACTATAATTGGTCTATTCATTGATGGGTTTGGGTCAAGGAATTATAATGGGATATATGAAGCACGATATGGGGGGGGGGGGGGGGGAAATGAACCCCCCCCCCCTTTTGTGTTGGTCATTGTGTTCCCGGAATCTCAGGAATTCTATTCAGAAATCTAGGGGGATGTGTTAGATAACAATAATCTGGAGTGTGCTTAGGGTATAGGGATAAAAAGGGGGGGGGGGGGGTACCCCTTTCCCCCATATCGTGCAGGGTATCAATGGAAATGGTTTGCTACGGTTTAGTCAGGACATTACATGTCACATTCTTTTAAGAGCTCGGAGACTGCGTGGTACTTCATATGTGTTGGGGACTGCTTGCAATGAATGCGTGGGTCAGTCGTTCATACTTCAGACAGAGCGGCACACCATGGGGAAAGGAATACACAGAGTCTAACCGTCAGGTAAACCTATTCCATTTTGCAATAAAACTCGAATAAATTCAATATTTGTTCATGTGTATTCA
Source organism: Hippasteria phrygiana (assembly GCA_037893225.1). NCBI lineage: Eukaryota > Metazoa > Echinodermata > Asteroidea > Valvatida > Goniasteridae > Hippasteria > Hippasteria phrygiana. Next base: position 7,015 of record JAZGUH010000488.1, read on the forward strand.
CTCATTTATTTATCTGTACAAAACTCTGCCCATTTATTGAAGATTTCCTTAATCGTCATTTCTATGTTTTTCTTCTTTAACATGGACGAACATTATGACGGTAGTAAATTACATGACACTGTTGCTCCTAAATTTACTTATTTTATCGGACCGGAAAGTACAAAGTGAGCCATGTAACGCCACGGGTTTTAAAGGTAAGCGTGCTAAAAGTTCACGTAAAAATTAACACATAAAACATAACATTGAAATAATCAAAGTAGATTACGAAAAAGCGAAAACTAAAAGTAAACATTTAAAACAAATGTACAAATTAAGTCTAGATAGGTGACATACATTGTCTTCCAATTCAGAACCAGACTCATCTTCATCTGATAATTCGTTATCTTCTACCTCCCGTTTCGGATTCCAAATCATTTTCCTCGAAATCTTCGTCTTCATCTTGCGTAGATTCAGTTTCACAGTTTTCTATTTCTGAATCTTCAAATCGACCTACGCCTTTTAAAATAGGATTCAGAATGATCCACGTCACCATATTCAGATTGAATAGCTTCAATTTCAGGATCATCGTCAACTTGATTCATTTTAACTTTTAGCACGCTTACCTTCAAAAAGATGAGTCTGGTTCTGAATTGGAAGACAATGTATGTCACCTATCTAGACTTAATTTGTACATTTGTTAAAAATGTTTACTTTTAGTTTTCGCTTTTTCGTAATCTACTTTGATTATTTCAATGTTATGTTTTATGTGTTAATTTTTACGTGAACTTTTAGCACGCTTACCTTTAAAACCCGTGGCGTTACATGGCTCACTTTGTACATCCCGGTCCGATAAAACAAGTAAATTTAGGAGCAACAGTGTCATGTAATTTACTACCTGTCATAATGTTCGTCCATGTTAAAGAAGAAAAACATAGAAATTACGATTAAGGAAATCTTCAATAAATGGGCAGAGTTTGTACAGATAAATAAATGAGTGAATACACATGAACAAATATTGAATAGGTTTACCTGACGGTTAGACTCTGTGTATTCCTTTTCCCATGGTGTCCGCTCTGTCTGAAGTATGAACGACTGACCCACGCATTCATTGCAAGCAGTCCCCAACACATTTGAAGTGCCACACAGTCTCCGAGCTCTTATATTGAAGAATGTATGTCCTGACTAAACCGTAGCAAACCATTCCATTATAATTCATTGACCCAACAAACCCATCAATGAATAGACCTAAATTGCAGTAGGGTGATTGAAAGCATCTATAGGCATTGTCCTCATGACCATAAATACCACCTAATTACGTGCCTTTTGTGCTGACCTTCCACCATATAATAGTTGCAACCAACCTCCTACATAATCCCTACACAATACATCCTGTGATCCTCTTTGTGTACTGTGACCTTCCACTTCCCTCCTCAAATCTAGCCATACCTCCTCTGCAATCCCTATACAACGTGCAAAAAAATAACGACCAAAACACCGTGCTGCACTACTACTTGTAACCTTCAAGAAAGATGACAGACATCTATTATATGCCTTGTGTGCGAACGAGGAATTATATCCCCCACTCCGCAGTGTTGTAGTCGAGTACTTTTTTCCGAGTACCAAGTACTGCCGAGTACTTAGATTGCCGAGTACCATTCAAGTCCGAGTATACTTTGCCAACCGAGTACAAGTACAGGTCTCCGAGTACAAGTACTTGTACTTCCGAGTACGAGTACCAGTCCGAGTACATTGTGCTTGAAGCCGAAAATTATGTGTTAATAATATGCGATAAATACTACGGATTTTTCAACAATTTGAAATATTTTTTTCATCTGCAATAGCAGTCCAAAATCAAAGTGTTTTCCAAGGAAATGCTACACACCTGAGACACAGACATGAAAGGTCATTTAATAAAATTAATCTACAGTGCATTTGAAGTCCCAAGCCTTCATGTATTTCGGGCCCTTGGATTCCTCAGACTAAAAACAACAAGTACAACAAGCATTCAAATGGTTGAGAAGAACTTTGAAAGTACAATATTAATTAAAACAATCCCGGCTACGCCACACCATCTAAGATTGAATATGCAGTGAACACTTATTGACCGTTTTTGTGTGGAATCCGATCCGCATGGTGTGCGTACTGGCGCTGCAAAAGTATTTATGCGCCAGCTGTACGATTTTCAACATGAAGTTTGACTTGAAAACATGGATGTTAAATACATTTTCTAAACCTGTGTATTGTGTCATTATTTTAGTCAGTAATGCAAGTTTCCAACACAAAAAACACCCTCTCCTTCAGGGAAAAAACATGCCACTTCCCGATGTGACATCACTGACTGCGTGCGGTCAACGTTTAATCGCCATCTTGAATTGCCTCATTATGTATTCATGACATGAATGCATTAAGTTGGTGTTAATTAAACCAATGGGGGAAAAGGCGCGCTGGTTTCGGACCGTGTTATGAATATTTAACAGGCCAATCACCGTGACCATTCATAAATATTGAAACTAGAATTCCCTGGCCTTATAAGGGTGGGTAATTTGAATTTGAATGCCTGTATCAGAAAGCGCCAATGCCACTCAAAAGGGATGATCCAAGCCTGGTATTAGCATGGATGGGGAGGGGGAATTCCAACCGCGATATTGCCCAGGGGCTTCTGATTTTGGAAGGTACCGTGACGTACAATTTGCAGAAATTGCAAGATAATAATTATATGGAAAACGAGGCAAGATCGGAAGACCACCTCGTTCATTCGCGCCGAAACTTCGCACGAAACCATCGAACGACCATTTTGAGAACACCTCGGCGTTTCACATACGATTGGCCATGCCAGTGTGCGCATGTGCGTAATTGGCCCACTTAATGCTAGATATTTGTCCAGTTCGCTCATACCCCCCCCCCCCCCCCCCCCCCCCCCTTGCAAACATGACGCTGGCAAGGGCTGATCTCTTTGAGCTCTCATTGGACAGATTTTGCGTGACCTGTGACGTAGCATGCAGCGCACAAACTCGATCTATTCAGCTGGTTATCATACGTAGCGTGCGCCAGCTGCATGCAAATGTCATTATAAGTTACCAATAATGCTATTCGTACTTCCCTTACAAGATTCTGTGAAGCGACATCAGCCCTCCCGATGCCCATCGCCCTGTTTGCAGGGCGGGGGGTACGAACGAATTTGTCCGGACGGTGCGGAGAGGAGTTGATTTCTCCGCAATCAACCATTTGAAAGTATCGATAAATTAATCAGTGAGGCCGTAAGTCAAGCCATACGTTTTTTATCGAGTATTGCTATTCGAGTACGAGTGCCTTTATGATCGAGTACAATTTCGACACGTCTAGTTCAAGTACTTTGCTGCCCGAGTACGAGTACCGTCAGTTGGAGTACGAGTACTTTGACATTCGAGTACAAGTACGAGTACGAGTACGAGTACGAGTACTCTAAAAACGGTACTCGAGTAGTACTCGAGTACGAGTACCGAGTACGAGTACTACAACACTGCCACTCCGTTGGCAGCTGTGCACAATGGTAGACAAAATACATCACCACAAACCACTCACGTTGAGAGAACTTTGCATCCACAACGTTAGATCACGGATTCTCAACGTAAGTGATGAACCGCTGGCAAGAGGGGTATGGAGATTAAATCTCCCTACCACATTGGAGGACTCAATTCTTCATGGCATATAGACCATGTCATTAATTTTGTACATAGAACTGCTTGGATTATGAGGGAATTATTATTTTTTTCTGAAGTGTGCTGTGAATGATAAACTGTAAATAATTAATTTCTGTGGATCGCTGTGGATATCTTGTGACGTTTTACATGCTGCAGACATCGTCAACGGTAAGTTGTTTGAACGTGGTATCCTACTGCAGGGGGGGGGGGGGGGGGGTATGCATTCGCCACTATACGTGGCTCATATAATAGAGTACCGAAGTCTGACGTCAGTTGCCGCGGCAATGGATCCAAACACATGCAGTTTAGAATGTATTCTGGTTCCAAACATTGCATTGATTGACGTCATCACTTCGGTACTCTATGGACTTCGTGACTCCATACGTGCTTACGTCACCCGCTTACCACCGCTAGTGGGCGCTGTCGCCACTTCGTGGCGACAGCGCCACTACGAGACGTCATCTTCGATGACGTCACCGGGACCGACGGGTCACTGTCCTATAGGTCTATAGTCACATACCACACTACTGTCTTTGCATGGCGGAGATACTGATGAAAGAAAGGTTTGCGGAAGCACCATGTTGAAGTATTTCTGAACGTCTTCAGAGCATACTGACCGGAACGTCTTCAGAGCATACTGACCGGAACGTCTTCAGAGTATACTGACCGGAACGTCGAGTTATACCTCTGGTTCTTTTAAGAACCATTCTCTCTTTTTGAGAAATACTTCTACATGGTGTTTCCGCAAACCTTTCTTTCATCGGCAATATAGTTTTAGGCTGACACGCAAATAATTATAAAACCCCCCTGGCATAGCCGATGGTCTGGGACACATCTCGTAAATCTAGTTCCCCATGGCCCCTCTCCTAAAAAAAAAAGCAGCCCCAAATTATATGAAACCCGAGGAAACTCTGAGAAAAAATTCCTACTCGGATCCCCTGCCGGCGCTGAGGTGATTTGTATCACTCGGCAATTGATAGGCGCAAGGCATACATTTTAATAATGACAGTGGTCAGTTTTGACTATTTATTTATCAGGGAGTATTTTTACGGTCGAAACCTTGATGACCTGGAAGCTTCATGCAATGTACACATTCAATGAAAAGCGAGAAATGTACATAAAATCGTGGTGTAAAAAATACTACACTCTTGTTACCTGACTAGGCCTAAATGCCCAATCGTCGACTTCGTCATAATAGGTGCGCATGTGTGGTTGGTAAAACCCCGAGAACCCTGAAAGAAAAAAAAAAAAAACCGCTTTAAAAATTCCAAAATAAAAAAAGTGTGCAGTTTGTCAGTTAGAAATGCTTTTTATACAGCGGCGGATCCGGGGGGGGGGGGGGGGGAATGTAAATTTCGCAAACGGAGAAAATAATAGTTTTATTAAGAAAAATACAGCACTGACACTGGAAACCTTTAAGTACTGCATTACTACTACAATGTATATGAAACGCGTGTTAGTCCTATATTAACTGGTTTAACCCTCCTATACTTATAACTATCACAGCCTATCAAAAACTCTAAACACCAACTCTCACAGTTTGTGTGTGTTTCAATCTGTCATTTGATAGGTTTTGATCTGTACAACAACTGGGTCGATTTTGGCCAGGTGCACATAACAGAAGGGTTTTAATAGAAATTGGGCGCCCCTCACTGTAACATCCAGCCCTCCCACTCGCCCCGGTCCCGCTATGGAGAGAGCCCTGGCTACGCCGCTGTTTGTATAGTATCGCTGTGTACCGGATTTGGGTAAGTTTTAACCATTTTCTAATGTGAATTCCGACAATGAGTCTTAAATAAAACATTGCAATCAAAAAACCTTTGGCATATACGACAATTACAACAACAGGTATCAGTTGTCAAAAAATTACTGTTAAAAGTGTTTATGGCATGATGTATAAAACTGGTCGGCTAATGACATACAATTGCTCATAGCCGCGCGTCTTCTCATGGCCTCCCGTCTTTGTAGTTCCTCCCGTCTTCGTAGTTCCTCAATAAGCATCTGCTGGGTCAGAGGTACCAAAATGTTTGTATATTAGAATGTTTCTATATTATACGGGTAAGGTAAAGAACACTGTGAACCCCACCGCCTCCCCCCCCCCCCCCAAAACAAAATAAGAAGGAAAAAAAAGACATGTCTATCATCCCCTCCCGCTTCTATTTTAGGACCGTATCCTTGTGTTTTTGTTTTGTTTTGGTTTTCAGAGAGTACCTTCCAGCTATATCTAAAGTATGATTTGATTCCATTGGGGGACTCCAATGTCAGCGAAAGCCATCCTGAAGAAAATGGTTTAGAAGCAAAAAAGGAGCCAACTACCTCCCTTTTTGAAGATTGCGTGATGCTAAACATGTTAGTTTTTTTCTGTTAAACAATATCCACACATTACCTGTTTATACATTATCCATTATCTCCTAAATCATTAAAGGTATGATGTAGCTTTCGATCAAAAAATAAAATGATTAGTTTCAATTTGAAAGCTTACTATTAATAAACATGATACCAGTACCACTCTTCAAGAAATAAGAATTGGTCTGAAATGCCGTCTCCGAGAGAAAATTGTATGACATGCCAATAGGCCTACACAGTGGATTATTCCAATCGAAGCACACAATGACTGTACACAAATCAAATTTTGAATTTTACATTTTGAATCACACAATAGATGTCCATTGTATGATTCAAAATGTAAAATTCAAAATTTGATTTGTCATTGTGTGCTTCGATTGGAATAATCCACTGTGTATTGGATGTCATACACTGCCTGCACGTTTTAATAATTTGGTGTTATTTTAACACCAACAGAATCACCAAAACTTTTACACCAGTTTAGTGTTAGCAAATTAACACCAGAGTTTTTGCAGTGCATTGATTTGTCAGCTCAACCAGTTCTCTATGAAACCTCTAAATGTTCTGCAACTTAGTCGCCAAAGCAAAGCTGAATACTTTGAATTAGGTTTTGCTACACCAATGGTTTGTTAGTTACAACAATTAGCCTTTTAGAGGTATGGCGGACACAATAGGAGGGCGCTATTTGATTTGGGTATACCTTTTGTGCCATACAAAAGGTATACCCAAATCAAATAGCGCCCTCCTAGATCCTATTGTGTCTGCCATACCCCTAAAAGGCTAATTGGAGTAGTAAAAAACATGTTTAGCGTCCTCACCCGCTTCCTTTTTGGGGCCTTGTGATTTTTGTTTGTTTATTTTTACCAGTGGAAAATGATGTGAAAATGTCAACTGGTCCATCGGAAAATAAAATACAAGCTCATTAAAACTATTAAAACAACATGTTAAATTCTCTTGTCCAACTTGTCTCTTTCATTTTTGTGTCTTTGACCAGTTGAAAAACCTACGGTTGTCGGAAATTTAAACAGGAATGGCGGCCATTTAAAAAAAAAAGAAAAAAAAAAAGACCCTCCTCCTTCCTTAAAAAACAAAAACAAACAAACCCGGACACTTTTGTTTACTTGGCCTTAAATTGTAATGTATCTAGCTGTGTTTGCCGGGCCATGAATTCTTCCGAAGCCAATACACATTTCACTATAGGTAAAACGTCAAAATTGAAATTTAAAGGTAATATACAGCATTTGCAAATATCAAAAACAAAACTACGGAAATATTATGAAATACCTTACTTGACAGTATATAAATAATAGTCTCAGGCATCCTGCGAAATCATGGCACTTGGTGTGCTGTCATTTTCAAGAAAAGTGGATTTTTTGTATCAATTTACAGCGATGGTCGGCCGACTCTATCCCCAAAAATCCAAAACTGACTTTCCCCCCCAATTACTGCCCCCAAATTGCGGCCAATTTACCAACTTTATTTAGTCCACATTTTGTTTGGCACTTGATTAACGGTCGCAAACCAGCTAGTCTAGTTCCCCGACTTGATAATCCCCTGATGTCGATAAATTTCCCCGTTTTGTCTGAGGCATGGTCAGAGAACCAGATTACAAAAACAGTATTATTTCTCTGTTTCCCCAGCATATATGCACAAACCTTTTAACTGAAACTTTAAGGTAAGTGTTACGGTACTTGTTATAAAATACTAGCCCCCAATTACAGCAAAAACAAAGGCTGTATATTACCTTTACATTATCGATCAGCAGCAATAACATGAGATATTGTTCAAATACTGAATGGTAAAATTTGCATACCGTCCTCTGGAACACTATAAAAAAGTCCATGAAAGAAAAGCCTTCTTCGTCACTGTCGCTGTCCGTATCATTTAGGCAAGAATCAACAAAACCTGTAAGTGAACCAAGAGCCATGTGTCAGTGATGTCCTAGGTGCTTAAAGAATAATAGAAAATATGATGATATTGCTCGTTTTAAAAGCTGTGGCTCTCAACTTAATCCATGATCCGTATGTATGTCCCCCCCCCCCCAAAAAAAAAAATATAGAAAATGTCAATACCTTATCAGGTCAGGATAACAGCTTATAGCTCAAATATTAACCTTTTTGCAGAATACTGTAGGCTTGACTTATCTCCTGAAATCTCGCTGTTGCTTCAGGATCATCGGGATTCTTGTCCGGGTGACAGTCTCTCGCTTTCGTGCGGTATGCCTGTTTGATAGCCTCTTCAATGGAATACAAATTCGTATCAGTACAATTAAACAGTATTTTCGTTTTTATGATAATCGATATTGTTCCTATTTTTGATTCGAACTGCATGGCTACGTGTGGCACTATCAGAAACTAAACCTGCCGTCCGCGGCCCGGGCTCAGATTGTGTAATAATTGTGAAATGTATTTTGTTGCAAATTGTTTTACAAACCATGATTTGAGGTTTCTTGATCCTTCAATTTTTGACAATGTAGAGCATGTTTTGGATGATATTTCGATATCCAGTTTCTGACCAGTTGATACTTTAAATAAAAAATCCCAAAACAAACCAACACACCCCCCCCCCCCACAAAACAAAAAACAACAACAACAAACCCACAAAAACCTCACAACCAGTGAATTGTAAAGATTAATGAGGCAGCGATTAAATGTAACATCTACAGAATTATGCGAGGTTTGAGCTGCAAAACATTGTTTGTTCCACTTCCATGTATTTTTTAATTTAAAGATGATGATGATTGCTGGTGCCATTTGTCTAAAAGTCGTCGCTGTGGGCATGAAGCGGCCGCCTCTTTTGTGTCTAGTACTATATAAGCACAAAAGGGGTCTTAGTCTTATGATGTCAGATTTGTTTGCTGCCCGCCGCGACGACTTTGCATCGGGCGGCCCGCTGGAGGAGGAGGAGGACAGTTGAAAAATGCACTATATATGTAGTGGTGACCATAGATTCTGTGAAGAATGTACACTTTTATAGGGCCTATAGGCAAAAACTTTCTTAAAGGCTGTGCCATGTCTTTACACAATTCTGAAAACGAATGGATGGTTAATTTTGTCGGATGTTTCTATTCCTGACCCATTTTGGTGGGGTATCAAAGTAAAATCTTTCATAACCTGTCTGACTCACGTGCGATGGTATGTGGGTTCGAACCCTGCTGGGGTATTATGGTACTTGTGTGCTTGGGCAAGACACTTTACTACAATTGCCTCTCTCCACCCAGGTGTATAAATGGTTACCTGTGAGGGTAGAGATCGGATTGCACTGATCTAGATCTGCTGCGTAGAACTGATCTCGTGGTCTGGTGACCAGGGGTAATAGCTGTAAAGCGCTTTTAGACATTTGTTTAAAGCGCTATAACTAAGCACAACATTATTATTATAACACATCAGCTTGCTTAAATGGATTGCGTCGTTTTATTCTTGAAATACATTTTCTCCATTCGCCTTTTACCGCTGTTACCCGGGTTCGAATCCCACCAGGGCCGACATTTTCAGTCCCTGTCTAATTCCGTGGGTATTCCCCCAGAATATTATTTCTCCCATCTCTATAACTAAACTTTCTTGGTCGTTTCTTCAGGCTTTCGAGCGATATGCGCTTTTGAGGAATTCTTGGTTTCATCACCAGAGGGAATTAAAATTAAATTAAAATTAAATATAATAAAATACATGTTACTCATTATTGTAGTTTGTACGTACATCACTCATCAGGCCTCAAATTTAACGGCGGCCACGACGGCCAGTGCCGTCGATGCCCTTAAGTTTGCCGTGGTTGCCCTTCACAAAATCGCACTCTTCACGGCCAGTCTTGCCGTGCCCTTTTCCCAACTGGCCGTAGTGCCCTCGTTGCCGGCCCACGCGTACCCACCCACCCGGCCGTGCCGTGCTGCGCCGCCGGCCGTAGTCGGCGGGGCCGCCGGCCGTAGTCGGCGGGGCCGCCGGCCGTAGTCGGCGGGGCCGCCGGCCGTAGTCGGCGGGGCCGCCGGCCGTAGTCGGCGGGGCCGCCGGCCGTAGTCGGCGGGGCGGAGCGGATCGGAGCGCGGCAACAAAAGTGCACGCGGGCCAGACCGGTACCGGTATGTACTACAGCCAGATTTAATCTAAAGCACGTACACAATGGTACGGCCAATTCCATCAGCGACTATTTGCCAACCACTGGTCGATTTTGCCTGGTACCCAGGTTATATTTTGTGCTTAGGTTACCAGGCAAAAACGACCAAATTGGTTGTAAAGTTTGCTCGCGCTTTCATCATGGAGTTGTGTACGTGCGGCGGCGCATGGCATCATTCATTGTATGACCGATGTATTGTGTGTTGTTTATATAAACCTGAATTGAGAACTATCAAGTTTGTAAAAATGCCATGAAAAGATCAATTAAAGCGACAAGCATTCATGTAAATGCACATGTATCTGTGGAGTTTTACAGAGCTTGTAGATTTTTACAGGGCTTCACAGAATATTTCCAATAGAAGTAATAATGACTGGCCTCCGTGCCCTTTAAAAGAATGCCATTGGCCTTGGTGCCCTGCCAAATTTTTCATTATCGAAGGCAAAATGGCCGTGCCCTTGAAAATCTTAAATTTGAGGCCTGCGTACATACAAGTAAAAATGTCGCCATTACATTTTCTTGGAAACTGTAGCCAATCGAGATTGTTTTTGTGGTCATACGCGCCCCAAATCTTTAAAGAAAAACGCATTTAATCTCCAAAGCACAGAATCTGTCAACATTTGTTGACTAATGAATGTTATCGTTAAAGGTACCGCACCGTACCGGTACTATACATCATTCGCAAACATAAAAACAAAAAACTACTGAATTATTACGAAATACCGTACTAGACTAGTAAATAGCAATCTCAGGCATCTTGAGAAATCATGGCACCTGGGGTCCTGTCGTTTTCAAGAAAAGTGAGTTTTCCGATCTGATAATTCCCTGACTCTACAAATTGCTCCGATTTGTCTAAAGTAGGGTCAGGGAACCAGACTACTGGAACAGATTGTTTGTTCTCTCTTTTCCCAGCATCTATAAGTGTTAAAGTATTTGCTAGCAGGCTTTAAAATACTAACCCACAAATCCATTTATTTCTGAAAGTAACAGCAAAAGCAAATAGTGTATATTACATTTAATACACAATTTGTTTATTCATGTCTTTGTCCTACCTTGGTTGGATGCTATCGGTAAATCCAAAATTTGGAAACATTCTCGGCGACTCATGGATGATGCCATAATGATTCTTGAAAGATATTAAATGTGGTTGAAAATTACTCAAATCGCCAGCTTTTCAATTCATTAATTTTATTGAAACTGGCAAGTGTTTTAACCGTCGGTAAGCAGTAAGGATAACTGCGTTATTGTGATTCAACAGTCAGCCACGTAGTCTTATGTGTTTGTCATTTGCGGATTTCACTGCAGTGAGAAATACCACCACGGTATATTGTGTACGTCACTACAAACCTTGCACATGCCCGGGGAATCCCCAATTCATCATCCTCCCCAATGGGAAAATCGCGCATGCGCTGTCTTACTGGTGAGAAATCAATTGTGTTTTGTGCGTGTATTCATACCCCTAGACTTGAAATCAAGTCGGTAATTGGTCGGCTTTAGTCCGCCTGCGCCGCGATTATTATACACCGCACTTTCCAAGGGTTAAGTGTAGCTAGACTGGTTCCCGGTCCGCATATGTATATAATATGGGGACCGGTAGCTGGGGCTCATATAAAGCTTCTGATTGGACCACTTCCGCACGTGCGCAGTAAGCATTTTTTATTTTTAGAGATGCTGTTTACATTTTCGTGCAGAATCGACATCTCGAGCACAATGTACAGAAGTACAGTATCGGAAAACTACGAATAATGCAGCATAGCCAATTATTCACCGACTTGATAGGCAGCAGACACGATGAAATTCTTGGAAAACTTGCTGAAATATGGGAAAATACATGTGTTGGAAAGAGTAATATGTAAGCGCAAGTTGGGAAATTTAGGCCGTAAGCCAAGTAAAAGGCACGCGAATTTAGGGACGTATTCGTACGTACGTGTGCGCCAGCAGCCAAAAAAATCCAACATTTTTTTACATGTAGGCCTACAAAAAATCCCGGGAACTGCACACAAGCCCAAACTCTCTTCCTGGAGGTCAGATTAATCTACCCTTTGCTTCTTAATCTACCCTTCGCTTCTTAATCTACCATTCGCTTGTCGCGCCTAACAATATGATTTCTCATCAGAAAAACAAAATACAAAACAAAAGTATACAAATTGGATAGAGCATGAATGTTTAGACAAATTCAAAAAAAAATTATTACAAAGCAGAAGGAAAAACTCACCAAAACAAATGAAAAAGTGACATTAGTTTTTAATCAATAATAGGTCGAACCTTTATAACCAGCACAATATAGGGGAAGAGGGGTAATCCCCCCCCCCCCCCCCCCCCCCCCATCATCCCCCAAGACATCTGAAGAGAATTCCTGAGATTCAGGAAACGCAATGACCAACACAAAATGGGTGGGGGGGGGGGGGGGTTCCCTCTGCCCCATATCGTGCATCATATGCGAACCTTGAACACGGTGTCCTAGTCAGTTTCTTTCAGATTCTTTCATATTGGGACAACTGTATGAACATTTTTTGGGGGAGGGGGGGGGGGGGGGGGGGGGGGGGCACTCACATCAGTACTGATCGACTGACTAGGACACCGTGTTCAAGCAGTAGATGGCAAAGGCAAGCTATATACGAAGCCCTTCAAGAGGAGGGGGGGGGGGGGGGTCCATGCAAAATTCAGAGCTGAAATCGATTGCATAAATCTAAAATAGAATTCAAGCTTTTGCTAACATATTTTAACATTTTTTAATTTATGCATTTAAACACAAGTATGAAAGGGTATTCGGCATGAAGCTTTGGAGGTCTCTTTTCGATTCTGAACTTAATATTTGTCCTGTCAATGCTGGATGTTATGAAACTGGTGGACTTCATTCCAATCAATGAACAAATTTCCTTCCTTCTTTGTAGACTTGGCAGTTGCAGTGACAGCAAGAAAAAATGCTCCTGGAAACAGTGACTGCAGTTTAGATACTTTATAAAATCTTGTCTAAAGTCTGCCCCTAATGAAGGACACTGTGGGCTTCATCAATCACAACATGAGTCACAATGTTCTGATAGGGCTTTGTGACGAAAACATCACACACGTGTTTCTCCAATAAATGTTCAAGATGCCCATTAATGTCAAAAAATCTTCCATCCGTAACACTTTCACTCTGGTGTCCTGTTGCTTATCTGCAATAGTTAGGCACATTTTGTCACTGACTTGAATGGCACATGCACCGTATCTGCATGAAGAAAAAATGTATGCAAATTAATAGCAGTACTACTGTTTGCATACATAGCATAAGTCGGGTGCCATCATAAGTGGATATGCATTATTGCCTGATGGCGCAGTGCTATATCAGTCAACTGTACCACTATCAAAATGGAGGTAAAGTCTTTCCTACAGGATCACCTGATCATGCAAATCTATTTCTGAGCAAGTGCAAACACATCTTTGACAAACAAGTGAATCGGTAGTGTTAAAAGATTTCAAAAATGAATATCTTCCAACTATTTGTCAGGGGTTGTTTTTGCACAAATACTGGCACTGGATGCCTGAAACATGAGTAAGTACTAGTTGGACAATCAGTTCAGATAGAACTCTCTATTGTATAACTAACATGATTCAGACTAGTTTTAATATGTAAGAAATTTGTCACATAGGAAAGATTTTACTTTAACCCTAATGCCCTAGGGCGTGTGGAAAATCATGTTAAAATTTGAGGATTAAGGACTGTAGGGTTAATACCCCCAACCAAAATCGTTAAGGAACAGCAAATCTTGGAAAATAACCATCCATTATTGTGTTCATAATTGTATAAACACTTGGCACAACCTTTAATTTTGAGAATTTTGTTGGGACATTTTATTGCAATATAGGGGAAGAAAGTTTGTGTTTTTTGTTAGAAGTTCTTGGCACTCAAAGTGTTCACAATCATACATGTTGACTTCTTCCTCATTTTTTACAGATTTTGCTGAAATAAATCTTGATATAACAACAGGTTGTACCACATGTTTAGAAAGTTGTTATCAAGGAGGGTTTGTTATTTTCCAAGATGTTGCTGTTCTTTACCGATTTTGGTGGGGGTATTAAAGTAAAATCTTTCCGTCTTACCCTTTCAATCTGCTCTCCAATGAATAAATTAAGCGGGCTGCAAATGGTTGTTGCTGCTCTCAGTATACATGGCCGCTACACAATGATACTCCCAGTCCAGTCTCACTCAGTATTCTTATTTCTCCATAGGCCCCTATTACTAAGTCCATCGTTCTCGTAATCGTATCCAGCATCACACTTCACAGTTTTCTTGCTTTTGTAGGCAAAATCGCCATCGTCATGATCATGATCGTGTCTCCTCCGCGAAGGCAAAATTTCAAGCATTTCAACAGCATAGGTTTTAAATATGAAAAGCAGTGCCTCTCTCCTTGTTGATGGTTGCAAAAATATATACTTTTTTTTTAGACCTGAGCGAAAATCTAAACGAATATTCGTATTTCGTAATATACACTGACGTACGTATCATCACCACACATTGACCGGCCGGCCGTACTCTCTACCATGGCCCAGTTGCATTGTGGGTATGATCCCTGACCTGCATTCATTTGCATGAAACCGGAGGAATTTTTCCGAAATTTATTACCCGCTACCGGTCCCTACTTTTGAAATCCGAAGGACAATGTAGGGACCGGGAACCAGTCTAAAGTGTAGCGAGCGGTATAATAACATGTTGGAACGTTCTGTGCAACCTCGGCCCCAAGATGCGTGTGCGTCGACTGTCCAATTACCGACTTGAACAATCTGCAACTTTCGTTGTGCACAAGACACCATCCTGCTACCGAATTTGGACGGAGCACTCTGATTGGCTAAGAGTCAAGAAAATATAAATATTTAATTATGGTGCAGTTTGATTGGTTAAGAATAAAGAGAATATGAATATCAATGTTACATCTTTCAAAGCTAACCGCGTACAGTAGTGCACAGCTTGTATAACAAGGTGGTACAGGCTAGGTATCGGGGTCACGCGCGCGTGAGCGCTCTAGATAGAGTTACATTTACAACAGGTGCGCCCTCATTCTTTGAAGGGGTATTGAGATAACTTCTTGTAGTTCACTTACACTGACCTAGAAAAACAAAACAAATCCCCATACCTGTAATTGATGCTTCTTATTATGTCAGATAGGCTATCATTGGCTGCTTTACAGGCGCGTAGCCAAGGGGGGTGTTTTGGGTGTTCAAACACCCCCCATGGCCCACAAGTGCCCAAAAAAACTTATGCAGAAAACACCAGTGACTTGGAGAGATACGCTAGTGATAATTATCGCACCCTCCTCCGGGCCTCACTCGAGTCTCTTCCAATCCTCCTTACAACGATGCACTTTGTACTGTATATATATATATATATAGGTCAAACCGTTCAGGTTGAGTGCCCTCTACAACGGAATGCAATAAGTTCAAGCAGCGGGCAGGAAACTCATAGTGAGTCATAGCGATGTCGTAACAGTTGCATCGCCATGTACAATAACGTTGTAGCTACCGGCTATATATAGCTCAAGGGTCACGAACATCATATAGGCCTACTAGGTCATACGTACTATGAGCCGCTAGTGCCGATTTCCTAGATATCACACAGCTTGAATATTGCGAGACAAAATGAGTGACAAAAAGCGACAAAAGACCACCCTCCATTCTTTTTTCATGAAAGAAAAGAAGGCAGAAAAACCTCAAGAACCCTGCAGTTCATCGGGAGCGCGTCATCGACTTCTACAGTCCAAACGAAGGGGAACTCTATAGGTCCGCAATTCCCTTGATCTTTTTATCTCTGATTCCCCAAATTATCCTTCTTACAGTTCAAACTTTTGAGTTGAAGTTGAACCTAGTTGCTTGTAAATTATATATATTGAGAAAGGTATCTCTTTAGGTTCGCATTTTCCTTGCATCAATAATTGAGTCTATATAGGATTACATTTTTGCATTTTTCTGATGTGAATAGAATTATTCCACAAAATAATTATCAATATTCTTTTGCATGATTTGAGCTCAAACATTGCACCATTTTGCATCTAGAGGCCTTAAAATTCCATTTTTTCGCCAAAGGGGAGGGGGAACCCCCTCCCCTTAGACCCCTCCCCCATGTCAGTCTCCAGCAAAACACCCCCCATGAACAAATCCTGGCTACGCGCCTGCTGCTTTATGATGCATATACATGCCTGGTTGCAAATGTAAATATCCGCCCGGCCGGAGACATGTTAGTCAAGTCGTTAGATCCAGACATGTCGGAACTTCACGAAAGGCGGGCGTACCGCGCTGGTATAATGACGGCGCCTGCGGACAAAACACGACTGTCTAAACGACTTGTCTTCAAGTCTATCATACCCCTAACATGGGAACCTTTGAACTCTTTGCGGTAGACTTGAAATCAAGTCGGTAATTGGACGGTTAATTATATTCGATAATTATATTTGTCCGGGGTATATAATATAGCACGTACCGCTTTAGTTGCGGGAACGGTACGTGCATCCTCGATCCCAACATGAGCGTGCTTCACTTCAACTTCACGAACGGCGGGCGTATTAGCATAACGTGCCGCGCTGACGGCGCCTGCGGACAAAACACGACTGTCTAACGACTTGTCTTCAAGTCTATCTTTGTAGTGGAGTTTGCTGAAGTTTACGATGGTGTCATACCGGTAGTTGTGTAGGCATTGTAGGGTTTCGAAGCATTTAAAATACACACGTGGGCAGTTCGACAGTGTGGCTGTGGGTGCCGGGTGCCCTTCGAGTAGCTATAGCTTAACCGGATCGACTCGGGTGAAGGCAGCGCGCAGACGGGTTAGCCACGGGAGCTGGGCTAATAGAACGCTCGAACGCCCTCTCCTGTTGTGTCACCTATAGCACTTGTGTCGGCGATTGTGTAGTTAAGGAGCCCTCTTTATACAGGCTAAGGCGTCACAACCTCTAAGTTCCCCTCTAATATTTTTTTCTGAATAACTGGAAAAGTATTGCATGAATGTGCAAATTTAAAAAGGAAATGATACAGTGACATGTTTTACACTTGTGGTTGGTAAGATGATTAAAATCTATGGGCGCCTTTTCGAGTTACACAGGTACCAAAATAAACATTACACATATTTCAAAAGTTGCAGCAAAGTGTAATTCACGGTTCTGTGAGTTAAGACTTTTAAGTTGATTTTTATTCACCAATGAGTGCGGCTTTTTCCTAGAGAAAGTTGATGGGTGACAACGTGTTTGGAGGTGCTCAGGATAACAGATACGCAGTGATTGTATCCAAGAAGTCGAGTACGGGCCAGCATTATTTCTAAGGGAAAGCAGACTTGGTAATTGTTCAAGGGAATCTGACTGTGGTGCACGTTATGTTAATGAAATCTTGGAGCCACATGTGATTCCCTCTGCAGCAGCCATAGGCCAAGACTTCATCTTGATGGATGACAATGCTACTCCTCACAGGGCATGGATGGCTTCACAGTTTCTTCAGGATCGAGGGATTGAAAAGATTGAATGGCACTCAAAATCTCCGGACTTAAACCCCACTGAGAATCTTTGGGACCAGATTGGACGCCTACGGGTGACCAACGACACCACATTGGCCAAATTAACCCAGATGCTGCAGAGAGCATGGGAGAACTTGCACCAACAACGCGACCAACAGCATGTGCATAGGCGGATCCAGGATTTTTCCAAAGGGGGGGGAGGGGGGGGGGGGGGGGTCCAACTTTAAAAGTGTTTGGGGGACATACTGTGCTCAAAACTAATGCGAGCGCGAAGCCCTTACGGCGTGGAGTTCGGGGCCCGCTTAAGGACCCCGAACAAATTTGGATTCTAGATGCTCTGCGGTGCGATCTGAGGCAATTTCTGACCACTTTAACCAATGTTTTTGGTAACAAAAGATCATCATTTTAAACATCATTTTCGAGTTTGAAGTAATTGAATCAACTATTCTGAGCTAAAGAATCAAATATAGGCTACAATTTCAGTGCTGTAGTCGAGTCCACCCAATCCGAGTCCGAGTCCGAGTCCGAGTCCGAGTCCTTGGGTTCGAGTCCGAGTCCGAGTCCCTGGGGTTCGAGTCCGAGTCCGAGTCCGAGTCCGAGTCCGAGTGTCCGAGTCCGAGTCCTTTTGTGAATCTCAAGTACATGTACAGTGTTCTCGTTGACACCAAGACAGTACACAAATACTACACAGCATGGTCAAAAAAGGGTATTTACGGTAATGAGGCTTTGAGAGGCTTTTAACACTTAGCGCCTATCAATTGCTTCCCCCTCCCCCCCCCCCCCCCCCGGGCTGCCCCACCCAAGATATGGGGATTGTCACTTTTGAAGTGACCAAATCCCCTACCCTGGGGCAACATTTTAGTGACAATCCCCCGACATATATGGGTGGGGCACCCCCACATCATGGTTTTAACTTCTGATGATGGGGAAACAATGGCAAAATGAGTGACCAAAATCCCAACCCTGGGGCTTGAAAACGTGACCAAACCCCCACATAAGACCTGGGGCAACCCAGGGGGAGGGGTTTTGGAAGCAATTGATAGGCGCATTATTGAATGACATTTAAATATAACCTATAAATAAAGTCCATACATGACATACATATGTATGTGATTTGGGCCTCATAAACACCTGCAAATATTGTCTAGTACTGTACTCAAGCGAAAAATCCCTGAAACAAATTGGATTTGCACAGTAGTTTGAGGAACTTCATAGGAACCTTGCCGTGACACAACCTTGTGAAATTACTTTCAGCCATTATTATTTGAGATTATTAAGAAAAACTAATGGGCTTTGTGATGATACTGAACTATACCAGTACCTTATTCCAATTTGAAAATATGACGTCAAAGAAATAACACCTACTGCAACCGTGCAGAGAACATGTTAAAAAAAAGCTTTGAACAAAAATCACGCATTGCATGTGCCTCTAACGTCACCATAAAAACGTCGATTTTTTCAACTTTATCTGTCTTTTTTCCAAACCAAAATTGCACCTGGAGATTTAATTATACTGAAAAATATAAAAATGTATTCAACCAGATTTATTTTACTTTAACCAATGATTAGTTTGATTACTCAAAAACTGGTCTTGGGGAACATTCCTCTTTAGCAGGGCTGTAGTCGAGTCCCGATGTGAGTCTGATGACAAGTAGTAGGTCAAACTTTAGCTTTAACATAATGTTGCAATGATATTTTATTTAAATTGTAATACACGAACTATTTTAGCAGACAAAACAAAATATGAGAATGTTTCTATGGTGCAGAAATTTAAATAAGTACTTCACAATTTTGAAATGTAGAAGATCAATGATGTCATGAATATCAGTTGGGAAGTGTTGCTTGTACAAGCCTACTAGCGCGAAATAGATTTTTGTGAATGAATCACTTTAGGCCAATAAAAACGTGTACCGCGCACTACATTACAACCGGTATTCCGTCTTCCGTATTCGCAAGTAATGGACGTCGAGCACCAGCCACATGACGTTGCGGCTCGACTGGCAACTACACGGACACCGCGCCTTCGTGCATTCGATCGCACACGCACGTACGTAGAGCGAGTAAACGGCGAATTCATGCCATGTTTAATCCGGTACAGTCTCCGCGCGTCGCTGTTGGACCGACGTCTCGTCAGGCAAACCGTCCATACCTCACGTACTGAGCTCGTATACGTGTACTCAACCTCGTCCCCAGGGTCTACTTTCATCCTCGTTCTTGAAGCGTATTGCTCGAACACTATGGGGACGAGGTTGACGCGTACTGTCCTACCGAATTAAGTACATGTGTGTGCAGGCTACTGACGGGATTTTTGGGCCGGACTCGGGCCGAGTCCTCGAGCTGGTCGAGTCCTTATTGTCCGAGTACGAGTCCGAGTCCGAGTCCGAGTCGTGAGTCCTGACTGTCCGAGTCCGAGTCCGAGTCCGAGTCCGAGTCCGAGTCCTTGAAAATCGGGACTCGAGTCCGGACTCGAGTCCGAGTCCGGACTCGAGTCCTCCAGCACTGTACAATTTGTATTCGGGTACGACAAAAAGTGGGGGTGGGGGGAACAAACGATATGATATCCCCCCACTTTAATAAGTATGTGTTCGTACACAGCGCCCGGGCGTACATGGTGCACACAAGTTCGATTTCCCCAGGAAATTAATGTATTTTTTGCGGTAAACTTAATTTGTACCAGTAATGTACGAAGCTTTCCCAAAGTCTAGAGAGTCACTGTAAGATTTGTTAAAGGTTCTTGTGTGTTTGTACGTGAGTAGGCCTACCTAATCATTGTGTATTTTTGTAGGCTTTCGCTCCTTTTTCGTAGGCCCCCAAGTATTTGGTAGGCCCCTAGGCACAGTGTTTTATGTGCCTATTACTGGATAATCCCGGTGCTTGGGGGGGGTGTTAGTTGTATGTTTTTCCAAAATGATTCCCGAGTTTAGGTCAGGTCTCCCCCCCCCCCCAATTTTTTTTTTTTTATTAATAAATAATAAACAAAATATTAAAAAAAAATTATAAAAAAAATATAAAAGGGGGCCAGACCCCCTGGACCCCCCCTGGATCCGCCTGTGATGTGTCGTCGCTGCTTGGCAGTTCTGGAGAATAACGGTTGACTAATCCCATACTGAACTAAAAGTTTTCGCTGCAGGATAAACCTGAAAATGAGACTCTGAAGTTGAAACAATGCATATCAAGCAAAGCCCGACATAATTGACATTCATTTTGTTGTCATGTTTATTAATTTGTTGTCTGTTTGCCTTTTGAGAATTAGAGGTTTATCTGTGAGAACCCAAACATTGCGTCTTGTTTTTATTTTCTGGAAATTTTCTTTTTCAACATGTCAACAGTTCTTAATTATGTGACAAACATCTGCATTATCATCACTGCGCGAGTACTGAAATTAAACAACATGCTTTAGCCTTCTATTGAACCAATTCTGTTTACTGCAACTTTTTTTAACAGCTCAATTTCCATTCAAAGGACTGTCAATGTTGTATGCATGATTGAATTTCCACGGTATCACCACCAGATGTGTGGAACATGTCATTCTATCATTCGCGTTTTCAATTTATTCAAATTCGTGCACTACTTTTCCAGTTATTCAGAAAAATATTAGAGGGGAACTTAGAAGTTGTGATGCCTGTATTTGATCCTTTTCGAGTCAAGGTTGTTTTTATCATTCCAGAATTTATCGACCTATAAAGTATACATCTCCGGGTTACCGTACCGGCGCTCTACCAACTGAGCTATCTTGCCCGATGTTGGTGGTCTCCCAAATTGTCAGTATCTTTGTTCGGGTGGGCGCTAGTCAGAAGTCATAAACCCAGAATGCCGTATAGCCAGGGATCACACGGCCACCCGAACAAAGATACTGACAATTTGGGAGACCGCCAACATAGGGCAAGATAGCTCAGTTGGTAGAGCGCCGGTACGGTAACCCGGAGGTCGCAGGTTCGAATCCCACTCCTGCCAGTTTCTTTGTTCACTGTGAAATTGTTTACTGCATGACAACTTGAATAATGATAAACATGCAATATGGAATCGAGTTGCACTGAGTTTCAACGATTAGATATAAAAATGCAAGCAGCATTTCGAAAGTAAGGTTTATCTATATAGGGCCTAGTTATAGTGAGATATGTTATGTCAAAGGAACATCATTCGTGAGATTTGCTTGCCTAAAGCAATTTTATTGTTTACATCTTTTATTTAGGGTTTAAGGAACACAAAAATCAGTGGTGCAAAATTTTCCGGCACCTCTGTGGCCGCCATATTGGATTTTCAAAATGGCCGCCATTTTGGAACGGACAATTACCATAACTTTGGTTTTGGACCATGTAATTATGGGCGGCCATTAGGGCAAAAAAGACAACCGCAAAATTAAAGTAAAGCAAAAATAAAACAAAAATAGAATTCGAAAAAATAAACAATAAAGCTACAATTAACAATGAGAATGCAGCAAAATAAAATCAAGAACCCCAAAACAAAATTAAAACGCCCAAAAAAAAAAAATAAAAAAAAATAAAACGTTTGTGTTAAATGTACAATAAAACACAAAACTAACAAAATGCAGTGGAAATTAACAAATACCCGCGACAAATAAAAAATCCGCCACGGCAATAATACCCCCGCGACTAACGGAAACCCCGCGCTCATCATTGAAGCCACGCACGGAACATTATAAACCACTTAACGAATGAAAGCCACGCAACGAATATACGACACAACGAATGTAAGTCACGCAACGAATGAAAGCCATGCAACGAATGTAAGTCACGCAACGAATACAAGTCCGGCGCGCGATACGAGTGCCAAAAAAATACCAGAAGTCCCGCAACGAATATATAGCCTAAAAAATTACTAAAAGCAGGGAACCAGTCTGCACGGACTGGTACCCTACGGTCTATCACTCCATATGTCGCGTTAGCCTCCCTATCATCGACATCCCGGCCCATCGGCGCGGCCCGGGATGCCGTTGGAGTAGGGCTGTAATGGTGACAGTAAAAATCCAGAAGTTAAAAAAGGAACCATTTACAGCCCTATTTGTAGGGCTAGGGCCTACCCTAGCTTGAAAATTCCAGGTCTAGCCTAGTCTAGGCTCATGACATGTGAGATTCGCCATTTAGAGCTGGAATGGGTTGGCAAGCTAGGGTCGGTTTTTTTTATTGCCGATATCTTCCGTTTCCCTGAATATATCAACCAAACACTCACCTAAAATGCAGAGTAGTAATTCATGCAGCTAATTTCATCAAAACTAAAGAGGGGCCCTACACTACATATTCGCCCAGGCATGCCCTGATGCCAGGGCAGGGGGGAGGGGGGGGGGGCGGGGCGAGTTTGACCCGATTACTGTCTCATGACATGGTATGGAGGATAAACCTCATTTAAATACAAATACAAACTTTTCATTTGCCTAAAAGTTGCACGTGTTGCAGCTATTAAACGTAGTGGTACCACTGGGTACTGCCACTATTTTTTTGGCAGAAATCTTTGATTTACCAAATCTTCCTCACGCACGGTGTAGCTCTAGACCGATGGGCCGGGATGTCGATGATAGGGAAGCTAACGCGACATATGGAGTGATAGACCGTAGGGTACCAGTCCGTGCAGACTGGTTCCCTGCTTTTAGTAATTTTTTAGGCTTTATATTCGTTGCGGGACTTCTGGTAATGTTTTGGCACTCGTATCGCGCGCCGGACTTGTATTCGTTGCATGGCTTTCATTCGTTGCGTGGCTTACATTCGTTGTGTGACTTATATTCGTTGCGTGGCTTTCATTCGTTGCGTGACTTACATTCGTTGTGTGACTTATATTCGTTGCATGGCTTTCATTCGTTGCGTGACTTATATTCGTTGCATGGCTTTCATTAGTTGCGTGACTTACATTCGTTGTGTGACTTATATTCGTTGCGTGGCTTTCATTCGTTGAGGGGTTTATAATGTTCCGTGCGTGGCTTCAATGATGAGCGCGGGGTTTCTGTTAGTCGCGGGGGGTATTATTGCCGTGGCGGATTTTTTATATGTCGCGGGTATTTGTATATTTCCACTGCATTTTGTTAGTTTTGTGTTTTATTGTACATTTAACACAAACGTTTTATTTTTTGTTTTTTGTATTTTTTTGGGCGTTTTAATTTTGTTTTGGGGGTTCTTGATTTTATTTTGCTGTATTCTCATTGTTAATTGTAGCTTTATTGTTTATTTTTTCGAATTCTATTTTTGTTTTATTTTTGCTTTACTTTAATTTTGCGGTTGTCTTTTTTGCCCTAATGGCCGCCCATATTATCTCAGTACTTACGAGTCCAATGGTACAACTTCTGTAAAGCTGGGATGGCGGCCATTTTGGATTCCAAGATGGCCGCCAGGTAAAAGTACAAAAATCACCATAACTTTGGTTCTAGGTCATGTAGTACAGCAGATTTGTTTGTGAAGCTATAAACCTAAAGTCTACAGCAATCCCTAACGTACCTTGTGATACGCCAGACGATCAGACGGATCCCGTGGAGAAGGGGGGGGGGGGGGGGGGGTTAAACCGTTCGGAAGAGTGCCTGTTGATGAACCTGACGACCAGTTATAAGATCCAATCATTGCTAAGCTCGGCACGAGGGGATACAAGAGTTAACAGACACGGAGATGACGACAACAGAATAGACGAACGAACCAGAGTGTATTTGCCAGGAAATTGGAAAAATGATATTTATTACTAGTACAATAGAATTATCGAAGAATATGGACAACAGAATTGGCAACGACCTTATAATGAAATAAACAATTTAAAAATTAAGAATTTGGGTATAGTTTAAGTATTAAAGGAAGAGACTACTGTTGTTTATTTTCGACGTGTAAAAGGCGCCTTAATGATAAAAGTAAATAGAAAAGATTAAAAACAAACGAAAATAAATATAAATGGTTCAAAAAGAAAAGTAGCAACGTCGAAAGGTCGAGCGAACGTTAACGAAAAAGACGTAAATGAAAATAATAATAACCGAAATATAATAACTAAAGTAAGCACTGATTAAAGTTTAAACCTAAATGAAGATAGACAATAACTGATGCAATACAAATTCTCAAGTCTGGCTAACCTAACGCGAAAATGCTCGGAGAAGACTGATCTTTATGTTAAGGAGGGTGTTTTTAGGAAAGAATTTTTAGAGAAAAATAACCATCACGGTCAGAAGTATATTTTTTTAAAGGAATTTAGAAGAGAACTAACCTTCGTGGTTAGTTGGATAATTTTAGAAGGAATTTTTGGAGAAATCTAACCCTTACGGTGAGGAAGATATTTTTTAGAAGGAATTTTAGGAGAAGATTGACCTTCACGGCAAGGATATTTTTTAGAAGGAAATTATGGAGAGGACTGACCCTTATGGCGAGGAGAATTTTTTAGAAGGAATACTTGGAGAAGACTAACCCTCACGGAGAGGAGGATATTTTTTAGAAGGACATTTTTAGAGAAGACTAACCCTCACGGTGAGGAGGATATTTTTTAGAAGGAATTTTAGGAGAAGATTGACCTTCACGGTAAGGATATTTTTTAAAAGGAACTTTTGGAGAAGATTAACCCTCACGACGAGGAGGATATTCTTTAGAAGGAATTATTGGAGAAGACTAATTCTCACGGAGAGGAGGATATTTTTAGAAGGAATTTTTGGAGAAGATTAACCCTCGCGGCGAGGAGGATATCTTTTAGAAGGAATTTTTGGAGAAGACTAACTCTCACGACGAGGAAAATATTTTTTTAAAGGAATTTTTTGAGAAGACTAACCCTCACGGCGAGGAGGATACTTTTTAGAAGGAATATTTGGAAAAGACTATATGGATTCGAACCGACAACTGTTGCATTTGAAGGTACATGCCTAAACCACTAGACCATGTAAGTCACAGATGCCGAGAGGCTTAACCGTTCTATTTCCTGACACAGATTATCACAATTGTGTTGTAGTGCGCATCGTACACGATGTACCATGACGAATAACCATGCCATTTTGTCAAATAACTTGTCAAAAGACATTTTTTGTTCAACGCGAAAAGCGCATTACGCTACACAAACCACCAACAAGCCTCTTCAAAATTTTCAGCCGTCTCATTGCGTGATTTGTCGCAAAATCCAACGGGTAACCCTCGCTACCAAAATAATAAAGGAGAGTCATTAATTTCTTTATTATTTTGGTGGCGAGGGTTAACCGTAAAATTTTCCGACAATTCACGGAAAGAGGTCGTTGAAAAAATGGAAGAGGCTTGTATGTTGTTTGTGTAGCGCAATGCGCTTTTCGCGTTTAACAAAAATGTCTTTTGTGATTTTATTTGACAAAATGGCATGGTTAATCGTCATGGTACATCGTGTACGTACGATGCGCACAACAAAACAAGTGCTGGCGCAAGCGCATTACAGCCAGGAATCGTCATTCATTAACCCTATCCAGACCGGGATTAGTTTGGGACGTACAGAGACCGGGGAGGGGCACATTGTGCCCAATCCCCCTCCGTGTTTTCCCAAGTTCACAACCGATTTTCAGGAAATTATCCACAAATGTTTAGTTTACAAAAGTCGAAATGATTATGTCCTCAACTTTCGCAACTGCAGGGAGCTGGGGGCCGTTCTTCAACTTGGTGTGAAAACAATCGTATTTCTACCATAATTAACGTCTTGGTTGTCCAAAATAAGTCAACCTAATTAGTTGGACATAATCACTAAAATAGCATGCGATGTTCAGACTGGGATCACCGTTGGGGGCGCTGTAATCCGACAATTCATACTATTTTGCGTGTGTGCACTTACAAGTGAACTTAGATTCCTAAAGTAAAACAATTAAATTCAACACATTACAACTTACAACTTTTCGTAAAAGTCATGAAGTTTGGCCAGGATCGAATGCAGCGTTAAAATGTTACGGTGACAAATACGGTAGCGGGAAAGTGTGCCCCCGGGTCCTGCTAGAGTTTTACGAGCCAAGAAATGTGTACACGAGTGTAGGAGAATGTCTCCCAACTTTATCTTTTGCGGTAATCATCATCACTGGTATCATCATCATCATCATCATAATCACCATGAGCATCATCATTTGCCTCACCCCTGGTTTATTCGTGTAAGAGAGTGAAAGTGGTTTGATTGACTTTGCTCTGTCCACTCAACTCTTTATAGATATACTAAGCAAATTTTCAGACAATCCCGGCCAAAATGCTTGGGCCACGTGTCAATAAACGTACTATCCCCCGCGCCCTCGCTCCCCCGCGCCCTCGCTCCCCCGCTCAATGTTGTAATCTCAAGCCGGAGCGCATTCCGCGCAATGAGAGCCAACATTGACAGGGGGGGGGGGGGGGGGGGGGGCAGGGGGTCGGGGGCCCAACGAGATTTGGCCGGGATTGTGGCTTATGCTAAATTGAATAACCGACGCGGGACAGAAACCTGATCAGCGCAACCCGGAAGTGCGAACCCTCACGCAGTGCAGCGACGTCGTATGCTTGGGCCAGAGTTTGATGCGCGGGAGGCCAGCAGACTTTATAAACTGTACAAGACCAGTGAGAGACATGCGATGCGAATGGTCCTGGAAGGTTCTGAGGTCAGATACGCTGGCACGGAGGAAACACTGGTGGACTACTTCACAGAAGTCCACTCGGAAAGGGTAGTCGATAACGAAAGTATCAGTGTGAACTCTGGACTCCTGTTCCCAGACTCTACCCCGGCCCGGGAGACTGGCTTGGAATTGCTACGCCCCATTTCGCAGAAGGAGGTCCTATCCTGCCTGGGTCGGATGTCAAACTCTGCTCCAGGGAAAGACCGGTTAGAGTATCACCACATGAAATTGGCAGACGGTGCGTTCCGAAAATCCGAGTTACCGTGGCGATATACACCTTCCTGATGTCGTCCATCGTTGGGGACGTTCGTCGAAATCAGAAGAATCTGTATGTGGTGTGGCATGATATCCAGAATGCTTATGGCAGCATTTCCACGATGCAATATTCACTGTGCTGGCCTCAGTCGGTGCGCCACAGGGGTTCATAGACATCATCCAGGATGTCTCTACCGGGGCCAGCACGGAGTTTATGAAGTCGTCTGGTGGGACTGCTCCCGTGTCCATTTGCTCAGGAGTCAAGCAAGGTTGTCTTATCTCGCCGATACTTTTCAACTTGAATCTAGAGCTGGTGGTGCGGGCGGTGTCAGTTGCGGCACAAACCGGAAAGTGTTCTCCTCGGGTACACGGGCACGATATCACGGTCCTTGCCTATGCTGATGACCTTGTGTTGCTCAGCAACTCGGGCAAGGCCCTGCAGCGGGTGTTGGATACGATTAGTACCTTGGCCACCAAGCTTCGGCTCACCTTTAAACCACCGAAGTGTGCCACCTTGTCCCTGGATTGCTGCAGGGGTCAACGGGTGCTTCCCTTAGTCTACTAAGTACGGGGTACAGATATACCTCGGAGTCCCTATCGGGTTGTACAGAAGTGGAGCGAGCCTCGAGGCACTGGTGGCCAAGATGACCGAGGACCTCTCTCCTGGAATCCTCTCTCCTGGCCCCTGGCAGAAGCTGGCGTCAATACGAACCTTCGTTGAACCGTGCGCCTCGTATCCAATGCGTGCCGCGCCGGCAACTGCCCGAATGGTAGCCTCAAGCGGCTCAGGAGGAAGGTAGTGATGACGGCGTGGAAAGTCTGCAACCTTCCGACCTGGGCCGCCCCCAACTATGTCTTCGCTGACAGAAATGTGGGGCCTGAGTCTGTTGGATCCCCACCGGAATGCTGACATTCAGACAGTCACGCAGGCAGTCCGCATCCTGTCTTCAACAGACCACACTGTCCTTGGTGTTGCCACCGAGCAGTTGCCCTCGGTTGTCTGCCGCACCATCCGGCGTATACCGGATGAGCGGATCTATACAGGGGGACCTGGCCAACTCCGGCTGGAATGGGCAGATCTCCACGCTCTGGTGGGCCAGAGCAGCGGCTCGCCGGCTGTGTGTCTCCTTTATTGGCTGCTGTTCCGGTTCAGTAGTCGTGCGTACGGAGGTTGGAAAGGAGACACCGGCAAAGAGCATCACCAGCGCTCTGCTGTTCGAGAACACTACATGTACTCTGCTAAGCTGCTCTCTCTCCAGGACCAGGGTAAGGTCGCCCGCTCGCTGGAGCAGGACCTTAACCGTAACGGCTCCTCGTGGGTGAACACCGGCAGTTTCATCAGATTCTGTGACTAGCGGTTCATCCACCAGGCCCGCCTGAACTGCCTCCCGACCAAAGAAGTGGTTAAGAGATTGTAACCCGCAAACCAGTCGAAGTGGCGCCACTGTGGTCTCTGGGAGGAGACTCTGCCTCTTGTCCTAAACCACTGTCCTCCGAACATGGCGTCTATCCGGAGAAGGCATAACCCTGTCCAGAACCCAAGCAGGGCGGCTGTTCGGAATGGACAAGTCAACATTGACCAACACGTCCCTGGGGATCCCACACCTCGAGAGCGACAAGGTTACGATCATCGATGGATGTTGCCCCTTTGACAGCGGCTGTGATGCCTTGGATATCGCCGCAGCAGTCAAATATGATGGCTTTTATTGTGACAGGCCTTGGCGCGGCTGAATATAAAGACGTTATTATTGTTCGGCTTTGCGGTCGGTTCTCTCGGCTCCTGGTGGTGCCCTGGGAACGAGAGAGCACTTAAGCGTCTTGGGATATATCCAAGCGCGACAGATGTCTGATGCGCCGTCTATGCTGCATAGACGCCATCAAGGATTCACGGGATGTGTACATCGAACATTTATTTATTTATTTATGTATTACATTTCTTTACCCAGGGTGTGCCCAAACAGTTTAAAACTGGTTTCCATTGGGACCCTGCATATTATTAGTTAAAACTGAATATTTACACATTCATACAAAATATTTAAACAAATACAATAATGTTTACACAAATAAATATATTTTCGGTTAACTTTTCAACTCTCCAGAAGCCTATTGCTGATTTACGGGATGGGCGAAAAACCCGCGAAAAAAAACCTTTTAGAGTGAAAAACAAGGGGAAATTCCCATCCGGCTCCAAAGTATTTTGGCAACCAAGTTTATAACTCCGCAGATCAGCGTAAATGACAGAAATATCACTGATAGATGGCTTTACGTAGCTCCGATTTAAATGTACTTAAGGAGTTTATGGTTCTCATTTATTCAGGCAGATTATTCCATATACTGGCACTACTCACAGCGAAACTTGTCCCGTAGCATTCCTTTTTGGCGAAAGGAACTTTCAGTGCCATTTGGGTCGATTGTCGTGTTTCACGAATCACTGTAAGTGGTGCGAACAGATTTGTCAATGTACAAAGGAGTCATTTTGTTAAGGCTTTTGAAAACAAAGATAGCCTTTTTAGACTGAACTCTTTCTTTAAAAGGAATCCAATTTAGTCTGGCAAACATATCAGCTGAGGGGGTGAGGGAGGTACATTTAAGGATTATCCGTGCGGCTCTTTTGAGACATTTGTTGAGGGTATTGTCGTGAGATATGTACCTTCCTCCCCACACCGTACAGCAATACTCTAAAGATGGCTTACAAAGATGGCTAACTAAACTTACAAAGAGTGTGTGCAGGCTGCTTTGGGGAACGTAATCACGAATTCTGTTTAACACACCCAATTTAGACGAAACAGTCTTCCTTACGTATTCAACATGTGTACCCCAACTTAATGTTTCATCAACAACTACACCCAAGCATTTACAAGATTTCACTTTTTCGATAACCTTATCAGCAATGCACACGTTCAGGTCGACGTTGGATATTTTCTGCCTTGAACCAATAAGCATACATTTGGTTTTGTTGGCATTTAATGCTAGTTTGTTTCTTTGGCACCAGTTGTGAATACTAGCAAGAGCTACATTTAAGTTCCTTTCTATTTCGTTAATACTAGAGGAGCTACAAGTTAACGTGGAGTCATCTGCATACATAAATAAGTTGCAATTTTGGGGTATACAGGATGGAAAATCACTACTATAAACAATGAATAAAAGTGGCCCTAAGATCGACCCTTGTGGAACGCCTATGTCTATGGGCAAGACCTTCGATATTGTACCCTTAATATTTACAGACTGACTACGACCGCCTAGGTACGACTTAAGGAGGAACTAAAACGGCAATTTTTTTTTGACTTTTTGGACTTTTCCGACAGTTTAAATACTCTTTTAACTGATGGAGATCAGTACGTGACCCCGTGACGTACACGTGTAGAGTCGGTTGATGCTACAGCCAAACACTATGCATGTACGTACGTGGAGTTGATGCTGCTGAAGAGTTTTTGTCGACCTAACTCCTCCGTTTTCCGGTCTATTTTGTCTAATTTTGATATTATTTCAGTATGAGCATGGATCTGAGATAATCATTATGCCTCGATCGTGTGTAGTTGGGGGTTGCACGAGGAACAGCGACAAAAACCCTGACCCAACCTTACTGCGATTCCCAGTGCTGAATGGAGCTCAAAGGCGACAGTGGGTCCGCTTTGTAGACAATACAATATCTGATTTTGGGCTGTCGAAATGGTCGAAAATATGTGCAGAACATTTCGCCAAAGACTGTATAGATGATAGTGTTAGTATGAAAACTCAGCTGGGTTTGAAGGCACAATTCCTTCAAACCCAGCTGAGTTTTCATACTAACACTATCATCTATACAGTCTTTGGCGAAATGTTCTGCACATATTTTCGACCATTTCGACAGCCCAAAATCAGATATTGTATTGTCTACAAAGCGGACCCACTGTCGCCTTTGAGCTCCATTTAGCACTGGGAATCGCAGTAAGGTTGGGTCAGGGTTTTTGTCGCTGTTCCTCGTGCAACCCCCAACTACACACGATTGAGGCATAATGATTATCTCAGATCCATGCTCATACTGAAATAATATCAAAATTAGACAAAATAGACAGGAAAACGGAGGAGTTAGGTCGACAAAAACTCTTCAGCAGCATCAACTCCACGTACGTACATGCATAGTGTTTGGCTGTAGCATCAACCGACTCTACACGTGTACGTCACGGGGTCACGTACATACATTTAACATACATAATGAGCTTTCGCGAAACAGGATAAATGGTTCAGAATAACAACCCTTTTTTTTTTAATAAAAAAATTTCTCTCGTCTGCAAACTAATCTCCATCAGTTAAAAGAGTATTTAAACTGTCGGAAAAGTCCAAAAAGTCAAAAAAAAATTGCCGTTTTAGTTCCTCTTTAAATCGTGTAGAGTGCTTTCAGTTGAGTGCAAGGGTCTAAATCCCGATTGGCAACTAGGTATCAAATTGTTATCATCGAGGTAGCTATATACTGCCGAGTGCACCCATCTTTCTAGAATCTTAGAGATAATTGGCAGTATAGAAATAGGCCGATAATTACCTGTACTACATTTATCTCCTCCCTTGTGAATTGGTGTTACCAAGGCGTGTTTCCAATCTTTAGGGTATTGCTCGCATGTTATAGAGGTTAAAAATATAAGTTAAAGATTTAGTAATATAAGGGGAAGCAATTTTAATCATTTTAACACTGATGCCATCCGGACCTGTTGCTTTCCCAACCGACATGGATGATATTTGCTTTTGAACGAACTCTTCTGTAATATTAGGTACAGTGCATTCTTCAAGTTCATCCAGAGAATCAACAATAGAGGCGTAGGTATCATTGTTTTCAAGTTCGCCCGATGGGAAATTTCTAGCTGTACGTTTTCCTATTGTAGAAAAGTGTTCATTTAATGTATCAGCAATGTCAGTGGGATCGTCAATATTTTCTCCATTTGGGGAAGTGATAGAATTTGGAGCAATTTTCTGTTTTTTAGGAAGTACCTCCTTTAGTTTTTTCCATAGCATAGATGAATTGCTTTTATTTTCTTCTATGGCTGATGTATAGTATTCGCTCTTCTTAGTGCGGATTTTATTAGTTACATTATTCCGCAGCTTTTTGTAAGAGTCCCAATCGATCTGTGAGCCTGAGCGTTTTGCGATTTTGTGTGCACGATCCCGCTGTCTCATAAGTTTAAGAATTTCGCAATCGAGCCAAGGTAAAGAGGCACCCCGAATACGTTTAGTTTTGATTGGCGCATGAAAGTTAGTAATACTCATAAATATGGAGTGCCATTTGCACCACGCTTCATCAACATCATAAGAGTCCAGTACATCTTGCCATGGTGCATTAAGGAGGTCGTCTTTATAATGCATCATTGTCTATATTTGTAAGACATCGAAAATTGTTGACCATAAACAAGATAATGGTCACTGATTAGGACTGGTAATACACCACATTCCTTTATTAGCTCTGGATGGGAGCTGAAAATGAGATCGATTATTGTTTGAGTGGACTCAGTGACACGTGTTGAGTCATGTATGAGTTGCGCCAATTGGAATAAACCAAAACAAGAAATAGTTGGGTTTGAGTTCATACTATCATCGTCAACTGAAACATCATAATTAAAGTCTCCTGTTGCAATAATTTCTTTACATTCACAGGAGGCCTTATTAATAATATCACTTCGTTTATCAATGAATTCAACAGAGCTTGAAGGTGGCATATAAATAGAACTAATAAGCACAGGCTGTCTTTGTTTACACTTAATTTCAACCCATATGCACTCGACATCATCTGTTTCAAGATCCTCACGACGAGTGAAAGTTAAATTGTTTCGGATGTACATGGCAACCCCACCACCATGCCGGTTCCTGTCTTTTCTGACAATGGAACAATTTGGTAATGTGATTTCATCGTCGGAGATTGAGGCATTGCAGAAAGTTTCATTTAGACAGATGATATCGAATAGATTTGTAGACATTACAATTTTAAATTGGTCAAATTTGTTTATTAAACTTCTCACATTAAGATGGGCGAATGAGAATCCCCCGGAGCTTCGGTTGTAGATAACGCCATCTGTTAAGTATATCGTAGATTTTTGCCTTGTGGATTGAGCAGCTCTCTGACCGTTTTTAGGTATTGGTTCCATTCCTCGCCTCGATAGTGTGTCTGGGTTAGTGGCTGACGGAGATGGGTTGGATGCCGTTTTTGACACGGGTGTGGGTAGTACTGATTTGCCATTTGAAAATCCGTCGGGACATCACGATTCGCTGTAGTCTGCTCCTTCACGACATCAGAGTACAAGGTCTTGCCGAACGGGGTCCTCTGGTGTGTAATGCGGCTAGCTGTGGTCTTATGTGGTCCTGCGACGTGTTGGATAATGTTCACGGCAAGTAGACGCACTCCTGTTAAGTTGAGGTGCACGCCATCCGATATAAGGTGATTTGGGTTTATGTTTCCATTGTCAATGAAGCCCCAGTTATTTTGTCTTGCTATTGACTTAAGCAGATTATTAAAATCATCTACCTTCTTGCGTTTTGGCACTGTTTGGTTTGTGCGATGTATAATCGACGAGATTGTTACTGATCTTGGTTGTAGTGATTCACCAAGAGAAGTGATCTTTGCAGCAATAGTCTCTGGGTTGTCAGAAGTATTATTGGTCCCAACATGAAGGATTACTCCAGAGACGTCGTGTTTGGCCGACAGCTGGATGGCGTTAGGAGCAAGATCTTCGATTTTTGCTCCACGCATGGTATGGCACATCACTTTCTTTTGCCTGCTCAATCTCCTGGGTTGTAGCCGTTTGATCATTGAGTCACCGATTATTAGGATCTGCATGGTTGTGTTCGCTAGGTGTGGGTGGCCGTTTTTTCATGGTAGGTGTTGGTTTCTGCTTTGTAGTGGTCAGTTTCTTGTGCTTTTCCCGGTATTGGTCGAGCTGCTCTTGAAAAGAGGCCTTGTTTTTGGAGGGACAGGGCTTGTTTGGGGGAGTACAGGACTCCTGTTGCATGCCAGGCTGGACTTTTGGCTGCATAGCTTCGTAGTAGGAGTCGATCAGGAACTCGGCTTCGGTCCGGGAATCATCAAAGCTGTTTTCGTCGCCAATGCAGCAAAGCGGTTGCTTGTTGATACCGCTGGACTGGCTGAACCCATGGTGGTACTCAGGTTGTTCCGGCTCAGGGCACAGGGCTGGCGTTTCGAATGGGCATCGGCTTCACGAGAAGAAGGGCTCATCAGCATATCAATAGTAGAATGGAGAGCATCACATTCCTTCTTCAAGTGGTCAGTTGTTTCCCTTTGGGAAGAAGAAGATAAAGAAATCTGGCCAGAAAGTGTTGCAATTTGGTCTGAGAATTTCTGATCAAGTAAATTTATGTCGTTCTGAACCTGTAGAATGGCTTTATAAATAACCTGTAGGGTGGGTTCAGATACTGGATCGAGGGCTTTGTTGGCTTCGGTTTAACCTGATTAGCTGAACTTAAACAAGACCTAGGAAAACTGTTCCGATGACCAAAAATGTACAGACATAGTTCCTTGATGTCATCGGCCGCTGTTTGTGTGGACCTACAGGATTTTAATGAGAAATTACAAGAAAATTGGGTACTTAGCTTTGTTGAAGAGTCGTTTGTCTCGTCGCCATCTTGGAAATCGTCACGATACTTCTCCTTTGCAGACTCGAAGATCAAATTCCTTGCCGGTAGAAGCTCATCAATAGTACAGTTACTTCTCAACAGTGACTCTATGGGCACAGACGGTGTACTCTCTATCTTCTCTATCTTAGAGTCAAGTTTTGATAGAAAACTCGGAGAGCCGATGTGACACACGTCTTGTCCGTTCGCAGCCATCGTCAGTATTCTGATGAGTAAGACCCCCACCAACTTGCGTCGAACAGTACTACCATGGCATTTTTCATTATCCATCCTCTCTATTTTTCCCCTTTTTTCTACAGGTGATACCTATATACCAAAAGGTAACTCGCCATCAATTTTGCATTCATAAAAGTCCTAGTGCAAAATTCTAGTGATTTTCGTATTTTTACCTGGCAGCCATCTTGGAATCCAACATGGCCGACATCCCAGCTTTACAGAAGTTGTATCATCGGACTCGTAGATACTAAAAACATAGGATTTGCCACCATTTTTTGCTTTAATACATGGCCTAGAACCAAAGTTATGGTAATTTTCGTATTTTTACCTGGCGGCCATCTTGGAATCCAAAATGGCCGCCATCCTAGCATATCAGACGTTGTACCATTGGACTCGTAGGTACTGAAAACATAGGATTTGCCACCAATTTTGCTTTCATACATGGCCTAAAACCAAAGTTATGGTAATTTTTCGTTCCAAAATGGCGGCCATTTTGAAAATCCAATATGGCGGCCATAGAGGGACCGGAAAATTCGGCACCACAGATTTTTGTATTCATTATACCCTAAATAAAAGATGTACACACTAAAATTGCTTTAGGCAAGCAAATCTCACGGAATAACACTATATATCTCACTATGAAGGTGATATCGTAATGTTTATAGCTAGAGCCAAACCCATGGCCGCATGCAGTTGAATGTAGACATGTACCAGCAATACTTACGCCGACACAATTGGAAACTTTTGCCGGTACCACCTGACCGCAAATGTTGTTTCACCAGATAACAAAAATCACTGACCATATTGCTGTCACGAGCTCATTGCTCTCTGCCTTTGTAAAACAAATAGTTCTGGAAATCAGATTATTATGGACGTGGAAGTTGATGATAGCTGCGACAGAACAGGCAGACCTTATCGGGTCAAAAAAAGGTTTTTGCCCCACAGGAAATCGAAAAAGCGGTCGAAGAAGGGAGGTGATGTTCTTGCGCAGAGGTTGAAGGAATTTGGAGAAGATAGTACTTTCCACGGTTTGCGCTACGTCACAGACAGTTCAAGCCATGTATGTCGCAGGTTTGTAATGGTTATGTTTATCTTTTAATCCCTACAGGACGTACCAAGATATAGTGAAGTGCATACATTGCGTTTGGATACATTGCGTTTGCAGTGATATGTCATTTTCCCTGCATCTCCCCGTTTTTTCCCTAATGCTTCTCGAAGCGGATGCTTCGATCTCAAAAAGTAAAACAGTAATGATTCAACAGCGGAAAGAAAACAAATAAGCTGTTGTGAAATAACACACTACTCCGTGGTGTTTTATTGTATCGTTTCACCAGTTATCATTTACAGTTATTATGTCGGTTTATATAATGCCAGGTTGTGTTTATTCCAGTCTGTTATTAATTTTGTTGACCAGATTTGTATGGTTACTAGTCGTCGTAGTTATGGCGACGTTCCTGGTCATTGACATCATTAGAGCCACCATTATGCTGTTCCACTATCCGCATACAACTTCCATCTCCATCAACTACCTGCCCAATGTCACATTTCCTGCCGTAACCATTTGCAACATTAACCACTTCAGGAGCGATGCCCTCGGTTCCTCCGAATTAGAACTTCTGTCAAACGTATTCGGAGATAAAACTTCCCGGCCTCTCGGAAGTGATTCGTACCTCAGTAAACTGGAGTTGTTCCCGCCTTCAGCAAATGATAGCGAATTGCTGGACAGCATAGTTCGTGCAGCACACAGGAGAGAGGACATGCTGATAGACTGTAGATGGCAATCTGAGAAATGTTCACATAAAAACTTCACGCAGCGTGTCACGGACTATGGTGTGTGCTACACATTTAATGAACCTTCCAATGACCAGGATGTTCTTTTAGTCCGAAATCCGGGCAGTAGAGATGGGCTTTTTATGCGTTTGAACATCGAGCAGAGTCTATATACGTACGGAGAAAGCACAGCTGCTGGATTAAAGGTGGGCAAGTCGGCACTTTTAAGAAATTGCATTCCTCCTGTAACACATTCAATATTATCTTGCATGTAGCATGGGAGAAATATACCTTTTATTGGCTGTGTAGCAATAACAACCCCCCTCTCTTAAATGTTTTTAATGTAACTCATCTCCAAACATGTGCTTAAA
This sequence comes from Hippasteria phrygiana, assembly GCA_037893225.1. NCBI lineage: Eukaryota > Metazoa > Echinodermata > Asteroidea > Valvatida > Goniasteridae > Hippasteria > Hippasteria phrygiana. The sequence continues at coordinate 44,371 of JAZGUH010000488.1, forward strand.
GGTAATGTACAACATTTGCAAACATCAAACAACAAAACTTCTGAATTTATATAAAAATACCTTACTTGACTGTAAGTGAATAATAGTCTCAAGCATCCTGCAAAATCATGGCACCTGGTTTGCTGTCATTTTCAGAAAAAGTGGAATTTTTGTATCAATTTCCTGCGATGTTCGGCCGACTAGCGTTTGCAAATAGTCTAGTTCCCCGACCTGATAATTATCTGACGTCTATAAATTGCTGCTTTTTTGTCTGAAGTTGGGTTAAGGAACCAGAATACAAGAACAGCATTTTTTCTCTTTGTTTTCCCAGCATCTATGCATACAAAACCCTAAAATCCATTCATTTCTGAAAATTACAGCGAAGGCAAATGGTGTACACTACATTTAACCATGCAACCTTGAACCATGCAACGGACCGAAGTGTAATCTGCGCATCTTACTTGTTAAGATGATATTACTGGTTAGGCCCTAATGCAATTTTTTAACAGTGTAAAAACAAAAAACATTTTGATATTGACAAAACCCTTACTCCTACTCCTTTACACAATAACAGGTTCTTCTGCATTCACAAGGAGAGCTTCCCATGATGAAAGAGTTTGCATTTTCCCTTTCGCCAGGATTCGAAACTTCGATAGCTATACGAAAAAAAGTGGTAAGTAGAAGTGATAGAGATTATAACAATCTCTCGGAAAGCACTGATCAGTGCTTGAGACACTACGTCGGGAAGAGCAAAAATGTCTCCTGTAATTTACATTTATGTCCGAAATTATTCATACCCATGCCAAATTCGGGGTATTGTGAATAATTTTATTTATTATTTCTATACTGTTATGCTAATGATGTGAAACCAAATTATATGTAGATTTGTACATGCCAACTAAAAGTCATTAAGTGAAGCCTAAGTTCCGCCAATCCAGCTTTTATTTATGAGAGAAAAGCAAACTACCAGATTTTTCGTAGGGTATGAATAATTTTGGGCATAACTGTATACATCATGCCCGACGCTAATCCCCTGATTAAGCTCGATGGTCGAGTGGTTAAGGCGTCTGAGATCTGAACGAGTAAGCATGAGGTCGTGGGTTCGAGTCCCGCCTGAGTAAGCCTGCGACTTTCTTCCACTGTCTTTCGAAAAATACAACTGAACAAAGAGTGCTAAATACAGTACGTTGGGAAAAGGACAAAGATGCCTCTTTAATTTACATCATCCCCGATGCAAATTCCCTCTTCTCACTGGTGATGGAGATACTTTACGCGTCCGTCCATTAGTCTAAGAAGACTAAGGTGACAAAGGTGCGTCATTGTCCAGAGGTTGGTCATTTAGTCCATAATCGGTTTTTCCCATCATTTCATGAAACAGATTTACAAATGCACATGTGCCTACATAAAATTATACTTAATATAAGAATATTGACGGATCATGTCGCATGCACTCTAAACGTACCTCTGACGGACTAGAGTACCGAAGTGATGACGTCAATGCAATGTTTGGAACCAGAATACTTTTGTTATCTTGTGTCAATGTGTTTGAATGGATGGCTGTTAACAAAGGAACAGTCGAAATCTCCATTTGTTTGGAGCCAGTTGTCATGCCAACTGACGTCAGACTTCGGTACTCTATTGGGATGTTTAGCACAGGCGTGCAGAGAAATAAACTTTTGGCCAGACGATGAAAATGATGCAACTTTCCCGAGTTTGCACGCGTGTTGCAATGTACGCAGATAGGTCTTTGGTATTTTGTTACGCGGGCAGTGTTGAACTATAGCTGATGTGGTTGGACATTGTTTCACAATTAAGTTGTATAATGGTGTATGTCACCCTTCCCTAGAAAAGAAGTTTCTGTAATGTTGCGAAATCAACTTATTTTGCTTAATCGAATTTTTACCAATTTGCTGATGTTGCAAGATTAGTTGTTTAAAGATGCTGTTGTCTTTACTTCTGTTTACTAAACCGTTTCTAAACATGATTTCGTGTGAATTAAGTGGTAATAATCACCCCCAGCGAAATGTGCTGATTTGAAGTGCAATTATGAATATCGTGAACTATATTCCTGTCCTTCAAATGAGCACATTTTGTATTTATTTAAACACATTGTTGACGCCAACTGATATTTAGAGAAAAAAAGCAGCCACATGTAACAAGATGAGTAGCACTTATATCATGAGGTTATGCTAACTATTATGATCAATACATCAGTTGATTAAACAATATCAAAATAACAAAACATGACAATAAAACTATTTCTTTCTTTCTTTGAAGACGACGAGCCTTAAGGCGCCTTACGAGTCCAACTGCACGGACGGTTTCCTGGAGGATTTCCCGTTCAAGTATACCGCATCCACTTGTCGGTTTGCATGTCTGGTTATTTACGCCACCGAAAAGTGTGGATGTCGCGATTACAGGTGGTATGGTAAGCAAACAGTTTCCTTAACAGGGGCCAATTTCATAGAGCTGTTAAGCACAAACATTTGCTTAGCATGAAAATGTCTTGCTTTAATAGTAAAAACAGGTTACCAGCCAAAAGTCCATGTAATTTTCATGCTAAGCAAACAACAGCTGAATGCCAGTCAAAAGCAATATTCCACACATGAAAATCTGGTTGGTAATCCAGTTTTTATCAAGGAAGCATTTGCATGCTAAGTAATTTTGTTGTGCTTAACAGCTTTATGAAATTGGCCCCAGGTCATAAATTTACTCATTTAAATTAAAATGTTTTCAGCCTCTCGACGAAAAAAACGTCAAAGCCATTCACATTTCAGTCTAGTTTGAAGTTAAGTTTTATACTTGTTCTACTTTTAGAAAACATATTACCATCATTATTATTCTGCTGCTGAGCAAGTATAAACATAAACAAATCTTCTTTCCTTACACGTGGATCCTGCAGATCTTCTGGCCAAAGCACATCAGATGTATATATCCCTTCCCAACCAAGCGATATTTTAGGATAAATAGATGTGTTTGTCGACATCCCATGGGTGGAAACGTGCAGGACGTATTTTTTTTTGCTGGTTCCCTGGCAAGCGAAAGAGGTGGCCAGAAAAAATCTACGTCAGCAGTTAAAACATGTTACCACCATTATTGTGCAGCACAAAATACTTATTTCCATTAAAACAATCAGAACAAACCACTTGAATAATGAAGTTTGTTTTTTAACAGGTGCCGCCCGTATCTGCTCTTTGGACGAACAAGTAAATTGCATCTATCGGTATGAAGGTGAGATATTTTAGCCGTATATGAGATATTTTAGCCCCTACAATCGGCATTCACTGTTATCTTCCAACTTGTTTTTCAGAAAGCAAGATTTCCTTTTTTCTCTGTAAAGTGATACATGAAGACAAATGTAGTCGCTATTATGCCAATATCTTATTCCCGAATTAAGTCTTCGTGGTGTAAAAAGTGAAGAAAAAAAATGCAAACATACGGAACAGAGTAAAAAATTACGGGATAATGTATATAGTCCATTGTTTAGAAAAGGATTCCTTGCTAATTTCAGTTTTAAAGAAATCGTTCATAATTCAGCTAATTCAATTCCATTTTAAAATGAATGCTCCCGTACGTAAAATTAAATCGTCAAAATGTCTTTCGATTTCATTATTTAAGCATTCAATTGGAAAATATAATTATTTTAAATGGTAGATTCAATTCAAATCAAAAGTTCAATTATTTTTGTCGAATTACACACTAGCATAAACATGTTATTTAAAAGCTCCATTTCACCATTTTGCAAATAGTTTGCAGCCAAATCGTTTCTGTGGTATATGGTGCTTTCTGTTCGCATTCGACAATTACATAACAGATATTCAGGGGAGAATTCATCTCTGCACCCGTTCTTGGTATACACCAAGCCGATTATGAATAAAGATGGCAGCCCGTGGTCTCAACAGAAGAGTAACGCATACAGACATGTAGAGAGGCTGATTGAAGCGTTCGAGAACATCAAACACCGACTTCATACAACCAGTAGCGTATCCAGCTTTTTGTGCCAGGGAGGGCAAACAACGTCTGAACCGTCTTAAATTCGTCTTTAAAACACTATTTCTTTTTGTTTTTATATAAAGCCTCAAATGCCGCCATGCAGGGGGCCAAGTTGGCCCCCCCTTGCGCCCCCAGCTGGATACGCCTGAAACAGGCTTAAATACATGTATTAGCAGTGGAACAGCAATACAAAAAGAACAATTTTAATTAATAAGACAACAGGCAATCAATGACTTTGCAAGAGCATAACAAACAGAGTGCCTTTACAATAAGAACAGTTGTAAATTCAATCAAGTAGGACATACTCAGATTTGAGCCCCTCATGAACTATAAAGGCCAATTTACACATATACGCGACTTTGTCGTGCGATATTTCTAAATACGCCCAAATTAATGATTTGCGTGAATTTAGAAAATTGTCGCGCGACTTTGTCGCGTATGTGTAAATTGGCCTTTAATGAAGGCACCGATTTTATATCGACTGGCAGCAAACAACACAACGCACACGTGTGTAAACAAAACACGCCTGCAATCGGGGACCTCCTATTGTCCTCCTATTGTTCATACTTTAACTTTTTGGCAAGGGCCCTCATTGGTTTTGTACACGATTTTCAAACGGGGACCTTTCTTAATCGGGGACCCTATTGTCCTCTATTGTTAAAGGTCCCCTATTGAATGCAAAAACAAACGCAACGCAACGCAACGCAATGCAACGCAACGCAATCTCGTGCCCTGGATCTGATTTGGTTCATTCGACCTACATGGCATTTAAAAAGTCATGATTGCTTTTTGTTATATTTTTAATACCAAATTTCCATTTAGATGAGTTTCTGTCACTGGAAAATCGGTGCAACTGTCCCATAGCATGCGAGATTACCAGCTATGAAAGAGAGATGTCCCACGCATTTTGGCCAGCGTCTTACCTGAGCAGGGACCTTCAAATGAAACTAAATACCACGGAGGAATTTATCCGGTTAGTATGATTCTCATAATCCTGGAATTATTTAAGTACATGTCATTACAACTCATCTTTGAACAGATTTGCTGCGAAAAAAATAACTCAAATTGCCACAGGAGTATGTTTGTCTAACGTTCCGACACAATGATTTTAACACTACGTTATTAAAGTGACTCCAATTAACGAAGTTGATGAAATGAAACTGAAAACTGCTTATCATTCAGTTAACAGACACCAAATTTATGTTTTAGTGTTTCGTTCACAATCTGGCGCCCGTCTATTTTTTTTTCCATTCCAGATACAAATGAGGCGGATGTGATTTTATCAAAGCACATTCAAAAGTCACCTCTAGAAAGCTGATAACCCCCTATCCGTGAAATTACTGATTGGACTGCAACTTTAATATCGTGGTAGAACAGGGCAGTAAATGTGATGTTGGATCAGATTTCCCCGTGCATTAACAAATTAAATTCATATTCTTCCTTCAATGTTGAACAGATAAACTCTTACAGATTTTCTCTATTTATGAAGGAAAAACTACCTTGATGTGTACATCTTTTTTGAAGAAATAATGTACATGCGCGTCGCACAAATAGAGGCGTATACTCTGGATACTTATCAAAGTAAGTAAACTGTCAACTAAAATTAGTTTACTTTACTACGTTTTTCTTTAGAATAAGGCTGCGTCCGAATCGCTTGTCTAGGGCTATTGTCTAGGTGTTCGTCCATTACAACTACGCGTGACGTAGCCGTAGCTGTAGCTCTAGACGTCCATTTCGGACACGGCCTCAATGTATTTGACATAAAGGACACCACCATGAACAGTGTGGGGAGAGCACAACATTTGGATTTGCTGTGATTTTCAGAAATGAATAGATTTGGGGGTTAGCATTTTATAGCAAATACTATAACAGTAACCTGTTTAAAGATTTGTGTACATACATGTAGATGCTGGCAAAACGGTAACAGCCCGAATGTCCGAAGGTTCGATAGTCCGAAGGGTCATTAGTCCGAAGGTTCGTTAGTCCGAAGGTTCAATAGTCCGAAGGTTCGACAGTCCGAAGGTTCGATAGTCCGAAGGGCCCATTAGTCCGAAAAGAGAATAAGGTTAAATATTCCGAAGGTTCGATAGTCCGAATAGACGATAGGGGGCGATAGTCCGAATCGACAATTAGGTTCGGTAGTCCGAATGGACGATAAGGTTCGATATTCCGAATAGACGATAGGGTTCGATAGTCGGACTATCTGACCTTATTGTCAATTCGGACTATCGAACCTTGTGTGCTTTCGGAATAATGAACCTTCGGACTATTCAACCTTATTTTCGTTTCGGACTTTTGAACCTTCGGACTAATTAACCTTATTCTAAATTCGGACTACCGAACCTTCGGATAAATGAACCTTCGGTTGTCGGCCCTTCGGACCAATGAACCTTCAAACTATTGCATCAAATGTTCGGATTAACGAACCTTATTTCATTTTCGGACTAACGAACCCCCTCTTATGGGGAATTTGTACATTCGGAATATCGAACCTTCGGATCAATAAACCTTCGGACAATCGAACCTCCGAACTATCGGGCGGACCCCGGGAAGGCAGAGAAAACAGAGAGAAAAATGCTCAGTTTCTCGTAGTGACGTCATCATACATCACCGACCAAGCAATGTACACATATTAATGATTGAATACGTTCTTGCAGACATTAGTTCCTGGTTGCCAGCCACCCGTGCGCAAACTGGCACCAGTCGCATATGATCCACGGTCCCTTGACAACAACGAATACCGTATGTGTAGTGTCATCCTAAAAAGAAAAAGTAGGCCATGTTACACTACCGTAAAAAACGTTCAGAAAGTGACCTCCGTGGTACCAGTTGGGAATTAGGTTAACTTATGTTTTCCTACTATACTCAGTTTGATGTCCTGAATAAAAAAAGAAAAGAAGGTTGTTAGCGGAATAGAACGGAACATGACCTACTTTTCAGGCCATATCCGACGCATATTCAAAAACATGATATTGATATTAAGTTGGATTCACATGCAGATCATCGGGGGCCGCTATATTTTCTTTCATGATAGCGCCACCACAAAGCTGTCGACACCCTTGTATGGAACGCCGCATCTTAAATAAAATTAGCTATAAATAATAGGAACATTAACAATGTATTCTCTGATGCCTTTTAAGAACGTACCCTATTTCAGAGAAAATATGGAATTGTATACTAATTTGTTTTTTAACGTAAACAAACTCTTATTGTTATATTTGATTTTTGGGGGTTCAAATGGCTGTCCATACGTGCCAAGAAACGGTCGCCTGTGACGTACAATTAAAGGGCCGAAGAGGGGGAATTCGCGGCCCGATTTCACCCCCTTGTTCCGTTTGATTGCAATGACAACGTTGATTATCTGATTTTCAGTGATTTAAACTATCTGTAAGTGATTATTTTAATCCGTTCCCCATCAGGTACATCCAGGTGACACGAAAAACTGGAGTGTAACATGGCATAAAGATCCAATATTCGGCAAAACAATTTATTGGCAGATGTGGTCCCTTTTACATAATAATGCAGGGGCGGATCCAGGATTTTTTGCAGGGGGGGTTCTTAAATTTGCCCAGAAAGGTGACTCCCAAAATGTTCCGTCTGCGAATTTATTTTTACAAGCGGGGGGGGGGGGGGGGGGGGGGGGGGGGGGGAGGGCTGGCACACCTTCTCACTACTGGTGGCGCCATAACACCGAAAGGGTTCAATAATCCGTTGCTGTGGCATGTAAAAACAGAACATTTCGGGCGACAAATTCATCATTTTCTGGTCCATTTTTCTGAGTTCCTGAAGTTTTCACAATAATCTAATTCATATAAAAAGCTCAGCTGGTAGAGCGCCAGTACGGTATTCCAGAGGTCGCAGGTTCCAATCTCGCTCCTGCCAGTTTTATTTTTTCTCTTTGAACATTTCATATAAAAAGGGAGAGTTACATCTGTATTTCAACATATCCAAGACTTATGTTTGTAGAATTAGCCATTCTTGCGCCCGGCTGACTCTACTTTGCCGTAGGACCGTGTACAGAGATCCAAGGCAGTCGGGCTATCTGCCATGGAACTTTCACGCAGTCAACGATATACGTGTAACGTACCCAGGCGCGGATCCGGGGGGGGGGGGGGGGGGGGGGGGGGTCGAAACCCCCCCTTTTTTCTTTTTTCTTGTAGGGGCCTACGCCTTGCAAATACAGGTCTTATTTAGCCTGTGGGTAAGAACAAAACAAAGAGGTTAAATGGCGCCACCAACGGTGAGAAAGGGTGTCAGCTCCCCCACACCCCCCTTGTAAATTTTTTTCGCAGACGAAACATTTTGGGAGTCACCTTTCTGGGCAAATTTCAGAAACCCCCCCCCCCCCCCTGCAAAAAATCCTGGATCCGCCCCTGGTACCGTACATCGTGCACCTGCACCTATGCCCTTAGTAATCTTTTCCTAATTTGTTTCCATTTGCAGGTGACATTGGAGGTTACCTCGGCCTTCTGTGCGGTATGAGTCTGATTACCCTCGTGGAGTGGATTGATCTAATTCTCGTTTTCCTTTTTACAAAGTTTCCATTCAAAAAGGCGTGAACCATCTTGTACAACGTGTTTTTGATGACGATAGACGACAGCTAAGCACCTGTTCATACATTTTTCGTTTCGAATTAGATGTGGAAGAATGAGAAGACTTTAAAGGGACTTTTAATAAATCAGTTTATGCACAACTTATTTCGTAATTTAGGAAGATACAAGTGATATTATACGTTAGCATTATCTTGGCAAATGTTAAGGGACAGCAAGTTCACTTTTTAACCAAAGCAAAGTTATTCGTGGTTTTAAATGCATAAGGCCAAAATTGCAGATAATCGATTTTCGATAATCGATTTTTTCTAAAGCAACTGACGAAGAATGTTTTTCCAAACAGTTATACTCCTACATGTATGTCACCGAGATCAGTTTGTCGAGTTGACTTCCAACTAACTTGGTAGACACCAACAACCCAGTTTTTTGCCCATTCACTATAACTAACATAATTATTTAGGCAAAACTATGTATTCCTTTAAAGTTCCAACTTACAATGGTTCGTCTTCATAGTTATCCACTAGTAATTTTTTGTAAACATTCTCAGATGATTTCGTGCAACGTGATGGCGGTTATGGCTGATGGGACTCCTACCAATTACTTATAGGTCGAGAAAATCCAGAATATTCAATGATTGGAATTTTCTAATCGTCATCAGTACACACTCATGACTTGCCAATTGTTATCAATGCACACGAAGAGTAATAAAACTCACTATCGTATGCTATGGACTGTGCAATCTTTCAAAGAGGAAAGAGTTCCGACTTCCGAGTAGGAATACACGTAGGGCCTACGGGTGCTAGCACATAATACGGAATGGGGTATGTCTTAATGGTTGAATGCAAAACAGGTCGAATGTTATAAGTTCATTCATGTCTCTGGAGATGAGCGCCTTTTTTAAAGACATTTTAGAGAAAGTTTGAAATGTTATGTGTTTAAGGTGAATATTCCGGGTGACGTGATGATTTACGAATAAACGATTTGAGAACTGCGTAATTTTACTCGCCCTAACTAGAACACGCACCAAGCGCATGTATGCTGGGAATCGCGGACGATATTGTTCTCTTTTGTTCTCCCACATTTTTCGTCTACGGTTTGAATACCCCCCCCCCCCCCCCCCCCGCCCACATAACACACCGCGCATACTACAGTTGTCACGGTAAATGTAAGAAATGAATCGTCTCTAGATCGAGACGAAGACAACAGTTCTCCCAGGTCAACACACTCTCCAGATCAGGTCAGTTTTGAGTGAAGCACCCACTTCGTTGCGAGAAGTGCTGAACTGAGTCATCAGCATCCATAGCAAGCTGAGAGATTTACAACGTAAGACAAATCATTGACATAAACCAGAAATAGGGTTGGACCAAGACGTCGGTTGTGGAGTCATGGTTCTTAAGATTAACTGGAAAATAAAGTGAGTCACAGTTAAGTCCAAGTTAGGAAACAAGCTCAGAATATCCTGAGGTGACCAAGCAACTCACCCGAACACATTGTGGTAACAATGTCAGACCGATGGCCTCAGGATCAGTAGCGTATCCAGCTTTTTGTGTCCGGGAGGGCAAACAACGTCAGAACCGTCGCAAAAACCGTCGCAAAAACACTATTTCCTTTTGTTTTTTATGACGCCTCAAATGCCGCCAGGGGGGGGGGGGCAAGCCCTCCCCTGCCCCCCCTCCCCCCTGCCCCCACCCCCACCTGCCCCCCCCCCCCCCCCCCCGGCTGGATACGCCACTGCTCAGGATGCAACCGTGTTGTGGCTGCACAGACCACCATCCATGCATGTCCATGGCAATACAACCACTACGGCATTTTACACCTGTTGATAGATTATAAGCCTCTCAGAGCATTTATAGTTCAGGGGTTCCAACGAAAGCCCTGGCAAAGAACAAGTAAGATATGGACTAACTGGAACAGAGTATGATGGGGAGAGAGAAAAGGAGGGCCTTTGCCAAATTCTGAATTACATAGAACCTCTTCACATTGCCACTGCAAAGATGAGGTCGACCCCAGGCGGAAAAAAATGATTTTTTTCTTACCACGTATATTATGATAACTTTGTAAGTTGAGAATTCAGGGCTCATTTTCTCGTTCCGGGATCTCATTAAGACTGCTCCACCCTGCACATTTTAGTCCCATCCTTGTTAGAAAACTATGCAATTCGGACAAAAGCATCTGTTGGCATCGTAGTAGTGATAGGCCTATCGCATTCAATTAAACAGCGATGTACGTAGCATACTCCGAGTTTACGTTGTGTGACCTGCATGGGCCCAATTTCATACAGTTACCAAACACGCGTTTTTTTTTTACGAAGTAACGGAACCTCCATCCATTTTGTAGAGAAAAGTATAGGAAATTTAAACTCGCTATAACCCCAGAGGAATAAATTGCTTAAAATAATGACGCAACAATAGACATTTCCATGCACGCGTAAGCGTTAGGACAACTTGACGAATGCAAAATTTACGACTCCTCTGCGTTTTATACACCACTTCTGTGACTTCGACCCATTGATCTCAATTATACAGACTGGATATAGGACACCGCGTCTAAACGCCGACCTAGTGCGCGTTTTATTAGAGGGTAAAGAACGAACGTGACGCGACTGCGTTGTGTTGCACTTTTAAACGGAGTTTTTGAAAAAGTGGAAGACTTTTTTTTCTTTAATTCTTCATTTTCATGGGAAAAAAATGGATTTCGCACTCGAATTGGTCAAATAGACGAACAATTGTTGACGTGTGCGTGGCAGTGAATTGCCCGGAGAAGGATGGAAACTTGAGTCGAGGAGAAGGATGGAAACTTGAGTCGGGAAAAAGGAATATCCTTTCACAAGAAAGCTGATTATTATTTAACGGTAGGCCTACGTCTATAACGTTGATATCAATGTACATGTATAACGTTACAACTAAAAAAACTAAACAAATTGAAGAAATTTATACGAGGGGAGGTCGCTTATAACATACTTATTGGCATCATTGATGGGATACTAACTACGGTAGCTGTGCATGTCTGCGTTGTGTGTTGGTGAGTTTGTTTTCGCATTCAATAGGGGACCTTGAACAAAAGAGGACAATAGGGTCCCCGATTGAGAAAGGTCCCCGTTTGAAAATCGTGTACAAAACCAATGGGAGGCCTTCCGTAAAGTACAAACAAAAGAGGGACAATATGAGGTCCCCGATTGCACCCGTTTAGACACTTGTGTGGGTGTGTATTGATACCAGCAATCGTGAACTAGGGACAAAAGAGTCAAGGCGTAGACAAAGGGTCCACGATTGACCAAACGTCCACGATTAAAATCCGTGTACAAAGCACACGGGAGTACAAACAAAAGAGGGACAATAGGGAGTCCACGATTGCCGGTACATATTCGATACATTCTCTCTTTGTGAGTGTTCCGTTTATAAAATAATATACCGTAACAATGTAACAATGGGTGCTCAGAATTAAAAATACGATGTAATTTCAGAATAATATTCAATACGATTATTAAATTTACATTATACAACTGCTCTAATGACTTACAGGTGTGATACAAATTGAACAGCAATTTACTTTTTTTTACTGATTTTTTGGGGAGCGCTTAAACTCCCCATGACGTTAGGCTAAGAATTTGTTCGATAATCCACTTTTCCAGACTGAGTAGGGTACATATTAAAAGAACACACAGTGCGCGTTTATCTACAAGCGGCGCCATTGCCCGGCCGCACATTCGTGCACAAACACGACGCGGTGTCCCATCCAGTCTGTATAATAATGGAGATCAATGCTTCGACCATTGCTTCGACACTAATAATACCACGCTACAAGTTACGCGCGTCGCCATTTTGGATAATAATGCATGCACATAACGATAAAAAAAGGCAACTCATGTCATGTATTGCGCACTCGTCGATTATGCCTTTCTTAATTACGCAGTATTTTGTGCATATTATAGAAGATAAAGATAAATACCAATTTCCAGGCGTCTGAGGACATTTTGTGTCATTTGGGGGACATTCCCATAGACTTGTGCACAACTTTTTTCCGACTTTGATGTAACCTAACCCAAATATCCCCTATCCTACCCCCACGAAATTCGGTATATTTATGTTTTGGACCATTCTCTATCGATATAACCTATTTGCGACAGTAAAATTATCATTCCTTAGGGGGGCTGTGACATTAGGGAGACATCGAAATGTCTCCCTAATGTCACTTGTCTCCCTAAGGTACAAACAATAACTACAAAATGTCTCCTTAAGGGACCATTGACAGTTATATATTTACCAATAAAGTATATAATTTCAATTAAAAATAATAAAAGGCATGTTCAGAATATTTGCAAATCATTCGCCCCCATGGGTAAAACAGTTAGGCCTTTGGACCTATTGATTTGGAAATATCATATGAGACCTGAATAATTATTATGTAGGTCTACATGTAGTACTTATTTACAAAAGAGAATACCGTTACTCAATGAAACTTCCCTGTACACACAATAAACCGTAAATGGCATTAATTTAAGTATACGTTGATTTTATTACCCACTGCCGGTCCCTTCATTCAAAGTCAGTCAGAGCGATAATGCAGGGACCAGGAAGCACTCTTTTTCTACTCGGAAATAAAATTTTATGGGCAATTTCGTAAGGCGGACTATGCATGCATAACTGCACCTTAAAATAATGTGACAGTCTAGCCCATGTGCAGTACCCGGTACAAAACCAAATTACAAATACTGTGTTTGTCCATTAAACTTGTTATGCATGCTAATGTTATTGGTATTGTCAGAATGCATTACATTGCAAGCAACGATGGAAAAATTTGCATTGCTCTTTATGTACAACTCTCAAGGTAAACGCCATCGTATTTTATTTTTAATTTTTTTTCCTTCTAGATCCTCCAGTTTTACACTCCTCTACCTCTAGTAATTAGTTACAGAATAATTACTTCACCTGTGTCGAACTATTTGTGGCCCGACATAATTTCAGTTCCCACGGGTGAATCATTTTAGGTGAAAACAGGCTATAAATCTTGCTTTCGGAGGATTAAGGACACCTAAAATAAGGGAAAATATTGTTTTCAGTTAAAAAATAGAACAACATTTGAGAATGCGTTGCAAGAAAAATAATGAAGAGCGAGGACACCACCACCTATGGGACAGGCGGCAGAAAGACTAGTTACCAAGACCATTACACGGAGGATTACCATTTCGTAATACTATAATTCTCTGGTTTAATTATAAAGAGGCCTTTGGGCCGCAGATGGTAATTTGATTATTCCAAGGATTTTATGTACATTGGTTCATCAACCAAATCCCACGTTGAGTACACCAGTTTGCGCACAAAAAATACTCGCCATATGCAAAATGCCAATTAGTCGTCATATATGCAAAATGAGATTTAAACCTTCAACATTCGGGTAGAGACAGGGCGAAATAAGGCTAACTGTTTAATCGGAAGCTGCCTTAAAAAGGAAGAAGGCTTCACCTGCGGCAGGTCGAGAAAAACAACAGGCGAACATGCTGGGAATACTGGCTTTGTGCCTCATGCTCGCCGGTGCTGCCAATTGCAAGATGGAAGTTGGAATGGAAGGTATTAAGAAGGCTAACTTGGTAAGTGTTCGCCCCAAACAATAATGTTTAAAGCTACAAAGGGAAAAAAGGAATCAAAGATGCAAGAGGTAGGAATTATAATATTTCTCTTGAAACAGGAAAGATCGTACTGTGAAGGGAAACATCGGCAAAGAATTCCATAGAGATACAGAAAAAGCTTCAGGCAAAAAATCTATTGGCTTGGCTTGTACAGTTAGAGTTTATTGGTGAGAACAGGCGGAGAGCCGAGTTTCACGCTCAAACACCCTAATTGGAGGAACCAAACTGGACAAGCCGGTGAAACACTTACCATGAAAATATTTGTAAAATTCATAGCTCGCCCGAGGGACGGCAACAACAGACCTACAAAGAAATTACGTCACGCTTTGTTTACAAGCCGGCTGTAGCGTGTGAAGCAAGATATGGGACAGAGGGAACGCGTCCCCTCTTTCGTGTTGGTCAATGTGTTCCCGGCATCTCAGGAATTCCTTTCAGATATCTGGGGGATGTGTTAGTTAACCCCTTGCCACCGGTTGACACAAATACGTGCAGATTGAAATTGCCACCTGGCCGGTTGACACAAATACACGCCAATTTTTGCATTTTCAATCATTATTGGGGTATTGTGTACGTTATGCTTGGCTGCACAAGCCTCTTGTTTCCGTTTCGCTTGGCTGCATAACCCGGCCTGGTGCCCCGGCGCCACCCGGTGGCAAGGGGTTTTAACCATAGTCTGGAGCGTGTATAGGGTACAGGGACAAGGATACCCTGCACGATATGGGGGAAAAGGGTACCCCCCCCCCCCCCCCCCTTTTATCCCTATACACTAAGCGCACTCCAGATTATTGTTATCTAACACATCCCCCTAGATTTCTAAAATGAATTCCTGAGATTCCGGGAACACAATGACCAACACAAAAGAAGGGGGGGGGGGGGGGGGGTCCCTTTTCCCCCATATCGCGCTTCATATGGGGACAAGAGGAGGTAGCCCTTGGTCCCATATTTTGCTGGGTATATGCTGTAGAATTGAGCATGGTAAGACAGCGTCCCTGGTCCATCTATTCACGCCTGTAAACAAAGATTGAGACATTTTCTGCAGACTTCGGTCGTTATTCAATGACACATCTCAATGATTGTCATTATACTTGGGAATGGTGAATGGCATACAAATAATCTTGGAGAGATAATTTACCTTGAAAAAATGTAATGTTTACAGTCTGTAGTTGAAATCAAATAATACCAAACTCACTTACAGGAATGTCTATAAAGATGATGTAATTTACTATGAAGAACAGGAGGTTTTTGTGACTTTTTTAAAACCAAAATCAACAGTAGATGCGCTATTCACTATACGTTCTAGATTTAAATAAAAACATGAATGATCGCAGAAATGCGCCAGAAATACCTTTAAAACCATACATCGATTTTTATTGTGGCATAGCCAGTGTTCTATTTTTTCCCGAAGCTTTCTTTTCCGTAAAGCGTCCCTTCTATTCAACTGGTTACCGGCAAAAAGTGCACATTTGTCGACATGCCGAATCTTGTGTATGTAAGATTCGAATATCGCGGTCTTTTAGCAATTCGCAGCTCAGGGGCTTCGGGGTCTCTAAAAGAGGATTATTTTGGAGTTTTGTTAACAAATTGTAATGAAAGAACACCCCATAAAACTCCTAAAACCATTAAAAATGGACACAAATCGTCTATTCGCCGGTTTAACAGAACTGCGACTGTACATTGCACATGGGCACATGTATGTGTAGGCTTATTTGTATACAAAACAAATGAACTAAACAGAATTTCTTTACGCATGCGCTTCCATGTAATTCTTTTTCATAATATTGGTCTTATCATATTTATTCCTGCTTTTTATTCAGGGATCTTACATGCTGAATATGACTTGCAACGATGCTGTAACAGAATGCGTGAACTGCTTCACGGTTCACAAATACGGACGTCCATATATGTGTATGTATTCGCTTTTCAATTTAATGGGATGCTTATCTCTTGGGTCAATGGGCGTATAAATAAAACCTAGCATTTGCTTTTACTACCAATTTTTAAGCATTTACTAGCATCTGTATAAAATGAAGTAAATGCTTTTACTGGAAAGCATTTGCTAAAAACCAAAAGTCACTTTTTGCTTTTTAGCATTTGCTGGAATATAATAGCATTTGCTTCATTTGGTATGAATAAAAAGGAGTAAATGTTTCAGATTTGGAGTATTTACTAGTAATTTTTCAGGGTTGGGTCGGGGCTGCCTTGAAAAAAAGAGAGGCAAATACTAGTATGCAAAATATGAACTTTTATAGATGTGGTTAGACAGGAAAAAGCATCTATCAAAATACATGTAGGTGTACCAGGTTTGGGTAAAGAAATGAGACATGGACGGCCGACCATTTCTTGGAACATTCTGGGGATGGAAAAGGTCAGCACAGACTGCAAAGCAGCAACTTGAGGTTCCGATTTAATTCAAACATCCCCGTCAGCGAGTTATTACATTAGTCTCCTTGCTGGGTAAATGGAAGAAAGGGTAACAATAGGGACAATGCTACCCCGCAATTGGGTTTCTATAAATCAACCTACCCCACAGAGTTAACGCTATGGCTTTTGAGATTTCAATGGGGACAAAGGAGAATAAAAGAAGGAAAGCAAAGTCTACAATAGAGATACCGCATATTGGTGCATGTGTGAGGATGAGTATGTAAATCCGCGTTTTTGCATACTCTGTGGAGACATGGCATTGTTCTCCCCTTTGTCCCTGTACTTAAGCAAACCCCCATAGACTTTTTACACAAAATTCCTTGTGGAGACAACCTAACCCATAGAATTGCCCTGTGGAGACCTATTCAGTCCCTTTGTCTCTATTGTTTTCATGTCTCCACAGGGTACGGTATATCTCTCCAGACCCACACATACCGGCAATCTCGGACTCCCCATTGTCCCTCTTTTGTTTGTACTTTTTCGGAAGGCCTCGAATATGTTTTGTACACGATTTCCAATCGTGGACGTTCGGTCAATCTTGGACCTTTTGTCTATGCCCTAACCATTTTGTCCCTAGTCCACGCGCTGCCGGTATGTGTTCTTGTGTGTGTGGCTGTACGTATACAAAATTTAGACTTTATTGTTACGAATCATTCGGCTGTGCAATCAAGCGCAAGTCTAAAGCATTTACTACCATTTCAGTTAGAAAATGCTGAACAGTGAAACTTAGCATTTGCTAGTTTTTATTCATACGGCCCAAATCTAGGAATATGAGGACTCTACTAGCTAATCTAACGGGTCTGTCTCCACGTGGTACTATCCTGCATGCAGCATCGAGATTGTCTGCTGTGCATGGAATGCTTAATTACCTGCCTAAAATTACAGCTCAAAAATAGCCTACTGAATAAATGATGTTTAGTTTCATAAGAAATTGATTATTGTAACCAGAAATAATTCGTAAGAACGTAAAACTATTCCGTGGTATTTGTAGGAGAGATATCTTATTGCATAAGGAAAGGCTTATTCTGTTTCAGTATCTTTAGATGGCCTTAACTCGACAATACTTCGTAACACGAAATATTTGTTTTTAAAGAAAAATTTGATATTCTAGGGACTCATCCATATTTATCGGGGTGACGGGTGCTCCGCCGCTTTCTTTGGGCTCTCTCCCCGTTGACACATGCACCAGCCATTTTTCGGCCTGCTGAGTATACGCTAACCTTTCCAGCTTTTGACGACGCCTTGAACCAGGAAAGAACCTAACCAAAACGATCGTCAAAGATTCTTGAAATACCACCAGGGTGTATGCATCATTTACCATTTGAATTTCCTTTTTATACATTTGCTGATTATGTGGAGACGCTGGGATTTTGATTAGGTCTTTGAATCTGATTGGATACCATGGTCACCATGGTCACCATGGTCACTATGGCAACCGCTTTTGTGTCCTCATAGCCTTCCTTTACCAGAGGACTCAGGTCCTCCACCCCTGTGAGCTATTGTCTCTATTATATAAATTTGACGGCCCTTAAATCCCCAAACCTGAAAATGAGTCCTGCCCCGCTCCCCCAGCCACTTTTAAAAATATTTTGCGGACTCAAATTTTTTTCTTACCCCCCCTTCCTGTTTGTTCACCTCTTTTTTCATATCGTGTCAAGTAATATGATAGACAGTGTCAAAACCATTTATTTGTTTGCAGATGCATTTGAATTTGCAAAGAACCCCCATCCACATTTTCACGTCGTCATAATGACCGGAATGCAGAACTGGGACATCAGTTTCCTTCAGGGTAAGGCTCTGAATGCATCGAATTCCTTGGCAATGCTAAAACATATTGATCGCACAATTTCACTTTAGAGTCTCTGTCAATTTCTCAGAATAGCAAATGTGGTGTTTTCCAAACTGCTGGCACTTTGTCCATTTACGCGGCAAAGGGGGAAATATTTTTAAACTGTAATTATCTATTAGAACGAACAACAAACACTGCACTTGCACTCTGTTTTGGTCTGCATAATGCTGTTTATTGCGTTCTACGGGAGAAGAAACAAATACATTCATTATGTAGGAATTAGGATCATCCGGCTTAAACTAAAAAGTTCAACCTTATCACATCTGTTAATTTGTAGTGGAATAACTACATTGAAAACCCATAACTTATCTAATGAAAGTTATCTTTAAGTCGTCTGTATGTAAATCACACCACACGTAATCTGGATGCGGAAAGAGATGACGTCAACTGAACATCTATGTGATTACCGGTAAATGGAATTTAGAAACGTTCGGTTGTCCGTGTTAAATGAAGTTTTCCCAAGAATGTTTTTAAATCGCAAAATTTAATGACATTAGGCCTACGTCTTCGTCGCTTTATGTTCTTGTCTCCCCTGCAGAACGGTATTCTGATCCGTTTCGTCACTGTGTCTTGCTGAACTCCACCAATGACGTGGAATTACACGACGAGTGGACTGGAAAACTGTGCATCGACAACGACTTCTCAACAGTGACCGTGCCTATAGAGTGTGCCCAACCCATCGCTACGGTGACGGTGAAGAGTCGCCTTGGCGACACGGAAGAACGGGGACAGGAAATTATGTATTGCTTCCCACAAACGGCACGAGAACAAAATATTGGGTAATTACATGAACAATTTGAGGCAAAATAAATAAATAGTTTGGCATCATGTTGTTTTCGAAAAAGGAAGGAGAAGGCCCTTTTTAACTTTCATTGTCAGATCAAGACAGATTGTATTTTCCAAGAGGGCATTTTTTATGGCATTTTGGAGAAAAGTTAAAAAGAGGCAATCTCGACAAAGAAAACGGGCGGGGATGGTAAACATGCCTTATTTTTTTGTATTTTGTCTTACCGGAGCTGGAACAATTTTGGATTTGGTACGATTTGGGTAAAATTAGGTGCAACTATAGAACTTGGGGTCAAATTAGTTATTTAAGATTCATTTCAAGTTTGGTAAAAGGTTCTCTTTTCCTTAATATTTATTGCATGCCAAAATGTTGCATACTGTTTTTATATGAATTATGATCTTACATAACTTAACCATTTGTTGTCATTTCCTTTTTTTTCATATTGATGTAGATTTTTCTTTGCTCAGTAACACTCGCTTTAAAAATGTTCAATACTGAACATTTCGGCAATACATAATCATTGACGTGTGGAATCGTTTCAAAACATTCGCACACAAGCAAAAGGGCGATTTTGTTTTACTAGACCCTAAACTAGTGTGACAACGGTTTATGCTGTATAAGCTCGATCCTAGTCTTCATAATTATTCTGTGATAATGAACCTACGACGAAATGTGTTTAACTCATTGCATTCGTGTATAGCCGGGTGGCGAATTCCCCCCCCCCCCCCCCCCCCCCAAACGACATCCCTACGGCCTTACGATGGCCTTATTTGAACACGAATTTCAACTTGTGTACGCAAACTTGATTAAAGGTATTGTATGGCCTTGGTGACGATCACAAACAAAATTGATTAGTTTCAATATGAAAAATTGGCACCAGTACCGATCCTCCAAAGAAATTTTCCGTCTCAAATGTTGCTATCTACGAAAAACATTGAAGCTGAAGACCTCCATCCAGAAATGCTGTGGTGTATTTCAACAATCGAAATGGTTTTTAAGTAATTTCTCAATGGTGGATGGATTGGGCTCATTTGACATGTATAAGGAATCCCATAAGTATATGGACACTGCCTGCAAATATGTTGTCAGATTTGCCAATGCAGTATCACACCCCAGCTAACACATTATGCTTTTATAACATTATGAAAAGGTCTTACGGATGTTATATATAAAACATTTTAAAATAACATTTTAAAAACCTTATAGAAATGTTATGATAAACAGAACAACATTTTAATAACATAATTTAAATGTCTCAAATTTGACGTTTTATCGAGTATGTTAAAGTGATGTCATCCAAATGTTATAACCAAATGTTTTAATTTAGTTTTCATGAGGGAAAGTTTGCCATAAATGTGATATTTTAAAAATATAATCCAGATGTTTTATAAATATCATAAAACGTTACTAAAACATCTCCTGAATGCTGGAGTCCACGGTACTATCAAAAACGTTTGAAAATGTTATAAATGCACTTCTATCTAATGTTTAAAAGTGGTTTAACTTAATTAATAAATGTCAGTGCATGTGATATTTTGAAGACGTCATTATAATGTTGCCACCTTATTATCTGTAAGTTTTTATAATGTTCTTAAAACATATTTTTAATAATATAATACTATGTTTTACAAATATCCCTAAAATGTCATACCGCAGAGTTGACAACATTCATAAAACATTTTATAGATGTTTGAGTCCATGGAAGAATCAGTAACGTTAAAAAAATGTTTAAAAAACACTTCATACTGATGTTTAAAACTTGTCCGAATTATTAAATGTATCTCAGAACATTTTATATTTAAAAGACATCATTATAATGTTACCAGTCGTATGTTTTTATAATGTTCTTAAAACATATATTTGTATCCTTAAAAACATGTTGCAGAACTATGTGTAAAATATTATGCCAAATTATTGATAACATTCTTAAAACATGTTATAAATATTTGAGTCCACATAACTATTATTAACGTTTTAATAATGTCAAAAAAGCATTTCTGCCTGATGTTTAAAACTTGTCTTTGGTAAAAAATAAATCTCAGGCATTTGATATCAAAACGACGCGATGATAATGTTACCATCTCAACATGTGTATGTTTTCATGATGTTCTTAAAACATCTTTTAAAAATATGAAACCATGTTTCACAGATATCCCTAAAATATTATGACAAAGAGTTGACAACATTCTTAAAACATGATGTAAATGTTTGAGTCCATGAAAGAATTAGTTAAACGTCTAAATTGTTAAATATATCTTAGAGCATTTTATATTTGAAAGACATCATTATAGTGTTACCACCTAAATAGTCGTATATTATTATGATGATGTTCTTAAAACATATGCGTATAGCATACAAAACATTTTTCAGAAATATCTTTAAAATGTTATGCCAAATTATAGATAACATTCTTAAAACATGTTATAAATGTTCAAGTTAAGAAATATATGTACATGTATTAGGTAATAAATATATCTCTCGGGAATTTGATATCAAAACGACGTTATGATAATGTTACCATCTGAACATTTGCATTTAAAAAATGTGTTTAAAACGTCTTTAAAAAATATAAAACCATGTTTCATAGATATCCCTAAAAATGTTATGACAAGAGTTGACAACATTCTTAAAACATGTTATTAATGTTTATAGTGCATGGAAGAATCGGTTAAACGTTTAAATAATATGTTGCTGCAAAAGTACTTGTCTGAATTGTTAAATACCAGTATATCATAGAGCTTTTGATTTTTAAAAGACATCATTATAATGTTACCACCTAAATATAGTGGTGTACTATTATGAAGTTCTTAAAACATGTGTGTATAGCATTAAAACATGTTTCAGAAATATCTTACACAGGTTATGCCAAATTCTTGACAACATTTCTAAAACATGTTATAAATGTTCGAGTCCACAGAACTATACTATAAACGTTTTATTATTGTTGTAAAAACATTTCTGCCTGGTGTTTAAAACTTGTCTTAGATAATAAATATATCTCGGGGCATTTGATATCATAACGACGTCGTGATAATATTACCCTCTGAAAATTTTTATGATTTTATGATGTTCTGAAAGCATCTTTGAAAAATATGAAACTATGTTTTACAGATATCCCTAAAATGTTATGCCAAATTTTTGACAACATTCTTAAAACATGTTCTAAATGTTCGAGTCCACAGAACTATACTATAAACGTTTTAATAATGTTATAAAAACATTTCTTCCTGGTGTTTAAAACTTGTCTCAGAAAATAAATATATCTTGGGGCATTTGATATCATAACGATGTCGTGATAATGTTACCATCTGAACATTTTTATGTTTTTATGATGTTTTGAAAACATTTTTGAAAAATATGAACCATGTTTTACAGATATCCATAACATGTTATGACAACAAGAGTTGACAACATTCTTAAAACATGTTCTAAATGTTCAAGTCCATAGAACTATACTATACACGTTATAATAATGTTGTAAAAACATTTCTGCCTGGTGTTTAAAACTTGTCTTAGATAATAAATATTTCTCGGGGCATTTAATATCATAACGACGTCGTGATAATGTTACAATCTGAACATATTTATGATTTTATGATGTTCTGAAAACATCTTTGAAAAATATGAAACCATGTTTTACAGATATCCCTAAAATGTTATGCCAAATTCTTGACAACATTCTTAAAACATGTTCTAAATGTTCGAGTCCACAGAACTATACTATAAACGTTATAATAATGTTTTAAAAACATTTCTGCCTGGTGTTTAAAACTTGTCTTAGATAATAAATATATCTCGGGGCATTTGATATCATAACGACGTCGTGGTAATGTTACCCTCTGAACATTTTTATGGTTTTATGATGTTCTGAAAGCATCTTTGAAAAATATGAAACTATGTTTTACAGATATCCCTAAAATGTTATGCCAAATTGTTGACAACATTCTTAAAACATGTTCTAAATGTTCGAGTCCACAGAACTATACTATAAACGTTATAATAATGTTTTAAAAACATTTCTGCCTGGTGTTTAAAACTTGTCTTAGATAATAAATATATCTCGGGGCATTTGATATCATAACGACGTCGTGATAATGTTACCATCTGAACATTTTTATGTTTTTATGATGTTCTGAAAACATCTTTGAAAAATGTAAAACTATGTTTTACAGATATCTCTAAAATGTTATGCAAAATTCTTGACAACATTCTTAAAACATGTTCTAAATGTTCGAGTCCACAGAACTATACTATAAACGTTTTAATAATGTTGTAAAAACATTTCTTCCTGGTGTTTAAAACTTGTCTTAGAAAATAAATATATCTCGGGGCATTTGATATCATAACGACGTCGTGATAATGTTACCATCTGAACATTTTAATGTTTTTATGATGTTCTAAAAACATCTTTGAAAAATATGAAACCATGTTTTACAGATATCCCTAAAATGTTATGCCAAATTCTTGACAACATTCTTAAAACATGTTCTAAATGTTCGAGTCCATAGAACTATACTATAAACGTTACAATAATGTTTTAAAAACATTTCTGCCTGGTGTTTAAAACTTGTCTTAGATAATAAATATATCTCGGGGCATTTGATATCATAACGACGTCGTGATAATATTACCCTCTGAAATTTTTTATGATTTTATGATGTTCTGAAAGCATCTTTGAAAAATATGAAACTATGTTTTACAGATATCCCTAAAATGTTATGCCAAATTTTTGACAACATTCTTAAAACATGTTATAAATGTTCGAGTCCACAGAACTATACTATACACGTTTTAATAATGTTGTAAAAACATTTCTTCCTGGTGTTTAAAACTTGTCTTAGAAAATAGATATATCTTGGGGCATTTGATATCATAACGACGTCTTGATAATGTTACCATCTGAACATTTTTATGTTTTTATGATGTTTTGAAAACATTTTTGAAAAATATGAACCATGTTTTACAGATATCTATAAAATGTTATGACAACAAGAGTTGACAACATTCTTAAAACATGTTCTAAATGTTCGAGTCCATAGAACTATACTATACACGTTATAATAATGTTGTAAAAACATTTCTGCCTGGTGTTTAAAACTTGTCTTAGATAATAAATATTTCTCGGGGCATTTAATATCATAACGACGTCGTGATAATGTTACAATCTGAACATATTTATGATTTTATGATGTTCTGAAAACATCTTTGAAAAAAATGAAACCATGTTTTACAGATATCCCTAAAATGTTATGCCAAATTCTTGACAACATTCTTAAAACATGTTCTAAATGTTCGAGTCCACAGAACTATACTATAAACGTTTTAATAATGTTGTAAAAACATTTCTTCCTGGTGTTTAAAACTTGTCTTAGAAAATACATATATCTTGGGGCATTTGATATCATAACGACGTCGTGATAATGTTACCATCTGAACATTTGTGATGATGTTGTGACAACGTTATAGTGACCTCAATTTGCATGTTGACCCCAAGTGGGCGTGGTAAACCTTGGTGAAACAATTTTGTCACTTTCTTTCAACATGAACGTTATGTTTTGCGTAACAGCGATATGTTTTAGGGTGTTTTCATAGATATAATTGTGTAATATTTAACTATTCAAAGTCTCAAAGAAACAAATTTGCCAAAAAAGCAAAACAAAACAAATAGAAGAATTTTGACTTGCAAACTGTGACTAAAGACGACGGTGATATTGGGCATATATGTACCATTTAGGGACGTACTTAAAGTGGAGGAGAGGCTTCCTCAGATATTTAATTATGTATAGTATGTATACATATTATTAATATATTGTATAGTATGTTAACCAATATTAATTAAGTATTAATCGATATAAAATCATTGATTTTCAGGAGCAGAGTTGCCGAACTTGATAACATAAACCGTTTCATTAATTGCAGGAACGATTAAGTGTGGGAATGGCATAAAGTGCATACAGATCCATAGAGCTTGCAAATTACTGCTCCAACACGTAGTTCAAACGTTAATTAATACAAATTATAATATGATTTATTTTTACGTAAAAATAACATTTATTTTATAACATTTTAGTAACATTTGGGTGCAGCAACCCAGCTAACACATTGATGTTTTGATAACGTGGTATAAATGTTATGTGTAATGTTGTGATGATATTACGAAATAATGTTATGGCGACATGGTCTTACAAACGTTTTAGTGATACCTACATGACATTAATGAAAAAATGTTGGTGCGATGTTTTCATAACGTTTCAAAATGTTCACAAAACATTGCCCATGAAATATTTTTACGATGTCAAATTAATATTTCATGGGCAATGTTTGTAAACATTTTGAAACGTTATGAAAACATCACACCAACGTTTTTTCATGAATGTCATGTCGGTATCACAAAAACGTTTGTAAGACCATGTCGCCATAACATTTTTGCGAAATATCACGACAACATTACCTTAAAGATGTTATTTTGATGTTTCAGCATCAGGTCAATGTAACGTTATGAAAACATCGCACCAACGCTTTTTCATGAATGTCATGTCGGTATCACAAAAACGTTTGTAAGACCATGTCGCCATAACATTATTTCGTAATATCATCAAAACATTACACATAACATTTATACCACGTTATAAAAACATCAATGTGTTAGCTGGGACCTTTAATTTTTGACTTTGTCAAGTTTTATAACCTTGGAATGTGTCAAATTTGATGTTCCGCATGTGTACATGGATTGAAGTATTGTTCCAATTGCTTTTAGCAATGGGCCGAATAAATTAAAGTTAGCAATTGCTTATGTATAGCAAAAGCTTAAGCAATAGCAATTGCTTGACAAGTAAAAGCTTAAACTTAAGCAATTGCTGAAAAATGTATAAATAACCTTTTGCTAAAACTAAACACCTGTTGCTATCACAGGTTAGTAAATGCTTAGGAGTATAACAATAGGTAAAGCTCCATTTTTCATCAAATGTTGCCTGTACGTTGAAGGAAGGACAGCTCTTTCGATTCATGAAATTATCCTCGAATTGTCCTCCAGGTTTGTTTATGCGTACATGACTACAGTCTATGGCCCCCATGGGGGTATTAAACCCAAGCTTCGCAGCCCATCGTTGCTTTGCGTTGGTCACATCTGTATTTGATAAGGGGAATCTTATCCAGGTTGCATGCTGAACAGATATGCGGTCCAAAGTATTTGCAATGACAGTCGAAGCCGTAGGCTGAGTTATGCACATCATCTTTGCAACCGACGTCTGAAAACCCGAATCCGCTAAGTACCGCAAAGTTGTCCATCACGAGTCTCATAATTTTCCTGCAGCAAAGTCTGTGCAAGCCACTCCACATTTTCCTTATCAAACCGAAAGAGTTGATGGTAGGCCTATAAAGTAGGATGTTTGGTCTCATCACGATTTATCCTATTCTGGTACACCTTATAGGATGTGTTCTTACATTCATAAATGAGGCCATGATGACAGCAGTGCAACATGTAGTGCAACATGGTTGTGTTAGCAAAAGCGCAAGCTCCTCACGGAGGGCCTTGCAAAAATACAAGCAAATACTGCATATTATTAGTAAAATGTAACCTTTATTTATATGTTAAAAGGAAGTGCTAATCACTCTAGCATTTTCTTACAAAAAATAGCAATTGCTTTTGCTAACTAGTCCTAGCATTTACTTGCAAGCAATTGCTAACTGTTATTTATCAAGATTTAAGAAAATGGCTAGTAAAAGCAGTTGCTATTTTGTATTTATTCGGCCCATTGACTTTAACCATGGAGCTATTTTATAGCTCCATGCTTTAACCGAGGTATGTGTAATTGGTACAGTGCGACAACCTGATTGGCTGTTAACACACATGACATGCATCATTCACAGATGTCACCCAGATCAGCTTAGTACCGCTACAGGGTGCGATTATGCATGATTTTCTTTCTGATGCTAAATCTGTACGATTGACGTTAACAATTCTAAGTTCTTCAAGCAGAACAAAATATTTTGGTTATTTGATTAAATAAAATTGCGAATTTCGTCATCTCCCCTTAGGCCTATTGATTTCAACATCTTATTATATTTGGTGTTAGGTATGGGAATTAAATTGTGCAATTGTTGTCGATTTGTCCCAAAGTCTGTTATCGTGTATTTGTTTCTAGCTAAGGCCCATGGGCGAAGTCATTTTAACGTATGATCATTTGATATTTCAGTGGAATGTCAATGATCGATCATGGATCGTGTGATGTGTATGTTGACAGCAGTGCGCCCTCGCATGACTCATTTCAACTATCACTGCCTAGACGTTAGTTCGAGCAGGTGAAACAGCGCATACGAAAAACGATGTCACGGTATATTTACGTAAACGTGCTTAGATAATATGGAACAATGTTTCCATCTTGCTCCTACCTGAAGCACGCATGCAAACAAAGCGTGACGTCATTCCTTCGTAGTTCTATTCTGTAAATACGAATTTAACCGGGGCTAAGTTTCATAGAGCTGCTTAACCACAACAAAATGGTTGGGAAGTAGGTTTGCGGGTACGCAATGTCCGTGCTCTGGCTCAAAATTTCAATTCAATGGATTTCCCGCTACGAACGAATAATTGGAGGAAAACTATTTTTGAACGAAAAAATGTGGTCTTAACTTTACACGCAACGATTGCGCTATACATTAACACGTAGACTAGGAGTGTCCCGTGCCTGTTGCAGACATTGAAACTTATTAGCTATGATACTTATGATTCATGTTTGTTTTAACTATAGTTATTATCTGAACTGAAAAAAAGCTGAGCTTTCATTCAAACGGAATGAAAGTTAACATCCAGATTACGCCCTTTCCTACCCAGGGACGGATCTAGGTTTTAACTAAGGGGGGGGGGGGGGGGGGGGGGGGGGTTACCTGAGGTGATTGGCCTACACATCCCAGCGTGCCGAAGGCACGCCTTGCTAGGGGGGTCTGGGGCATTAAACCCGTACAGCCCAAGGGGGAGTTTAAACCCCCAACCCCCCCGTAGATCCGCCACTGCTACCAACCCATTTTTCTTAGGTGGGAAATTACCCCAGGGTCTGTGGTTGTCAAGTGTGGATTTTAAAAATGCAAAGGAACCTCATTTTCAATATTTATGATTTTTTTCTTGCATCTCTAAAATTGTTTATTGGAATAACGGAGTACAGTTTGTAAAATTAAATTTAAAAGAACAAATAGAAGAAAATACATGTCAAATTGATTGATATATATTATTTTAAGCTATTTCAAGAGGCGTTAAAAGTACTTCCCATGATACCCTTGATCGGCTCTTAATAGTTTCACGATCCATACTAACACGTGTACGCAGCGCATGCGTAGAGTTGATTGTGATGGTAAAAATAACGTCATCCAGAAAACCTAAAGATGAGGGCGTGCTTTGCGGAAAAAATGGTAAAAATTGTGGATTTAATTGGATTAAAATGATAATGTAACCGACAATAAAGATTATATCCATATTACGGCAGTCCTCAACACTGTTGAATTGCCAAAGAGGAAAAATAATTGAAATGTTTTTCTAACTATTCAAATCTTTAAAGCGTTTCAAGGGAAACTATAGGGCCTACTACTTTTGGCACACAATTTATTGCGGAAACTGTTTCCAAATTACTGGAGTTATTAAATCTCACATATCATTTTGGTTATTAGGAACGTTAATAAGGGTGGACGTATTACACATGACAAAAAATAATGCAATAATATAAAAAAGTAAGCCCGTATATAGTATCCCGTGCTCTGCATTTCTTTGGGTATTCAAAGTTGGCATGTATATACGTTTGATTTTTGTTTCATTTCAGCTTCTTGATTCAGTGTTTGCACAATTATTTCTCCAATAAACTGTTTAGATTTTAGTTTCAGATGTGTTTCCTATGGAATTCCATATCGTTTACATCTTGTATAAGGCCAGGTTGTAGATATTACGCAGGTTCGTGATCCTGGAGAAAGTCACTTTCCCGGTATCGAGGGAAATTGAAGCGACGACGTCATTTTGAGTGTCAGCAATGCGCAGGACATAAAACAGGACGCCATTCTCCTGGTCGATGTTGATGACTGTCCCGCCGTAGTATTGTTCGAAGACCCCTGCGATTAAACCATATCAATTTTACAAAATTAGTGTGAATTGGACAATAGTTCAGCAAAAAGAAAAAAAACAAAAAACAAAACACAACAACAACAACAACAACACATATCCACACATGTACACACAAGTGTGTAAACACCGGCAATCGCGGACCTCCTACTGTCCCTCTTTTGTTTATACTTTAAATTTTTCGGAAGGCCTCCCATATGTTTTGTACAAAATGTTCAATCGTGGACGTTCGGTCAATCGTGGACCCTTTGTCTACGCCCTAAATCTTTTGTCCCGAGTCCACGATTGCCGGTATTTAGACACGAACCCAAACACAAACATCAACAGCAGCAACGGTTTTACGGTGGGTCTTATTTGTTTTCGTCTATAGTAAAGCACATGTTTTTAATTAAAGATTTAAGTTCCAGGAACCTTTTTCAAATCTGTTTCCACATTAAGTAACTCCATTTGGAGGAATAATTTCAGGACTTACTCTTTGGTCGAGGAGTTCCCCTATTACCAAATAGAAACAGCGCCCTCCCGCATTACTAACTTAATAAGATTTTGAAAAGCAAAATAAACATGTTTAGCGTCATGTCATTTTCAAAAAAGGAAGGAGGAGCCCTTTTTTCAAATTTCACTTCTATTTTAAGATCATGTCCGGCAATATTTTCCGCGATGGCTACTTCCTTTTTTTTTACGATGCTTTGGCTGACATTGTAGTACCCCAAATCGATTCAGAACATGCAATACACGGACCGGGTTGCATTTTTTCTTACCTCTTGCATTTTTATGGGAAAAAATCGCACACAAAAAGGTGGGGCCCCGAAAAGCGGGCGGGGACGCTAAACATGCTCTATTTCTTTATTAGATCATGCTCATGTGAGCATGTTATGACATGTGCAAAAAGGAGTTAAAGTGGATTATTGCATGGCCCCTTTACATAACCCTCTTCTTGAATATGATCTGCCCTAGTCTTGGTCCCAAGACGTCCTTAGCAGTGCGATGCAGCGCGCACGGGTTGTACAGCGCCTTTACATAACACGCACGCCAAGGCCATATCGCCTTTGCGTGCGTGTGTAGAGGGCGCTGTATAAAGTCCACGAACCCGCGCGTGCTGCATTGTACCGCGCGCTAAGGACCACTGGCGGCCGAACGGGGGGGGGGGGGGGGGGGGGGGGGAGGGGGGGGGGGGGTCTGGGGAGGGACATTGCCCCCACCCCCCCCCCCCCCCCCACTTTTTCCACCTGGGAGCATGTCCCCCCCCCCCACTTTTGGCAGTTCCGCATAAAGAAAAACATTGCACCGGCGCTGCTCCCCCCCCCCCACTTTCAAAAGTGTTCCGCCGCCGCTAGGCTGCTGAACCAAGACTAGATCTGCCCATGACATGCACCAAGATAACGACGACAATAACGAAAATGGTGAGAATAAACGCAATTGATTGGTAGAGTTGTCGCGCGTGTAATACGCGCGCGTTTCACCAACCTATAGAGAGCGTTTATTTGCATCATTTTCGTTTTCGTTATCGTTATCGTGGCCAGTGTGACCGGCCCTTAAATCCGTTTATTTCATCTTTGCTGAGAGAAAGTACGGCAGGGACACACGCTATAAACATCGTCTCGTTCAGAGTCAGTACCGGTATCACAACGCAGGCTAACGTCTTACCGGCAGGTGCAACGGGGATCTTCTTCTTTATTGAACCATCGTAAGGGTCGACGGTTACCAGAGTCCAAGCAGAGTATGGTTTACCGAACAGGCCCGGAGACATGGCAAAAAGTTGGCCTAAAAATCAAACACAATTACACCTCACACCTTTATAAATTATAATTTTACAGCCATTATTCCAAGATTATATTTAACAACTTTTCTTTATTGTGTTTCAAAAAATCTTCTTCTTCAAGAAAAAAATTAACTGTAAGAAAAACATGCGAATTTAGCCCTTTATTTTGTTTGTTGTTTTTTGTTTAAACAGAAGGAATAAAAAAGTAATACTTTTATTAAACTGTTCATATAGTTTTGTCATTTACTTCAGCATGTTCGCATCCTACTTCATTTAAAAGGCTCTAGTATAGGACAAATCATTTTTTAGATTGTTTTCAGAATTGACGTGATTACCGAAATGTTACCATTTGTTTTGAAACTTCAAGGGTATAGACACTCAAATTCGTAAGCGTTAATTTTAATAAAATTAATGTTGTAAATCATACCAGTTTTCTCGTAAACTTGTATCGCAGCAATTGTGTACTCGCTTACGTCCAGGTCAGTGTTTCTCACTAGAACTCTGCAATGTAATCGAGCAGAGTAAAAAATAGGGCAAATTCAAGCAATACTTTATACATATAATTCAATCTTAGCAGTAAATCAGATGACATTCGTGAAATAAAAATCAGTAGTGAGCCTCCCGTGGTCTAACGTTTTGGGGAATGATTGAATAAGCGTACAATTAAAGGAGACAAAATTCCCTAGACTGAAAGCAACCTCCTCCCCGTATTTCTGTATCCAGTGAAAGGACAACTAATAAATATTTTAGGTAAATCGCCAGAGACGTAATAGCAATAAAACAAACCAAGTTTAGAATTTCATGAAGCACAGATTTACCTCTATAATAGGACACAATGTGACCCAACCCAACAAAATGAGTCACAAGTCGCCAGAGTTACTTTTGGCCCTTAAACATGACTTATACAGTGGAAATGAATAGGAACTTTCAAGGTTTTCACCAACATAATGTCCATATTCATCAGGATGTGAAACTGAGTGATATATCAAAACGAAGTATGCTCTTCCCAATGCAAGGAAAAACAAACACGTAAAACAAATACATTAAGACTAATTTTGTAGGACCCCGGCGCTCACATAATTATATCCTATTAACCCGATCTTCCCACTTCATCCTTGCTTTTGTTGCTATTTATTTCAGGTAGAAAACAATGGGTCATTTAGGCATGAAATTCCCACATTCAGGCGCATTCTACGAACCCCGACTTTGTTCGTGCAACATGCGCAACTTTCTGCATCTAATTGCAAAATAGGAACTGGCTAGGAGGAAGTAATTTGTTGTGCGCAGTACGCACGCTCAATTATTTACACACAGGCGCGGATCCAGAGAGGGGTTGGGCGGGTGGGGCGGGGGGGGGGGGGGGGTCTAAACCCCACTGCTTCGTTGCCTATTATTTTTGCTTGCAAGGGCCTACGCCTAGGTACCGTAGCAAACCAGAAAAGAAAAGCAAAATCCAGTAAAGGTCTTATTTTGCGTGTACGGGTAAGAACAACCAACACTGAGAAACTTTCTGGGAAAATGTACGGAAAACAATTTCAGAACCTCCCTGCAAACAATCCTAGATCCGCCCCGATACACTCCGTACACAGCTGTAGCGCCTAATAATATATAATGCCCCTTTCCCACTTACACGATTTTTGCTACGGTAGAGCACGATTTTTCAAAGTTGAAAAATCGTGCTCAGTCGTGCTCTAACCGTAGTAATTCACACTCAAAAAGTTCAAGGTCAATCGAATTCTACGTCTTATCAAGACGCTATCAAGACGCCGTCAAGATGTGGTACGGCAGTAGTGCGATAGTGCCACGACAGTGTTACGGCAGAGTTACGACATCGTCAAGATTTGTCACGGCGTACCAAGAAATGCCAAGATTAAAGGCCCCCTTTTGCGCGTCTTTCTCAAGTTCGGCATGGCAGCTTGTGTGCACTTTTATTAAACAAGAGACAAGAGACATGTGATAAAAAACACACACGATCAGCAAGAGACACGTGATAAAAAAATCATGTTCTTGCTGGCGTCTTGTTGGCGTCTTGTTTAAGTCTTGCTAGGTCGCAGCACCATTGTAGCGGCATCTTATCAGCATCGTAGCGAAGTCTTGGCCTACCGTAGCTGTTGCGGCCACCACGAATGAGTACGAATGAACAAGACGCCGTCACGACATACCACGACAACGTCAAGATAACGTTACGACTCTAATACGATGCTGCTGCGGTGGACCACGATTTTTTTCCACCGCTACGGTAGAGCACGAAATTTTTGAACATTCCAAAAAAATCGTGCTACTCCACAGTGCCATCAAGATCTACTACGGTGCGCTACGGTGGACCACGATTGACCACGAACATGGCCACGACGCCGTTGCGATTGTAAATAATTGAAAAATCGTGCTCTACCGTAGCAAAAATCATGTAAGTGGGAAAGGGGCAATATTACGCGTACGTGCCTGTCTGCTCTTCCAAGGAATCTTGTTAAACGCTGCAATGTCCGTGCTCTTGCTCAAAATTCCAATTCAATAGATTTCCCGCTACGAACGAATAATTGGAAGAAAACTATTTTTGAAGGAATTCATTTTTTTACTTCCATCTGTAATCTACATGGTATTAAGTTTACACGCAACGATTGCCCTGTACATTAACACTGTAAGGATAGGAGTGTCCCGTATTATTCATTTTGTTGGGGTGGAATATCTCATCTAATGCTGATAAATTAGCAATTCAAGTTGAAAATGTATTGTTTAGGGTGCCAAGCCCAAAACGCAAGAACACATATCTTTAATTCTAGGAAGAAAAAGCCCACCGACAAGGGGTAATAATGATAGATTACGCAACGAACAATGATGCCAAGCACTTTGACCATCATCTGGAACGTATAAACTGCTACCCCAATTATAGGAATGAAGAAATGCCGCTTTTTAAACATTAAAAGAGAGGGTTGCTTTTTCACTTTCATATATTCATTTTGTAAATGTTTTAGGAGCTAACCTTTTGGTGACATCAAATGTGTAGATTTTTGCTTTGAGCTTTATGGGTGTGTCCTCGTGACCAAGCAGCATATAGTGCATCTTGGTCTTGTAGTCTAACGTTGCCCACTGATAGTTGACATAGTCACTCTCCGGGATCATAGAGGTGTTGAATAGCAACTCCGACTTCCCCATGTAAGTCAAAGTACTATAGAGAAACGTGTAGTTTCCTGAATATTGAACGAAAATTTTTTCTTTCATATCTTGTGTGTGTGTGAGTTTGTTTTTGCATTCAATAGGGGATCTTTAACAATAGAGGACAATAGGGTCCCCGATTGAGAAAGGTCCCTGTTTGAAAATCGTATACAAAACCAATGAGGGTCCTTGCCAAAAAAGTGTGAACAATAGGATGACAATAGGAGGTCCCCGATTGCAGGCGTTTACACACTTGTGTGTGTGCTTTAACCTTGCATACTTGGTGTGGACCTGTGAACAAAAGATGTCTACACGATACAGGAAGAGAGAACGTTATGTGGACTTGCCAACGTCTACATAACGTTTTACTCTCTCTGAAAAACAGCTTCATTGGAGGCATTTTGGGGTTAGGGTTAGCTGTCGCAAATTGAGGGGGAACACTTAAGGGGCTCACGATCAAAAATTCGGGTTGAAAGAGCGTTCACAGTGGGATTAAAATTAGTTTTTTCTCTGTTTTTCTTAACTAGTGAAAACATAAAAAATGGCAGACAACTCTGTGGGTTTCAGCCCATTCTTTTTGTTGTACGGCCGGAAGGCAGTTTTGCCCATGGATGTGTCGCTTTGTTCAGAGTATAAAGATCGCACTGTCCGGGATTATTTGCATGACCATATTTCACAACTGGAAGTGACGAGAGAGATTTCAAAACAGAATTTGCAGTTGAACCAGACCTCAATGAAGAAACGATATAATGAACGTACTCAGAACGTTCCGTATGAAGTTGGGGATGTATAGTATATTTATATATTCCTGCTACGCAAAAAGGTCTTTCTAAGAAACTACAACAGTTTTGGTGCGGTCCTTATCTGTTGATCGAACAAACCGGCCCTGTCAATTTTAAAGTTCGGAACCTTGAAAATAACAAACTGTTAAAAGCTCCAATTCATGTCAATCGTATGAAATTTGCTTATGAAAGATTTGAGCGACCAACTGACAATCAAACACCACTAGATCTTGATCAACAAAAGCCAATTCGGAATTTGGAAGATGCAGATTGTCCTATATCGTCTTTTGATCCATTGAAAGCCACTCAAACTCAGGACAGTAAGTTATCTCGGATTCCAGGATTGCCTAATCTTGCTAACTCTCAAGATGAGTATGAAGTAGAGAAGGTTTTACGAGGAAAGTTTGTGAACAATAAATTGTATTACCTTATCAAATAGAAAGGCTTCACAAATAGCAAGAATACTTGGGAACCGGTAGAAAACCTTAATAAAACTTTACAGGATTTTCTACAGCGTAATCCTGTGAGGATTACTGGCAAACCTAAACTTTAAATGTTATGTATGTATTAAGTTTGTTTTATGATTTTAATCATTGTCCTCTGCTCCAAGTAGCTACAACAAGATCGGATCCGGAGCAGTGTCTGACGTTCCGCCTTAGTACAAACAAAGGGAGCAAAAGAAGGGTTCCATTCATGGTTCTCATAGGAAAACGCACATGGGTGTGTATGCAGTGGTTGTACCGAATAGATCACAGATTGCCACGACATTGACATGCTCACGGTTACATAAAATTGACTGACTAAGCGTAAACTGAAGAGGCAGAACAAAAATGAGACACGTTTAGCGTCCCCGTCCTTCCTTTTTCGAGGCCATCCTTTTTTCGGCTACAAATGCACGGGGAAGAAAGATAATTCCCCCAGTTCATCTACTGTGTGTTTGGAATCGAATTGGTAGATTACAAATGGAACAGCCATCATGGAAAATACTGCCAAAAAAGCCATGCCCTTCCCTTTGTGAAAAAAACCCATGACGCTCAACTATTTCTTTTAAAAATTTGCCCAACTACAGTCTACAATAGACAGAGCCAGAGTTTTAAAGATAGTGTCTGTGCCTTTTAAATGTTCACCCCCAAAATGATTCGTTTCTTAAAAATTGCTATTTGTCGAGCTGCGCAAATGTTGTTACCTTATGAATGAGACCTCGAACGAACAAAAAACCAACCCACGTTTAGTTATCGAATAATTAAGATACACATGTTGAATTATTTGCGACCCGACAATAATTCGGGCGTATCTTTTTGTACTTAGATACGCGAAAGCAACCAAGGCTAAAAGTCTGTTTTGGAAGGTTACAGACTCCCAGCATTGCTGGAGCTGATAAAATAGATCCAGGCAGTGTACATACGCTGTGTGATTCAACATGGGCCTATACACGAAGTAATCAACTTTGAAACTCAAAATAAAGTTTGAACTCAATCCTTCAACTAAATCATTCAGTTTTAACAATTATTTTGTGCATGCTCATTATGTGCTTGTTTCGATTACTGAAATCGAAATACGACAGTTGTGTTTGAAGGTTTTCAGGTACAATTCTCTCGAATATGGCAGCTTTTCATCAGGAGATATTTCGTATAGCAATGTTGGTGCTTGTACCATCTTTATAACATTAAGCTTTCAGACTTTAAGATCAATACCAAAGCTATATCATAACTTTAACATAAAGTACATATGTGAGAAGGAATTTGTCTTCACAAGAACTTCCAGAAGCTTCTTTTTACTAAATGGAGTTGCCTTCGAATGTGTAGAAATGACACGCATGCAGTAAAAATCCAGAAGAAAATTTTTCAGAATCATCAACCGAAACACTAGAGTCAGACGTGTACGCCGCCATGTTTACAACACAGTAATCGCATCGGTAAAAGTAAAAGTCCACGTGATTGGTCAAAAATGATGACCGAGAGATGAGACCTGTTTTTATTGGAAAGAGTTCGATGTTTAAAGAAAGTCTTTTTGTTATTTTCGTCAACAGTGTGCAAGTTTTGTTCTTGACGAGTTACATAATATATGGACACAAAAAGCATTTTGAACATTACTGTCAAAGAAAGTATGTCTTACATGGGATATAAAAGTAAAGAAATTTGGGAGACGGCCCGCAGTCTAAAGAAAATATTTCGAAGAAGGAAACTGAAAAGCACAGACAGTATTATCTTTAAGAGTCCTCGACCTTACATTTGCACGTACCTGAACCTGTGCTGGTCTCTCTTATTTGAATAGCCAGGTATACCTGCCTGAGGTAGGGCACCAAACTGATTATAGGCAGATTATCAGGGGTATGAAGCTCATATTCCCCGGCAATCTCCCTGCTGGATATGTCGATCCATATAATCTTGTTTGAGATGGCGTCTGGGCCTCCATTGCGGTGCTCGATTAGGTTTAAGTAGGGCATCTCTCGTCCGTAGCAAGCAATCTGATCCATGACATATTTATTGGACCGAGCCCTGTGATGAATCATAAAAATCATGTTATCCCTTCAACCGAATATAATCTGTTGTCCTGTTATTCTCTTCCATCCTCACTGTGATTTAAACTGATCAAATAATCGAGTTAATGATCTCATTCTCGCGATTCTCGCGACTTCACCACAGTGGCGTAACTACGGGGGCACGTGCCCCCTCCCAGCTGACATCCGTCCCCCCCGGGTGCCCCCCCCCCCCATTTGAAATCTTCAAATGTACAAAAAAAATATACAAGCTGCAGTTCATGTACTTTCAGTTCCCCATGAAAACAATTGTGCACCCCCAGGTGCTCCCCCAGAAATTTCACCCAGTTACGCCACTGCTTCACCATCACTTTTTATCACGTTTTGTGTGAACGTCTTGATATCAAACACTGACTAGTCTACCGACGGACCATTCAGTCTGGCTTTATACGCCCATAGCAATGAGCCGTTTTCTTCACAATGCCGAACCATTGTATAGCTGAGAACAGTCAACGCCTCACACGTTGTAGCTCCTGCACTACCTGTGTGCTCAGAAGTATGGGTGTATTTTCAGCACCTTTCCTTGGATTTTGAGGGCAACCTGCACGCTCTTTATCTAGGCATTCAGTGGGAAAATTAGAAAGCATTTCAAAGTATTTGAAATGATATGCGAACTGTGGTTTTAGGCAAAGTAAAATTCTGGCACTTTAAATAAACTTAAAATGTGGCTCCAAAAAAAGTGTCGAACCTTTTTGTATTGCAAAAGAAAATAATCGCAATTTGCCTTTGCGCTCTTAACCTCAAATTGTGGCGCTTCAACAGAGAACAGTCTCTCATCGCAAAAACTAATTTCTAGATTTATATACCATTGGAAAGAACACATCATAAAGCTTTAAAATGATGAAAGAATTATTGAAATCGGTTGCCCTATAGGCCTACATTTTTCAAAGTGAACAAAGAAAACTATAAGGAGCGGGATTCGAACCTGCGAGCTCCGGAATACCGTACCGGCGCTCTACCAACTGAGCTATCTTGCCCTATGTTGGCGGTCTCCCCATTTTACGATACAGTCAGTTTCCCCTGTGGATTGTTTTAAGAATTATAAGTTATAAAGTCGTATCCTCATTGAGTGGTCCCCATGTCGCTTCCCGGGTTGTATCGTAAAATTGGGTGTGATCCCTGGCTATACGGCATTCTGGGTTTGTGACTTCTGACTACCGCCCACCCGAACAAAGATACTGATAATTTGGGAGACCGCCAAGGGCAAGATAGCTCAGTTGGTAGAGCGCCGGTACGGTATTCCGGAGGTCGCCGTTTCGAATCCCGCTCCTGTCAGTTTTCTTTGTTCACTTTGAAAAATGACATTATTTTTTGTAATTTTGAACAGTTTCTTGCGGTAAAAAATGCAATTTTCTTACGTGTTTTGCGGTTGGTGTCTTGCGAATCAGTGCGGTTTTCGCCATCTTTATTTTCTTGTTGCGTTTTGTCATCTTCGTTGTCGTTTTACCCCAAATTTCACCAAAAAAAATGAAAACCCTGCCCTCCATTTACAACATATCTGTTGGTTTGTAATGTCGCAATCTAGTTTACTAAGTCCAATAACTTAAAAGTGGATTTTGTTCTCTTATAGGAACTTGGTCCTTAAAGGTAATATACATTATTTGCTTTTGCTGTAATTTTTAGAAATAAATGGATTTCGGGTTAGTATTTTATAGCGACCTAGCAAATACTGTAACACTGACCTGTTCAAAGTTTTGTGTGCATAGATGCTGGGAAAACAGAGAAAACAAATCTGTTCCAGTAGTCTGGTTCCCTGACCATACTTTAGACAAAACTTAACAATGTATAGAATCCGGGAATTATCAGGTCGGTGAACTAAACTATTTGCAACGATTGTCGGCCGACAATCGTTGGAAAACGATATAAATTTCCACTTTTCTTGAAAACGAAAGCATACCAGGTGCCATGATTTTACAGGATGTCTGAGACTGCTATTTACTTAGTCTAATACGGTATTTCGTAATAATTCAGTAGTTTTTTTTTTATGTTTGCAAATAATGTATACTACGTTTAACTATACACAATCGCCCTTGAGGTCTGCCATTTTTTATTCCCTACTCCAGTAGAATCTATGGTTAATCAGACTTAACTACGCATGCGTGTGACATAATTCCACCAGTGACTCTGCTTCGCGAGCAGGGTCTGTGGTGGCTGACCCGAGGTGGGGCCCGAGTATGACGTCAGAGCTAATCGAACGGCACGGGGCTATTAACCCGAGTCGACCCGGGTGAGCTACTGGTACTCGAACGCACCCAATGCTAATAAATTAGGAATTCAATTTGAACATTTCTTTTGAGAGTGACGCACCTAAAACAACACAGACATTATAGCTTCAAAAACGAAGCGACTCACATCGGTGACGGTGTTCCGTATTGGATGCCCGAACCGAGACCAAAGTACACCGGTAATATGCCCTTCTTCACCCCGGTCACCGTGTCCACCGTGACGAAGAGACTTCCCGATTTCTCGGCGTTCCAAGCAAAGCCGTAGAGTAGGGGTCCGTTTGAGGTCATTTCCTCCTGGAAGATAGTCGCCATCGATCTAGAAACATCGAGAGGGGACATTTGCAGATGGGCGGCTGTTTCTTCGCCAGGTGCTAGATGCACCTTTCTCTGTTTTCGTCCGAGGGCCGTCGTGGTTCTCGATGACTTGATCATGATATCTGAACACTGATAGAAGGTGCGCTCGCCGGGTTTATGCGGCACGTACCTGGCGCGCAAGACGCAATTGGAGCAGTCAATATCGGGCAGGACCTATAGGTGTTGAATTAAGAGAGTAACATGATTTTTGTTTTTGCAAACCAGAATTTGAGTGACTTTTTCCTTCGCATTTATATTTTCAAGTTTTTGGATATTAGGGTACACGTGCTGGGTAGAGTGTCATAACCTGCTGCCATGCGTGTAAGTACCAAGGTGTGACGTCATTCCGTCGGAGCTCACCCTGACCCTCTATTTTGGCCCTCGAAACAATTTTGTCAGAGGAGGAGTAGGTCCAGTTTTTCAGTAGCAGCACTCGTTTTGAACCCCCGCACCCCCTGCTGAGTACGGGCCTGCATTTTGATCGCGTATGACAAAGAACAAACTGATAAATTGTTACTTTTCTTCTGAGATTTTAATTTATGGGCTGTACTCACGACTGGCAAGGTATAGTTCCGCTGATGGTCCTGTGAGTGCTCATTCACGTCGCCAAACACGCCAACAATGTCAAAGTGGGAAGACGCTAAGCTATTGTTAGCTAAGGCAACGTCCATGTAACCTGAAACACGAAAAGATGAATGAATTTCCACAAGAAGGGAACATGTCATAACGTAGTTTTTTGGCAGGCGTAACCTCGAAGGGTCGTGACCGCTGTTAATGGACCTCGCCTTCGGCTCGGTCCATTAACAGCGGTCACGCCCCTCCTCGGTTACTATTGACGTGGTAAAGACCGGGTCATCACACTTTTATCCCCATTCTAAATGTCTTCTTACGAAAAATGCAAAAACCTCCCGTAAAATGGACAAAATGCGAAGCTTTTTCACCCCACTTTTTCTCCCATTTGCTCAGTACAAAACACATGCGCATGAAGGCGCTCTGCGCCTGTCTGTCGCGTGCGCGTACGCACACGCACGAGATGCAGCGTTTTGTACTCGTGAATTAGCACTGTCTTACATTATGAAGTTCAGTACATCTTGTGCGCGCCCCTACTACGCTCTCCCTGTTGCGTATTGGCTGAGAACAGCTGGTTATGACGCGCCGTGTTTAAACAACTTCCAGCCGTGTTTAAACAACCGTTTAAACACACCCAGGCTTTCGACCAATAGGGATAGTGAAACTAGGCATTTATGAATGCAAGATTAAGCAGAAAAGGCGCGACTGGAAAATTGTGTTATTTTGCGGTTGTTCGGTTTTTGTCTTTCACTTTTTACTACTGGATTTGTTTTTAACAATTGCTTTTGTTATTGCTTTATGTTTTGTCAACCGACCATCCCGTTGTCCTGTTTAGAGTTTAAATGGAAGTTATGTTGAATCATAAACATCCCTTCCCCACAAAAACAAGGCAAAAATTAGCTCAGAATTATTATTATA
This sequence comes from Hippasteria phrygiana, assembly GCA_037893225.1. Classification (NCBI taxonomy): domain Eukaryota; kingdom Metazoa; phylum Echinodermata; class Asteroidea; order Valvatida; family Goniasteridae; genus Hippasteria; species Hippasteria phrygiana. Next base: position 85,975 of record JAZGUH010000488.1, read on the forward strand.
TTTTTGGGGGACCAAACATTTCGATTGCAAACCAACACGTGTGTCACTGAATTGTTTTGGTGCAAAGGGAAAATTCATTATAGAGGGAAGGAGAAGTTACGTTTTGTTTCGTTTCACCTTAAAATTGTGATTTTGTGTATTCTCTTTTGACTTCCCTGGTTTATTTACCCATTATGAAAAAAATAAACCAAAGAAACAAAACAAAAACAAAGACCAAACAAACAAACAACAAACAAACTACAATGCCTAATATAACACAGATGACAAATATAAAGTAATAACATTGCTTCTACATACCTGGATATCCCACTTCATAATGATTGTAATTCTGCTGGAATTTTATGAAAATTGTGCTTCCTCCCATGTATGTCACGACCGGTTCCTGTGGCGGAAAACCGCCGCACGGAGCGCCATGGCGAAAACAGGTGTGGCTGCCAGACTGTAATTGAAAGCAGAAATACATTGGTCAATCTTTTTACAGGCTTTTTTGTTTTTCGCTTTTATCATCCTATTCTTTTACACACGGGCCAGTAGTAATTTAATTCACTGTTCAGTTTGAAATAAGAGCTTAAAAGCGAGTTAAGCGGCCAAGTTTGTATCAATGAACGAGAATACAATTTTAATATTATTAAGGAAAAATTACTGTAAACTTACTCCAGGTAGCCACGCGCGCCTTGACTAAAGGCTATCATCCGCCCGACGGTTGAAAACGAGCGCCGTTTTTCTCGTATTTTCGCCATCCAACAACGCAAAACTTTGAACAGGTCAGTGGAACGATATTTCCTATAAAATATTAACCCCCCACAAATTAGCCTTGATCAAGGCTGTCAAGCTTGTTCCCATTAAACGAGCGAGCGCCCAGTGCTGGCGAAGCCTGCACGTACACGCACACACCTACGTTCCAACACATCCATAAACAGTACGTAGATCAGTGTACATGACAGTGTATGTACGTACGTGCCCAGTCCCCACGTACACGCACAGTTGAGGCGAATGACAGCCTGTAAACACGCATATGATGCGCGCGCGCGCGTCATCCATCTCATCTCATCTCATTATCCAATGAGAGAAGACTGTTTACCATAGCGCGTACTCATTATCATAGACTTCTTCGCAAATACAAATACCGCCTGGTTGAGACGTACGTCACAATGGTTAAAAGGGATTGTGGGAAGGAATCAGACTGCTTTTTCCTTCCCACAATGCCTTTTTACCATTGTGACGTCTCAACCAGGCGGTATTTGCGAAGTTGTCTATAGTGAGCAAACACGGTACGATCTTGCTGCGCCATGTTTTTCCCACCATGCCTTGGAATTGTGTAATTTACATATCCCACATAGTGGATATGGAAATTAGGACTGCAGTCGATGTGTTTAACGCGCGACGCAGTGCTTTTAGTAGGAAAGTTTTCATTTGTAGAATCAATCCTTTGGAAGGATGAGATTAGCTCCTAACATGCCTAATGTTTTTCCCGCCTGACGTTAAATCTAACACTGCACTGAGTAGTAACAGCCGGCCTGGTGGGATCGGGAGGAAGGAAAAGTATGACGACCGTCATGACCGTTTCCGCCCATTATCGCCGGATGTCAGTTGTGTAATTTTCCGAATGTTTTCCTCAGCTGTTTTCACAAATTTGTCAAACCTTTCGATGCATCTTCTGCAGCGGCGGCAAACACTGTCATTGAGAATGAGCTGCTTTCTTGAATTGAACTGGATAAATGAGTAATTTACTAGCGATTGGAACAAGTTTGATTTCCGGCCTCGACTCGAATTTATAATATGTGTGCCTTTTCTATCTCTGTTTAAACATAAAATACATGTATTTCCTGACCAGAAAAAATCCATATCGTTTATCGTAGCCACCAAGACTAGACGAGGCCTTGTCTTGATAAAGGAAAAAAGTGCTCGGAGTCGTTTTGCTGATGTAACGTGCCGAACAGGATCGCGGGCGCGAGCGTACACAGGGCGTTCAACATTCGGATTAAGCGCGCGGTTCACTTTCAGAATATTTATTTCGAATAGCCAGTCAGCGTCGTTTACGTATTCCATACGGCCAGGGGTTAGTAAAGGAACGCACACGCGCCCATGGAGTCGAGGATGGGTCAAGGCTGTCTTTCGCCTCGGCTATGCGTGTACGTATCAGGACTGGGCACGTATACTGGGTTGTGTTGGCTTGGTCAGCGCTGGGCGCTTGCTCAGCTCGTATGGGGATGGAACAAAGCTTGACAGCCTTGATCAAGGCTACCCCAAAATCCGCCCATTTTTGAAAATTGGAACAATGACCAATCATGTACACTGCCTTAAAACCAGCATATTCGACACTGAACATTCACATATGTTTGTACAGCAAATATGAGAGTTTCGACCTACATATTCGATATTGGACATTCACATGTAACTCAGCACCATTACGAGAGGAACTTTTGGAAACAAATCTTCAAATATCCCAAAAGAAAATCATCACAGACGGTGTCTTTTCGTGCATTGGTGAAAAGCATATAGGTTGGGCATTAGGCCAGCTTCGAAATAGAAGATGTTTAGCCATTTTTCAATCAGTGGAGCTCAGTCATCCCTGACAGCAGATATGCCAGCAATTTATTAGTTGAAAGTTGGCGAACTTCCCTAATATGATGCAAACATATACATGTATAGGGTGATCAAGGTCATAACGTTAACACAGGCCTTTTTTTATACGCTCTATATATAGCACTGATCATCTTCAACCTAACTGGATATCCTACTTTATATCACTTACGTGTGAGACATCGAGTGGTCCCCGCTGGTGAGGGGATATTATGCAAAGATGACCATCTGTTGGGTAAGGTACCAGACAAAGGGCCAGGCCTACAAGAGGCACTATCCCTCTGACACTTGCAATCATGGACGCCACCATTTGAAATCTTAGACACGCTGCAAGGATGACTGTGCTTCTGTGAAAAAAAATATAGGGGTGGATTTGTATACCTCAATCCAGGCCCGTGGGTAAAGTACTTGATAAGGTTTTATATTTGGGACAGTGTTTACTCATTACTTTACTCACGTGATTCGACAGTGGACTTTGCTTCCAAAAAGCGATTAAGTAAACTGCTTCGGCGACAGCAATAATATTTATTGCTGGATCACAAACATAAAAAGTTTACCTCTTGCAGTACAAACACGCACAAGAAAATCGATTTCGCACAATGCTTTTCTATCGATCAGCGACCGAACTGTAAAAATATTGTTGTGTGTTCAAGGATCCTCAAGCAAGACGCTCTGGTATTAATTTGTCTCCACACTGAAGTAAATTGGGCAATGGGCATTAAACAATGTTTAATGGTGTTAAAAGCACTCGAAAAATCAACAAAAATATTCCCACGAACGCTGCCAAGGAAAAAAATTGGTTGATATTTTTTTGTGCGTCTTCATGACAATCATATAAAGGTTTCTGAATAGAAATTCGGTTGTTAAGTAAAATGTCTGGGTCGGGCATTTTTCATGTCAATTCTTAATGGGTTATAATATCGAGAAAGATCTGCTTGCTTTAGAAAACAGCGAGAATTTGAAAGAGGAGTAATGAAAATTAACAACATTTTGCTGAAATTGGCCGCTAAAACTTACGTTATAATATGTCATTTGTGTTTACAACTCGTCCTTGATATTACTGAGTGGGTGAGATATTCACTCGAAGCAATTTAAGAACGTTGCATGTTTTATGAGCTTCTCTGAACCTGATCAGCTGTTTTGGCGCGTATTGATCCATGCACCAATTACAATGTGCAGTTTACTGTGTTAGAACCCTGCCTGCATGTTTACTGCATTCCATGTGTTTTAAATTAAGCCATATTTTTGTCGGTCGCCGGCAGTTGCTATGGGTGTTCTGTGGTTCGACATGAAATCTGCCTTCCTGTGACACAGCCCAGATTATCAAAATATTATTTAGTTGATTAAATAAACGGAGACAATATAGCCTATATCCCATATGTGTCTTCCTCCAAGCGACTCACACAGAATATTAATTTATTTCAAATTTGAATAAATTTAAATGAATACCAGTGATTTTCCTTCCTCGTATACCAGACCTGACGAATCCGACTATTCTATACGATACATATAGGACCAGTAGCTGCCAATGTCACAGCACACAATTAACCAACAGTATTGTTAGGTATATGCGGTTTGAACAAGGCCCATCACCATAATTCTTTTATTTCTATTATTATCAACCAGATATTGCAATGGGGATGCTAAAATGGGTCAACTTAATACCTAGTTGCTAAAACTTGCCAAATGCATTACGATTAAATAATCTTTTTAAGGGGTTCGCCCGTTATTAGTTTTGTCCGCCAAAGCTATGGTGTGGACATAATCTCCCGTTCCAAGGATCGCTTTGCAGGCCAGTCATTAAAGAAAACCAAACGACAAATGTTAGAGATTGCACTATTCGGACGAATGCACTATCAATTCAACTTTTAGTAAAAGTTTAATACATGTAATCGGAAAATTGCAAATTTGGTGCCTCTACGATATGCATACTGCACTGATGTGAAAGCCAGTGACCCATAAATGTATATTACAAGAGCGAAATTATTGGGGGGACACTGCCATAGCCGTTGTGTGGCATCTCTATGTTACACAACATGAAACTTTTACTTAGGCCTATGGCCAAGTGAAAAAACAAACCAACAGTTCCTTTTGAGAAGCCGCAGCCTTGTTCTATTTTTTTCCCTCTAAAGGCTAGGTTTTCCTTGTAGTTCGCTTTAACTGGGCGCCATTCTTTCTGTGATCGATTTATTTCCCGATATTTTAGACTTCTCATCATCATCATCATGGCAGCCTCGAGATCGAGGATTTGTCCGCCTCATTCTCCTCCTCCTTCCCTTTGGGTTCCTTTCCGTCGATGGGCATGTCGGTGGCTGTACAGGCCGAGATGCGAACGGAAGAGTCGGGGACAGTCCGGACATGGCAGAGTCGGGGGTGGTCGGGGTAGAAGGAGACGTTGATGCTTTTGTCGTCGCTTCTCATCTGCCGCTTGAGCGCGATTGGCTTCAGATCTCTAGACGCCATTGGTACCCGTACAACGCCAGGATGATCGGTTCGCTGCCAGCGCCTCCGAGGTGTTGATGGGGGTCTTGGTCTTCCTGAGAAGTTGCTTGAGCTGGTCTTTCAATCGCTTATTGGGTCCTCCGGGCGGCCTTGTACCTTCAGCAAGTTCTCCATACAAAGTCTGCTTTGAAAGAGATAGGTCATTTCTGCGTCGGAGATGTCCAAGGAAACGGAGCTGGTTTCTGGCAGCAAGTGCTTCCACACTAGGGAGGTCTGCACGAGACAGAACGGAGTTGTTAGACACACATTCCAAGGATTTGCTGTAACTTCTGTTTGTGAAACCGTTCCAGGGTACAGAGTCCAACTCTCAAATCCGTAAAGGAGAGTAGGGATCACAACTGCTTTATAGACGTTGATCTGAGTTTGCGAAGTCAGGCCACGTTGGGAGAAGACACGATGGTACAGCTTGCCGAAGGCTTGATAAGCACAACGTATCCTGTTGTTAATATCGTAACTGGGATCATTAATGTTGTTGATCATGGAGCCAAGATAACAAAATCGGGGGACCTGTTCAACAGTGTCACCATGAATGGAGACTTCTGAAGAATCAAGTGGATGCACTGGGTGGGATTGCGCCAGCACCTTGGTCTTTCCAACGTTGACTGCCAGGCCTGCACTCTCATAAGCTTCAACCCAGACGTCGGTGGCCACTTGTAGGTCAGCAAATGAGGAGGTTGGGACACAGTTGTCATCAGCATATTGGAGTTCGGAGATGGTCATTTCCGAGGTCTTCGATCGGGCTTTCAGGCGTCGTAGATTAAAGAGGTCGCCATCAAAACGGTACCGAACCTGAACTCCGAGGTCACGTTGAGATGTCTTGACGCGAAGCAGGACAGCGGCAAGATACAGCGAGAAAGGGGTCGGTGCCAACACACAACCTTGTTTGACTCCGGTACAGATCGGGAAAGACGTTGAGACAGAGGAGCCATAGAAGACGGAACCTGTCATACCTTCGTGCAGACCCTGGACCAGCTGGACAAAGTGCGGAGGGCAACCGAACTTCTCGAGCACTCCCCACAGAACAGCACGGGGAACGGAATCGAAAGCTTTACGCAGATCGAAGAAGGTCATCACCATGGATTGTTGTTGCTCTCGTGCTTTCTCGAGCAGTTGGCGGGCGCAAAAGATCATTTCTGAAGTTCCGCGTTCAGGTCGAAAACCGCACTGAGACTCTGGAAGAACTGTTTCACTAAGGTCGTGGAGGCGATTGAGCAGCACTCGGGCAAAGATCTTCCCAGTGATAGAGAGCAGGGAAATTCCACGATAATTCCCGCAGATCGAACGATCTCCTTTCTTGAAAATGGTCACGATGTTAGCGTCTTTAGGAACATGTCACGAATTCCCAGATCGAGAGAAAGAGTTGATGAATTCGGCTCATGAGAGGGAGCCCGCCGTGTTGAATGAGCTCGGCAGGGATGTTGTCAGGGCCAGGTGCCTTGTTGGACTTCATCCCCTTAATCACCAAGCGAATCTCATCCAGATAAGGTGGGTGACTCATCCATGGCCTTGCAGGGTGCGGAGGGATGTCACGGAGGAAGTCTTCGGTAGCTTGGGACGGTTTGTTCAGGAGGTGCTCAAAGTGTTCCTTCCATCGAGCAAGGATAGCTTCTTCGTCCTTTAAGAGCTCTTCACCGTCTTTGGGGCGTAGCGGATGATTGGAACAACTGCATGGCCCATAGATGGCACGAACAGCTTGGAAAAAGTTCCTCATGTCATGGCGGTCGGCATAGCCTTGAATTTCTTTGGCCTTCGCGACCCACCAATCATTCTGAATCTGTCGGATGGTACGTTAAGCAACAGCCTTGATCTTACGGAAGTCTGCTTCCTTGCCTTTCGATGTTGGGTGACTCTCCCATGCCAGGCGAGCCTTCCGTTTCTGATCAATGACATTATTAATAACAGGGTTGTTCTCGTCAAACCAATCTTGGTGTCGTCGTTTAACAAAACCAATGGTCTTAATAGCGGCAGTGTTGACGGCAGTCTTGATGGCATTCCAGGAGGCCTCAGGGTCGAGGGTGTAGGAACCGGTAGCCTGAAGTAGTTCAGACAAGGAGGAGCGGAAATGGGCCGAGGTGGAAGGTATTTTTAGTGCAGACACATCAAACTTCTTACGGGGAGGATTCGCATGCAGTCGGGGCTTTGGCTTCAAGCGGATTCGAAGGGAGCAGAAGATGGGACGGTGGTCTGTCCAACAATCATCAGTCCCCCTGAGGGCCTTCGTGATCGTTACCATGGCTTGATCTTTCGAAGGAGGTAGTCCCGCCAAACACCGAGTGGTACCGTTGTTGATACTGGAGGTTTTTCGCCACGAAAACCGCAAAAATATAGACAGAATTCGAGAAAATCTAGCAAAATCGTTCTATTACACATTTCCAATGCAATGTTCGGGCTTTTTGTTTCACCGCGTGCTTATGCGCATGCGCGCATGAATTTGAATTTATTAATGGTTAGTCTTAGCCAGTTCGGTATTTCAACTGCGCATGTTCACAATGGCATGGCTACTCGACGCGAAGCACGACGCGAAACACGACGCGACGCACGATGGTGCGACTCGATGCACGACGATAAAACACAACGCGACACACAACGCGACCCACGACGCGAAGCACGACGCGACGTACGACGGTGCGACGCGATGGGCGACGGAATGGGCGACGCTAAGGTAGACAAACTTGCAAGCTGAACAAAAACGACGCGACGGGCGACGGCACGACGCGACGTACGACGCGACGCCAGAATGTGTACACAAGTAATGACAAAAAGCGACGGCACGATGCGACGTAGGCGTCGTGCCGTCGCGTCGCATAGTCGCGTCGCGTACGGAAGAGGCGAAGCGGTGTGTCGTCAACGTACCTGTAGCTGATCCTGACCACAAACCTCAACCATGGGCGTCAATCCTTGGGGGACAGGGGAACACGTCCCCCTATTGTTTTTGAACTCGTGTATCTCATATAGGGCCCTATGTGCCGTCTGGGCGGAGCGTAGCGCTCAGAAATACGAGGCTAGCATTGTGGACAGCGCGTAGCCGCCGACTGGCGATGATGCAAGCGCGCAATCCAGCTGTGAAGAGAAGACGTACGTTTTGGCTGGTATCGCTAGCTCGTGTAGCGTGTTCTGTACGCTATGCGCGGGTGGACTGTTTACGTCTGCTAACTATGAACCAGCAGGTTGAGCATTCTAGCCATACGCTTGCGGGTGCGCACAGTTGTACGTGCACTGTATATATCTCCGAGGACAAGAGAAGAAAGGAAACACAAAGAAACCTTTCAGTCCTCGAACGTAGAGTCTTTTGTTGAAATCGGTCCTCGAACGTAAGGATACGTGCTTAGTCTATGGGGTTTGGTTATATCAAGGGAACAAAAGGAAACACAAAGCTTTGTCCTCGGACGTATTGGGGAAGTACGACTGTGTGCGTTGGGCCCGGTGTAAAAGGTAATTCTGCCTCCCCCCACCCACACAGGGGTGTGATTTGTCAGGATATTTCCTGATTTCAGGATTTTTTACTGATTTCAGAATTGTTAAAGAATCTCTTGTAAAATCTGGATTTCCAAATTAAGTGTTATCCTAAAGGCGTTTTTACCTGCATGTAAAAGTGGATATACACCAATAAAAATAGGTAGGCAAATACAAACCCTAGACAATACGCTGCTCTTGGGTCCCCCAAACACTGCTGCAGATGTTGTGGATTTTTCATTTTCGGCCAAACTCACCCCTGACCACAATAATTAAATTACTCATGTGTACAAAGTCAACTGCCGATTCCCGCGCTTTATGTTTCAATTTGATAAATACCGCTAGCGTTTATTACGGGTATAAGAAATGCAGGTGAAGACTAAGAGACTTGTGTATATTGTATAATATACTTCTAATATTAGCGAAAACTTGCCAGACCAGTTTGAAACTTTAAAGCCACTTACTGAAATTAGTGACAGCATCGTACAAGCATTCATGGAATTCACCAAAGGTGAATTAGGGCGGGGAAAGTGGCGTAGCTAAGGGGGGGGGGGGGGGGGGGGATGGAGTCTCCATCCTCTGAAAATTTCGCAAACGCAAAAAACAATAGTATTAAGAAGAAAAAAACACTGTGAGCCCCCCCCCCCCCCCCCCACTGTAACATCCAGTCCCCCTACTCGCCCCCTTTGGAGAGTTTGGAGACAGCCCTGGCTATGCTGCTGCGGGGGTGGCCTTAATTTGGACAGTCATGTTGGCTTTATTTAAGTCGTCCATACTTGTAGTTATGATTAATTTAATACACATTAAAACTCTCCAGAGCGTGGAATAATTTAAATAGATTGTTCTCAAAATGAAGTCTGCAGCCATTTTGTTCTGATGGAGCCTTCTCGTAGGAATAAATGTATTGGTAGCCAGGAAACGTAAATTAATATTTGATTATTTAGCCGTGGGCCTAATGGATTATAAAAGAGAGGTATTAGTGGCTTAATATCATTTTTTGATATCACATGACCATATTGTACCGTGACAGCTTGCTTGCGAGAATTACATGACAGCTTTGACATAGCATGTGGTAAATCAGGTTGGCGCTGTGGTTACTTTCCCCGCCTTTCACCGCTGTGGCCCGGGTTTGATTCCTGCCTTGGTCCACATGTGGATTGGGTTTTCAGTGCCACCTGATTCCGTGGGTTTCCCCCAGAATATTCTTCTGGGGTTTTCCTCCCACCTCTAAAACTGTAACTTCTTCTCATTGTCTTCTCTCTACAGGTTTCTTCAGGCTGTCGAGCAACAGTGCCTATAGGGCGCTTTTGAGGAATCCTTGGTTTTATTACCAGAAAGAATTAATAATAATAAATATATGTAGATTCCACCTAGATACAAATTCGCCCCACAGTCCCCGAACGTAGAAATTCGTTTAAAAGCTGGGAAAACTTTAACCCCCCCCCCCCATGTACAAAATGTGAGGATATCATAAGTGTATGAAAAAAACACGCATCCATCTGTATAAACTTAATGTCTTCGCCATAGCTAGAAAAGGCATTAATTAAGTACGGTACCGTGTTGGCATGTTGGCGCTATTTGTTTCGGTTCGAAGCGTTTCATAGTCACGACAAAGGCATTTCGGAATTAGCAACAAGCATTCTTCACTTCGTGAAAACGGCGAAGATTGGTAAGACGTGGTTAAATGTCTAAAACAAGCTGAAGTAAACACTGCTTGCATGGTTCCTTGAAGGAGAAAGAAATTGTTCTCACACGCGAAACGTCATCCGTCGGCGATCATTGCACATTACTCTCTTGTGACACACGATAACTGTCAAGGGAGGACATTTTTCCACATTTAATAGTTGGTATACAGGGTGAACCTAAAAAACGAAACCGAGGTAAAAGGGGTTACTATACCAAAAATATACATGTCATGGATGTATTAATTATTGCATCATAAAGTAGGAGCTAAAACCTTTCTTTTAATACATATGTCGCAAGGCTACAGTCACGGATGGCTGTGTATCACTGTCCTCAAAACCATAGACAGAATTCAGAAATGGACAAGTCAGTCGTTCTGATATTATAGAACCACTCCTACTCCATGTCATGCTTCCTTATCTAACCATGTTTAGACTAAACTAATCTCTGGCCATTCGTTCATAGAAGACATTGACTTATGTAACTGTAATAACTCTCTTGTGGTTACCACCTAATTAACAGTTGAAAGGAGCGTTTTCGTCGTCAAAATGTTTCACCAAACAGGAAGTTTGCAAGCAACCCAAGATGCATTCAGAGCGAACTTTTCTGATCGAGATCCATCAGTAATATCGACTTAAAGGTACACACCGGCCTCTTGGGCGATTTTTGGGCGATTTTAGGCGCTAAATTAGATTTTACCATGACTAGAAGGGTTTTCTTAATTAGAATATAAGGGTCCAAGCGCGACAACTTTATATTTTCCCGTTTTCGTGTAATAAAAAAACATTTAACACGTTAGTCACGTGACTTTCTTGCACCAAATTTTGGTTCACGAAACTCGTGATCATTGGGGCTAGTTTTACTTCCAGCCGTAAAACCTTTCAATAACTGAACCAAATTCCAGTTTAATTTAACCATAATAATCATGACTATTTTTCCAAACTGTACCTATTGTTTAATTGTTGATTATACTTCAATTTGGCGAAATTATTGCCAAAGTCGTAACACTTTTCCCAAAGACCAGGCGACTGACCCATGTTTCACGAGACACGGCGTGGGGCCAGCGCGGCATAGCCATCGCGGCCGGCCCGGCGGGGCGAAGACCCAGCACAGCTGCCGCATAAATCTATCAACGCTGCACTCTATACTGCACTGTCACTGGCGCCGGCTGTGTGTAGCCTACTGCGTCGACGCGTCGCAGAGCTGGTCAGCACTGCAGGCCAGTGTTGTAGTCGAGACCCCGAAGTCCGAGACCGAGACCAAGACCGAGACCTGATGGTCCGAGACCGAGACCTGGAAGACCGAGACCGAGACCGAGACCTAATGGCCCGAGACCGAGACCGAGACCTCGAGACCTTGTATGTCATTTACATAATAAAAGCTGTAGAAACTGTAGAAACGACCGCTATGGCTTTACGTGCGCGGTATAGAGTACACGCCGCTGATCGTAATACAATTACACGTAGTTCGTGTATTTGAGCATGTCGTTTCCAACTTCCCATATATGAAGCTAATGCGCTACATGTACGTTTGGGCACGCGTACACGGCAAAGAAACGAGGTTGTCTTCATGTCATGTACTGCACGTTTATAAATCTTTAGTCGAGTAGAGCGTACTGTAATCGATTCTGTAAACAAGAAGTTGTCATATACTGCACAATTATACACCTCGAGTCGAGTCGAGCGTGCTGTAATCGATTCTGCACATGTGCGGTTTGTATAAAATATTGGTGGTCTCAATACCGAGACCAGCAAAATACCGAGACCACGGGGTACCGAGACCGAGACCACAGGGTACCGAGACCACAGGGTACCGAGACCGAGACCAGGAAAAACTGGTCTCGAGACCGGCCTCGAGTCTCGAGACCAACAACACTGCTGCAGGCATGGGACCCCGTTGAAGTAGGCACTTCAGTGACGTCACAGATTCTGTTAACCAGTTACACACGCACACAGTCATGTAAACGGGTGCAATCGTGGACCTCCCATTGTTCCTCTTTTGTTTATACTCTAACTTTTTCGGAAGGCCTCCCATTGGTTTTGTACACGATTTTCAATCGTGGACGTTAGGTCAAACGTGGACCCCTTTGTCTACGCTCGAATTCTTTTGTCCTAGGTCCACGATTGCCGGCATATACAAACTCACCCACACACACAGAGTGCCCAACAAAATATTTGGAAATTAATAAAATCATAACTACAGTTCTAAACAATGGATCTCTTCAATCTTTCGTAATCGGCATTTGCAGTATCCATACTCTTTATCCCCCAAAGATCAAGGCAGAACACATACCTTTGTAGATATGACTTAAAGAGCAACTAAAACGGTATTCTTTTTTGACTTTTTGGACTTTTCCGACAGTTTAAATAATCTTTTAACTGATGGAGATTAGTTTGCAGACGAGAGGAATTTTTCTATTTAAAAGAAAGGGTTGATATTCTGAACCATTTATCCTGTTTCGCAAAGCTCATTATGTATGTAAATGTATGTACGTGACCCCGTGACGTACACGTGTAGAGTCGGTTGATGCTACAGCCAAACACTATTCATGTACGTACGTGGAGTTGATGCTGCTGAAGAGTTTTGGTCGACATAACTCCTCCGTTTTCCCCTCTATTTTGTCTAATTTTGATATTATTTCAGTATGAGCATGGTTCTGAGATAATCATTATGCCTCGATCGTGTGTAGTTGGGGGTTGCACGAGGAACAGCGACAAAAACCCTGACCTAACCTTCCTGCGATTCCCAGTGCTGAATGGAGTTCAAAGGCGACAGTGTGTCCGCTTTATAGACACTACAAGATCTGATTTTCGGCTGTCGAAATGGTCGAAAATATGTGCACCTTTTTGTGCATGCAGAACATTTCGCCAAAGACTGTATTGATGATGGTGTTAGTATGAAAACTGAGCTGGGTTTGAAGGCACAATTCCGTTTGAAGGCTAGAGCCATTCCAACTCTAAAGGCACCGAGCATTAACCAATCCTGTCCCGGACTCACGCGCATCTAGACCACGACGACGTTCCCTGCGGTTGCCGGCTCGAGCAGGGGAGCCCCGGCCGTCTCCCTCCCTGTCCACGCTCGCTTGACTCAACATGCATTGTACACGTACGGTACCGTAAGTAGGCTGCGTGCGATTGAGTCTGGTACCTTATAACAGAAATTGTGTGTATAGTTCTGAGAAGGTGCGGGTCCTTAAGAAGGCTGCATAAGCAAAGTCGCCAGACTAGAGTATAGCATCAGCTCACACACAACTCACCGCGCAGGTCCCAATAAAAGCCGACTGCAAACAAAGGAAAGTATGAATCATAACTAGCTTTTCAGCAAGAACAAGCCTACAACCCCAATTCTAAATGTCTCACAAAGATGTCAACACTTTAAAATATGTTTACCGTAGTGTTACATCTGAATCATGTGCAAAAAGCACAGCAAGTAATACTAGCCGTAGACAAAAAAATACGTACAAACTCTACGTAAAACATTGTCGTATAATACAGTGACGTCATATATTTCTACACGTATACGTCAATACTCGCGCGATACGGCACGCAGTTGACCTCGGCCTTTTCTGAATCGTGTCAAAGTGGCTCAGAAGTAAAAGCTCCAAAACCTTTCTATGTATTTTTCAGAATCATGAAACTTGTTACATTAGTTTTGGGGAGGCATAAACTATCAGATAAGTCAAAAAGTCCAATTTGTTTTTTGCGTTTTAGTTGGTCTTTAACTGCCCCTTCTGTATGCCTGTTGTTAATATTACGTTTTATTTGGGGGTGAAGTCAAGTGGTTTCAATGCATGTAGCGTTGGGTAATTTGCATCAACATTTGCAGCAACAACTGCAAAAAAATATATAAACAATTCTGAATAATTTCTTTGAATATCACATATTATAAGCCTACATGCATGTAACGTGTTTGTGTGTAATTTATTATGGTTTAACCATGCTGTCATGATCTTACCCACATCCATCATCGATCGGTGCCGCCACAAAACGTCACTAAAGACAGCAATCTCAGACAATGCCTGCTGAAGACAACTAGAACGCAACGTGCCATCAACCTGATCAGCATGAATAGTGGATATGTATCTGCCAGTTTAGGTCGTGCAGGACTTTCTTCATCATGTATAATTTGCAAGCAAGAACAAACTACATCACCAGAAACGGGAAACATGTTGCTGACAAGCCACAATTCACTAAAACCTCTGATGTAGTTTAGAATATAACTTGAAGGATACATTTTAGAAGGGGGTTCATTCTGCAATGGAAATTTATGTGGGTTCCAGACATAAGGGCAAGGGACAACAATTGTCCATATTTTTTATCAAGAAAAATAGAGCTATGTAGAAAAATGACAGCTTCCAAAGACAAAATTTTCTATTGGCCAATGAGTGCAGAAAATTTAAGAAACTTTCTTTCATCTTTTGAAATCTGCCATCTTTGGGAAACAGAGGACATTCTTCATTATTTTAAAAGCTGGATATGATGGGTTTTTTTTGTTACTGTAAACTGAATGTACTTCTAGAAAAGGGTACAAGGTTGGTGCAATTCCTGATGAAAAATAACCTTTCTTGAGTTAATTGAATGTTATTGATGTTTTACGTAAATGTTTTGGCCCGAAAAAGTAATGGACAATGAAGCCAAGCCATTAATTACTTTGTCCAAAGTTACTTTTTAGGTAAAGTGCAGTAGGCCTATTGTTAGTCAACTTTGTAACATTGTCCACTTTGTAAGTCCACTTTTCAAACCCTGTTGAAACTGTTTTCTTATTTCGTTGTTTGTTTTCATTTTAGTAAAATAACCACATGTCACTGCATCATTTGATCAATTTTTACTGTATTGTTTAAGTGCCATCGAGCCACAGATCATACAGACGGGTGTTGTCATGATTGAGAGATCCCCCTGCCCCTCTTGAAATGCTCCAGCAAGTGAACTGTTCCTGCAAGTGCAGCACAAGGGTTTGTTACTGCAATAACAATGAGGTTTCCTGCACAGCACAGATACCGAATCAGTATACTCTGAAGGATGCAGATAGTGATCTCTTAGATTCAAAAGATTAATATCAACCTCTAAGAAATACATGTATACACTTAACTGGCAATCATTCAATGCAGTTTTGCAATGTGTATATACATTGATTTCTTTTCCCCAGTTATTTCAAAACATGTATCAGGAAACTTGCATGTCTTGTTGACAAAATTGACACTTTACCATGATGACATTCTCTCCCGATGTTCACTTTTAAGACCGCAGACAATCATTTTGTGTTTCAATTATTTGATAAGTCTTTAAAACAAACAACTTGGTTCCAAAATTTCATCTCAACAACCCGTAATACCAGCACCCTCTGACAAAGTCAAAATTAATTAGTTTTTAATGTTTGCTAATTTCTGTATAAATACTATTTGTTTTAAATCAAAGTCATTACCTTTGAACAAAAATTAGCTTTTAATATGTAATTTAATTTTTTTTTTAAATTAGTTCTATTAAATTCTTCTTGCTTTAAATTCATAAAATTTTGATTTTTACTCACTACAGTTTTAATGTCTGTCTTTTAGTAATTTCCTATAGTTTTATGGGTTTTTCTTTTTTTGTTTCTTAAATTGTTTAATTAAAGTTTGATACTTTCTGAATTGTTGTCTTTTTTTTTCTTCTTCTATTCTCAAATTATTTTTGTTAAACCAACCAAATTAATTAATTGAATGATTATTAAGGAAATAGTATTATACAAACTTCTGCTGTTTATTAATTAAAGCAACCACCATTCACTCATTTACAAACATTATAGGGAAACAGTTGAATGAATTGTTGGTTTCGTCTTCAGTCATTTAATTTGGATCGACACCTTTAATAAACATGTAATACATGTACAAGTAAATGACAGCTTCAATTGTATTTTTAGTTTAATTATTTTTCAAACTAATTTAAGAGAATACCTGTATTATGATTAAATCATGTGGTCTCAACCAGCAAGATAAACAAAAACCTTCAAGAAAAAAATAATTAGTCTGCTTGTCACTAAAAACGTTTGTTCAAAAATTGAATTTGGTACTTTTTTCTCAAACTGTGGGCTATAAGCATTGCACCTTTTAAAAGGCAATTCGTAATGAAATATATATATAAGTATATCTGGAAGTGCCGTGGCCTAGTGGTTTGGAGCATTAAATTCGTAGTTTGCGGGTAATTCTGCAGGTTGTGGGTTTGAGCAGAGTCCTGAGCTAAAGCGCGAGGGGCTGCGGGTTCTTCAACACTTTCCTCGGTAGCTTCACACATTGAGTGCCCTTTAGGGCTTGTGATGGGGCATTTGCATAAAATAATCTCAAGCTGAAACTGAAAGTCTCTTTCCTAGAGCCAAAACACTCGGGAGGTGGCATCAGTCATTTGGAAATAGAATATTATTATAGTGAAGGTCAGTTATTGCAAAAATTTTGAAAAAAAAGCATGAATCTTGGACTGAAAAAGCAATTCCAATTGTGGTAGAAAATACATTGAACATTTTCTTTACTCTCCATAGACTTTGTACACAAATACCAAAATGGCGGCATACTGCATGTACATTCTTTCCTTTACTTTAAAATATCTACAAAACTGCAGCTTTTTGAAAACTCCAACAACTATATTTGAGTTCTCCATACCCGAATCTATAAAAATCAGTCAATTTTCTTTAGTTCTAAGAGGTGTGCCACGAAACAA
Source organism: Hippasteria phrygiana (assembly GCA_037893225.1). Classification (NCBI taxonomy): domain Eukaryota; kingdom Metazoa; phylum Echinodermata; class Asteroidea; order Valvatida; family Goniasteridae; genus Hippasteria; species Hippasteria phrygiana. Next base: position 102,882 of record JAZGUH010000488.1, read on the forward strand.
AATTTCTGGGCGAGATAATCAGGGACATCTCCTCGCCTATTATTGGCATAATTGGTCAGATGTTGCGATAAAGTCAGTCTAACAGATCCTAATAAACTGACCACTCGGACAGCATATCTGAAGCTCTCTAAGTCAGTTTTAATCTTGAATTCGTCATGGTTTTCTATATTGAGTGAATTGTGATAATTGATATTGATTTTTGCACATTCTGATTCCTCCCAGTGCAAAGAACAAAAGGAAGAATGAGTGCAGAGGATCAAACAGATTTCCATTATCTCTGCACAGATTGATAATCAATATAATTTACTGCAACAATCAAATCCAGGTGTAGATTTGTTCAACTGTAAATTGCTTCAAGAATACTGTGGCAATAGCCATGAATGAGGTGTCGAAATACTCGTAATTAAATGCTGCTTCTGACTGTCTTATCACATTTGTTTCGCGACTAATCGTTTTATAGTCCCCTCTTAAGGGGGTAAGTTACTTTTTGGGGGTGCTTAGTTCATTAATCTCTGATTTGTTATATAGGATGTCCCAAAAATATATTCCAGGTCAGGCCAAACCAGGCAACCTCAGAATTTCAACAGATCCTGATGCGGGAACTTCTTACATGAAAAATAGTCCTTATTTCATCAAAATCAGTCAAGCTAATCAGAAGTTATGTCATTTTTTGTACAGCAATGTCAGCCCCCAACTAGGAGTGACTGACTGTGACTTTTTTACATTTTTCATTCCAAGAAGCTGTCCGTCTGTGGTTATAGCAGCCCAGTCATGAAGGAAATCTCTCTGATCGTTTCTTGAGTCTGAAGTAAACTCACTGGGTGGATGGTCTTTTGCTGCATAGGCTCTAGTGTTCTCTTTGTTGATGCACCCGTTCAGAGGAAACTTTGCCTCATCACCACAGATAAATCGTCGTCGCACAGCAGTGAACCATCTCGAATACCGCATCCTCTGCTCTGGATCACCTGGAGCTAAGCCATGCCTGGTCTGGACTTTGTAGGGAACTTGGGATAAAATTTTACCTCTGCTGTCATTCGTAAAATGGACGACTTTGGAATGTGTAGTTGGTTGCGACTGGGTGATTGTCTTGGGTCGTCTTCCATGCGCGTATATGTGTCCATGTAGGCCTGTTATGAAGAACTTTTGATTGCCCCAATGCCAAGATTGGCCAACAGTTCACAACTGAGCAGCGAGTCTTTATGGTCAAAACCTTCCATGAAACTCAGTATGTTGCCCAAACGATCGAAAGTTTCCAGCAGAGATTTCGTAATAGGGACCCACCTGATGGACGAAGTCAAGCGAAATGTGGCAAAGTATGAAAATCATGGCACCAGTTTGAATCGGAATAAGGAGAACAGGGGCAGGACAAGGACACGGAGAGACATGAATTCCTTGGCACAGTTTCGAGCCAGCATGGAAGACGACTCAAGACAATCAGCCAGGCGCAACCAATTGCACATTCCATGACTGGGGTGCTATAACCACAGACGGACAGCTTCTTGGAATGAAAAATGTAAAAATTTCACAGTCAGTCACTCCTATAGTTGGGGGCTGACCTTGCTGAACAAAAAATGACATAACTTCTGATTGGCTTGACTGATTTTGATGAAATAGAGACTATTTTTCATGTAAGAAGTTCCCGCATCAGGATCTGTCAAAATATAGATTCTGAGGTTGGCTGGTTTGGCCTGGACATATTTTGGAGACACCCTGTATAGTCTTTTAGCAGCTTTTAGGGTATGCAAGACGTCTCAGTATACTGTGCAAAGCCCCTCAACTCCTCTTACCACTGTACCGTTTGGCCACGTCCTAATTATGATGAGAACAGTCGAAGAACATCGGGCTTATACATCGGAAAAGTTGTCGGCATTCGTGCTCCGAAAATGACGAGAGATCGAAGGTTCTTTTTTCAAAGACTAAATTAGGAATTGCTGGTTTCAGTAACTCGGATAGAATAAATAATTCATCATCGTTGTCAATAGCACCCAATATAACCGCATCTCCGCAGCCATATTGCACTTTTGCAAGTCGCCGTTGCAAGTCACATGCTTGACTGATTATTATGGATGTCTCAGAGGTTACGAGACATTCGGATGTCTCAGAGGTTATGTTTTGTCTCGGGGGCTATTTTTTGGTATATGAATTTATTAACAGTGATTGTTCAAAAGGTTACCCATATCCTAGTGATACAAAAGCACTGCCCTCTAACGCCGCCTGAACGCATAAGGTCTACTGATATTTTTAATTAATGCGAAGGGACGGGCATGCATATAAAACATAGGTAATTTTGCATAACCGACCATGTGAGAACTAATAATAGCCCGTAAAATTACACATTTAAAATTTGGCATGCAATTGTGATATTGACACAATTAAAGCAAACTTTAGAAGCCGTAATAAATGTATTAATTAAATCGTATTTTCTGATGAGGACATCGAGAAATTAGACACAAAATGAATATGAGAAATATACAAAACAGCGGTTATTTCAATCACTTTTCCCCGTAACAAATTGGCTGTCCGCTTCCAATAGTTAGCCACTGTTTCTGTACAGAATTTGGCTGCATCATGCACGACTTCACTTCCACACATACACCCCACACACCCACACGTTGTAAAATCTCAACCTCTCCAATGTTTATTGCCACACGCGAATTGTATCAGCAGACCGAAGCATTAATTAATTAATGTAATTGACAAACCCAATGTAATTTTTGTAGGACCCACACCCGCGGTTGTGATTGCAGTATTTTCATCTGCAGCTAACTCTTTCCCTTGGCAAGTGGCGTCTCAACGCGAAATCTGCCGGAACCAGCTACTTTAGGAAAATAACACGATGCACATAATTGCCTGGCAACGGCTTTTTCCTTTTGTGCATCTCGATTTTCCTGAGTGATGAAATCGTCTTTGCGGTACGTGTGAGGCCGCGAAGGAAGGGCTGCATTTACCAAATTGCATACATTCTTCACTTCTCGTTTCTCCTTCTCGCCGCTACTGGAACATACGAAAAGGTTGGTCCTGGGGAAATACGGAAATATCTTAGATGGCAAGCGTTTTGTTTGTTTTATTTATCGTAATAGTTGTTGATAGTATAATTCCAACTTCGTCTCGTTCCACAGGGTACACGTTTCATATTTGCGGAAGTGCTGCTGAAAAACATTGTGCCAAGAAAAATTGTATCCTCACGGGAGAGACAAATTTGACTGTGTTCGCTTTGTAACTAAAGTGTCTTATAGACACAACACCAGCCTCTTCTGTCACGATGGATAACTTGGTGTAGGCCTTTTGAGGTTTGAAGCTGGAATTGTAAACCATAAGCACATCTAGAGATCTAATCTCCGGCCGCAACGCCGTCGATTAAATAACCCTGCACTTGACAAAAACACTGGTGATTCAAACATGGAATTCCGTCAGCTTTCCGTTACCTGCTTGGCGTTACTTTATTTAAACCTAATAGATAATATACACGCAACTTGTTCAAACCCCTGCCCGTTCCAATGGAAATTGTTCGATGGTGATTGCTACCGCCTGTTCACCATTGAACTGACTTGGGATGAAGCCGAGACATTCTGCCAGAAACTCTCCGGCCTTAGAGTTGAATCATCTCACCTTGCATCTATACACAGCGACGAGGAGAACCAGTTCATCGTTGACCTGGTGCAGATTTCTCAACAGGGGACACCGGCAACAGCTTTCTGGCTCGGTATCAATGATATCAAAGACGAGGGTCACTTTAAATGGAATGACGGATCTAGCTCAGTTGGTCAGTACACCAACTGGGAAGATGGTCAGCCAGATGGGATCGGTACAAATGGTAGGCCTAATGTAGATTGTGGGTTACTCGCTGTGTATTTTGGTTTGAAATGGGATGATATAGGCTGCTCTGCGAAATGTTTCTTTGTATGCAAAGGAAGACCATCTTTAGACAGTAAATGAATATCAAATTCATTTAACAAAGCTGCTGATTTGGCAATACATTATTTCACAAGTTTATAAACCCTCCACGATCGGGGAGGGGGCGGGGGTGGAATACGCCATACAACTGCCTGTTTTTGCAACAGTTTCGGATATTTGTTGCTAAGTTTGATAACTTTTTTCTGAATAAACGCATTTGGGTTTATATAATCCGGAATGCCGTTCCCACGCAAGGCAACGTTTTCCGAAGTTAGGTGAAGGATACTGTTGTTTCTTACATTACCATAGAAACCATTCATCAAAAGAACATGGCGCAACTTAACCACAGAAAGCTTTTTTGCAATTTTCTTGTGTTAATCAAATTTTACAAGGATTATAATACAAAGTTATACATAAATCAGGTGCTGTTTGGCACACATTTCAGGAAGGAAACATTTTGCCCTTGCTTTGAGAACCCCGGCCATTTTAAAGCAGTCTTACAATGTGTACGGATGACTATTGTTTATTGTTGGTCAGTGGTAAAAATTAATGCACATGCTTGTACCTTTACCTTTACGTCTTGTTGGCGTTTACTTGAACATTCCTCGTTAGTTTAAATGACCAGCCGACGAGCTCATTTGCTGACTTGATGCCCGTCGGTTGTATTTATGGAACCTTATTATAGGTTTTCCCGGCCAATTTTGCAAACTGTTCATACATTTAGATGCAGTTAATTGTATTAATTCAATTCCGCCGAGATTTTGAGAATCGCTCTGAACACTCGTTCTATTTTCGCTACTAGAGCGTTTGATTCCATTTCAGTTCAATCAGTTTAGTGTTTGTGAAGAACCTTTCGTTTATGTCCAATCGGATTCATTTACACGACTATTTTGTATCGCCTTTAGAGGGCGAAATTAAAACATTGACCATTTCCAATTTATGGTTTCTTTTTCATTAACCGTCAATTAAATTAGCCATACCTGAAATCAATTTAGAATGAAATTCTAAGCTGCATCATGCATTATTGGTTGTAAATAGAAATCTCTGTAGTTGATGGAGTAACATCAAATTACGATCGAAATTATCAAGCTTTTTTCATGTTTTTCATTAGATTTTTTCATTTCCTTTTCCATTATTTATCTATTACAAAGTCTTTAACAAAGTCTTATTATTCCTACACCTCTTTACATTACATTCTGTCAAATCCCCCTTCCCCTCAGCGCCACCACTGACTACATCTGAGATCAAGTTAATTTTGTGACAGTTAGACTTTAGCCCTCAATAGGTTCTCTGACTGGTCCGGCATCGACGGAGATAAGTTTATGCACAAGCGTACCGTGTCATTTCATGTCTGCTTGAATTTATATGATTCTGTATCAGGTTTGGAATTCTGTAATGTAATCTCACTAATCTGCTATTTTATATGGGAAAAAACCAACATGCTTTTGTTTGCACATTCATGAAATTGTATTCTCGAATTCGAACTCGGCTGGAAATAGATGAATGCACAGGTAACGTAACTGGCCGCCTGTTTCTTCAAACCAAATGCACGGACAATGAAAACGATTCAACTGTCGTTGAATTGAAACGGCTGCTAACGGCATTAAAGACGTACATACAAATTGAGACGAAAATGAATGCCCGATTTTCAGAAGTGAATGAACACTTTACGAAATTGGCTGGGGAAACCTGTATTAACGTAATATTAGCATGCTAGTTGCATGATGCACAGTGTAGTAAATGTAACGGTATTTTTTGTTTATATACCATTAAGATAATTTTAACAATCCTAGTTTGAATACTGGGGGAGCCTATCAGGTAAAATAAATTTTAAAGTAATCGTATACCTTCAGATTTATTATAATGTACATGTTAAAAAAAAAGGGAAAACTGTGCCATTGAAATGTCGGAACAGATCGTGGGGCCATGTTTTAAAAGCAAAAGATTGTAGCAATTTACGTTTATTTAACATAACTTTTTGTAATAACCCCAAAACGTTTGAGTCGATCGACATGAAATTTTGGGAATTTTCCTAATTTTTTTCGGGAGTCACTTTGGTACCAAAATCAAATTTCTAGGATTGCCATAATTACCGTAGTAACCGATTGAAAAACCACGGTAAACGTAAATTTGAGGTATTTGTGCGGAAATACATAGAAAAGCATAATTATGGAAGTCAAAAACATGGTTTTGGTACCTGAATTATTTTACTTTTGACTAATATTCAGTGTCACATGACTTACGGTACCACAATGCATAATGGGAAGCCAAGATGGCTGCTATTGATGCGAATATCCTTTTACAATTTTCAGGTTTATTCGGCACTTTTAATTTGTTTACCACTGTGGGGTATTTTTGGACTTGAAATGGTATTTCCGCCATTAAAATATTTCAGTAAAAAAGTCAAATTTTAGGGATAATAATAAAACTGACCTAAGAATGAGTTATATCGCCCCAAGGTGACTTTTGATGTTTATAACGCGTGTAAAATGCCTTTTGGTGCAATCAAATGATTCCATGTTGTACAATAACGGCGAACACATGTCTGCCAAATTTCTGGTGAATTGGCTAATGCACATGGACAATGCACAATGTGCTTCTCCCCGGTCCCGACAGTCAAAAATCCCGGTCCTGATTAAAAAAGTGATTTTGAAATCTTTTATTTTATTAAGATATAAGAGGACAATGTGGCTATACGTTTCTTCAAAAAGTGCAAACTTTTGCAGGAAATCGGTGACCTGCAATCAGGTGACCAGGAAATCAGGTGGCCTGAAGGGTGTCTTGTATTAACGTGTATTTTGTAGCTAGATATATAATAAAGACATCAATCGCTGTATAATTGTGCCGCATGACATTATTACAATACTGCGTTATTAACTAAATTTGCCAAATGTATTACTTTGCAAAATGATTTAAATGTTGCCAAAGTTATTAAATAAAATGTAATTATATACTGTGTAATGGTAAAATCGCTGAAACTCTATTTGACTCCAGCAGTCATACGATGTAGTTTACGGTACGCTTGTATTCATGTGCACCTCCTAGCAAGGTGAGACTTCATTTGCTGTAAAATTGTGCCAGATGGAATCATTACAATTTGTGCGGCATTATGAAATTAAATTTAAGTATGAAAGTCATGTAATATCATATTTTGTTTGTAGGCAGGTGTTTCAGGAAACCTGTCTTAGAGTATAGGAAAATTGTCTGTGAAGCTTTTTTTTGTTTGTTAAACAGTCGATTTGCGCGCTAATGTCGGTGATGCTAAATCACCGCAAATCCGAAGAAAACGATTTGTATACGTACCTTGAATTAAACGTATTTTATTGTTACAATTATTATTAGTTTTGATATTTCATACTTTCAAACGTAGATAGCTATTCCTATACTTGCAATGAACAGCTGAAAATACTTGGCCTTTAATGTCTAATGAATGGCTTTTCGTGCTACCGTGACACCCACTCTACATCGGAGTTATGTGTATTGTCATCACCAATAAGGAGATAATTTGGCCCTTACAAAAACCTCCCATGGCATTCCCATCATCATGGGTGATTTTTGTAATAGCCCGTTCTCACTTGAACGATTTTCTACGCGAAGGCCGTGCGACTACCAAATCACACAGGGCGTACGGGAGTCGCACGGCAGTCTGTTGATGATTCACACAGGTTGTAGGGGTGTCGTGTGTAATTCGGACGGGTCGCATGCCTGTGCGAGTTTTTCTAAATGTTGAAAATTTTCATACGGCTGTCGCACGGTTCGCATAGTTCGCATTGGTCGCATGGGGGTCGCACGGCAGTCGCACGGCAGTCGCACGGCAGTCTGATAGGTCGCACGGGAGTCTGAAGAGAGTCGCACGGCTCGGCCGTGCGACTCCCAGCAAACCCCGTGCAACTCCCGTGCGACATCCATCATCAGACTGCCGTGCAACTGTTGTGCAACCTGTGCGAATCTCATGAGAGCCCGGTGCGACTGCCATCAGACTGCTGTACAAGCTGTAGGAATCTCATGCAAATAGGGTGCGACCCCATGCGAGCGCGGTGCTACTTCCGTCCAACCTGGGCGGATCTCACAAACAAACATATAAAAAGCGGCCTCAGCGGCCTGAAAATCATTCGCCACCTGATGTTCAAGCTGTCCACATCAAGATGGAAGATAACAAGAGAAGACTGAGAAACAGGGAAATTCGTACGGAAATCGCACGGCTGTACGATTTTTTAGACGCACCGCCCTTGTACACAAAATCGTTCAATAATGTATGGCGGGTTTATACAATATAAATGAGCTTTTGGCCGAGTACAGGCTAGACTGTTTGCAGAGCCAGTCTGTCAACGATGTCAATGCTTGGTTTTTTTCCCACACTTCACCGTAAATATTACTAATTTGTGTACAATTTTACACGCAAGCGCAGCATTGAAAATAGATTAGGTAAATAACTAAAGAGATGATTTTTGGGGCTTTTAGGGCAATGTGTGAATGGGCGTAAATCCCGTGAGATGAAGGTATATATCACTCTTCGACCAGGGGGTGGGCCATTCTATTATTCTCCAGATTTGTGTGGTGAGAAACAAAAATAATGCTGATTTCGGGGTTATCTTGTATCTTTCCAACAGTCAAAATGTATTTAAAAAACCCGAAAAACAAACAGTACAAATACACCGTTATGTTGTCAGGCATAGGGACATGAGTACAAGTGTGCATATTTACATTAGATGTACACGCATAGGGTGACCAGACCTTTGTATCAGAATTGTCAAAGAATTATGACTAAATACTGTCACAAAAGCTCATTATATAAAAAAAATACTTCCTTTTTATCTCTGTCCGTCTCGCACGACGCCATCTTGGATCTTGCGAACCCACCTCGCGAGCATAATACCTAAAAGCGTGATACGGAGCAGCTTTCGACGCTCCGGATCACTGATTGCGATCCGGATCTGTGTGAAACAAACAGGCCCAAACAGGCCCCAAGTCATTGATCTCTATAAAAACTGGACAGCTCATTGGCCATTAGCCTTTTAGAGGTATGGCGGACACAATAGGAGGGCGCTATTTGATTTGGGTAAACCTTTTGTGCCATACAAAGGGTTTACCCAAATCAAACAGCGCCCTCCTATTGTGTCCGCCATACTTCTAAAAGGCTAATTGCGCGATGTACCAGCAACTGAAGCCAGCACCCGCCATATTACGTACCACTCCCAATAGATTACCGAAGTGATGACGTCAATCAATGCAATGTTTGGAACCAGAATACATTCTAAACTGCATGTGTTTGGAACCATTGCCGCGGCAACTGACGTCAGACTTCGGTACTCTATTCGGTCGATTCATAACTCAGTGCGCAGCCGGCGGTAATCCGGGAAAGGCCATTTTCTCACTTCCGGGGTCGACATCACGTCTATCGCGTTGTAAAGACGGTGGACAGTACAGCAGTATTGCGCGAATGCGAGTGCATGAGTTATAGTAATAATTCTTGACAAATCGGGAAATACCTTGTGCGGGGGAAAAGAGAGAGGAGTTGATAGATTTAGCGGAGAAGGGGTGTAAGAAGTATGATTTGATAGAACCGATGTCGACTTTTTCCCATGATGCACCTCGTAATTTGGCCTCTGCCGCTGGCGGCGCACCAAATTGTGAATCGACCGAATTTACCACTGATCGCTATGTAAGGAGAACGAGGATGAAAGGAGACCGGCCTGGGGACAAGGTCAGAAAACATGTTGTATGGGAGTGATAACATGACGGACGGTGGCCTCGACTCGAACAGCTGATGCGCTATCCAGTTTACTAAGAGATCAGTGCATGCATGTAGTAAAAATGAAATGGCATCCGTGATCAGCTAAAATGAATAGCACCACTCCTGGCCAATTAGTTCAGCTGTTACAACGTCTCCTCAAGGCCCTCTATAAACCAAACTCAAACAGCGCCCTCCTATTATATTGACTCCAACATATCTTACTCACTCTACCGTGTAGAGATCTGGAGGGCGTTCCACTCACGCGAACAATGCAAACATTCGCCAACGTTCGCTATTTTTTGTGCCCATCCAATGGAAAATTGTTCGCGTAATTGGCCAACGTTGGCAACGTTCGCGTGAGTGGAACGCAGCTCTGGTGTCCACCGCATTCATCTTTTGTGTCCACTAGGCGGTCCCAGTTGGTCGACCCAGGATGTCTTCAAGACGGCTCTATATTGTACATGTATTTTGAAGTACTGTTCGGAAAAAGAGGTTGTTGCTTTTCTATCGAGCTGACCCCTAGTACATGTACAAGTTGGGTAAAGTCAACAACTTTCATGCTGATTGTTCATCGGCCAACCGTATTCTATAACGGTTGAACGCATGGGCGGCGATCCCGGGGGAAGGGGACGGCTATAGCAGTGCCCCGCCCCTATAATTGTCTATGTGCCCTGTCCCCTCCGTCCCCCCAACCTTGACGAGAAATCGCCGCCGTTGACTCGTCGGGCCCTGGCTAGTCCTACTGTAAAGCACGTGCAGTCATATAATAGTTGCTCACCACGGTAATACGTCACAAAAATGAATATTTGACATCACGCTCCTTTTTACGAAACTGGGATTGACTCGCGGAAAAAAGGCTACAAAAATGCATGTTTTTAACATAAAAAATGGCGTCAAAGATAGGGATATTGACAAATATCTGTTAAAGACATAGTTCTTCTCAATAACATTGAAACATAAGAAAACTTGGAAATCGTTGGAGTCGGTCTTTAATGAGCACGCTGGTATGATCAGCAGTATAGCCTTCCTCCAAAATCAACTCTGTTTTTTTTCTCAGTATTATGAACAAGATAATTTGTCTCAGGCCAATCAACCAAACTATTGACCTGGTCAAAGTAGGCTGTGAGAGATTCACTGTCACTGATTTTACCAAGCAAAACTGTCATCAGCATACTTAAGAGCCAGGCATGCACTGCTGCAGGGCCGCCAGTCATTTGTGTGGAGGATGTACAGAAGGGAAGAGAGGACACAGCCTTGAGGAGAACCAGAATTAATAACGGTAAATGAGGAGATTACAGAATTAACTTTGACTTGATGTACCTATTCTATGAGTGAGACAATTTGAAATCCAAATTATCAAGGAGGGATTATTGTCAAAATCAAAAAGTTTATGAATAAGTACATGTGGTTGGAGGGTGTTGAAGGCAGAGTTGGAGTCGAGTCCTGCAAGTCCTTTCACAAGTACTTTTGCAAGCCCAGTCAGAAGTCCTTTCATAAAGCCGGTCACAAGTAACTGGATGAACAATGACAAAGAAATGCATTTGTCAAAGCTCATTTGAATAGCTTGTGATTGGGATTAGGACTGGAGGGCTTGTGATGGACATGCAGGGACTTGCAGGGACTTGCAGGGACTTGCAGGGACTTGCAGGGACTTGCAGAGACTTGTGATGGACTCGACTACATCTCTGGTTGAAGCTAGAACTAAAATCTATAAAAAGAAGACGGGCATATGTAGATTTTTGGTCAAGATGATTTTGGACGTGATGAACAAGTGTAGCGGTGGCATCTTCAACACCCCTAAAAGAACGATATGCAAACTGCAAGGGATTGAAAAGGGTTCAACGTGGGACTTGAGGTGACTAATGATAAATCTTTCCAAACATTTCATCACAAAAGACGTGAGAGCAATAGGTCTGTAATCATTCAAGATAGAAACATGTGGCGTTTTGGTAAGAGGAATGAGTAAAGTATGTTTCAAAAGGGTGGGAATGATATCCTTAATAAACACTCACCTGAGAGCCAACAATCACTTGAATGTGAAAACCAATATTGTGGTAGTATTCAGATGATTTCTCAACAAAGCAAAACATGTATAAGGTGGCAAAATGATTTCTTTTGCAGACAATTTAATGAAATCACACTGCAAAACATGGCAGACAGCAGAAGCATGGCCCTGAGTAAAATCAACCAACAGAGGGCGCTATACACATTTTGGGCAGGGGCTACACATTCCCCTTCTAAACTCGCTGCATCGTCCCGATGCTATTCCTAGTCGCGAAGAAAATCGGCTTGCAAAAATCTGGAATCCAATGCTCTAGGGCATTTACACTGAGTCTATTATATGTTGGCTGACCAAACATCTCGTAGGTGAATCGTTAAGGCGGTCGACGTTGTCTACCCGACTTAGATTCAACTACCTCATCCGAACTTTCTTCTCTAGATTCAACGAGAGTGTCTGTCTCTACAGATGGGTCAGTGCCCGAGGTTTCTTCCGCTGTCGTTGCATCTTGGGAATTTCCACTTTCCGAAGAAGGGTTCACAGTATCATCAATAACAACCTCTGCGCCAATCTCAAGGTTGTTACCCAGACTTGGTATGTACTCAACAGTCTCATTGCCAACACAACAAGACTCGTTCAAATTGATATCAGGAATTTCTAACCTGGTTTCATCAGTTATCGGAGCCATTTCACATGTCCCATGATCAACTGAATCATTTTCGAGTGAGTATCACAGGAAAGCTCCGCATCAGGAACCAGCATACTTCCTAGCCCATCATCTGGAGAAGCAGCCAAGCATTTGTCACCTTCTCCAACATCTTTATGTTCGTTGGTTATTTGTTTAGTCTCCTCGGGACGTACACCAACGGAATCTATTTCCATCTGTGACAAACTTGAAGTCTGGCTTGTTTCGTCGTCTACAGATAATGCTTCATCAGTGGTAGGTTCACAATATGACGGAACGAATGGTTCAGCATCAGCTCGCAATGGGCTGGTGGATGCAAGGGTTACAGTGGATTGTTTTGTGGCTCTTTGAATTGGCTTGTCCAACTCAATTTCCTCACCACGATGTTTCCTAGAACTTGAAATATCCTCAGGAACCTCTCTATGGATATTCGATACAGGACTATCGTCCTTACATTGGGGCCAGATGGTAATGATAACATCATCCTGATCCTCAGTAGAGCTTTCATTGTCTATGGATGTCATTTGACTAGATAAGTCAGTATGTTGTTGAGGTTTGTCTTGTCACAGGCTTGTTCGGTATATCAACAGTTGGTGCAGGTTGACTCTCTCCAGTAAGAACTCCAATCGGAAGAATCAGGTTCCGATGCAAAACCTGGGGTGCACCTTTCCTTGTCTCTGGTCTCACCTTGTAAACAGGGATCCCATCATTTGGGCGGCTGACAACACAATACACCGTGTCATTCCATTTGTCAGCAAGTTTGTGGGGACCTTTGAATCCAACGTTTCGGATCAGCACCCTACCACCTTCGTTCAGTTCACTTCCTCTCAACCTAAGGTCATATCGTTTCTTGTTGGAAGCTGACAATTTCGCCGACTCCTTGGATGCTAGTTGATACGCCTTCTCTAGACTTTGTCGAAGCTCAGAAACGTATTTTGAATGGTCTTTGTTTGTGACACCATCCGGGGTTGTGCCAAAGCACAAGTCAAGTGGAATTCGTGCTTCTCGTCCGAACATGATGTAATATGGTGAGAACCCTGTACTGTCGTTCCTTGTACAGTTGTAGGCATGGACAAGTGGGCCAACAAATTTGCTCCAGTTCTCCTTCTTGTCTTGAGGCAGAGTACCGAGAATACTGAGCAAGGTACGATTAAAACGTTCAGGTTGAGGGTCACCCTGAGGATGATACGGTGTGGTTCGCGATTTCCTCACCCCCAGAAGATGAGTGAGCTCCTTGATCAGCTTGTTGTCGAACTCACGACCCTGGTCAGAGTGGACACGTCTTGGTAGACCATAATACAGGAAATACTTTTCCCAGAGAATACGCGATGACTTGTCACGCGTTGGGAAGGCTTGGGCATACCGCGAGAAATGATCAGTACAACTAGGATATACTGAGCACCACTGCGGTCCGGCTCCAACTTCAAAAAGTCAATGCAAACCAAATCAAGAGGGAAAGTAGTGCTGATATTCACCAGTGGGGCTGCCACTTTCTGAGTTGCCTTGTAGGACACACATCTAGCACAATTGGACGCCCATTCCTCTATCCGAGTCGCCATTTTCGGCCAATAGAACCGACGCCGAGCCAAAGCAACTGCACGCTCAGCCCCGAGGTGACCAAGCTCATTGTAAACTCCAACGACGGCTTTCTCTCTAAATGAACTGGGTAGAACCAACTGAAAATGATCTGTCTCATGGGCATCCACCACTCTACGATACAGTACTCCTTCCTTCAGGCTCAGCTTACTGAACTGATTCAAAATCAATCCAACCTCCTTAGGAAATGCTGAATATACTGGTGGCTTTCTATACCTTCTGCAACAAATCCAACCACTATCTTAATATTCGCATCTGCAGCTTGCTCAGCTCGCCAGTCTATAGCGGTTCCTTCAAGATCTGAAGTCAGAACAGGACTCCCATAGTCTAGACCTGGAGGCACTGCTTCTGCACTCAATGCCAAGGAATGGATAAGTGAATAACTTCCAGCTTCAACCGACCAGGTTGTAACGTCTTGACGAGTAGAGTCTCCCTGGTGAGTTGCAGAGATGGCATCCACGACGTCCCCTTCAAGTTTGGCGAGAACTCCTCCCGGTCACTTTCAAGTCTGGCTTGTAGAATGTGAATTTTCTCTGTTTGCTCTTTTCCTGAGGCTTCACTAGTATGGGTTCTTTCATGAGGACGTATTGAGAGCGCATCGGCATCTTGATTACAACGACCCGGTTTGTAGTGTATCGAGAAATCGTATGATGTAAGAGCTGCCAACTATCGATGGCCTGTGGCATCTAATTTAGCTGATGACAACACATTATGTGAGTGGATTATTGTCCGTGAAAACTTTGGTGCCGCGAGCCGAGTACAGATAGTCTTAAAATTTGTCCGTAACCGACCACTTGAGAGCTAGAAACTCAAGTTTGTGTGCCGGGTAGTTCTTTTCCGATGGGGTCAATCCTCGACTGGCGTAGGCAACTGGCCGTAACTTTCCTTGTGATTCCTGGCACAACACTGCACCAAGCCCATCACGAGATGCGTCCACATGCATCACAAATGGCTGTGTTACATCAGCGAATGCCAAAACCGGTGCTGAACATAACTTCTCCTTAAAGCCTGGAATGCTCCCTCACATTGAGTTGTCCAGCGGGATGCAAAAGTCACCTTGGTGTCTCTACAGTTTCCCTTACCATCTCCTTCGGTAGTCCTCTGGGATGAGGTCTTTTTCTGGGCACCGGCAGTTAATTCATGAAGTAACAGGTTTGGCCAACTTTGCAAAACCATCTATACACCGCCGATAATATCCGGCTAATCCCAGAAATGATCGCACTTGTTTGATGTCGGTAGGGGTAGGCCATGACCTAATGGCCTGTACCTTATCTGGGTCGGTCTGTACGCCTTCTCTGCTCACCACATGCCCAAGGTATGATGAACAACATAGCTGACACTTCTCTGGAGCAACTTTTAGCCCGTACGCTGACAGACGACCCAAAACTTTGGCCAACCATTCCTCCATCAATTCTAAGGTGGGAGCAAAGATATCATCCATGTACACCAAGACCTCACGTAAATTCAACCCCGTTCAAACTGGAAGAATCCAGCCGGGCAGATGAAAGCTGTTTTCTCCTTATCTTCTGGTCTGATGGGGATTTGATAATAACTGGATTTAAGGTCTATAACTGAAAACCAGTTACATCCATGGCGACAATCTAAGGTTTCCTGCACCAGTGGCACTGCATATTGGTCTGGTACTGTGCGGGAGTTCAAGGTGCGGTAATCAATGCATAGTCTCATCTTCCCGTTTTTCTTTCTTACATGACTATTGGGGAAGCATAACGGCTCTTAGATTCGGTTATCACCCCAATCAGGTGTTGTAAATGCTCTCTGAGATCGCATAGGTCAGCTGGTGAAATGCGGCGTGACCTCTCTCTAAAAGGTTGTTCATCTGTCAACCTTATCTCATGTTGAACTCCTTGTGTCAACCCAAGGTCCCATTCATGCTGAGAGAATACCTCTACATGGCTGTACGCAAGCTCCGAAATGCGGTCCTTCCACTTTTCATTGATTGGACCCCAAACAAATGGAAGATTTTTTAATTCCTCCTTGGTTATCTTAGGCCTTGCACACGAAGGGGCTGCTGATCCCTTGGTTGCATTTGTAGCATAGCATTGAGCAGCTTCTCCAACTGGTAAAAACGGTGTTTCACTCTCATCTGACATGGTACTACTCACGGACGCAGGTAAGAACACCCCAGCAAGGACACATTTACTCGGTAGTCGAATGTCATGATCTGTTTGGTTCTGTAAGCAAACCTTGACTCTCCTGAACACAGTTCCGATCTTTACCAGATAACACATGGTATCTATGCCACTGGGCAGTCGGTGAGGATTCACTTCGTCAATCAAAGCCGTTACAGGTTTTCCCGTCCTATTTCGAACTGTGCCGGAAACCAACTTCTGTGACCTGGCAGGAATGACAAGGTTGTTCCGCCCACGACTTTTACGGTTTACCAGTCTGATCTTCCCTCTGGTCCAGCCTTTTGGGCGACTTCCAAGTCATGGTACATTTGTCTGCAGGTCGCACCGATGCAGAGGTCATCCGGGCTTTGTTCTCTCCCCGTCTTCCAAACAGAGACTCGTAGCAATTCCGAATTGCTCCAGAATTTGTCCCTATAATTAGCTGATGATGGGTAGCGTCACGCCCATCGGGATGACCAACGCCAAAACCGAAGATGTTTGACTTGTACCACAAAATTCAGCGTCGAACCCAATGTCCACATCTGTCCAACCTAAGTAAGGTATCTGTCCACCTCCGCCATGCCAGAGCACAAGATCTTCCAAAGGATGTAATGTCTTTCCCAATCTCTGGAAAAAGCTGTTATGTACCAATGCTATTTGAGAACCACTGTCCAACAAACATCTTGCTTTGATCCCATCCACGTAGCAGTTCTCCACAAGATTGTTACCAACTAAACCAATGGGTATGTCTGTACCCGTCTGGAAATGAATGGGTTTATGCAAATCTGACCCTACATGCTTGGGTTGGGCTTCTGATTGGACCCCATCAGATGCCCCTTGTCGTTTCTCTGTAGGAATTTGATCAGTCTGTCGGTGACTTTCTCAAGGTTGGGCGTATTGGTACACTTGGATTTGTAATGGCCCTCTTCTCCACAGTCATAGCAGAAATTGGGTCGACTCTGAACTCGTCTATTGCTATTCTTCTTCTCAGTAGAATGGCTGAGAGACTTGGCATGTTTAGGTGTCATGGTAGTCATAGGGGTGTTAGCAGGCTTTCCCCTCGTTGCTGCAATTTCTCCTGCTGCTCCGCCTCCTCTCTTCGAACCATCTGCAGTAACTTCAGATATGAAGGGGGCTTGTCACGAGTGTCTTTCAGTCGCAGGTTAAGGAGTAGAATATCGTTATACAGGACCCCTTTAAAAAACTTTATCTTCTCCCTCAGCACACCACCCTTACGAACTAACTTCCAGAGTACAGTTTGGAGACGTGCTAGAAATTCAGAGGGAGCTTCCTCTCGGTTTTGACGCATAGACTGAAACTTGAAACACAGCTCTTCTGGTGACTTAGTGCTGCCAAAAGCCAATTCCAGCGCCGCTAAATATTCATGTGCGCTGGCCTGAGGTTGGTCACTTCGCAAGTCAGTGATGATGTTAGCTGCTGGGGGTCGAAGGGCCTCTCTCAACCTTCTCCGCCGTTCAGCATCATCTGATTCTTCCTCTAATTGCCCTGTAACCACCTCAATCCACGTGTCAAATGGGTCTTCATCCTTCGATGGTACTCTTGCACCGGAGAAATGCCGGAGTTTTCTACCCCCTGAAATACTGCAAGCAGATAACACTTGACTAAGTGTATTACTGGGACCCTGTGTATTCGGAGCAACCTTCGCCACTTCATTTACACTCAGCTCGGTCTCTAGATCTTTCACCATTACTCGGGCCTTGAACTTTGGTAGCTGATCTGTTAACTTGTAAATGTGAAACAAAATGTCTCCACTCTCCGTCACACACACATTGAGAGTCTCCGAGGGGGGAGGGGGCAAAACTACTTTGGCCACCGCTTGGTCAAACTCGCAAAGTAAATGTGTAGTGCCTTGGTGTTCCTGCCTCGAAACCCCAACGAGATGTCTTATGGACTTGGAGAGTGTTCGGGTCAGTGCTTCTGTTGATTCATCTAGCCCTTTCTCACTAACAAGAAGAATTGCGCTACCAATGGGGATATCATCTTTCTTGCACCAACCTCTTTGAATGGGAAGGGTAAATTTATCAGCAGTATATCAAGTTCAGTTTTATCTTTATTATCACACTGAACTGTGCATAACAGGATGCAAATGACAATTGTGGAGGAACAATTCTAATAGAAAACCGTGGTAGGTAGTGGAGTGCCAAAAAATGAAAAAATGAAACCAAACAGGATCAATTATTAATGCACAAAATGTAGTAACCGTTGGCTCTCTGTTCTGCAGTTTAATAAACAAGAAATTTGGTGACTTATCCAAAAAAGTAAACTCTCAGAGGTGAAATTAGTATTATTTTTTTCTCCCCTGCAGAAAAATTTGGACTAGGTCCTGGCAAGGTCGCCAAAATGTAAGCTCTGGACCTACCTAAATTGAGTCACTAATTTGAATAAATCACCAAGGTCACAAAATCTATTTGTTTACTTTAACAATGTCCTCTTGTTTATTAACAACAACAACACTTGTCAATATCAACCAGAATATTCACTAAAAAAGGATACGATCGTATCAGGCCTTAAATGTTAAAGATCTCTTAAGTTTAATGTGCACAGGTGGAGACTCAACAGTGTCCACGACGAATACCGGTACATATAGTTGGTGTTCCTGCCCAGAAGCCACAGGTTCCAATCCACTCCTGATGAATTGCAGAACTGATGAACACGTCCAATGAGGGAAAGGTCGTTCCCTAGGCACAATCACAGACGGATGTCCTCCCAGTAGGCTGGGGCAAACACACATCAAAGTTAATCTCTAGTAGATACCTGAGAGTAACGGTACATGTAGTTGGTGTTCCTGCCCAGAAGCCACAGGTTCCAATCCACTCCTGATGAATTGCAGAACTGATGAACACGTCCAATGAGGGAAAGGTCGTTCCCTAGGCACAATCACAGACGGATGTCCTCCCAGTAGGCTGGGGCAAACACACATCAAAGTTAATCTCTAGTAGATACCTGAGAGTAACGGTACATGTAGTTGGTGTTCCTGCCTAGAAGCCACAGGTTCCAATCCACTCCTGATGAATTGCAGAACTGATGAACACGTCCAATGAGGGAAAGGTCGTTCCCCAGGCACAATCACAGACGGATGTCCTCCCAGTAGGCTGGGGCAAACACACATCAAAGCTAATCTCTAGTAGATACCTGAGAGTAACGGTACATGTAGTTGGTGTTCCTGCCTAGAAGCCACAGGTTCCAATCCCCCTACTGAAGAATTGCAGAACTGATGAACAAGTCCAATGAGGGAATTAAGGTTCTTCCCCAGGCACAATCACAGACGGATGTCCTCCTTAGAAGAGGTCTTAATAATCAGTTCGTCCAGTAGGCTAGGGCACGTACATACCAGTTAATCTCCAGTCAAACTGAGAATAACTGAGAGCCAAAAACACACACTTCAAGTGTATAGTTCGCCAAAGGCTATTCCTTAAGTTTCACACAAAAGTTTGTCTAAAATGTCAATAGACAATTAATCAGCACATCTATGCGCACTTAACAATTCCTCTGAGTTCCTCAGAATATCATAAAATATGACAGCTGGTCCTTACTATTAGCAAACAATTATATATATCACCCATGAAAATGTCAATAACTTGTTACTAACACAGGCCATTATGAAAACTCACATGTATTGCTTATTACATGTATATGCGTTTTACGTTGGAACAATCCGTTCATTATCTTGACCCTTTTAATCTTTAATAAACACTCACCTGAGAGCCAACGATCACTTGAATGTGAAAACCAATATTGTGGTAGTATTCAGATGATTTCTCAACAAAGCAAAACAAATTATAAGGTGGTAAAATGATTTCTTTTGCAGACAATTTAATGAAATCACACTGCAAAACATGGCAGACAGCAGAAGCATGGCCCTGAGTAAAATCAACCAACAGAGGGCGCTATACACATTTTGGGCAGGGGCTACATTTCATAATATTTGTCTCATCATAATTATTCCTACTTTTTATTCAGGGATCTTACATGCTGAATATGACTTGCAACGATGCTGTAACAGAATGCATGAACTGCTTCACGGTTCACAAATACGGACGTCCATATATGTGTATGTATTTCGCTTTTCAATTTAATGGGATGCTTATCTCTTGGGTCAATGGGCGTATAAATAAAACCTAGCATTTGCTTTTACTACCAATTTTTAAGCATTTACTAGCATCTGTATGAATAACAATGAAGCGAATGATTTTACCTGAAAGCATTTGCTAAAAACCAAAAGTATTTACTTTTTGCTTTTTAGCATTTGCTAGAATATTAGCATTTGCTTCATTTGGTATGAATAAAAAGGAGTAAATGTTTCAGATTTGTAGTATTTACTAGTAATTTTTCAGGGTTGGGTCGGGGCTGCCTTGAAAAAAAGAGAAGCAAATACTAGTATGCAAAATATGAACTTTTATAGATGTGGTTAGACAGGAAAATGCATCTATCAAAATACAAGCAGGTGTACCAGGTTTGGGTAAAGAAATGAGACATGGACGGCCGACCATTTCTTGGAACATTCTGGGGATGGAAAGGGTCAGCACTGACTGCAAAGCAGCAACTTGAGGTTCCGATTCAATTCAAACATCCCCGTCAGCGAGTTAATACATTAGTCTCCTTGCGGGGTACATGGAAGAAAGGGTAACAATGGGGACAATGCTACCCCGCAATTGGGTCTTTATAAACCGACCTACCCCACAGAGTTAACGCTATGGCTTTTGATATTTCAATGGGGACAAAGGAGAATAAAAGAAGGAAAGTCAAGTCTATAATAGAGATACCCGATATTGGTGCATGTGTGAGGATGAGTATGTAAATACCGGCAATCGTGGACTAGGGACAAAATGGTTAGGGCATAGACAAAGAGTCCACGATTGACCGAACGTCCACGATTGGAAATCGTGTACAAAACATATGGGAGGCCTTCCGAAAAAGTACAAACAAAAGAGGGACAATAGGGAGTCCGCGATTGCCGGTATGTGTGGGAGTGTTCTTGTGTGTGTGGCTGAACGCACATAACACAAAATTTAGACTTTATTGTTATGAATCATTCGGCTGTGCAATCAAAAGCATTTAGGCCTACTACCGTTTCAGTTAGAAAATGCTGAACAGTAAAACTTCACTTTTATTCATACGAATTCAAGCATTTGCTTTTCCTTAATGTTTTTACTCCAAAGTAAATGCTTATATTTTGCTTGTACTTCCTATAGCATTTGCTAGTTTTTATTCATACGGCCCAAATCTAGGAATATAAGGACTCTACTAGCTAATCTAACGGGTCTGTCTCCACGTGGTACTATCCTGCATGCAGCATCGAGATAGTCTGCTGTGCATGGAATGCTTAATTACCTGCCTAAAATTACAGCTCAAAAATAGCCTACTGAATAAATGATGTTTAGTTTCATAAGAAATTGATTATTGTAACCAGAAATAATTCGTAAGAACGTAAAACTATTCCGTGGTATTTGTAGGAGAGATATCTTATTGCATAAGGAAAGGCTTATTCTGTTTCAGTATCTTTAGATGGCCTTAACTCGACAATACTTCGTAACACTAAATATTTGTTTTTAAAGAAAAATTTGATATTCTAGGGACTCATCCATATTTATCGGGGTGACGGGTGCTCCGCCGCTTTCTTTGGGCTCTCTCCCCGTTGACACATGCACCAGCCATTTTTCGGCCTGCTGAGTATACGCTAACCTTTCCAGCTTTTGACGACGCCTTGAACCAGGAAAGAACCTAACCAAAACGATCGTCAAAGATTCTTGAAATACCACCAGGGTGTATGCATCATTTACCATTTGAATTTCCTTTTTATACATTTGCTGATTATGTGGAGACGCTGGGATTTTGATTAGGTCTTTGAATCTGATTGGATACCATGGTCACCATGGTCACCATGGTCACTATGGCAACCGCTTTTGTGTCCTCATAGCCTTCCTTTACCAGAGGACTCAGGTCCTCCACCCCTGTGAGCTATTGTCTCTATTATATAAATTTGACGGCCCTTAAATCCCCAAACCTGAAAATGAGTCCTGCCCCGCTCCCCCAGCCACTTTTAAAAATATTTTGCGGACTCAAATTTTTTTCTTACCCCCCCTTCCTGTTTGTTCACCTCTTTTTTTCATATCGTGTCAAGTAATATGATAGACAGTGTCAAAACCATTTATTTGTTTGCAGATGCATTTGAATTTGCAAAGAACCCCCATCCACATTTTCACGTCGTCATAACGACCGGAATGCAGAACTGGGACATCAGTTTCCTTCAGGGTAAGGCTCTGAATGCATCGAATTCCTTGGCAATGCTAAAACATATTGATCGCACAATTTCACTTTAGAGTCTCTGTCAATTTCTCAGAATAGCAAATGTGGTGTTTTCCAAACTGCTGGCACTTTGTCCATTTACGCGGCAAAGGGGGAAATGTTTTTAAACTGTAATTATCTATTAGAACGAACAACAAACACTGCACTTGCACTCTGTTTTGGTCTGCATAATGCTGTTTATTGCGTTCTACGGGAGAAGAAACAAATACATTCATTATGTAGGAATTAGGATCATCCGGCTTAAACTAAAAAGTTCAACCTTATCACATCTGTTAATTTGTAGTGGAATAACTACATTGAAAACCCATAACTTATCTAATGAAAGTTATCTTTAAGTCGTCTGTATGTAAATCACACCACACGTAATCTGGATGCGGAAAGAGATGACGTCAACTGAACATCTATGTGATTACCGGTAAATGGAATTTAGAAACGTTCGGTTGTCCGTGTTAAATGAAGTTTTCCCAAGAATGTTTTTAAATCGCAAAATTTAATGACATTAAGCCTACGTCTTCGTCGCTTTATGTTCTTGTCTCCCCTGCAGCACGGTATTCTGATCCGTTCCGTCACTGTGTCTTGCTGAACTCCACCAATGACGTGGAATTACACGACGAGTGGACTGGAAAACTGTGCATCGACAACGACTTCTCAACAGTGACCGTGCCTATAGAGTGTGCCCAACCCATCGCTACGGTGACGATGAAGACTCGCCTTGGCGACACGGAAGAACGGGGACAGGAAATTATGTATTGCATCCCACAAACGGCACGAGAACAAAATATTGGGTAATTACATGAACAATTTGAGGCAAAATAAATAAATAGTTTGGCATCATGTTGTTTTCGAAAAAGGAAGGAGAAGGCCCTTTTTAACTTTCATTGTCAGATCAAGACAGATTGTATTTTCAAAGAGGGCATTTTTTATGGCATTTTGGAGAAAAGTTAAAAAGAGGCAATCTCGAGAAAGAAAACGGGCGGGGATGGTAAACATGCCTTATTTTTTTGTATTTTGTCTTACCGGAGCTGGAACAATTTTGGATTTGGTACGATTTGGGTAAAATTAGGTGCAACTATAGAACTTGGGGTCAAATTAGTTATTTAAGATTCATTTCAAGTTTGGTAAAAGGTTCTCTTTTCCTTAATATTTATTGCATGCCAAAATTTTGCATACTGTTTTTATATGAATTATGATCTTACATAACTTAACCATTTGTTGTCATTTCCTTTTTTTTTCATATTGATGTAAATTTTTCTTTGCTCAGTAACACTCGCTTTAAAAATTTTCAATACTGAACATTTCGGCAATACATAATCATTGACGTGTGGAATCGTTTCAAAACATTCGCACACAAGCAAAAGGGCGATTTTGTTTTACTAGACCCTAAACTAGTGTGACAACGGTTTATGCTGTATAAGCTCGATCCTAGTCTTCATAATTATTCTGTGATAATGAACCTACGACGAAATGTGTTTAACTCATTGCATTCGTGTATAGCCGGGTGGCGAATTCCCCCCCCCCCCCCCCCCCCAAACGACATCCTTACGGCCTTACGACGGCCGTATTTGAACACGAATTTCAACTTGTGTACGCAAACTTTATTAAAGGTATTGTATGGCCTTGGTAACGATCACAAACAAAATTGATTAGTTTCAATATGAAAAATTTGCACCAGTACCGATCCTCCAAAGAAATGTTCCGTCTCAAATGTTGCTATCTACGAAAAAAATTGAAGCTGAAGACCTCCATCCAGAAATGCTGTGGTGTATTTCAACAATCGAAATGGTTTTTCAGTAATTTCTCATTGGTGGATGGATTTGGCTCATTTTACATGTATAAGGAATCCCATAAGTATGGACACTGCCTGCAAATATGTTGTCAGATTTGCCAATGCAGTATCACACCTTCAATTTTTGACTTTGTCGAATTGTATAACCTTGGAATGTGTCAAATTTGATGTTCCGCATGTGTACATGGATTGAAGTATTGTTCCAATTGCTTTTAGCACATTGGGCCGAATAAATACAAGTTAGCAATTGCTTATGTATAGCAAAAGCTTAAGCAATAGCAATTGCTTGACAAGTAAAAGCTTAAACTTAAGCAATTGCTGAAAAATGTATAAATAACCTTTTGCTAAAACTAAACACCTGTTGCTATCACAGGTTAGTAAATGCTTAGGAGTATAACAATAGGTAAAGGTCCATTTTTCATCAAATGTTGCCTGTACTTTGAAGGAAGGACAGCTCTTTCGATTGATGAAATTATCCTCGAATTGTCCTCCAGGTTTGTTTATGCGTACATGAGTACAGTCTATGGCCCCCATGGGGGTATTAAACCCAAGCTTCGCAGCTCATCGTTGCTTTGCGTTGGTCACATCTGTATTTGATAAGGGGAATCTTATCCAGGTTGCATGCTGAACAGATATGCGGTCCAAAGTATTTGCAATGACAGTCGAAGCCGTAGGCTGAGTTATGCACATCATCTTTGCAACCGACGTCTGAAAACCCGAATCCGCTAAGTACCGCAAAGTTGTCCATCACGAGTCTCATAATTTTCCTGCAGCAAAGTCTGTGCAAGCCACTCCACATTTTCCTTATCAAACCGAAAGAGTTGATGGTAGGCCTATAAAGTAGGATGTTTGGTCTCATCACGATTTATCCTATTCTGGTACACCTTATAGGATGTGTTCTTACATTCATAAATGAGGCCATGATGACAGCAGTGCAACATGTAGTGCAACATGGTTGTGTTAGCAAAAGCGCAAGCTCCTCACGGAGGGCCTTGCAAAAATACAAGCAAATACTGCATATTATTAGTAAAATGTAACCTTTATTTATATGTTAAAAGGAAGTGCTAATCACTCTAGCATTTTCTTACAAAAAATAGCAATTGCTTTTGCTAACTAGTCCTAGCATTTACTTGCAAGCAATTGCTAACTTATATTTATCAAGATTTAAGAAAATGGCTAGTAAAAGCAATGTATTTAAAAGTTTTTATTTATTCGGCCCATTGACTTTAACCATGGAGCTATTTTATAGCTCCATGCTTTAACCGAGGTATGTGTAATTGGTACAGTGCGACAACCTGATTGGCTGTTAACACACACATGACACGCATCATTCACAGATGTCACCCAGATCAGCTTAGTACCGCTACAGGGCGCGATTATGCATGATTTTCTTTCTGATGCTAAATCTGTACGATTGACGTTAAAAATTCTAAGTTCTTCAAGCAGAAAAAAATATTTTGGTTATTTGATTATATAAAATTGCGAATTTCGTCATCTCCCCTTAGGCCTATTGATTTCAACATCTTATTATATTTGGTGTTAGGTATGGGAATTAAATTGTGCAATTGTTGTCGATTTGTCCCAAAGTCTGTTATCGTGTATTTGTTTCTAGCTAAGGCCCATGGGCGAAGTCATTTTAACGTATGATCATTTGATATTTCAGTGGAATGTCAATGATCGATCATGGATCGTGTGATGTGTATGTTGACAGCAGTGCGCCCTCGCATGACTCATTTCAACTATCACTGCCTAGACGTTAGTTCGAGCAGGTGAAACAGCGCATACGAAAAACGATGTCACGGTATATTTACGTAAACGTGCTTAGATAATATGGAACAATGTTTCCATCTTGCTCCTACCTGAAGCACGCATGCAAACAAAGCGTGACGTCATTCCTTCGTAGTTCTATTCTGTAAATACGAATTTAACCGGGGCTAAGTTTCATAGAGCTGCTTAACCACAACAAAATGGTTGGGAAGTAGGTTTGCGGGTACGCAATGTCCGTGCTCTGGCTCAAAATTTCAATTCAATGGATTTCCCGCTACGAACGAATAATTGGAGGAAAACTATTTTTGAACGAAACAAATGTGGTCTTAACTTTACACGCAACGATTGCGCTATACATTAACACGTAGACTAGGAGTGTCCCGTGCCTGTTGCAGACATTGAAACTTATTAGCTATGATACTTATGATTCATGTTTGTTTTAACTATAGTTATTATCTGAACTGAAAAAAGCTGAGCTTTCATTCAAACGGAATGAAAGT
Organism: Hippasteria phrygiana; assembly: GCA_037893225.1. NCBI lineage: Eukaryota > Metazoa > Echinodermata > Asteroidea > Valvatida > Goniasteridae > Hippasteria > Hippasteria phrygiana. Next base: position 129,299 of record JAZGUH010000488.1, read on the forward strand.
TAACATCCAGATTACGCCCTTTCCTACCCAGGGACGGATCTAGGTTTTAACTAAGGGGGGGGGGGGGGGTTACCTGGGGTGATTGGCCTACACATCCCAGCGTGCCGAAGGCACGCCTTGCTAGGGGGGTCTGGGGCATTAATTCCGTACAGCCCAAGGGGTTTTTTAAATCTCACATATCATTTTGGTTATTAGGAACGTTAATAAGGGTGGACGTATTACACATGACAAAAAATAATGCAATAATATAAAAAAGTAAGCCCGTATATAGTATCCCGTGCCCTGCATTTCTTTGGGTATTCAAAGTTGGCATGTATATACGTTTGATTTTTGTTTCATTTCAGCTTCTTGATTCAGTGTTTGCACAATTATTTCTCCAATAAACTGTTTAGATTTTAGTTTCAGATGTGTTTCCTATAGAATTCCATATCGTTTACATCTTGTAAAAGGCCAGGTTGTAGATATTACGCAGGTTCGTGATCCTGGAGAAAGTCACTTTCCCGGTATCGAGGGAAATTGAAGCGACGACGTCATTTTGAGTGTCAGCAATGCGCAGGACATAAAACAGGACGCCATTCTCCTGGTCGATGTTGATGACTGTCCCGCCGTAGTATTGTTCGAAGACCCCTGCGATTGAACCATATCAATTTAACAAAATTAGTGTGGCCCGTGAATTGGACAATAGTTCAGCAGAAAAAACAAAACAAAACAACACAAAAACACAACAACAACAACAACAACAACAACAACAACAACAACAACAACAACAACAACAACAACAACAACAACAACAACAACAACAACAACAACAACACATATCCACACACACACACACACAAGTGTGTAAACACCGGCAATCGCGGAACTCCTATTGTCCCTCTTTTGTTTATACTTAAACAATTTCGGAAGGCCTCCCATATGTTTTGTACACAATTTTCAATCGTGGACGTTCGGTCAATCGTGGACCCTTTGTCTACGCCCTAAATCTTTTGTCCCGAGTCCACGATTGCCGGTATTTACACACGAACACAAACATCAACAGCAGCAACGGTTTTACGGTGGGTCTTATTTGTTTTAGCCTATAGTAAAGCACATGTTTTTAATTAAAGATTTAAGTTCCAGGAACCTTTTTCAAATCTGTTTCCACATTAAGTAACTCCATTACGTAATACGCACGCCAAGGTCATATCGCCTTGGCGTGCGTGTGTAGAGGGCGCTGTAAGTCCACGAACCCGCGCGTGCTGCATTGCACCGCGCGCTAAGGACCACTGGCGGCGGAACGGGGGGGGGGGGGACATTGCCCCCACCCTCCCCCCACTTTTTCCACCTGGGAGCATGTCCTCCCCCCCTTTTGGCAGTTCCGCATAAAGAAAAACATAGCACCGGCGCTGCTTCCCCCCCCCCCCCCCCCCCATACTTTCAAAAGTGTTCCGCCGCCGCTAGGCTGCTGAACCAAGACTAGATCTGCCCATGACATGCACGGATTACATTTAAATAGTGTATCAAGTATAAAGGGCCGGTCACACTGGCCAAGATAACGACGACAATAACGAAAATTGTGAGAATGAACGCCATTGATTGGTGAAGTTGTCGCGCGTGTAATACGCGCGCGTTTCACCCACAGAGAGCGTTTATTCGCATCATTTTCGTTTTCGTTATCGTTATCGTGGCCAGTGTTACCTGCCCTTAAATCCGTATATTTCATCTTTGCTGAGAGAAAGTACGGCAGGGACACACGCTATAAACATCGTCTCGTTTAAAGTCAGTACCGGTATCACAACGCAGGCTAACGTCTTACCGGCAGGTGCAACGGGGAACTTCTTCTTTATTGAACCATCGTAAGGGTCGACGGTTACCAGAGTCCAAGCAGGGTAGGGTTTACCGAACAGGCCCGGGGTCATGGCAAAAAGTTGGCCTAAAAATCAAACACAATTACACCTTACACCTTTATACATTATAATTTTACAGCCATTATTCCAAGATTATATTTAACAACTTTTCTTAATTGTGTTTCAAAAAATCTTCTTCTTCAAGAAAAAAGAATTAAAGGTAAGAAAAACATGCGAATTTAGCCCTTTATTTTGTTTGTTGTTTTTTGTTTAAACAGAAGGAATAAAAAAGTAAAACTTCATTTAAAAAGCTCTAGTATAGGACAAATGATTTTTGAGATTTTTTCAGAATTGATGTGATTACCGAAATTTTACCATTTGTTTTGAAACTTCAAGGGTATAGACACTAAAACTCGTAAGCGTTAATTTTAATACATGTTGTAAATCATACCAGTTTTCTCGTAAACTTGTATCGCAGCAATTGTGTACTCGCTTACGTCCAGGTCCGTGTTTCTCACTAGAACTCTGCAATGTAATCGAGCAGAGCAAAAAAGAGGGCAAATTCAAGCAATACTTACATAGAATTCAATCTTAGCAGTAAATCAGATGACATTCGTGAAATATAAATCAGTAGTGAGCCTCCCGTGGTCTAACGTTTTGGGGAATGATTGAACAAGCGTACAATTAAAGGAGACAAAATTCCCTAGACTGAAAGCAACCTCCTCCCCGTATTTCTGTATCCAGTGAAAGGACAACTAATAAATATTTTAGGTAAATCGCTAGAGACGTAATAGCAATAAAACAAACCAAGTTTATAATTTATTGAAACACAGATTTACCTCTATAATAGGACACATTGTGACCCAACCCAACAAAATGAGTCACAAGTCGCCAGAGTTACTTTTGGCCCTTAAACATGACTTATACAGTGGAAATGAATAGGAACTTTCAAGGTTTTCACCAACATAATGTCCATATTCATCAGGATGTGAAACTGAGTGATATATCAAAACGAAGTATGCTCTTCCCAATGCAAGGAAAAACAAACACGTAAAACAAATACATTAAGACTAATTTTGTAGGACCCCGGCGCTCACATAATTATATCCTATTAACCCGATCTTCCCACTTCATCCTTGCTTTTGTTGCTATTTATTTCAGGTAGAAAACAATGGGTCATTTAGGCATGAAATTCCCACATTCAGGCACATTCTACGAACCCCGACTTTGTTCGTGCCCTTGGACAAGGGCGTGCGCAACTTCCTGCATCTAATTGCAATAATCATAGGAACTGGCTGCGCAGTACGCACGCTCAATTATTTACACACAGGCGCGGATCCATAGGGGGATGGGGCGGGTGGGGCGGGGGGGGGGGGGTCTAAACCCCACTGCTTCGTTGCCTATTTCTTTTTGCTTGTAAGGGCCTACGCCTAGGTACCGTAGCCAACCAGAAAAGAAAAGCAAAACCCCGTAAAGGTCTTATTTTGCGTGTACGGGTAAGAACAACCAACACTGAGAAACTTTCTGGAAAAATGTACGGAAAACAATTACAGAACCCCCCTGCAAACAATCCTAGATCCGCCCCGATACACTCCGTACACAGCTATAGCGCATAACGCGTACGTGCCTGTCTGCTCTTCCAAGGAATCTTGTTAAACGCTGCAATGTCCGTGCTCTTGCTCAAAATTTCAATTCAATAGATTTTCCGCTACGAACGAATAATTGGAAGAAAACTATTTTTAAAGGATTTTTTGTTTTACTTCCATCTGTAATCTACATGTATTAAGTTTACACGCAACGATTGCCCTGTACATTAACACTTTAAGAATAGGAGCGTCCCGTTCTTGTTGCAGAAATTGAAATTTATTATTCATTTTTTGGGGGTGGAATATCTCAACTAATACTGATAAATTAGCAATTCAAGTTGAAAATGTATTGTTTAGGGTGCCAAGCACAAAACGCAAGAACACATATCTTCAATTCTGGGAAGAAAAAGCCCACCGACAAGGGGTAATAATGATAGATTACGCAGCGAACAATGATGCCAAGCACTTTGACCATCTGGAACGTATAAACTGCTACCCCAATTATAGGAATAAAGAAATGCCGCTGTTTAAAAATTAAAAGAGAGGGTTGCTTTTTCACTTTCATATATTCATTTTGTAAATGTTTTAGGAGCTAACCTTTTGGTGACATCAAATGTGTAGATTTTTGCTTTGAGCTTGATGGGTGTGTCCTCGTGACCAAGCAGCATATAGTGCATCTTGGTCTTGTAGTCTAACGTTGCCCACTGATAGTTGACATAGTCACTCTCCGGGATCATAGAGGTGTTGTATAGCAACTCTGACTTCCCCATGTAAGTCAAAGTACTATAGAGAAACGTGTAGTTTCCTGAATATTGAACGAAAAAATATTATTTCATATCTTGTGTGTGTGTGAGTTTGTTTTTGCATTCAATAGGGGATCTTTACCAATAGAGGACAATAGGGTCCCCGATTGAGAAAGGTCCCTGTTTGAAAATCGTGTACAAAACCAATGAGGGTCCTTGCCAAAAAAGTGTGAACAATAGGATGACAATAGGAGGTCCCCGATTGCAGGCGTTTACACACTTGTGTGTGTGTGCTTTAACCTTGCATACTCGGTGTGGACCTGTGAACAGAAGATGTCTACACAATACAGGAAGAGAGAACGTTATGTGGACTTGCCAACGTCTACATAACGTTTCCCTCTCTGAAAAACAGCTTTATTGGAGGCATTTTGGGGCAGTAGGGTTATCTGTCGCAAAATGAGGGTAGTAATAGTAATTTGGGAGGCTAATCATCCTTACTCGCAGCTGGGATGCTGAATTGCGAAGGACGCGGCTACAACGTGGTCGAGTCGCTGGCACGTAAAGGCGCCTCTGGCAGCCGGCCTACATCGACCCACATATGACCACGGAGCACAGCCAGAGATCGGAAGTGTTTGATTTTTCCGGAGGGAGGAAAGCCGGAGGACCCGGAGAAAAACCCTCGTGGCACAGGAGAGAACCAACGCACAACTCTACTCACATATGGTCCGAGCCGGGAATCGAACCCGGGCCACATTGGTGAGAGGCGAGCACTTTACGCACAAGCCACCCATGCCACTTAAGGAACACTTAAGGAGCTCACGGTCAAAAATTCGGGTTGAAAGAGCGTTCACAGTGGGATTAAAATTAGTTTTTTCTCTGTTTTTCTTAACTAGTGAAAACATAACAAATGGCAGACAACTCTGTGGGTTTCAGCCCATTCTTTTTGTTGTGCGGCCGGGAGGCAGTTTTGCCCATGGATGTGTCGCTTTGTTCAGAGTATAAAGATCGCACTGTCCGGGATTATTTGCATGACCCTATTTCACAACTGGAAGTGACGAGAGAGATTTCAAAACAGAATTTGCAGTTGAACCAGACCTCAATGAAGAAACGATATAATGAACGTACTCAGAACGTTCCGTATTAAGTTGGGGATGTATAGTATATTTATATATTCCTGCTACGCAAAAAGGTCTTTCTAAGAAACTACAACAGTTTTGGTGCGGTCCTTATCTGTTGATCGAACAAACCGGCCCTGTCAATTTTAAAGTTCGGAACCTTGAAAATAACAAACTGTTAAAAGCTCCAATTCATGTCAATCGTATGAAATTTGCTTGTGACAGATTTGAGCGACCAACTGACAATCAAACACCACTAGATCTTGATCAACAAAAACCAATTCGGAATTTGGAAGATGCAGATTGTCCTATATCGTCTTTTGAACCATTGAAAGCCACTCAAACTCAAGATAGTAAGTTATCTCGGATTCCAGGATTGCCTAATCTTGCTAACTCTCAAGATGAGTATGAAGTAGAGAAGGTTTTACGAGGAAAGTTTGTGAACAATAAATTGTATTACCTTATCAAATGGAAAGGCTTCACAAATAGCAAGAATAATTGGAACCGGTAGAAAACCTTAATAAAACTTTACAGGATTTTCTACAGCGTAATCCGGTGAGGATTACTGGCAAACCTAAACTTTAAATGTTATGTATGTATTAAGTTTGTTTTATGATTTTAATCATTGTCCTCTGCTCCAAGTAGCTACAACAAGATCGGATCCGGAGCAGTGTCTGACGTTCCGCCTTAGACGTTAGATTTTTGGAAACCAATGATCGGCCGCATCGAGTTTCTCCAACTGCCTCTGAAGCTTCATGGAAGATCAACACACGATTTGAACAACATATTTTAATTAATTTAGATTGTATAAAATGATTTATTAATAATTGTCCTCTAATATTAAATTGGCAGGAACCAATTTAAAAAGAAGGGGGCGTATGTATGCACCTGGAATACTTTAATTATGTGATGCACCTGGACTGCTTTTGTTGATTACGCAATGACTAGGCGTGCACCCCAGATCCGAATCCCTTTCTTATATTAGACTAATCTTATTACGTAACGTAACCCATTTATTTCAGTATAAAAGTTTTAGTCCGTCTGTGTTCCGGAGGCGTGTGGTCGCCATAGACGTGTTCGTATAGTTTCATATTAAGATCCACTGTTTTGCCAGTAGGCAGTGGTTCGTAATATTGTTGGATTCGGAGTTCATATCAAATAAATTACTGAATACGGAAGTTGACGTTTCGGTGGCTATTTTGTCCGAGTCCTTGTCTGTGAGGTTTGGGTCCCGAAGAGACGGTTAATCCGTCCATCACATCCACACAGGTATGTAAGGGGTGTAGCCTATGTGCGTGTATTTTTTTCAATATTATGTTTTTATCTGCAATAGTCCGTCATCCTGCTGTTAGATTGAAACGTATGCAGTGTCAATATTGAACGACTAATTCAATACGGCATGGTGTTGATTCAAAACAATTGAAAATACTGCCAAAAAAGCCATGCCCTTCCTTTTGTGAAAAAACCCATGACGCTCAACTATTTCTTTTAAAAAATTGCCCAACTACAGTCTACATTAGACAGAGCCAGAGTTTTAAAGATAGTGTCTGTGCCTTTTCAATTTTCACCCCAAAAATGATTCGTTTCTTAAAAATTGCTATTTTTCTAGCTGCGCAAATGTTGTTTCCTTACGAATGAGACCTCGAACGAACAAAAAACCAACCGATGTTGAATTATTTGCGGCCCGACAATAATTCGGGCGTATCTTTTTGTACTTAGATACGCGAAAGCAACCAAGGCTAAAAGTCTGTTTTGGAAGGTTACAGACTCCCAGCATTGCTGGAGCTGATAAAATAGATCCAGGCAGTATGAATACGCTGTGTGATTCAACAAGGGCCTATACACGAAAAAATAAACTTTGAAACTCAAAATAGAGTTTGAACTCAATCCTTCAACTAAATCATTCAGTTTTAACAATGATTTTGTGCATGCTCATTATATGTGCTTGTTTCGATTACTGAAATCGAAATACGACAGTTGTGTTTGAAGGTTTGCAGGTACAATTCTCTCGAATATGGCAGCTTTTCATCAGGAGATATTTCTTATAGCAATGTTGGTGCTTGTACCATCTTTATAACATTAGGCTTTCAGACTTTAAGATCAATACCAAAGCTATATCATAACTTTAACATAAAGTACATATGTGAGAAGGAATTTGTCTTCACAAGAACTTCCAGAAGCTTCTTTTTACTAAATGGAGTTACCTTCGAATGTGTAGCAATGACACGCATGCAGTAAAAATCCAGAAGAATTCCTTTTAGAATCATCGGCCGAAACACTAGTAGAGTCAGACGTGTACGCCGCCATGTTTACAACACAGTAATCGTATCGGTAAAAGTAAAAGTCCACGTGATTGGTCAAAAATTATGACAGAGAGATGAGACCTGGTTTTATTGGAAAGAGTTCGATTTTTAAAGAAAGTCTTTTTGTTATTTTTGTCAAGTGTGCAAGTTTTGTTCTTGACGAGTTACAAAATATATGGACACAAAAAGCATTTTGAACATTACTGTCAAAGAAAGTATGTCTTACATGGGATATAAAAGTAAAAGTAAATTATTTAAATCGGTTGCCCTATAGGCCTACATTTTTCAAAGTGAACAAAGAAAACTATAAGGAGCGGGATTCGAACCTGCGAGCTCCGGAATACCGTACCGGCGCTCTACCAACTGAGCTATCTTGCCCTATGTTGGCGGTCTCCCCATTTTACGATACAGTCATTTTCCCTTGTGGATTGTTTGACGAATTATAAGTTAAAAAGTCGTATCCTCATTGAGTGGTCCCCACAATGTCGCTTCCCGGGTTGTATCGTAAAATTGGGTGTGATCCCTGGCTATACGGCATTCTGGGTTTATGACTTCTGACTACCGCCCACCCGAACAAAGATACTGACAATTTGGGAGACCGCCAAGGGCAAGATAGCTCAGTTGGTAGAGCGCCGGTACGGTATTCCGGAGGTCGCCGTTTCGAATCCCGCTCCTGTCAGTTTTCTTTGTTCACTTTGAAAAATGACATTATTTTTTGTAATTTTGAACAGTTTCTTGCGGTAAAAAATGCAATTTTCTTACGTGTTTTGCGGTTGGTGTCTTGCGAATCAGTGCGGTTTTCGCCATCTTTATTTTCTTGTTGCGTTTTGTCACCTTCGTTGTCGTTTTACCCCAAAATTTCACACACAAAAATGAAAACCATGCCCTCTATTTACGACATACCTGTTGGTTTGTAATGTCGCAATCTATATAGTTTGCTTAGTTCAATAACTTAAAAGTGGATTTTGTTCTCTTATAGGAACTTGGTCCTTAAAGGTAATATACATCATTTGCTTTTGCTGTAATTTTCAGAAATAAATGGATTTCGGGTTAGTATTTTATAGCGACCTAGCAAATACTGTAACACTGACCTGTTCAAAGTTTTGTGTGCATAGATGCTGGGAAAACAGAGAAAACAAATCTGTTCCAGTAGTCTGGTTCCCTGACCATACTTTAGACAAAACTTAACAATGTATAGAATCCGGGAATTATCAGGTCGGTGAACTAAACTATTTGCAACGATTGTCGGCCGACAATCGTTGGAAAACGATATAAATTTCCACTTTTCTTGAAAACGAAAGCATACCAGGTGCCATGATTTTACAGGATGTCTGAGACTGCTATTTACTTAGTCTAATACGGTATTTCGTAATAATTCAGTATTTTTTTTTTTTATGTTTGCAAATAATGTATACTACGTTTAACTATACACAATCGCCCGTGAGGTCGGCCATTTTTAATTCCCTACTCCAGTAGAATCTATGGTTAATCAGACTTAACTACGCATGCGTGTGACATAATTCCACCAGTGACTCTGCTTCGCGAGCAGGGTCTGTGGTGGCTGACCCGAGGTGGGGCCCGAGTATGACGTCAGAGCTAATCGAACGGCACGGGGCTATTAACGTACCGAGTCGACCCGGGTGAGCTACTGGTACTCGAACGCACCCAATGCTAATAAATTAGGAATTCAATTTGAACATTTCTTTTGAGAGTGACGCACCTAAAACAACACAGACATTATAGCTTCAAAAACGAAGCGACTCACATCGGTGACGGTGTTCCGTATTGGATGCCTGAACCGAGACCAAAGTACACCGGTAATATGCCCTTCTTCATCCCGGTCACCGTGTCCACCGTGACGAAGAGACTTCCCGATTTCTCGGCGTTCCAAGCAAAGCCGTAGAGTAGGGGTCCGTTTGAGGTAATTTCCTCCTGGAAGATAGTCGCCATCGATCTAGAAACATCGAGAGGGGACATTTGCAGATGGGCGGCTGTTTCTTCGCCAGGTGCTAGATGCACCTTTCTCTGTTTTCGTCCGAGGGCCGTCGTGGTTCTCGATGACTTGATCATGATATCTGAACACTGATAGAAGGTGCGCTCGCCGGGTTTATGCGGCACGTACCTGGCGCGCAAGACGCACTTGGAGCAGTCAATATCGGGCAGGACCTATAGGTGTTGAATTAAGAGAGTAACAGGATTTTTGTTCACTTTTGCAAACCAGAATTTGAGTGACTTTTTCCTTCGCATTTATATTTTCAAGTTTTTGGATATTAGGGTACACGTGCTGGGTAGAGTGTCATAACCTGCTACCATGCGTGTAAGTACCAAGGTGTGACGTCATTCCGTCGGAGCTCACCCTGACCCCCTATTTTGGCCCTCGAAACAATTTTGTCAGAGGAGGAGTAGGTCCAGTTTTTCAGTAGCAGCACTCGTTTTGAACCCCCGCACCCCCTGCTGAGTACGGGCCTGCATTTTGATCGCGTATGACAAAGAACAAACTGATAAATTGTTACTTTTCTTCTGAGATATTAATTTATGGGCTGTACTCACGACTGGCAAGGTGTAGTTCCGCTGATGGTCCTGTGAGTGCTCATTCACGTCGCCAAACACGCCAACAATGTCAAAGTGGGAAGACGCTAAGCTATTGTTAGCTAAGGCAACGTCCATGTAACCTGAAATACGAAAAGATGAATGAATTTCCACAAGAAGGGAACATGTCATAACGTAGTTTTTTGGCAGGCGTAACCTCGAAGGGTCGTGACCGCTGTTAATGGACCTCGCCTTCGGCTCGGTCCATTAACAGCGGTCACGCCCCTCCTCGGTTACTATTGACGTGGTAAAGACCGGGTCATCACACTTTTATCCCCATTCTAAATGTCTTCTTACGAAAAATGCAAAAACCTCCCGTAAAATGGACAAAATGCGAAGCTTTTTCACCCCACTTTTTCTCCCATTTGCTCAGTACAAAACACATGCGCATGAAGGCGCTCTGTGCCTGTCTGTCGCGTGCGCGTACGCACACGCAAGAGATGCAGCGTTTTGTACTCGTGAATTAGCACTGTCTTACATTATGAAGTTCAGTACATCTTGTGCGCGCCCCTACTTCGCTCTCCCTGTTGCGTATTGGCTGAGAACAGCTGGTTATGACGCGCCGTGTTTAAACAACTTCCAGCCGTGTTTAAACAACCGTTTAAACACACCCAGGCTTTCGACCAATAGGGATAGTGAAACTCGCTGAGGCATTTATGAATGCAAGATTAAGCAGAAAAGGCGCGACTGGAAAATTGTGTTATTTTGCGGTTGTTCGGTTTTTGTCTTTCACTTTTTACTACTGGATTTGTTTTTAACAATTGCTTTTGTTATTGCTTTATGTTTTGTCAACCGACCATCCCGTTGTCCTGTTTAGAGTTTAAATGGAAGTTATGTTGAATCATAAACATCCCTTCCCCACAAAAACAAGGCAAAAATTAGCTCAGAATTATTATTATATTTTTGGGGGACCAAACATTTCGATTGCAAACCAACACGTGTGTCACTGAATTGTTTTGGTGCAAAGGAAAAATTCATTATAGAGGGAAGGAGAAGTTACGTTTTGTTTCGTTTCACCTTAAAATTGTGATTTTGTGTATTCTCTTTTGACTTCCCTGGTGTATTTACCCATTATGAAAAAAATAAGCCAAAGAAACAAAACAAAAACAAAGACCAACAAACAACAAACAAACTACAATGCCTAATATAACACAGATGACAAATAATTTCAAAGTGAACAAAGAAACTGGCACGAGCGGGATTCGAACCTGCGACCTCCGGGTTACCGTACCGGCGCTCTACCAACTGAGCTATCTTGCCCTATGTTGGCGGTCTCCCAAATTGTCAGTATCTTTGTTCGGGTGGGCGCTCGTGCCAGTTTCTTTGTTCACTTTGAAATTATATTCAAATTTACCTAGTCAGTTTCCCTTGTGGATTGTTTGACGAATATAAGTAAAAAGTCGTATCCTCATTGAGTGGATCCCCACAATGTCGTTTCCCAGGTTGTATCGTAAAATTGGGTGTGATCCCTGGCTATACGGCATTCTGGGTTTATGACTTCTGACTAGCGCCCACCCGAACAAAGATACTGACAATTTGGGAGACCGCCAACATAGGGCAAGATAGCTCAGTTGGTAGAGCGCCGGTACGGTAACCCGGAGGTCGCAGGTTCGAATCCCGCTCGTGCCAGTTTCTTTGTTCACTTTGAAATTATATTCAAATTTACCTAGTCAGTTTCCCTTGTGGATTGTTTGACGAATATAAGTAAAAAGTCGTATCCTCATTGAGTGGATCCCCACAATGTCGTTTCCCAGGTTGTATCGTAAAATTGGGTGTGATCCCTGGCTATACGGCATTCTGGGTTTATGACTTCTGACTAGCGCCCACCCGAACAAAGATACTGACAATTTGGGAGACCGCCAACATAGGGCAAGATAGCTCAGTTGGTAGAGCGCCGGTACGGTAACCCGGAGGTCGCAGGTTCGAATCCCGCTCGTGCCAGTTTCTTTGTTCACTTTGAAATTATATTCAAATTTACCTAGTCAGTTTCCCTTGTGGATTGTTTGACGAATATAAGTAAAAAGTCGTATCCTCATTGAGTGGATCCCCACAATGTCGTTTCCCAGGTTGTATCGTAAAATTGGGTGTGATCCCTGGCTATACGGCATTCTGGGTTTATGACTTCTGACTAGCGCCCACCCGAACAAAGATACTGACAATTTGGGAGACCGCCAACATAGGGCAAGATAGCTCAGTTGGTAGAGCGCCGGTACGGTAACCCGGAGGTCGCAGGTTCGAATCCCGCTCGTGCCAGTTTCTTTGTTCACTTTGAAATTATATTCAAATTTACCTAGTCAGTTTCCCTTGTGGATTGTTTGACGAATATAAGTAAAAAGTCGTATCCTCATTGAGTGGATCCCCACAATGTCGTTTCCCAGGTTGTATCGTAAAATTGGGTGTGATCCCTGGCTATACGGCATTCTGGGTTTATGACTTCTGACTAGCGCCCACCCGAACAAAGATACTGACAATTTGGGAGACCGCCAACATAGGGCAAGATAGCTCAGTTGGTAGAGCGCCGGTACGGTAACCCGGAGGTCGCAGGTTCGAATCCCGCTCGTGCCAGTTTCTTTGTTCACTTTGAAATTATATTCAAATTTACCTAGTCAGTTTCCCTTGTGGATTGTTTGACGAATATAAGTAAAAAGTCGTATCCTCATTGAGTGGATCCCCACAATGTCGTTTCCCAGGTTGTATCGTAAAATTGGGTGTGATCCCTGGCTATACGGCATTCTGGGTTTATGACTTCTGACTAGCGCCCACCCGAACAAAGATACTGACAATTTGGGAGACCGCCAACATAGGGCAAGATAGCTCAGTTGGTAGAGCGCCGGTACGGTAACCCGGAGGTCGCAGGTTCGAATCCCGCTCGTGCCAGTTTCTTTGTTCACTTTGAAATTATATTCAAATTTACCTAGTCAGTTTCCCTTGTGGATTGTTTGACGAATATAAGTAAAAAGTCGTATCCTCATTGAGTGGATCCCCACAATGTCGTTTCCCAGGTTGTATCGTAAAATTGGGTGTGATCCCTGGCTATACGGCATTCTGGGTTTATGACTTCTGACTAGCGCCCACCCGAACAAAGATACTGACAATTTGGGAGACCGCCAACATAGGGCAAGATAGCTCAGTTGGTAGAGCGCCGGTACGGTAACCCGGAGGTCGCAGGTTCGAATCCCGCTCGTGCCAGTTTCTTTGTTCACTTTGAAATTATATTCAAATTTACCTAGTCAGTTTCCCTTGTGGATTGTTTGACGAATATAAGTAAAAAGTCGTATCCTCATTGAGTGGATCCCCACAATGTCGTTTCCCAGGTTGTATCGTAAAATTGGGTGTGATCCCTGGCTATACGGCATTCTGGGTTTATGACTTCTGACTAGCGCCCACCCGAACAAAGATACTGACAATTTGGGAGACCGCCAACATAGGGCAAGATAGCTCAGTTGGTAGAGCGCCGGTACGGTAACCCGGAGGTCGCAGGTTCGAATCCCGCTCGTGCCAGTTTCTTTGTTCACTTTGAAATTATATTCAAATTTACCTAGTCAGTTTCCCTTGTGGATTGTTTGACAGATGACAAATATTATACAAATAATGAATGTTTATGAGTGCGATGGTAAGAATAATTTCATGAGGTGACAGATTGAATGTTCCATTCCACGAGGCGAAGCCGAGTGGAATGGGACATTCCATCTGTCACCGAATGAAATTATTCTTACCATTGCACGAATGTGAAACATTCATTATTTGTTTTATACAACGCCTGAATATATCCGACAGATTGCATGCATGGATTTCTTGGTGTAACGTTACAACGTGCCGTTTACCTTCTCCGTTCCGAATCAGTTAAAGCATGGAGGAATTCTTCCTCCATGGTTAAAGCATGGAGGAAGGATATCCTTCCTCCATGGTTAAAGCTTCAATTGTTGTTCCTGCGTGTCTTGCAAATTCATCTAATCGTTTCACTGCATATTTGATTTGTCTCTTTGTATTTGGAGCGTCAGCATCGCCTACGAGTTCCAATATTTCGTCGTCTGTTAGGAGAACAAACCGCGGCAGTTCGGGAAACTCGGCCGCCATGTTGTGTGAATGACAGCCCTGTGTGTAGCGCCACCATAGTGACCATGAAATTAGGGAAGTTCTTTTGGTTCTATCAATGCGCGCGCACCGTTTGATAGAACCATGTGATAGAACGTTTTGGGCGGTGCGGGTTCGCGTCGTGTGATGGGTCGAATAATTCAATGCACGTGATCGACGATCTACCAATCGGATGGCTGGAATTTATTCAGGTGTTGTATAAAAAGTAATAACATTGCTTCTACATACCTGGATATCCCACTTCATAATGATTGTAATTCTGCTGGAATTTTATGAAAATTGTGCTTCCTCCCATGTATGTCACGACCGGTTCCTGTGGCGGAAAACCGCCGCACGGAGCGCCATGGCGAAAACAGGTGTGGCTGCCAGACTGTAATTTAAAGCAGAAATACATTGGTCAATCTTTTTACAGGCTTTTTCGTTTTTCGCTTTTATCATCCTATTCTTTTACACACGGGCCAGTAGTAATTTAATTCACTGTTCAGTTTGAAATAAGAGCTTAAAAGCGAGTTAAGCGGCCAAGTTTGGATCAATGAACGAGAATACAATTTTAATATTATTAAGGAAAAATTACTGTAAACTTACTCCAGGTAGCCACGCGCGCCTTGACTAAAGGCTATCATCCGCCCGACGGTTGAAAACGAGCGCCGTTTTTCTCGTTTTTTTCGCCATCCAACAACGCAAAACTTTGAACAGGTCAGTGGAACGATATTTCCTATAAAATATTAACCCCCCCCAAATTAGCCTTGATCAAGGCTGTCAAGCTTGTTCCCATTAAACGAGCGAGCGCCCAGTGCTGGCCAAGCCTGCACGTACACGCACGTACGTACGTTCCAACACATCCATAAACAGTACGTAGATCAGTGTACATGACAGTGTATGTACGTACGTGCCCAGTCCCCACGTACACGCACAGTTGAGGCGAATGACAGCCTGTAAACACGCATATGATGCGCGCGCGCGTCATCCATCTCATCTCATCTCATTATCCAATGAGAGAAGACTGTTTACCATAGCGCGTATCATTATCATAGACTTCTTCGCAAATACAAATACCGCCTGGTTGAGACGTACGTCACAATGGTTAAAAGGGATTGTGGGAAGGAATCAGACTGCTTTTTCCATCCCACAATGCCTTTTTACCATTGTGACGTCTCAACCAGGCGGTATTTGCGAAGTTGTCTATAGTGAGCAAACACGGTACGATCTTGCTGCGCCATGTTTTTCCCACCATGCCTTGGAATTGTGTAATTTACATATCCCACATAGTGGATATGGAAATTAGGACTGCAGTCGATGTGTTTAACGCGCGACGCAGTGCTTTTAGCAGGAAAGTTTTCATTTGTAGAATCAATCCTTTGGAAGGATGAGATTAGCTCCTAACATGCCTAATGTTTTTCCCGCCTGACGTTAAATCTAACACTGCACTGAGTAGTAACAGCCGGCCTGGTGGGATCGGGAGGAAGGAAAAGTATGACGACCGTCATGACCGTTTCCGCCCATTATCGCCGGATGTCAGTTGTGTAATTGGCTGTTTCGAAAGTTTTTCGAAACAGCCCTTGTTTTCGTTAAGATTTTTGGCTGTTTCGAAAGTTTTTCGAAACAGCCTTTGTTTTCGTTAATATTTTTTTTTTTTTCTTTTTTTTTTTTTGGCTGTTTCGAAAGTTTTTCGAAACAGCCCTTGTTTTCGTTAAGATTTTTTTTTTTTTCTTTTTTTTTTTTGGCTGTTTCGGAAGTTTTCCGAAACAGCCCTTGTTTTCGTTAAGATTTTTTTTTTTTTCTTTTTTTTTTTTTCTTTTTTTTTTGGCTTTTCCGAAATCCTTCGGAAAAGGCTTTGTTTTTGTTCTGATTTTTTTTTTTTTGGCTTTTCCGAAATCCTTCGGAAAAGGCTTTGTTTTTGTTCTGATTTTTGGCTTTTCCGAAATCCTTCGGAAAAGGCTTTGTTTTTGTTCTGATTTTTGGCTTTTCCGAAATCCTTCGGAAAAGGCTTTGTTTTTGTTCTGATTTTTTTTTTTTTAGCTTTTCCGCATACCTGCGGAAAAGGTATTGTTTTCGTTCCGGTTTTTTTTTTTCTTCTTCTTCTTCTTTTTCTTCTTCTCCCCAAAACCCCATAAACTTTATGCACGTTTTTTCTAATCGGCACTTTTGCCCTTAAACAAACTTCAATCTTAATGAGAGTTGGCATACACTGAGACCCTGTACTGAACTCGTGCATATTACTCTGACGTCATGATGACGTCATCATGTATCAGATTACAAGCAATTAAAGATTAGCAGATTTAATCTTTGAAAATCAATATAAAATCAACCGTGAGAGCCCGGAACTTGATTTTTGTGGGAATTGATAGTATAATCCAGGATCTTTATTTTATCTCGTGTGCGTCAAATCACGTGACCCTTCCTTCCGGTCCAAACCGGAAGTGCCTCATCATTTGAAAGTGGAAAAAGATGGGAACTTGCTTTCAACGATGTTGGTCTCCGACTAGGTTGTACTTCACAAAAAAATTATTTGTGACGTCATAAAATGTTCGAGCGCCCTCTAGCGGCAAGTTGAAAAATGCTTAAAATGAATAATCGGTCGATGTGTGTGGCGAAGTTTGCTGAAATCACTCTATAATTGATGTATGTAATCGGCTTCACGCTAAGAACAAGTTGAGTTAGAGAAAGATTGATGACGTCACCAAACCGGAAGTTGCAATGAAAAGACCTTTAAACCTAAAAAATTTGCTGAAAAATCAACCGCAAGAGATATAATGCAGATTTCTGCTTCAGATAGCATAGTTTACATAGCTCTCGAGTTTTCCGATAATGACGTCACGATGACGTCATCAAGTATCAGATTACAAGCAACCAAAGATTTCTAGATTTAGTTTTTGAAAATCAATATAAAATCAACCGTGAGAGATCTGATTTTGCTTTAATGTGAACTGATAGAATAATCCAGGGTCTTCATTTTTGGTATTACGTGCAAAGTCACGTGACCCTTCCTTCCGGTCTAAACCGGAAGTGCCTTATAACTTGAAAGTTTAATCTTTGAAAATCAATATAGAATCAATCAAGAGAGATCAGATTTTGCTTTTTACGGCAACTGATAGAATAATCCAGGGTCTTCATTTTTTATATTACGTGCAAAGTCACGTGACCCTTCCTTCCGGTCAAAACCGGAAGTGCCTTACAACTTGAAAGTTTAATCTTTGAAAATCAATATAGAATCAATCGAGAGAGATCTGATTTTGCTTTTTACGGGAACCGATAGAATAATCCAGGGTCTTCATTTTTTATATTACGTGCAAAGTCACGTGACCCTTCCTTCCGGTCCAAAACGGAAGTGCCTCATCATTTGAAAGTGAAAAAATATGTACACTTGCTTTCAACGATGTTAGTCTCTGGCTAGGTTGTACTTTACACACACAAAATTGTGACGTCATAAAATGTTCGAGCGCCCTCTAGCGGCAGGTTGAATTTTTTTTATAATAAATAATCGGTAGATGTGTGTGGCGAAGTTTGCTGAAATCACTTTATAATTGATGTATGTAATCGGCTTCATGCTAAGAACAAGTTGAGTGGGGGCAAAGATTGATGACGTCACCAGACCGGAAGTTGCAATGAAAAGTCCTTTGAACCCTGAAGAAAATGTTGAAAAATCAACCGCGAGAGATATGCAAAATCTGAATAGTCAATCTGATCAATGACAGTGTTGATCAGATTGAATCCATTCTTGACTCAGACAAAGACCATGTTGTAAATGTTTGTTTTTACAAGTGCTGTCGTGATGACATCACCATGCGTCACGTGACAACATCTGAAAGGTGCATACGTTTAGGTCCTATATCCAGAGAACTGTACATCCAATTGGAGTCAATCGTGGTATGCAGGTAGGCCGGTATATTTTACCGTTGTCTTCCTCGGCAATCGGAATCAAAGCACGTACGATATATATGCCAAAATCCTCACATGGTCTGCAATATAAGAAGTCACATTTTGACTAAACCGTATGAAGATCCCACAAACCAACGCTGGGGGCAGCACACAACTTAAGTGGTTCAAAGTTTACCCGACTACTGGTGTAAGCTAAGGCAGATGTGTGTCTCTATCTGTATAGAAATAGAAGTTCAACCAGATCCCACATTTAGTTCTGGAGATATTGGACGCCATGATGCCCCCATGTTTAAAGTTGTACCTAACTCGCATAAACTATGTACGTTTTTCTTAGTACTTTGGTTGAGTTTGCCTGGCGTTACGGGAAAATATTTAAAGTGCGCCCTCATATGACAAGTTTTGACAATGCCATAGCGTAGCGCGTTGGACTAAACCAGGAGCCAATTGGCTGATCAGACCAAAAACTTTAGTTAAATCAGATCAGCAGCCCAAACTCCATCGATTCCCAAGCTAAGAAAACAACAGCTAAATACTAGTAACAAGTAATATAAATCACAATAAATTCGGTTGGAAATCCCATGTTTTTCTTTGCCATTAAAGAATTTTCAAACCATGCATTTTCTTTCTGCCCCAAAAGAATAAATTTTACTGACAAAAAAGAAGACGACATTTTAACTGCAGAATGTTTTTATTCCTTTTATTAAACTGTATCTGACAAAGATATTGCAACAAAACTATTGCTTTGGGTGTGAATTATTCAATGAAGTTTTAAGTGAAATTTTAATGCAGAATTAAAAAATTGGCCCATCTCCACGCTACTATCAAGATACTCATCCTTTTCAATAGTTCAGATTTGGGTTGCTCTTGCACAGAATTTATCTGAAATGGACAAATATCAGGCTGGGTGTAGTTGAGGTTATAAGGACGAACAAGGCAACAGCACAATGACAGATAAAGATACATTTCTTCAGTATGTGACAGGTTTGATGATGCATTTCCCACTATTTACAAATGCAATCTGTCATGCAAAACGAGGAGATCAGTATGCAGAAGTGGCATATTTTCTTGAACATAATAGATTATAAGTACAGATTACCAATTGGGAATGTGTGTGGAGGATAGCATGTTCTTCTGAAAGCAAGTCAGTTACAGCTTTGTACGTAAACGTTAAGTAATTAAATATACCCGATGGAAAGGGGGAGCCAAACTCCCATAATGTTTTTAGAGAAAATAAGAACACTAAATACTAATTTCTCTTCATTTTTGGATTCAATTGACCTGATATATAAAAGTGGATAACATCACTAGACTTGTTTTGTTAACAGCAAACTCTGTTAACAAAATTCTGTTTATTAGTGCAAACGAATATAATTTAACGTATTAAAAGAAAATATTTACTCCTGCAGTTGGGTCTCTCTTTCACACACTCACACACACACACAAACGGGTGCAATCGTGGACCTCCCATTGTTCCTCTTTTGTTTATACTCTAACTTTTTCGGAAGGCCTCTCATTGGTTTTGTACACGATTTTCAATCGTGGACGTTAGGTCAAACGTGGACCCCTTTGTCTACGCTCGAATTCTTTTGTCCTAGGTCCACGATTGCCGGCATATACAAACTCACACACACACAAATAAATCACATTTCCCCTTTGCAACCTTCATAACTGTATAGGCACCGGAAGCTTATCCCAATTATTTCTGCAGTTATGAATGTTTCAAATGAAGAATAGAATACATTAAATAATTGTGCCAACAAACTGACTTCTGCATCAGCCACCTCGTGTTCATTTTTTTCAAGTTCGTTTGTAAAAACACGTTATCTACATTTGAAAGTTGTTTTATAGCACTCACAAGTTATCCTTGTATATTTTAACACGCACTTCTTTAAACAGCACTGTTGATTTTTTATATAACATACGTTTGTAAGTTTCCATGTATTATATATATGTTTACTGAAGATGTCTTACTTCAAGATGTCATTTTAGACTAACAGCCATAACATATATGCACACTATTCTAACTCCTGACCAATAACGCAGGCAAACTACCAAAATCCAATCTTTGGAACTTTTGCACTTCA
Organism: Hippasteria phrygiana; assembly: GCA_037893225.1. Taxonomy (NCBI): domain Eukaryota; kingdom Metazoa; phylum Echinodermata; class Asteroidea; order Valvatida; family Goniasteridae; genus Hippasteria; species Hippasteria phrygiana. Next base: position 149,522 of record JAZGUH010000488.1, read on the forward strand.
AGCCAACTTCATTATCATGTTTGTGCACATTGACAACTGTTATACACCATTATGTGTCACATAAGCTTCCAATTTCTCCAATGTGAATTTCAAAGTTCCCACAACATTTCGACAGTTCACTCATCTGACTGAATCTCACTCAACTGCGTCGGTAGAAGAGGCACATTACTTTAAAATCACATCTTGAACATTAAACTTGCACCTACTTTGACATATCTATTCCATTTTGTAATTTTATCTAGCTTCAGACTTATCCAATATACAACCATAAAACAGACTTTATTTTTGAACCACGTTTCAACCCCCCCCCCCCCCCCCACAATTTACCCGCTCGCAAATTCCAAAAGATGATGTAATGCATCACATAACCCTGTCACGTCACTTACAAAACACCCGAACGCGTGATTTTTTTTCATAGGTAAGTTAGGGTCAATTGTCATAAATAGACGTTGTGTTTTCCCTTGAAATATAAATCGGGCAGAGGATTCGAACCCAGGCCTCTGTAGTCTAAAGCTTTCAGTGCTCTACCAATATAGCCACAACAGTAGCTAGACAAAATATTTTTACTTCAACCTTATATAGCTGTCTGAATAATGCGTGCGATGCTTGTTATATAAATTAACTTGATCGTAATAGCGGTCTAGATACGCCCATTTATGGTAATTGCCCCTAACCTTCCTAGAGAAACAAATTGGCCACTCGAACATCCGCGCATCGCGCACATACATCATTTGTACACAATGTACAGTGCTAATCCCACAAATAGAGTTGTAAATGTTCCCTTTTTAAATTCTGTGTTTTTAATTCTCCAAATTAAGACCATAATGACGTGAACAAACATGAACCAAAACACATCAAAGTGCGATACTTATAATCGCAAAGAAAACATATCTACAAATCTAAGGTATATTTCATGCAACCTTTATTATACTTTCACTCTTAATACTTACACTCTTTAAACTTACTCTTTATTCCTTAATTCCTTTCATGTAAAAAAAAAAAAAAATGCAGAGCGGAAAAGCTATGTGTACTGTTCATCAACAGTCACACATCTCTCGTTTCTTCTTCTTCTTCTTCTTTTAGTTCTGACCAAAATCCCATAGACTTTGTACACGAATTTTCTCCGCGGCACTTTAGGTCTTAAAAAACTTCAGATCTTAACCAAACTTACCTCAAACATAGACCCTAAGCTGGAATAGTATGTCGAAGAGTGACGTCATGATGACGTCATCACGTGTCACGTGACGTCATCTTAAAGGTGCGTTTTTCAAGGGCCCATATCTAGAGAACGGTAGGTCCGATTTCCTTCAAACCTGATATGTTGGTAGGCTAGCTCGTGTTATAGATGAAATTTGAGGTGACGTCAAGATGACGTCATCATACGATTTTATAGTAATTTTTAAGTTTTTGAAATTCAAAGTTTCTTAAAGCCATATCTCACCAACAGAACATGCTAAATTCAAAATTCTTTTTGTAATAGCTTTGTTAGCTCCTATATTCTTTCACATACATTTGAAAAATGTGTGACGTCATCATGACGTCATCAAAAATGTGCATTTCTGAAACACACATAAGGGTACGTCCGATCGTCATAAAAATTAGTGGGTAGGTAGATAGTGCTACTAGCATGTAAAATCCGAGGTGACGTCATGATGACGTCATCGGCTGATTTTCTGTGAATTTTTTAGTTCTATCCCAAATCCCATAGACTTTGTACACGAATTTTGTAAGTGGCACTTTGGTCAATAAACAACCTCGGATCTTAATCAGACTTAACACAAACATAGACCCTCAGCTGAAAATGTAAGCCGAAACGTGACGTCATGATGACGTCATCACGTGTCATGTGACGTCATCTTAAATGTGCATTTTTCAAGGGCCTATATCTAGAGAACGGTAGGTCCGATTGCCTTCAAACCTGGTATGTTATGGGAGCTCGTGTTATAGATGAAAATTAAGGTGACGTCATGATGACGTCATCATACGATTTTACAGTAATATTAAAGTTTTTCAACTTCAAAGTTTCTTAAAGCCATATCTCACCAACAGAACATGCTAAATTCAAAATTCTTTTTGTAATAGCTTTGTTAGCTCCTATATTCTTTCACATACATTTGAAAAATGTGTGACGTCATCATGACGTCATCAAAAATGTGCATTTCTGAAACACACATAAGGGTACGTCCGATCGTCATAAAAATTAGTGGGTAGGTAGATAGTGCTAATAGCATGTAAAATCCGAGGTGACGTCATGATGACGTCATCGGCTGATTTTCTGTGAATTTTTTAGTTCTATCCCAAATCCCATAGACTTTGTACACGAATTTTGTAAGTGGCACTTTGGTCACTAAACAACCTCGGATCTTAAACAGACTTAACACAAACATAGACCCTCAGCTGAAAATGTAAGCCGAAACGTGACGTCATGATGACGTCTTCACGTGTCATGTGACGTCATCTTAAATGTGCATTTTTCTAGGGCCTATATCTAGAGAACGGTAGGTCCGATTGCCTTCAAACCTGGTATGTTGGTATGGTAGCTCGTGTTATAGATGAAAATTAAGGTGACGTCATGATGACGTCATCATACGATTTTACAGTAATATTAAAGTTTTTGAACTTCAAAGTTTCTTAAAGCCATATCTCACCAACAGAACATGCTAAATTCAAAATTCTTTTTGTAATAGCTTTGTTAGCTCCTATATTCTTTCACATACATTTGAAAAATGTGTGACGTCATCATGACGTCATCAAAAATGTGCATTTCTGAAACACACATAAGGGTACGTCCGATCGTCATAAAAATTAGTGGGTAGGTAGATAGTGCTAATAGCATGTAAAATCCGAGGTGACGTCATGATGACGTCATCGGCTGATTTTCTGTGAATTGTTTAGTTCTATCCCAAATCCCATAGACTTTGTACACGAATTTTGTAAGTGGCACTTTGGTCACTAAACAACCTCGGATCTTAATCAGACTTAACACAAACATAGACCCTAAGCTGAAAATGTAAGCCGAAACGTGACGTCATGATGACGTCATCACGTGTCATGTGACGTCATCTTAAATGTGCATTTTTCAAGAGCCTATATCTAGAGAACGGTAGGTCCGATTGCCTTCAAACCTGGTATGTTGGTATGGTAGCTCGTGTTATAGATGAAAATTAAGGTGACGTCATGATGACGTCATCATACGATTTTACAGTAATATTAAAGTTTTTCAACTTCAAAGTTTCTTAAAGCCATATCTCACCAACAGAACATGCTAAATTCAAAATTCTTTTTGTAATAGCTTTGTTAGCTCCTATATTCTTTCACATACATTTGAAAAATGTGTGACGTCATCATGACGTCATCAAAAATGTGCATTTCTGAAACACACATAAGGGTACGTCCGATCGTCATAAAAATTGGTGGGTAGGTAGATAGTGCCACTAGCATGCAAAATCCGAAGTGACGTCATGATGACGTCATCGGCTGATTTTTTATGAATTTGTAAATGTTTCAAATTTCATTGTACTCTTAAAATTTTGCACTTCTTCAAATGCCATGAACTTCAAACTTGGCATATGCATTGACTATCTACTCGAGATGGGTGCCGAATCATGACGTCATGATGACGTCATCACATGTCACGTGACGTCATCTTAAATTTGCATTTTTGAAGGCCCTATATCTATTTTTTTTCTGCTTCTTATTTTAGTTCTATCCCAAATCCCATAGACTTTGTGCATAGATTTTCTGATCGGCACTTTTGTCATCAAACAACATCGAATCTTAGTCAGAGTTAGCATAGGTATAGACCCTGATGCAAAGTCGTGCCGCGAAGAGTGACGTCATAATGACGTCTTCGTGTGGCATGTAACATGAACTTAAAGGTCAAGTTCGGAGTACGAAATGTTAATCATAAAATAATCTCAGATCTTAAACTTAGCAAAGACATAGACCTTCTGATACTTTATGTTAAATAAAAAAGAAAAAAAGGAAAAGCCATGCGTATGTTTACAACAGACGCACATTTTTTGGCGTTTCCGCTACAGCAGGAAAGCCTTTGTTTTTGTTCTGTTCGCGCGATTGTGTAGTTTAGTACACTTTCGCCCAGGCATGAACACAATCTACTTGAAAATTGTTCGTTTTGCCACATTCAGAACAAAGGGCCACGTCCAAGAACATCTGCAGGGGTTTTTTGGAGTGAAATCGTTAGCTAAGAGGTAACAAAATACGTGATTGCGCAATACCCAGCTTTACACGGATATATAGCTGGTGGGAGAGTAGTTGACCGAGCCAAAACGTGACACAACGTAAGAAAATCGTATTTTCCGCCTTAAAAAACCTTTCCAAATCACAAAAGCACGTGTCATTGGGATTAAGAGAAGTCTACTTTAGTAACAAAAAAAGGCTTTTGGAATAATCAAATACTCCAGAAGCTAACATGAACACAATTAATACAGAAATCCTAAACTACACAATACCCACTATTTTGGTTTCTTCTTAAACACGAATTTTGTCTGCGGCACTTTGGTCACTAAACAACATCAGATCTTAAGCAAACTTAACCCAAACATAGACCCTAATCTGAAATTGTGTGCCGAAGAGTGATGTCACGATGACGTCATTATGTGTTACGTGATGTCATCTTAAAGGCTCATTTTTCAAGGGCCCATATCAAGAGAACCGTAAGTCCAATTGCATTCAAACCTGGTATGTTGGCTAAACAAGTACATGTTATAAATCAAAATTGAGGTGACGTCATAATGACGTCATCATCTGATTTTTATGGTAATTTCAAAATTTTAACGTTAAAGATTCTTAAAACCACATCTCATTAACAGAACATGTTCAATTCAAAATTCCTTTTGTAATAGCTTTGTTAGCTCGTACATTCTTTTATATAAATGCGAAAAATTACTGAAGTCATAATTTTTTCTTCTTCTTCTTCTTCTTCTTTTAGTTCTGACCAAAATCCCATAGACTTTGTACACGAATTTTCTGCGCGGCACTTTAGGTCTTAAAAAACCTCAGATCTTAACCAAACTTACCTCAAACATAGACCCTAAGCTGAAATAGTATGTCGAAGAGTGACGTCATGATGACGTCATCACGTGTCACGTGACGTCATCTTAAAGGTGCGTTTTTCAAGGGCCCATATCTAGAGAACGGTAGGTCCGATTTCCTTCAAACCTGATATGTTGGTAGGCTAGCTCGTGTTATAGATGAAATTTGAGGTGACGTCAAGATGACGTCATCATACGATTTTATAGTAATTTTTAAGATTTTGAAATTCAAAGTTTCTTAAAGCCATATCTCATCAACAGAACATGCTAAATTCAAAATTCTTTTTGTAATAGCTTTGTTAGCTCCTATATTCTTTCACATACATTTGAAAAATGTGTGACGTCATCATGACGTCATCAAAAATGTGCATTTCTGAAACACACATAAGGGTACGTCCGATCGTCATAAAAATTAGTGGGTAGGTAGATAGTGCTACTAGCATGTAAAATCCGAGGTGACGTCATGATGACGTCATCGGCTGATTTTCTGTGAATTTTTTAGTTCTATCCCAAATCCCATAGACTTTGTACACGAATTTTGTAAGTGGCACTTTGGTCACTAAACAACCTCGGATCTTAATCAGACTTAACACAAACATAGACCCTCAGCTGAAAATGTAAGCCGAAACGTGACGTCATGATGACGTCATCACGTGTCATGTGACGTCATCTTAAATGTGCATTTTTCTAGGGCCTATATCTAGAGAACGGTAGGTCCGACTGCCTTCAAACCTGGTATGTTGGTATGGTAGCTCGTGTTATAGATGAAAATTAAGGTGACGTCATGATGACGTCATCATACGATTTTACAGTAATATTAAAGTTTTTCAACTTCAAAGTTTCTTAAAGCCATATCTCACCAACAGAACATGCTAAATTCAAAATTCTTTTTGTAATAGCTTTGTTAGCTCCTATATTCTTTCACATACATTTGAAAAATGTGTGACGTCATCATGACGTCATCAAAAATGTGCATTTCTGAAACACACATAAGGGTACGTCCGATCGTCATAAAAATTTGTGGGTAGGTAGATAGTGCCACTAGCATGCAAAATCCGAAGTGACGTCATGATGACGTCATCGGCTGATTTTCTGTGAATGTTTTAGTTCTATCCCAAATCCCATAGACTTTGTACACGAATTTTGTAAGTGGCACTTTGGTCACTAAACAACCTCGGATCTTAATCAGACTTAACACAAACATAGACCCTCAGCTGAAAATGTAAGCCGAAACGTGACGTCATGATGACGTCATCACGTGTCATGTGACGTCATCTTAAATGTGCATTTTTCTAGGGCCTATATCTAGAGAACGGTAGGTCCGATTGCCTTCAAACCTGGTATGTTGGTATGGTAGCTCGTGTTATAGATGAAAATTAAGGTGACGTCATGATCACGTCATCATACGATTTTACAGTAATATTAAAGTTTTTGAACTTCAAAGTTTCTTAAAGCCATATCTCACCAACAGAACATGCTAAATTCAAAATTCTTTTTGTAATAGCTTTGTTAGCTCCTATATTCTTTCACATACATTTGAAAAATGTGTGACGTCATCATGACGTCATCAAAAATGTGCATTTCTGAAACACACATAAGGGTACGTCCGATCGTCATAAAAATTAGTGGGTAGGTAGATAGTGCTAATAGCATGTAAAATCCGAGGTGACGTCATGATGACGTCATCGGCTGATTTTCTGTGAATTTTTTAGTTCTATCCCAAATCCCATAGACTTTGTACACGAATTTTGTAAGTGGCACTTTGGTCACTAAACAACCTCGGATCTTAATCAGACTTAACACAAACATAGACCCTAAGCTGAAAATGTAAGCCGAAACGTGACGTCATGATGACGTCATCACGTGTCATGTGACGTCATCTTAAATGTGCATTTTTCAAGAGCCTATATCTAGAGAACGGTAGGTCCGATTGCCTTCAAACCTGGTATGTTGGTATGGTAGCTCGTGTTATAGATGAAAATTAAGGTGACGTCATGATGACGTCATCATACGATTTTATAGTAATTTTTAAGTTTTTGAAATTCAAAGTTTCTTAAAGCCATATCTCATCAACAGAACATGCTAAATTCAAAATTCTTTTTGTAATAGCTTTGTTAGCTCCTATATTCTTTCACATACATTTGAAAAATGTGTGACGTCATCATGACGTCATCAAAAATGTGCATTTCTGAAACACACATAAGGGTACTTCCGATCGTCATAAAAATTAGTGGGTAGGTAGATAGTGCTACTAGCATGTCAAATCCGAAGTGACGTCATGATGACGTCATCGGCTGATTTTTTATGAATTTGTAAATGTTTCAAATTTCATTGTACTCTTAAAATTTTGCACTTCTTCAAATGCCATGAACTTCAAACTTGGCATATGCATTGACTATCTACTCGAGATGGGTGCCGAATCATGACGTCATGATGACGTCATCACATGTCACGTGACGTCATCTTAAATTTGCATTTTTGAAGGCCCTATATCTATTTTTTTTCTGCTTCTTATTTTCGTTCTATCCCAAATCCCATAGACTTTGTGCATAGATTTTCTGATCGGCACTTTTGTCATCAAACAACATCGAATCTTAGTCAGAGTTAGCATAGGTATAGACCCTGATGCAAAGTCGTGCCGCGAAGAGTGACGTCATAATGACGTCTTCGTGTGGCATGTAACATGAACTTAAAGGTCAAGTTTGGAGTACGAAATGTTAATCATAAAATAATCTCAGATCTTAAACTTAGCAAAGACATAGACCTTCTGATACTTTATGTTAAATAAAAAAGAAAAAAAGGAAAAGCCATGCGTATGTTTACAACAGACGCACATTTTTTGGCGTTTCCGCTACAGCAGGAAAGCCTTTGTTTTTGTTCTGTTCGCGCGATTGTGTAGTTTAGTACACTTTCGCCCAGGCATGAACACAATCTACTTGAAAATTGTTCGTTTTGCCACATTCAGAACAAAGGGCCACGTCGAAGAACATCTGCAGGGGTTTTTTGGAGTGAAATCGTTAGCTAAGAGGTAACAAAATACGTGATTGCGCAATACCCAGCTTTACACGGATATATAGCTGGTGGGAGAGTAGTTGACCGAGCCAAAACGTGACACAACGTAAGAAAATCGTATTTTCCGCCTTAAAAAACCTTTCCAAATCACAAAAGCACGTGTCATTGGGATTCAGAGAAGTCTACTTTAGTAACAAAAAATGGCTTTTGGAATAATCAAATACTCCAGAAGCTAACATGAACACAATTAATACAGAAATCCTAAATACACAATACCCACTATTTTGGTTTCTTCTTAAACACGAATTGTGTCTGCGGCACTTTGGTCACTAAACAACATCAGATCTTAAGCAAACTTAACCCAAACATAGACCCTAATCTGAAATTGTGTGCCGAAGAGTGATGTCACGATGACGTCATTATGTGTTACGTGATGTCATCTTAAAGGCTCATTTTTCAAGGGCCCATATCAAGAGAACCGTAAGTCCAATTGCATTCAAACCTGGTATGTTGGCTAAACAAGTACATGTTATAAATCAAAATTGAGGTGACGTCATAATGACGTCATCATCTGATTTTTATGGTAATTTCAAAATTTTAACGTTAAAGATTCTTAAAACCACATCTCATCAACAGAACATGTTCAATTCAAAATTCCTTTTGTAATAGCTTTGTTAGCTCGTACATTCTTTTATATAAATGCGAAAAATTACTCATAATGACGTCATTAAAGGCATGATTTCTTGAAAGACATATGGATAGACCATGTCTAATCGTCACGAAACTTGGTGGTTAGGTAGATTTGTCACTAGTTTACAAAATTCGAAGTGACATCATAAAAACATATGGAAAAGCCCTATGTTCTTAAAAACATAGACCTCTAGTTTTTTTTTTTCTTCTTCTTCTTCTTCTTCTTCTTCTTCTTCTTCTTCTTTTAGTTCTGACCAAAATCCCATAGACTTTGTACACGAATTTTCTGCGCGGCACTTTAGGTCTTAAAAAACTTCAGATCTTAACCAAACTTACCTCAAACATAGACCCTAAGCTGAAATAGTATGTCGAAGAGTGACGTCATGATGACGTCATCACGTGTCACGTGACGTCATCTTAAAGGTGCGTTTTTCAAGGGCCCATATCTAGAGAACGGTAGGTCCGATTTCCTTCAAACCTGATATGTTGGTAGGCTAGCTCGTGTTATAGATGAAATTTGAGGTGACGTCAAGATGACGTCATGATACGATTTTATAGTAATTTTTAAGTTTTTGAAATTCAAAGTTTCTTAAAGCCATATCTCATCAACAGAACATGCTAAATTCAAAATTCTTTTTGTAATAGCTTTGTTAGCTCCTATATTCTTTCACATACATTTGAAAAATGTGTGACGTCATCATGACGTCATCAAAAATGTGCATTTCTGAAACACACATAAGGGTACGTCCGATCGTCATAAAAATTAGTGGGTAGGTAGATAGTGCTACTAGCATGTAAAATCCGAGGTGACGTCATGATGACGTCATCGGCTGATTTTCTGTGAATTTTTTAGTTCTATCCCAAATCCCATAGACTTTGTACACGAATTTTGTAAGTGGCACTTTGGTCACTAAACAACCTCGGATCTTAATCAGACTTAACACAAACATAGACCCTCAGCTGAAAATGTAAGCCGAAACGTGACGTCATGATGACGTCATCACGTGTCATGTGACGTCATCTTAAATGTGCATTTTTCTAGGGCCTATATCTAGAGAACGGTAGGTCCGATTGCCTTCAAACCTGGTATGTTGGTATGGTAGCTCGTGTTATAGATGAAAATTAAGGTGACGTCATGATCACGTCATCATACGATTTTACAGTAATATTAAAGTTTTTGAACTTCAAAGTTTCTTAAAGCCATATCTCACCAACAGAACATGCTAAATTCAAAATTCTTTTTGTAATAGCTTTGTTAGCTCCTATATTCTTTCACATACATTTGAAAAATGTGTGACGTCATCATGACGTCATCAAAAATGTGCATTTCTGAAACACACATAAGGGTACGTCCGATCGTCATAAAAATTAGTGGGTAGGTAGATAGTGCTACTAGCATGTAAAATCCGAGGTGACGTCATGATGACGTCATCGGCTGATTTTCTGTGAATTTTTTAGTTCTATCCCAAATCCCATAGACTTTGTACACGAATTTTGTAAGTGGCACTTTGGTCACTAAACAACCTCGGATCTTAACCAGACTTAACACAAACATAGACCCTCAGCTGAAAATGTAAGCCGAAACGTGACGTCATGATGACGTCATCACGTGTCATGTGACGTCATCTTAAATGTGCATTTTTCTAGGGCCTATATCTAGAGAACGGTAGGTCCGATTGCCTTCAAACCTGGTATGTTGGTATGGTAGCTCGTGTTATAGATGAAAATTAAGGTGACGTCATGATCACGTCATCATACGATTTTACAGTAATATTAAAGTTTTTGAACTTCAAAGTTTCTTAAAGCCATATCTCACCAACAGAACATGCTAAATTCAAAATTCTTTTTGTAATAGCTTTGTTAGCTCCTATATTCTTTCACATACATTTGAAAAATGTGTGACGTCATCATGACGTCATCAAAAATGTGCATTTCTGAAACACACATAAGGGTACGTCCGATCGTCATAAAAATTAGTGGGTAGGTAGATAGTGCTACTAGCATGTAAAATCCGAGGTGACGTCATGATGACGTCATCGGCTGATTTTCTGTGAATTTTTTAGTTCTATCCCAAATCCCATAGACTTTGTACACGAATTTTGTAAGTGGCACTTTGGTCACTAAACAACCTCGGATCTTAATCAGACTTAACACAAACATAGACCCTCAGCTGAAAATGTAAGCCGAAACGTGACGTCATGATGACGTCATCACGTGTCATGTGACGTCATCTTAAATGTGCATTTTTCAAGGGCCTATATCTAGAGAACGGTAGGTCCGATTGCCTTCAAACCTGGTGTTATGGGAGCTCGTGTTATAGATGAAAATTAAGGTGACGTCATGATGACGTCATCATACGATTTTACAGTAATATTAAAGTTTTTCAACTTCAAAGTTTCTTAAAGCCATATCTCACCAACAGAACATGCTAAATTCAAAATTCTTTTTGTAATAGCTTTGTTAGCTCCTATATTCTTTCACATACATTTGAAAAATGTGTGACGTCATCATGACGTCATCAAAAATGTGCATTTCTGAAACACACATAAGGGTACGTCCGATCGTCATAAAAATTGGTGGGTAGGTAGATAGTGCTACTAGCATGTAAAATCCGAGGTGACGTCATGATGACGTCATCGGCTGATTGTCTGTGAATTGTTTAGTTCTATCCCAAATCCCATAGACTTTGTACACGAATTTTGTAAGTGGCACTTTGGTCACTAAACAACCTCGGATCTTAATCAGACTTAACACAAACATAGACCCTCAGCTGAAAATGTAAGCCGAAACGTGACGTCATGATGACGTCATCACGTGTCATGTGACGTCATCTTAAATGTGCATTTTTCTAGGGCCTATATCTAGAGAACGGTAGGTCCGATTGCCTTCAAACCTGGTATGTTGGTATGGTAGCTCGTGTTATAGATGAAAATTAAGGTGACGTCATGATCACGTCATCATACGATTTTACAGTAATATTAAAGTTTTTGAACTTCAAAGTTTCTTAAAGCCATATCTCACCAACAGAACATGCTAAATTCAAAATTCTTTTTGTAATAGCTTTGTTAGCTCCTATATTCTTTCACATACATTTGAAAAATGTGTGACGTCATCATGACGTCATCAAAAATGTGCATTTCTGAAACACACATAAGGGTACGTCCGATCGTCATAAAAATTAGTGGGTAGGTAGATAGTGCTAATAGCATGTAAAATCCGAGGTGACGTCATGATGACGTCATCGGCTGATTTTCTGTGAATTTTTTAGTTCTATCCCAAATCCCATAGACTTTGTACACGAATTTTGTAAGTGGCACTTTGGTCACTAAACAACCTCGGATCTTAATCAGACTTAACACAAACATAGACCCTAAGCTGAAAATGTAAGCCGAAACGTGACGTCATGATGACGTCATCACGTGTCATGTGACGTCATCTTAAATGTGCATTTTTCAAGAGCCTATATCTAGAGAACGGTAGGTCCGATTGCCTTCAAACCTGGTATGTTGGTATGGTAGCTCGTGTTATAGATGAAAATTAAGGTGACGTCATGATGACGTCATCATACGATTTTACAGTAATATTAAAGTTTTTCAACTTCAAAGTTTCTTAAAGCCATATCTCACCAACAGAACATGCTAAATTCAAAATACTTTTTGTAATAGCTTTGTTAGCTCCTATATTCTTTCACATACATTTGAAAAATGTGTGACGTCATCATGACGTCATCAAAAATGTGCATTTCTGAAACACACATAAGGGTACGTCCGATCGTCATAAAAATTGGTGGGTAGGTAGATAGTGCCACTAGCATGCAAAATCCGAAGTGACGTCATGATGACGTCATCGACTGATTTTTTATGAATTTGTAAATGTTTCAAATTTCATTGTACTCTTAAAATTTTGCACTTCTTCAAATGCCATGAACTTCAAACTTGGCATATGCATTGACTATCTACTCGAGATGGGTGCTGAATCATGACGTCATGATGACGTCATCACATGTCACGTGACGTCATCTTAAATTTGCATTTTTGAAGGCCCTATATCTATTTTTTTTCTGCTTCTTATTTTAGTTCTATCCCAAATCCCATAGACTTTGTGCATAGATTTTCTGATCGGCACTTTTGTCATCAAACAACATCGAATCTTAGTCAGAGTTAGCATAGGTATAGACCCTGATGCAAAGTCGTGCCGCGAAGAGTGACGTCATAATGACGTCTTCGTGTGGCATGTAACATGAACTTAAAGGTCAAGTTCGGAGTACGAAATGTTAATCATAAAATAATCTCAGATCTTAAACTTAGCAAAGACATAGACCTTCTGATACTTTATGTTAATAAATAAAAAAGAAAAAAAGGAAAAGCCATGCGTATGTTTACAACAGACGCACATTTTTTGGCGTTTCCGCTACAGCAGGAAAGCCTTTGTTTTTGTTCTGTTCGCGCGATTGTGTAGTTTAGTACACTTTCGCCCAGGCATGAACACAATCTACTTGAAAATTGTTCGTTTTGCCACATTCAGAACAAAGGGCCACGTCGAAGAACATCTGCAGGGGTTTTTTGGAGTGAAATCGTTAGCTAAGAGGTAACAAAATACGTGATTGCGCAATACCCAGCTTTACACGGATATATAGCTGGTGGGAGAGTAGTTGACCGAGCCAAAACGTGACACAACGTAAGAAAATCGTATTTTCCGCCTTAAAAAACCTTTCCAAATCACAAAAGCACGTGTCATTGGGATTCAGAGAAGTCTACTTTAGTAACAAAAAAAGGCTTTTGGAATAATCAAATACTCCAGAAGCTAACATGAACACAATTAATACAGAAATCCTAAACTACACAATACCCACTATTTTGGTTTCTTCTTAAACACGAATTTTGTCTGCGGCACTTTGGTCACTAAACAACATCAGATCTTAAGCAAACTTAACCCAAACATAGACCCTAATCTGAAATTGTGTGCCGAAGAGTGATGTCACGATGACGTCATTATGTGTTACGTGATGTCATCTTAAAGGCTCATTTTTCAAGGGCCCATATCAAGAGAACCGTAAGTCCAATTGCATTCAAACCTGGTATGTTGGCTAAACAAGTACATGTTATAAATCAAAATTGAGGTGACGTCATAATGACGTCATCATCTGATTTTTATGGTAATTTCAAAATTTTAACCTTAAAGATTCTTAAAACCACATCTCATTAACAGAACATGTTCAATTCAAAATTCCTTTTGTAATAGCTTTGTTAGCTCGTACATTCTTTTATATAAATGCGAAAAATTACTGAAGTCATAATGACGTCATTAAAGGCATGATTTCTTGAAAGACATACGGATAGACCATGTCTAATCGTCACGAAACTTGGTGGTTAGGTAGATTTGTCACTAGTTTACAAAATTCGAAGTGACATCATAAAAACATATGGAAAAGCCCTATGTTCTTAAAAACATAGACCTCTAGTTTCTTCTTCTTCTTTTAGTTCTGACCAAAATCCCATAGACTTTGTACACGAATTTTCTCCGCGGCACTTTAGGTCTTAAAAAACTTCAGATCTTAACCAAACTTACCTCAAACATAGACCCTAAGCTGGAATAGTATGTCGAAGAGTGACGTCATGATGACGTCATCACGTGTCACGTGACGTCATCTTAAAGGTGCGTTTTTCAAGGGCCCATATCTAGAGAACGGTAGGTCCGATTTCCTTCAAACCTGATATGTTGGTAGGCTAGCTCGTGTTATAGATGAAATTTGAGGTGACGTCAAGATGACGTCATCATACGATTTTATAGTAATTTTTAAGTTTTTGAAATTCAAAGTTTCTTAAAGCCATATCTCACCAACAGAACATGCTAAATTCAAAATTCTTTTTGTAATAGCTTTGTTAGCTCCTATATTCTTTCACATACATTTGAAAAATGTGTGACGTCATCATGACGTCATCAAAAATGTGCATTTCTGAAACACACATAAGGGTACGTCCGATCGTCATAAAAATTAGTGGGTAGGTAGATAGTGCTACTAGCATGTAAAATCCGAGGTGACGTCATGATGACGTCATCGGCTGATTTTCTGTGAATTTTTTAGTTCTATCCCAAATCCCATAGACTTTGTACACGAATTTTGTAAGTGGCACTTTGGTCAATAAACAACCTCGGATCTTAATCAGCCTTAACACAAACATAGACCCTCAGCTGAAAATGTAAGCCGAAACGTGACGTCATGATGACGTCATCACGTGTCATGTGACGTCATCTTAAATGTGCATTTTTCAAGGGCCTATATCTAGAGAACGGTAGGTCCGATTGCCTTCAAACCTGGTATGTTATGGGAGCTCGTGTTATAGATGAAAATTAAGGTGACGTCATGATGACGTCATCATACGATTTTACAGTAATATTAAAGTTTTTCAACTTCAAAGTTTCTTAAAGCCATATCTCACCAACAGAACATGCTAAATTCAAAATTCTTTTTGTAATAGCTTTGTTAGCTCCTATATTCTTTCACATACATTTGAAAAATGTGTGACGTCATCATGACGTCATCAAAAATGTGCATTTCTGAAACACACATAAGAGTACGTCCGATCGTCATAAAAATTAGTGGGTAGGTAGATAGTGCTACTAGCATGTAAAATCCGAGGTGACGTCATGATGACGTCATCGGCTGATTTTCTGTGAATTTTTTAGTTCTATCCCAAATCCCATAGACTTTGTACACGAATTTTGTAAGTGGCACTTTGGTCAATAAACAACCTCGGATCTTAATCAGACTTAACACAAACATAGACCCTCAGCTGAAAATGTAAGCCGAAACGTGACGTCATGATGACGTCATCACGTGTCATGTGACGTCATCTTAAATGTGCATTTTTCAAGGGCCTATATCTAGAGAACGGTAGGTCCGATTGCCTTCAAACCTGGTATGTTATGGGAGCTCGTGTTATAGATGAAAATTAAGGTGACGTCATGATGACGTCATCATACGATTTTACAGTAATATTAAAGTTTTTCAACTTCAAAGTTTCTTAAAGCCATATCTCACCAACAGAACATGCTAAATTCAAAATTCTTTTTGTAATAGCTTTGTTAGCTCCTATATTCTTTCACATACATTTGAAAAATGTGTGACGTCATCATGACGTCATCAAAAATGTGCATTTCTGAAACACACATAAGGGTACGTCCGATCGTCATAAAAATTAGTGGGTAGGTAGATAGTGCTACTAGCATGTAAAATCCGAGGTGACGTCATGATGACGTCATCGGCTGATTTTCTGTGAATTTTTTAGTTCTATCCCAAATCCCATAGACTTTGTACACGAATTTTGTAAGTGGCACTTTGGTCACTAAACAACCTCGGATCTTAAACAGACTTAACACAAACATAGACCCTCAGCTGAAAATGTAAGCCGAAACGTGACGTCATGATGACGTCTTCACGTGTCATGTGACGTCATCTTAAATGTGCATTTTTCTAGGGCCTATATCTAGAGAACGGTAGGTCCGATTGCCTTCAAACCTGGTATGTTGGTATGGTAGCTCGTGTTATAGATGAAAATTAAGGTGACGTCATGATCACGTCATCATACGATTTTACCGTAATATTAAAGTTTTTGAACTTCAAAGTTTCTTAAAGCCATATCTCACCAACAGAACATGCTAAATTCAAAATTCTTTTTGTAATAGCTTTGTTAGCTCCTATATTCTTTCACATACATTTGAAAAATGTGTGACGTCATCATGACGTCATCAAAAATGTGCATTTCTGAAACACACATAAGGGTACGTCCGATCGTCATAAAAATTAGTGGGTAGGTAGATAGTGCTAATAGCATGTAAAATCCGAGGTGACGTCATGATGACGTCATCGGCTGATTTTCTGTGAATTGTTTAGTTCTATCCCAAATCCCATAGACTTTGTACACGAATTTTGTAAGTGGCACTTTGGTCACTAAACAACCTCGGATCTTAATCAGACTTAACACAAACATAGACCCTAAGCTGAAAATGTAAGCCGAAACGTGACGTCATGATGACGTCATCACGTGTCATGTGACGTCATCTTATATGTGCATTTTTCAAGAGCCTATATCTAGAGAACGGTAGGTCCGATTGCCTTCAAACCTGGTATGTTGGTATGGTAGCTCGTGTTATAGATGAAAATTAAGGTGACGTCATGATGACGTCATCATACGATTTTACAGTAATATTAAAGTTTTTCAACTTCAAAGTTTCTTAAAGCCATATCTCACCAACAGAACATGCTAAATTCAAAATTCTTTTTGTAATAGCTTTGTTAGCTCCTATATTCTTTCACATACATTTGAAAAATGTGTGACGTCATCATGACGTCATCAAAAATGTGCATTTCTGAAACACACATAAGGGTACGTTCGATCGTCATAAAAATTGGTGGGTAGGTAGATAGTGCCACTAGCATGCAAAATCCGAAGTGACGTCATGATGACGTCATCGGCTGATTTTTTATGAATTTGTAAATGTTTCAAATTTCATTGTACTCTTAAAATTTTGCACTTCTTCAAATGCCATGAACTTCAAACTTGGCATATGCATTGACTATCTACTCGAGATGGGTGCCGAATCATGACGTCATGATGACGTCATCACATGTCACGTGACGTCATCTTAAATTTGCATTTTTGAAGGCCCTATATCTATTTTTTTTCTGCTTCTTATTTTAGTTCTATCCCAAATCCGAAAGACTTTGTGCATAGATTTTCTGATCGGCACTTTTGTCATCAAACAACATCGAATCTTAGTCAGAGTTAGCATAGGTATAGACCCTGATGCAAAGTCGTGCCGCGAAGAGTGACGTCATAATGACGTCTTCGTGTGGCATGTAACATGAACTTAAAGGTCAAGTTTGGAGTACGAAATGTTAATCATAAAATAATCTCAGATCTTAAACTTAGCAAAGACATAGACCTTCTGATACTTTATGTTAAATAAAAAAGAAAAAAAGGAAAAGCCATGCGTATGTTTACAACAGACGCACATTTTTTGGCGTTTCCGCTACAGCAGGAAAGCCTTTGTTTTTGTTCTGTTCGCGCGATTGTGTAGTTTAGTACACTTTCGCCCAGGCATGAACACAATCTACTTGAAAATTGTTCGTTTTGCCACATTCAGAACAAAGGGCCACGTCCAAGAACATCTCCAGGTTTTTTTTTGAATGAAATCGTTAGCTCAGAGGTCAAAAACACATGATTGCACAATACCCAGCTTCACACGGATATATAACTGGTGGGAGAGTAGGAGCTGGTTCGAAATTGACCGAGCCAAAACATGACACAACGGGTGGAAATCATATTTTCCGCCTTAAAAAACCTTTCCAAATCACAAAAGCACGTGTCATTGGGATTCAGAGAAGTCTACTTTAGTGACAAAAAAGGCTTTTGGAATAATCAAATACTCCAGGAGCTAACATGAACACAATTAATACACAAATCCTAAACTACACAATACCCACTTTTTTGGTTTCTTCTTAAACACGAATTTTGTCTACGGCACTTTAGTCACTAAACAACATCAGATCTTATTCAAACTTAATACAAACATAGACCCTAATCTGAAATTGTGTGCCGAAAAGTGACATCATGATGACGTCATTATGTGTCACGTGATGTCATCTTAAAGGCGCATTTTTCAAGGCCCATATCAAGAGAACCGTAAGTCCAATTGCATTCAAACCTGGTATGTTGCTAGACAAGTACGTTATAAATAAAAATTGAGGTGACGTCATAATGACGTCATCATATGATTTTTATAGTAATTTCAAAGTTTTAACATTAAAGATTCTTAAAACCATATCTCATCAACAGAACATATGTTAAATTCAAAATTCTTTTTGTAATAGCTTTGTTAGCTCGTACATTCTTTTATATAAATGCGAAAAATTTCTGAGGTCATAATGACGTCATCAAAGGCATGATTTCTTGAAAGACATATAAGGGTAGACCATGTCTAATCGTCATGAAACTTGGTGGTTAGGTAGATTTGTCACTAGTTTACAAAATTCGAAATAACATCATAAAAACATATGGAAAAGCCCTATGTTCTTAAAAACATAGACCTCTAGTTTTTTTTTGCTTCTTTTTCAGACTTTTTGCCCATAGCATTTGTACACGTTTTCTTTCTACCAGGCACTTTTGCTACTTTGATGCAGCCGATTGCCTTTAAACTTAACAGACACTTAGACCAACTGCTCAGAATGCATGCCGAACTTTTACGTCATGATGACGTCATCACGTGATTTTTTATGAATTTTTGAAATTTGAAAATCGTAACATTCATTAAATTATATCTAGCGAACAAAACAAGATATTTTCAAAATTCTTTTTGTTATAGCTTTGGTATGTCTCAAAGATATGCCCTAAAAAGCGAAAATTGTTTGACGTCATGATGACGTCATCAAAAATATGTTTTTTTGTAAACGCATGTAAGGGTCAATTCGATTACAAAAATGTATACATTGAATTTTCCTGTACCCAATTCCAAAATTTCATGATCGTGGCTCACTCAAGTAAGAAATGACAGCCATTTCAAAATTTAGACCAAATTCAATATAACACAAAGGAATTCTGGGACGGGCAGATAACCATGGCTATTATGTGCTTGCTGTTTATAAAAGGGGTTGATTTCTAGTCTTTTTTCAAGTCGCTGAATTTTTGAAGAATTAAAATCGTAACATTCTTTTCAATATATCTAGCGAACAAAACAAGATATTTTCAAAATTCTTTTTGTTATAGCTTTGGTATGTCTCAAAGATATGCCCTAAAAGGCGAAAATTGTGTGACGTCATGATGACGTCATCAACAATATTTTTTTTTTTTTACGCATGTAAGGGTCAATCCGATTACAAAAATAAATACATTGAATTTTTCTGTACGTAATTCCAAAATTTCGTGATCGTGGCTCACTCAAGTAAGAAATAGGAGCCATTTCAAAATTTAGACCAAATTCAATATAACACAAAGGAATTCTGGGACGGGCAGATAACCATGGCTATTATGTGCTTGATGTTTATAAAAGGGGTTGATTTCTAGTCTTTTTTCAAGTCGCTGAATTTTTGAAGTATTAAAATCGTAACATTCTTTTCAATATATCTAGCGAACAAAACAAGATATTTTCAAAATTCTTTTTGTTATAGCTTTGGTATGTCTCAAAGATATGCCCTAAAAGGCGAAAATTGTGTGACGTCATGATGACGTCATCAACAATTCTTTTTTTTTAAACGCATGTAAGGGTCAATCCGATTACAAAAATGTATACATTGAATTTTTCTGTACGTAATTCCAAAATTTCATGGTCGTGGCTCACTCAAGTAAGAAATAGGAACCATTTCAAAATTTAGACCAAATTCAATATAACACAAAGGAATTCTGGGAAGGGCAGATAACCATGGCTTAAATGAGCATGCTGTTTATAAAAAGGGTTGATTTGTAGTCTTTTTTCAAGTCGCTGAATTTTAAATTTTTGGAATCGTAACATTCTTTTCAATATATCTAGCGAACAAAACAAGATATTTTCAAAATTCTTTTTGTTATAGCTTTGGTATGTCTCAAAGATATGCCCTAAAAAGCGAAAATTGTGTGACGTCATGATGACGTCATAAAAAAAAATCTTTTTTCAAGTCGCTAGAATATTGCCCATAGCATTTGTAAACTTTTTCTTTCTTACCGGCCACTTTGGATACTTTTAAACTTAGCAGACACTTACTCCAACTGCTCACAATGTGTGCCGAACATTTACGTCATGATGACATCATCACATGTCACGTGACGTAAAGGGGCATTTTTCGAAACCATATATCTACAAAAGTACAAGTCCGACTAAGTTGGAACGTAATATCTAGGTATG
Source organism: Hippasteria phrygiana (assembly GCA_037893225.1). Taxonomy (NCBI): domain Eukaryota; kingdom Metazoa; phylum Echinodermata; class Asteroidea; order Valvatida; family Goniasteridae; genus Hippasteria; species Hippasteria phrygiana. The sequence goes on from JAZGUH010000488.1 coordinate 170,155, forward strand.
CCACCGGGTGTTATAGATGAACATTGACATGACGTTATGACCAAGTCATAACATGTCACGTGGTGTTATCTTAAAGGGGCACTCGCTAGATTATTGCCCATAGCATTTGTAAACATTTTCTTTCTTACCGGCCAGTTTGGCTACTTTTAAACTTGGCAGACACTTACCCCAACTGCTCAGAATGTGTGCCTAACTTTTACGTCATGATGACGTCATCACATGTCACGTGACGTCATCTTAAAGGGGCATTTTTCGAAGCCATATATCTACAAATGTACAAGTCCGATTCAGTTGAAACACACCATTTAGGTATGCCACCCGGTGTCATAGATGAAAATTGACATGACGTTATGTGATGTCATCTTAAAGGGGCATTCGCTAGGCTATTTCCCATAGCATTTGTACACGATTCCTTTTTTTAAACCAATCCTTCACACATCCAATAACAACATCTTCATCCCTCCGTCATTGTTAACTAACAAACAACTTTAAATATTGCATACACATTTGACATCCAAACTAACAATAAAAAAATTCGAAACAGCCCTGTGTTTGTCCACAAACACTTGCCTCTAGTTTTTGGCTGTTTCGAAAGTTTTTCGAAACAGCCCTTGTTTTCGTTAAGATTTTTTTTTTTTTTTTTTTTTTTTTTTTTTTTTTTTTTTCTTTTTCAGACTTTTGCCCATAGCATTTGTACACGTTTTCTTTCTGCCAGGCACTTTGGCTACTTTTATGCAGCCGATTGCTTTTAAACTTAACAGACACTTAGACCAACTGCTCAGGATGCATGCCGATCTTTTACGTCATGGTGACGTCATCACGTGATTTTTTATGAATTTTTGAATTTTGAAAATCGTAACATTCATTAAATTATATCTAGCGAACAAAACAAGATATTTTCAAAATTCTTTTTGTTATAGCTTTGGTATGTCTCAAAGATATGCCTTAAAAAGCGAAAATTGTGTGACGTCATGATGACGTCATCAAAAATGCTTTTTTTTTTTAACGCATGTAAGGGTCAATCTGATTACAAAAATGTATATATTGAATTTTGCTGTACCCAATTCCAAAATTTCATGATCGTGGCTCACTCAAGTAAGAAATAACAGCCATTTCAAAATTTAGACCAAATTCAATATAACACAAAGGAATTCTGGGACGGGCAGATAACCATGGCTATTATGTGCTTGCTGTTTATAAAAGGGGTTGATTTCTAGTCTTTTTTCAAGTCGCTAAATTTTTGAAGTTTTAGAATCGTAACATTCTTTTCAATATATCTAGCGAACAAAACAAGACATTTTAAAAATTATTTTTGTTATAGCTTTGGTATGTCTCAAAGATATGCCATAAAAAGCGCAAATTGTGTGACGTCATGATGACGTCATGAAAAAAATTCTTTTTTCAAGTCGCTAGAATATTGCACATAGCATTTGTAAACGTTTTCTTTCTTACCGGCCACTTTGGCTACTTTTAAACTTGGCAGACACTTACACCAACTGCTCACAATGTGTGGCGAACTTTTACGTCATGATGACGTCATCACATGTCACGTGACGTCATCTTAAAGGGGCATTTTTTCGAAGCCATATATCTACAAAAGTACAAGTCCGATTAAGTTGAAACGTAATATCTAGGTATGCCACCGGGTGTTATAGATGAACATTGACATGATGTTATGATTACGTCATCACATGTCACGTGACGTCATCTTAAAGGGGCAGTTTTTGAAGCCATATATAAACAAAAGTACAAGTTCGATTAAGTTGAAATGTAATATCCAGGTAGGTCTGCAGGTTTATGGACGAAAATTGACATGACATTATGATGATGATGTCATCACACGTCACGTGACGTCATCTTAAAGGTGCAGTTTTTGAAGCCATATATAAACAAAAGTACAAGTCCGATTAAGTTGAAACATGTATCTAGGTATGCCACCGGGTGTTATAGGTGAACATTGACTTGACGTTATGAAGTGATCACATGTCACGTGATGTCATTTTAAAGGGGCATTCGCTACACTATTCCCCATAACATTTGTACTCGATTTCTTTCTTTAAACCAATCCTTCACACATCCAATAACGTTAATTATTGTATAAACATTTGACTAACTAACACAATAAAAAAAACACGAAACAGCCCTGTGTTTGTCCACGGGACAAACACATAACATGTCTAGTTTTTCTTTTTCTTTTTTTTTTTTTTTTTTTTTTTTGGCTGTTTCGAAAGTTTTTCGAAACAGCCCTTGTTTTCGTTAAGATTTTTTTTTTTTTCTTTTTTTTTTTTTTTGGCTGTTTCGAAAGTTTTTCGAAACAGCCCTTGTTTTCGTTAAGATTTTTTTTTTTTTCTTTTTTTTTTTTTTTTGGCTGTTTCGAAAGTTTTTCGAAACAGCCCTTGTTTTCGTTAAGATTTTTTTTTTTTTCTTTTTTTTTTTTTTTTTTTTTTTTTTTTCTTTTTCAGACTTTTGCCCATAGCGTTTGTACACGATTTCTTTCTGCCAGGGACTTTGGCTACTTTTATGCAGCCGATTGCCTTTAAACTTAACAGACACTTAGACCAACTGCTCAGCATGCATGCCGAACTTTTACGTCATGATGACGTCATCACGTGATTTTTTATGAATTTTTGAATTTTGAAAATCGTAACATTCATTAAATTATATCTAGCGAACAAAACAAGATATTTTCAAAATTCTTTTTCTTATAGCTTTGGTATGTCTCAAAGATATGCCCTAAATTGCGAAAATTGTGTGACGTCATGATGACGTCATCAAAAATATGTTTTTTTGTAAACGCATGTAAGGGTCAATCCGATTACAAAAATGTATACATTGAATTTTCCTGTACCTAATTCCAAAATTTCATGATCGTGGCTCACTCAAGTATGAAATAGGAGCCATTTCAAAATTTAGACCAAATTCAATATAACACAAAGGAATTCTGGGAAGGGCTGATAACCATGGCTATTATGTGCTTGCTGTTTATAAAAGGGGTTGATTTCTAGTCTTTTTTCAAGTCGCTAAATTTTTGAAGTATTAAAATCGTAACATTCTTTTCAATATATCTAGCGAACAAAACAAGATATTTTCAAAATTATTTTTGTTACAGCTTTGGTATGTCTCAAAGATATGCCCTAAAAAGCGAAAATTGTGTGACGTCATGATGACGTCATCAACAAATCTTTTTTTTTTAAACGCATGTAAGGGTCAATCCGATTACAAAAATGTATTCGTTGAATTTTCCTGTACCTAATTCCAAAATTTCATGATCGTGGCTCACTCAAGTATGAAATAGGAGCCATTTCAAAATTTAGACCAAATTCAATATAACACAAAGGAATTCTGGGAAGGGCTGATAACCATGGGTATTATGTGCTTGCTGTTTATAAAAGGGATTGATTTCTAGTCTTTTTTCAAGTCGCTAAATTTTTGAAGTTTTGGAATCGTAACATTCTTTTCAATATATCTAGCGAACAAAACAAGATATTTTCAAAATTCTTTTTGTTATAGCTTTGGTATGTCTCAAAGATATGCCATAAAAAGCGCAAATTGTGTGACGTCATGATGACGTCATAAAAAAAAATCTTTTTTCAAGTCGCTAGAATATTGCCCATAGCATTTGTAAACGTTTTCTTTCTTACCGGCCACTTTGGCTACTTTTAAACTTGGCAGACACTTACCCCAACTGCTCACAATGTGTGCCGAACCTTTACGTCATGATGACGTCATCACATGTCACGTGACGTCATCTTAAAGGGGCATTTTTCGAAGCCATATATTTACAAAAGTACAAGACCGATTAAGTTGGAACGTAATATCTAGGTATGCCACCGGGTGTTATAGATGAACATTGACATGACGTTATGATCAAGTCATAACATGTCACGTGGTGTCATCTTAAAGGGGCACTCGCTAGATTATTGCCCATAGCATTTGTAAACGTTTTCTTTCTTACCGGCCAGTTTGGCTACTTTTAAACTTGGCAGACACTTACCCCAACTGCTCACAATGTGTGCCGAACTTTTACGTCATGATGACGTCATCACATGTCACGTGACGTCATCTGAAAGGGGCATTTTTCGAAGCCATATTTTTACCGAAGTAGAAGTCAGATTAAGTTGAAAAGTAATATCTAGGTAGCCCAGTAGATTATCTTAAACAATTTTGTGTCAGGAATGCTTGTAGGCCGGCATGTGTTATATATGAAAATTGATGCGACGTTATGGTGACGTCATCATATGATTTTATAGTAATTTCTTTACTTTTGAATCTTTAAGCTATAAGGCCTATCTCATCAACTGAACATGCTAATTTCGAAATTCTTATTGTAATTCTTTTTGAAATAGGTTTTTTAGGTAAACAAGTTTTACGTTCTGTGATTTGGGAGGATTTAACATAATTTTCAAAAATAGTTGTATTTTGTTCCACTCAAGTAAATGTTGTCTCAATCGTATTTTGGATTACCTTACTTTTAATTTCCAGTTTATAATTCCCAATGTATTAAAAAAAATGCGTTCTGTGATTTTCTACTGCTCAAATAAAGTTTGTTTCAGCCGTCTATTCTTTAAGGTGTGTTGCGTTAATTACTGGTTTTCAAACACTACATGGGGTATGCTTCGCTCTCACCCACCGCTCTATGTGTGTGTTTGCCTTAAATTGTTAGTTAAGTTTGGTATACAGTGCTAGGCGCCACCGGACAAAATCCGTGAATGAGTTTTTACCAGTAAACTCGTATGCTGCCCTCTACAGTTCACTAAACACAACCAGAGGAGTATTTTTTTAAGTACTACCGCCCTCTTGCGCTAAAAAGTTGACAGGTTTGTCAATTGTGGCAGAGAAACTTTTGACCAGTAAGATTATGTCGAACTTTCCTTGCATTTAACTGTACCTCCCTAGGGTGTGTGGAAAATCATATTACAATTGGAGAATTCAGGACTATTAGGGTTAATAAGACCGTATTTTCTTTCAATTATATACTGTAATAAAAATATACTAGTAAGACTTCATTAAATAACTCTCTTTATTCAAAGGTCTTGTTTTCAAAGAATTCTTTTTATTGCTTCCTACGTGCCACAATTGTCAACATGCATTTTTATCAAGAACATATCACATAATATTAATAAAGATTCAAATTTGAGAGGCAAGTTACTCCAATACAAGCCTGAAAACAAAATGTTGAAGAGAAAAAGTTGTGTATTTAACAAGTGCATTCAGTGAAAAGCACAGAAACAATCATGCGTCTTATAACATTCTTTCCAAATTCTTATTGTAATTCTTTTTGAAATATGTTTTTTACGTCATAGGTAAACAAGTTTTGCGTTCTGTGATTTGGGAGGATTTAACATAATTTTCAAAAATAATTGTTGTATTTTGTTCCACTCAAGTAAATGTTGTCTCAATCGTCATTTGGATTACCTTACATTTAATTTCCAGTTTATAATTCCCAATGTATTAAAACAAATGCGTTCTGTGATTTTCTACTGCTCAAATAAAGTTTGTTTCAGAAGTGCATTCTTTAAGGTGTGTTGCGTTAATTTCTGGTTTTCCGTCTTCAAACACTACAGGGGGTATGCTTCGGTCTCACCCACCGCTCTATGTGTTTGTTTGCCTTAAATTGTTAGTTAAGTTTGGTATACAGTGCTAGGCGCCACCGGACAAAATCCGTGAATGAATTTTTACCAGTAAACTCGTATGCTGCCCTCTACAATTCACTAAACACAACCAGAGGAGTATTTTTGTAAGTACTACCGCCCTCTTGCGCTAAAAAGTTGACAGGTTTGTCAATTGTGGCAGAGAAACTTTTGACCAGTAAGATTATGTCGAACTTTCCTTGCATTTAACTGTACCTCCCTAGGGTGTGTGGAAAATCATATTACAATTGGAGAATTCAGGACTATTAGGGTTAATAAGACCGTATTTTCTTTCAATTATATACTGTAATAAAAATATACTAGTAAGACTTCATTAAATAACTCTCTTTATTCAAAGGTCTTGTTTTCAAAGAATTCTTTTTATTGCTTCCTACGTGCCACAATGTCAACATGCATTTTTATCAAGAACATATCACATAATATTAATAAAGATTCAAATTTGAGAGGCAAGTTACTCCAATACAAGGCTGAAAACAAAATGTTGAAGAGAAAAAGTTGTATTTAACAAGTGCATTCAGTGAAAAGCACACAAACAATCAGGCGTCTTATAACATTCTTTTTGAATTACAGACATACATGATGACGTCATCACATGCCACGTGACGTCATCTTAAAGGGGCAGTTTTTGAAGCTATATATCTACAAAAGTACAAGTTCGATTAAGTTGAAAAGTAATATCTAGGTAGCCCAGTAGGTTTATAGCTGAAAATTGACATGACATTATCATGATTGATGTCATCACATGTCACGTGACGTCATCTTAAAGGGGCAGTTTTGAAGCCATATATCTACAAAAGTACAAATTCGATTAAGTTGAAATGTAATATCCAGGTAGGTCTGCAGGTTCATAGATGAAAATAAACATGACAATAGGACGACGTCATCACATGTCACGTGACGTCATCTTAAAGGGGCAGTTTTGGAAGCCATATATCAACAAAAGTACAAGTTCAATTAAGTTGAAACGTAATATCTAGGTAGGCCAGTAGGTTTATAGATGGAAATTGACATGACATTATCATGATGTCATCACATGTCACGTGATGTCATCTTAAAGGGGCATTCGCTAGACTATATTGCATTTGTACATGTTTTTTTCTTACTGGCACTTTGGGTACTTTTAAAATTGGCAGAATTGCTCAGAATGTGTGTCGAACTTTTATGTCATGATGACGTCATCACATGTCAACTTGACGTCATCTTAAAGGGGCATTTTTCGTAGCCATACATTGTGTATCTACACAAGTACAAGTCCGATTAAGTTGAAACGTAATATCTAAGTATGCTACACGGTGTGTTATAGATGAAAGTTGACATAACGTTATGATGACATCACATGTCACGTGATGTCATCTTAAAGGAGCATTCGCTAGACTATTGCCCATAGCATTTGTACACTTTTTTCTTATTGGCACTTTGGGTACTTTTCAAATTGGCAGACACTTAGACCAACTGCTCAGAATGTGTGTCGAACTTTTACGTCATGATGACATCATCACATGTCACGTGACGTCATCTTAAAGAGGCATTTTTCAAAGCCATATATCTACAAAAGTACAAGTCCGATTAAGTTGAAACATGTATCTAGGTATGCCACCGGGTGTTATAGGTGAACATTGACTTGACGTTATGAAGTGATCACATGTCACGTGATGTCATTTTAAAGGGGCATTCGCTACACTATTCCCCATAACATTTGTACTCGATTTCTTTCTTTAAACCAATCCTTCACACATCCAATAACGTTAATTATTGTATAAACATTTGACTAACTAACACAATAAAAAAAACACGAAACAGCCCTGTGTTTGTCCACGGGACAAACACATAACATGTCTAGTTTTTTTTTTTTTTCTTTTTCAGACTTTTTGCCCATAGCATTTGTACACGTTTTCTTTCTGCCAGGCACTTTGGCTACTTTTATGCAGCCGATTGCCTTTAAATTTAACAGACACTTAGACCAACTGCTCAGGATGCATGCCGAACTTTTACGTCATGATGACGTCATCACGTAATTTTTTATGAATTTTTGAATTTTGAAAATCGTAACATTCATTAAATTATATCTAGCGAACAAAACAAGATATTTTCAAAATTCTTTTTCTTATAGCTTTGGTATGTCTCAAAGATATGCCTTAAAAAGCGAAAATTGTGTGACGTCATGATGACGTCATCAAAAATGCTTTTTTTTTTAACGCATGTAAGGGTCAATCTGATTACAAAAATGTATACATTGTATTTTTCTGTACCCAATTCCAAAATTTCATGATCGTGGCTCACTCAAGTAACAAATGACAGCCATTTCAAAATTTAGACCAAATTCAATATAACACAAAGGAATTCTGGGACGGGCTGATAACCATGGCTATTATGAGCTTGCTGTTTATAAAAGGGGTTGATTTCTAGTCTTTTTTCAAGTCGCTGAATTTTTGAAGTATTAAAATCGTAACATTCTTTTCAATATATCTAGCGAACAAAACAAGATATTTTCAAAATTATTTTTGTTATAGCTTTGGTATGTCTCAAAGATATGCCCTAAAAGGCGAAAATTGTGTGACGTCATGATGACGTCATCAAAAAATTTTTTTTTTTTAACGCATGTAAGGGTCAATCCGATTACAAAAATGTATACATTGTATTTTTCTGCACCCAATTCCAAAATTTCATGATCGTGGCTCACTCAAGTAAGAAATGACAGCCATTTCAAAATTTAGACCAAATTCAATATAACACAAAGGAATTCTGGGACGGGCTGATAACCATGGCTATTATGAGCTTGCTGTTTATAAAAGGGGTTGATTTCTAGTCTTTTTTCAAGTCGCTGAATTTTTGAAGTTTTAAAATCGTAACATTCTTTTCAATATATCTAGCGAACAAAACAAGATATTTTCAAAATTATTTTTGTTACAGCTTTGGTATGTCTCAAAGATATGCCCTAAAATGGCGAAAATTGTGTGACGTCATGATGACGTCATCAACAATATTTTTTTTTTTAAACGCATGTAAGGGTCAATCTGATTACAAAAATGTATACATTGTATTTTTCTGTACCCAATTCCAAAATTTCATGATCGTGGCTCACTCAAGTAAGAAATAACAGCCATTTCAAAATTTAGACCAAATTCAATATAACACAAAGGAATTCTGGGAAGGGCTGATAACCATGGCTATTATGAGCTTGCTGTTTATAAAAGGGGTTGATTTCTAGTCTTTTTTCAAGTCGCTGAATTTTTGAAGTATTAAAATCGTAACATTCTTTTCAATATATCTAGCGAACAAAACAAGATATTTTAAAAATTATTTTTGTTATAGCTTTGGTATGTCTCAAAGATATGCCCTAAAAGGCGAAAATTGTGTGACGTCATGATGACGTCATGAACAATATTTTTTTTTTTTAACGCATGTAAGGGTCAATCCGATTACAAAAATGTATACATTGAATTTTTCTGTACCTAATTCCAAAATTTCATGATCGTGGCTCACTCAAGTAAGAAATAGGAGCCATTTCAAAATTTAGACCAAATTCAATATAACACAAAGGAATTCTGGGAAGGGCAGATAACCATGGCTTAAATGAGCATGCTGTTTATAAAAAGGGTTGATTTGTAGTCTTTTTTTAAGTCGCTGAATTGTTAAATTTTTGGAATCGTAACATTCTTTTCAATATATCTAGCGAACAAAACAAGATATTTTCAAAATTCTTTTTGTTATAGCTTTGGTATGTCTCAAAGATATGCCCTAAAAAGCGAAAATTGTGTGACGTCATGATGACGTCATAAAAAAAATCTTTTTTCAAGTCGCTAGAATATTGCCCATAGCATTTGTAAACGTTTTCTTTCTTACCGGCCACTTTGGCTACTTTTAAACTTGGCAGACACTTACCCCAACTGCTCACAATGTGTGCCGAACCTTTACGTCATGATGACGTCATCACATGTCACGTGACGTCATCTGAAAGGGGAATTTTTCGAAGCCATACTTTTACCGAAGTAGAAGTCAGATTAAGTTGAAAAGTAATATCTAGGTAGCCCAGTAGATTATCTTAAACAATTTTGTGTCAGGAATGCTTGTAGGCCGGCATGTGTTATATATGAAAATTGATGCGACGTTATGGTGACGTCATCATATGATTTTATAGTAATTTTTTTACTTTTGAATCTTTAAGCTATAAGGCCTTTCTCATCAACTGAACATGCTAATTTCGAAATTCTTATTGTAATTCTTTTTGAAATAGGTTTTTTAGGTAAACAAGTTTTACGTTCTGTGATTTGGGAGGATTTAACATAATTTTCAAAAATAGTTGTTGTATTTTGTTCCACTCAAGTAAATGTTGTCTCAATCGTATTTTGGATTACCTTACTTTTAATTTCCAGTTTATAATTCCCAATGTATTAAAAAAAATGCGTTCTGTGATTTTCTACTGCTCAAATAAAGTTTGTTTCAGCCGTCTATTCTTTAAGGTGTGTTGCGTTAATTATTAGTTTTCCGTTTTCAAACACTACATGGGGTATGCTTCGCTCTCACCCAACGCTCTATGTGTGTGTTTGCCTTAAATTGTTAGTTAAGTTTGGTATACAGTGCTAGGCGCCACCGGACAAAATCCGTGAATGAATTTTTACCAGTAAACTCGTATGCTGCCCTCTACAGTTCACTAAACACAACCAGAGGAGTATTTTTTTAAGTACTACCGCCCTCTTGCGCTAAAAAGTTGACAGGTTTGTCAATTGTGGCAGAGAAACTTTTGACCAGTAAGATTATGTCGAACTTTCCTTGCATTTAACTGTACCTCCCTAGGGTGTGTGGAAAATCATATTACAATTGGAGAATTCAGGACTATTAGGGTTAATAAGACCGTATTTTCTTTCAATTATATACTGTAATAAAAATATACCAGTAAGACTTCATTAAATAACTCTCTTTATTCAAAGGTCTTGTTTTCAAAGAATTCTTTTTATTGCTTCCTACGTGCCACAATGTCAACATGCATTTTTATCAAGAACATATCACATAATATTAATAAAGATTCAAATTTGAGAGGCAAGTTACTCCAATACAAGCCTGAAAACAAAATGTTGAAGAGAAAAAGTTGTGTATTTAACAAGTGCATTCAGTGAAAAGCACAGAAACAATCATGCGTCTTATAACATTCTTTCCAAATTCTTATTGTAATTCTTTTTGAAATATGTTTTTTACGTCATAGGTAAACAAGTTTTGCGTTCTGTGATTTGGGAGGATTTAACATAATTTTCAAAAATAATTGTTGTATTTTGTTCCACTCAAGTAAATGTTGTCTCAATCGTCTTTTGGATTACCTTACATTTAATTTCCAGTTTATAATTCCCAATGTATTAAACAAAATGCGTTCTGTGATTTTCTACTGCTCAAATAAAGTTTGTTTCAGCCGTCTATTCTTTAAGGTGTGTTGCGTTAATTACTGGTTTTCCGTTTTCAAACACTACATGGGGTATGCTTCGCTCTCACCCACCGCTCTATGTGTGTGTTTGCCTTAAATTGTTAGTTAAGTTTGGTATACAGTGCTAGGCGCCACCGGACAAAATCCGTGAATGAGTTTTTACCAGTAAACTCGTATGCTGCCCTCTACAGTTCACTAAACACAACCAGAGGAGTATTTTTTTAAGTACTACCGCCCTCTTGCGCTAAAAAGTTGACAGGTTTGTCAATTGTGGCAGAGAAACTTTTGACCAGTAAGATTATGTCGAACTTTCCTTGCATTTAACTGTACCTCCCTAGGGTGTGTGGAAAATCATATTACAATTGGAGAATTCAGGACTATTAGGGTTAATAAGACCGTATTTTCTTTCAATTATATACTGTAATAAAAATATACTAGTAAGACTTCATTAAATAACTCTCTTTATTCAAAGGTCTTGTTTTCAAAGAATTTTTTTTATTGCTTCCTACGTGCCACAATGTCAACATGCATTTTTATCAAGAACATATCACATAATATTAATATAGATTCAAATTTGAGAGGCAAGTTACTCCAATACAAGCCTGAAAACAAAATGTTGAAGAGAAAAAGTTGTGTATTTAACAAGTGCATTCAGTGAAAAGCACAGAAACAATCAGGCGTCTTATAACATTCTTTTTGAATTACAGACATACATGATGACGTCATCACATGCCACGTGACGTCATCTTAAAGGGGCAGTTTTTGAAGCTATATATCTACAAAAGTACAAGTTCGATTAAGTTGAAAAGTAATATCTAGGTAGCCCAGTAGGTTTATAGCTGAAAATTGACATGACATTATCATGATTGATGTCATCACATGTCACGTGACGTCATCTTAAAGGGGCAGTTTTGAAGCCATATATCTACAAAAGTACAAATTCGATTAAGTTGAAATGTAATATCCAGGTAGGTCTGCAGGTTCATAGATGAAAATAAACATGACAATAGGACGACGTCATCACATGTCACGTGACGTCATCTTAAAGGGGCAGTTTTGGAAGCCATATATCAACAAAAGTACAAGTTCAATTAAGTTGAAACGTAATATCTAGGTAGGCCAGTAGGTTTATAGATGGAAATTGACATGACATTATCATGATGTCATCACATGTCACGTGATGTCATCTTAAAGGGGCATTCGCTAGACTATTGCATTTGTACATGTTTTTTTCTTACTGGCACTTTGGGTACTTTTAAAATTGGCAGACACTTAGACCAACTGCTCAGAATGTGTGTCGAACTTTTATGTCATGATGACGTCATCACATGTCAACTTGACGTCATCTTAAAAGGGCATTTTTCGTAGCCATACATTGTGTATCTACAAAAGTACAAGTCCGATTAAGTTGAAACGTAATATCTAAGTATGCTACACGGTGTGTTATAGATGAAAGTTGACATAACGTTATGATGACATCACATGTCACGTGATGTCATCTTAAAGGAGCATTCGCTAGACTATTGCCCATAGCATTTGTACACTTTTTTCTTATTGGCACTTTGGGTACTTTTCAAATTGGCAGACACTTAGACCAACTGCTCAGAATGTGTGTCGAACTTTTACGTCATGATGACATCATCACATGTCACGTGACGTCATCTTAAAGAGGCATTTTTCAAAGCCATATATCTACAAAAGTACAAGTCCGATTAAGTTCAAACATGTATCTAGGTATGCCACCGGGTGTTATAGGTGAACATTGACTTGACGTTATGAAGTGATCACATGTCACGTGATGTCATTTTAAAGGAGCATTCGCTACACTATTCCCCATAACATTTGTACTCGATTTCTTTCTTTAAACCAATCCTTCACACATCCAATAACGTTAATTATTGTATAAACATTTGACTAACTAACACAATAAAAAAAACACGAAACAGCCCTGTGTTTGTCCACGGGACAAACACATAACATGTCTAGTTTTTTTTTTTTTTTCTTTTTCAGACTTTTTGCCCATAGCATTTGTACACGTTTTCTTTCTGCCAGGCACTTTGGCTACTTTTATGCAGCCGATTGCCTTTAAATTTAACAGACACTTAGACCAACTGCTCAGGATGCATGCCGAACTTTTACGTCATGATGACGTCATCACGTAATTTTTTATGAATTTTTGAATTTTGAAAATCGTAACATTCATTAAATTATATCTAGCGAACCAAATAAGATATTTTCAAAATTCTTTTTCTTATGGCTTTGGTATGTCTCAAAGATATGCCCTAAATTGCGAAAATTGTGTGACGTCATGATGACGTCATCAAAAATGTGTTTTTTTGTTAACGCATGTAAGGGTCAATCCGATTACAAAAATGTATATATTGAATTTTCCTGTACCCAATTCCAAAATTTCATGATCGTGGCTCACTCAAGTATGAAATAGGAGCCATTTCAAAATTTAGACCAAATTCAATATAACACAAAGGAATTCTGGGAAGGGCTGATAACCATGGGTATTATGTGCTTGCTGTTTATAAAAGGGTTGATTTCTAGTCTTTTTTCAAGTCGCCAAATTTTTGAAGTATTAAAATCGTAACATTCTTTTCAATATATCTAGCGAACAAAACAAGATATTTTCAAAATTATTTTTGTTACAGCTTTGGTATGTCTCAAAGATATGCCCTAAAAAGCGAAAATTGTGTGACGTCATGATGACGTCATCAACAAATCTTTTTTTTTTTAACGCATGTAAGGGTCAATCCGATTACAAAAATGTATACATTGTATTTTTCTGTACCCAATTCCAAAATTTCATGATCGTGGCTCACTCAAGTAAGAAATGACAGCCATTTCAAAATTTAGACCAAATTCAATATAACACAAAGGAATTCTGGGACGGGCTGATAACCATGGCTATTATGAGCTTGCTGTTTATAAACGGGGTTGATTTCTAGTCTTTTTTCAAGTCGCTGAATTTTTGAAGTTTTAAAATCGTAACATTCTTTTCAATATATCTAGCGAACAAAACAAGATATTTTCAAAATTATTTTTGTTACAGCTTTGGTATGTCTCAAAGATATGCCCTAAATGGCGAAAATTGTGTGACGTCATGATGACGTCATAAAAAAATTCTTTTTTTTAAGTCGCTAGAATATTGCCCATAGCATTTGTAAACTTTTTCTTTCTTACCGGCCACTTTGGCTACTTTTAAACTTGGCAGACACTTACCCCAACTGCTCACAATGTGTGCCGAACCTTTACGTCATGATGACGTCATCACATGTCACGTGACGTCATCTTAAAGGGGCATTTTTCGAAGCCATATCGTCACACAAAAAGTACAAGACCGATTAAGTTGGAACGTAATATCTAGGTATGCCACCGGGTGTTATAGATGAACATTGACATGACGTTATGATCAAGTCATAACATGTCACGTGGTGTCATCTTAAAGGGGCACTCGCTAGATTATTGCCCATAGCATTTGTAAACGTTTTCTTTCTTACCGGCCAGTTTGGCTACTTTTAAACTTGGCAGACACTTACCCCAACTGCTCACAATATGTGCCGAACTTTTACGTCATGATGACGTCATCACATGCCACGTGACGTCATCTGAAAGGGGCATTTTTCGAAGCCATATTTTTACCGAAGTAGAAGTCAGATTAAGTTGAAAAGTAATATCTAGGTAGCCCAGTAGATTATCTTAAACAATTTTGTGTCAGGAATGCTTGTAGGCCGGCATGTGTTATATATGAAAATTGATGCGACGTTGTGGTGACGTCATCATATGATTTTAGAGTAATTGTTTTACTTTTGAATCTTTAAGCTATAAGGCCTATCTCATCAACTGAACATGCTAATTTCGAAATTCTTATTGTAATTCTTTTTGAAATAGGTTGTTTAGGTAAACAAGTTTTACGTTCTGTGATTTGGGAGGATTTAACATAATTTTCAAAAATAATTGTTGTATTTTGTTCCACTCAAGTAAATGTTGTCTCAATCGTCATTTGGATTACCTTACATTTAATTTCCAGTTTATAATTCCCAATGTATTAAAACAAATGCGTTCTGTGATTTTCTACTGCTCAAATAAAGTTTGTTTCAGCCGTGCATTCTTTAAGGTGTGTTGCGTTAATTTCTGGTTTTCCGTCTTCAAACACTACAGGGGGTATGCTTCGGTCTCACCCACCGCTCTATGTGTTTGTTTGCCTTAAATTGTTAGTTAAGTTTGGTATACAGTGCTAGGCGCCACCGGACAAAATCCGTGAATGAATTTTTACCAGTAAACTCGTATGCTGCCCTCTACAATTCACTAAACACAACCAGAGGAGTATTTTTGTAAGTACTACCGCCCTCTTGCGCTAAAAAGTTGACAGGTTTGTCAATTGTGGCAGAGAAACTTTTGACCAGCAAGATTATGTCGGACTTTCTTTGCATTTAACTGTACCTCCCTAGGGTGTGTGGAAAATCATATTAAAATTTGAGAATTCAGGACTATTAGGGTTAATAAGACCGTATTTTCTTTCAATTATATACTGTAATAAAAATATACCAGTAAGACTTCATTAAATAACTCTCTTCATTCAAAGGTCTTGTTTTCAAAGAATTCTTTTTATTGCTTCCTACGTGCCACAATGTCAACATGCATTTTTATCAAGAACATATCACATAATATTAATAAAGATTCAAATTTGAGAGGCAAGTTACTCCAATACAAGGCTGAAAACAAAATGTTGAAGAGAAAAAGTTGTATTTAACAAGTGCATTCAGTGAAAAGCACACAAACAATCAGGCGTCTTATAACATTCTTTTTGAATTACAGACATACATGATGACGTCATCACATGCCACGTGACGTCATCTTAAAGGGGCAGTTTTTGAAGCTATATATCTACAAAAGTACAAGTTCGATTAAGTTGAAAAGTAATATCTAGGTAGCCCAGTAGGTTTATAGCTGAAAATTGACATGACATTATCATGATTGATGTCATCACATGTCACGTGACGTCATCTTAAAGGGGCAGTTTTGAAGCCATATATCTACAAAAGTACAAATTCGATTAAGTTGAAATGTAATATCCAGGTAGGTCTGCAGGTTCATAGATGAAAATAAACATGACAATAGGACGACGTCATCACATGTCACGTGACGTCATCTTAAAGGGGCAGTTTTGGAAGCCATATATCAACAAAAGTACAAGTTCAATTAAGTTGAAACGTAATATCTAGGTAGGCCAGTAGGTTTATAGATGGAAATTGACATGACATTATCATGATGTCATCACATGTCACGTGATGTCATCTTAAAGGGGCATTCGCTAGACTATATTGCATTTGTACATGTTTTTTTCTTACTGGCACTTTGGGTACTTTTAAAATTGGCAGAATTGCTCAGAATGTGTGTCGAACTTTTATGTCATGATGACGTCATCACATGTCAACTTGACGTCATCTTAAAGGGGCATTTTTCGTAGCCATACATTGTGTATCTACACAAGTACAAGTCCGATTAAGTTGAAACGTAATATCTAAGTATGCTACACGGTGTGTTATAGATGAAAGTTGACATAACGTTATGATGACATCACATGTCACGTGATGTCATCTTAAAGGAGCATTCGCTAGACTATTGCCCATAGCATTTGTACACTTTTTTCTTATTGGCACTTTGGGTACTTTTCAAATTGGCAGACACTTAATACCAACTGCTCAGAATGTGTGTCGAACTTTTACGTCATGATGACATCATCACATGTCACGTGACGTCATCTTAAAGAGGCATTTTTCAAAGCCATATATCTACAAAAGTACAAGTCCGATTAAGTTGAAACATGTATCTAGGTATGCCACCGGGTGTTATAGGTGAACATTGACTTGACGTTATGAAGTGATCACATGTCACGTGATGTCATTTTAAAGGGGCATTCGCTACACTATTCCCCATAACATTTGTACTCGATTTCTTTCTTTAAACCAATCCTTCACACATCCAATAACGTTAATTATTGTATAAACATTTGACTAACTAACACAATAAAAAAAACACGAAACAGCCCTGTGTTTGTCCACGGGACAAACACATAACATGTCTAGTTTTTTTTTTTTTTCTTTTTCAGACTTTTGCCCATAGCGTTTGTACACGATTTCTTTCTACCAGGGACTTTGGCTACTTTTATGCAGCCGATTGCCTTTAAACTTAACAGACACTTAGACCAACTACTCAGGATGCATGCCGAACTTTTACGTCATGATGACGTCATCACGTGATTTTTTATGAATTTTTGAATTTTGAAAATCGTAACATTTATTAAATTATATCTAGCGAACAAAACAAGATATTTTCAAAATTATTTTTGTTATAGCTTTGGTATGTCTCAAAGATATGCCCTAAAAGGCAAAAATTGTGTGACGTCATGATGACGTCATCAAACAATTGTTTTTTTTAAACTCATGTTAGGGTCAATCCGATTACAAAAATGTATACATTGAATTTTTCTGTACGTAATTCCAAAATTTCATGATCGTGGCTCACTCAAGTAAGAAATGACAGCCATTTGAAAATTTAGACCAAATTCAATATAACACAAAAGAATTCTGGGACGGGCAGATAACCATGGCTATTATGTGCATGCTGTTTATAAAAGGGGTTGATTTCTAGTCTTTTTTCAAGTCGCTGAATTTTAGATTTTTTTAAATCGTAACATTCTTTTCAATATATCTAGCGAACAAAACAAGACATTTTAAAAATTCTTTTTGTTATAGCTTTGGTATGTCTCAAAGATATGCCCTAAAAAGCGAAAATTGTGTGACGTCATGATGACGTCATCAAAAATATGTTTTTTTTTTAACGCATGTAAGGGTCAATCCGATTACAAAAATGTATACATTGAATTTTCCTGTACCCAATTCCAAAATTTCATGATCGTGGCTCACTCAAGTAAGAAATGACAGCCATTTCAAAATTTAGACCAAATTCAATATAACACAAAGGAATTCTGGGACGGGCAGATAACCATGGCTATTATGTGCTTGATGTTTATAAAAGGGGTTGATTTCTAGTCTTTTTTCAAGTCGCTGAATTTTTGAAGTATTAAAATCGTAACATTCTTTTCAATATATCTAGCCAACAAAACAAGATATTTTCAAAATTCTTTTTGTTATAGCTTTGGTATGTCTCAAAGATATGCCCTAAAAGGCGAAAATTGTGTGACGTCATGATGACGTCATCAACAAATCTTTTTTTTTTAAACGCATGTAAGGGTCAATCCGATTACAAAAATGTATTCGTTGAATTTTCCTGTACCTAATTCCAAAATTTCATGATCGTGGCTCACTCAAGTGTGAAATAGGAGCCATTTCAAAATTTAGACCAAATTCAATATAACACAAAGGAATTCTGGGAAGGGCTGATAACCATGGGTATTATGTGCTTGCTGTTTATAAAACGGGTTGATTTCTAGTCTTTTTTCAAGTCGCTAAATTTTTGAAGTTTTAGAATCGTAACATTCTTTTCAATATATCTAGCGAACAAAACAAGATATTTAAAAAATTATTTTTGTTATAGCTTTGGTATGTCTCAAAGATATGCCATAAAAAGCGCAAATTGTGTGACGTCATGATGACGTCATGAAAAAAATTCTTTTTTCAAGTCGCTAGAATATTGCACATAGCATTTGTAAACGTTTTCTTTCTTACCGGCCACTTTGGCTACTTTTAAACTTGGCAGACACTTACACCAACTGCTCACAATGTGTGGCGAACTTTTACGTCATGATGACGTCATCACATGTCACGTGACGTCATCTTAAAGGGGCATTTTTTCGAAGCCATATATCTACAAAAGTACAAGTCCGATTAAGTTGAAACGTAATATCTAGGTATGCCACCGGGTGTTATAGATGAACATTGACATGATGTTATGATTACGTCATCACATGTCACGTGACGTCATCTTAAAGGGGCAGTTTTTGAAGCCATATATAAACAAAAGTACAAGTTTGATTAAGGTGAAATGTAATATCCAGGTAGGTCTGCAGGTTTATGGACGAAAATTGACATGACATTATGATGATGATGTCATCACACGTCACGTGACGTCATCTTAAAGGTGCAGTTTTTGAAGCCATATATAAACAAAAGTACAAGTCCGATTAAGTTGAAACATGTATCTAGGTATGCCACCGGGTGTTATAGGTGAACATTTACTTGACGTTATGAAGTGATCACATGTCACGTGATGTCATTTTAAAGGGGCATTCGCTACACTATTCCCCATAACATTTTGTACTCGATTTCTTTCTTTAAACCAATCCTTCACACATCCAATAACGTTAATTATTGTATAAACATTTGACTAACTAACACAATAAAAAAAACACGAAACAGCCCTGTGTTTGTCCACGGGACAAACACATAACATGTCTAGTTTTTTTTTGCTTCTTTTTCAGACTTTTTGCCCATAGACTTTGTACACGTTTTCGTTCTGCCAGGCACTTTGGCTACTTTTATGCAGCCGATTGCATTTAAACTTAGCAGACACTTAGACCAACTGCTCAGAATGCATGCCGAACTTTTACGTCATGATGACGTCATCACGTGATTTTTTATGAATTTTTGAATTTTGAAAATCGTAACATTCATTAAATTATATCTAGCGAACAAAACAAGATATTTTCAAAATTCTTTTTGTTATAGCTTTGGTATGTCTCAAAGATATGCCTTAAAAAGCGAAAATTGTGTGACGTCATGATGACGTCATCAAAAATGGTTTTTTTTTTTTACGCATGTAAGGGTCAATCTGATTACAAAAATGTATATATTGAATTTTGCTGTACCCAATTCCAAAATTTCATGATCGTGGCTCACTCAAGTAAGAAATAACAGCCATTTCAAAATTTAGACCAAATTCAATATAACACAAAGGAATTCTGGGACGGGCAGATAACCATGGCTATTATGTGCTTGATGTTTATAAAAGGGGTTGATTTCTAGTCTTTTTTCAAGTCGCTGAATTTTTGAAGTATTAAAATCGTAACATTCTTTTCAATATATCTAGCGAACAAAACAAGATATTTTCAAAATTCTTTTTGTTATAGCTTTGGTATGTCTCAAAGATATGCCCTAAAAGGCGAAAATTGTGTGACGTCATGATGACGTCATCAACAAATCTTTTTTTTTTAAACGCATGTAAGGGTCAATCCGATTACAAAAATGTATTCGTTGAATTTTCCTGTACCTAATTCCAAAATTTCATGATCGTGGCTCACTCAAGTGTGAAATAGGAGCCATTTCAAAATTTAGACCAAATTCAATATAACACAAAGGAATTCTGGGAAGGGCTGATAACCATGGGTATTATGTGCTTGCTGTTTATAAAACGGGTTGATTTCTAGTCTTTTTTCAAGTCGCTAAATTTTTGAAGTTTTAGAATCGTAACATTCTTTTCAATATATCTAGCGAACAAAACAAGATATTTTCAAAATTCTTTTTGTTATAGCTTTGGTATGTCTCAAAGATATGCCCTAAAAAGCGCAAATTGTGTGACGTCATGATGACGTCATGAAAAAAATTCTTTTTTCAAGTCGCTAGAATATTGCACATAGCATTTGTAAACGTTTTCTTTCTTACCGGCCACTTTGGCTACTTTTAAACTTGGCAGACACTTACACCAACTGCTCACAATGTGTGCCGAACTTTTACGTCATGAGACGTCATCACATGTTACGTGACGTCATCTTAAAGGGGCATTTTTCGAAGCCATATATCTACAAAAGTACAAGTCCGATTAAGTTGGAACGTAATATCTAGGTATGCCACCGGGTGTTATAGATGAACATTGACATGACATTATGATCAAGTCATAACATGTCACGTGGTGTCATCTTAAAGGGGCATTCGCTAGATTATTGCCCATAGCATTTGTAAACGTTTTCTTTCTTACCGGCCAGTTTGGCTACTTTTAAACTTGGCAGACACTTACCCCAACTGCTCAGAATGTGTGCCTAACTTTTACGTCATGATGACGTCATTACATGTCACGTGACGTCATCTTAAAGGGGCATTTTTCGAAGCCATATATCTACAAATGTACAAGTCCGATTCAGTTGAAACACACTATTTAGGTATGCCACCCGGTGTCATAGATGAAAATTGACATGACGTTATGATGAAGTCATTACATGTTATGTGATGTCATCTTAAAGGGGCATTCGCTAGGCTATTTCCCATAGCATTTGTACACGATTCCTTTTTTAAACCAATCCTTCACACATCCAATAACAACATCTTCATCCCTCCGTCATTGTTAACTAACAAACAACTTTAAATATTGCATACACATTTGACATCCAAACTAACAATAAAAAAATTAGAAACAGCCCTGTGTTTGTCCACAAACACTTGCCTCTAGTTTTTTGGCTGTTTCGAAAGTTTTTCGAAACAGCCCTTGTTTTCGTTAAGATTTTTTTTTTTTTCTTTTTTTTTTTTTTTTCTTTTTCAGACTTTTGCCCATAGCATTTGTACACGATTTCTTTCTGCCAGGCACTTTGGCTACTTTTATGCAGCCGATTGCCTTTAAACTTAACAGACACTTAGACCAACTGCTCATAATGCATGCCGATCTTTTACGTCATGATGACGTCATCACGTGATTTTTTATGAATTTTTGAAATTTGAAAATCGTAACATTCTTTTTAATATATCTAGCGAACAAAACAAGATATTTTCAAAATTCTTTTTGTTATAGGTTTGGTATGTCTCAAAGATATGCCCTAAAAGGCAAAAATTGTGTGACGTCATGATGACGTCATCAAAAATGCTTTTTTTTTTTTACGCATGTAAGGGTCAATCCGATTACAAAAATGTATATATTGAATTTTCCTGTACCTAATTCCAAAATTTCATGATCGTGGCTCACTTAAGTAAGAAATAGGAGCCATTTCAAAATTTAGACCAAATTCAATATAACACAAAGGAATTCTGGGAAGGGCTGATAACCATGGCTTAAATGTGCATGCTGTTTATAAAAAGGGGTTGATTTCTAGTCTTTTTTCAAGTCGCTGAATTTTTGAAGTATTAAAACCGTAACATTCTTTTCACTATATCTAGCGAGCAAAACAAGATATTTTCAAAATTATTTTTGTTATAGCTTTGGTATGTCTCAAAGATATGCCCTAAAAGGCGAAAATTGTGTGACGTCATGATGACGTCATCAACAATATTTTTTTTTTTAAACGCATGTAAGGGTCAATCTGATTACAAAAATGTATATATTGAATTTTCCTGTACCTAATTCCAAAATGTCATGATCGTGGCTCACTCAAGTAAGAAATAGGAGCCATTTCAAAATTTAGACCAAATTCAATATAACACAAAGGAATTCTGGGAAGGGCAGATAACCATGGCTTAAATGTGCATGCTGTTTATAAAAATGGTTGATTTGTAGTCTTTTTTCAAGTCGCTAAATTATTAAAAAAATTTCAATCATAACATTCTTTTCAATATATCTAGCGAACAAAACAAGATATTTTCAAAATGCTTTTTGTTATAGCTTTGGTATGTCTCAAAGATATGCCCTAAAAAGCGAAAATTGTGTGACGTCATGATGACGTCATAACAAAAAAGTTTGTTCAAGTCGCTATAATATTGCCCATAGCATTTGTAAACGTTTTCTTTCTTACCGGCCACTTTGGCTACTTTTAAACTTGGCAGACACTTACCCCAACTGCTCACAATGTGTGCCGATAGTTATGTCATGATGACGTCATCACATGTCACGTGACGTCATCTTAAAGGGGCATTTTTCGAAGCCATATATAAACAAAAGTACAAGTCCGATTAAGTTGAAAAATAATACCTAGGTAGCCCAGTAGGTTTATAGATGAAAATTGACATGACATGATGATGACGTCATCACATGCCACATGACGTCATCTTAAAGGGACAGTTTTTGGAGCCATATATAAACAAAAGTACAAGTCCGATTAAGTTGAAAAGTAATATCTAGGTAGCCCAGTACATATAGGTTTATAGATGAAAATTGACTTGACATTATGATGATGTCATCACATGTCACGTGACGTCATCTTAAAGGGGCAGTTTTTAAGGCCATATAAACAAAAGTATCAGTCCGATTAAGTTGAAAAGTAATATCTAGGTAGCCCAGTACATATAGGTTTATATATGATAAGTGACTTGACATTATGATGACGTCATCACATGTAACGTGACGTCATCTTAAAGGGGCTGTTTATGAAGCCATATATAAACAAAATTATAAGTCCGATTAAGTTGAAAAGTAATATCTAGGCAGGTCAGCAAGTTTATAGATGAACATTTATGTGACGTTATGATGACGTCATCACATGTTACTACTACAAACAACTTTAATTAATTTCAAAATTACCAAAGAAAACTGGCAGCAGCGCGATTGTTTGACAACCTTAAATTATTGTATTCACATTTCACATCCAAACTAAAAAAACAAAAACGAAACAGCCCTGTGTTTGTCCACAAACACCAGCCTCATGCCTCTAGTTTTTTCTTTCTTTTTTTTTTTTTTCTTTTTCAGACTTTTGCCCATAGCATTTGTACACGATTTCTTTCTGCCAGGCACTTTGGCTACTTTTAAGCAACCGATTGCATTTAAACTTAGCAGACACTTAGACCAACTGCTCAGAATGCATGCCGAACTTTTACGTCATGATGACGTCATCACGTGATTTTTTATGAATTTTTGAAATTTGAAAATCGTAACATTCATTAAATTATATCTAGCGAACAAAACAAGATATTTTCAAAATTCTTTTTCTTATAGCTTTGGTATGTCTCAAAGATATGCCCTAAATTGCGAAAATTGTGTGACGTCATGATGACGTCATCAAAAATGTTTTTTTTTGTTAACGCATGTAAGGGTCAATCCGATTACAAAAATGTATATATTGAATTTTCCTGTACCCAATTCCAAAATTTCATGATCGTGGCTCACTCAAGTAAGAAATAACAGCCATTTCAAAATTTAGACCAAATTCAATATAACACAAAGGAATTCTGGGACGGATTGATAACCATGGCTATTATGAGCTTGCTGTTTATAAAAGGGTTGATTTCTAGTCTTTTTTCAAGTCGCTGAATTTTTGAAGTTTTAAAATCGTAACATTCTTTTCAATATATCTAGCGAACAAAACAAGATATTTTCAAAATTATTTTTGTTACAGCTTTGGTATGTCTCAAAGATATGCCCTAAATGGCGAAAATTGTGTGACGTCATGATGACGTCATCAACAATATTTTTTTTTTTAAACGCATGTAAGGGTCAATCTGATTACAAAAATGTATACATTGAATTTTCCTGTACCTAATTCCAAAATTTCGTGATCGTGGCTCACTCAAGTAAGAAATAGGAGCCATTTCAAAATGTAGACCAAATTCAATATAACACAAAGGAATTCTGGGAAGGGCTGATAACCATGGCTTAAATGTGCATGCTGTTTATAAAAAGGGTTGATTTGTAGTCTTTTTTCAAGTCGCTGAATTCTTGAAGTTTTATAATCGTAACATTCTTTTCAATATATCTAGCGAACAAAACAAGATATTTTCAAAATTCTTTTTGTTATAGCTTTGGTATGTTTCAAAGATATGCCCTAAAAGGCAAAAATTGTGTGACGTCATGATGACGTCATCAACAAATCTTTTTTTTTTAAACGCATGTAAGGGTCAATCCGATTACAAAAATGTAATCATTAAATTTGTCTGTACGTAATTTCAAAATTTCATGATCGTGGCTCACTCAAGTAAGAAATGACAGCCATTTCAAAATTTAGACCAAATTCAATATAACACAAAGGAATTCTGGGGCGGGCAGATAACCATGGCTATTATGTGCTTGCTGTTTATAAAAGGGGTTGATTTCTAGTCTTTTTTCAAGTCGCTGAATTTTTGAAGTTTTAAAATCGTAACATTCTTTTCAATATATCTAGCGAACAAAACAAGATATTTTCAAAATTATTTTTGTTACAGCTTTGGTATTTCTCAAAGATATGCCCTGAAAAGCGAAAATTGTGTGACGTCATGATGACGTCATCAACAAATCTTTTTTTTTAAACGCATGTAAGGGTCAATCCGATTACAAAAATGTAATCATTGAATTTTTCTGTACGTAATTCCAAAATTTCATGATCGTGGCTCACTCAAGTAAGAAATGACAGCCATTTCAAAATTTAGACCAAATTCAATATAACACAAAGGAATTGTGGGAAGGGCGGATAACCATGACTTAAATGTGCATGCTGTTTATAAAAAGGGTTGATTTGTAGTCTTTTTTCAAGTCGCTGAATCTTTAATTTTTTTAAATCGTAACATTCTTTTCAATATATCTAGCGAACAAAACAAGATATTTTCAAAATTATTTTTGTTATAGCTTTGGTATGTAATTACAGATATGCCCTATGAGGCGAAAATTGTGTGACGTCATGATGACGTCATCAAAATTTTTTTTTTTTTTAACGCATCTAAGGGTCAATCCGATTACAAAAATGTATACATTCAATTTTTTTGTACCCAATTCCAAAATTTCATGATCGTGGCGCACTCAAGTAAGAAATAACAGCCATTTCAAAATTTAGACCAAATTCAATATAACACAAAGGAATTCTGGGAAGGACTGATAACCATGGCTTAAATGTGCTTGCTGTTTATAAAAGGGGTTGATTTCTTGTCTTTTTTCAAGTCGCTGAATTTTTGAAGTTCTAAAATCGTAACATTCTTTTCACTATATCTAGCGAACAAAACAAGATATTTTCAAAATTCTTTTTGTTATAGCTTTGGTATGTCTCAAAGATATGCCCTAAAAAGCGAAAATTGTGTGACGTCATGATGACGTCATAAAAAAATTCTTTTTTCAAGTCGATAGAATATTGCCCATAGCATTTGTAAACGTTTACTTTCTTACCGGCCACATTGGCTACTTTTAAACTTGGCAGACACTTACCCCAACTGCTCACAATGTGTGCCGAACTTTTACGTCCTTATGACGTCATCACATGTCACGTGACGTCATCTTAAAGGGGCATTTTTCGAAGCCATATATCTACAAAAGTACAAGTCCGATTCAGTTGGAACGTAAGGTATGCCACCTGGTGTTATAGATGAAAATTGACATGACGTTATGATCAAGTCATAACATGTCACGTGGTGTCATCTTAAAGGGGCACTCGCTAGATTATTGCCTATAGCATTTGTACACGTTTTCTTTCTTACCGGCACTTTGGGTACTTTTAAACTTGGCAGACACTTAGACTAACTGCTCACAATGTGTGCCGAACTTTTACCTCTTGATGACGTCATGACATGCCACGTGACGTCATCTTAAAGGGGCAGTTTTTGAAGCCATATATCTACAAAAGTACAAATTCGATTAAGTTGAAAAGTAATATCTAGGTAGCCCAGTAGGTTTATAGATAAAAATTGAATTGACGTTATGATGACGTCATCACATGTCACGTGACGTCATCTTAAAGGGGCAGTTTTTGAAGCCATATATAAACAAAATTACAAGTTCGATTAAGTTGAAAAGTAATATCTAGGTAGCCCAGTAGGTTTATAGCTGAAAATTGACATGACATTATCATGATGTCATCACATGTCACGTGACGTCATCTTAAAGGGGCAGTTTTTGAAGCCACATATAAACAAAAGTACAAGTTCGATTAAGTTGAAATGTAATATCTAGGTACGTCTGCAAGTTTATAGATGAAAATTGACATGACATTATGATGATGTCATCACATGTCACGTGACGTCATCTTAAAGGTGGATTCTTCGAAGCCATATATCTACAGAATTACAAGTCCAATGAAATTGAAACGTGATATGTAGGTATGCTAGCAGGCGTTATTGACAAAAATTACATGACGTCATGATGACATCATTATACGATTTTCTAGTAATTTTTAAGTTTTTAAACCCCAAAGCCATATCTCATCAAACCTACATGCTAATTTCAAAAAACAATTTGTAATACATTTGTTAGGTGATAGGTACTTACATATGAATGTGCAAAATGTGTGACATCACAATGACATCATCATGGTCACAAACTGCAAGTATGCTCACATTTCCAAAACAATTATGATTAAGGATACGTAATTGCTTGAATGTAAAACAAGATTTTGTTTCATCTACCATTGATATCTCATCAAGAATTAGAATCATACTCCCACAAAAAAAACAAAAACACCCGAAACAGCCCTGTGTTTGTACACAAACACCAGTTTCTAGTTTTCCCAATGTTTTCCTCAGCTGTTTTCGCAAATTTGTCAAACCTTTCGATGCATCTTCTGCAGCGGCGGCAAATACTGTCATTGAGAATGAGCTGCTTTCTTGAATTGAACTGGATAAATGAGTAATTTACTAGCGATTGGAACAATTTTGATTTCCGGCCTCGACTCGAATTTATAATATGTGTGCCTTTTCTATCTCTGTTTAAACATAAAATACATGTATTTCCTGACCAGAAAAAAATCCATATCGTTTATCGTAGCCACCAAGACTAGAGGCCTTGTCTTGATAAAGGAAAAAAGTGCTCGGAGTCGTTTTGCTGATGTAACGTGCCGAACAGGATCGCGGGCGCGAGCGTACACAGGGCGTTCAACATTCGGATTAAGCGCGCGGTCACTTTCAGAATATTCATTTCGAATAGCCAGTCAGCGTCGTTTACGTATTCCTCACGGCCAGGGGTTAGTAAAGGAACGCACACGCGCCCATGGAGTCGAGGATGGGTCAAGGCTGTCTTTCGCCTCGACTATGCGTGTACGTATCAGGACTGGGCACGTATACTGGGTTGTGTTGGCTCGGTCAGCGCTGGGCGCTTGCTCAGCTCGTATGGGGATGGAACAAAGCTTGACAGCCTTGATCAAGGCTACCCCCAAATCCGCCCATTTTTGAAAATTGGAACAATGACCAATCATGTACACTGCCTTAAAACCAGCATATTCGACACTGAACATTCACATATGTTTGTACAGCAAATATGAGAGTTTCAACCTACATATTCGATATTGGACATTCACATGTAACTCAGCACCATTACGAGAGGAACTTTTGGAAACAAATCTTCAAATATCCCAAAAGAAAATCATCACAGACGGTGTCTTTTCGTGCATTGGTGAAAAGCATATAGGTTGGGCATTAGGCCAGCTTCGAAATAGAAGATGTTTAGCCATTTTTCAATCAGTGGAGCTCAGTCATCCCTGACAGCAGATATGCCAGCAATTTATTAGTTGAAAGTTGGCGAACTTCCCTAATATGATGCAAACATAATAGGGTGATCAAGGTCATAACTTTAACACAGGCTTTTTTTATACGCTCTATATAGCACTGATCATCTTCAACCTAACTGGATATCCTACTTCATATCACTTACGTGTGAGACATCGAGTGGTCCCCGCTGGTGAGGGGATATTATGCAAAGATGAGCATCTGTTGGGTAATGTACCAGACAAAGGGCCAGGCCTAAAAGAGGCACTATCCCTCTAACACTTGCAATCATGGACGCCACCATTTGAAATCTTAGACACGCTGCAAGGATGACTGTGCTTCTGTGAAAAACATATAGGGGCGGATTTGTATACCTCAATCCGGGCCCGTGGGTAAAGTACTTGATAAGGTTTTATATTTGGGACAGTGTTTACTCATTACTTTACTCACGTGATTCGACAGTGGACTTTGCTTCCAAAAAGCGATTAAGTAAACTGCTTCGGCGACAGCAATAATATTTATTGCTGGATCACAAACATAAAAAGTTTACCTCTTGCAGTACAAACACGCACAAGAAAATCGATTTCGCACAATGCTTTTCTATCGATCAGCGACCGAACTGTAAAAATATTGTTGTGTGTTCAAGGATCCTCAAGCAAGACGCTCTGGTATTAATTTGTCTCCACACTGAAGTAAATTGGGCAATGGGCATTAAACAATGTTTAATGGTGTTAAAAGCACTCGAAGAATCAACAAAAATATTCCCACGAACGCTGCCAAGGACAAAAATTGGTTGATATTTTTTTGTGCGTGTTCATGACAATCATATAAAGGTTTCTGAATAGAAATTCGGTTGTTAAGTAAAATGTCTGGGTCGGGCATTTTTCATGTCAATTCTTAATGGGTTATAATATCGAGAAAGATCTGCTTGCTTTAGAAAACAGCGAGAATTTGAAAGAGGAGTAATGAAAATAAACTAAATTTTGCTGAAATTGGCCGCTAAAACTTACGTTATAATATGTCATTTGTGTTTACAACTCCCCCTTGATATTACTGAGTGGGTGAGATATTCACTCGAAGCAATTTAAGAACGTTGCATGTTTGATGAGCTTCTCTGAACCTGATCAGCTTTTTTGGCGCGTATTGATCCATGCACCAATTACAATGTGCAGTTTACTGTACTCTGCCTGCATGTTTACTGCATTCCATGTGTTTTAAATGAAGTCATATTTTTGTCGGTCGCCGGCAGTTGCTATGGGTGTTCTGTGGTTCGACATAATTTATGTCACTTTGATATCAATGTATTTTGACAATGTTAGTAAGTTGAAATCTGCCTTCCTGTGACACAGACCAGATTATCAAAATATTTTTTAGTTGATTAAATAAACAGAGACAATACAGCCTATATCCCATATGTGTCTTCCTCCAAGCGACGCACACAGAATATTAATTTATTTCAAATTAAGATAAATTTAAATGAATACCAGTGATTTTCCTTCCTCGTATACCAGACCTGACGAATCCGACTATTCTATACGATACATATCGGACCAGTAGCTGCCAATGTCACGTGATCAAAGTAATTCCTCCCTTTTCCGTTTCCGAACTCGTGTTCGTCAACATTCGGATGATATTGTCGACGTTTCCCATGGCGTTCCACAAAATATTTGCCACAGCTGTGGTCGATCTTGAAATTTCGAATTCTCAGTTAAATTGAAGCTCGCTTTGGCGAAAATCAATGCCACACTCTTGCAATACTTCACTGACCTGATTTTCTAGGAATTTTTTTGAGTTTACTAGATGAGAGAGTGGATCATCCTTCTGCCCCCTATTTGACAAAAACAATAATTAATTCATGAAATTAATAAGTAATGGATTGACATTCAAATTAATTAGTTTCCGGGTCAGGAGATGTGGTTGAATGGTATTAAAAGCACTGGAAGAGTCAACAAAAATATTCGTACGAACGCTCCCACTTCCTCAAAGTACTCATAAATACCAGTCACACCTGCAGGGTCGGAATGTTTCGTAGGCCCTAGGCACCAGTGTTCCGTAGGCCCTCTTCCCCCAAGCACGTCATACCAATTTCATTAAGCTGGAAATCCACAGAGGTTTGCGGTCAGGGGTCAGCTGCATGTACGTATCGAAAATGTTGAAGGTGGCGCCAAAACCTTAAAATGTGTGTGTGCATGGGTGAACGTGTTGGGGTATTCAAACCGCGGACGAAAAATTCCTGAGAACAAAAGAGAACAATATCGTCCGCGATTCCCAGCGAACGTCCGCGATTGAGATCGTGTACAAAACCTATGGGAGCCTTCCGAAAAAGTTGGAGTACAACCAAAAGAGGGAACAATAGGACGTCCGCGTTCGACGGTGGATACGCGTTCGTGGGTCTGGGTGTATAATTATGGTGCCCTAATTTTTCGAAGGCCCTACTAGGCCTACTCAACCAAACATCCTGTAAACAGTGAATCCAATTTCTTTCCTCGTGATTAAAGTCATCTGCGTCTCGGGCAAACCTGGACATGGTTATTGCTATTTATTTAACCTCAACACAACTACAACAAATGCAATGTCAATGGTGCAATGAAAAAAATACGAAAATGAACGAAAGGGCAGTAAACGATGTGGGGAAGGCAGCTTGACGAGCATGATGAACATGAAATGGAAAGAGGGAATGAATAAAATACGAAGAGGGGAGCATGCAAGTATGGGGACTCAGTTTAAAGGACAGTCACCAAAAAATACCCAACACACAGTAAAGAAACGATTTCGAGTTGATCGGTCACGTGACTTACGTAGACATAAATCAGCATAAACAAGACATCTTGGCCGTAGTTTCTATCCACACTGAACGAACAAAATACATTCTGCCAAGCACTGTACGTCGTATATCAAACCACCCCAAAAGAGTGAAATTTCCACTCTTTCGAGGAGCCATATAAGGGACAAGTCTAAAAAGAGTGGTCCCTTATATGGCTCCTCGAAAATGTGGAAATTTCACTCTTTTCGAGTGGTTTTTATAAGAGCACGATATGGGGGAAAAGGGTACCCCCCTTTTATCCCTATACATTAAGCACACTCCAGATTATTGTTATCTAACACATCCCCCTAGATTTCTGAAAAGAATTCCTGAGATTCCGGGAACACAATGACCAACACAAAAGGGGGGGGGGGGGGTTCCCTTTTCCCCCCATATCGTGCTTCATATGCTCTGGGTCTAGTCATCCCAGAAGATGGCGCACTGTTTCTCGGCTTACCAGCAGTCCATTCTGAAGGCATCTCGGGTTCATCAACCGGTAACCACAAAGTTGCCCTGAGGTACCGTACTCAACTGCCCTTCTATAAAACATGCAACATCAAAAATGTCTGTCTGGTGTTTTCGGCGATAAAGGCCAAGTTCTCGCAATTTACGGTTTAGGTTATACGCTTGCTGATCAAGATATTATGATTACAAGCAAGTGAAGCAATTATTTCGTCATAATTAAGTCCCAAACTAAAGTAACGCCGGATCAAATGCAGACACTGTGCGTCCGAAGCCGCCGCAGCAGCCATGGATGATCAGTGACTTCCGGAAACCGAACAGCTGCTTAAAAAAAGAAAAAATACAGCTGCTTAAAAATAAAAATAACTGCTTTTGAAAATAAAAATAACTGCTCTCGAAAATAGAAATAACTGCTCTCGAAAATAGAAATAACTGCTCTCGAAAAAAAATACTGCTCTCGAAAATAATAACTGCTCTCGAAAAAAATATAACTGCTCTCGAAAAAGGAACACGGTAAAAGCAAAAGTTACTAAAAATAGACTGCGCGTCCTGTGGCCTTTATGAAACGCGGCTATTTCCGCTAGCCTGTTATCGTTGTTGTATATAAAATAAGGCAAGGCCCGCGACCAAAACTTTGTTTCGTAAAGTTTCCGAAAATAGAAATAACTGCTCTGGAAAATAGAAATAACTGTTCTGGAAAATAAAAATAACTGCTCTGGAAAAAGAAATAGCGGTGGCACTAACAAGCTTTCGTACATTCTAGCTATACGCTTGCGGGTGCGCACAGTTGCGTTGGGCCCGGTGTAAAAGGTAATTCTGCCTCCCCCCCACCCACACAGGGGTGAGATTTGTCAGGATATTTCCTGATTTCAGGATTTTTTACTGATTTCAGAATTGTTAAAGAATCTCTTGTTAAATCTGGATTTTCAAATTAAGTGTTATCCTAAAGGCGTTTTTACCTGCATGTAAAAGTGGATATACACCAATAAAAATAGGTAGGCAAATACAAACCCTAGACACTACGCTGCTCTTGGGTCCCCCAAACACTGCAGATGTTGTGGATTTTTCATTTTCGGCCAAACTCACCCCTGACCACAATAATTAAATTACTCATGTGTACAAAGTCAACTACCGATTCCCGCGCTTTATGTTTCAATTTGATAAATACCGCTAGCGTTTATTACGGGTATAAGAAATGCAGGTGAAGACTAAGAGACTTGTGTATATTGTATAATATACTTTTAATATTACCGAAAACTTGCCAGACCAGTTTGAAAATTTAAAGCCACTTACTGAAATTAGTGACAGCATCGTACAAGCATTCATGAAATTCACCAAAGGTGAATTAGGTCGGGGGGAGTGGCGTAGCTAAAGGGGGGGGGGGGGGGCATGGAAGAGGCACGCCCCACAAAAAAAATCGTCGCCCCCAGTCTCCATCCAATATTATTAAAAAGAAAAAACACTGTGAGCGCCCCCCCCCCCCCCCTCCCCCACTGTAACATCCAGTCCCCCTACTCCCCCCCCCTCCTATGGAGAGTTTGGAGACATCCCTGGCTATGCTGCTGCGGGGGTGGCCTTAATTTGGACAGTCATGTTGGCTCTATTTAAGTCGTCCATACTTGTAGTTATGATTAATTTAATACACATTAAAACTCTCCAGAGCGTGGAATAATTTAAAGGAAACATGCTTCTCAAACTGGCCGGATCACATTCTATTTGATGAATAAATTCATTTATATGTATTAAATGTGAATTAAAAGCCAAACTGGTTCAAGTGAAGTTTTAGTGTGATTATTTGCCGCCCAAAAATTAACCCCCCCTTTTTGGAATTTGTTGAGACTCAAATTGAGGGCGCTGTTCGTGAGGTAGACCGAGGCACCGAAATTCATGGATCGACTGGACACGTACACTAGGTCTACACGTGCAATTGCGTAAGTTGCAACAACTAACATCGAACTTACCCTGATTTTCTCCCTTTTAGCGAAGGCTCCTCGGGGAATGGGCCGTTTAACTGCTTTCGCCTGTACCTTACTCACATCTGGGAACTTTGTTGGGATGGCAGTGCCGTGGACTTGAGCATATTTGTAATGGTCATCCCATGATTTGAAAATACCAGTATCGAAACACGACGGCTCAAAGTGGTCGGTACATAACGCTCTTGTCATCTTCACTTTCGCCGTCCAAATTCTCCGATATTTCGCATCAGTTGGAAATAAATGAAGGCTTACTCCAGCCTTCGTTGTTTTGCTGCACC
Organism: Hippasteria phrygiana; assembly: GCA_037893225.1. Taxonomy (NCBI): domain Eukaryota; kingdom Metazoa; phylum Echinodermata; class Asteroidea; order Valvatida; family Goniasteridae; genus Hippasteria; species Hippasteria phrygiana. The sequence continues at coordinate 203,993 of JAZGUH010000488.1, forward strand.
CAGCAGCCAAACACCTTGTCGGCATGGCCGAAAAACACTATATTTTGCTTAGATTTTGGACGAAGAATGTACACTCAATGCATACGCGTGATGAATGGTGCCGGCTCGAGCAGAATCTGTAATGTGCCTCGATCTACGTCACACACTTATGTTAATGAGGGTCCCACTCAGGGGGCGGAGTAGCTTGGACAAACATTTTCAAGAATTTTTTTCTCATATTTAATCTTGGAAATAATTGTCTCTGGACACAAAATATCATTGTCAAGATAATACTTTATTGTTTTAAAAAGGAATAATGCAATATAAATCCTAAATCATGTTTCCTTTAAATAAATTGTTCTCAAAATGAAGTCTGCAGCCTTTTTGTTCTGATGGAGCCGTCTCGTAGTAATAAATGTATTGGTAGCCAGGAAACGTAAATCAATATTTGAGTATTTGGCCGTGGGCCTAATGGATTATAATAGAGAGGCATTTCTTGATATCACATGACCATATTGTACCGTGACAGCTTGCTTGCGAGAATTACATGACAGCTTTGACATAGCTATGTGGTAAATCAGGTTGGCGCTGTGGTTACTTTCCCCGCCTTTCACCGCTGTGGCCCGGGTTCGATTCCTGCCTTGGTCCACATGTGGATTGGGTTTTCAGTGCCACCTGATTCCGTGGGTTTTCCCCAGAATATTCTTCTGGGGTTTTCCTCCCACCTCTAAAACTGTAACTTCTTCTCATTGTCTTCTCTCTACAGGTTTCTTCAGGCTTTCGAGCTACAGTGCTTTTGAGGAATCCTTGGTTTCATTACCAGAAAGAATTAATAATAATAAATATGTAGATTCCACCGCCCCACAGTCCCCGAACGTAGAAATTTGTTAGAAGGCTGGGAAACCTTTAAAGGAAACATGATTTAGGATTAATATTACATTATTCCTGCAAGGTTTTAACAAGGTGTTGCTTCTGCTACCAATCGAAAATAGCGCTCCTCAAACTGTGCTCACGAGGTATGCTAATGACGCCCCTGACCTCAATGCGTGTAGACATTGTACGAGGCCACAGTAATCCAGCGTTATGAAATTGGTGTTGACGTGCCTAGAATATGTGAATGCAACCTTAGATTGTCAGATAATCTGCAAAGCAGTTACTTGAAGTAGGCTTGACTGAGGCCTCGGAGATTGTGGAGTTTAGGACCCTGTTTCAGACTATAATTATAGTTATAGAGAGCGAAAATCCACTTATAGTTAAAATTATGCAGCGACAACTGCACACACGGAAAACAAATATAACGGCAGCATGAGTGTCTGAATATGCGCGGTCTCTTCTCAAAACTCGAGTAAGAAAGCTCACACTTTCTCCCCCAAAATTGTTCAAAACTAAAAAAAATAAATAGGGTCAATACTCAATATGAAAAAAAGGAGATTGCCCAAGGTCGCAAATGTCATTTTAGAGTGACAAAATCTTTTTAAGAATAAAAAAAGACTGAGGTGCTAAAACTCCACAATCGCCAAGGCCTTGCCTAGTACTAGTAGCTGGCCATAGCTGACACTTTTGAGACCTTGAGTTATTAATTGATTAATACATTTGTCTGTTCGTGAAAACTCAGAAGCGAGAAATGGCCCGTTTTGCCCCACAGAGTGTCAATTGTCTCTTCGTGAAAACCCAAAATCCATTTTCTGGCAATTTTGCCCTTCACAGCCCTATTGTATTAACAAGGAGTTCAAATTCGTCTCTTCGTAAAAACCCAAAATTCATTTTCTGGCAATTTTGCCCTTCACAGCCATACTGTATTAACACGGAGTTCAAATTCGTCTCTTCGTGAAAACCTAAAATCCATTTTCTGGCAATTTTGCCCTTCACAGCCCTATTGTATTAACACGGAGTTCCGAATTGGCTCTTCGTGAAAACCAAAAATCCATTTTCTGGCAATTTTGTCCTTAACACCCCTATTGTAACATAGAGTTCCGAATTGGCTCTTTGTGAAAACCCAAAATCCATTTTCTGGCAATTTTGCCCTTCTCAGCCATAACGTATATAGAAACAGGTTAAACCTTGAAACTGTACCCACATCCATCATCGATCGGTGCCGCCACAAAACGTCACTAAAGACATCAATCTCAGACAATGCCTGCTGAAGATCAGCCAGAACACAATGTGCCATCAACCTTGTCATCAGTGCCAAAGTGATCAGCATGAATAGTGGATATGTATCTGCCAGTTTAGGTCGTGCAGGACTTTCTTCATCATGTATAATTTGCAAGCAAGAACACACTACATCACCAGAAACGGGAAACATGTTGCTAACAAGCCACAATTCACTGAAACCTCTGATGTTGTTTAGAATATATTTTGAAGGATACATTTTAGAAGGGGGTTCATTCTGCAATGGACATTTATGTGGGTTCCAAACATAAGGGCAAGTGAAAACAATTGTCCATATTTTTTATCAAGAAAAATAAATCTATGTAGATAAATGACAGCTTCCAAAGACAAAATGTTCTATTAGCCAATGAGTGCAGACAATTTAAGAAACTTTCTTTCATCTTTTGAAATCTGCCATCTTTGGGAAACAGAGGACATTCTTCATTATTTTAAAAGCTGGATATGATGGGTTTTTTTGTTACTGTAAACTGAATGTACTTCTAGAAAAGGGTACAAGGTTGGTGCAATTCCTGATGAAAAATAACCTTTCTTGAGTTAATTGAATGTTATTGATGTTTTACGTAAATGTTTTGGCCCGAAAAAGTAATGGACAATGAAGCCAAGCCATTAATTACTTTGTCCAAAGTTACTTTTTAGGTAAAGTGCAGTAGGCCTATTGTTAGTCAACTTTGTAACATTGTCCACTTTGTAAGTCCACTTTTCAAACCCTGTTGAAACTGTTTTCTTATTTCGTTGTTTGTTTTCATTTTAGTAAAATAACCACATGTCACTGCATCATTTGATCAATGTTTACTGTATTGTTTAAGTGCCATCGAGCCACAGATCATATGACGGGTGTTGTCATGAATGAGAGATCCTCCTGCTCCTCTTGAAATGCTCCAGCAAGTAAACTGTTCCTGCAAGTGCAGCACAAGGGTTTGTTCCTGCAATAACAATGAGGTTTCGTGTACAGCACAGATACCGAATCGGTATACTCTGAAGGATGCAGATAGTGATCTCTTAGATTCAAAAGATTAATATTAACCCCTAAGAAATACATGTATACACTTAACTGGCAATCATTCAATGCAGTTTTGCAATGTGTATATATATTGATTTCTTTTCCCCAGTTATTTCAAAACATGTATCAGGAAACTTGCATGTCTTGTTGACAAAATTGACACTTTACCATGATGACATTCTCTCCCGATGTTCACTTTTAAGACCGCAGACAATCATTTTGTGTTTCAATTACTTGATAAGTCTTTAAAACAAACAACTTAGTTCCAAAATTTCATCTCAACAACCCGTAATACCAGCACCCTCTGACAAAGTCAAAATTAATTAGTTTTTAATGTTTGCTAATTTCTGTATAAATACTATATTTTTAATCAAAGTCATTACCTTAAAAAAAAAAATTAGCTTCTAAAATGTAATTTAATTTTTTTAAATTAGTTCTATTAAATTATTTTTGCTTTAAATTCATAAAATTTTGATTTTCACTCACTACAGTTTTAATTTTTGTCTTTTAGTAATTTCCTATAGTTTTAGGGGTTTTTCTTTTTTTGTTTTTTAAATTGTTTAATTAAAGTTTGATACTTTCGGAAATAGTTTTTCATTTTGTTTCTTCTTCTATTCTCAAATTCATTTTGTTAAACCAACCAAATTAATTAATTGAATGATTATTAAGGAAATAGTATTATACAAACTTCTGCTGTTTATTAATTAAAGCAACCACCATTCACTCATTTACAAACATTATAGGGAAACAGTTGAATGAATTGTTGGTTTCGTCTTCAGTCATTTAATTTGGATCGACACCTTTAATAAACATGTAATACATGTACAAGTAAATGACAGCTTCAATTGTATTTTTAGTTTAATTATTTTTCAAACTAATTTAAGAGAATACCTGTATTATGATTAAATCATGTGGTCTCAACCAGCAAGATAAACAAAAACCTTCAAGAAAAAAATAATTAATCTGCTTGTCACTAAAAACGTTTGTTCAAAAATTGAATTTGGTACTTTTTTCTCAAACTGTGGGCTATAAGCATTGCACCTTTAAAAGGCAATTCGTAATGAAATATATATATAAGTATATCTGGAAGTGCCGGGGCCTAGTGGTTTGGAGCATTAAATTCGTAGTTTGCGGGTAATTCTGCAGGTTGTGGGTTTGAGCAGAGTCCTGAGCTAAAGCGCGAGGGGCTGCGGGTTCTTCCACACTTTCCTCGGTAGCTTCACACATTGAGTGCCCTTTAGGGCTTGTGATGGGGCATTTGCATAAAAAACATCTCAAGCTGAAACTGAAAGTCTCTTTCCTAGAGCCAAAACACCCAGGAGGTGGCATCAGTCATTTGGAAATAGAATATGATAATAGTGAAGGTCAGTTATTGCAAAAATGTTGAAAAAATTCGTCATGGTTTTCTTTATTGAGTGAATTGTGACAATTGATATTGATTTTTGCACATTCTGATCCCTCCCAGTGCAAAGAACAAAAGGAAGAATGAGTGCAGAGGATCAAACAGATTTCCATTATCTGTGCACAGATTGATAATCAATATAATTTACTGCAACAATCAAATCCAGGTGAAGATTTGTTCAACTGTGAACTGCTTCAAGAATACTGTGGCAATAGCCATGAATGAGGTGTCAAAATACTCGTAATTAAATGCTGCTTCTGACTGTCTTATCACATTTGTTACGCGACTAATCGTTTTTAAGTAATAGTCCCCTCTTAAGGGGGGTAAGTTACTTTTTGGGGCTGTTTAGTTCATTAATCTCGGATTTGTTATACAGGATATCCCAAAAACAAATTCCAGGCCAGGCCAAACCAGGCAACCTCAGAATTTCAACAGATCCTGATGCGGGAACTTCTTACATGAAAAATAGTCTTTATTTCATCAAAATCAGTCAAGCTAATCAGAAGTTATGTCATTTTTTGTGCAGCAATGTCAGCCCCCAACTATAGGAGTGACTGACTGTGACGTTTTTACATTTTTCATTCCAAGAAGCTGTCCGTCTGTGGTTATAGCAGCCCAGTCATGAAGGAAATCTCTCTGATCGTTTCTTGAGTCTGAAGTAAACTCACTGGGTGGATGGTCTTTTGCTGCATAGGCTTTAGTGTTCTGTTTGTTGATGCACCCGTTCAGAGGAAACTTTGCCTCATCACCACAGATAAATCGTCGTCGCACAGCAGTGAACCATCTCGAATACCGCATCCTCTGCTCTGGATCACCTGGATCTAAGCCATGCCTGGTCTGGACTTTGTAGGGAACTAGGGATGAAATTTTACCTCTGCTGTCATTCGTAAAAAGGACGACTTTGGAATGTGTAGTTGGTTGCGACTGGGTGATTGTCTTGGGTCGTCTTCCATGCTCGTATATGTGTCCATGTAGGCCTGTTATGAAGAACTTTTGATTGCCCCAATGCAAGATTGGCAAACAGTTCACAACTGAGCAGCAAGTCTTGGAATGAAAAATGTAAAAAGTCACAGTCAGTCACTCCTAGTTGGGGGCTGACCTTGCTGAACAAAAACTGACATAACTTCTGATTGGCTTGACTGATTTTGATGAAATAAAGACTATTTTTCATGTAAGAAGTTCCCGCATCAGGATCTGTCGAAATATAGATTCTGAGGTTGGCTGGTTTGGCCTGGACATATTTTGGAGACGCCCTGTATTGTCTTTTAGCAGCTTTTAGGGTATGCAAGACGTCTCAGTATACTGTGCAAAGCCTCTCAACTCCTCTTACCACTGTACCGTTTGGCCACGTAATTATGATGAGAACAGTCGAAGAACATCGGGCTTATACATCGGAAAAGTTGTCGGCATTCGTGCTCCGAAAATGACGAGAGATCGAAGGTTCTTTTTTCAAAGACTAAATTAGGAATTGCTGGTTTCAGTAACTCGGATAGAATAAATAATTCATAGCACCCAATAACCGCATCTCCGCAGCCATATTGCACTTTTGCAAGTCGCTGTTGCAAGTCACATGCTTGACTGATCACTATGGATGTCTCAGAGGTTACGAGACATTCGGGTCTCTCAGAGGTTATGTTTTGTCTCGGGGGCTATTTTTTGGTATATTAATTTATTAACAGTGATTGTTCAAAAGGTTACCCATATCCTAGTGACACAAAAGCACTGCCCTCTAACGTCGCCTGAACGCATAAGGTCTACTGATATTTTTAATTAATGCGAAGGGACGGGCATGCATATAAAACATAGGTAATTTTGCATAACCGACCATGTGAGAACTAATAATAGCCCGTAAAATTACACATTTAAAATTTGGCATGCAATTGTGATATTGACACAATTAAAGCAAACTTTAGAAGCCGTAATAAATGTATTAATTAAATCGTATTTTCTGATGAGGACATCGAGAAATTAGACACAAAATGAATATGAGAAATATACAAAACAGCGGTTATTTCAATCACTTTTCCCCGTAACAAATTGGCTGTCCGCTTCCAATAGTTAGCCACTGTTTCTGTACAGAATTTGGCTGCATCATGCATGACTTCACTTCCACACATACACCCCACACACCCACACGTTGTAAAATCTCAACCTCTCCAATGTTAATTGCCACACGCGAATTGTATCAGCAGACCGAAGCATTAATTAATTAGATTAGGGCGCAGCCCCTTAGCGTAATTGACAAACCCAATGCTATTTTTGTAGGACCCACACCCGCGGTTGTGATTGCAGTATTTTCATCTGCAGCTAACTCTTTCCCTTGGCAAGTGGCGTCTCAACGCGAAATCTGCCGGAACCAGCTACTTTAGGAAAATAGCACGATGCACATAATTGCCTGGCAACGGCTTTTTCCTTTTGTGCATCTCGATTTTCCTGAGTGATGAAATCGTCTTTGCGGTACGTGTGAGGCCGCGAAGGAAGGGCTGCATTTACCAAATTGCATAAATTCTTCACTTCTCGTTTCTCCTTCTCGCCGCTACTGGAACATACGAAAAGGTTGGTCCTGGGGAAATACGGAAATATCTTAGATGGCAAGCGTTTTGTTTGTTTTATTTATCGTAATAGTTGTTGATAGTATAATTCCAACTTCGTCTCGTTCCACAGGGTACACGTTTCATATTTGCGGAAGTGCTGCTGAAAAACATTGTGCCAAGAAAAATTGTATCCTCACGGGAGAGACAAATTTGACTGTGTTCGCTTTGTAACTAAAGTGTCTTATAGACACAACACCAGCCTCTTCTTTCACGATAGATAACTTGGTGTAGGCCTTTTGAGGTTTGAAGCTGGAATTGTAAACCATAAGCACATCTAGAGATCTAATCTCCGGCCGCAACGCCGTCGATTAAATAACCCTGCACTTGACAAAAACACTGGTGATTCAAACATGGAATTCCGTCAGCTTTCCGTTACCTGCTTGGCGTTACTTTATTTAAACCTAATAGATAATATACACGCAACTTGTTCAAACCCCTGCCCGTTCCAATGGAAATGGTTCGATGGTGATTGCTACCGCCTGTTCACCATTGAACTGACTTGGGATGAAGCCGAGACATTCTGCCAGAAACTCTCCGGCCTTAGAGTTGAATCATCTCACCTTGCATCTATACACAGCGACGAGGAGAACCAGTTCATCGTTGACCTGGTGCAGATTTCTCAACAGGGGACACCGGCAACAGCTTTCTGGCTCGGTATCAATGATATCAAAGACGAGGGTCACTTTAAATGGAATGACGGATCTAGCTCAGTTGGTCAGTACACCAACTGGGAAGATGGTCAGCCAGATGGGATCGGTAATGGTAGGCCTAATGTAGATTGTGGGTTACTCGCTGTGTATTTTGGTTTGAAATGGGATGATATAGGCTGCTTTGCGCAATGTTTCTTTGTATGCAAAGGAAGACCATCTTTAGGCAGTAAATGAATATCAAATTCATTTAACAAAGCTGCTGATTTGGCAATACATTATTTCACAAGTTTATAAACCCCCACGATCGGGGAGGGGCCGGGTGTGGAATACGCCACAACTGCCTTTTTTTGCAACAGTTTCGGATTTTTGTTGCTAAGTTTGATGACCTTATTTTCTGAATAACCGCATTTGGGTTTATATAATCCGGAATGCCGTTCCCACGCAAGGCAACGTTTTCCGAAGTTAGGTGAAGGATACTGTTGTTTCTTACATTACCATAGAAACCATTCATCAAAAGAAAATGGCGCAACTTAACCACAGAAAGCTTTTTTGCAATTTTCTTGTGTTAATCAAATTTTACAAGGATTATAATACAAAGTTATACATAAATCAGGTGCTGTTTGGCACACATTTCAGGAAGGAAACATTTTCCCCTTGCTTTGAGAACCCCGGCCATTTTAAAGCAGTCTTACAATGTGTACGGATGACTATTGTTTATTGTTGGTCAGTGGTAAAAATTAATGCACATGCTTGTACCTTTACCTTTACGTCTTGTTGGCGTTTACTTGAACATTCCTTGTTAGTTTAAATGACCAGCCGACGAGCTCATTTGCTGACTTGATGCCCGTCGGTTGTATTTATGGAACCTTATTATAGGTTTTCCCGGCCAATTTTGCAAACTGTTCATACATTTAGATGCAGTTAATTGTATTAATTCAATTCCGCCGAGATTTTAAGAATCGCTCTGAACACTCGTTTTATTTTCGCTACTAGAGCGTTCGATTCCATTTCAGTTCAATCAGTTTAGTGTTTGTGAAGAACCTTTCGTTTATGTCCAATCAGATTCATTTACACGACTTTTTTTTTATCGCCTTTAGAGGGCGAAATTCAAACATTGACCATTTCCAATTCATGGTTTCTTTTTCATTAACCGTCAATCAAATTAGCCATACCTGAAATCAATTTAGAATGAAATTCTAAGCTGCATCATGCATTATTGGTTGTAAATAGAAATCTATGTAGTTGCTGGAGTAACATCAAAATAATTAAGATCGAAATTATCAAGCTTTTTTTCATGTTTTTCATTAGATTTTTAAATTTCCTTTTCCATTATTTATCTATTACAAAGTCTTTAACATAAAGAACTTATTATTCCTACACCTCTTTACATTACATTCTGTCTAATCCCCCTTCCCCTCAGAGGCACCACTGACTACATCTGAGATCAAATTGATTTTGTGACAGTTAGACTTTAGCCCTCAATAGGTTCTCTGACTGGTCAGGCATCGACGGAGGTAAGTTTATGCACGAGCGTACCATGTCATTTTATGTCTGCTTGAATTTATAAGATTCTGTATCAGGTTTGGAATTCTGTAATGTAATCTGCTATTTTAAATGGAAAAAACCAACATACTTTTGTTTGCACATTCATGAAATTGTATTCTCGAATTCGAACTCGGCTGGAAATAAATGAATGCACAGGTAACGTAACTGGCTGCCTGTTTCTTCAAACCAAATGCACGGACAATGAAAACGATTAGACTGTCGTTGAACTAGTGTTTGTGCGTTTTAGACGAACGTACGACGGACGTTATGTCTTCGGCCAATAGAAAATCTTAACTTTACAGGCTCCACCCCAGGCTCCACCTACCACGACCGTCTTGACCGTCTAATTCAGCAATGGCTCGAGTTGGGATTGTTGCGTTCTATTCATAAAATCACAGGATAGCGTATAACAAAATAAAGGTTGGCAGAACTGAGAAAATTCCACTCCGTAACCACGGTATAGGAGGAAGAATGATTCACCACTTGTAGGCCCGGCGATAAGTTTGTTTATAGAATGATTGGTGGATTTCGTAATTTTTTAAAGGTGATGCTGTTTTGGGGTACACAAGCTAATATAAAACTATAGACCCCTTTTCACCCACGTGACCAGATGGTCTAGTTGCCTTCTACTCTCCAATGAATTCTGAAATTAAGATGGGTACGAAATTAAATAACTTAAGACGTTGTATCGATAAGCTAAAATTAATTGTATTTAAGATCCAAAGCGACATACCTGCCAGCATCACGATTTACTATACCTCGCGTACGCGGCGCCTCAGTTGAAGGCCATTCCTCTGCAGATACAATTGATGTAAGGGGCCCTGTGGATCTAAATCTCTTGTAATGTGCTCAACAACAAGCTCCCATTGATCTCCATGAGCCTCATAAGCTTCCAAAATGAGGCGCCTCTCCGCATTGTCCACGGCCATTCATGCCCTGCGATTTGCCATTTTGGTTAAAAAGCTATGTGCTGGCAATAGTAAGGGTGTGTCTGAGGGTGTGCTGGGTGTACTCGGGCCCCTGTGATACCACGCAACAATGAACACCGAAAAAGGCAGCACATACATATTCAGTGTTTCACGATTTAAAATTATGCAAGACAATACAAAACAAAAAAATGAATGAAATAGTGACAGTAAAAGATGGAATAAATTATTCCTGTTCCTTTCTAATATTCAGTAAATTAATTATTGAACTTAGTTCTTAACAAAATGCAGCACAGTTTCAATTTTCAAACCTCGCGTGCTAATTCATATTAACACCTTAGGGGATTCAGGTGGACTTTTTCAACCTTACTTCAAATCATCCAACTTCATTCAGAGTACCACAAATATTTGTCTTTTATAGTCTTCCCTTACAAATCTCACGTCATCATTTACAAAACAACGAAGACTTTAGGTTTGTGACGCAAGGTTCTTTCAACTCTTACGTTCTCATTCAAGACCTTTAAGTCTAGGAAGCTGGGTTCTTTCACATCTTACGTTATCTTTCACAAAACAACAAAAACCTTTGGGTCTAAGACGTTTGGGTTCTTTCAACTCACGTTCTCATTCATAAAACTACAAAGACCTCTAAGACTAATACGCGAGGTTCTTTTAACCCTTACGTTCTCATTCACAAAACTACAAAAAACCTTTGGGTCTAAGACGTTTGGGTTCTTTCAACTCACGTTCTCATTCACAAAACTACAAAGATCTTTAGGTCTAATACGCGAGGTTCTTTCAACTCTTACGTCCTCATTCATAAAACTACAAAGACCTGTAAGACTAATACGCGAGGTTCTTTCAACCCTTACGTTCTCATTCACAAAACTACAAAAACCTTTGGGTCTAAGACGTTTGGGTTCTTTCAACTCACGTTCTCATTCACAAAACTACAAAGACCCCAAAGACTAAAACGCGAGGTTCTTTCAACCCTTACGTTCTCATTCACAAAACTACAAAAACCTTTGGGTCTAAGACGTTTGGGTTCTTTAAACTCACGTTCTCATTTACAAAACTACAAAGACCCCAAAGACTAAAACGCGAGGTTCTTTCAACCCTTACGTTCTCATTCACAAAACTACAAAAACCTTTGGGTCTAAGACGTTTGGGTTCTTTAAACTCACGTTCTCATTTACAAAACTACAAAGATCCCTAAGACTAATACACGAGGTTCTTTCAACCCTTACGTTCTCATTCACAAAACTACAAAAACCGTTGGGTCTAAGACGTTTGGGTTCTTTCAACTCACGTTCTCATTCACAAAACTACAAAGACCCCTAAGACTATACGCGAGGTTCTTTCAACCCTTACGTTCTCATTCACAAAACTACACAAACTTTGGGTCTAAGACGTTTGGGTTCTTTCAACTCACGTTCTCATTCACAAAACTACAAAGATCTTTAGGTCTAATACGCGAGGGTCTTTCAACTCTTACGTCCTCATTCATAAAACTACAAAGACTAATTCCTAGGTCTACGATTTCCGGTATATACATACTCATACTCACACATACTCAGTCTTACATTTCATACCTTCTGTGGACATTCCTTTGTTTTCATGTATTTTAAGAAAAACATGCTTCAAAACCACATAAAACCCACATTTTTAACACTTTTTTCATATGGAATTTCGACTGTGATTTCCTCAACTATTCTACTTTAGTTTGCGACAGATAACCCTAACCCAAAAATGCCTCTGAGACCACTTTTCAGAAAGTGGAAAACCTTGTGTGGACGTCTGCAAGTCCACAATTGGCAACCTCTTCCTACATCATGTGGACATCTTTTGTTCGCAGGTCCACAGTGAGTATGGAAGGTTAGATCACACACACAGACGCACACAAAGGATTTACAAGACGAATGTTTGTGCCGCTCCAGGGGAATTTCCTTGGCGAAGATTGTGGCGATACACAAGTCTTCGACAAGGATTACGCCAGTGCTTCTATGAATAGAATGCAACAATCCCAACTCAAGCCATTGTTGAATTAGACGGTCGCGACGGTCGTGGTGGGTGGAGCCTTGGGTGGAGCCTGTAAAGTTAAGATTTTCTATTTGCCGAGGACATAACGTCCGTCGTACGTTCGTCTAAAACGCACAAACACTACTGAAACGGCTGCTAACGGCAATAAAGACGTATATACATACAAATTGAGACGAAAATGAATGCCCAATTTTCAGAAGTGAATGAACACTTTACGAAATTGGCTGGGGAAACCTGTATTAACGTAATATTAGCATGCTAGTTGCATGATGCACAGTGTAGTAAATGTAACGGTATTTTTGTTTTACCATTATGATAATTTTAACAATCCTGGTTTGAATACTGGGGGAGCCTATCAGGTAAAATACATTTTAAAGTAATCGTATACCTTCAGATTTATTATAATGTACATGTTTGGAAAAAAAAAGTGAAAACTGTGCCATTGAAATGTCGGAACAGATCGTGGGGCCATGTTTGAAAAGCAAAAGATTGTAGCATTTTACGTTTATTTAACATAACTTTTTGTAATAACCCCAAAACGTTTGAGTCGATCGACATGAAATTTGGGGGAATTTTCCTAATTTTTGTCGGGAGTCTCTTTGGTACCAAAATCAAATTTCTAGGATTGCCATAATTACCGTGGTAACCGATTGAAAAACCACGGTAAACGTAAATTTGAGGTATTTGTGCGGAAATACATAGAAAAGCATAATTATGGAAGTCAAAAACATGGTTTTGGTACCTGAATTCTTTTACTTTTGACTAATATTCAGTGTCACATGACTTAAGGTACCACAATGCATAATGGGAAGCCAAGATGGCTGCTATTGATGCGAATATCCTTTTACAATTTTCAGGTTTATTCGGCACTTTTAATTTGTTTACCACTGTGGGGTATTTTTGGACTTGAAAGGGTATTTCCGCCATTAAAATATTTCAGTAAAAAAGTCACATTTTAGGGATAAAATAACAAAACTGACCTAAGAATGAGTTATATCGCCCCAAGGTGACTTTTGATGTTTAAAACGCGTGTAAAATGCCTTTTTGTGCAATCAAATGATTCCATGTTGTACACTAACGGCGAACACATGTCTGCCAAATTTCAGGTGAATTGGCTAATGCACATGGACAATGCACATGTGCTTCTCCCCGGTTCTGACAGTCAAAAATCCCGGTCCTGATTAAAAAAAGTGATTTTGAAATCTTTTATTTTATTAAGATATAAGAGGACAGTGTGGCTAGACGTTTTTTCAAAAAGTGCAAACTTTTGCAGGAAATCGGTGACCTGCAATCAGGTGACCAGGAAATCAGGTGGCCTGAAGGGTATCTTGTATTAACGTGTATTTTGTAGCTAGATATATAATAAAGACATCAATCGCTGTATAATTGTGCCGCATGACATTATTACAATACTGCCTTATTAACTAAATTTGGCAAATTTATTACTTTGCAAAATGATTTATATGTTGCCAAAGTTATTAAATAAAATGTAATTATATACTGTGTAATGGTAAAATCGCTGAAACTCTATTTGACTCCAGCAGACATACGATGTAGTTTACGCTTGTATTCATGTGCACCTCCTAGCAAGGTGAGACTTCATTTGCTGTAAAATTGTGCCAGATGGAATCATTACAATTTGTGCGGCATTATGAAATTAAATTTAAGTATGAAAGTCATGTAATATCATATTTTGTTTGTAAGCAGGTGTTTCAGGAAACCTGTCTTACAGTATAGGAAAATTGTCTGTGAAGCTCTTTTTTGTATTTTTAAACAGTCGATTTGCGCGCTAATGTCGGTGATGCTAAATCACCGCAAATCCGAAGAAAACAATTTTTATACGTGCCTTGAAACGTATTTTATTGTTACAATTATTATTAGTTTTGGTATTTCATACTTTCAAACGTGGATAGCTATTCCTATACTTGCAATGAACAGCTGAAAATACTTGGCGCTTTAATGTCTAATGCATGGCTTTTCGTGCTACCGTGACACCCCACTCTACATCGGAGTTATGTGTATTATCATCACCTATAAGGAGATAATTTGGCCCTTACAAAAACCTCCCATGGCATTCCCATCATCATGGGTGATTTTTGTAATAGCCCGTTCTCACTTGAACGATTTTCTACGCGAATGCCGTGCCACTACCAAATCGCACAGGGCGTACGGTAGTCGCACGGCAGTCTGTTGATGATTCACACAGGTTGTAGGGGTATCATGTGTAATTCGGACTGGTCGCATGCCTGTGCGAGTTTTTTAAATGTTGAAAATGTTCATACGGCTGTCGCACGGTTCGCATAGTTCGCATTGGTCGCATGGGGGTCGCACGGCAGTCGCACGGCAGTCGCACGGCAGTCGCACGGCAGCAATTTTACACGCAAGCGCAGCATTGAAAATAGATTAGGTAAATAACTAAAGAGATGACTTTTGGGGGCTTTTAGGGCAATGTGTGAATGGGCGTAAATCCCGTGAGATGGAGATATATATCACGTTTTGAGCAGGGGTGGGCCATTCTATTATTCCCCAGATTTGTGTGGTGAGAAACAAAAATAATGCTGATTTCGGGGTTATCTTGTATCTTTCCAACAGTCAAAATGTATTTCAAAAACCCGAAAAACAAACAGTACAAATGCACCGTTATATTGTCAGGCATAGGGACATGAGTACAAGTGTGCATATTTACATTAGATGTACACGCATAGAGTATCAGAATTGTAAAAGAATTATGACTAAATACTGTCACAAAAGCTCATTAAATAAAACAAAGACCTCCTTTTTATCTCTGTCCGTCTCGCACGACGGCATCTTGGATCTTGCGAACCCACCTCGCGAAAAGGATACCTAAAAACGTGATACGGAGCAGCTTTCGACGCTCCGGGTCACTGATTGCGATCCAGATCTGTGTGAAACAAACAGGCCCAAACAGGCCCCAAGTCATTGATCTCTATAAAAACTGGATAGCTCATTGGCCATTAGCCTTTTAGAGGTATGGCGGACACAATAAGAGGGCGCTATTTGATTTGGGTAAACCTTTTGTGCCATACAAAGGGTTTACCCAAATCAAACAGCGCCCTCCTATTGTGTCCGCCATACTTCTAAAAGGCTAATTGCGCGATGTACCAGCAACTGAAGCCAGCACCCGCCATATTACGTACCACTCCCAATAGATTACCGAAGTGATGACGTCAATCAATGCAATGTTTGGAACCAGAATACATTCTAAACTGCATGTGTTTGGAACCATTGCCGCGGCAACTGACGTCAGACTTCGGTACTCTATTCGGTCGATTCATAACTCGGTGCGCAGCCGGCGGTAAGCCGAAAAAGGCAATTTTCTCACTTCCGGGGTCGACATCACGTCTATCGCGTTGTAAAGATGGTGGACAGTACAGCAGTATCGCGCGAATGCGAGTGCATGAGTTATAGTAATAATTCTTGACAAATCGGAGAATACCTTGTGCGGGGAAAAAGAGAGAGGAGTTGATAGATTTAGCGGAGAAGGGGTGTAAGAATTATGATTTGATAGAACCGATGTCGACTTTTTCCCATGATGCACTTTGTAATTTGGCCTCTGCCGCTGGCGGCGCACCGAGTTGTGAATCGACCGAATTTACCACTGATCGCTATGTAAGGAAAACGAGGATGAAAGGAGACCAGCCTAGGGACAAGGTCAGTAAACCTCAGTTGTATGGGAGTGATAACATGACGGACGGTGGCCTCGACTCGAACAGCTAAGAGATCAGTTCATGCATGTATAGTAAAACAAAAAATGGCATCCGTGATCAGCTAAAATGAATAGCACCACTCCTGGCCAATTAGTTCAGCTGTTACAACGTCTCCTCAAGGCCCTCTATAAACCCAACTCAAACAGCGCCCTCCTATTATATTGACTCCAACATAATCTAACTCACTCTACCGTGTAGAGATCTGGAGGGCGTTCCACTCACGCGAACAATGCAAACATTCGCCAACGTTCGCTATTTTTTTGTGCACATCCAATGGAAAATTGTTCGCGTAGTTGGCCAACGTTGGCAACGTTCGCGTGAGTAGAACGCAGCTCTGGTGTCCACCGCATTCATCTTTTGTGTCCACTAGGCGGTCCCAGTTGGTCGACCCAGGATGTCTTCAAGACGGCTATATATTGTACATGTATTTTGAAGAACTGTTCGGGAAAAAAAAGGTTGTTGCTTTTCTATCGAGCTGACCCCTAGTACATGTACAAGTTGGGTAAAGTCAACAACTTTCATGCTCATTGTTCATCGGCCAACCGTATTCTATAACGGTTGAACTATGGGCGGCGATCCGGGGGGGGGGGGGGGGGCGGCTATGGCAGTGCCCCCCAACCCCCCAATAATTTTCTATGTGCCCCGTCCCGTCCCCCCAAACTTGACGAGAAATCGCCGCCGTTGACTCGGGTCCTGGCTAGTCCTACTGTAAAGCACGTGCAGTCATATAAAAGTTGCTCGCCACGGTAATACGTCACAAAAATGAATATTTGACATCGCGCTCCTTTTCACGAAACTGGGATTGACTCGCGGAAAAAAGGCTACAAAAATGCGTTTCTTTTAACATAAAAAATGGCGTCAAAGATAGGGATATTGACAAATATCTGTTTTATAAGACATATTTCTTCTAAATAACATTGAAACATAAGAAAACTTGGAAATCGTTGGAGTCGGTCTTTAATGAGTACGCTGGTATGATCAGCATTATAGCCTTCCTCAAATCAACTGGTTTGTTCAGTATTATGAACAAGATAATTTGTCTCGGGCCAATCAACCAAACTATTGACCTGGTCAAAGTAGGCTGTGAGAGATTCACTGTCACTGATTTTACCAAGCAAAACTGTCATCAGCATACTTAAGAGCCAGGCATGCACTGCTGGATGGTCGCCAGTCATTTGTGTGGAGGATGTACAGAAGGGGAGAGAGGACGCAGCCTTGAGGAGAACCAGAATTAATAACGGGAAATTGGGAGATTACAGAATTAACTTTGACTTGATGTATTCTATGAGTGAGAAAATTAGAAATCCAAATTATCAAGAAGGGATTATTGTCAATCAATAAGTTTATGAATAAGTAGATGTGGTTGGAGGGTGTTGAAGGCAGAACTAAAATCTATGAAAAGAAGACGGGCATATGTAGATTTTTGGTCAAG
This sequence comes from Hippasteria phrygiana, assembly GCA_037893225.1. Taxonomy (NCBI): domain Eukaryota; kingdom Metazoa; phylum Echinodermata; class Asteroidea; order Valvatida; family Goniasteridae; genus Hippasteria; species Hippasteria phrygiana. Next base: position 221,458 of record JAZGUH010000488.1, read on the forward strand.
ATGATTTTGGACGTGATGAACAAGGGTAGCGGTGGCATCTTCAACACCCCTAAAAGAACGATATGCAAACTGCAAGGGATTGAAAAGGGTTCAACGTGGGACTTGAGGTGACTAATGATAAATCTTTCCAAACATTTCATCACAAAAGACGTGAGAGCAATAGGTCTGTAATCATTCAAGATAGAAACATGTGGCGTTTTGGTAAGAGGAATGAGTAAAGTATGTTTGCAAAGGGTGGGAATGATACCGCATTTAGGGGATAATTGAAACATAATTTTGAAGATGGGAGCTAATTGAAGGGCACATTCTTTCAACGCCCTCCCACAAAGACCGTCCGGCCCACCTGCCTTACATGCCTTGGTATTCCTGAACAGCCTGACAACATGAGGTTCTTCAACTGTTATAAAATATCGTCAGAGGTGACAGTCACTCTCTCACAAGCCTCGACCAACTCCTGATGGAAATCCTTGTAATCAAATCTGGAATAGAAAGCATTAAGTGAATTAGCCAGTTTAGCATCATCAAAACCCGATAACAAAGAAGTGCCCATACTCGTTGTTTTTGATCCCATGACCAACTTTATATCACTCCAAGTCCTTCGAGCATCGTTGGCTCTAAAATTGTTCTCAATTCTAGCTTGACTTTTCCCTTTCTTAATACAGTCTTCCAGATCATGTTTCGCCTTTTTTTTATTCTAACAAGGTCTTTACTTTTATGCCAACTTTATATTCCTTAAACTTAAGCAAATTTAATCTCAGAATTCAGCCATGGTTTGTCATTTGCAAAACATAACACTTTCTTAACAGGGATAGTCATAGCTTGACAAAACCCTATACATTTATAGGAAGTCACTACCCTGGTAAGTTCATTTATGTCCGAATCAACAAACATATGTCCCAATTTGTGGACTGTAGGCAGTCTTTCAAATTGTTAATGTTATCAGTTGACCATTTTCGTACATTCTTGACTATCGGGGTTTACTGGACTCGAATTTCGCCTTTTGTCTGTAGATTGGAAGCAAGTGTACTACATCGTGGTCAGAGCAGCCAATTCCCGCCAGCTGTTTGGACTTGTATGCCTTGGGGATCGAACCATAACGCAAGCGGGTAGCACAGGTGACGTGCTGACTGAGGTTTGGCAGAACCTTGTTCAGCCTGCACTTGTTAAAATCTCCGAGGACAAACGCAGGGCTGCAGGGTGATTTAAGCTGGATATACGGTTGACTGCTTGATCGGCATTACCATCTGGTGAAGCATACAACAATCGGACAAATAGAGCCAAATTTCCTGGGCAGTTAATAAGGGCGAAGCTTCATGGAAAGAAAGTACACTTCTTTTCCAGCACTTTGACGTTATCGCACCAGTTGTCATTCACATAGCAGCAAACCCCTCCACCTTTAGACTTCCCAGAGTTTAATGTTCAAGTGTCGTTTCTACAGCGAGAAACCTTTTAAATAAACACCACCATCGGTGATATGAAGCCAAAACAGATCAGATTGGCCAATTTGTAGTCTGGGTCACAGTTCACGAGGGCACTGAGTTCGTCCATCTTGTTATTGAGCGACCTCGCATTCGGAAGTAAAATACTGGGGAGAGTTTTTTGGTCGTTTATGTAGACGTTGTTTAACGCCATCCCGCTTCTCTTCTTCTTAGTGAAAGCGACATTGTGAATTGTTGGAATATATCGTCAGGAATATCAGCCCACGCAGACTGACTATTGAGCGCTAACTGTCAAACTAGGCAAACAGTTCCCGGTTATACGTGATCCGTCCGCCATTTTGTCGAGTCAAAAAATATACAAGCAGGGCCTGCTCAACACAAAAAACACAGTTTTGTAACAGGAGGAGCGCAAAACATGCAAAGTCCAGATAATCCACATCTTGCAACACTAAATAACATTGAAGGCAAAATTAGGTACCAAACATCGACCAAAACCCAAAATTTTCCACGAAAATAAACTTTTTTTATGCAAAATCGTGGCAGTGTATACGTAGTCCACAGAGCAATTAGTAGGTCCCAGATGAACAACGTCCCCCAGAGCACTTGGTTAAAAATACAATATTTATGCTGTTTTTTATCAAGCAAGATCTAAGTGAATTTCAGCATTATATTTGGTGGTACTCGAATAAAATACTTGCATTTTTTTGTACAAGTATACATGTACATGTGCGTACCTCTATGGCATGTCAAATGTTGCAATATTCGATAATCTACGTATTTTTGTGCGATGTTCAAATATATATGTGCGATGTTTGTCATTATGTGCGATGTTCAAATATATATGTTCGATGTTTGTCATTATATGTGCGATGTTCCAATTTATATGTGCGATGTTCCAATTTATATGTGCGATGTTCCAATTTATATGTGCGATGTTCAAATATATATGCGATGTTTTGTCATATATGTGCGATGTTTGTCATATATGCGATGTTCAAATGTATGTGTGCGATGTTTGTTATTATATGTACGATGTTCAAATATATATGCGATGTTTGTCATATATGTGCAATGTTCAAATTTATATGTGCGATGTTCAAATTTATATGTGCGATGTTTGTCATATATGTTCGATGTTCAAATAATATGTGCGATGTTTTTCAATTTATATTCGAAAACGGAATTGTGGGATATAGTATGGTTTCCAGACCGAAATAGTATGAATATACTGACGTTTTCGAGCATAGGGAGACCGGTTACCGTTTTTCTTTGGGTATGGGGCGACCGACCGCCTTAGGGCGACCGATTAACGGTCGCCTTAAAGGATAAGCAATAGGACAAGTTTGGGTTAGGTGACATTTTTTTAAATGCACAAACGCCATAGACCGGTCGCCCTAATGCGGGAAGGGGCGTTCCTAATAAGTTACATCAGGGACCAGACTACTTAGGACGGTCTATCTGTTGCACTGACCTGGCTGAAGCTAGCCCACGATTCAGCCCGCGATTCGCAATAGGGCCCGCGATTCGCCTGATCAGAGCAGCCGCATATTGAAAACTAGAATCCATTCGACAAAAGGAGTTTTTCTTAATAGAAACGCTGGATTCAGGCAACGAATTTTCGAGAAATGTCAAGAAATTACGTACCAATTTGTGCATGAAATTTCAGAATAGGTATGAGCAAAGCTGAACATATTATACTTAACATTGTTTATGGGTATTTTTTATGAAATAATTAGTCGTTACGCGAGGGCCCATTTCAAAGGGTTCTCTACATCAATTCCTTTCGGCTCAGCACAATAGCTTCTGTTTGAAAGAAAGTGTACCACACATGTTTTTAAAAATTCATATTTTTCTTTCATATTCATAATTGCCACCTTCCTGGGCACACTTAATTTCAGCAAGAGCTTATTGCAAGAATGGCTTCTGTTCCAATTAGCCGCTTAAAGACGGATCATTTTCATGAATATCTGGAAATGCGGTATTCGGAGTTTCGTGTGAAATGCCGTCTTTGAAAGAAAGTGTACCACACATATTTTGAAAACTTCATATTTTTCTTTCATATTCATAATTACCACCTTCCCGGGCACACTTAATTTCAGCAAGGGCCTATTCCAAGAATGGCTTCTGTTCCAATTAGCCGCTTAAAGACGGACCATTTTAAAGAATATTTGGAAATGCGGTATTCGGAGTTTCATGTGAAATGCCGTCTTTGAGAGAAAGTACCCGGGAAGGTGGGAATTATGAATATGAAAGAAAAATAAGAATTTTTCAAAATATGTGTGGTACACTTTCATTCAAAGACGGCACATTTCATACGAAACTCCGAATACCGCATTTCCAGATATTCATGAAAATGATCCGTCTTAGCTTTAAAGGCAGTGTACATGATTGGTCATTGTTGCAATTTTCAGAAATGGGCGGATTTGGGGGTTAGTATGTTATAGGAAATATCATTCCACTGACCTGTTCAAAGTTTTGCGTTGTTAGATGGTGAAAAACGAGTGAAAAACGGCGCTCGTTTTCAACCGTCGGGCGGATAATAGCCTTTAGTCAAGGCGCGCGTGGCTATCTGGGCCCGGATATGCCAAGGCGCCATCATGTCCGGGGCGCGCCACTTGTCCATGTAGCCACTCGCGTCTTGACTAACGGCTACAGGGCAGTTCTCCAACGATTTCCAGCTGGAAATCGTTGGAAGACGATATAAATTTCCACTTTTCTTGACAACGACAGCACATCTGGTGCCATAATTTCACAGGATGATTGAGACTATTATTAACTTACAGTATACAAAGGTATTTTGTAATAATTCATTAAAAAAAAATTGAGAATTACCAATCGTGTACACTTTTTTAAGCGGCTAATTGGAACAGAAGCCATTCTTGGAATAGGCCCTTGCTGAAATTAAGTGTGCCCAGGAAGGTAGCAATTATGAATATGAAAGAAAAATATGAATTTTTAAAAACATGTGCGGTACACTTTCTTTGAAACAGAAGCTATTGTGCTGAGCCGAAAGGAATTGATGTAGAGAACCCTTTGAAATGGGCCTTCGCGAAACGACTAATTAATTCATTAAAAAAGACCCATAAAACAATGTTAAGTATAATATGTACAGCTTTGCTCATACCTATTCTGAAATTTCATGCACAAATTGGTATGTATTTTCTTGACATTTTCTAAAAAATTCGTTGCCTGAATCCAGCGATTTCATTAAGAAAAAACTCCTTTTGTCGAATGGATTCTAGTTTTCAATATGCGGCTGCTCTGATCGGGCGAATCGCGGGCCCTATTGCGAATCGCGGGCTGAATCGCGGGCTAGCTTCAGCCAGGTCAGTGCAACAGATAGACCGTCCTAAGTAGTCTGGTCCCTGACGTAACTTATTAGGAATATTCATACTATTTCGGTCTGGAAACCATACTATATCCCACAATTCCGTTTTCGAATATAAATTGAAAAACATCGCACATATTATTTGAACATCGAACATATATGACAAACATCGCACATATAAATTTGAACATCGCACATATAAATTTGAACATTGCACATATATGACAAACATCGCATATATATTTGAACATCGTACATATAATAACAAACATCGCACACATACATTTGAACATCGCATATATAATGACAAACATCGCACATATATGACAAAACATCGCATATATATTTGAACATCGCACATATAAATTGGAACATCGCACATATAAATTGGAACATCGCACATATAAATTGGAACATCGCACATATAATGACAAACATCGAACATATATATTTGAACATCGCACATAATGACAAACATCGCACATATATATTTGAACATCGCACAAAAATACGTAGATTATCGAATATTGCAACGTTTGACATGCCATATACCTCTGCCCCTCTACTTTTGACTACCCCTACTATCTAAAATGGTTGCGTCTCATTAACTGTGGGCCTGTTTGTTTCACGCAGATCCGGAGCACGATCAGTGATCCGGAGCGTCGAAAGCTGCTCCGGATCACGTTTTTAGTGATCCTGCTCGCGAGGTAGGTTCGCAAGATCCAAGATGGCGACGTGCGAGACGGACAGAGAAAAGTGACGGTATTTTTTCGTAGATTTGAAGCATTTACGAGCTATTGTGACAGTATATACTCATAAGTCTTTTACAGTGTATTTTTGTTATTAAAGCTATGTACGATTTATTTACTTTTCTGGAAATACTAGATAGTTTATCATAAAAATAGCGCTACAAAATCTGAAGCGGACGACATTCTCGTGTAATACAAATTCTCCCAGCATGCAACATATAGGAGAGGGATTCGCGATCCTGTTTGTTTTCGTTCGGCTCTGGATCACCTCCCGATCCGTGTGAAACAAACAGGCCCTGTGGCTGTGTGTTGCATGCTATCGCCAGGGTCGTCGATGCACACACTGTTGTGTATGGTGTGGGGTGGTTGGTTGGAGGCCTACGTCCGAAATCGGGTCAAAGTTTTTCATATAGCCCAGCCAGACCCAGACACGGGGCCGACATATCTATTTTATGGAACAGAGGTCATACACATCAATTCTGTAACTTTGTCAAAATGGAGACGCCATGGTACGACTGTGTTGTCGTTGGGTGCGGAGGCATTGGGAGCGGTGCTTTGTACTGGTTGGCTCGAGCTGGAATCAGTAAGTAGCAATGTTACATGATTGTTTATTTATTTTCTTCAATATTGTTGAATTATACATCAAATTAAAGCTCTTGATGGGAGAAATACAATGGTGCAAATAGGTGCTTCAGTTAAAGGGACACATTGCCTTCAAATGTCATGAAATGTTGCTGTTATAAGAGTTGTTCATGCAAAAAAACACGTATAATGTGTTGTAATTAGTGAGTAGTGATTACAAAACAAAAAATTGGCCTCTGACTCCTGACATCTGACCCGCGAATCATAGACTTATTTCCACCGTCTAAATAATGCGCAAAATACGCTGTATGTAATAGTCTTTAGGCTGGCGCCGCAGCCAGTGGCCTTGTAAACCTATCAGATGATCGCCGGGTACCATTCTCTACCTCCCGACACCACAGTTTACGTTCGTTCAAGTGTCTCTGGTGATTGCACTTGTGAATTGCCAGTGCGTGCAGCATAAACTAGTCGAGTCACTTCGGAATGCAGCGCGCGTTGCGTGGCGCGAGGGCGGCCGTGTGGTTTGTAAACTAATCGCGACATGCTGAACACTAGTCGCCGAATAACGACTAGTCGACTATCTGAAAATTGATAGTCGCGACTACTAATGCCTTTTAATAGTCGCGACTAGTCGCGCTAGTCGCCCATTCCTACTATATACTGAACTTGCAGTTTCACCTGAGTATGATAAGAACGGATGTGGAGTCGGAGGGTCAAAAATAATATTTCATTTTCACCCGTCTAAGAGTTTTCCCGTAATTTTATATAAAAAAAAAAAACAAACAAACAAACAAACAGACAAACAAAACGACTTTATGACTTCTGACTAGCGCCCCCCGAACAAAGATACTGACAATTTGGAAGACCGCCAAGATAACTCAGTTGGTAGAGGCGGGCGGTACGGTTTTCCGGAGGTCGCAGGTTCGAATCCCGCTCCTGTCAGTTTTCTTTGTTCACTTTGAAAATTTCCACCTGACTTTTTTCAAAAGGCCTACTGCCCCCAATTTACCAAATTTAGTTAATCAACGTTCTGTGTGAAATCGGTTATACATCCGTAAACGGGTGTTCTTGTATTCTGGTTCCCTGACCTGCCACTCTCCCGATATCTATAAATTACCCTGTTTCGTTGAAGTTGGGTCAGGGAGCCAGACTACAAGAACTGCATTTTGTTCTTGGTTTTTCCAGGCTGCATCTATCAATATAACCAATCCCCACAACCGTCCATTTCTGAAAATTACATTAACAGCAATGTTGCATAAACAGCCAGTAGTATTCGTGTGTAAGTCTACATCCGACTTCATGTTTTTCTTTGAGACTTTACATTACATTGAAATAAAGCTAACTTTCTTTGATTACTTCATTCACTACAGGGGTCTTGGGATTGGAGCAGTATAAGCTCGGACACGAAAATGGTGGATCTCACGATCACTCACGAACCATGTAAGACAATTATTGTTAATTAAGGCTCTATAGGCTGTGCAATTTGACAGTTGCATCGTTGGTATTCGTTAATTGTTGAAAATGCTTTCAAAAAGCCCCCCCCCCCCAGAAAAGATATTACAACAAATAAAATGAGAGAGATAGGCCCCGTTAAGTTTCTAATTGTCCCCTGCAACGCATATCGTGAGTTTTTGGTTGGTGGGGGGGGGGGGGGGGGGGGGGGGTGGAGATGCGAATTTATGTTTACATCTAGGTTTACGTCAAAATCCAAAATCAAATTGGCTCCCGGAAAAGGTTGCTAAAATAGGATGTGATTTACATTAATTTTCACGATTCGGTCTTGGATGTTATGGTAAAGGATGGGTTTTGTGAATGGGTTTACGGGAAATTGGATGTGATTTTAAACATCTTGTTAATGTTACAAATCACATTCCGATAGAATTCAAATCTTGTCAACTCCCAGTGCGACATTTCTTTTGCCCACATTTTATATAATAAAAACTTGATTAATTATTGTTAATTCTTTCTTTCTGGTAATGAAGAAACCTGTAGAGAGAAGACAATGAGAAGAAGTTACAGGTGGGAGGAAAACCCCAGAAGAATACTCTGGGGAAACCCACGGAATCAGGTAGGGACTGAAAACCCAATCCACATGTGGACCAGGGCAGGAATCGAAACAGCGGTGAAAGGCGGGGACAGTAACCACTGCGCCAACCTGATTCCCCTTAATTATATACGAACAAGTAAATAATAAATCTGTAGATTTTGTATTATTTTAACAGCCGTATGGATTACATTGACGATGTCTACATAGACTTGTGCCGTGGGGCATATTCTTGCTGGGAGATGGTAGAGAAGGAGTCTGGTCTAAAGTTGGTCTACAAGACGGGAGGAGTCGGCTTTGCCGAGAAAAACACGGCTGGGGAGAAGTTGATTGAAAAATATGAAGAGGCACTAAAAAGACATGAAATTAGGTACGTAAAAGTAGTGACTTAGTTTTCTTTATTTAGAACAGAACTAATTTATCAAATGCTTAATTTAAAAGAAAAATATTTACTGGACTAACATGGTTCACATATATTCACTTGAGCTCACAAACATTGGGAAGTATAGATCCGAACATTTTCCGCGGAAAATCGAATTTACATGCACAGTGTAAAATAGAATGAAATATTTTTCATTTCCTAGATTAAATTAAATAATGATGGAAATGCGGCTAATTTATTTGGAAGCCAGGAAATTGTTTCGTTCCATTTTGAATGTCTATACTGTTTATATGTTGGAAATTTTTTTGAGCAAAATGCTCTAAAAGCAGAGAATTTGAGGGGTCGCAAATCGTGATTTGGCCGGCGTAGGCAATTTTCGGCCCATTTACTGGTCTGCACTCTTGTACCCACCCAGCCTGACTGGAGGACTCCCAGTGCCTGTCACTGCCATCGCCAGCGCGGTGGATCGTTACAAACGTGGAAGTTGACACCGGCGGCTGTTTCTTGAAAGTCCAGGACATTATCAACGAACGTTTGATGGAGGTGTGGTCGTTTTATGACAAAAGTGTTCCGTAAACGGAGCTGATTATACGCACGTATTTCTGGCCCGACAAACTTTTTTATTAGAGAATAATGTCTTGGAACAAACCTTAAGGTTTAGTTAGGAGTTGTGTATTTATTATAACGCACGTCTGTAGACAGCAGATCGGAACATTTTAATGAGTTTGATTTTTCTCCGCTGATATGTTAGTATACAATTTCCTGAATTTAATTATAGTTACTGCCATTTGAATTTGTGTATATATTATATAGGCAGTGCGCACTGACAGTTTAAATTTGTTGATTTGATCAGAACCATTAGTTTGTTGATATTAAATTTTGTAGTAGCGCAAGTCAGATTTTGATTTGTTTTCCTTTTCTCGGATTCATTTGTGTTTTGTAATCTACGTAAGCTTTCCCCGTTTGTAAAATTTGTAAATTCTCGGGGTCATTCTGACAGTTGTATTCAGATGAGATGATTTAGTTACACGAATAGCATATTCGAAAATACGTCTGCTCATGTTGATTGTTGACATATTTTTATGTTTATATATATTTCTGTATTTTGAAAAAGACATGACGCTCAACATTTCTGTCATTAAATCTTATTATTCGTTACTTTGTATTCCAAAATTATGTGCATGGGGTGTTATTGTTTTTACCAAATAATTTACATTTTTGCGTAGATGTGACCGGCTAGACGGCGAGCTTCTAAACAAAACGTTCCCGCAGTTTTCGATAAACGCCAACCGTAAGGCTCTGTTCATACCGGACAACGGCGTACTGGACGCCGCGCTGTCGAACGCTGTTCACGTTCAGCTGGCGAGAAAACACGGTGCCACAATTCTTGAAGAGGTGACTGTGACGGACATCGGCAGAACTCCGGAAGGGGTTCCGCAGGTAAGGCATGAACCTACGATGTAATGACGATGCGTCGTGTTTACTACGTTCGCCGAGTAGGGACATGTGGAGATAGATATCAGCGCGTCGTAGGATACGGTTTCTCTGAAAAAGAGTACTTTGTACAAAGATGCTTATTTTCAGGATTATTATGACCTAAAGAAAACCATTGTTTCCTTTGAGTTAGAAAAATGTAGTGTTTGTTTTTGTCGCAAAAACAGGTAAAAAATGACATGATCTCAACTTGTAAGTGCGAGTATGGCTGCACAAACTTTAACGAGGTAAACACAAAGTAACGTCCGACGTCAATCCCCCTAACCCTCAAAAGCCCCCCAAACCCCACCTAACCCCACAAACCCCACCAAACCCACAAAACGTCCCTCCCTTAAAACAGCCCTACAGTTTTGGAGTTTAGTATACTAGTGCATGCCCGTTCAAAATGTGCCTATTCGAAACGGACAAATTGCTTGGCTTTTGTTTTTAAAAAGCCACGGATGTATGTTTCCATGCCATCACGCACGGTATCACAGCTTTGGAAGTGAGTTGGAAGAGCTTTTTGGTAACACTGATGCGCATCCGTCTAATTTATTTGCATATTAAATCAGGCTTCATTGCATGCGTGGTGGTCTATAGTCGTGGTGCAGTGCCCGTTGATACTGCACGTTTGCATATTTAGGCCTCCGGTTGGCTGAGAACCGCTCATCCAAACAACTTCAAAATTGACATTGCACATTCTTGGGTCCCGAGCAATACACCTGCCGATTTTCAACTTCATACAGGGCCCGGTTCTGGAGATAATAGAATTGCGGACACACACAGACACACACACATACACACAAACAGACAGAGATTCCTGGAAATATAATAAGATACTGCATAAATTACTCCTCAACAAAAATCCTCAATTAGGCCATAGACTATATATATATTGCTCTGCTTGTGTTTGGGATCGATGTTGTGTTTTTTTCGCCTGAAGGTTCAAACCAACCGGGGCGATTTTCGATGCCGTCGAGTGGTCGTGACTGCTGGGGCTTGGAACAATGGCGTGTTGAAGTCTGTAGGCGTCCATGTTCCCCTTATGGTGACACAGGAGCAGGTCTCGTACTTTGCTACACCTTACATTAAAGACTTCACAAAAGACAGGTAAAACGCGGACGTCTGTATATATCGATAAATTCAAATAATAATTCTCCATTTCATATCCAACTTTTACCATAGCATTAACACACACATGGCAAAACCATACGGTGTAATGCTATAGCAAGCTTATTGACATGGCAAAACCATACACATGGTTTTGTATGGTAAACATGCTTCACTGTGGTACACAGTGTATGCCAAATGGTTTTGTATGGTAAATATGCTTCACTGTGGTGTACAATGTATGCCAAATGGTTTTGTGTGGTGAATATACTTCATTGTGGCTTATCAACAGACTACTTGGGGCTATGGTGAGTTATATATACCGGTAATGTATAAAGAGAAACCACCCCAATTCTAAAATGGTATAGGCCTATTCATCAATGTTCCCCAGTACACAATTAAGTTGGTTCACCATACAAAACCTTGCACCTGCCAGCAGACACAGCCAGTACAACCATACAAAATCTTACAGTGCCATACAGAGGTCAAGTTGATTTACCATTCATCACCTTACATAGTTCAGTACAGGCAAGTCTTTTGACCATACAAAACCAGACAGCTGTCAGGTTTTTTTTTTTCCGTAGGCAACTCAGTGGTTGCATTGATCACTGCACAGCTAGCACTTACATGTAGGTTCTCGGTCTCTTTTTCCCCTTTAAATTAAAAATATCCCAAAGATATCACAGTAAAGGAAAATGGGTACAGGTGGATTCGAACTAGCGACCTTTTGATCCATAGCCCATCCCCACTATCCACTAGACTAGTCTGTAGTAGCAGCTCGACAACACGTCGTGTGCCCGGCAGAAGGGCATAAGGACGAAACATGGGTCAAAAGGTCAAATTCAGGTTTTGGGGGTAATCGAAAGAGTATTGGAATCTCTTCATTTTGATATACATTTCGTCTCAAGGGGCTACGTCATTCTGACGTAAATAACAAAATAAAAAGGACATAAGGGGATTTTGCATTTTTTGTTCCCGGCAAAAGGGCATTAGCGTGTAATACCAATGTAACAATACATGCTAAAAGTGCGTTCACCTCTGCACTTCAGTGGGGCGTAAGCGCGCTTTAATAGAGCAAATTTTTTTCCCGGCAAAAGGGCATTAGCATTTCACATGCCGCTTAAGCGCACGTTTAAGCCAGAATGACTTCCCGGCAAAAGGGCATTAGCATAAAGATGTAAATAACTTTAAAATTATGCAATATTTCTATTTAAAAATGCACAGCATTATTGGAAATATCAATAATTTTTATCTGACAAAAAAATCAACCTTTTGCGAGTTTTAAAATTAGAAATGCCAACACATAAACGTCAATTTTCCCGGAAAGTGCAATTACGCGTCAAAGCGTTTTTATGCCCCTCTGCCGGGCACACCACAGCCGTTCTTTAAAATGATTTATTGTAACTAGTTGACTGAATAATAACAATGCTGTGACGTTCTGTTCTATTATAATGAATAAACATAACTTTCTCATCGAAACTACACATTTTACTGCTTCACCCGCCTGCAGAATAAAATGCAAGCGGGGGGGGGGGGGGGGGGGGGGGGGGGGGGGGGGGGGACTTTCTCAACGTTGGTGGCGCCATTTAACCCTTTTTGTTTTGTTCTTACCATACACGCAAAATAAGCTGCTCTTCTGGTTTGCAACTTTATAGGCGTTGGCTGACAAGCAGAAAGAAATACAAAAATAGAATAGCGGGGGGGGGGGGGGGGGGGGGGGGGTGGGTGTTCGACCCCACCCACCCTGGATCCGCCCCTACATACAGAAGCTATAAAATGAATCTTGATTGTCAAATACTGCGTGCAGATTTCCGTGCTGGTCTTACTTTTCACCGGAAGGAGATGTATTTTACGGCGCGCCGCTTCACGGCAACACGGGCCCCAAAGTTGGCATTGACGCAGCAGGAGAGATTGTCACACCGGAAACGAGATCCTTCGCAACCAATCTGAAGAATCTCAACAGGTGCATCCAGATGTGCCGGACGCACATTCCTCGAGTGAGTTGTCTGTAGACGTGGGGCCAATTTCATACAGATGCTTAAGCACAAAAATTGCTTAAGCACAAACAACTTTCTTAATTAGGTTACCGGCAGGTTACCAGCCAAAACTCCATGTGATGTACAATGTATATTGCTTGTGACTGGTATTTAGATGTGGTTTGCTTAGCATGACAATCACATTGAGTTTTGGCTGTAAACCTGATTTTACTAAGCAATGTTTTTGTTAGGGCTTCAGCAGCTCTTTGAAATTGGCCCCAGAAGTGGCCATCCTTGAGGTTAAGGTCTCTCTGTACCATTGGACATGGCAGGGGGAAACCCTTTGTGGTTGTATTGTTACAGAATATGAATGTCTCCCTGACAAAAGAAGGAAGACACAGTAATTATGAAATTTCGGGTAACAGCATGTAAAATGAATCTTTTCTGGGAACCAGTGTGGTTCTCTAGGGTTATGGTGTTTGTCATATTCTTTAAGTACGATTTGAAGCTTTGCATAGTTGGTATACGATCATGGAGGTAGGAAACCTCCATGTACGATGAGAAAGTGATCATAGCTAGAATTGCAGGTAACCCCGTGTGAAATTATTCTCATCCAGGAGGAAGTGTGGTTCTGAAAGGAACCGGCGTGAAAATAATAAACACAACGTTTCGGACGATGTGCCGTGTCCGTCCTCGGGAGAGTGCACACTGTCCGAAACGTTGAGTTCATTCTGACCCCGGTTCCTTTCAGAATCGCACTTGTTCGTAGAAGAGATTACCCACAATTCCATACTTTCTCATCTACTGATGCTATCCTTTACCTCATTTGAAGCAAGATATGGGACGGCGGGGAAACCCCCCCCCCCTCTTTTGTGTTGGTCATTGGAATTCCTTTCATATATATAGGCGGATGTGTTGGGTAACAATAGTCTGGAGTGTGTATAGGGTATATAGGGACAAGAGGGGGTACCCTTGGTGCCATATCTTGCTGGATATACTTTACCTTTACAAGACTATACACGTCCTCTTACGGAGTAGGCCTACTCTTCCCACATCTGGGCTGGTGCTTCTGCTTATCACTTATCTTTATTAGATAGAGTACAGAAGTGCATTGTAAATTTGGTTGGAGAAGAGTTGGGCTCATCCTTACAATCACTTTCTCACCGGAGATCAGCCACTCTGTTCTATAGGTATTTTCATGGGAAATGTTTCACCGGCTTGTCCCGCTTGGTTCCTCCAATTAGGGTGTTTGAGCGTGAAACTCGGCTCTCCGCCTGTTCCCACCAATATACTCTAGCTGTACTGTACGCCAATAGCTTTTTCCCTCGTCCTGTATCTCTATGGAATTCTTAGCCCGGTGCATGTTTTCCTTCATCTTACGATCTTTCGTGCTTCAAGAGGAATATTAATTCCTACCTCTCGCATCTATGGTTATTTGTTTGTTTGAATGTTTTTCCTTCCTTGTAGCCCCATACCTCGAGTGGCTCTCAGCCTTGTGTGGGGCGAACTTACATTTAAAAAGAAAGTATCCACAATGCAAAGCTTTAAATCTTACTTAAAAAGGAAGACAAGCATCCAAACCAATTGTCAGACACACCCCCTACAAACAAATGCATATGAATCTTGATAAAGAGATTCAATTTGAAAATACATGTTTTGAAAATGTGTGGGATAGTCTCGCTCCTAATTCAAAATTTGAAACTTATGAAATGTGTTACTTGTCGTGTTTTTTTGGTGGTAGGCCTATTCCTCATCGGAAATCTCATAACTTACCTAATATAACAAATTAGCAATTCAGTTTGTAAATTTATTTATTCATTCAGGGTAATCCATACACTCCCAAAACACGACCATAGTAGCTTTAACAAAAGATCAACTGTTGCCTTCATATATATTACAACTCCCCCCCCCCCCATTTATTTTCTTCCGAAACCATGCCTTTTGTGCCAGGATATTTAGCTATTTTTCTACAAAACTATTTTTTTTTCACGCCACAACGTCTCAATTGCACTTGTGTTCTTAAACAAATATTTTCAACAAAATTAGCTGTTTCGAAACGTTAGGCCAGATAATTTTGTTGATTTGTATATTTCCGGTGAATCTTGTCAACATTTTCATTAAAAAAATGTTATTAAAAGACAGTAGGGAAATTTGTTGACTCATCATGTTTCTCACGTTGGTCCACACTAATAGAAAATCGCTTCAACAGGTTCGACGTGAAGAATGAAATAGAAAACAAATCCTGTTGTAGCATTTCCGTAACTGAGTTAAAATATGCTTTGCATCATGTGTAACAAATTAAACGAAATGGTTGACGTTGTTAATTTCTCATAATACATTTTAATACCTCTCTTTAGTCATTAGGCCCTGCTACAACAAAAACCTGCCTCTACGCGATGACTAGAGACCGGCATTTTGTGGTTGACACCTGTCATCGTACAGGATTTCCAGAGGTTGTCGTTTGCTACGGTGCAGGACATGCATTCAAGTGAGTTTCTGAGATTTACTGTAAAGAATAGGTTCCAAAAGAATGTTTCAACTATATTTCTTTCTTTTTTCACTTCAAATTCAATTTGGCACGGGAAAACGGGCATTACAGACCCGCACGCAGGATTTTTGATGGGAAAGTGCGTAAACCAGTTTTAGGAGCCCACAATTTTGTTTCATTAGTAAAATGTCCCCACTTTAGTTTGGGCTTTCTTTTTGTTTTTAACCAGCAATTTTTTCTGAAAAGAGAAAGGTTCAAAGGGCGAAGTTACGGATCTTTTAATGGCCTCATGGGCGTCACTAAAGGGGGTTGAGGAGGTGTGTGACGCTCGACGCACATTCGTCCCCTATTGTAGCCGACCGCTTTTCCAAAGTGAATTGCTCATTTGATGATACGAGATGGTTTAAAGGTAGTGTACACGATTGGTAATCCTCCAGATTTGTTGTACTGAATTATTACGAAATACCTTACAAGTTAATAGTAGTCTCAATCATCCTGTGAAATGATGGCACCAGTTGTGCTGTCGTTGTCAAGAAAAGTGGACATTTATATCGATTTCCAACGATTGCCGGCCGACAATCGTTGAAAAACTGCCCTCTATAACAAATGTAGCCTTTTGTCAAGGCGCGCGTGGCTACCCGGGCGAGTGGCGCGCCCCGGACACGCTGGCGGCATATCCGGGGCGCGTCACGCCTCCAGGTAGCCACGCCTCCAGGTAGCCACGCGCGCCTTGACTAAAGGCTACACCATCCACCCGACGGTTGAAAACGAACGCCGTTTTTCTCTCTTTTTTTTCGCCAAAACTTTGAACAGGTCAGTGGAACGATATTTCCTATAAAATAATAACCCCCAAATCCGCCCATTTCTCAAAATTGCAACCATTACCAATCATGTACACTATACTTTAAGCTTTTAATGAGACATTCACACAAAAATTGACAGACGGCAGGTTTAATAATTGTCAAATTTTGAATTATGGGAGTGGGACGCTCATAATTTCTACAGCATGATGAAGCAATATAATTTTAGGGAGACGAAATAACGTGTCGTATAGTACGTTTTTTGTTTTTCGTTTAAAATCACAGTATTTCAAAATTCGTCAGTAGAATAAAATTAAATATCCTTTCAGCTGAAATCTTCAGCCAGAGCACGGATATAATAGCTTTAAGGCTTACATAACAAATAATTAAGAATTTGCACATTGGTCTTTGCAGTCAAACGTTGCATTTAGTTTCGGGGAAAACCGTGCATCTTCCAGTGGTCACTGCTTGAGTTGCTTTGATTGCTAGAACAGCTTAGCTATCGTTATTGTTTTAAATTTTCATTTCAGATTCGCAAGCGTTCTCGGCAAAATTCTCGCCGACCTGGTGACTGAGGGCCGAACAGTCGACTTCAACATCAAACCATTTTCTCTGGACCGGAAGGCCGTAACTGATCCAAGCTTTCAGCCAGCTGTCAAAATTGGTACTTGGGGAACACTGGACCAATCTGAGACATCAAAATTGTAGACGGATGAGTTCTTAAATCTGCGGTGTGCCATGGCGCTGTCTTGTTAAGTAGGTCACCGTGGTGTAACAGTGCGTGTATATTGTCATGGCACACCGCAGCGTTAAAGACAATGACAACAAAGACACTGACAATCATTTTGGGACACCGCCAACACAGGGCAAGAAAGCTCAGTTGATAGAGCACTGGTACGGTATTCCGAAGGTCGCAGATTCAAATCCCGCTGCTGCAAGTTTTCTTTGTTTATCAAAAATTACCTAGTCCGGTTCCCTTGTGGTTTGTTTCACGATATAAGTTACAAAGTCGCATCATCAATGAGTGATCCCCAATGTCGCTTCCCAGGTTAGTGCGTGATCCCTGGCTATACGGTTTATGACCATGGGCCAATTATATAGAGCTGTTAAGCACAAACATTTGCTTAGCATGAAAATGTCTTGCTTAGTAAATACAGGTTACCAGCCAAAAGTCCATGTAATTTTCATGCTCGCCAAACAACAGCTGAAAGCCAGTTAAAAGCAATATTCCACACATTGAAATCTGGTTGGTAATCCAGTTTTTATCAAGGAAGCATTTGCATGCTAAGCACATCTTTGTGCTAACAACTTCATGAAATTGGCCCCTGATGATGCACGATATGGGGCAGAGGGGTACCCCCTCTTTTGTGTTGGTCATTGTGTTCCCGAAATCTCAGGAATTATTTTCAGATCTCTAGGGGGGATGTGTTAGGTAACAAAAGTCTTGAGAGTGGATAGGGTATAGGCCTAGGGACAAAGAGGGGGGGGGGGGGGGGGGGGGTACCCCTCTGCCCCATATCGTGCTGGGTATATTAATGACTTCTGACTAGCGCCCCCGAACAAAACACTGACAATTTGGGAGACCGCCAACACGGGGCAAGATAGCTCAGTTGGAAGAGCACCGGTACGGTATTCCGGAGGTCAGAGGTTCAAATCCCACTCATGCCAGTTTTTTGTTCATTTTGAAAATTCCTTTGAAAAAAATAGACTAAAGAGTCCGTTGCTAGACTATGGTCAGTGTTATAGATGAAAAGTGATCGTGAAGTTGCGAGACTTGCACGCTATTGGCAAAGAACCAGTCCGAAACAAAAACCGTTACAGGAATCCATCCACGAAGCCCCTTTACACGTTTATTATAGATATACATATACACCCTCGATTGCATCTATAAGCAATCTAACATTTTAGTGAATTTCTCCTAAAAGTCATACAATTTGATTTTCCACTAAATAACAATAACAAATAGGCCTTTCAAACGATTGCGAAAAACGGTAGGCCTACATAAAATTTAATGCATGAATCGAAACTAGGCTTGACCTTAACTAACCGTGTAAATATAAACGGCGTCTTCAATCGGTTATACATGTAGGCCTACTTTCTTTTAAGTGCATAAGGCAATGCCCATTTAAGGTAGGAGCATACATTGGACATATTTTTTACTCAAACTGCTTTAATTGACCCATTTTCATTTTATTTACCAAATTGTTGACCCAAAACTGCGAAAAAGTACAATTTTGACCCAATTATGCAAATTATGGGTCAAAGGTCTAACGTTAACGACCGAAATGGATAGATTTTCAAAGCATAATATCTTAGGATTGCATTAATGGATTTAAACCAAACTTGTTGTTCATCGCAGTAAGAAGAGTGTCCTGAATATAAAAAACTTAATTAAACGTAAATGTAAATTCATGTAAATAGCTGAACGAACATAGAAGTTATTGTGTTTGAAAAATTGTCAACTAGCGCAAAAATCTCGTTTTAGGAAACGGTTTTTGTCCAGAGATGCGATGTCATTTTGCAACTGTTAATGTCCATTTTCAGCTGTTGTTTTTTAATTTTTCCAGGAGTTTTGATTTGATTTTGAAAGAGTACGGTACCGTACATCATTAAGAACTAGAAAACATCTGAATTTTAATGTTGGTGAAAGAGCTTTGATTTATTTGATTGGACATTCTGGGTATCGTTTCTTCTTAGGTAAATGCGTAGTAATTACGTGACAAATACAAATCGTACTGTAAATATTAAATAATATTATGTGACCCCAACCCATCAAAATGAGTCACGAGTTACTTTTGAGTCACATGCCCTTAAACGTATGACTTGGGCCTATACTGTGGAAATCAATTAGAACTGTTAAGAATTTCACCCACATAATGTCCATATTCATCAGGATGTCAAACTGAGTGATATATCAGAATGAAGAGCCAATTATGCTCTATCCAATGCAAGTAAAAATGACCTTAAGTCAAAAATGACCTTTTATAAATTTTTAAAATTTTTATTTATTTTATTTATTTATTTGCTTGCAACCAAACATCAATAGAAGTGGTTGGATTAAAAATCAGGACACATCAAAATCGTTACACAAATTAGTATATACACACATGTAAAAAGGTGCTTGATTAAAATTACTGCAAATTATATAAACACCAGGGTATAAAACTATTCTTCATTCTATTTGTTTTACACAATGTCATGGTCGCTGCCCTTGGTTTAGGCAAGAGATGACTAAGACTATGGTCAGGGTTGCACACGTCTCTGAATAACCGTTCACACAATGAATGTCTACGCACTGATAGGGATCGGATATTGAATTTTTCCAAAGCTTCAGCATATGATCGATCAGGTAAGATAATTTTCATTGCACGTCTCTGAATGGACTCAAGAAGATTAGATTGTGCTACAGTTAGGCCACCATGGTACACTTGGCAGGCATAATCTAGTACTGATCTTATACATGCATAATACAATTTACAAAGATCATGCTGAGCAATACCAGCTCGGCGAAGTTGAACAAGAAGGTACAGTCTCTGAGCGGCCTTACTGTAGACTGCATTAACATGAGTCTCCCATTTAAGATCATCAGAAATGTGGAGTCCAAGCAATTTAAATGTTTGTACTCGCTCAATGTTAGTGCAATCCACAGTAATGCATGGGACCAGTGGTTTGGATTTACTAAAGCAGATAACCATTTCTTTTGTTTTCCTGGGGTTAATCTTCATATCATTTTCATCAGACCATTTCACGATTTCATCTACAGTTTTTTGCATAGAACTCAGGCCAAGTTCAGATGTTCGAATTACCTCATATGCTGTTGTATCATCAACATATTTGACAACTGGCAACGTTGGAGCAAGGTCCCCTAACATTATAATAAACAAAAGGGGCCCAAGCTTTGTTCCCTGGGGAACTCCACCATGAAGTTCCTGCCAGGTCGACTTGTGTGATTGAATTTTAACCCTTTGTTGTCTGTTGTGTAGGAAAGCAGAGATCCAATTGATCACTATCTCATGAGTGCCAATATTATGGAGTTTCTCAATCAGAATTCTATGATTAATTCTGTCAAATGCCTTACTGTAATCAAGTAGCAAGACTCTAACCAGCTGATTGGCCGAGTCTGTAGCACTGTACCAATTATGAAGAAGCTCAATCAGAGCAAGTGTAGTAGACGACCCAGGGATGTTTCCAAATTGGGAAGGGTCGAGTACAAGTTTATATTGGTCCCATAACCACTTGAACACAAAGCCCTCCAGTGTTTTAGCAAGGACAGCAGTGAGGGATATAGGTCGGAGATCATTTTCTACTGATGTAAGCGGGTGAGATTTAGGTATGGCTACAACATCGGCTGCTTTCCACACATCAGACTTAAGACTCATTTCGTAGAATCCGGTCATATATAGGTTTTCCCGGCTATTTCGAAAAGTTTTTCATTGCAATTCACTAATTCTAATATTCAAATTCGTCCAGAAACGAAATTCACCTGCCTTTGGCAAAAGCAATTTGGTAATTTACCATTAAATTTCAAACTTTGGTCAATCTACTTAAATACCGTGTCGAGAATATTCGTATACAGATTAAATTCATCCAAGTTGTTGCAGAATGGCAGCATTCACAGTCGAATTCGTCTGATATCAATCAGTTTAATACTTTTGTTAAGTAAATTAGTCTGGTTTGTACTTACGTGCCGAAGCTCAGTTTGCCACATTCGTTCGCATGTTATCAGACCAAGTAGGTATACTGAACTGATTTTTCCGCAATGGAAACAAAGTCACGAAAGCCAATTATATTGTTATCAAACATTTGATTTAAATTTATTTAATTTAACCTTAATTTAAATTGCAACATGAGATCAACAGCAAAAGACAATTGTGCAGTTAAGAAACGAATAAAAAGGAGCAAAAAAAATGTAAAGAGTAAAATGTCAAATGTCGACGACCCTTCAGTTCATGTTACTTTTGTGTGCTTCAAAATTAGCCTAAAGTATTTTAAAGAAAAATTAAATCGAAAGAACCAAAATAAATTTATGAATAATAAGGAAAGTGAAGACAAAGTGGAAAATTATCCTTAACAGCAGCCTCTATGCATTTTACCGAGAATCAACAATGAAGTTTGACGAAATTGAACACATTAGTTATTAATCAGTTGTGTGGCAAAAGACGAATTTGATTTTTGAACAGCACGGTTCGGCGTGGGCGAGACGAAATTGAATCCTCCTTGCCGAAAATGCTCATGGTTTGAATAATTCGAGTGAACTTTAATTGAAATTGTATGACAAAAGACGAAATTAAACATTTGAAATGCATTAAATCGATTCTGATGGATGAATTCGAATATCAGAATCTTTGAATTTGAAAGAAAACTGCTTTGAAATAGCCGGGAAAACCTATAATATACACGACAATCTCTTGAAAATGCGCTGTTTGCCTAAACCAGTGACGAAAATACTTCGGAAAAGTCGGCCCGTTGCAAACTGGATAGTGCACGCTGTTTTTCGTCAATGATTTTCAGACATAAGGACGATTTTCAAGGGATAAACATGTAGATATCATATTCTGTATTTTTTGGTCTTTCCAACTATACCAGTATTACGACGAAAGCTTTTTCCTCCTCCAAGGTTAGGTGTGTTCCTTTAAGTTGTCCTGTTTTCACATTTGCAAGGATAAGCTGCTGAAAAAGCAAAGGTTATAGAGCTTTCCAGAAGATTGTTGTACAAATAACAAGAACCCGATTATGATCGGGTATTTGATGAAGTTGGGGTATCTAATGTGCAGGACAGGTATAAATAGCGAGGAAGTGAAATAAGATTGAAATTTGGCAAGAGTGAAGATGGTATTGGTAATTTGGCGATAAATGTATACATCCGAGTTGATCACTGTAGAGTCAAGAACATTTTCAGGCAAAGTTTGTTCTGCTTGTGTTTAATTTATGCAAAAATTACGAGCACGGAGTGTGAACTGGTGCACCTTCACCATGACCGCATTTGGGGAAGTATTGTGATTGATACCATCATTGTAAGTGTTTTTGATATTTTCAATATAAGGCGATACAAAAATCCTTACCAACGTTTCTCGTTATTGGTATTTTTAAGCGTACCCATGAAATAATATAAAAGATAACAATCTTTCAAATGGGAAAAGGTCGACTATATATAGGTTTTCCCGGCTATTTTAAAACATTTTGCATTCATATTCACTAACTCTAACATTCAATTTCGTCTGAGAAAAAATTCACATGCTTTTACCAAAGCGATTTAGTCATTTATCATTAAATTTCAAAGTTCGGTCACCACATTTAAGCGCAGTGTCGAGAAAATTCGTCATTCCAGATCAAATTCGTCTAAGCTGTTGCCGAATGGCAGCATTCAGAGATTGAATTCGTCTGATACCAATCAATTTAAAACTGTTAAGTAAATTAGTCTGGCGTGTGCTATTTACAAGCATTTAATTTATATTTATAATGTTAACTTTAATTTAAACTGCAACAATACATTTACAACAAAAGTATAAAATTAACAAGGACAGCAAAACAAAGTTCTTTTCAGTTTTATAATGAATAAAAAGAGTGAAAAAATAATGACGACCATGCCAAAAAAAAAAAACAGTCGATGACGCTTATTTTCCTTTGTTACATTTCTGTGTAGGCTACCTATAATGAGTCTATAACATATTTTTAAGAAAATGTATTCGAAAGAAACAAGCAATAGGCCTATATTTATGAATAACAGGGAAAGAACAGAAAAATAGTGGAGAAATTATCCCCATCTTCGACCTTTTTGCCTTCTGCAGAAGATGTCGTAATGAAGTGTATCGAAATTGAACAAACATCATTAAATTGTGTGGCAAAAGACGAATTTGTTTTCTGAATAAAACTGTCCGGCGTAGACGAGACGAAATTGAATACTCCTTGCCGAAAATGGGTGTTCGTGGATTGAATTCGATTGAACAACAATTGAAATTGTATGACAAAAGACGAAATTAAACCTTAGAAGTGCACTAAATCGATGCTGATGGACGAATTTGAATATTAAAGACGATGAATTCGAATGATTAATGTTTTAAAATAGCCGGGAAAACCTACGTGGTGTGCCTGGCAGAAGGGCATATAGAACGCTTTGACGCGTAATTACACTTTCCGGGAAAATTGACTTTAAGGTTTATGTGTTGGCATTTCTAAATTAAAACTCGCAAAAGGTTGATTTTTTTTGTCAGATAAAAATTATTGATATTTCCAATAATGCTGTGCATTTTAAAATTAAAATTTTAAAGTTATTTACATCTTTATGCTAATGCCCTTTTGCCGGGAAGTCGTTCTGGCTTAAACGTGCGCTTAAAGGAAACATGATATAGGATTTATATTGCATTATTCCTGCTTAAAACAATAAAGTATTATCTTGACAATGATATTTTGTGTCCAGAGACAATTATTTCCCAGATTAAATATGAGAAAAAATTTTTTGAAAATGTTTGTCCAAGCTACTCCGCCCCCTGAGTGGGACCCTCATTAACATAAGTGTGTGACGTAGATCGAGGCACATTACCCATTCATCACGGGTATGCATTGTGTGTACATTGTACGGCAAACATTCTTCGTCCAAAATCTAAGCAAAATATAGTGGTTTTTCGGCCATGCCGACAAGGTGTGTGGCTGCTGGGTGCAGCAAAACAACGACGGGTGGAGTAAACCTTCATGTATTTCCAACTGAAGCGAAATATCGGAGAATTCGGAAGGCGAAAGTGAAGGTGACAAGAGCAAAGAGGTCCGGCCCAGCAGCTTTTCAGCGTTATGTAGCGACCACTTTGAGCCGTCGTGTTTCGATACTGGTATTTTCAAATCCTTTGGGATGACCATTAAAAATATGCTCAAGTCCACTGCCATCCCAACAAAGTTCCCAGATGTGAGTAAGATAAAGGCGAAAGCAGTTAAACGGCCCATTCCCCGAGGAGCCTTCGCTAAAAGGGAGAAAATCAGGGTAAGTTCGATGTTAGTTGTTGTTGCAACTTACGAAATTGCACGTGTAGACCTAGTGTGTGTATACGGGCCGGGTCCAGACTATCGAGTCGATCCATGAATTTCGGTGCCTCGGTCTACGTCACGAACAGCGCCCTCAATTTGAGTCTCAACAAATTTCAAAAAGGGGGGGTCAATTTTTGAGCGGCAAATAATCACACTAAAACTTCGCTTAAACCAGTTTGGCTTTTAATTCACATTTAATACATATACATGAATTTATTTATGAAATAATCCGGTCAATTTGAGGAGCATGGTTCCTTTAAGCGGCATGTGAAATGCTAATGCCCTTTTGCCGGGAACAAAATTTGCTCTAAGCGCGCTTACGCCCCACTGAAGTACAGAGGTGAACGCACTTTTAGCATGTATTGTTACATTGGTATTACACGCTAATGCCCTTTTGCCGGGAACAAAAAAATGCAAAATCCCCTTATGTCCTTATTATTTTGTTAATTACGTCAGAATGACGTATACGAAATGTATATCAAAATGAAGATATTCCAATAATCGAAAGAGTATTGGAAGATATTCCAATACTCTTTCGATTACCCCAAAAGGTCAAATTCAGGTTTTGGGGGTAATCGAAAGAGTATTGTAATGAAGATATTCCAATACTCTTTCGATAAAACCTGAATTTGACCTTTTGACCCATGTTTCGTCCTTATGCCCTTCTGCCGGGCACACTGTTAGCTCCATTTAGCGATCAGAAAAAAAAACACTTCGAGTTTGGTAAAAGCAAGAGCTCTTTTTGTTGAAAAGTTGCTCCAAATGGTTGGCGACTGCAATTGCGAATAATAACCGTTCATTCTCTATTGCCACTCCGTTACTGTCATTACATTACCGGCACTCTCTTGCTTAACCTCGTCCCCATGGCATACTTTCCTTGTTCTCCGTGGGTGTGAAAGTACTTTGGCTGATTGGTTGGTTTCCACAATAATAAGCTGATAAATTACAAGAGATTTTTGCTCTTTCCCGACGTAGTGTATGAAGCACTGTATTTTACAGCTGAATACGGAGCAAC
This sequence comes from Hippasteria phrygiana, assembly GCA_037893225.1. Classification (NCBI taxonomy): domain Eukaryota; kingdom Metazoa; phylum Echinodermata; class Asteroidea; order Valvatida; family Goniasteridae; genus Hippasteria; species Hippasteria phrygiana. The sequence goes on from JAZGUH010000488.1 coordinate 246,860, forward strand.
ATTTTGGATTTAAGGGACCCACTTGGAGCCTTTGTCATTTCCCCTCTAGTGCTCGTACACGAGTTCTTCTCGTTGAGTGCATTTTGCCCCCCAAGTTGAGACCTTTAATAGCACGTTGTGTGCATGTATATTGTACAATGTGGTCCAGGGGTCGCGTGGCCTTGAGTAGTACGAGAGAGTGAGTACTCGTGAAGTATTCGTCTGTGCGCACGCGTTCATTTGGCATAGCCTTTTAGTATCCGAGGTGCGATCAAAAAGTTCCGAGACTGTTCCTGTTGCAAACGAACGGAGCGCAGCACAGTAATTAGCCTTTTAGAGGTATGGCGGACACAATAGGAGGGCGCTATTTGATTTGGGTAAAACCTGTGTATTTATACCCAAATCAAATAGCGCCCTCCTATTGTGTCCGCCATACCTCTAAAAGGCTAATGTGCATATAGCAGGTGTAAGCAATAACTTTCGTGAGTAAGTATTCCAAGTTACATCGCTTGATCAACATCAGCACCTGTGTTACACGCATTTTTGCGACCACTGGTACGTGCGCATTTGCGATTTTACCATGGACCTGAAACTTGAGCAGAAGCAGCACCGTGTCGAAGTCTGCGAGGATCTCCGTCAACAGGCCCGGGATGACCCAAACTTCATGTCGAGGATCATCAGCGGTGACGAGAGTTAGGTCTACGGCTACGACCCAGAGACCAAACAGCAGTTTTCGCAGTGGAAGACCGAAGAAGGCGTGTCAGGTCAGGAGCGCAACAAAGAGCATGCTCATCGTTTTCTTTGACATTCGCGGGTTTGTGCACCGTGAATTTCTCCCCCAGGGTCAGACTATCAACGCTGAGTCCTACTGTACGTTCTGAGGCGTCTGAGGGAGAACATTCGGCGCAAACGGGCTTAACTGTGGCGCGCTGGGTGCTCCAACATGACAACGCGCCCGCTCACAGCGTGTTGAAAACGCGCGAGTTTCTTGCCTGCAACAACACAATTGTCGCTCCCCACCCCCCATACTCGCTGGATTTACAATAAAATATATTCTGAGACACCAACTTCTGTGCGTCCAGTCCATCCCTTACAAAGAGTAATTGCGAAGGCTTCGAAGGATTACGCCCCACCAACCGAGCTCGCGCCCCTGCGCTGGCGCCTTGTTGCGTCTGGAAATGTTTGGAAACTTCCGGTAAACTTGTATTTGGATCGTAACACTCTTCGAAAAAAAGAAGAAAAAAAGCCATGTCAGCAGCCTTCAGCTACCCGGTAAGGAGTAACGTCATTAATTATTTTTGCAATATCGTATTCAGTAGGTGACCGTCGAGAAAAACAGCCAAAATGCGACTTGCCCTCCATAGGAATCGTCAGAATTTAGTTGTTAGATATTTTTTTCAACAACAAAGTACCCTTCTTTATCCCACTATGATTATATTCAATTTAAAGAGGGTTATATTATGCCGGGCAAGGTAATACGTTTGACAAAGTTTGTCATAATAATAGTAGTGTGTGGTAGGTTATCGTAACATTTGTATACTTTAGTAATGTAAAATAGCCTTACCTCCATTGCTACGAGGACACTATTATCACGCTGTGGTCACACTATATGGGACAATGTGGAGTCAATTTTGTTCATGTTATGCAAACACTATGATAACGCTGTGGTTACACTATGGGGGACACCTTGTACACACTCTATCCACACACAGTCGTACTTTCCGAATACTTCCGAGGACAATGCTTTGTGTATCCTATTATTCCTTTAACAAAACCCAACCCCATAGACTAAGCACGTATTTTTACGTCCGAGGACCGATTTCAACAAAAGACCGACTTGCGAGGACAAGAAAGGTTCCTTTGTATTTTCTTTCTTCCCTTGTCCCCAAACGTATATACAGAACCTTTACACACACAGTGATCCACAGTATGGTGACGGGTGATTTTTTTTAAGGGATAATACGTGCGGAACAAGGGAGGAATTAAAATATTACCGTTTTTCCGCTTTGTTAACTTAATCGTTGCATAAACTATGATATTTTCGACATGAATACTTCGGTCCATTTCCCTTGTAGTAGTGTTGAGACGAGAAGCCCAGAATGTATAGAGCTATGACCATTGCCGAGTCACATGAGACATCCGGTGCACTTTCGCTCCAAAACAACCAATAAAACCGGAACAAACCACCCGTGACAGTGTTGCAAGACAGCAGTCAAAGTTCCTTGTTCAGAGGACATTGAGCCTTGCATGGTTAGTTATATAGTGGGTTTAATCATTTAAAATTTAATGTTACCTTTAAAAGGTATTATACAACATTTGCAAACATAAAAAAAAAAAAAAAGTACTGAATTGTTATGAAATACCTTACTTGACTGTAAGTAAGATTTAGTAGTCGCAAGCATCCTGCGAAATTATGACACCTGGTGTGCTGTTATTTTCAAGAAAGGTGGAGTTTTTGGATCAATTTCCAGCGATGGAAATAGTCTGACCTAATAATTCCCTGACGTCTATAAATTGCTCCGTTTTGTTTGAAGTAGGGGTAGGGAACCAGACTACAAGAACAATATTTTTTCACTGATTTCCCAGCATCTATGCACACAAAACTTGTAACTTTAAACTTGTTTTTGTTTTAAATTACTTCGGATGCAGTTGTTTATAAGAGGGTGCGAAGTCGTCGTAGTTTACAGTAAAATAGTATTTTATATTTTTGAGGACCATATTGGTGAATAGACGAGTTCGATAATTCTCAGGTCAAATGTCAGCTGTACCAAATTCCGCCTCGTCGTATAGGCATTTTACACGGTTTGATACAGCTGACCTGTGACCTTTTACCCACATTGCATTGCAAAAGTCAATTATCGAACTCGCTTATTGTATATTGTTTTGCCTATAACAGCTAGACAGTCTTCGGCATGTTTATCAATGTCTTTTATATCTGTATACCCGTTTTCCGTGTAAATTATTATCCATAAATTATTATGTTTTTCAGAGGACACGTCGTATATTCTATGCCTTTTGTTTACAAAAGATAACAAATTTTAATAATTAGACTTTCATCAGATATTTGTGGATGTATCTCAAAATAACAGATGGACTCGAATACATCTCTGGTATAGACGAAGGTAGTCTGGTTCCCCGACCTGAAGATTCCCTAACGTCTAAATTTTAGGTCAGGTAGCTACCGCGGTTTAAAATATATCATGACGTACAGTGTTAGTCCGAGTGACGTCAGTGGCATCATTCAAATGTTAACATTCTTGCAAAATCCAGTCCGCAAAATACTGCAAGAGTGTGGCATTGATTTTTCAGTTATATATGTCATTGAAAATTCAAATTCCAGGATCTGTAACGGGCCCGACAGATGATTTGTTATTGCGAACATCAACGTAAATAGCCGAATGTTACCGAAAACAAGTTCGGAAAACCTCGGACATTTTCGGAAAGGGCCAAAATCTGGGAATTTTCGTCACGTGACATTGGCGGCTACCGGACCTAATATTCATCAGAAATAGTCAGAATATTTTGGTCTGGGAAGCAGACTAAGATGAAAACTTATAGCATTTTTTGTATAAACATTTTTTATAGAGGCGTTACGATCCCCACATCCCTGAAACCAGTTTACCCTGAAGAATTTCCAGGTGCAACAAAGAAATCAATAGCGTCAGCAGGTGGGCGGGGCGTGAGCCTTCGCAACGTGACAGTGAACTCTTGGTAAGGGATGGACTAGACGCACTGAATTTGGTGTCTGAGAATATTTGATTGTAAAACCACTAATCACCAAGGAAATAAACACCCTACAAATCAATATACATGTAAAACCGCAACCACACTAATTAATTGAGATGGCACAATGCGAATGCCAAAATGCAGCCGCGCCACCATCACGGTAGCCTTTAGTCAAGGCGCGCGTGGCACCCCGGATGCTTGCATTCAACACGAAAAACAGACGAGTCTTTTTTCGTGTTACCAGCATCTGTGGTGCCACGCGCGCCTCGACTAAAGGCTACCATTACGAAAGCACTTTCGCGCCACACAAGGTCACGACCCCTTGACAATATTGCGCCGTAAAACATGTACAATACACATAAACACAACGTGCTTTTCGACTTTGGAAAAACATATACTCAACAAAGAACTTGTGTATGGATATATCCAAGACGTAATGGGTCTACTCACTCGAGTACCAGACGGTCCAGGGAAAATGGAAGACTCCAAATAAACATTTGACAGTCAAAGCAACATATACGACGCGACTGAGCCGTCGTGTCGTATAGTCGCGTCGCGTATGGAAGAGGCAACGGCGGTGTGCCGTAAATAGTACACAATATCAACCTGCTGGCATTAGAAAAGCAGGCACATCAGGGTGGATGTGCTTGGTCATGTTGGTTGCCACGGTTGTAAAATCCTATTCTAATTGGCTATGGCATTATTAGCTGTTTTAATTCCAGAGATGTTGCCAGCAGCAGTAACTGGTACCCTGAGAGGAATTCCCCAATCATTTCCATATTTTATTGCCATTAAAATTGATTCATCATATTTCTTATGTTCCATGCGAAGATGTGAAAAGAGTGTCGATCAACTCAAGATAGATACAAAATGTATTTAGAATAAAATCAATAAATGTTTGGACTGGTTCACAGTGCCATGGGTTTTGTGCATAAATTACATGGTTTGTTTGTCCTCCATACCCACAATGCATTGAGAATGTCAAAAAGATTTATTCAGCTGTAAAATGTCGACGGATTCCTAAAAGGTTGCAACAAGCATCTTCGTCGCCAAGCAACGAGGTAAAGGTGATAATAGGCAGCTGCCCACACAAACAAGATTACACCAAAATGTAACAAATAAAACGCAAAGTATACCACTCAAAACAACCAAGAACTGGCTTGCAAAAATGGCAATAATAAAGTTTTACTTTTAGGAAAAAGTGGCACTGTCTCTGCTCTTTTCGAAAAAAAACCACCCAAATATAGTTCGAATGATTCGAATATGTATCTTTGTGTTTTAAATGTGGAATGCAACTAAGACTAAAAGCCGTTTTTGGAAGGTTGTAGCTGCCTAAAATAAGAAAATGTGTTTTTTCCGTTAAAATAAAAGACGTCACAAGAAATATATCTATCCTTTAAGAAACTCTTCAAAACAGAAATCAAATTCTAACGGAAAAAGATCTAAAATATCCACCATTTAAAAAAAAAAAATAACACGTACATCCAAAAATTCACAATCGCTTCGGCGATTTATCTGGTTATCCTTCACATTGTTTACAAATTTACATCTAAACAATCAAAATAAAAAGTTTCATACACTCGCGTCGAAAACAAAACATTTACATATTTCCCTCCCACACGACCAAAAAGATCACTTCTATAAATTCTGAGTACAGAAGAAGTATGGCAATAAACCTTTAAATGTAGTGTACACGATTGGTAATCCTCCAATTTATTTTTTACTGAATTATTACAAAATACCTTACTAGACAGTTAATAGCAGTCACAATCATCCTGTGAAATGATGGCACCAGGTGTGCTGTCGTTGTCAAGAAAAGTGGCAATGTATATCGTTTTCCAGCTGGAAATCGTTGGAAAGCTGCCCTGTAGCCGTTATTCAAGGCGCGCGTGGCTACCCGCACGAGTGGCGCGCCCCGGACATGATGGCGCCATGCCATATCTGGGGCGCGTCACGCGCCCGTAGCCACGCGCGCCTTGACTAAAGGCTATCATCCGCCAGACGGTTGAAAACGAGCGCCGTTTTTCTCTCGGTTTTCTTGCCATCCAACAACGCAAAACTTTGAACAGGTCAGTGAAACGATATTTCCTATAAAATACTAACCTCAATTCTAAAAATTGCAACAATGACCAATCATGTACACTGCCTTTAAGCGGATCATTAATAATTATCAAAACACCGATTTCGGAACTGGCAGCCTCTATTAGCATGACTTAGGGAAACATGCACATTGCTACAGTACATGCATACTTTATGAGCCATGAGCAGTCCGGGTTAAACAACGCAAAATCACAGTACCAGCTATAATTAATAATATACATACCACTAGAACTACTTTAAAAAATATACGTGCAGTTTGTCTACTTAAAAGTATCTTTACAGTTAGTGTTAACAAAAGAGCTAGAACTATTTTAACCTAACCCATAACTATCATTTATGCAGAAAGCTAGGTTGTAGACTAATAAATGCCACAAATGTGCAAACTGTATCGAATGAAAACTGCACTAAACATAATCGTATTTCTACAGTGACCCAAAGAAAGGAAATGGATAAACAACGTTTTTGAAATTTGGTTTTGAAGAATGTCCGAGTAAACTCAGTTGCAAAAAAAGTCGTCGACTATCTTTGATAAATCACAGGTTTGGCTCTACTTTATTTTGTTATTTCTTTTTTGTTGCGGGGGGGGGGGGGGGGGGGGGGGGGGTTTGTGTGAAACAAAAAAAATGAAAATTCCTATGGTAACCAGATGACATGAGTTTAATATCCTAAAGTGGATGCACTTTACGTGCGTAGTGTTACAGATTTCGTTTATGTGTTCCTTATTTCTAATTATTTTAATCTATAATATTGTTTTGTCTATACTGATGTGTATGTGCCATTATTTTGTGTTGAAACTTGAATAAGCGGGGTCCCGACTCGACAAGCTTTGCTTCTTGGAACCCCCATGCCCATTTTATATAAATGCTCACATTAAATGATGTTCCATAATGTTATGTGGAAAATAAAGTCATTGCATTGATTGATTGATTGATAGTGATGTCTTATTTGTTTTGTACAGTGTAATCCTGCGCGACCTCATTACCTTTCACATTTCAATCACGGTCAAACTTATAAAATCCGAAGCAAACTTCTAAGCAGCTTTTTGTGAAGTACACAAGCCAGTCAGTGGCGCAATACACCTGTAAATAAATAAGAAAACATATTACATTATCAACTTTTAAATATTTGCATATTCAACATCAAATTTACATTTTTATTTCATATTCAGCTTTATCGTGAAAATAACATTCAGTCTTTCACTTATTAGTATATTACCACGTGTTACGTGTTAATGTTCCCGTATTTTGTTTTTCAACTATGGTGAAGTTCCACACTGAAAGGTTTTTTGGTTGTTTCGGGGATTTATTTTTAAAATGATATGTATTCCTGAAAGTTGACACTTTAAAGAATATATACATCAATGGATTTTCGATTTAAAAAAACGTTTTCTGTTCAATCAACAGAAGGTTACGTTTTATGGGTCGTCGACCACATTTTCTGCAACGGTGTCGTGCCTAAGGCTCACTACGCTATGGTGTACTATCAGGGCCACCGCTCTGACGAGATAAAAAAAAGGTATAATTAATTATAATGTCCTGTGCCGAAGACCACTAACGTTAACAATTTTGATCAATTGCGCCCAATATCTAGCACGAGTATTTAAAGGTTTGTTTAGCTGATTGGGTGATGAAAGACATTAGATGTGTTATTGATCCCCAGCAGTTTGGCAACATGAAAGGTAGTTCGATTTCACATTATCTCATTGATATGTTGGATACAATTCATAGGAATATCGATAAGAGTGGGAATTTTGCTAACTTATGCGTAATTGATTTTAGTAAAGCATTTGATCACATTAACCACACAACTGTTGTTGACAAACTTATTCAGTTGGGGGTGAACCCAGCTATTCTCCCCACTATTTGTAGTTTTCTTTCAAACCGATCGCAGACTGTTCGTTATCAGGGAGTTATCTCAACTCCCCTTGGGGTGACCTGCTGTGTCCCACAGGGTACAAAACTGGAGCCAATCCTTTTTTAGCTATGGTTAATGACGCTGCTATTGAAACCCCATATCGTTGGAAATACGTCGATGACCTTAGTCTTGTTGAGATCACTGCCAGAGGCAAATAGTCAAATTTACAGTTAAATGTCAATTCACTTATGACCTGGTGTAATGTCAATGATATGAAATTGAATCCATTGAAATGCAAGACAATGCAAATATCTTTTTTACTTGGTAAAGTTCCTGATGTGCAGTTAGAAGTTAATGATTTACAACTTGAAGTAGTTTTATCAATCAAACTTCTTGGTGTAATTATACAAAATGATTTGAAATGGGACCAACAAGTTCACCATCTTATTACTAACGCATCTCGTCGACTTTATGTCCTCAGTAAACTAAAAAAAAACCAAGTTGGAAATGCAGATCTCATTGTAATTTACAAGTTGTATATACGTCCATTACTGGAATCTGGTGTGGTGTGTGGTCATCTGGAATTACAGAAGCCCAATCACAAAGCATTGAACGTGTTCAAAAACGGGCTCTACGTATAATTTCTTACCCAAATATTTTGTCGTATCAGGATCTTTTAAATTATCATAATATTGAGTCATTAAAATACAGGCGTGAGCATTTGATTTTTAAATTTGCAAAAACCCTCCTTACATCTGATAGGCATCGCCATTTATTACCAAACGAGCGAAAACCCGAGTACTTATCAAACCATACTCTACGACATACACAACAATTTCTTAATCCTCGGACAAAAACTCAAAGATATAAACAATCCCCGGTTCCTTCAATGATTCATATTCTTAACACCCAATCCTTACAGTTTTGTACCCACTTCTATTCTTTTGCATATTTGTGTGTTTTTTAATCGGCTGTTTGTTTGGTGTATCCAAGTTTCTTTTTGTTGGGGGGGGGGGGGAATTTGTGTGAAACAAAAAAATGAAAATTCCTATGGTAACCAGATGACATGGGTTTAATATCCTAAAGTGGATACACATTACGTGCGTAGTGTTACAGATTTCGTTTATGTGTTCCTTATTTCTAATTATTTAAATAATAGCGGGGTCCCGACTCGACAAGCTTTGCTTCTTGGAACCCCCATGCCAGTTTTTGATGGGAATTGGGGAATTAGGGAATTTATGGACTGGGAAATATGGACTGGGAAATATGGACTGGGAAATATGGACTGGGAAATATGGACTGGGAAATATGGACTGGGAAATATAGACTGGGAAATATAGACTGGGAAATATAGACTGGGAAATATAGACTGGGAAATATAGACTGGGAAATATAGACTGGGAAATATGGACTGGGAAATATGGACTGGGAAATATGGACTGGGAAATTTATGGACTGGGAAATTTATGGACTGGGAAATTTATGGACTGGGAAATTTATGGACTGGGAAATATGGACTGGGAAATATGGACTGGGAATCGATTGGGCATGGATTGGGAATGGATTGGGAATGGATTGGGAAAGGATTGGGAATGGATTATGGATATGGATGGATATAGATGGATGGATATGGATGGATATGGATGGATATGGATGGATTGATTGATTGATTGATCCTGCGCGACCTCATTACCTTTCACATTTCAATCACGGTCAAACTTATAAAATCCGAAGCATGTTACTTGCAATAGTTCGCAAACTTCTAAGCTGCTTTTTGTGAAGTACACAAGCCAGTCAGTGGCGCAATACACCTGTAAATAAATAAGATAACATATTACATTATCAACTTTTAAATATTTGCATATTCAACATCAAATTTACATTTTTATTTCCTATTCAGCTTCATCGTGAAAATAACATTCAGTCTTTCACTTATTAGTATTTTACCACGTGTTACGTGTTAATGTTCCCGTATTTTGTTTTTCAACTATGGTGAAGTTCCACACTGAAAGGTTTTTGGTTGTTTCGGGGATTTATTTTTAAAATGATATGTATTCCTGAAAGTTTACACTTTAAAGAATATATACATCAAACATTTAAAACACTCGAAACCTGCTGAATGGGGCCTAAAGTGCGGCTGCAATAGTCGCGGTATTGAACAAAGCGTCAAGTGATGTCCAGCACCCCCTCCCCTTTCGATTTTTCCACGGCCGTTGATTTCTCCCTTTGCTGCTTTCTGGCAAGTGATTTGCCCGTCTAGAAAAAAATCCTGGTGACGCCCATGGGTGTCAAATTAATTTTTTAGAAAAACAATAAAATCTATTATAAAAAATAGTCAAGTATAAAAAGAAATAGGCTCACGCACCCGTTATGCGTAGAGCCAGAGGTGCGTTGTTCATGATTAATGTTGGGTAAATCACGTAAAAAATTACCCAAAGGTTGAACATGTTGACTATTGTACCAACGTTGGGTAATCTGTTTGCCAAACTTTCTAACAGTGTAGTTTATTTACATTTTTATATCGTGTTCCCAGTGAAACTTGTAATTGGTTTGCTCCATTTGTCTTTTGAAACTCGTTTCAGAAATTGATTTATTTCTTTATTATCTATTCTTATTATTATTACTCTTGGGGTGACCTGTTAGCTGCTTTGGGGATTTGTTAAATTTTCCTTAAATCAATGTCATGATTCAATCTCTTTTAACATGTGTGGCTTGTTGAGAGCCGGTGGCTCTGAAAACAGCTGTTTAAGTTCACTGTTTCTGCACTGTTTCACAGTCAGGGTGCCTTTAAGATGGAGGTCAGGGGTTGGTCTTTCAATTTAATTAAGACAAATTGTGGACATTTTGAATGGTACAAAATCGTTGGGAAACGGTATTCCACCTCTATAAAGCTGATTTCCAGTTTTTCCCCGCTTTTCCTTCACAGCCCTATTGTAACACGGAGTTCGAATATGGCTCTTCGTGAAAACCCAAAATCCATTTTCTGGCAATTTTGCCCTTCTCAGCCATAGCGTATATTATGGCTGACGGAGAAGGGCAAAATTGCCAGAAAATGGATGTTGGGTTTTCACGAAGAGACGAATGACACTCTGTGGGGCAAAACAGGCCATTTCTCGCTTCTGAGTTTTCACGAAGAGACAAATTTATTAATCAATTAATAACACTGATTAATTGACTTATCGCTCAGCTACCATTTACTTGTGTAAGACCGAGAACTGAACTTTAACATAGTGTCAACACTGAATCAACATGTGGTATAAATGCAGGTAATATCTTCAATATAAAAAGTGAGCAGCTTAAAACCCGTGTTTCTTGTAACTTTACTTTTAATTAGTGCGAAGAGGCAAAATTCGTCTGTTCGTGAAAACTGTGACGATTTTATTAAGAAAGTAAACGAGAATTGCGGGTGACACCATGCGAAAATAATCTTTTTGGGGAAGATGTGTGGTTGTGAAAAGAACTGGGGTGAGAGTAGACTTTCTTATCGTTTCCACCATGCAAAGCTTCAAAACGTATTTAAACAGTTTATTGTACTAAAATATAGAAAACGAAAACACATTATGATTTTATTTTACATAAACTAGCATTTTTAACGATAAAACGAAAATAGAAAATTTCGACACTCAATCGATTTTTGCCTGTAGCTCAAAACGGAGGACTTCCGACTGGTCCCTTGTAAGAATGGCACAAATAAGCCTAATTGGAATTACAAAACAGCGCATGTGCAGTAGGCGACATCTGGATAAACACGGCACGGTATAGAGTACCGACGTGATGACGTCAATCAATGCAATGTTTGGAACCAGAATACCTATCTAAACTGCATGTGTTTGGAACCAGTTGCCGCGGCAACTGACGTCAGACTTCAGTAGTCTATTGTATACAATTCAAGGGGGAAATTGGTTACCAAATTTGAACTTTTCACTTCGCGCAATTTACAAAACAAATACATGTACAGGGAAAACTTCATGGATCAGTAATGGTGGAGGAAGAGCTGTGATTAATTAAAAAGTATGATTTTTTCCCACAGTTTTGAGACATTTTTTATTAAATATTACTGGTATACCATCCATGACGATGGTACCTGTAAAATTTATTGAAAAACTTTCGTCTCAAACTGTGGGGGAAGATCATATTTTTTTCGGATTACAGCTTTGTCTCCACTGACTTGTCTGAATAACCAAAAGTGGCCTACTGCACATGGGCTATGCAGTCATATTTGTACATGTAATTCCGATTTGGCTCAATTTGAAACGGTGTTCCTCCAGATGGAATGTAACAAGCGTTTCAATGCGTATCAATGTGACAAGCGTTTTAAGGCATTTCAATGTAACAAGCATTTCCAAGTATAAAGGCGCCAAAAGGGAATTCAAAACCAAACAGGCGGTATTAAACTCGAGGTTGACTTTGAGATGTTACGGGGTTGGAGTACTGCGAGGTACCCTGTAAAACCCCGCGGCATTCAACCTCGAGTTACCCCCTTCTTTAACTCTGCCCTAACTGTGCCCCGACAGTATCAAAGTGCTGCTGCCTCGCGATCTAGTGTATACCCTTTCAAGTTGCTTCTATCAAATCGGGAGTAAATGGGTACCTGTGAGGGCTGTGTGGTGGTTATGTGTTTTATTAGTCCATATGCGCTTAACTTGCAGCAGGGCTGTATACTCCCCAGGGAGCTAAGGTTTCAGGAATGATCATTAGACCTGATGATAATAACTGTAAACGCTGTGATTTAGTTTAACACAGAAGAACGTTCTAGATTCCGGTTATTATTTACCATGACAGCACAGAGCAGATACATTTCCTGCGACGGACCACAAAAGAGATTGCCGACTAGGAGGATCGCAGGCCCAAGCAGAACGGTGTCAAGAAGCATTACCTTGGACTTGTACATGTACGCAATCTGCAATTCAAAACATACAAAAATGAACTAAAAAAGCGAAAAGGTCTTAACAGCCTCGTTTGGCCTGTCCCCTGTAACTGTCCTTTAAATAAGCATAATTACGTTGCATTTCTAGTAGGGGTAATTTGCAGTAGAGCGCGCCACCAAGAGTTTCTCGCGGAGAGGTAATTTTTCGCATTTTGCATTTGTAAAGTTCATCACGTCCGTACAACGGAAGCGGAGAAGGGCCACAGGAAAGTAAAAATATATTGTGTTACTATCTAGCCGCGGCGAGATAGTAACTCGCCGCGGTGAGGTAGTAACTCGCCGCGGTGAGGTAGTAACTCGCCGCGGCGAGATAGTTACTTTTTTGTTTACTTTCCTGTGGCCCTTCTACGCTTCCGTATCCATCTGCACAAGTTGCACGATGCGAATAAAAACCACTACGGTACTATAGCACGTGCGAACTTAAGTATGTAGACATTTTCAACGGGTGGATACGGGTTATGTTTACCAGGCTTTCAAGCGCTTTTCCATAGTTTCTCCCTCAAATATCCTTGGAAATACCCAAAGACCAACGAAGTACGTGACATGGGTATTAAACTTGTGGACTGCACTAAATAGCCGTGAAATAAGTACACTGCATGGACACACAATACGTCAATCGAGGTGAATCCGCCGTCCGCCATCTTACCGTGCCGAAACAATGCGTTTGACAACCTTGTCCGCACGATCTACCAACATCCTCGTTCTCAAACGTATACGTTAACCATTGTGTACTATGGGAACGGTAATACCGGGGCTGCTGGTTACGGTAGTCAGAGCTGTGTAAAGACGTATTGCGAGTCCAGGGGCAGAGGTGCTTCAGCACAAAAGCTTGCTCAAGCACAAACAAATATTGCTGTATATTTGTTTGTGACTGCTATTTAGCTGTTGTTTACTTAGCTTGACAGTCACATGGAGTTTTAGCTGGTAACTTGATTAAACTAAGCAATGTTTTTTGTGCTTAAGCAGCTCTGTGAAATAATTGGCCTCAGGTTATTAACTTCCATGCCGCGTAGTTTGAATTGTGCCTCTCCGGTGTGCAACCGCTTGGCGGTGCACTGTATTAGCCTTTTTGAGATATGGCGGACACAATAGAAGGGCGCTATTTGATTTGGGTAAACATTTTGTGCCATTTGAACTGTTTACCCAAATCAAATAGCGCCGTCCTATTATGTCCGCCATATCTCAGAAAGGCTAACTGTAAATCACCCCTGCTTTGATCTAAGTTGGGACTAATGGTGTATGATCTGCAGGAGGAATTGACAGTTGCTGCTGTTGAATGTTCGCCGGTGGAAAAATACTGGTCCACTTATGATGGGCTGAGGGGTTACATTGAGGATTAGGCCGTCTTTAGATACGGGGGAGGGGGTAGGGTTGGACTATATTTGTGACCCGCTCCAGAAAAAGGTGATATAAGTCGCGCTATGCATTTACGTGTAATGGCCCTTTAAACGTTGAGAGGGTGAAATTTTTCATCAAAATTCATTTTTGTTTTTTGTTTTTAATGACATCTTAAATATCTAAAGTTTCAGGTTTGGTGCACAACAATGTTGATTTTAGTGAATAAAATGAAAAAATAACCTTTTTAGAGTGCATTGTTGCATTGCATTGTATTAGAACTAGCTATTTCAAAGCCTGTTTTCTCTGTTGTGCAATTTGAACTCCATAGAACTAATTAATATGCAACAATGCGATATCTCCAGAATGGAAAGGGCTTTGGAGCTAAGGCTGTTCGATATCCATTTATTTTGATACCGAAATATCGGCAGAAAAATATCGCGATATTCGATATTATCGTGATGACGTCACTTTTTTCATTACCGGAAGAACGGAGGAATACAAAAAATACATGACGGAAGTCACCACGGCATCATGAGATCGGGGCCACCGGGATCGGGGCCACCGGGATCGGGCCCGCCGGGATTGAGCGGCAGGATCGGAACGGGGGGCCGGTTTGACCATGGTTTGACAAAGCTTCCCTTCGCTCGTTGAGTATTTGGAGTTTTACGACATTTACCTTCAGTTGGCTACTTTATGGCACTCCAGAAAGACTAGCGTTTGTTTCTATTTCAGCATTGTTGATTAGTAACACAGATGATAATACCATGGACGATCACATGCGAGCTGTCAACAAACGATCGTGTCGTATATTTTGTGAAGACGACATGACGTACATTGCACAATGTACAATGGATGCGCGGCACGTGTTTTAATCTTTTCTCAAGACGCGACGCAGTTCGCTACACGTAACTACACCTAACTACGTGTGCCTAGTACACTGGGGAAAGACGGTGGCATTCAGTGCGGTTGCTTGCACTTGACCAAGGCTAGCAACAAAGCAACGCGCACGCGCAGATGCGCTACAGGGGTTGACCTTATTGCAAACAATTGCCATACCCCTCGATCTCAAGATGGGTTCGCAAGCGTGTAGGTACGTACATTGTACACTGGGAATAAGACGTTGTTTGCACTTGACAACGTACGGCGCGGAGGGTAAATCGCGCGGAAGGTAAATCGCGCGGAGCGGAGATGTCATCATGTCGGGGTTTAGAAAACGGTCAAAGAAAGACACATTTAGTGCATGTATGTATTTTTGTATTCCTCCATGGTACATCATGATACAATATATACTATTCCTACCGTCCAATAATTGGAAATAACTGGAATTTCGAGCAAAGTAAACTGGACAAATCCACACGTAATGTGGCCAAAAGGAACATATAATCGCGATATTCTTCGGTATATCGAAGTCCCCGATATTCCGGTGTTTTTTTAAAGGGGCCGATACGATTTTCGATATGAAAAAAATATCGAAATATCGGGAAATATCGTCATATCGAACAGGCTTATTTGGAGCTCTACCACTTACGAAATGAAAGCTTACATTGCGGGCTTTCCAAACATACATTAAACTCATTTTTCATATTTTGCGACATAATATACCTTTTTCCAGAGCGGGTCACATTTACGTACATACAGGGTTTGGATGATAATTATTTTAAGGTTTGTTAAACATAAAGTACCAGGGTTGGGTCCATTGAGTATGATGTGAACATTTATGTGTCGGGCTATATTGAGGTACCGCTGGTTGTATTAACATTTCTAAAAAAAAAAGAAGAACAGTTTAGACTGCAATATGCTAACGTGGCCACGTACGTTGAAAATTGCGGAAATTGTTTTAATTTCAGAAAATGTGTCGTTTTAAAATATATAGGACAATAATCCTAACGCCACCATGTTTTATTTCATCTTAGATAGGTTTGTTTATGGTTCAAAATTATTAGTAATAATATGTACTTACCATGAGTTTGAGGGACATCTTCGCCTCCACCAGTCCAAATATAATCAGGAAGACGCAGGGTTGACACGCATAGAAATTGGTAGTTTCCTTAGTGACAATTGCCAAGGCAAATGCCGTGATAATGTGTAAGCCAGGTGATAACATACTAGTTCCCTGCAAAATATTTGAAGGCTCAAAATGAATTTATATGAAAACGGCTCGTATATACATTAAGCCTTCCGTATTTAAAAAAATGTTTTTATGTATTAAATGGACAGTGTCAGGTCTTCACCGTGATACGTTTTAGTGGCGTTGTGAGCACCCTCTTCTCTTAATAGGGCGGATGCACAATAGTACGACACCAACAGTTTTAACGGAGAGGTCATTGTACGTTCGGCGCATTCAAGAAGGTCGACCAGACAAAGAATTTCTTAAATGTACAATGGTCGCTCTGTTACAAGTCCTAGTGGCGCACTATTTTTTTGCCGCCGTGGTCTACTGCTGCTTATGTTGGTTGGTGGGTGGGTGAGTTTGTATATGCCGGCAATCGTGGACCTAGGACAAAAGAATTCGGGCGTAGACAAAGGGGTCCACGTTTGACCGAACGTCCACGATTGAAAATCGTGTACAAAGCCAATGGGAGGGCTTGCGAAAAAGTTAGAGTATAAACAAAAGAGGAACAATGGGAGGTCCACGATTGCACCCATTTACATGACTGCGTGGGTGGGTTGGTGGACAGTTTACTCGGGTGTATACGTTTCCAAGTAAGTGAGTTGGGAATAGCTGTTTTGGTAACACTGATGCACATGCGTCTAATCTGGTCTAATCTGCATATTAGATCACGCCCCATTGCATTGCAAAATTCGCGGTTAAACGGTTCGTGGACCGAGTGAAGTTTTAACACGTAAAACCCGCCGTGGGCTGTACCACTTGGTACTTGTTAATCGCTCCTATTGTAATTCAACGGTGGCAAATTCTTCCTGATTCCTTTAGGGCAAGTTTTAAAAAAGGATGCTAGCGAAATGCTGGCTTTTCATTTTAGAGTACCGAAGTGATGACGTCAATGTAGTGTTTGGAACCAGAATACTTTCTTATTATGTGTCAATTTGTTTGCATGACTGGCTGTTAACAAAAAAGAAGTTGAAATCTCCATTAGTTTGGAGCCAGTTGTCGCGCCAACTGATGTCACACATCGGTACTCTAAATACCATGATTTAGCCCCCATTATCCATGGGTTTATCAGTAGCATGTTGGGATCGTTCTTTTCTTTAGAACATCAAGGAATTAATTTTCAAATTTTAGTTTGAATTTCCAATTCGGTCGATTCACAACTCAGTGCGCTGCCAGCGGCAAGCCGGTCAAGGCCAATTTCCCGCTTTCGGGGTCGACATCGCGTCTATCGCGTTGTATTAGATGGTGGACAGTACAGCAGTATGGATTTCGCGCGAATGCGAGTGGATGAGATAAAGCAATTTTTGACAAATCGGGGAATACCTTGTGCGGGGAAAGAAGAGAGAGGAGTTGATAGATTCAGCGGAGAAGGGGTGTAATAAGAAGTACGGTCGATGCATTGGCGATACCCACTTCCGGTTTTGCGATGTCAACTTTTTCCCATGATGCACTGCGTAATTTAGCCTTTCCCCGGTTGCCGCCGGTGGCGCACCGAGTTGTGAATCGATCAAATTGTCAATGTTAAACAGACAGGCTTAATAATTTATGTCTAACTTTAAAGAGATTATGTGTCTTTGAGGTACATGGCTCCCCTGGAGAAGCTCAGTACATCTGCTTTTGTGTTTTATAGTTGGCTCTGCAAACAAACTCCTAATAATACATCCGAACAAAGTCCTAAAACATTATTCGTCTTCAAAAGTCAATCATTCGACAACTTGGTGAATTAAAAAAAAATTTTTTAATAGAAGAAAGCTTATGACATCTGCTTTCACGTCAAGAAATTCAAAAATGGTACAGGTACATTTCCTTAACACTGTATGGGGATATTTGGGTTCGTTATTTCAGTCAACCTGTAATTGGAATGTTATTTATGTTCTTACTTCTTGCGCTGAGAGGATCTCAGTTTACAGTACAAAAACTTACAGCAACAGTCAACCGATGGCCTCTTCCCCAAACGAAGAATACGTGATTAATGAACTTCATAACACTCGAAACTGCCATCCCGATGATAATTAACTCCCTCCATTCCATTCCAACCAGTGGCATCTATATACACATTTGATATAAAAAGGATTAGAAAGTTGAATGTCAAACACTCTCTCAACGGCATTAATTTTAAGATGGTTTTGACGCCGTAGTCGGTGTTAAAGACGTGGTTTTCTACACAAGTCGCAGAGGGTTGGTCCACAACGTCATATGGCTGAAAATGAAAACAACATGGTGTCTTAATATTGGCCAATTTCTCACCAAAATTGTGTTTTTGATATGTAATTTTTCGGAAAGCCGATACTCAATTTCTCCATAAATTTCAATTCTAAATGGGCTACTTTACTGATATTTAAACGGATAAAGTGGCGGTTAAGCTGGGAGAACTTTGCTTAAACGCACAGCATGCCAGCACGTTCGAAATCCAGCACATGTGAAATTAATGACCGTTTAAATAAAGTAAATGAGAGAATAATTTTCAATTCATTCACTTCGTTTCCAACCAGGGACAATCTCAAAACAAGGACGCCATTGCACTCTCACGCAGTTTGTTTATTCCCTGACCTCGATTTACCCTGGCCCTCGTCAAGACCTTCGTGACATTGGCATAGCAGCAAATCCACGAGCGGAGACTACACATTACATTGGAGAGCCTGACCAAGTTCACGAATAATATATCTTTTACATGCAAAAAATAGATAAGACATCCTACCAATCCCAGTGCTGACGACACCCAAACATGAGAAAAAACAGCGCCGAAAGTTCTAAACTGCTTAAGTATAATTCCCAGTCAAAAAACCCCCCCAAAAAACAACTGTATGCGTGCGCACAAGTGTGTAAACGGGTGCAATCGGGTACCTCCTATTGTCCCTCTTTTGTTTGTATTTTTCGGAAGGCCTCCTATTGGTTTTGTACACGATTTTCAAACGGGGACCTTTTTTAAGCAGGGGACCACATTGTCCTCTTTTGTTAAAGGTCCCCTATTGAATGCAAAAACAAACTCACACACACAAGTGTGTAACGGGTGCAATCGGGTACCTCCTATTGTCCCTCTTTTGTTTGTACTTTTTCGGAAGGCCTCCCATTGGTTTTGTACACGATTTTCAAACCGGGAACTTTCTCAATCGGGGACCCTATTGTCCACGTATGTTAAAGGTCCCTTTTGAATGCTGTTAAATGTCCCCCTATTGAATGCAAAAAAAACTCAAACACACAAAACGAACGTGTTTTGGGGGTGAATTTTTTAGTGGGTTTTAGGCATGGTAGTTTTTTTTACAAATCCTTTAACACTAAATAAATACGTGATTTACATTTTTTTTGGGGGGGTGCTGTGGACTATATTTACACGTTCTATTCACACTTCCAAATCACCTTTTAATCCGTCAATAAATGAACGTGATTTCCGCACGTTCAGTAACTCGTGTAAATCGCGTTAAAAAAAACATCTACTCAACCAAATAACATGTTTTCAAACTGTCATGTTTTAGTGTTTAGAATAGATTCTTTCGTTTCTGAAACACCAACATTTTCGGTTTCACAGTTAATACCATCAATCCATTGGTGAAGATTACGTTATTGTCATTGAATAGTTACCTGATATATTAATGTTATTTTTTGGTGTTCATAACACGTTACTATTTTCACAAAGAAACTGTTAGGAGCGGGATTCGAACCTGCCACCTCCGGGTTACCGTACCTGCGCTCTACCAACTGAGCTATCTTGCCCTATGTTGGCGGTCTCCAAAATTGTCAGTAGAGAGCTTTCGATTCAAGACAGGAGACAAAGGACGGCAAGCCGAGCGAAAACATCGATCTGCGCATGCAAGAAACCGAACAAGTCTCCGTCCTGTTGAGTTTGGGAACGGTTCTCGGGTGAAATAGCGTCCGGTCTGTAAGCACGACGGAGCAGTATATTTTGTACACGTTGTCATGGTCATAAACCACAGCGTGCGTGTACAGTGACATTCGCTGCGTGAAAAACAACATGGAGTCCAATACAAACAAGGGCGGCGGAAGCTGATTTTTATTGGGGTGGCAAATCAGGTGCGGATCCAGGAATTTTGTAGACGGGGGCACACCCAAAACAGACAAAATGCGAGCGCGAAGCCCTTAAGGCGTGGGGTCCGTAAGGGCTTTTATTAATTTTGTGGATGCTCCGTGGTGCAATCTGAGGTGATTCCTGATGACCACCGGCGCTCTACCAACTGAGCTATCTTGCTACGTTATTATTTTGTTTTTTAATTAAAGATCATGTGGAGTGCGAAATTAACATTTGTGTCATTTTCCAGGTATAGGTACATGTAGCTTACGACATATTAAAATAAAAGGGCAACTGTTCTTGCCGTTGTGAATAATGGAAAAAGATGACTTTTGAGATTATTTTTCATGTCCTGCCTTGGCTTCAGTTTGTCTGAAAGTCTTCGTTGGGGGCAGCAGACAAAACAGCCAAAAATATGACGTTACAGATGGGAGTCGGGTTTTGGCAATGTGATGCATAGGTCCGGCGGGTTTTTAAAATCACTCCGCGCACCATAGTTAGAGGGCGTGCGCGTACAACGTGCACGGTGGCACCGCCGCATTATGACTGCGCTGCATGTCACGCAGACCGCATGCAACGAACACAGTACAGTACTGTCACCGCGGTCGCTTTCCGCAGACGCTCATCGTAACACGGATTTTCTGGATAATTTAAATAATCCATACATTTCCTCTTTCCGAAGAAACTATTAAACATTTCTAACGGATTAACTTTTGAAAGTGAACAAAGAAACTGGCACGAGCGGGATTCGAACCTGTGACCTCCGGAATCCCGCTCGTGCCAGTTTCTTTGTTCACTTTGAAAATGTATTCAAATTTACCTAGTCAGTTTCCCTTGTGGATTGTGTGACGAATTATAAGTTAAAAAGTCGTATCCTCATTGAGTGATCTCCACAATGTCGCTTCCCAGGTTGTATCGTAAAATTGGGTGTGATCCCTGGCTACACGGCATTCTGGGTTTATGACTTCTGACTAGAGCCCACTCGAACAAAGATACTGACAATTTGGGAGACCGCCAACATAGGGCAAGATAGCTCAGTTGGTAGAGCGCCGGTACGATAACCCGGAGGTCGCAGGTTCGAATCCCGCTCGTGCCAGTTTCTTTGTTCACTTTGAAAATGTATTCAAATTTACCTAGTCAGTTTCCCTTGTGGATTGTGTGACGGATTAACTTTTGAACATTTGCATTTCGTTAAGTCAAACTCAAGGGGACTACTTTTCTATAGTGTATAAAAATTCACCGGGCTCCAGAGAGGGACTTGGCCGTGCAAAACGACGCTGCTGACCGTACACACTCTCACATGAGACAGTACAAAACAATCCACGAGTACGAGCAATTCGATTAAAAAGACTTATAAACAAGGGAATAAAGATTGCAGTATTGCTCCTAAAAAACATTGTACTTTAGGCTCCGTGGTATTATATGGTTGTCCCCGGAAAAAGAAATAAGACATGTTAAAATACACACCAGTCTATCTGCACTTAACTAGACCGGTACCGCGCGAGCATGGCAGGCCAGCTTTACTGGCGACATCGCGGCCCTATCCCACTTCTTCTGAAAGCTCAGGTTCGAATTGATAGGGAAGAACTGCTCCTATATCTGTTTTCTTCTTGGAGATCATCCTCATTGAATTAATAAGTGCGATGAACTAATAAAGAGAAAAAACCTCACTTTCGCTGTCCGAAAAAAAAGCTTGACGATCGGTCAACTCTGCTCAGCTAGAGTTGTCGTTAGTGTGTATGAGATAGCAGCAAACAGTCGCATGAATCATGACTCCCAGCTGTAACGTCACACATCCTTGGAACCACCAGATGGAACCGACGACTGTTGATTAAATTTGTATGTCGGCCGGGCAAGAAAATTCCCGAAGAATTGCCCCAATTATAAATATAAAGCGCTCAAAATTAAAAAATGGGACTGTGAATTTGTGTTATATATATTAGTTACACTTTTACATTTTCAAAGTGAACAAAGAACTGCAGGAGCGGGATTCGAACCTGCGACCTCATGGTAATAAAAATGCCGCTCATCACTGAACTTCATCTTCAAACACAGACAATTCTGGTTTTACACTTTCATCAATCCAGTGCTGAAAATCACGTGGTCTTTACTGGTTGATCACCTACATATTTTGTAAAACAAAACGTGATTAAAAATACATGTGATTCTTTCGTTCTTGAAACACTGGTATTTGGATTTACAGATCATCATTCTACTTTTAACTGTAATTGCTAACTAGCGCGGGATTTTCTGTTGTAAATAACGTGATTAGGCCTATTTGGTATTTAGAATTTAGAACAGGTGAATATTTCGTTAATTTGAAGATGGAATTTGCGTCGGGGATGATGATGTAAATTAGAACAAAGATTTTTCATCTTTTTGCCCTTTCCCGACGTAATATATGAAGCACTGGATGCTCAGTGCTTTCCGAGAGCCTGTGTAAAAAAAAATGCACAGGCTTACTTGGCGGGATTGGAACCCACGACTTCCTGCTTAGGCGTAAGCACTATCTGTGTAAGCCACTCTATCTGTAGTCTCCGCTCAATTCGCTTTATTGTTTCGCCGCTTGGTCACATGCATAAGGCCACGATGTCCTGACATAAAGTACATATTAAGGCTGGATTTACACCATCCGCTCATTCATTCATTTCTGCATTAAGGTGGGAATAGTTACCTTTTGTGCCCAGATCTCTGAGCCCATGATGGCTGTTAAAACGTATGCGAAGCACAGGGCGAGCTGTGATTCGGTAACATCAATACTGCCGGAAAAAGACAATAGATCAAAAAATTATTGTGCTTTAGGTTTATATACATTTTATGATTCTTTTTGTTTTTGTACTATTGAATTCGTATCTCTAGTGGCCTTTAGCTTTATTTCAGGGCGAACTTGCAAAGAAAAGTATCGCTGGACCTTTTTGACTCACCTCGCATAAGAGGAACTAGAATAATAATAATATCTTTTCAAAAACGTTTGGAAATTACAAAGTGTTTTTGTATCCCTCTCCATCCCAGGAACGTACGTGTTTATGAGTCTCGGTAGTAACATTTCAGACTGCTCCTGCTATAAGTTCCAGTATTACTGTTTGGCAGTACGATCCATTTCGGAAATCCCTCTTTAATTTATCATTTAAAAAATCAGCTCCAAAGTCTTTCTGTTTATTACCTGTTCAAAAATCCAGCCATTGTTCTGCCCACTTTGTGTCCCATTCAGGACCCCTGTCGCTTTGGGCTAACGACTGTTTTTTCATTTCACGGGTGAATACGTAATAACATGACTGCGCATGTGTTTTAATCTAGCGTTTAACAAACTAGCTGGTGACTTACGTAGTGAAACGCACTAATCCAGATATGTAGGTTTTCCAGTGGGCGGTGAAAAACATGAACATTGCGGTGAGCATCTGGGCAATAAAAAGGTCAGCCCGGGCACCAATCCTCATGCAGATACCAAACTCAATCGTGACACACACTGCAAAACATAAACGAAACATAAATCGATGACTGCGACTACAATGACATGAAGACATTATTCTGAAAACACTCTTACGCACCACACACTGAGCATTTCCAAATACACAAATGTAGCGTTTGTAACTCTAATATAGACGGGGTTGTTTGAAGCGAGTAACAGCCGGGGCAGATTGCGGCCAAATAGTAACGGATTTTTAAAAATGAAATTGAACATGCCATTGAGAATACCAAAATTTCATTCACAATAACGAAGTAGTTTTGTAGATAAGGTGCATTATACACGCCGCAACCATGGTCTATAGATGCTCGGTTTATAATGTACAAGGTTCTGAAGCGATCACGGTAGTTTTCAACCATCGTCAGAGTAAAAAAGTTGAATTTCGCGAGAACGGTACTCCCGATGTTCTTACGTTTGCACGTGTCGTATGTATTAAGCAATAAGCATGGCCCCTTGTCCCACCGATATTTACTGCACATTTACGGCATACCCGCCTCCAGTGGAAAACAGTCGGGGAAATTATGGAGACCAGTAATGCTGAGGAATACTTTTTTAAAGGAAACCTCCGTTAGGCGATGGCAAAACTCACCCGATACATGGACACCTTTACAGTGAAAATTCAATACGATTATAGTAAAACAAAATCTGAATCCCTTGCCAAATAACGAAAGATGTGCTGTCTTTGATGTTCTCGAGTTTCACCACGAAAATATTGTTTTATTGCTACTTTTCGCATCGAGCGAAGAAACCCACCCGCGTTTATTTATTTATTAACTACTCCACGAATATCGACTTTTATGGTTTGGGTGAGGATGAAAGAGGGTTGGAGGTAAACAAAGGAGCGTGACAGAAAAGAGGGTTTATATGAGGTGTTAATTAGGAAAAGGAAGGAACAGATGGATGTGGCAAGGGGTAAAGTGAAAGGGGAAGACATCAAGAAATCCCACGAGCGTTTGCCAAGAGGATTATCTGTAACAAATGACAATGGGGGAAATTGATGTAATTAGTCATTCCCTTCGTGGATGTTGAGCCCATGTGCTTGAATAGTCCGAAGACGTTTCATTTACGCTTTCTTCCTGCTAATGGGAACTGAGTCCTTGCGATGGCCAAATGATTCTATGCCCTGTAAAATCATATCAGAAATGGAATGGTTAGGCAAGTTGAACTGGTGACCAACAGGGGTGTTCAGTCTCTTATTAGTGTTTGACAGCTGATCGATGACCGTAGAAACGCCTTTAAGAGATAATATAAGACATTGAAGGTGTTGCAAGTGATGTAACCATTAATTATGTGAGTAATACCAGATGAATGACCAGAAAAGGAGTCAGACTCCTGGATGTGAATACGGCAAACAACGCATCTGGAACTGCACTTAAATGTTCCATGTTGGGTGGGAGGGGATCGGGGATGTAGTCGAGTTTATCACAAGTCCCTGCAAGTCCATCACAAGCCCTCCAGCCTTAATTCTAATCACAAGCTATTCAAATGAGCTTTGACAAATGCATTCCTTTTCGCTGTTTATCCAGTTACTTGTGACCAGCTTTATGAAAGAGACTTCTGACTGGACTTGTGAAAGAGACTTCTGACTGGACTTGTGAAAGAGACTTCTGACTGGACTTGTGAAAGAGACTTCTGACTGGACTTGTGAAAGAGACTTCTGACTGGACTTGTGAAAGAGACTTCTGACTGGACTTGTGAAAGAGACTTCTGACTGGAATTGTGAAAGAGACTTCTGACTGGACTTGTGAAAGGACTTATGACTGGACTTGTGAAAGGACTTGTGAAAGGACTTGTGAAAGGACTTGTGAAAGGACTTGCAGGGAATCGACTACAACTCTGGAGGGGATGCATCCAAGGTGGGGACTTCAGCACGAACAATCACGTCTCGCAGATTTCGGGGGATCCTAAAAGCTAGTACTGGGTTGTCCGGGATGACGCGGGCAAGGCAATCTGAAGTATGGAGAATGTGATGGTTGTCATTAGTGATTTAACGAAGAGAAGGGAGACTGTGGTGAGAGGTGGTGACCAAGGGAATTTCGGGGTTGACATTTGCACTGGGGGCCTTTTCCTTGAGAGCCAAATTTGTGGGGATAGATTCGGCTCTGGCAATAGCACGTTGACTTGGCGGGAACTGCGACCCCTGGCAACCAACTTATTCTTCAGTACCTGTTCATGATGGGAGAAGCCAGAATCAGATCAAATTATTCTGAGTCTGAGTGCATGGTTGAATGCTAATTCCTGTCTTACAGTGCCTAGAGTGACAGCTGGAATGGACGTACTGATGGATGTCTGTCTGTGTAGAATACAGATCAGTGGTCACCGAGTTTTTGTCCTTGCGGATGGTGACGTACAGGAAGTGGGTCTTGCTATATGGTCTGATCAGCCTCTCATTTGAACTAGATGGTCCTCTTGAAGGAATTAATGTGGTTAGTGAAAGTCACTTGATGGTTCTGTGGAATGAATTAATGTGATTAGTGTCTTATCACTGGTCCAGAAGAAAATCAATATATCTTCACCAGATCCAGGGGCGACATGGTACCGAGGCAAGCGTGCATTCTTCGAGGTCACCCAATGAAGAGGAATGCAAAGGACAGGGCCATGCGAGTACCTATAGCCATGATAGCTGTGCCGTGTACCTGGAAAAACTGTTCTTTGTACAAGCCTCATGTGGGTGCCAAAGTCAATGATGGGTGGGGTCAGGTGCCTTGTGGCCAGGGCCGAGGAGCAAGCACAAATACCTTCCCCGTGAGGGATATTAGTATAAGAGATATGAGGCGTCAAAAGACCCAATGATGGCCATACTGTGAATCTTGTACTTGATTTCTTCTATCTTGCGCAGGACATCTAGGGTGTTATGGATTTGTGATGGGGTCTGGGGCGAGGGGTCTGAGAAACTGTCAATAAACAAGGAGATGCGTTCTATGGGTGAACCATTACCAGAGACTATGGGCCTACCGTAAATGCCGGCTGTGTGAATCTTGGGAAGAAAATAAAATATGGCAGTCTTACAGTCAGTGGGAGAAAGAAATTTATGAGCTTCCTTGGACGGCTAGTCACGTGCTCGCATATTGTTAACTACCTGTTGCATCTCTGAAAATAATGTACTTGTGGGCTCAGAGTCAAGGCAGATAGAGTTATTGTGATTATTCAAACTGGCGGTGGGCCTCGTCGATGTACTTCTGACGATTCATAATGACCACAGCTGAACCTTTATTTGCCGGCTTGATAATGATGCCAGCACGAGAGCCCAAGGCATTCAGTGTCAAGCGCTCCTCTCTGGGGAGATTGTCATGAGTCATGTGGATAAATTGATACTGGTTGGTGACTTGAGAAATGACAGGTACTTTTTACACAGAAGGGTCTTGGTCACAAGGAAAAGCTCACGGAGATCCGATGAGATCTTGGCTAAGCTCTACCTGGTTAACAGTATTGGGAGTAGGACAAAAAATTAGGACCATTGGAGAGAAGTTTATGCTCGGCGTTAGATATGGATGAGAAGGAAAGGGGTGGTGGTGTGGATTGGGGCCTGGGACGTCTGAAATGTCTGCATTGATGTTGCTTGGCAAGTAAGCCACCAAGCTTCTTGCTTCTGTTAAGAAGAACGAATCGAGGTTAGATAGGCCCATTTCAATTTTATCATGAAAATCATTTCTATATTTAGTGTCAGAACACTAGATTTAAGTTCCGAGTCGAGGAAGACAATATTCTGATGGAGGTTCTGAAATGAAATTTGACACTGTCGAGAGAGGATATTGATGAGTTAAATAGAGGCGCAATGTACAACTTGATTCTATCTCCTTTGAAGAGGCAACGAGATGGTATACTCAAGCAGAGAGAGGGAGAGAGTTGAAAACCTGTAGGGATAAATCGAGAGAGGAGAAACAAATGTAGTTATCTTGATGGTAGGTATAGTGTAAGGCCTTCTCCCTAGCCTTTCTGAGCTGCCAAAAATTACAGTTACTAAATACCTATAGAAGGAGAGAAAATAACGTAGTTAATGCAAATAGTGTTACCAATGCCTGCAGAAGGGAGAGTAGTACAGCATCGAAACATGAAGACAAAACAACACCAAGTCTTACAAGACGAACAAGTCAGTATTTGAGGATCATCACGAAAGGATACTGCAACAGTAGAAACATGAAAATGAATAAACGAAATAAAAGAAAAAGCACACACAGTGTAGCTTTGGATCCCTGATGTCTGATATAAATCTAAAATTAAATCTCACCTATGGTAATAGAGTCACAAGCGTGGTCAAATATTTCAGCTAGCTGTAGGTGCCAGTCCCGTTCGGTCTTATAGCGTAGGCACTGCTGGCCGTCAACAGAATCACAGGTTTGAAAGAGGAAAATGGTCACGCCAGCCAGTGCATATGCCCATCTTGGTGCCTAGGGATTAAAGAAACCAGCCATAGAAGACCGAGGCCCGTAATACTGAGAGTTAAATCGTGACCAGTCAATAAAGGTATCATTCCTAATAAAGGAACACATTGCCATGAAGGCAAAAAAAAAAAAAACCTTCAGCCTAGAATTTGTCTGGTTAAAAAGATCATTAAAAGTATAATACATATACCGTTTGTCAGAAAATCATCCAGGTACCAGTGCAATTTAAAACAAAAACTTTTACTTGATCATAGCTCTGTCTCCACGCAATACCCGAAGAATTGGTTTCTTTATTATAAAATGGCCTACTTCATACGCTACATATACACAGTCGTATTTGCAATTCCGATTTGCTAACAGACTGTATCGAATACCAACGTCGCCATAGCAACGTCGCCAAATAGGTCGCTATGATATGCCCAAGACGTCATTCAATACAGTCAACCGGTATCGGAGAGGCTATCTTCAAACTGTTGGTCGACAAATTACTTTTGCCACGTCCTTGATTCAAAGGTATTTCTAATTTTTAGGATGGTAACATTGAAGACTATTAAAAAGACTACTAAATTAGGCCCATCGAAAATGGCGCATTGCTAAAAAGCTGCCGCGCATCATAGTACGAGTTCTGTTTGCTTAAAGCCAACTTAAACGGGCATTGACTTGTGTGCATTTAGAAAAAAAACGCGCGACATTGTCGTACGACGACAAAGTCGAGTATGTGTATTGGCCTTTAGAGGGTGTCGACCTTTTCCAATGCAGTACGAAAATTGCCTCTCGATCCATGACAAACTCTTGGTGGCGCAGTCTATTTTGAACCGCCCATATTGTTTCTGTTTAACAATGGAATATAAACAAACTTTACCTCTTCAGTTGCAAAAGGAGAAAAATACACGAGTATGATCGTGCTGACGATGTTCAGCATGACACCGAACACCGATATGACGTTGGCATTAAGAGTCCGCGGGACCATATCGGCAACTGGCCCCCACAAGTATTCTTTCATAACGGACTCCATCAGAGATCGCCCAGTCCGAGTGTACTCGTGCTTCTTCATGCTTTCTATTTCCATCTGGGTCCGACTTCCATTAGAAAACATCTTCAGGGAAACTGCGAAAAAAAAAATTAAGATGTACTTTTTGGTGTTCTAGCAATGCAAAAGTTATATGAAATACAAAACTGAAAAATCCACAAACATTTGGTTATCGAGTATAACTTTCAAAATTACAATTTTTTAAATTCATTTCATGCAGGGTGTTACAAGCGCGGAAGCAACCAACAATAAAAGAGTTTATTTGAGGGTCGCATTCTTAAAATAGAAACAAATTAATCAAAATACAACATTATCTTAAGTGTTTTATGTATGGGCTTGTGTTTCTACAGGTTGGGTCTGGTATGGGCCTTTTTCGCCCATGTGAACAGAAAGAAGTGGCGTATCCAGTGGGGGGGGGGGGGGGGGGGCAAGGGGGAAATTTGCCACCCCCACCCCCCGAGTAGTGCAGCACGGCAGTATTAGTAGTGCCCCGCCCCCCTTTTTGTGCACGTTGTACATGTATAGGGATTGCGGAGGGGGTGTGGCTAGATTTGTGGAGCAAATTTGTGGATCAGATGTTTCTTGTGTCGTGCCAGTTTTTTCTTTTCACGCGGCCTTTTAAAACGTTCAGAGCACACTCACAAAGGCAGGTCAAAAGTTCTTTATCGGCGTTCTTTAAAATGTCCTTTCTTCTTTTAGGTGAAGATTTACTCAAAAAATGAGCAGCTACACGAGTAAAATGAGCAGCAAAAAAAGCAAGAAATGAGCAAATGAGCAACAAAAAGAGCAAGAAATTAGCAAATGAGCAATAAAAGGAACACACAATTTTCGGGTAATAGTGATGGTCATTGAAGAGGTTATATTATCCCAAAATGTAGGTGTGCTATATGCCCTGTCTATATGAACAAGATGACCCCCCCACACAGCCCATTGATGAACTATGTAATCAATTACAGACCAGCTATGTAGACCTTATAAATTAAAGTAGGGTGATTCAAAGCACCTGTCTAGACTTCGTTTTACCTAAATCGTCTTTACCATCATTAATTACATGCCATTTAGATTGACCTTCCACCATATAATAGTTGCGACCAACCTCTTACATAATCTCTACACAGTACATCCTGTATAATCCTCTTATCTATTGTGACTACACTGACCCTGGTCCAAAAATTTGCTCCACAAATCTAGCCAAACCCTGTCTGCACAAAAGAGAGGGGGGGCACTACCTATACTGCCGTGCTGCACTACTCCCCCTGCGGAATTTAAGGCGTTATAGAAAAACAAGTTAGTTTTAAAAGTGAACAAAGAAACTGGCACAGGCGGGATTCGAACCTGCGACCTCTGGGTTACCGTACCGGCGCTCTACCAACTGAGCTATCTTGCCCTATGTTGGCGGTCTCCCAAATTGTCAGTATCTTTGTTCGAGTGGGCGCTAGTCAGAAGTCATAAACCCAGAATGCCGTGTAGCCAGGGATCACACCCAATTTTACGATACAACCTGGGAAGCGACATTGTGGAGATAACTCACTTTTTTCTGACTGGACTTGTGAAAGGACTTGTGAAAGGACTTGTGAAAGGACACGACTTTTTAACTTATATCCCTTGTGGATTGTTTGACGAAGTTAGTTTTAAGACGGTTCAGACGTTGGATACACAAAAAGATGGATACGCTACTGACAGACAGCATAATTTGTAAACAAAACCACAGAGTGGTTTAATTGAATAAGCAGTCGTAGCACCACTACCGTGACAACGTGTTAAAAGGGTCTCGCTTG
Source organism: Hippasteria phrygiana (assembly GCA_037893225.1). NCBI lineage: Eukaryota > Metazoa > Echinodermata > Asteroidea > Valvatida > Goniasteridae > Hippasteria > Hippasteria phrygiana. The sequence continues at coordinate 277,574 of JAZGUH010000488.1, forward strand.
GTTTGCATCCGGTGTACCCGCTGAAGCCTTAACCAAATGCGGCATAATCGACACAATGATTATGTTTTGAGCTGTGGCACGCATTCTCATAACGACAAGGTGTCCAGGTGTCATTCTGGGATGATGGTTTATCATTAGATGACCAACTCTGACATTTCCCATTTGCTAGGGTTCTCACAGCTCATTAGCAGACGGGACGAGTCAAAGGTAATATCTACTTGTTTTCTAGTGTGGTGGACCCGACGGAGGAAGTGGACACCACTGAAAACAAAATCTTCACAGCAATGCTAGCTGTACACCCATCCGCGTGTTTGCATCCCTGTGGAGACATGGCACCGTTCTCCCCTTTGTCCCTGTACTTAAGCAAACCCCCATAGACTTTGTACACATAATTCCTTGTAGAGACAACCTAACCCATTGGAGACCTATTCAGTCCCTTAGTCTCTATTGTTTTCATGTCTCCACAGGGTACGGTATATCTCTCCACGACTCAAGCCAGCAGCGGCCATTGGCATGTCTGTATATTATTCACAAAGCAATATGTGTTAGAACACCCCCCCCCCCCCCCCTCCTCCGCCAATGCTAATGTGTCATCCGAGGAACAGTACATTTGTAATTGGGATCTGGGCCAGTGCAAAACCTCGCCCAAATTCTGAGCGCTCAACACTAAGCGGGGAAGAGGGCAGTATTGTGTGCAAAGCCGTTTTAGTCTAGACGAAATTCTGAAAAGAAGTGCTTGCTTATTACTAGATGAGGCATTTTGATTAGAAGGTGGTATCTTACCTAATTTGATACTGCTGCTTTTTAAAATTGATGATACCAATAAGCTCAATTTTTAGTCCTTGACGTAGAAAGCTGATCTGGAAGCAAAAAGAAAAGAGCAAACAACGGATATTAAACGTTTGTACAAAACATCTCCTTGCCTGGCCTAAATTTTGTACAAGTTTAAAATATAGCAGACACCTCACTAGCTGGGTACCTTCACTGTACTCTGCGTGATGCATGTCTTCAAGTACATCGGGTTCCAGACCACGTGTTGTTTGTGGATTGCGGGCAAGACACGGCATTTACATTGCCTATTCAACCTGCATAGTACTCTTTTTGCACCACCGCTTTGTTCGGGCTCCAGGCTTAGATATGGGAGAGAGATTCGAGCATAGAAAACAGAGACCGAACAAACCGTCGGGGTGGGTGGGTGGGTGGGAAAACAAAACGAAATGGCGATCACCGAGCTGGACCGAACCCTCTTTCGCTAGCACAAACTTGCTTGTTTTATAAGTTAATACTCTTATTTAAAACCCTCCGTATACAAAGACGATACAAAATGCACTAAAACTCGAATCAAGCCTTTTTTAGGGAAGGGAGAAAAAAAAGAGATAATAAATAATGATAAGATATATATGTGTATGTGTAGGCACGAACTACATAATTATACGCTTTTCCCTACCGCTTATTCTAGCCTCGACCAGACTGAATTGTGATAGGTCTCTTCTGCCCTCTACGTCGCGGTGGTGCAAATACATGCAGTAATCTATTTGCACCACGGCTTTGTTCGGGCTGCAGAGTCTACTGTAGGCTTAGATATGGGCTAGAGATTCTTCGCTCCGAACTAAGATAGCGAAACCACTCCCTTTCCCCTGCTATTCGCCCCCCCAAATACCACCCATACCCCACCCATGTCTCATCCGGTAATGCGGGATATTTACTTGAAGTGTTCACAATCAAGACCATCAGCTCATTGCGCACGCGCCTCACTAAAAAGTCGCACCACATTCTATTTTTTATTAGAAGGCTTCACTCTGCCTCCGAATATCACACTCCGAATGGTGTGTTCAAATTTGGAGGCCCGTCCTACAGAAAGGTACATAAAATGTCATTTTCAGAGGGTTTTTCTGTCTAAAAGTAGCAAAATCACAATAGCGTGTCCAAATTGGATGGCCTGCCCTCCATCATGGCACATAAAAATGTCAATTTTCAAATTGTACATAAATGGTTCATTTTCAGAGGTCTTTTCTGTCCAAAAGTATCACCCTCACAATTGTATGCTCGACTCGGGAGGCCCGTCCTCCCCCATGGTACACCCGTCCTCCCCCATGGTACACAAATGCTTCATTTACAGAGGCAATTTCTTCTCTGTCTAAAAGTACCATACTCATAATGGTATGTTCAACTCACGAGGCCTGTCCTCCACCATGGTACACAATGTTTCATTTACAAAGGCAATTTCTTCTCTGTCTAAAAGTACCATACTCATAATGGTATGTTCAAATCACGAGGCCTGTCCTCTACCATGGTACACAATGTTTCATTTACAAAGGCCATTTCTTCGCTGTCTAAAAGGACCATACTCATAATGGTATGTTCAAATCACGAGGCCTGTCCTCTACCATGGTACACAAATGTTTCATTTACAAAGGCAATTTCTTCTCTGTCTAAAAGTACCATACTCATACTGGTACATGTATGTTCAACTCACGAGGCCTGTCCTCATGGTACACAAATGTATCATCTACAGAAGCCCCGGGAGAATGTGCGACGTTTCACACGAACCAAGATTTGTCTCGGCCCGGGGCGAAATCACCCCTGCTCCAGGCCAGGGGTGAGATTTTTTAACCCGGGGCGAAACCGATCTCGGAGGTGGCCCCGGGGCGAAATGGCTAGTGTGAAACGTCGCCCCGCGTACGGGGTTTCGTATACAACCCGTGTGTTGCGCTGTTCTAATTCTGCGAATTGCGAGATACGCAAAATGCATAATCCATTAGTAATTCAAAAGCTGCACATTTGCATCCTATGTGGATCGTCACGTCTGTTTTGGCGCACACTTGTTATGTTTTCCGGATAGCCCCTGTTTCTCCTGTTTTCAGAATGGTGAGTATTACTGCTTTGTGTACAACACAAAGCAGTAATACTCGGCTCTGAACACTCGCTTTGGCATATTAAGTGTCATTTAAATGTACCTTGCTCTCTGGATGCGGAATGTTAACAGTCTCCAGATATAAAGTTAACATCTGCTTTTGAAAATGTGGTAATACGTTAAATTAAAAATGTTGACAAATTAAATCCTCGTTGAGTTGTCTTGTTCATTGACTTGAGTTAGGAAAATAATTATTTTAACTACTCAGCAAATAAAATCGGCAAATCTTCTGACTGTTATTGATGTGTGCGTGTACGTGGTACAGGTTTCGCGCACAAGCACCGTACGCGTGCGTGTTCCATCTTTACTGCGCATCAAGTTTGCTTGAAGATAAATTCGTTATCCCACTCTCGCTCGTGGAACATGGACTAATGTAGTGCGTCCGTGTCCCATATTCCACTTGGCCTTCATCCTCGTGGAATATGGGACACGTAATAAATAGGGCTGTCCCGAATATACCGAATATTCAATCATCAACCGAATATTCGAATAGCTTTTTGCCGGTTCGAATATTTGAAGAAGAACAATATATGCACGTACAGATACGACTCTGATGCTATTTTAATAGAAAAGTTACGGCGCTTAATAGCAGTGTCACATAGACATTTTTTGTGGACAGAGGTTGATTGTTCCCGACCGTAAAACCCTTGACACTTCCAAAATAATTATTGCAAAAACTCAGGCTGGAGTTTGGTTTCTTCAGAACGTTATACGTACTCGTAATGATCTTGATACAATGCAACAAATTTCCACCGGGTGGCCTTTATTATATATCGCTGCATGTAAAACACCGGCGTGCTTTGCATACAACTTTTTACCGGTGCGGCATGCAGTTGCAGCAGATGCCTGAAAGACTTGATCGGCGAGTATCGAATATTTGAATATTCGGTCAAGCCCAATCTCGAATAATCGAATACTAAATTAGTCGAAAATGAACAGCCCTAACACGTATGCACTGCATTATTCCGTGTTCCACTCGGAACTCGTGGGATAACTAATATAATTGCACAGGTTTGGCCATCCTGTCTGACAGTTTACACTCATATTAAGCATGTACTGTATTATGGTTGTACATTCAAATCATGAGCGCCCACATACATGACATAGGTATCCTGTGTAGGTGCCACACACGGGTTGTACATGTGTTGTATTTCTGGTTTCTGGGTTTAAAACCCTAAAACAGTCCTGAATCCTCCAATTTCAATATGATTTTGCACACGACCTAGGGAGTTAGGATTTTAAGAGAATAAAACTAGTAAAATCAGTATTGATATATTCAAGTTATTACTAGCATTCGAAATTGATGACAGCCACAGCAGCCATTGCCATCGATGCATTTCTAATCGATCACTTTTCACGGCCAGATAGATGTACTGTGCCCTATAGAAATGTATTACTTTTTCCAAAAAATGACACTGCGTGTGCGGTGGTGTCTGCTCTTAAAGACAGTGCATGACAGCTGTTGAATCGCTTGGTATACATGTACATCATGCAACATGTAGACTGTGGTTTCTACACAAATATCTGCAGGGGCGGATCTAGGTTTTAACTAAGGGGGGGTTTACCTGTGGTGATTAGCCTACACACCCCAGCGTGCCGAATTTTCGACACCCGACACTGGTTTTTTTTTTTTTTTTTTCAGCCCAAGGGGGGGGTTTAAACCCCCAAAACCCCCCCCCCCCCGTAGATCCGCCACTGATCTGTAAAGTTTTTCTGATCATCTACAAACCAAACATTTTTTTCGTTGTATTCTCGGTTTCTCCCCTACTGGTTTGTTCAGGCTTGCGAGCTGCAGCGCACCTTTCAGGAATTCTTAGTCTTATAACTCATTACTATAAATAAGTAATAACTAATAATAACAGTAAAAAGTTGTTTGGGCCAACGAATAACATGCAATTTATCGAAAGGGAATTAGGAAAATTCAGTTTCACTGTTCTATGCAAATCTGATTATACATGTTTTAACATGTTAATGGCTGAGAAATTTCATTAACATTTTAATAGGTGTACATCAACTTCTTGCCTGTGGGCCATACCCATGAAGATGTGGATCAGTTTTCAAAAGTAGCAACCAAAATCAACAGAACCAATGTTTACACCTAGGAAGGTAAATATTTTTACAAATTCTTTGAAAGTATAAGTTGCTGTAGATGATGGGATAAGACTGTTTTGATCACTGGAAAGTTGGCAATCATTCTGACTCCAGACACTGTCTTAAATAATTTTAGGTTTCTGCACTTGAAGTAAGCATTATTTCGAAAAAAAGAAGGACTACATTTGTTATCAGTTTGGAAGAATGTATTGATAGTGTTACGAAATGCCTTAAATTCCATACATTCCACAAGTCTGGCTGGCTTGGGGAGTGGCCTAATGGCCAGGTCATTGCATAGTTTCTTTTCTTCTCATTGGTCAGTGCCTTGCTCTATGGTCAGTGGTAGTATCACTCCACTGATCATTGGGCACTTCTGATTGGATGAAATGAAATGAATTGTATTGTATTGTATTGGGTGGATTCAGATCCCTAATATAAGCCCATGTTTTTTTAGACTCTGTAGGGATTCTGTGACCGGACACACTCTAGTCTTGGTTTGTTGTGTTGTATATAGTAATGTAGTTTTCTTGTATCAAAGAAATGTACACTGCGGGGACTGCATGGCTCGATGTTAATTTCGTAAGTTAATTTTGTTTTCCCTTTGGGACCCCACTCCAGCCAGCCTTGTTAATATTATTTGTCTTACTTGTACCCTGGAGATGATTATTTTGGCGTAGTTAGAGGGTGGGAATTTACCTCTACCTTGGGTGTGGTCCTGCTGTGGGCTTAGACATTTGCCGTCGCCTCTGGGTGGTTGCAATTGGGGCGTTGGCTTCTGCCGTCACCTCTAGTGTTTACACTTAGAGCGTGGGCTTTGGCCATCGTCCCGTGTGCCGCCGCCCTTGGAGAGCGGGCCTTTGTCGGGGCCCGCAGTGTGCCCGCATTCGGGGTGGGGGCGGATTCCATGATCGGTCCTTTTATAATTATTCTCCGGGAGTGCGGGTGCGGACATATTAATAACTTTTGTGAATTTACTTTAATATCGGAACATCTGATGTAAATATTAAGATTAGACATGTATAAAAGCCAGTGGCGAAATAAAGCCGGAATACGGCATGATTCTGGCAAGTCGATTTGATCTTTTGAAATGATTTCTTTTTTTTAGATTATATATATTTTTATTCGTTCGGTCTTACCATCCCAACTGGCGTTATCCAATTGGATTTCGTTACAATATGCATGCAACTATTTAAAAAAATGAATAGTACATGTCATGTGTGTATGTCTGAAGCAGATCAATGTAAAATGGAACTAGGTCAAAACTGGCATTGAGCTTGATTTCTGTACACCAAAGCTTGATGATGCAACCTACTGAACAATGTGACTAACTGAAGTAGATTATTTTCATAAAAATATAGAGAGCAGTTTGTATAACACTAGATATATAACACTAATATGCAATTGCTTTGAACACTTGGATGTAATTTAAACTACATGTGTATGTACCCTGTAGATCTGTTCACAACAATAAGAGGAAGCTGCAACGCACTCCCGGAAATTGCTACAATTGAAGTCCGGGAGGTGTGTACAACATCAAGGACTGGCTTTCTTCCCCACAGGCATGGTACTTTTTTTCTAATCTCAGTAAACCACATTATGTGACCCGCTCTGCAAAAAGGGCACTTATGTTGCAAAATTTGAAAATAGTGTTTTTTATATATAGCTGGAAAGGCCATTTTATAAGCTTTCATATGGTATATGTCTGAGGTCTCTAGCATTTTGCAATCACAAGATATCTGGAAATTTGCATGTTTGTTTTCAGGAATTTCTTGAAATGACTTAAAGGGAAACAAGCCATTTAATAAAACAAAAAGCAAAGCAATAGATGGAAGCACTCGACAAAAACACATTCTTTTTCCAACTTTATTCACGGAAATCAAAGATTTTGGTTATGAAATAGAATAATATAGGTATCAACTATCAAAGATGCAAAAAATTCCCTCCCATCAAAATCACTTGTTTAAAGAATTTTTCACCCTCTTCACATTAAACTGCCCATAACTGGTAAAAGCATACAGCGACTTATGTGCCCTTTTTGCAGAGCGGGTCACATATTGTTTTCGGTTTTAGAATGTCAAAGGAAAAGTGCGCATGCACTACTACAGGCTGTGGTCATCTGATGAGTGGCGTCCAAGGTTGGAGCAAAAAGAGAGGGAAGTGATGACCCAACAGAGGAGTCTCTCGGTCTAGGATGTCTCAAGGTATAGCAGAGACATGCTTCAAAGAAAGAACATACATGTATCTAAAGTACATGTACATGTACATGTACATTTACATTTAGACAAAAAGTCAAATTGTTCCTCAACAGTGCTCAGTCTTTTCCATTTACATTTATTCCAGAACAAGACACATGTTCTTACATGTATGTCTGGTAACATGTTATGTATGCATTTGTTTTGTTGTTAATAATGTGTGTGTGGGTAGGCATAGACTGTGTAGTGGGGGCATTCTTATTTGTTAGGCAAATTAGGACAGAGTTATGGGGACATTTCTGGCCCCCACAACGTCTATGTCCCCACAATTACGGTGCGTGACTGTGTGGGTGAGTATGTGAATACTGGCAATTGTTGACTAGGGAAAAAAGGGTTAGGGCATATACTTGTAGACAAAGGGTCCACGATTACAATTTGTGTACAAAACATATGGAAGGCCTTCTGAAAAAGTTAAAGGATAAACAAAAGGGGGACAATAGGGAGTCAAGATTGCTGGTATTTAAAGGTAGGCCTACACCTACATGTAGTTACACATGTTTGTGGATAATGTTCTTTTGTTTGAAAAAGGCTGACCGAGTTGTGGGGACATTTTCCTGTCCCCATAACGTTTGGGTTAGGGTTATGTGAAAGAAAATGGAGAGGAATATATTAGGCTGATGTTGAACATTTTGGGTCGAAAGAATTTTCAGGGTTTGAGTACAGTGAGATTGTCCCCATAACCTAATGTGCGAAAAGAATTTAAACATGTACATGTATGCGTTTGTATAGCTATTCAGACTGTGGACCTTTAACAAAGAAGACAAAAGGGTCCGCAATTGTGTCAAGGTCCACGATTGAAAATCGTGTACAAAACCAATAGGAGGCCCATGATTGCCGGTGTTTACACACTTGGGTGCATGTGTGTGTGTTTGTTTTTGCATTCAATAGGGGACCTTTAACCCCTTGAGCACGTTTTTTTGAGGGAGACATCAGCCAAGCGAAACGACCACAATGTATTTGTGCAGTCAAACGTAACATACAATAATCCAACAATGGATTGAAACTGCACAAACAGCAGCCAATGACTTCATCTGGCTTGGTGGCGCTGTTTTTTTGTGCCATATAATGTCTTCCGTATGCAAAGGGTTAACAATAGAGGACAATAGGGTCCCTGATTGAGAAAAGGTCCACGTTTGAAAAATGTGTACAAAACCAATGAGGGCCCTTGCCAAAAAGTTGAAGTATGAACAATAGGAGGTCCCTGATTGTAGGCGTTTACACACTTGTGTGTTCATGTACATGTATTCCTGTGGGGCAGAAAACACAATAGAACAATCAGCCCCACAGCAGAAGCTTTAGAAATCTTCCCCAGAGGAGAAACTCCATAGCGTTACGGATTTCAATAGGAAGGAAGGTGCATAAAGGTCTTCCCCATAAGTATGTGTGTGTACATACGGCCGAGTGGGTTAGGCTATATACGAGAGAGGACTTGGCACAATGGGGGATTAAGGATAACAATGACACCAAGGACTTGGGCGGAGTCCTTGGGAGAATTTCGTGTACAAACCTTATGGGAGCTGTTCGGAAAAAGTTAAAGTACAAACAAAGGTTCCATTCATGGTCCTCATAAGTATAGGAAAACGCACATGGGTCGGTGTGTATAACGTGGAATGCTGCGTAGCACTATGGATAAGTAAAAAGATGAAAAGTACAGAAATAGTGCTCACAAAATGAAGTTATCCATATGGGTCATTCCATGAAGTTGAGACACAATGTGTGACATATTAGTAAACAATTTTAAATTGGTGTAAAATAAATTTGTTACACTACATGGGATTCTATACAATTATTTCATCATAGGGTAGATTCATTGTGACATAATATTTAGTTTAGGGTCCTCTCTCTTGAGTTTTACACGAACTCCCATAGACTTACTATGGATAAATCAACGATGTACATGTAACAAGGGACACGGTGTCCCGGTTACATCTTAGTTTATGTTGCTCATAATTCATAAATAATCATGTTAAAGCATCCAAATCTGTATGTGGTAGTTAGAAAATGTTATCCTTTTACATACCCATCAAATACAGTTGGCTATAACATTTGATGTAATAATTGATTTGGCAAGCCTGCAAGGATGTATGGGACACCACTCCAAGGGTGGAAAACTAACACATGACACCAATTTAGGGGGTCCTTTTTATATTTATAAAAAGAGGTTCTCCAAGTCTTTGTTATCGTGTTGCATGGACATTTCACATACTGCTTTCAGATAAATTATGGAAGAAAGTTCCCAAAATTGTTAGGATGTAACGTGGGACACCACCGTTACATCCGAGTCCATTTTGCCCCAATTTTGAAAAGGCAGTCCAATATATTGACTCTACAAGTTAATTTTATTAAAACGGTAATCACACAAAAGAAAAGAAATTTAATTCAGACTTCATTTGATGAAAAGTAAGAAAGCTAGACATGCAGGCAGGATGTAACCAAATTTAACAGAGTGGACACCATCCGTTACCTCCTTAACCACAGATTTGTTAGCCATATAACAGAAAAGATGTAAGAGATACTGAAAATATGATTTGTTGTTATTAGTTACATGCAGTTTCCTAACTTCTCATGTAAAAGAAAAAAATAGTTAATTTTATAACCTCTGAACCCTATTTGTACTTTGTAAGTTTTTATGTCACAAAATTACCCCATAATTTAGCGACAACGGACATCAACACTGACCGGGGGAAGGGGGGTGGTGGTCTATATACTGTTGAGGTGTCCCAAGAGTTTTGTCCAGGATTGTAGATCCGGATGCTCTGATCAAGGACATGCCCTCTGCCTACAGTGGACGTTTCCAGCCAAGTGTGATGGAATGGTGGAGGATATTCATCTCTAACTTGAACAAATTGAAGGAGGTGAGATTATAGTTTTGCTGATGCCGGTGGATCCCCCTTGTCCGAGTATCATCTGTTTGACGTACGTAGAACTTTTGGGAGCTCCACATAAATGTCTGATGATGTGTGTGTGCATGCAAATTGCAAGAATGCAACCCTGTGTGCCAGCTAATCAGAGCTGATTTCAGAAATTGTGATGTAATCTTTAGCAGGAAATGTGCAGAAGGCTCTTGATTGGTTGATAGTGCCATGTTTGCCTCGGCTAACGCCCTCGGGTAACGCCCGCTTTTCAAAATCTAGAGGTCTAGAAGTGCCTTTCTTGCATTATTTATCACAAAATCCGCACACAGCTGCCAGATACTATCTTTTGAATCTGAGCACATAAGAATAACTTTAGATGACTAGTAAAAAGTAATATGCAAATCTTGTACATACTCTACAAGGTGGGGAGAAATAAATTGGTGAATTATAGTTATATTTGGTAGGAACCACAACAAAGCACCAGTTACATGCAAAGAACAACAACAGTGAAATTGAAAAAAAAACTAAGCAATACAACCATTTCTATTCATGGGCATACATGAACTAGTTTTCAAAATACTAATTCAGAAGGAGTCTTAGAACCTCCCCACTCTACCCCATTAAAACAAAAAATAAGGTATGCAGAAGACAACTAGGACGCCAGAAATGTTTGTACACTTAAAGTGGCATAATGAAGGTTACCAGTTTATGTTCTACAGTCTTGTGGAGAAATTTTAATCCAACATGTTTATGATTAGACTTTAAGTTGTAATGTTTTTCACCACTTCACAGGTGCTAGAGAGAGAGAGAGAGAGAGCAGTCGTGGCCTCTCACATGTATGAAGCTGGTCCAGCACAGGGAGCAGCACCCCATCGATCCCTACTCAGGAGTGGGAATTGCCCGAAGAATTAAGGAAAATGGAGGAGAAGCTCCGTACAGACTGCCCCCCCTGTAAGTTTCTCGCTATGTTCTGTTGGTTTGATTTCCACGAGAGAAGTCTGTGAATGTTACTTTAGAGGGTTCTGGACAGCACTAAGCATGCAGTGCCAGGATGGGCACAATAAAAAAATTCATAAATTATATCAAGGGCTCATGTAATCATAAGATGGGTATATATACACCAGAGGTGAAAAATGTAAATTCAAATGGATAAATAATATTGACAAACAAAATTATGGGGCTTGCTCATACCCACTGTGACATGGCTGGACATACATTGTAAAAGGTCAAAATCAGTCAATTTCCTTCCACCTCCCCTGCCAGACTTTTACACAGACATGATCAGATTACATGTGGTTTTGTACTATGGCAGGAGGGTCAAAAACAATCACCTTGACTGAATTTGACCCATACAACATCATGGCTCAGAATGTATGTTTGCATAGGAGGGTTAAAATGTTATTTGCTTGGCATGCCCAAGCTCACATAAACATGTACATGTACACTGTGAGTTTTGTATACAGCTCAGGACATTGTATGAGGGCTTTGCAAGCAGTGCTATTACCACTGATGATGATACAGCCAGTGTATTTTTGTGTGAGTGAGGGGTCCTTCATCAGATGGTACATGTAGATCAGCAGGAGACTCGAAATATGGTATAAAGGATTTGTTTTAGTGTTATTCATTGTATGTTAATGAGCACAGAAAATTCATTCTTGCAAGAATAAACAAAATTGGAATTACAGTGCGCCTTCACAGAAATGCAAAAAAAATAATGCTAAACAAATTTTTGCCAGGTACAAAGAGAACCAGTAAGTTCCATTTGCAAAATAGATTTTACTGGTGGGTAAATCATCCAGCTCTACATTTACGGATCAGTATTTTGTTTTACTTTTGGGAAAGTTGTGTGAAAAATTAAACTTCTCACATAGGTTATTACCAGTTGTACTTTTAATTTATGCACAAAATTGAGCCGTGTTAATCTAAAAATGGTCAGTAATTTGCCTACTTCACATGCATTGTACAATTGTATTTCTAATTCCAAAATACATGTACATGTAGCTCACAGGGTTTTTGGAGAAAGTAAAAAATTAAATGGACAAGAGTTCTAAACAGCTGTGATACCATCGTAGGTTAAAATTCATAGGAATTCAGTTCGTTGTACAGTTATACTTTTTAGAGTTGAAGAAAGCATTATTATTTCCTTAAACAATTTTCAGTTGAAGAAGATGACAACAAAAAGCTTTACCAAATTCTATTTTTAGTATGAAGATTAAGACTGGAGTCGTATTTATTCTTTTTGGTATTTCATTCAGTGAGCACTTCCTGTAGGTATACACTGGACAGTATTTTGCATTTAACTATCAACAGGGAGATCAATGAGTCCAGAAAATTATTAGACCAAGAAGAAAAAGTGTACTTAAATTTGTGATTTTCGACTTGTGGAAGACTGTTTTATACAAGACCTGAATAAATCCCAGCCATCCGATTGGTGGATCGTCGATCACGTGCATTGAATTATTCCTCCCATCGGATCATCGATCACGTGCATTGAATTATTCCTCCCATCGTCCCACCGCCAAAAAATGTTCTATCACATAGTTATATCAAATGGTAACGCGTTTGCTAGAACTTCCCCACCGCTGCAACACGGCTGTCATTGGACTGGTTCCTGGTCCCACCGTTGTCCTTCGGACTTCAAAATGTGTATTATATACATACGGGGACCAGGAACCAGTCTAGGCTGTCATTTACACAAAATGGCGGACGGTGTTTCAGCAAATTTAAAGAGATCGTCGTGTTCTGAAGAAACATTTTTCCAAAAAAACGTTTGGACAGCGAAGTGTTTTCAGGTATCTTGCGTGTCCAAACTTTTGTTCAAACAAAAGTTTCCATCGTCTTTTCGATTGCACGGAAAATTGCACAGAATGCAGATTCGGTTACCACGTCCTCCATAGCCTTGTGTGCATTTATCTGCCACGTTTATTCCCAGATAAAAATCTGGCTTATTGGAATAGGTGTTTTCAGTACAGACTCCAGGCATTTTGAGTGGGCATTAGAATAGCCGGTCTCTGATCAGCCTCCAGCCATTCTGTGTGGACATTGGATTAGGCGGTTTCAGTACAGATTCCAGGCATTTTGAGTGGACATTGGAATAGCCGGTCTCTGATGATCAGCCTCCAGCCATTCTGAGTGTACATTGGATTAGGCGTGACAGTTTCAATAACTCTTTGCAAGCTTTTCTCATTAGACTGACTAATTAGACATGACTGGTAGTGGTAGTAGCATTGCAAAGGAAGGAATTTGCTGAAAAACTACATGCCAGAATAAAAGTACATGTATTGCATTTTTAATAAAAACAAAAAACAGAAGGGAAAATATGAATGTCTAGTCAATGGATTTATCTGGTTGTTCAGTTCCCAGATATTGCATTTTAGTAAATATGTTCAGAAGTAAATTTAAGTAAATGTGTTCAAAAGCAAAAGATTTACTTAAAGGTTACATGTAAATTACATGATGTATTGCCATTCCGAGTGGACATTGGAATAGGCAGTTTCAGTACAGACTCGGACCATTTTGATTAGTGGAAATTGGAATACATGTAGGTGTTTTCAGTACAGACTCCAGGAATTTTGAGTGGGCATTAGAATAGCCGGTCCCTGATCAGCCTCCAGCCATTCTGAGTGTACATTGGATTAGGTGGTTTCAGTACAGACTCCAGGCATTTTGAGTGGACATTAGAATAGCCTGTCTCTGATCAACCTCCGGCCATTCTGAGTGGACATTTGAATAGGCGGTGTCGGTACAGACTCCGGCCATTCTCAGTGGAAACTAGAATAGCGGGACTCTGATCAGCCTCTGGCCATTCTGAGTGGACATGGAATAAGCGGTATTAGTACAGACTACGGCCATTCAAAGTAGAAATTAGAATAGATGGACATTGGAATGGCTGGTGTTATTCTTGTGCGGTTTACCGGTAAACCGGTTTTTTTCCGGTCTTTATAATTAAACCGATCACGTCCGGTTTTGATTTTTGAAAAACCTCAAAACCTTCTGCAACAATATTTCATTCATTTCAGAAAATCAAAGTGAAAAAAATGTCAAACAATACTTCCAAAACTACAAAGAAAAGATTACCGTACTTGTCTGAAGAACACTGAACAGTCTTTGTCTTTGGCGAAAATGACATTTCCCGAATCGTGAGCCCATGCTGGACACAGCGCTTGCCTGCACAGTACATGCAACAAACGCCACTGGATTTACTATACTATACATGTACTTACAAGCTTGTGCTCGTCTACGGTCTACGTCACAAATCTCATTAGACTTCGACCTAGTACTCTATTGGAAACACTCATATCACTCACGTATTAAACGCGTCACGAAAATTGACAAACCGCCAATTGAACCAAATAAGCTGCTTCGACTTGGCGAGTCTGATTCTTGCATTGCACATGCAGGGGAATTCCCTCACATGTGTAATACATTCAATTTTGCACATGTTTGCTGGTCGCAGGGATCGTCAGCTTTACGTTCGTTGGTTCTGCTCCACCTGTACCACTATTAGCGTGACAAAAGCTCGTGATTACAGAAGCCAGTGCTGCGTTCCCAGTCACGCGAACGATGGCTGGCTTTGCGAAGAAATACATTTTAGGATCGACAAGAGAGTGGTGGGCGTTCGCGTCGTCGTTCGCGGGAGGGGAACGCATCCGGTGTTTCCGCGCGCTCGAAGCCAGCGGCAACAAAGTGGCGGCGCCCTTTGTTTTCAAGGTCGGTAAACCGGTTAAACCGAGTCAAACTTTGGCGTTTTTTTCGGTTTTTGGTTTAATCTAAAACGGCACAAGCTTAGCTGGTGTTAGTCTTGGTTCAAGACGTTACTGTCTGATACTTATCAACAGAGGGCGCAATTTACAGGCTGTCACTGGCAGGCGTGCTTGCGATCAATCACGGATGTACAGTAACGTCTTGGATATTCTTACTTTTAAGGGCGGGACCCGACTGGAAATTGTGGCTAAACATGCATTATTCATATCACGTGACTGGTCTGACCTCCATGGTTTGACCGATTGCCCCAATTATGCAAAATGCGCCTGCGGTCGACGCGACATGTAATTTAATACCGTTTGGAGAACAAAACGTGGATGTACTGTGTACAAAAGCCACTTGTACATACAATGTACATGTATATGTACAATGTACATATCCACATACATGTATGAACACTGTGGATACGTACTTGAACTTCAAGTTTGAATAACTTGGAGTTTCTGATCTTTCTTGCTACGTCCCAGGTGTGCACTTTAATCTGGGATGTTAATTAGCCAATGTGAATTAATACATGCAGAATAGTAACAATTTTAAATTATTTTTTATCAAAGATTGATTTTTGCCAGTCTTGTTTAATTACATCATGTACAAACATGTGGTGCCTTTTTTTGCAGCCAGCCATGGCCAGGCCCAGTATTGTATATTTCAGTCCAGTTGCATGCACAATAATTTTACAGGACGGTCTCTGGTCAACTTTTGACTGAAAAACGTTTTTACTCACTTTGTCTTCAAGGTGGAGCTTAAATTCATCATTGTCTTAATTACTTATATTTCTCCCAATAAGAAATTCCTCCACAAAATACATTACATTCCTACATATATGTGTATAGTAATCCATGTATACTATATATAAAAAAGTGAACATGAAGAAGAGAAGTCTGAAATAGCAAGCCCAGCAAACCACTTATATGCAGTGGATTTAAAATCAAAGTAGATGGTTAACTTCACTCATTTATTTTAATTCTTGAGGTAAACATAATTTTTCACTGGATAAAATGTATTTCTGTCAAGATTTTAAACCATTATTTTAAAGTTACATTTATGTTAACATATACTTTACCATTGAAGGTTAGAACTGCCACAGAGTTCATCAGAAATATGAAACACACCATTTGTTACATCTCTTTTTTCATGTATTTTCAATTTCCATCCTGAAAAATTAAATTGGCAAATGTACCGGTCATTAACTACTCAGTGTAAAAAAAATGAAATTTTTTTTCAACTGCTGCAATATGTACATTGAAACCATTACTCTATTACATATGTACATGTGGCATTTAAAAAAATGTATAATATACTACTTATACAAACTGGCTGGGACGTCCTCCATTCTGAAGTCTTTTTTAAGTTTATCACCTCACATGTTTATACACCAGTGTTCTAGCTTATACAGTGTGCATGCACAATATATAATGTACATGTCATCGGGTAATACCTTCTCATAAATTGTTACCTTCACTCAAGCGCGCCTCCATGATTTGACTATGACATGTGTGGAGACCGGGAAAGGGGGGGGGGGGGGGGGGGGGGGTGTATCATGAAATTTCCAAAACCAACCAACTAAAAATTTCGAAGCGGGGGGGATTGGACACTACGCTGTTTATTACACATGTATTAATTATGGTCCATACACAAACCCAAATTTAACCCTCTTTCCGACAATTCTACTGCAATTTCCATGTGAAATATATAATTACCTCCTGGTCTATTTTAATTTTTTTCTTCTGTCTGGTTTTATTGTCTAGGGGTGATCTTGTCATAAAGTGTGTGTGGGTGGAGATATATTCCCCATCCCCACAACCCCGAAATCTATGTTTTTGCCTTCACTTATCAACACTTCTTGTCGAAATTTTTTGGGGATTATATTTATCTATAAAAGTTGGGCTATTATGAACATGTACGCCATATGTATCACCATTTGTTAATCCTTTCTGATATGTTTTCCTTTGTATAAAAATTGTTGTTTAAAAAAATAAATAATTGAAACTGATCCATTATGACTGTAATGAAATCAATTGTGATGTAGTTCTTTTAACCAATATATGTACACCGACTACTGCATGTATTTTTTCTGTTACATGTGGAAATTTGGAAATGTGGAATAGTAAGCACGTAAACACACTGGCTGTCATCAAAGGTTATAGTTCTAAATTTACATTCGGTAGTATTAAAATATACCTCACATGTTCACTCATCCTCATTTTTTAATGTTGAAGAAGATTAAAAATACTTTCCTCACTTGTCTGTGACAAGTGTCGCACAAATATTTTGTATATGCCTACACTTATTTGATGTCTAAATAAACTTCAGCTGCACTACAGAAATCAGCTGCACTACAGATACTTCACGGATTTTAACGACACGTACATGTACGTCGTGCCTACACGTCAACTTAAAAAATATTTCCCACAGACATGACAGACTGGGTCACGCGGATCGCGCAATCCTTTATCCAAAACAACGGTCGACGCGTCGGGCCCGGGAGCGGTGAACTTCAAATTTCCAGACAACACAACACACATACATGTAAAAAAAAAAACGCACCCAGGGTGATGACCGCACCGCGTCCTATTTAATCATGCATGCTCGCCAAGTTATGAATAATTCATTTGTCAAGGTCAAACTCAATCGCTGATTGGCTCCCCCGGAAAGTCGGGGGAGAATGTCAAAAAAGTGAAGAAAAAGTTAAGACCTGCGGACAGGAATATATCCAAGACCTTCGTGGAAGTGAAGAACCGAGCAAAGAACAGTAGAATCGATTCTTGTCAGAGCGTGTAATGTACAATACTAGGTGAATAAAGTGTGACACACATGGTAAAAAATTAATAGTTTTCAGGAACAATGCAGAATCTTTTATTTCAATGTTCATCCCTCAAGCAAGCTACTTTAAAGGGGTAAAGATAGTTCGTCACAAGGAAGTCCACTTTTCTAGCTTTCAAATGTATGTAGTTGCACTTGTAACGTATGTAACATGGTGTCTTTTAGGTGTCTGGCATCACACAAAGAGTAAGTTCCCTTTGACTTTGTATCATGTACATGTAGGTACATGTCTCACTATGATCAGACCAAGTACAAACAAGAAAAATATTCTGATTTTTTTTTTAAGTTTGAGTTACATGAGCAAGTAAAAAGGACACCGTTACATACGTTTGCAGCACATATTAAAGTTAATTAAAGTTTTTTATCCAGGTGGTTTTACAAGAACAATCTTCTATATTTTAAAGGGAAAGTTTGTTTATGATAAACACGATGTTTAACGACATTTATTCAAATCCCATTTTCAACGAAAAACTGTTGTTAACATAATTTATTTAACATTTGTAACAAGGACACCGAACCAGAACACAATACATGTACAGGTACTAAACATTTCTGTTGTTGTCATCACTCTGTACTGTACTATTCAAACTTATTCAGTTCAACTCCATTCAATTCAACTCCAATTTAGTTAAGTCAATTCAAGTTAATTAAATTAATTATTAATTAAATAAATTTAAAAAGGCAAGAAAATTTGTGAGGTCAGCTGAAAAGAAATCTGAATTCTATGTATTATTCAAAATTTCACTGCAATAAAACTTGCACTTGCTGGAAAACCTTGTGCTTGCATTCCATTAATGCGCCTATTAATCCCCCCCCCCCCCAGGCTGCCCCAGGTCTTAAAAAATGTATGTGGGGTTTGGTCACGTTTTTCAAGCACCAGGGTGGGGATTTTGGTCACTCATTTTTCCATTGTTTCCCCATCATCAGAAGTAAAAACAATGAGGTGGGGGTGCCCCACCCATGTATGTCGGGGATTGTATCTAACATTTTGCCCATTGGGGTGGGGATTATTGTCACTTTAAAAATACTGAGTCTTTATTCAAATGAAGAAGAGAATCCATAGAAATTATCATGATTATGTTTGCAACGACTGACACCAAAAGGTAGGCTGTGGTCTTGTGTCTCAATGTTACAAACGTATGAACTCCAATTACAAAATAATATGCAAATCTTGGGCAGGCTACTTTAAAAGTTATTGGGAATGCAAACACTAAAAAAATAGACACTTAGTGTTAAGAAATAGTTTCGTTCTTTATATTCAATGCAAAACGAACATTTCAACGCTCGCAACGGGAAAGACCCGACAAACATGCGACATAATCACGCGTGGTGTCTTTCCGTTACGACCAAAGTCGACATTAAAATTGCCGACGTTTGTTCACAGCTCATCACAGTCTAACACAGTGAGTGAAACATAGCTTATTGCTACATTGCTGGCATTTAAGATCAGCGAAAAACTCGCTGATTCAGCCACGAATTGCACTAAAATCTTCGAAGTTACTTTTGAGAATTAACGTTCGTAAAATAAGACACGGTACAAACCAGCATTCGCAGCCATGATACAATAACAAAATCGACTTCAAACAAACTTGACGACATAATCGAGGAAAAATGTTGTGACAATTACATTAAATAGTATCTTAACTTTCTATATCAACAAGTATCGAAGCCCGATGGCCAAAAATCACGATGTGATTAGACGGATTTCATTTGGGTTTGAGCGTTGCTAACGTACGCAACACGGATTCCATGAGCGGACGACGAATAGTTCATGACCCCTATCCTCGTCCTAGCACGTGGAATCAGATTATACCACGGTCTATAATACAGGAACACTGGTTGCCGGTTTTTGTGTGTACGTTGCGCCGGAAACCATCGACACAAATTCGGAGGAGCTGCATGTCTTCGTTCGTAACAAAGTGGACACGGAACAAGGACTCGTGAATGATTTGAATTTATTTCGTTATTAATTAAAACATGGGAAACTCAGTGTTACAAAGTGTTCTCTTGAAACATGGTCTTTTTAATGACAAATATTAATGTTGATTATTATTTCGTTTCCAGTATTAGTCGATCACGCAAACGTACGTAACATAGAAGGACACTTCGAGTTACGAACGTTAGTAAGATATTAATGACATGGTTTGGGAACAGTCACGAATAATTTCCACTTCGGGATTCAGTTGAAGAGGGCCATAGCACTAGCAGGTCAGTATATCAACACAAGGAAAAGTAAATTTGTGGTAGCAGTACTCCTAGTTAATGAGATTGATTTAGATCATTTTAAAATGTCACATTTTTGTGTCTTTTTTTCTGGAGATGATACAGATAAAACATGAATAAAAATAATTTGAAACATCACAGCTTAAATATATTATTTTATTTATCAGACTGATATGTAAGATAACACATCACAAGAAAATTAGGCCATAATGGTCTTCAATAATTATTTTTATTTGTATACATCATAACATTACAAAATCTCTCCAATATCAAATATATATACATATAAAACATTATCGAATACAATCCGAATCGTTTTACTGAGAAACAGCGCCCTCGTTCGGAAGGAAAAAACGGAACACGAAGGTCTTGGAACCAAGACTAAGCTGGTGTCTAATCATACTCCAGCCATTCTGTGTGGTCATTAGAATAGCTGGTCTCTGATCATACTCCGGCTATTCTAAGTGGACATTGGAATAGGCGGTGTCGGTACAGACTCCAGCCATTCTGAGTGGACATTGGAATAGGCAGTGTCGGTACAGACTCCGGCCATTCTGGGTGGACATTGGAATAGGCGGTGTCGGTACAGACTCCGGCCATTCTGAGTGGACATTGGAATAGGCGGTGTCGGTACAGGCTCCGACCATTCTGGGTGGACATTTGAATAGGTGGTGTCGGTACAGACTCCGGCCATTCAGTTTCCTGCAACACTGACATGTACATGTATTCAATTATTTAGATCAAAATATAAGCAGTTTGATTTTGTCACCAAAAAATATTAATTTTGATACAGAAAAAGAGATGAAAAAAGAATGTCTATAGATACATGTATATTCTAATCTTGTAGATTGTTTGACGAATTATTTCTAATCTTATTAGAGCCAGAAAAGAAGAAGTTTATTCATTACACAAAAGAGTGCAACAAAAGTAGGTTTTGGGGGAATTAAGATTCATGTTTTGCCAACAAGCACAAAAAAGTGAACCTTTTTGAAGGTAATGCTAAAAATTGAAATATTATTTTAGGAAAATAGTGTGTTTGCTTTACATGTGGGATTCTTTGCTCAAATTTACAGGTGCGAGTGTTTAATCCTATGCATAAGCTATGCATTCCAGGCTACATAATTTGACCCAGCAGAATCGTAATTGTGAGATGTCTCCATTTGTGGAAGTGCGGTGGCCTAGTGGTTTGGCACATTGAATTCAAGGTCTGTGGGTTCGAGCCCAGTCCTAGGCTATATCACTTCTACGCTTAATATGGGTAGAGGCAATATTAATGCCTTGCAGTGGACTAGTTAACCCATCCCGACCCTATTTTTCATACTGTAAAGAGATCAGCTTGTCTTGTTTCAGTGTGAGGGGCTTGTTCTTCCACATGTTCCTCTGTAGCTAGCCCACACCTCGAGTGCCCTAGGGCTTGTGATGGGCGATTTGCATAAAAAAAATACCATGTAAATTGGGTTCAAAGTACGACTTTTCAAGAGATCAAAGCAAATCCCTAACAAGTGAAAAGAATAGTATTCATGAATAAATCATAAACCCCGACTCGGATCACGCGCTCCATTCACAATTTTTTCATTCATATTGCTAAACACTCTGCTAGATGCATAGGGAGTTCACACTGAGCTCATTCACTGTCCAATCATCTGGAAGTGACCATGACCACCAGTACATATTATACACCTTGCACAAAGCAGGGGCAGTTACTCAATGCAGTGTAGTAATCAATGGTACTTTTAATGTGTTGAAGTGCAAACATAGGTGAGACTGAAACTCTGTAAATGCCTTTTACATTGTATTTTTTTAGTTTTTGTTGGATCTGCGCCCGCATTTTTCAGGCAATTTTGACTGACATAGGTTTGTACACTTTTTCATGGCAAATTCACCAGTCAGTTCCACTCATCACCACTTGTACATAAAAGTATAGATCATCAGTCGTCCTAGCAAAATCGAACACACTTCATCTACAACCTGCATCTTCAATACAAATATCACAGCTTCAAGACAAATTTGGGAACGTCTGGTATCTTGTAATCATACTCACGTTCCTTGTGATCTCAGATAAAGTACAAATCAAATGAAGAATTAAAGACCAAAAGTATTTTTTGGGAAATGATGGTGCTTCTAACGTTATTCTCAATAATAGATCAAGGTTATAGAATTCCATTTCAAGAGGTCCCTCTCAGCATCTTCCACAAAAATAACCCATCAGCTTTACAAGAACACACTTTTGTAACTCAATCTATCTTAGAATTATTGCATTCGGGCAGAATTACAGAAAAAAGATGAGCCACCATATATTTTGATCCCTTTGTCTGTAACCTATCAAACATCAGGTAGAAGATTAATTCTAGATCTGAGTAGGCTGAATCTACTTGTTGAAAAGACTCATTTAAACAAATATGTCTTGAGTTTATGTCCTAAAACGCCTATTTATTCAACTTTGATTTGAAGTCAGGACATCATCGCATTGACATTGCAAAGAAGTTTCAAACGTTTCAAATGTCCTCCCCTTCGTCCTTTTAGTGCTCCGTTAAATTTGTACCAAGATGTTAAAATCATTCATAACACATTGGAGGGCGAACGATATTAATTGTCCTTTATCTGGATGACGGATTTTGTGTTGTGCCTATAAACATTTCCAATGATATCCTTCTTCTAATCTAATCCATGCCGAGGACGTACATGTACATGTACATGTACATGTACATGTAGCTCATCACATCAAATCAGACTTAATTGATTAAAGCTGGCTTATTAGTGTACAATATACAATAAAAGCAATTGGGAACCATTTCTACACTGTAAAAAATGTGCACGTAATTTTACAGTAAATTCACTGTAAAACGGGTTACCAAAGAAATGATTGGAAACCAGACTAAATGGAAGTTAGGCCTGCTCTAAATGCTGTGCTACGAACGGCCTGGATGTGATTTCTCTACAAAAATGGAAAGGTGACTCGCCCGGATGTGATTTTAGTAGGGATTACCCAATATCACATCCACACCACCAAAATCACATCTGAGCCAGAAATCACATCCAGGATTTAAGTCATTAAAGTCCAAGATCACATCTTTGTGTTAGCACCTTGCCAAAATCACATCCAGTGTCTGGGCCCTAGCCAAAATCACATCCTGTTTCCACACCTCTTCAAAATCACATCCAGGATTAAGTCATAAACCCCAATATCACATCTTGGTTGCCCACTAGTCCAAGATCACATCTATCAAAGGGGATTGACAGCTCTGTGAATTCAATACACACCCTTGTGGTCAGGCGCACAGCCCTAAAGCCAAGATAATCCCTGACTAACAACTATGACCGCGTTCCCACTCGAATTGGGAAAACTCATTACTGCAAGTTATTTCATCTAATGAATACATTCATCTGAATAAGCCTTTTGCGCGTTGATTTGCATAGATCCTTGTACCCCGTCTTCGCTCAATCTAAGATGCACAGCGTGCGCCGGTCGTGCCAGACTGATCATTATTATGCATGTCAGTACCGTTGTTGCTAGACCACGTGATTCGGGGCAAGCCGCAACGTGGCGACGCACGGCCAGTGGTGGTTTCCCTGTCTGGTATCTGGAACTACCGCTGGGTGAAACAGCGCACGATAGAGATTGTCACCACTCTAAAACAGAACAACCGCTCGAATCGTTACAGTACATGTTGTATGTTCTTCTCGAAACGCGGCCTATTTTTAGCAATTATAGTTTCTTTAATGGATAACAACTTCGAAGGTTGGAACGTGAAGAAACTGCAGAAATTTCTTCAAGAGAGAGGGGTTTCAATAACGGGTTACCTGAAGAAAGAACTGGTTTGAACTGTGCAAGTGCGTGGCCAATTTGAAATTGAGAACCGACTCGAATCTTTCAAGCCCCAACTTGAAGGAGACTCTTGACAAAAGTTTAAAAGACGCTGGCTGCACATTTTCCGATCCGAACCATTTAATCTTCCTGGATTCACGAAGGATTTTTTCGAATATACCAGATTTCGGACTATACGATGTCTTCAATTATTTGATTTGTTTTCGAGCGGATTACGACCGGCGAAAACTTATTCGTAAATATACAAAAACAATTTCTGCAAGACCAGTCACTTACGTAAAAACCGATAATGAGACCTTGCTCAAAAGAATCTTTGTTCATCCAACCTTTCCCACAAATACAAAAAGAATGAAAAGAGAGATTTTGTTGATGCCTTTAACAACCCCCACCCTCCCTACCCACTAAACAAACTTTGACTCACTGCGGCTATTTCCTGAGATGATCAAAAAAATAAGATAAACTGATCATTCCTTGAATTTTGCCTGCACACACCGGTTCTTTCTTTCTTGCTATTTTCAAAATTTTAAAAGCACTTCATCTTGTAACGAACAAGAAGTTCAACCAAAATTAACAATCGGTTAATAACCAAGGCCCTGAAACAAAAAGTTCCATCACATTGACTCAACATCGTAACACATAGTCTGCAGACGTATGATTACGCCACCTCCCAATAAAAAAAATTAAAAAATTGTTCATCTCCACCGCGCTATCAAAGCTGGTATTGGGTCGGTGTAGTCATCTGTTGGCCCATTGCCACCGACGAAATGTTTGGAGCAAATGTAAGTATTGTAAGTTACATTCTCCGCCGAAAAGTCTTTTCTGGGGCAGTTTTTTATCCAACGGAGACACTTCTCACGGTTCGACTTCGGCTTCGGAAAGGGTAGCCACAAACGCCATTCATGTGGGGACGGTCCGAAAAGCGCGAGTCGCTGTTGTATGTTCCGTAAGAACAGTGCTTCTTCGCAGGCATTCTCAAGCACTAAATCTCACAAACTTCGTATTTTATGTTAATGTCTAGATTCTAACAATAACCAGTACTAGAGTCTGACAAAATCTGCGTGGAAATTTATCGTTTTAAAGTGACAAGAAACTACGTATGAATCGCGTACATGTACTTCGATCACGGCAAGTGGACACGTATGCGATATGCATTGACATTGTGTCTGCACGCGCGTATGCGAGAAAGCTTGCCCCGAATCACGTGTCGTGGCAACAATCACTACGCAGCGGGGTCAAAGTACGGGTTACACGCAAAAGGCTTATTGTTCGTATGCTAAAATGCGACCCCTTATTTATGTACACTGAATAACTTTACAATTTCCCGAACACTTTTCACTACTTGTTGCAATTTCTAGACATATTTGTACTTACTACTTGATTATGTTTAATTTTTATTCATGTTGTCGTGACCAAACCAAAATGAAGCCATCGCAATAATAATTATACTGCTAAATCACACTGGAATCAACTTGAACGATTTTGCATCCTTATTTCACATTTAAAAAGTACCGATAGACTTCATAATTAGGCATAATTTTCACGTCAGAATCTTTCACAGACAATTGCTTCTTGCAGGTCTCCATGATAATTAATGCAATAGGGTCAGCCGACGGATATGGACAATCAACTGCCATAGACACACTTCTGTAAAAAGAAATCTAAATTCGGTTCTGATTGGCCGACGTGTAGGGTCGCATAAAATTTGAATGCACCCATATACCCCAAACATTCGCTTTGTAGCATGTGATGGGCTCCATTGATAATCTAATTCCACCAAGTGCGCTCCCACAGTATGCTTGTGTAGGTTATCATATACATACACGTATACATACAAATTAGTTACTTCTTGAAAAGGCTTTAGTTGTCAGCTAGACCAGATGACATTTTAACCTATTTCACAACATCGTACATAAATTACTCCAATGATGGACATGGCGATGAGGGTTTAAAATTGTAATGTTCTTCAAAGGTGTACGACCGTCTTCCACAAAACGGGGGATTTTCCCTTTTGTGAAAACTGCACCATCGTCACAAGACATGAAGCAGTATGGTTGTTTTTGAAGATGCAACATTACTCACATGAAATTAATGTGACAATCCTTTAAATATAGATGTATTGTGCAGTGGTGAAGAAAGTTCACTATTGTTCTCATTTGCTTTATGACTGGGGGGGGAAACAACGATGTATGCCTGCAGGGTAGCAAGTTAGGAGAACAGCCCGTTAGAAAATCTAGGGTTTACACATCCTTTTCAACCCCAGTGGGTTTGAGTATAATTATAAAACACACTCCTCCCATGTCCAGCCATGGAGGAAGGAACACACCAGGTCCAGCCAAGATAATCCCCATAATCACTTAAATAAACAAACTCCTGTGACCAACACATCTCCCTGAATGAGTGCTGGAACTATTTTCATTGCAACATACATGATGGCTAAACAGACAGTAATGATCGTTCTCTGTCATTTCTTTATTGATTTTTACCATTAAAAAAAGAAAACAAAACAACATCTCACACATGTAATGATTTTAATATTTATATCGACTTATATCATGATATTAAGTTGCACAAAAATGAAGTGGATTCATTCAGGCAGGATCGCTTATCATACTCCTAATAGGATTAGTGCTAATAAGAATCTTATGCCGGTTTCACACTACTCTAAACTTACCCGGGTAATTTATTACCCGGGTAGTTGTCATTACCCGGGTAGAAACTAACCCGGAGAATCGGTTTCACACTACAAAATTAACCCAGCAATTCTGATTACCCGCTTCAGCGCGCACCTGGGTAACTTGTAGCCGCATTCACACTATGCGAATGGTAACCCGGAGAATGTGCATATTGCTTGACCTCTGCCCATAACCATTGTTTCGTCGGCGTAAAAGAGCGAAGTGAGAGCGGCGCGAGAGCATGCTATGCAAATTGAAAAAATATCAGATCAGCATTGGTACATGTAGCGTGCACGCGTCATCTTTTAGACTTGAAGACAAGTCGTTTAGACAGTCGTGTTTTGTCTGCAAAAATAAAAATAAACTTATTAAGGCGAAGTACCAGGTACTTCGCCTTAACAAGTTTATTTTTATTTTTAAGTTTATTTTTACGTATACTTAATGAAAGGCACCAGTCTTCCGTAGATGATGCCTCGTCTTAATAAGTACATTTTACATACACTTAATGCAAGGCACCAGTCTAGACCGCACAGTTGAAGGATGACTAAACTTGAAATCAAGTCGGCAATTGGTTGGCATTAGTCCGACTGCACCACCGCGTATTATAATACTTACTCCGCACTTTGCAGGGGTTACGTGTAGCGAGCGGTATAATAACATTCGTTCGTGCAACCTTGGCCCCAAGATGCGTGTGTGTCGAATGTCTAATTACTGACCATAAAGGAAAGAAGACATGTCGGAACTTCACTAAAGGCGGGCATATTATTGCGTACCGCGCTGGTAAATGCGGCGCCTGCAGACAAAACACGACTGTCTAAACGACTTGTCTTCAAGTCTAAAAGATGACGCGTGCACGCTACATGTACCAATGCTGATCTGATATTTTTTCAATTTGACGGCGGCCGTACTAATAAATTACGTCACCTTCGCAAAGTTGGCCGATTAAAACACGACAAAGCACACGCACCCACCCACTAGCTACCCGGGTAGAAGAAAACCCGGCGAGCATTCACACTATTGTTGGTAACCCGGAGAATCGTCTCAAGGTCGTCGTTAACCCCGAGATTGGTGGGTTAACCCACCTCGCGAGCAGGGTTAGAAATTACCCGGGTAAGTGGCGTTTTTGGGCAGTTAACCCGGAGAATTTCTAACCCGGCGAATTGTAGTGTGAACGCTCCACATTACCCGGGTAATTGCCAGGTTAAATTTTTCGTTAACCCGGCAATTACCCGGGTAAGAGCATAGTGTGAAACCGGCATTAATCTCCCAGGCTGCTGACTCCCCTTTAGAAAAGTACCAAAAGGATGAGTGAGGAGGACCAGACCAGTCAATAGGGTTGGTCAGGTCGGCTTCTAAAAGGATGTATTCATCAGACAGTGATGGTCAATGGATTTTAAAAAGTCTCCCTATAGTATCTACCCCATACATGTAAATGCTCCATGCAAAAGCTTTGAGTGTGGAGACATGGTACATATGTATAAAAGATACAACTGGCTACACGGTTGATTCTATAAAAATTAAGTTAATGGTGACATCTCTAATGGCTATGTGCTTTTGAAGTCTGTTACAAGTTTGTTTGTCCCAGATTTACATGAAGAATGTCACATGATATTCAACATATGATAAGCTAATGTTTATGGTTAATTGTGGTTCTGCCAGCTTAAAAAAATGGATTTTCAAAAATGCGAAAATTAAGGGACAACAATTCGAGTGTTGTACGTGTACATGTACGCACATTGCAAAACGTTTACACATCATACACACAAAAAAGAGGACAATGCATATATGTGCCACATGCAGTTTTTTTCATCAACTCTTTTAACTAATGTACATGAGTTATATCCCTTTCAGAACACATCCATGTTGAGTTGACAACCAGATCCTATGAAATGAACTTACTTAAAGACATTTTATGACTTATTTTTTTGGGTGCATTAGAAATTATGGAAAGATGTGTACAATTGGCTCAACAACAGTTTTTATATGACTTGATTTTAAGATTTTACAATCCATATGAACATTAAAGGGACACATTGCCTTCAAATGTCATGAAATTTGGCTGTTTGGAAATGTTCCTTATCTTTTATAAGAGTTGTTCATGCAAAAAAACACTTATAATGTGTTGTAATTAGTGAGTAGTGATTAAAAAACAAAATATTTGCCTCTGACTCCTGACATCTGACCCGCGAAACATAGACTTATTTCTAGTAGTAAATACCACCATCTAAATAATGCGCAAACAATGCTGTAAGAGTCTTTAGGCTGGCGCCGCAGCCAGTGGCCTTGTAAACCTATCAGATGATCGCCAGGTACCATTCTCTACCTCGCAACACATTCATTATTGTACTTTATTAATGGAACAAGTATCCTTAAAGGCCATACATGTATGGCCATAAAATTTGAAATTTTCAATGAAGGTCCTTTTTCTTCCGGTATGTGATTGGGTAGGTTGTTGCGACATCTCACGTCAAGTTTCATAACAGTGGACGCATCGGTGCTCATTTTAGAGCCAAAAACCTAAATTTCATTTGTATACTTAGAACAATATAATGGAACAAGTACCGGTACATGTACTGGTACTCTAAAAGGTCATTTTTGGCCAACTGTGGTCCATGCCAGTTTGGCCATGCTCTGATGCCCAAGTCTGGCTCAGGGAAGTGGTGGCAGAGCAACTGTAAAACAAACTACCGGTGCAATGTAGAAATGCTATCCTGTATGGCATTATAGCCATAGCATATGCCAGAGCAGTCTATCACCAGGCAAACAAATCATCCTGGTAATTTTCCCTAATAGTGGTCAGTAATTCAGTGATTAGTGTATCTGTGCACCTGACCACAAGGATGAGATATTGAATAACAGAGCTGTCAATCCCCTTTGATAGATGTGATCTTGGACTAGTGGGCAACCAGGATGTGATATTGGGGTTTATGACTTAATCCTGGATGTGATTTTGAAGGTGTGAAAACACAATGTGATTTTGGCTAGGGCCCAGACACTGGATGTGATTTTGGTTTAAAAGTGGCCAGACAGTGGATGTGATTTTGGCAAGGTGCTAACACAGGATGTGATCTTGGACTTTAACGACTTAATCCTGGATGTGATTTCTGGCTCGGATGTGATTTTGGATAATCCCTGCCAAAATCAAATTCTAGCTTCAATATCACATCCACCAAAATCACCTTTCCATTTTTGTATGGAAATCACATCCAGGCCATTCACAGGAAATGAGTGCGGTAAGGGCACGGCAATAGCACGGTAGTTGCTCTAAACGTCGAACTTTTGCTGCGACAGTCGAGCACAACAAACTCAAGATGGTCGACCACAGCACACGGAAGCATGTCATTTCTGTTCGCCGCCATTTTTGTTGTGTATAGAGCACGAAGGTTGCACACCAGTAAATAAACTTCCATAGAACCCAATGATAAACATTACACCAACTTTCGAAATTCAGGATAAATACAACTTCAAAGGAGTTTGAGACACACATCTAATTAAAGTTTATTTCATCATTTTTCAATAAGTTTCTGTTCAATTTGTGGGGGTTAAGTTATCGGTTTATGATCCGATTAACCGATGACGTTTGGGAGAAATTCCATGCAAAGATGTTCCCCCTAAAAGTAGTACTGTAGCCCATCGCAAGCTTAGTTAAAACATGGAGGAAAGATGATTCCTATGCTCCATTGCAAAATAGAGCACTTTTAGGGCCCAATTTTCATCCGAATTTTACATTAATAACCCTAACAGCCCAAGCCTTTTTACTAGAATCCTTCCCTAACCACACAAACTCCAACACTGTGTAGTAAACCAATGGCACATTCTTTGTACTTAGACAAAATCAGGGCATAAAGTCCCATGCAAAGTGATGGTGCAAAGGCTCTACAGTACCCAATCACATAAAATTCAACACAAAGGGGTGTTTGATTTTGGCAGGTTAGGGAAGGTTTACTCCTAGAACTATGAGGTTCCTGACATGAACCTCATAGGAAGACGCCGATTTTTCCCATAGGCTAGTACAGCAAGAATAAGAACGTCATTTCCATGCAACACGAGTCTACATTTTTCGCCGTGAATTACTTCATGGCTGCCCCCCAAAAAAATAATATGCCGCATTTACCTCCTCACCTCGGTTGCGCCAAGTCAATTTTCGCCTGAAACGGGTCCAATTTGCGGGAAAAAAAGAAAAAAAAATGCAGTCGTTCCGAAGCGATCACACACGCACACCATCGATTAAGCCGCACACACGAAGCTAGCTCCTGTAAGATATCCCAGCATGCATCCAGCCGGGTAATGTGCGGGGGGCCGTGGGTCGGTCAAGTCATGATTATTCATCGAAAATTCGAAGCGCGGTACGGCAGGCAACTGCCGCGTGTCCGTTATATACCGTCTTCGACGACAGGCAATGCGTGCAGACGGTATATAACGGACACGCGGCAGTTGCCTGCCGTACCGCGCTTCGAATTTTCGATGAATAATCATGACTTGACCGACCCACGGCCCCCCGCAAAACAGGAGCTTCGTGTGTGCGGCTTAATCGATGGTGTGCGTGTGTGATCGCTTCGGAACGACTGCATTTTTTTTTCTTTTTTCCCCGCAAATTGGACCCGTTTCAGGCGAAAATTGACTTGGCGCAACCGAGGTGAGGAGGTAAATGCGGCATATTATTTTTTTGGGGGGCAGCCATGAAGTAATTCACGGCGAAAAATGTAGACTCGTGTTGCATGGAAATGACGTTCTTATTCTTGCTGTACTAGCCTATGGGAAAAATCGGCGTCTTCCTATGAGGTTCATGTCAGGAACCTCATAGTTCTAGGAGTAGGGAAGGTTAGGGCATGGTTAATACAAGTTGAAGAGTGTGAAACTGTACTGTCATATAGCGGTAGCGTATGCCACGAGACGAGATAAACTGGCACAATGGGTTCAGTGATTCTCCCACCATTTGATTACCGCAATTCTGCCAATAGTCCCGATTAACCATGGAGGAAGGAATTCCTTCCTCCATGGTTTAACTTATAAAAAGACCAAAAGCTTACCAAGAGTTGCAATCTATCCAAGCATACCTTGCTCTATGATCCAAGTAGACTCGGCTTCCTATTGCCACTGGCAATTTACCACATGGATGGAAAACTAGCCCGTATTTGCTCACTGACCTCACCTCGAGGAAGGTATAATGACGCACATAAGACTTTCTGCTGAACTGTTGGACAACTAATGAATATATCGATACCTGTACCTTTCACATTACATTTCTTTTCAGTACTGTATCACCTTGTAATCACAATGATCTTCGAGGCCCATGCTCTACTGTACTGTGTACTGGTTTGTTCTGCACAAGCCAAGCTAACATTGATAACAATCGCGTCCGCTACGTTCAGAGCTAGAGGTCACGGAAGTTGGGAATGACGCACCCCACCAAGCCGAACGCTAAAAACTACGGTGGCCATGACATGCTACCTATATTGAAGTAGCCATTTTGATCATGCCAAGTCCTTCGTGAATAAAGTATGCAATTTCTGTGTAGTTTATAGCATTTTTAAAGTTTTAATTGCTGTTATATCACAAACAACTCGATAATATGTTACATGACCTCAAATAAAATAGTTGTAATTTTAAAACATGCCTTTATCATGTAAAACCTGAGACACAATTTGTCTATTTCACAGAAACAACAATTATTTACAATGTAATTGGTTCAAAATGTGCCCGGCAGAAGGGCATATAGAACGCATTGAAGCGTAATTACACATTCCGGGAAAATCGACTTTAAGGTTTATGTGTTGGCATTTCTAAATTGAAACTCGCAAACGGTTGATTTTTTTGTCAGATAAAAATTATTGATATTTCCAATAATGCTGTGCATTTTTAAATAAAAATATTGCTTAATTTTAAAGTTATTTACATCTTTATGCTAATGCCCTTTTGCCGGGAAGTCATTCTGGCATAAACGTGCGCTTAAGCGGCATGTGAAATGCTAATGCCCTTTTGCCGGGAACAAAATTTGCTCTAAGCGCGCTTATGCCCCACTGAAGTGCAGAGGTGAACGCACTTTTAGCACGTATTGTTACATTGGATGTCGGACAACTCGACCGTTGGCCGACTCGACTCGAGACAACTCGACCGTTGAGACAACTCGACCGTTCAGACAACTCGACCGTCGTCCGTTGAGACAAGTCGACTTTGACATGGAGACAACTCGACCGTGCGATGCGTTGTACATAATGTAGCTAGCGGAGCGCGTGGTATTTTCAACACAGGTTGCCCGTCAATGTTTGGGTATTTGCGTGTGCGCGTGGCCCAGAATGGTTCAGAATGTTTGGTATTACCGTGCGCGGGGACCCGGTCAGGTGTACGGTGACACGGCATGCACGGCGAGCGCGACGCCGAGACCCAGCGCGTGCAAGGCCCGCGAGAACGACGCGGCATGCACGGTGCACGGCCGCGGGTGGGCAGCCGCACCGGTAGACCCGACCCTGCGCCTAGGATTGACAGGTTGAGTGTCGTGAGCTACCTTTGAATTGATGTCGCAGTGAGTCAGTTCCCGACGGCTTGATTAGGTTTTTAGACTGACACACCTAATTAACGATGCCGAAAACTTACTGGTTGAGTGGCATTATAAGCTGCAATGTGATCAAATAAGGAAATTGGTCTGTCCGCTGAGCTTTTGTATAATGATTGCATTTGTATGAATATCAAATGAAGTAAAGAAGGTTGCTGAAAAAAAAAGAACCTTCGCGTGTGACTTAACAAGCAAATCTAAACATAAATCCCGGCCCCCTGTATGTGTACCCCAGCCCCGTCCAAAACGACAGCGCTGTCCGGCCCATAATGCATCAACCCAGTCACCCCGCAAAAAAAACTTCCCGGCCTAGCATCATATCCAAGGCCTATCCCAGCCCCGTGCCACAAAATATGGACCGGCACGACAATTCACGTTACCCGGCCCCCTTTCATGCCTGCGTCCATCCCGGCCCCCTGTGTACCCCAGCCCCGTCCAAAACGACAGCGCTGTCTGCATGGCCCATCAACCCAGTCATCACCCCGTGCCGTTCCTTCCACAACCAATTCCCCTATCTACGAGTCGACTTGTCTCAACGGACGACTTGTCTCAACGGACGACTTGTCTTCCCATTTGACAAAAAAACGGTCGAGTTGTCTGAACGGTCGAGTTGTCTCAACGGTCGAGTTGTCTCGAGTCGAGTCGGCCAACGGTCGAGTTGTCCGAGCCCCGTTACATTGGTATTACACGCTAATGCCCTTTTGCCGGGAACAAAAAATCCAAAATCCCCTCATGTCCTTTTCATTTTGTTAATTACGTCAGAATGACGTAGCCCCTTGATACAAAATGTATATCAAAATGAAGATACTCCAATACTCTTTCGATTACCCCCAAAACCTGAATTTGACCTTTTGACCCATGTTTCGTCCTTATGCCCTTCTGCCGGGCACACGACGAAATATAATAAATAGAAATGCTAATTTAGATGCCATAAAACAATAAACAATATAAATATAAAATTGTGTTCATTTTGTCGTTGGTCCCATGCTGGAAAATTACGCTCATTCTCTGTCAGTCAAGAGGCCCTCTAATTACTGCCCACAATTATTGTTTAAATATGGATATCATTTGTTTTTCATGTTATTCCTCTTTTAGGGAAAAGTAAACAAATTAAAAAAATAAAATAAAAATGTGTAATCGAAGGGCCCACACCAGCTCTGACGAAAGCAAAATCAAAAGCAGTGGCGTTACCAGCATAGGGCGGAGCCGGTGGAACTGGTGGAACCATACTGGCCTTCACTCCCTTCAGGAATGATCTACTTGTCTCACCATTGGACAATGGAGCCTGCGAAGCAACGTGGGGCAAAATCCTTATTCAAGGAAAGAAACCTATCTTCATTGGATCTGTGTATCGAAATCCTGCATCAAATATACAGATACTTGAAAGTCTTGAAGAGAACCTTGCTAGATGGGTATCTGGGAACTCACTTCCACTTATTATATTAGGAGGAGACGCCAATCTACCTGGTATCAATTGGGAAACGATCTCTGTTTTACCAAATCCCCAATATGGTACATCCATTAATCAGAAGCTTATAGATATAGTAGCAAATTTTAGCATGAGTCAACTTGTCAAGGAACCGGCAAGATTGAATAACACTCTAGATGTACTTTTAACAACATACCCCGACTATTTTGGGAATATAACTGTCATACCCGGAATGAGTGCCATCAAGCAGTCATAGCAGAAATCTCCATGGGACCAAAGTTCAATAGGAAGAAGCCAAGGAAAGTCTACCTCTATAAAAGAGGAAATATACAAGCAATTATAGGGACAAATTGAAAAACCTTGACAACAGCTTATTTAGATAAGTAGAGGATAACTGGAACATGCTACGTGATACCATCATGGAAGCTATCAATAAGGGAGGTACACCAGAACGATCCTTCCTCTTATGGGCAATAAAGGACAAAAACCGCATATCTAGCAACTTCGTGCAACTCATCTTTTGTCAAATGTTGCAACTTTTCGACAGACAAATCTTCAGCCTCCACGAAAGCTTGTGCATCGAACTTACTAGCCATGATTATTCTACACTAGCAACAATACAAAATGTGCGACCTTGTTTGACGATATCGTAAACAAAACTTGGCTGATGTTTGTTCGATTTCCCGGACGGGCCCCCAATTTGTTACGGTCTGAAAATCTCCAGACTATCCGCAAATATATATTACTAGAAAAAAGCGTGAATTTTCTCAGATGCAACAAAGAAATCAAACAAGATCACACTGTGATTTAAAGAAACAATGTGATTTAATAATGAGAATATTCGAGAATCAACAGAGTTTAACAAGTGTAGAATTGAGAAAAGATCTTATACAATATATAACTTAAAAGATCTTACGGACAGGACTTATATAGGCGAGGGCTCAGACGACTTGAGCAGCTCTGCAATGGGCGAGGACTTGGGCGAGGACTTGGTCGAGAACTTGGGTGAGGACTTGGACGGCTTGGGCACTCAGCAACGGACAAGGACGACTCCAATATTGCGAGCGAATACAGTTCTTTGACGAGCTGGAACATGGGGCGAATTCACCTCCAAAACAGCCGAAGAGAGACGAAAACAGCGGGGGACGACACAAACTGGCTCCCGTCGCGAAAATATGGGGATATGAGACCCCAGATAATGAACCGACGACAGTTCACAAATAACTGTCTCTTCCGAGAATAAAACTCAGCTCTAACTGTCTCCAGACGCTCACGCAGACGAGTCATACAGGTCACAGGTCCGAATTAACATCGATTAACTCGATGACCAAACTCCCAACGAAATTCTCCGTCCGTCAAAAATATTCTCCGTCCGTCAAAAATAATCTCCAGTCCTCCGTCGAAAATCAAGTCCTGATTCTAATCCGAAATTAGCCCGTATATAAAGGATTTAATTCATTCCAGAGATTACTAGAAATTCTAGAGAATCGTACAAATTACGTCACATCTAAAAATAATCTTTTACACAGGTTCTCGAAACGCCTAGCGTACACGAGATTGACCTGGCGTATGCGAGATAGACCTATACAGAAACTTCTGGAACACTACATGCTTCGCGTAAACAACGTTGACCCATTCATTCCAGAGTCAGCCCAAGTGGCACGCGTATGCAAATAAGTGGCGCGTGGCCTGTGACAAAACATTTGTTTGCGCCAAAACATTTGTTTGTGCCGGTTGAATGAGGGGCGTATATACCGTGAGGGGAATTTCCTAACACTGGCAGCATTTACTTGTGCCATACAAAAGGTATACCCAAATCAAATAGCGCCCTCCTATTGTGTCCGCCATACCTCTATAAGGCTAATTGACTTTGTCCCAGGAAATTCAGACCACAACCCCCCCCCCCCCCCCCCCCCTTCCCCCATCTGGAAGTGAAAATACGGCACCCACACCTATATAGGCCCAGAGCTCTAAAACTTTAGAGATCTTTCCGAGAACGCTGGGACGATCTCCAAGCAGTGGCGTAAATCCATGTCGCCGAGTAGGGGATGGGAGTGTTGGCGAGAGAGAAGGGGGAGCTGAAGACAATTATGACACTAAAGTTGCTGCTCATGATACCGTAATTTACGGTATGACATCACACAAGTGTGTATGATCTAACAAACCTATTACAGTTTCTTTTTCGAAATTGGCATGTTCTGTTGTCGAGATATGGCTTTAAAGGTTCAAAAACTGAAAGATTACTATAATATCGTATGATGACGTCATCGTGACGTCACATCCATTTTCATCTATAACACAAGCCGGTCTACCAACAAACCAAGTTTGAGCTCAATCAGACCTACAGTTCACCTTTTAAGATGACGTCACGTGACCTTCAGACGTCATCATGACGTCTATGTTCGGGACACGTCTTCACTATGAGGTCTTCATCATGTTTTATGGGACTACGACTTTGTTTTCTATTAAAAGTACATCTAGGAAGGAAACGTGTACAAAGTCTATGGGATCGGGTACCGGTACCCAAAAAGAAAAAGAAAACAGAACAAAATCTAAACAAAAACAAAGGCTTTTCCGCAACTTTGCGGAAAAGCCAATAATCAGAACAATAACAAAGGCTTTTCCGCAAAATTATGTAAAAGCCAATTATCTGAGACTGAGAAACTTGCTTTGTGAAAGGGTCTCAACTTTGGGTTCTGTGACATAGGCCTAAATACCTTCAACTAAAGAATGGGAATTGCATTCCTTATGCATAACAAACAATCAAAAAAAATCATCCCTTTAAACCTACATGTACATCCAAAACCTACACCGAGTGTAACAATGAAAGAACACCTGGCAGCCACCAAATTTATTAAACTTGCCCACAAGGAGCTAAGAAATCGGCAAAACAACAAATACGTATATCCGGCACAAACAACCTTAAAAACAACCCCGATATCGTAGTCAAACAGGCAGAGGCATGCATAGGCGTAGCCAGCAAGGGGAAGGGGGGGGGGGGGGGGGTATTTCACCCCAAAATTTTAAAATCTAAATCAAAACTCTGCCTTCTATCCACGACATACCTGTTGCTTTATAATGTCGCAAAATACCTAGGTCCAGTAACTTCAAAGTGGATTTTGTTCTGTTACAGGAACGGGGCCCGTACTTACACAATCACCGCAACATTAAAATGATTTCCTTCATGCTGCTGGCCCTAGTGTGCCCTCACTGGAAATTATAGTGCCCCCCCCCCCCCCTGTTGCCCCACTGAAAATGTTTAGTGCCCCCTATGGCCCACTGTAAAATGTTAGACCCTAGCAAGGTCATTTTGTATTGGGGGGGGGGGGGGGGGGGGGTAGATGTGAAAAGGGGCACTCTGTATTTTGGGGCACAGGGGGCACTAACATTTTTCAATGGTGGAACAGGGGGGCCCATTAAAAATAAATTACCAAAAAGAGGAAATACAGATAGATATTTAAATACAATTCAGACAAAGAACCAATAAAAAAGAACAAACACATTAAGAATCAAATTAGGCCTACAATACATTACATGGAACGTTTGAAACATCATTTGAAACCATTTGAACCGTGTTTCTTCGGAGCCCCAGTCAAATTGGAATAATAGTCTACACCAACCATGATGCCATTTATAACTAGACCATATTGGCCTAAATGTAGAACAAACAGTCACTGTATATTTTGAAGCGAATTTGGGCTAAAATGTGGAACGATGATTTAATAGTACGATTATTTAATAGTATTACTCTTAACACACATAATATTCATTGCCAATATTGTTTCCCTAATTTATGTAGATTAAAGGGACCAAGCTGACTTTTAATTAAATTGTCCTAGGTCACCAAAACGTTCCTCGTTAGTTTGCATTTTGCTGGAATACATAATTGCGCATAAAACGTTTCTAATTGAAGCATCCGCGTTTAGTTCAGTTCATTTGAAATTTCCAGTACAATTATAATTAAGGAATTATGGACTTGACCTTACGTACATTCATCAAACAAACCACAAGGGATTAAATTTGATTAAATATTCAAAGTGCTCAAAGAAAACTGGCAGGAGCGGGATTCGAACCTGCGATCTCCGAAATACCGCACCGGCGCTCCACCAACTGAACTATCTTGCTCTGTGTTGGCGGTCTCCCAAATTGTCAGTTGCTTTGCTCAGTAGGTGGGCGCTAGTCAGAAGTCATCAACCCAGAATGCCGTATAGCCAAAAATTACAAAGAGTTAGGTTTGTAAAAAAGTATGGACGATTCCGCTGTTTTCCCTAAATCCATTTAGGTGGCAACCGATGTCAAATTGCTCTAAATTATGGTTATTCTTTTTGCACGTTATATTATCCTGACTGTGTTTATTCATGAAAGTACTGCAAGAGAGGTGTATGTAATTCCTTTTCCTCCACATCTACCGATTTTATACTTTTTCCCGCATGCCGGTCAGACAAAACAGTGTGCACCATCTTACGTGCGAAATACATTTATATTAAAAAGTATTTTCTTGTAGATCAAACCCAGATACAAAGTAAAACCCAGACACAAATTCGTCTGACCAGTGGTGGCGATTTCTCGTCAAGGGGTGGGGGCAGGGACAGAGGGAAAGCAAAAACTATTGTTAAGCATTTTATACTCGGTGTCTCTTGTGTGTCCTGGGAAATTAAACAAAAAATGTATGCTGATCCTTGTGTATGTGTGCATGTAAAACCCAATGACCCATAAAATGTATATGACACACGGGAAAATTATTGGGGGGGGGGGGAGACTGTCATAGCCGTCCCCTCCCCAAAAATGTTGGGGGATGTGTCCCCCCGGGGGGATCGCCGCCCATGCGTCTGACAAGATGTATTATTCAAAATATTAATCAACTTCTGCAATTTGAGATTCAGTGTGAAAATATAATTTGGGTCGGGGATGATGTAAGTAGAAGAGATTTTGGCCCTTTCCCGACAAGTTATATTGGGCACATATAGGCCTACTCATTGCTTTCCGAGAGAGCCTGTGGAAAAAATCACATACCGGGCTTAGCCGACCTATTCGAATCCAAGTAGACCGGTCGTGGGTTCGAGTCCCGCCCGGGTAAACTTGTGATTTGTTTACGCAGGCTCTCGGAAAGCACGGAACATACAGCGTTTAATACAATAAGTCGGCATAAAACATTCTCTTAAATTTGGAATTTAGAAGGCATACATTTTTGTTCGGCAAATACGATCTCGACCGCATTGTCTGTGTGTGTGCACGTGGTGTGTAGTGCGCGCATGCTCATAAACGGATCTGCATTTTGCCATCCAGGAGCTGATATTTCTATTTTGTGGATACCTGGGTTGGCGTTACAAGTGGTTTTTCCTGAATCTCAACCGACAAGGTAAATAATATTTTCAGACAGAGTTCCGAACATTGTTTTTTCTTAAAAATTCATATGTCAGCTTACCATGACGGCTGGACTATTTTCGAACGACAGTATAGATACGGGCCCAGTGTAGGGTAAAAGATTAGAACATAAGAAATACTGTCAAATATCTGCAAATATCGTCATTTTTTTAGTTTCTATTTTTTTATAAAATGGATTAAATTAATCGATACCGACAACTCAGTAAAGTTTTATGGGCAGAAGCTGTAATTTTCTAAGAACAGTCATAGCATTAGGGGAAACATCACCGAATGTGTTTGTTAAGTTTCACAGAGACACAACTTGACTTCTTTGTATAAAACGTCTATACAATCTGGCGGGCAAAACATGCTAGAGAATAATTTAAGGTTTTCACGACGACACAATTGTCACTCGCTGAAATATTATTTTTTTTTTTTTTAATGTTCTCGTTTTTTAAGTCTGTGTTAATGTGTTGCCAGGAATTGGATTTTGGGTTTTTACAAAGAGAAAATTGACAAGCTGTGGGGCAAAATCTGTTTTCAGGAATAAACAGATTAATAAGCAATTTGTAATTGATTTGACTATTGCTCAACTAATACATTTTCGAAGATACCACCTCTCTTTGTAGCCCTTATAGGGCCAGTTTGAGGCGCACAGATTCGGATCTCATCAGTCATCTGATC
This sequence comes from Hippasteria phrygiana, assembly GCA_037893225.1. NCBI lineage: Eukaryota > Metazoa > Echinodermata > Asteroidea > Valvatida > Goniasteridae > Hippasteria > Hippasteria phrygiana. The sequence goes on from JAZGUH010000488.1 coordinate 318,024, forward strand.
GTTGATTCACACATCAGAGCCTTATTGGTTAGGATCAAGTGCGGCGAACCAGCGGTTGATTGACCGATGGGGATACTGATCTGTGTGAAAGAAGCAGGCCTCTAAAGTGACTTTTAGCCTTGTAATAGGTGACTTCCATAAAATTATAAATACATAAAAGTTACAAGAAAAAAGTCTTAGATTTGAATCAACATGCAGGAAAAATCTTTACTTTAAAAATTATGTAAATCAAATGTACGCCTTTAATGGTCAATGTAACAATTTATTTTTGTTGAAGCTACAAGTCAGTATACATTTCTAATTTCCAACAGCATTTCGATACATTTCGAAGACATCAAACTCACTCATGACGTCCGTGGCCTTCCAAATATCCAGCAATGCCGAACAGACTGCTAGTGGTTTGGCAATCCTCTCAAATCTCGTAGCTGTAACAGTGTTTGCCCGCACCAAACCACTCCGCATCAAGTACTATGCATTTGTCTTCAACCTCGTCCTGGCCAATCTGTCGCACCCAGTCTTCACCTTCGTGTTCCAATACCAGGACTTCCCAATTTTCCTGTCTCTCATCCGGACCTCGATTTTCGCGGCAGAGTTGAACGTTCTGGCGGTGGCGGTGAATCGGCTTTTGGCTCTGTCTATCTCTCCCCCGGCTCGCTACGACGCCGCGGTGACGCGCAATCGCCTGATCACAGCTTGCGTCCTGATTTGGCTCCTGGCGGGATTGCTCTACATCCCCACAACCTACGTGTACACACCGGTCCTTACTCGCTTAGGGAGACCCCTGATCACCCTGGCTGTTCTACTTCTGACCGGGGTCCTTTACGGCTGTGCCTTCAGGAAGATTGTTGGATACAAGCCGCCGCTAGCCTCGACCCCTGCCCAAGGCAGCACTGATGAGCAAATCAGCAGCATACGCGCGCACACCACCCGGCACTTGATGGTCACCTTCACTATCATACTGGTGACATCGTTTGTCTGCTGGGTACCGTTCTGCACTGCCAATTTCATGATTTACTTCAGCGGTAAGAGCTGGGGCAGTCAGAATGAGGCCGTCAAGGTTTTCTTCCAGGGCTGTGTGACGCTTCTCCTCCTCAATTCGGCCGTCAATCCCTTCATCTACTGGTGGCGCTTTGACGAGTTCCGCCGGGGTCTCTCCAGCCTGTTTTGTCTGGCTTGTCGCCAGAACAGGGATGAGGCAGATGTGGAATCGACCAGCATGGATACAGTGGTTTCTTCACCTATGTGAATGGCAGCAATTTTTTCCGTGTTAAGGCCGGTTCATACTTCACGCGAATGCGAAGCAAATTTGACGTCATGAAACATTCGCAGCGAAGTTAAAATGTGTTCAACTTTTGCGAATTCGCAGCGCGAATATTTGGCGTTGACGTCATAAATTCGCCTCGCATTCGTATGAAGTATGAACCGCTCTTCACAAGTTAGATTTATTGCGGGCTGGGATCATGTCCGAATTTGGCGTATGTGTCTGTGGCTTTGATTGATAATGGTCCGCCTGAGTAAACCTAATTAGTAGACCAAACTGTCATTTTCTCCCCGAAAATGTGGCATGGTTGGACGAAGTAGATAAGACGGCGAACTGTTGCGTTCGGGGTGTATGAACAACATATTTCACGCATACAATATGCTCATCTTTTTCGAAATGTGTTTAAAATGCAGAGCTTATTTTAAATTAATTTGATATTAGTCAATTAGTGTGGATTACTATTTTATGAAATTCAGAGTGAGTAAAGTGTTTTAAAGCGCATGTTTAACTGGCAGATACCCGAAGACACAAACCAGTCCGTGTCTGCCTAAGCCAGACAAATATCTTTTTCGAAATGGCTGGGACCCATCCATTTCTCCTCATACTTAACAGCAGAATGACGGGCTTTTTTGTAATCCATAGTATTTTCGAGTATATTCTGAGACAAATCTTGTGAACATCCAAAAAGTGATTTAATAATTGTTTACAATGACTAGTGGGCGAGTTGCTGTGGAGAACACAATAATTTCTCTATTTGCTGCACAATAAATCGATAAAGCACTGTTCTAGAATAGGGTGTAAAAGACAACCACGGCCGGGTTGCCTATAGGCATTTGCTGTGGTATGATACAGCTTTCGTATGTTCAACTTGTCTCTATTTAACACCGCGGGAATGCTGAAGCATGAAATGTCTAAATTTATATTATCTTTCGGTGATGTAAAGTTTAGACTGAATTTGTGGTTTATTTCTTGATGGTCAACTACTGAATAAAAGGCCTTTTCACACTAGACAAAATCTCGGGGGCGGCCCTGGGGCGACGCGGGGGTGAGAATGTGCGACGTTTCACACTAGCCAGTTTCGCCCCGGGGCCACCCCTGAGATTGGTCTCGCCCCGGGGCGAACTCACCCCTGCTCCAGGCCAGGGGTAAGATTTTTCAACCCGGGGCGAGACCGACCTCGGGGGTGGCCCCGGGGCGAAATGGCTAGTGTGAAACGTCGCCCCGCGTGCGGGGTTTCGTACAACCCGGGTTGAGAAACTGGTGGCCTCGACAAAAGAATTCTAAAGGTCATGTCAAAGCGCGCGCTATTGTTAATTGTATAGGGCCTACAGCTTGGCCGAAAGCGCAGCGCCAATATTCTGAAGCACAATATGTGGCGGAGGGACCCCCCCCCTCTTTTGTGTTGGTCATTGAATCTCAGGAATTATTTTCAGCCAGAAGGAAGTTAGGAATTTACTGGCCATCTGGGTGTCGATGGAATACAAACTAGTGTGAAACGCTCATGCCCAACCCCGCCCGGGGCAAGCTTGTTTTGGGGTTGGCTGAGGTAGGTTTGCGCGAAACGAGTGTGAAACGACGCGGGGTTGAACTCGGTGGTGAAAACGCCGGAGCGGCCCCGGGGCCGCCCCGGGCGAGTTGGCTTGGGGCTCGGCGCTCTAGTGTGAAAAGGCCTAAAATAATGCAAAATTAAAGTTGCTTTTTAGGCCTCCCCACTGCGTATAGATGAAGGCTGACGATACAATTTGTGTCTAAAACACTTTTTTATTAAGGTGTTACGATCCCCACATCCCTGAAACCAGTTTACCCTGAAAAATGTCCAGATGCAACAAAGAAATCAAATATATAGCGTCAGCAGGTGGGCGGGGTGTGAGCCTTCGCAACGTGTACCACACATTAAAGGAACAGAAATTAACTCTTTTTTTCTACACTGGAATTAAATTATGGAATTCACTACCATCCGACCTGAAACTGTATGAAAGGAAAACCTTGTTCAAAACCAACCTTAAAGGATTTCTTTTTAACAAAATTCAAACTGCTGAATCTAGTTAAAGAAGTCAACATAACACAGGAGGCATGGGAAGGTTATGTAAATGTTCCTGTTATAAAGTGCAATATAAGATTTTTGATGGTTTTTAAGGTAATTTGAATTTAGCATATTTTAGTGGGATCTTTATCTTATATAAGTCTTTTTTCTCAGTATATTGTAATATTAGTTTTTAAGTGGGAAGGTTATGTAATTTAAAATTTTTAATATATTTTTAAGATTATATGAATTATAAAAGGGAAAGGGTATTTTTTTGGGACCGCAATGGAAATAAGTTTTTTTAAAACTTTGTTGCGTTATCCCTGCTTTTTCCACAGTATCGGGGACTCTCTGTTTAATTATTAATTTATAGTTTTAGATAATTAACTAATTTATATCATTTCTATATGTGGAAATTGCGAATAAATCAAATCAAATCAAATCAAAAACTCTTGGTAAGGGATGGACTAGACGCACTGAATTTGGTGTCTGAGAATATTTTATTGTAGAACCACTAAGCACCAAGGAAATAAACACCCTACAAATCAATATAAAACCGCAATGACACTAATTAATTATAATATGGCACAATGAGAATGCCAAAATGCACGCGCGCCACCATCACGGTAGCCTTTAGTCAAGGCGCGCGTGGCACCCCGGATGCTTACACAAAAAAAGACGAGTCTTTTTTCGTGTTACCAGCATCCGTGGTGCCACGTGCGCCTTGACTAAAGGCTACCATCACGGAAGCACTTTCGGGCCACACTATAGGTCACGACCCCTGGACAATATTGTACCGTAAAACATGTACAATAGAGGCATTTCACATTATCCCCTTCTGCGCACTTCCGGGTTGAAAGCGAGAATGTCAGTGGCAAACAAAACAACGCTTTTCAGCACATTCATTTATGCATGAATTAATCAGGCCATAAAAGGAAGCGCAGGCGCACGATCAGCATAAAGTTGTTTACTGTGACATTGAGATCCTTGTTTTCAAACGCGGAAGTGCGCAGATCGGCGCTAAACTCGTCGTTGTGGGATTCCTCTATACACATAAACACAACGTGCTTTTTGACTTTGGGAAAAAAATAAACTCAACAAAGAACTTGTGTATGGATATATATCCAAGACGTAATGGGTCTACTCACTCGAGTACCAGACGGTCCAGGGGAAATGGAAGACTCCAAGTGGAAACCTCAAATGTTGCTCCGAATATACATTTTGGACATAGTCAAAGCAACATGGGTATTCAACCATCATACGACATATAGTCATAAGCAACATGGGTATCAACCATCATACATGTACTATGGTGTACTATTTACGACACACCGCGTCGCCGTCGTGCCGCGTATGGAAGAGGCAACGCGGTGTGCCGTAAATACTACACAATATCAACCTGCTGGCATTAGAAAAGAATGCACATCAGGGTCGATGTGCTTGGTCATGTTGGTTGCCACGGTTGTAAAATCCCATTCTAATTGGCTATGACATTATTAGCTGTTCTAATTCCAAAGGTGTTGCCAGCATCAGTAACTGGTAACCTGAGAGGGGATTCCCCAATCATTTCCTAATTTTATTGCCATTAAAATTGATTGATCATATTTCTTATGTTCGATGCGAAGATATGTGAAAAGAGTGTCGATCAACTCAAGATAGATATTTAGAATAAAATCAATAAATGTTTGGACTGTTCACAGTGCCATAGGTTTGTGCATAAATTACATGGTTTGTTTGTCCTCCATACCCACAATGCATTGAGAATGTCAAAAAGATTTATTCAGCTGTAAAATGTCGACGGATTCCTAAAAGGTTGCAACAAGCATCTTCGTCGCCAAGCAACGAGGACAAGGTGATAATAGGCAGCTGCCCACACAAACAAGATTACACCAAAATGTAACAAATAAAACGCAAAGTATACCACTCAAAACAACCAAGAACTGGCTTGCAAAAATGGCAATAATAAAGTTTTACTTTTAGAAAAAAAATTGGCACTGTCTCTGCTCTTTTCGAAAAAAATCCAACCAAATATAGTTCGAATAATTCGAATGATATGTATCTTTGTGTTTCAAATGTGCGAATGTAACTAAGACTAAAAGCCATTTTTGGAAGGTTGTAGCTGCCTAAAATAAGAAAATGTGTTTTTTCCGTTAAAATAAAACACATCACAAGAAATATATCTATCCTTTAAAGGGACACATTGCCTTCAAATGTCATGAAATTTTGCTGTTTGGAAATGTTCCTTATCTGTTATAAGAGTTGTTCATGCAAAAAAACACGTATAATGTGTTGTAATTAGTGAGTAGTGATTACAAAACAAAAAATGTTGCCGCTTACCCCTGACATCTGACCCGCGAAACATAGACTTATTTCCAGTACTAAATACCATCGTCTAAATAATGCGCAAAATACGCTGTAAGAGTCTTTAGGCTGGCGCCGCAGCCAGTGGCCTTGTGAACCTATCAGATGATCGCCAGGTACAATTCTCTACCTCGCACCACATATCGCCAGTGCTGCGCGCCGTGCCACATAGTACATCAAAATGGATCAACAGAACGTACTTCAACCACATGCGACTGGAAATACGACTGGTGAACACAGTCCGCCATTTTGTGGAGTCAAAAATTTGGTTCTACAAAATGGCGGACCGTTATTTGTCACGAAATTAAACAAAAACCACGCAATTTGAAGGGATAGTTATGTGAATCTTTATATTCTACTTTTAAAAAAGCTTCCCAACCATATCCATTTCAGTTTTATAGCCCAAATCGCAAAATCAAAAGCAATGTGTCCCTTTAAGAAACTCTTCAAAACAGAAATCAAATTCGAACGTAAACAAGATCTACAAATATCCACCATTCTTTAAAAAATAACACGTACATCCACAAATTCACACTCGGCTCCAGCAATTTATCTGGATATCCTTCACATTGTTTACAAAATAAAAAAGTTTCATACACTCCCGTCGAAAACAAAACATTTAAATATTTTCTCCCACACGACCAAAATAATTACCCCTATAAATTCTGAGTACAGGAGATGAGAGAGAAGTATGGCAATAAACCTTTAAATGTAGTGTACACGATTGGTAATTTACTGAATTATTACTAAATACCTTACTAGACTGTAAGTTAACAGTAGTCACAATCATCCTGTGAAATGATGGCACCAGGTATGCTGTCGTCAAGAAAAGTGGCAATGTATATCGTTTTCCAACGATTTCCAGCTGGAATTCGTTGGAAAGCTGCCCTGTAGCAGTTAGTCAAGGCGCGCGTAGCTACCCGGACGAGTGGCGCGCCCCGGACATGATGGCGCCATGCCATATCCGGGGCGCGTCACGCGCCCGTAGCCACGCGCGCCTGACTAAAGGCTATCATCCGCCAGACGGTTAAAAACGAGCGCCGTTTTTCTCTCGTTTTTTTTTCGCCATCCAACAACGCAAAACTTTGAACAGGTCAGTGGAACGATATTTCCTATAATATAATAACCCCCAAATCCGCTCATTTCTGAACATTGCAACAATGACCAATCATGTACACTGACTTTAGCGGATCATTAATAATTATCAAATTCTGCCAGAAGTCAAAACACTGATTTCGGAACTGGCAACCTCTATTAGCGTGACTTAATAGGGAAACATGCACATTGCTACAGTACATGCATACTTTATGAGCCATGAGCAGTCCGGGTTAAACAACGCAAAATCACAGTACCAGATATAATTAATAATATACATATTAACCACTTATATTAACCACTAGAACTACTTAAAAAAATAAACGTGCAGTTTTGTCTACTTAAAAGTACCTTTACAGTTAGTGTTAACAAAAGAGCTAGAATTATTTTAACCTAACCCATAACTATCATTTATGCAGCAAGCTAGGTTGTAGACTAATAAATGCCACCGTTTTTGTGCGAACTGTATCGAATGAAAACTGCACTAAACATAATCGTATTACTACAGTGACCCTGCGAAGAAAGGAAATACACTTTGGATAAACAACGTTTTTGAAATTTGGTTTTGAAGAATGTCCGAGTAAACTCAGTTGCAAAAAAAGTCGTCGACTATCTTTGATAAATCACAGGTTTGGCTCTACTTTATTTTGTTATTCCTTTTTTGTTGGGGGGGGGGGGGGGGGAATTTGCGTGAAACAAAAAAATGAAAATTCCTATGGTAACCAGATGACATGGGTTTAATATCCTAAAGTGGATGCACTTTACGTGCGTAGTGTTACAGATTTCGTTTATGTGTTCCTTATTTCTAATTATTTTAATCTATAATATTGTTTTGTCTTACTGATGTGTATGTGCCATTATGTTGTGTTGAAACTTGAATTAATGTAAGTGGGGGCCCAGACTCGACAAGCTTTGCTTCTTAGGAACCCCCATCCATATTTTATTTAAATGCTCATATTAAATGATGTTCCATAATGTTATGTGGAAAATAAAGTCATTGATTGATTGATTGATTGATAGTGATGTCTTATTTGTTTTGTACAGTGTAATCCTGCGCGACCTCATTACCTTTCACATTTCAATCACGGTCAAACTTATAAAATCCGAAGCATGTTACTTGCAATAGTTCACAAACTTCTAAGCTGCTTTTTGTGAAGTACACAAGCCAGTCAGTGGCGCAATACACCTGCAAATAAATAAGATAACATATTACATTATCAACTTTAAAATATTTTCATATTCAACATCAAATTTACATTTGTATTTCCTATTCAGCTTCATCGTGAAAATAGCATTCAGTCTTTCACTTATTAGTATATTACCACGTGTTACGTGTTAATGTTCCCGTATTTTGTTTTTCAACTATGGTGAAGTTCCACACTGAAAGGTTTTTGGTTGTTTCGGGGATTTATTTTTAAAATGATATGTATTCCTGGAAGTACACTTTAAAGAATATATACATATCAATGGATTTTCGATTTAAGAAACGTTTTCTGTGCAATCAACAGAAGATTAAGTTTTATGGGTCGTCGACCACATTTTCTGCAACGGTGTCGTGCCTAATTAAGGCTCACTATGCGCAAATGGGAAGATTATGCACTTCCAGATCTCTCTGTCACAACTTTTGACTAAAAGTCATAGCAAGGTCTGGGTCTTAGACAAGACGTTAAAAAGGCACACAATGCCATGGAATCCCCAAAATGTCATCTCTTTAGTTAGTTACCTAACTTATTTATAAGTCGGAGTGTAACATTCTACCTCAATGTAATACTTATGGAGAAATGTGGAAAAACCAAAGCCTTGACATATGACATTCAGACTGACGCCGCACATAGTGCAGCCAATAAATGCGCAGCAAAAGCGCTACCAACAAGGGTGCCTGTGTGAATTTTCCAACGGTATCTCATAAAAGTGTCTCTCATTGGTTTATTTGTTGAAATATCGGGCTGATCAGCCAATCAATGAAGGGTTTAGATCACAAGCTTTAAATTGATACCAAGTTTGTTATGATTGCATTCAAAAAGGGGATGTACACGTATCGAAATATGAATAAAACTAAAGACAAATTCAGGTGATTATCAGTGAGTTACTTTACTAAAATCACTTTTTAAAACAATTTTTTAAGAAAGTAAACGAGAACTGCGGGTGACACCATGTGAAAATAATATCTTTTGGGAAGATGTGTGGATCTGAAAAGAACCGGGGCGAGAGTAGATTCTCTTATCGTTTCCACCATAAAAAGCTTCAAAACGTATTTAAACATTTTATTGTACTAACATTGAAAAAACGAAAACACAGTATGATTTTATTTTACATAAACTAGCATTTTAAGCAATAAAACGAAATCGAAAATTTCGACCACCAATGAATTTTTGCCTGTAGCTCAAAACGGAGGAATGCGACTTCCGACTGGTAAGAATGGCACAAATAAGCCTAATTGGAATTACAAAACAGCGCATGTTCAGTAGGCGACATCTGGATAAACACTGCACGGCATTGTATACAAGTCAAGGGGGAAATTGGTTACCAAATTGGAACTTTTCACTTCGCGCAATTTACAAAACAAATACAGGGAAAACGTCATGGATCAGTAATGGCGGAGGAAAAGCTGTGATAAATTATACAATACGATTTTTCCCAGTTTTGAGACATATTAAAAAAAAATTAATATTACTGTTATACCATCCGTGACGATGGTACCTGTGAAATTTATTGAAAAACTTCCGTCTCAAACTGTGGGGAAAGATCATACTTTTTTCGGATTACAGCTTTGTCTCCACGTTTACTGATCAGTAAGGTTTTTTTTCTTCATGTTGGGGCAAACTGCGTGAAATTTTGTTTTCTAATTTGCTTGCCAGTTTCACCACTGACTTGTGCACTGTGTATTAACCAAAAGTGGCCTGAGTCGTATTTGTACATATAATTCTAATTTGCCTTATTTTAAACGGTATCAAGCGTTTCAATGCGTATAAATGGGACAAGCGTTTAAGGCATTTCAATGTAACAAGCGTTTCCAAGTATAAAAGCGCCAGCAGGGAATTCAAAATCAAACAGGCAGTCACTCGAGGTTGACCTCGAGATGTTACGGGGTTGAAGTACCGCGAGGTACCCTGTAAAACCCCGCGGCATTCAACCTCGAGTTACCCCCTTCTTTAATTCTTCCCTAACTGTGCCCCGACAGTATCAAAGTCAGTGTGAATGCTGCTGCCTCGCGATCTAGTGTATACCCTCACAAGTTGCTTCTCTCAACTCAGGAGTAAATGGGTACCTGTGAGGGCTGTGTGGTGGTTATGTGTTTTATTAGTCCATATGCGCTTAACTTGCAGCAGGGCTGTATACTCCCCAGGGAGCCGAGGTTTTAGGAATGATCGTAAGGATAATAACTGTAAACGCTGTGATTTAGTTTAACCAAGAAGAACGTTCTAGATTCCGGTTATTATTTACCATGACAGCACAGAGAAGATAAATTTCCAGCGACGGACCACAAAAGAGATTGCCGACTAGGAGGATCGCAGGCCCAAGGAGAACGGTGTCAAGAAGCATTACTTCGGACTTGTACATGTACGCAATCTGCAATTCAAAACATACAAAAATGAACTAAAATGCAAGAAGGTCACACAGAGGACTCCAAAATTGGTCTTAACAGCCTCGTTTGGCCTGTCCCATGTAACTGTCCTCGGTTTTCCCGGCTTTTATAAACTTTAAATAAGCATAATTACTTTGCATTTGCAGTAGGGGTAATTTGCAGTAGAGCGCGCCACCAAGAGTTTCTCGCGGAGAGGTAATTTTTCGCATTTTGCATTTGTAAAGTTCGTCACGTCCGTCTGCACAAGTTGCACGATACGAATAAAAACCACTACGGTACTATAACACGTGCGAACTTAAATATGTAGACATTTTCAACGGGTGGATACGGGTTATGTTTACCAGGCTTTCAAGCGCTTTTCCATAGTTTTACCCTGAAATATCCTTGGAAATACCCTTAGACCAACGAAGTGACATGGGTATTAAACTTGTGGACTGCACCAAACAAACGTGAAATAAGTAGGCCTGCACAGTATGGACACACAATACGTCCATCGAGGTGAATCCGCCGTCCGCCATCTTACCGTGCCGAAACAATGCGTTTGACAACCTTGTCCGCACGATCTACCAACATCCTCGTTCTCAAAGTATACGTTAACCATTGTGTACTATGGGAACGGTATTAGCGGGGCTGCTGGTTTCGGTAGTCAGAGCTGTGTAAAGACGTATTGCGAGTCCAGGAGCAGAGGTGCTTCAGCACAAAAACTTGCTCAAGCACAACAAAATATTGCTTAGTAAAACCAGCTTACCAGCCAATGTGATGTATATTAATGCTTGTGACTGGTATTTAGCTGTTGTTTACTTAGCTTGACAGTCACATGGAGTTTTAGCTGGTAACTTGATTAAACTAAGCAATTTGTTTTGTGCTTAAGCCATTTTTTTGCTTGAGCAGCTCTATGAAATTAGCCTCTGGTTATTAACTTCCATGCCGCGTAGTTTGTAATGTGCCTCTCTAGGGTGCAACCGCTTGGCGGTGCACTGTATTAGCCTTTTTGAGATATGACGGGCACAATAGGAGGGCGCTATTTGATTTGGGTAAACCTTTAGTGCCATTGAAATGTTTACCCAAATCAAATAGCGCCCTCCTATTATGTCCGCCATATCTCAGAAAGGCTAACTGTAAATTACCCCTCCTGACGTCTTTGATCTAAGTTGGGACAAAAAATTGTAACAATTTGGAAGCGTAAGCCATTCCGTTTGTGATGCAATGGCTTACTAAATGTTGTTAATCTGCAGGAATTGACATTTGCTGCTGATGAATGTTCGCCGGTGGAAAAATACCGTTCCACTTATGATGGGCTGAGAGGTTACATTAAGGCTTAGGCTGTCTTTCGGTACGGGGGAGGTGGTCGGGTTGTACGTAATGTCCCTGTCCCACTTTGGCGATTTTTAGGCGACTACAGGCGACCAGGCTGTCGCCACATGGTCGCCGGGGTGTCGCCTGTATTGTCAAGAGTAGTCTCCTCAATCGTCCAAAGAGTCGTAGCCTCTTTCTGGTCGCTGCGGGATTTTCTAAATGTTCATATTAAGTGTAGCTTGACTTCTGACGTAGGTGCTGTCGTAGGTTGTCGCCAGGTGACGTAGGTTGTTGCCAGTGCTGACCTCGGTGAATTCCATTGGCGACTACCTACGTCAACCTACGTCAACCTACGTCAACCTACGTCAACCTACGTCAACCTACGTCAACCTACGTCAACCTACGTCAACCAGCGACAGGTACTGGCGTCAAGAGAAGTCAAGTAGCAACAGGCATTGGAAAAACCCAAGTCCACAGAAGTCAAGCTACAACAGCCAGTCGCGGTGCTGAAGAATGAAGTCCATCTACAACTACATCGGCGACAACCTACGACAATGTACAACCATACCGACGACAAGCTACAAACATACCAGCGACAACCTACGACAGCTGGCGACCATTGGCAATTGCCAGCCTACGACAGTGGCGCCTTCCTGGGAAATGCTCCACGTGGTCAGGCGACTATAAATACAGGTCGCCGACGGTCCCCGCGCATTTGCTCACGACTCAGAGAAGTGATAAGTGTGTGTGGACTTTGTGCATTTTGTGGTTTTTATTGTGATTTTGTGTTGTTGACATTGGACATTGGATAGTACAACATGCCTCCAAGGAGAAGGAAGGGGCAGCCCAAGGACAAGGCCCAAACCCCACCCCCACCCACCAGGCAGGTGGAGACTGAGGAGACCCAGGTGGAGGCCCAGGAGGAGGAGGCCCAGGAGGAGAAGGCCCAGGAGGAGGAGGAGGCCCAGGAGGAGAAGGCGGCCCAGGAGGAGAAGGCCCAGGAGGAGGAGGCCCAGGAGGAGGAGGCCCAGGAGGAGGAGGCCCAGGAGGAGGAGGCCCAGGAGGAGGAGGCCCAGGAGGAGACCAGGGGTGGACACCTGCTGGCCACATGCTTGCTGTCCACTGCCCCACATGTGTGCTGGAAGTTCCATCTGGTAGCAAAGCCCTGCACCACTCTCTTCCACTCATCTGGTGTACTAGGGCAGTCCATAACTTCATCTTCATAAGCAGTGATGATGGCCTCACAGGTCTCTCGGGCAACCTTGCTGATGGTGTTGAGGGCCACAAGAAAGCTGTAGGACAGGATCTTGTAGGAGTCTCCTGATGCCAGGTAGCGGAGGGTGATGGCTAGGCACAGGCCTGGTTCCAGTGGCTTCCTCGTGAAGGTCTGCTTCTTCTCCAGGAGGAGGAGGCCCAGGAGGAGGAGGCCCAGGAGGAGGAGGCCCAGGAGGAGACCAGGGGTGGACACCTGCTGGCCACATGCTTGCTGTCCACTGCCCCACATGTGTGCTGGAAGTTCCATCTGGTAGCAAAGCCCTGCACCACTCTCTTCCACTCATCTGGTGTACTAGGGCAGTCCATAACTTCATCTTCATAAGCAGTGATGATGGCCTCACAGGTCTCTCGGGCAACCTTGCTGATGGTGTTGAGGGCCACAAGAAAGCTGTAGGACAGGATCTTGTAGGAGTCTCCTGATGCCAGGTAGCGGAGGGTGATGGCTAGGCACAGGCCTGGTTCCAGTGGCTTCCTCAAGAAGGTCTGCTTCTTCTCCAGGAGAGGGCCCCACCCGTGTCTTCAGCTCCTGAAACAGCTCAGGGGGGAGCCTAATGAAGTTTCTGAAGGCAGCCTCATCTTCTTGCTGGAGCTCAGCCATCAAGTTGCCATACTGGCCCAACCTGGGTCTCTTCAGGGACAAGGGCTTCAACCACACAGACCTCTTCTTGGGCTTCTTCCCCAGTCTTCTTGTCCTTCTGTCTTGCTGATCTTTCAGCATGAGGGCTGCTGCAAGCAGCAGGGCTTCTTCTTCTTCTTGTAACAGCAATGCAATCTGATGTTGCTCCATCGTAGTCATGATGCAGAATGATTGCAAATCCTACCCCACACCCCATTTTATAGGAAAACTTGGTGATTCCATTCCGTTTTGGAGGCCAAAATGACATAAATTCTCTTCAGTTGTCTTCAGTTGTAGCCGACAGGGTCGTAGCTTGTCGTAGCTTGTCGCGGGTGGACGTAGGTTGTCGTAGGTGTGGTCGTAGGTGGTTGTCCTTAGTTGCGACGATTGGGTTGCTGGTTGTCGGTAGCTTGCCATAGCTCGACGTCGACTAGGTGGTAGGTTGTTGTAGCTTGTCGTAGACATTGTCGTAGGGGGTCCAGTCGCCAGCAGTCGCCTAAAAAGTCGCCCAAGTGGGACAGGCTCTCAAGTCTCGGACTATATTTACGTACATATAGGGTTCGGATGATAATTATTTTAAGGTTTGTTAAACATAAAGTACAAGGGTTGGGTCCATTGAGTTTGATGTACATTTATGCTACATTTAGGTACCGCTGGTTGTATTAAAGTTTCTAAAAATGACCAACAGTTTTAGACTGCAATATGCTAACGTGGCCACATACGTTGAATTTAATTTCAGAAAATGTATTGTTTAAAAATATATAGGATAATAATCCTAACACCACCATGTTTTATGATTCAAAATTATTAGTTAATAATATGTACTTACCATGAGTTTGAGGGACATCTTCGCCTCCACCAGTCCAAATATAATCAGGAAGACGCAGGGTTGACACCCATAGAAATCGGTGGTTTTCTTGGTGACAATTGCCAAGGCAAATGCTGTGACAATGTGTAAGCCCGGTGATAACATACTAGTTCCCTGCAAAATATTTGAAGGCTCAAATTTATTTTATATCAAAACGGCTCGTATACATTAAGCCTTCCGTAGTTGTTGTTTGTGTTTTTGTATTAAATGGGCAGTGTCGGATCTTCACAGTGATAAGTTGTTGTTGTTGTGTTAGCGCCCTCTTTTCTTTTATTAGGGCGATCCACAATAGTGCGACACCAATAGTTTTAACAGAGAGGTCTTTGTACGTACGCCGCATTTGAGAAGATCGACCAGACGTGACAAATTTCTCAAACGCGCTCTAAGTACAATGGTCTCTCCGTTACAAGTCTTAGTGGCGCACTATTGTTAATCGCCCCTATTGTAATGAAGGTAACATTCAACATTGGCAAATTCTTCCTGATTCATTTAGGGTAAGGGTGGAGTGGTTAATCTGTGGTCAGGCCAGGCCGTTAAAAAGCCTGGCCAAGCCCCTGGAAAGCCCGGGCCTTTGGGCTTCTATAATACCCTGATTGTACATAATAAACTGCCCATTAATTCTGGAGTCCAGGCAGCATCTTTTTATCCAGATGTGAATGGGTACAGATTAGTGTGGGAGGGGCTACAACCAGGCCTGGGGGGTGTTTCATAAAGAATGTCAAACAATTAATCTTATCTTTTAACCTTAAGTCAGAATCAGTCTTAAACCACAATTAATTGTAAAATTCTGTTTCATAAAATCAATCTTAGCCTAAGTTTGATCACTTTGGACTTAAGATTGATATTGTAAACTATATAATGAGTGAAAGAGGACAATTGCAACCTTTGACCTCAAACTCTGCTGTCAAAACTTTTTTCAAGGTAGCCATCTTGTTTTCACTGTGTGTGTGAGAAAGATGCACTGTCCATTTGGCGAGTGTCAAAAATGAACAAAGTTTGTAGTTTATGGTAAACTATGATGAATTTAATGAATTATATTAGGTGAATGCTTGCAGCCTTCTATACAACTTTTACATCATTGTTGGGTGCAACTTTTCATGTTTATCGGCTTTTTAAAAACATTTTGACATGATTTTACTTAGGCTAACTTTGTCATGGTCAAGTTTTAGCCCAGGTTGGACGATGTCTTCATTGTATCCCTCGCAACGCGAAGGGAGTCCATACTGGGCTAGGTCAAGTTTGTACTAACTGTTACTGTAGTGTTAGTGAGTAGTGTAACGTTACATGTACTGCTATTAGACTAGGCCTAACTTACATGTACTTAGCACAAATACTAGGGCATGTAGGGTCCAAGGCAAAAGGCTGCCATTAATCAAATAATTATGTGCCTATCAAATGTTTCCCCCACCCCCGGCTGCCCCTGAGTGAGGTGTTATGTGGGGCGGGGTTTGGTCACATTTATCAAGCCCCAGGGTGGGGATTTTGGTCACTCATTTTGCCATTGTTTCCCATCATCAGAAGTTAAAACCATGAGGTGGGGGTGTCCCACCTATGTATGTCAGGGATTGTCACTAAAGTTTGGCCCCAGGGGTGGGGATTTAGTAATTTTCAAAGTAAAAATCCCCACATCTTGGGTGGGGCAGCCACGGGGGAGGGGGGGGGGGGGGAGCAAGCAATTGATAGGCGCATTATGTCTGAAGACCCAACAAAAACAGATTTCACCCTTATAATGGCCACCAAAATACAAGTGGAGTTCCAGGATTAGCATAGGATGGGGGTACTCAGGTACTAAGGTTCACTTACGATCCAGATGAAAAGTGAAATTTCGTGTTCAATTCCGAGAGGCACCCGCCTCATATTTGATTAATATTTGATTAATGGAGAGTCCATGGCAGCCATTTGCCTTGGACCGTAGTACTATCAACAGATCATGTCCAAATGTTAAAAAGGCCATAAAGGGTCTAAGTTAGGCCAAGTTAAAAAACATTTTTAGCAATCGGGTTTGGGAGGGTTTTTTGAAAAAGGAATGAGGGGCTTTCTATTTTCAATTTTCAAGATGGCCGCCATTCTTTTTAAAATTTCTGACAACCGTGTTTTTTTTTTAACTGTTCAAAGATACAAAAAAAGGAAGAGACGGAAAAGAGAATTGAACATGTTTAAAGTGGTTTTAATACTAATAGTTTGAGTAAGCTTTTATTTTATATTATTTTATTTTATGGATCGGTTGACATTTTGGGGGTTTTTTCAATTAATTTCCACTGGTGAATTCGCCTTACTCAGACTACGTCATGTCTAACATTAACTTATATAGGCCAGCGATCTTGGAATTTAGAATACTGTTGCTATAATAAAAGAGAAGAAACGCCCACTTTTTAACTTATTGGACTTACCTAAGTAGATGACAATGACAGCATGTTGGTGAAAAGAGGGCAGGGCTTTGATTTTCAAGGGAAATTTAAGTGGATCTCTCGGTAGTCTTTCATACAAGAAATAGTGTCCAGTAATTTCCATATACTACATACAAAGGCATGATTATTTGCACTAAAATACATGTAGGTTGAAAGTGTGAAATCGTTTTTATAGCTCAATTAGGCTCTTGGAGACGATTCATATTTCATTTCCATATATTTTCTTGTTCTGCAATGGTCAACATACCTGTAATTATAATGAATTCATTTAAACATAACAGGTTGAAGCCAGGAAGAAGAAATGTTGGCCTATAAAGCCACCCTCATCAGAACAGCAGGAGGGCCACAAAGGGATTGGATGGCAGTGAGGAAGAAGTGGAACAAGTTGAAAGTCTAAGCACACAAATACAACGTGAAGAGAAATGCCACAGGTAAAAGTACAGAACCTTTTTTGGTCAAATACTTGTCACAGATGCTCATTTGTTATAATGCAACAAGATGTGGTATTGGTATTAGTATTAGACAGGAAATCATTTCGTTATCTGAATCATATAAAAGTTTCTATTTTGGAAAGATAACAAAAAGGCATGGAAATTTGGGTGTCAATGTTTAACTCAAATTTTAAAGCTTTAAGTCATTGGTTGAATTCTGTAACTTCATGGTTAAAGGCAGTCACTTTAGGAAGACGTTTTAGATGTTTTTTATTACAGATACAAGTCAGCTGTACTTTACTAGAAATTCAAATCTCTTTTCATGATGACTTCTGGCAAAACTTCATTTTTAAACTGTTCTTTTCTGTCAGGAGGAGGACCCATCCCAGAGAGAAATGGAATTCTTGAGCTTGTGTTAGATGCCCTAGCACCCCAAGCTAGAGATGGAATTCTTGGCCAAGATAGTTACAGATCCTTTGGCAATTAGTGAAGAAGTAAGTTGGCTCATTCATGTATTCAAGTTAATTTTAATAATAGAAATTACGGTTGTGTACAGTGTTGATCGCATTCTGACAATAGCAGACACAGGCAAAGATTCGACATGACTTATTGCACCTATTTTGTTTAGCATTGTCAATTCTTGGCTTTTTATAAATATTGTTGGTTTTTTGCAGGATTCTCAATCACAGGAGGAATTTTCACAAGATTTAGACAGCAGCAACTTGCCATGAGAGCAACAACTTTGTCCTGCAACATCCATCGGCTGTAGCAACAACAATGCCCTCACCCACAGCACTGCCAGAAGCACCATGCAGCGAAAACCTGAAAGTAGCACCAACACTCCAAAGGTTGCACGTGCAAGGGAATGTGGAGTTCAAGAAGAGCTGTTGCGAATTAAAGCATCAAAGTTCGACATGAAACAAAACTTGGAGGTTCAAAAAGCCATCTTGGAATGCCTACCAGTCTCTAGTAACCTCAGCTATGTTTCAGTTTATGCAGTAAGAACAGATAACAGCGGTGTAAGTCTGTGCGTGGGAAGATGGCCTGGGGATGAACAAAAAATGTTGAAATTGGAAAAAACAGGGGGGGGGGGGAAGTCAAAACCACATGACGATACGCCTATGGCTGAAACAGCATTAACTAGAAATCCCATTCAACTGAATGTTCTTGCAAATGTTACATGTACATGTTTAATGTGAACATTTATTCTGAATAAATGACATAAAACAATGAGGAACATTGATGAGATGTCAATGTTTGAAAAGAATATAAAACAATCCTTTGTTTTCTTAAATTGGACTGGATTGGATTGATTGGATTAGATTTAAATAAATTCAATTAAATAAAATAAAAATTTAACCAAATAATAATGAAAATAAATTAAAGAAAAAATAAACTTAGTTAATTAAATAAATATTTATCTAAATAAGATCAAAAATGAACTATCACTAAAAATCAAATCAATTTAAAAAGATGTAGGTTTAAAGGCTTTTTTACTTGTATAGCCGAGGAAGTTGTAACAGGGTGTTCCTAATACATGTATCACAATAATTACTCTCGAGGCACTAGCAAGTAGCAACACTGATGCATGTCTCATCCCCAGCACAAGTGAGCAATGATCCTGAGGCAAAATTCAAAGTGGCATAAAAATGTACATGTACATACATGTATAGGTTTAAATAACTCATGCATGTTGTAATGCGCCTATCAATTGATACCCCCCGACCTGACCCCCTCCCCCCGCCCCGACTCCCCGAGTGGCGATTTTTATCCAGTTCATCAGGCATTAAGGACTTTCTGCTGAGTTGTATAAAAATGAAAAAAAAAAAATGTTGTGTTGGGACTTTAATGATTTTTAATAAATATTTACGTTTTCCAAAATTGTAAATTTTGCCTCATCATCTCTGCTAAACCGTCTATATTTTAATATAGGCCTAAATCTTCAATGATGCTCCATTGAAAGTTCTATTGTCTGGTTCCCATTCTACAGCTGCAAATGCAAAATTACGCCGAAGGACAGTATTTCTACCGCAAAAATCGTAAAAACTTTTATAGGATCAAAATGAGGACAGTGCGTTAAATAAATATGGTGGCTGCATTAAATAGTTTTATTCCACCATGGTTGTGTGTACTGTAGAGAGGAGGGAGTTCCTGTTATCAACTTGGATGAGAAATGTGCAGTATGATGGTGATGCTGTAACAGAGATTTTAAGACAAACTTTGTATTCTAGAAAAGAACATGATCAATGAAAGGTTTTTCAGTACTGGTTTCATAAAAAATTGTGTGTGGTTATACTTGACTTTCAATGATGGTCATTTAAATTGACTTATTTAAAACAAATGTTCTATGCCAATGGTACGATGGTAAAAAAATTGAAAAAATCCGATTTAAATAAAACAAATCACGATTTTTATCGACCCTGCCTTTAACTATCCCGAAAAACTCTGCGCATGAAGAGCACCTCAATTAGCAAAAGATGTGCTTTTATTATTAAAAGTTACACATAAATGCCTTACAAATTGCTTTAAAATTTCCTTCATTTATCTGTATGATTAGCATGTGATATTTAAGACTGATTCTATGTTCAAGTTACAAGTGATCAAGATCACTTGTAACTTTAAGATTGAATTTTAAGATTGATATCACATTTAAAGGTTTTATGAAACAGAAATAAGATTGATCTTAAATATAAGATTGATCAAGAGAGATAAGATTGATTTTCGGCAGATAAGATCAATCTTAAAGTTTTATGAAACACCCCCCTGGCCTGGCAGAGGTTGGGCTTTATTGATTAGTTGATGCTCTATTGTTAGGTGATTTGTGGCTCACAATAGCAAGAGTAAAAGCCCGAAGCTTTTCAACAATAGACCCCGATTTATCCCTGATTATCCATGGGTTTATCAGTAGCATGTTGGGATCGCTTTTCTTTTTAGAACATCAAGGAAATTATTGTCATATTTTAGTTTGACTTGCCATCCCTGTTTTCACTCAATTTCCAATTGTCAATGTTAAACAGACAGGCTTAATAATTTATGTCTAACTTTAAAGAGATTCTGTGTCTTCGACGTGCATGACTCCCCTGGAGAATATCAGTACATCTTAGGGCTGTTCATTTTCGAATAATTTAGTATTTGATTATTCGAGACTAGGTTTGACCGAATATTCGATACTCGGCGATCAAATATTTCAGGCGTCTGCTGCAACTGCATGCCGCGCCGGTAAAAAGTTGCACGCAAAGCACGCCGGTGTTTTACATGCAGCGATCGATATTATAGACCACATGATGTACATTTTTTGCATTGTATCAAGATCATAACGAGTACGTACGTATAACGTTCTGATAACAAGAAACCAAACTCCAGCCAGAGTTTTTGCAATAATTAGTTTAGAAGTGTCAAGGGTTTTACGGTCGGGAAAAATAAACCTCTGTCCACACAAAATCCCCCCCAGTAGTGTGGGAGGGGTCTACCAGCGAATACTTACCCGTAGAGCCACTACTAATGCATATTTCCCTAGAGGGCACAATACACTCGCTAGCCTTCCCACCATGCCCCGCGGCATGTGCCCGCCATGTTAGCTTCCTCTTTTCTCGAGCGACATAGCAGGTAGATCCGCAGCGAGCCCTCTGTGGGGAGGAGGGAGGGATGCTGTACGGGTAAGTATTCGCTAGAAGACCCCTCCCACACTACTGTGGGGGGGGGGGGGGGGGGGCAGGGGGAGAGTCTACAGCGCTCATCTTACCCGTAGAGCCACTACTAATGCAGAATAGCACCGGTCGTGGAGGTGGGAGCGAGATGCTACTGTGTGAGTATAGGAGAAGGAGTATCGCTGTTGGGAGAAAGGATTATTGCAACAGCAATAAATCAATCAGTTACCAGCATAAGCTGCCTAAATATACGAGATGTGAGCTTACCGGTGGAGTGAACCCGTCTACTGGAGTTGCTGAGAGGCAGGTTGTGGGGCCTGCGAAGCAGCATCTCGTGCCACCCACAACGCCGCTCTCCCAGCACGTCCTTCAGTCTGAAGGACGTCTTGCAGGTAGCAGGCTGTGAAAGTGTTCGACGTTTTCTAGCATGCCGCCTGGGTGATATCGGCCAAGGGGACTCCTTTGAAGAAGGCCCAGGACGTTGCCACTGCTGACATCGTGAGCATGCACGGCAGAGCAAGCGGATGACGTATCCGGCCAGTTCTTTGATGCTTTCCGAATAGCAGTCACAATCCAGCGCGTGACGGTGCTCCGTGAAGCTGGATGATATGGAGGGGTGGAGGTGACGAACAGACTCGTTGCCTTGCCCCGGACCAGTTCGGTCCTATTGAGGTACCACTTTAGTGTTCGAACTGGGCACCATTTCATATCTTCCGGTACGGACGACTGTGAGCGCATGTCCGGAACGAAGATGTCTGGTGGAGCAAAGGACTTGGACTGGTTCTTGGTGAGGAAGGACACCTTTGGGACTAGACGTACCCCATTCGGTTCCCAACGCAGAGGGCATGTAGTTCGCTACGACGTCGTGATGTATAGCTACTGCCAGTAAGAAAGCGAGCGTGTCAGATAAGTCAAGCAAGGTCGCCTGGCCCATTGGTTCATATGGGGGGCCATTGGTTCATATGGGGGGGGGGGGCGTGATAGCGCCTCCAGAACTTCGGAGAGGTCCCAAAAAGGAAAGAGCTTGCGAGTTGGCGGCCTCTCTATAAACATTCCTCGGAGAATGTGACCGAGGGCATGATTACTGGTAATTGACGACCCATTCGCGAAACCTTGATGGATGGCTGCTATGGCCGAACGTTAGTTCCGGATCGTGGCCACTGTGAGGCCAGAGTTGAACAAATATACAAAAAAGTCACCAATGTCGGCTATAGGCAAATTGACTGGATTAATAGATTGCCTAGCCCCTTCCGAGGGGAGGTACAGGGAGTCGAGGATATTGGCCTGGCGGGCGGATGTTGTCATCACCGAAATACGAGCGAACTGCTCCAAAGTCAGGCGGAGGGTCACGT
This sequence comes from Hippasteria phrygiana, assembly GCA_037893225.1. NCBI lineage: Eukaryota > Metazoa > Echinodermata > Asteroidea > Valvatida > Goniasteridae > Hippasteria > Hippasteria phrygiana. The sequence goes on from JAZGUH010000488.1 coordinate 340,243, forward strand.
CGAGGCAGCGAAAAGCTGCGGAGAGCATATCCACAGGAACGGAAGTCCTATCCTCACAGCCTCTGTCCAGGTACTCCGACAGCAGGAGGAACGAGGTCGAACGCATTCCAAATCTGGAGTCTGTTTTCCTCAAAGTGTCCTCGATTATATTCCGAGTATGATCGGTAAACAGGGAGCGTGTCGAACCAGACCCGCTACCATCAGCGGCAAGCTTGTCCCTGGTACCGTAAAATAGTCGTCGAATTCCTTGGGTGGGAAACGGAAATATCTGTTGGTGCGTTGCGCGAAGGACTGCCACACTTTGCGATCCGCTATTAAAAGGGTGGAGTGGTTAATCTATGGTCGGGCCAGGCCGTTGAAAAGCCTGGCCAAGCCCCTGGAAAGCCTGGGCCTTTGGGCTTCTATAATCCCCTGATTGTATACAATAAACTGTCCATTGATTCTGGAGTCCAGCTGGCTTCCATTGTTCACCCAGACTTGACTGACAGCTGATGAGGCATCTTTTGATCCTGCCGTGAATGGGTACAGATTAGTGTGGGAGGGGCTACAACCAGGCCTGGCCTGGCCTGGCCTGGCCTGGCCTGGCCTGGCCTGGCCTGGCCTGGCCTGGCCTGGCCTGGCCTGGCCTGGCCTGGCCTGGCCTGGCCTGGCCTGGCCTGGCCTGGCCTGGCCTGGCCTGGCCTGGCCTGGCCTGGCCTGGCCTGGCCTGGCCTGGCCTGGCCTGGCCTGGCCTGGCCTGGCCTGGCCTGGCCTGGCCTGGCCTGGCCTGGCCTGGCCTGGCCTGGCCTGGCCTGGCCTGGCCTGGCCTGGCCTGGCCTGGCCTGGCCTGGCCTGGCCTGGCCTGGCCTGGCCTGGCCTGGCCTGGCCTGGCCTGGCCTGGCCTGGCCTGGCCTGGCCTGGCCTGGCCTGGCCTGGCCTGGCCTGGCCTGGCCTGGCCTGGCCTGGCCTGGCCTGGCCTGGCCTGGCCTGGCCTGGCAGAGGCTGGGCTTTATTGATTAGTTGATGCTCTATTGTTATATGATTTGTGGCTCACAATAGCAAGAGTAAAAGCCCGAAGGCCTGGGCATGGCTAGGCTTTTCAAAGGCCTGGCCCGACCACAGATTAACCACTCCTCCCTAAGCCTGGATATGTTTGATGCAAAACTGGTCCAGGGGTAGGATCGGGAAGGGCGCCGAGCGACCCGCAGAAGCATCCGACGCGGTATGATGTTTAAACGATTGCTGGGGGGGGGGGGGGGGGGGGAGGGCGGCTCGGGTTCCGTAGCTGTGGTGTCTGGAAGGCCCAAAACTCGGATCATGTCGCGTTGAACCAGACGCAATTGTGTCTCGATGGGGGAGAGATGATGCGTGTCAAAAATGTCACCCTCTTCATCAGATGACCCTAGGTCCGAACGCGAAGGGAACGTGGCCTCTGGAGCTGGTGCCCGCTCCCGGCTTGCCGGCACCCCTGGGGGCCACCGCCAGTACCGAACCTCCATCCGACCCCGAGAAAATTGTCGAAGGCTGGATGGAAATGGCCGAGGGTGAGGCCGGGGCACGACCCAAAGCCTGTGGCAGATGTTGTTGGTCAGGGCGAACCCATCCCTGGACATCACGAGTCGGCGGGCTGTCACTGGGGGCAACACTGGGGCTAGTTGACCAAAGCGCGGGGCCGGCTAACCCATCTGTGGGGCGAGGTGGCCCGCGTCGGGGGCGAAATGTCCTGTGTTAGGGGTGAACTGTCCCGTGTCAGGGGCGAGTTGTCCGGCATGAGGGGCGAGTTGGCCCACCGGCACGAAACCGGTAGTTGACAGGGTTGACAGGGACGCGGTGAACACCTGGAAAGCATGTAAGAGATCCGCATTGGAAACAGACTCCGCACGCCGGCGGTGTTTCCTGCGGGAGCGGTCCGAGGATGATGGCAAGTCCGAGGAATGGCGACGCTTCTTACGCGACTTCCCTTTCTTGGCTGGGCGACCCCGCGAACCCTCAGTATCCGTAGGTACGGTGGAGGGCAGGGGCGCTGGAATTCCGGAGCATCGGAGTAGGTCCGAGGCAGAGGAAAGACTTGCAGTGGGGGCCCGTGGGTCCCCCACCGAACGGCCAGTGGCTAACAGCCTGGGCGGATCGGTGACCGCGCTGCCCGCCAAGAGCGGTACCGCTACCCTGGGTCCCGTGGTCGTATGCCAGTGACTTGTAGGTAGAGGCGGGCAGATCGGTCACGCTGAGCGTGGCTGTACCCTCGGCCACACTGCCCAAGATCGGGGGTGGCCGGAGGTACCTGAAGGCAAATTGGCGGGGGGAGGGGGGGGGGGGGTGTGTCCCGCTTGCCTTTGAAGCTTTAGACCGTGGTTCGCGATTTTTGGCGACTCTTACCGGTGAGCTTCTTAGTCGGCTGGTTGTTCCTGTTATCCACGGCCGGAGGAACGGGCAGAGCATAGCCCGATCCCCGGCCTCTGGGGAGGCCACCGCCCGTTTCCGGGCAGTGGAGTGAAGTCTGTGTAAGGGGGAGGGTAACCCCAACAGATTCACGGTCGGAGGCAAGGCCGTGAGAGGAGGGTGTCTCTCTGGTCTTACCCCCTGGAGGAGCAGGCGGTCCCGTGGAACCCACGTCCACGGGTACTTCCCCCGCACCTAGCCGACTTACGCTTCACATTTCTCTCTTCGCGTGAAGCCATTTCAACCTAAAATAACACTGCAGACACAAGATGATAAATCCTACAATCTTTATTGACAATACTTAGCGAATGTACGGTAGATGTAGACGTAAACTGCGTGAGAACACGCCACTGAAAATGTCACGTCCGACGCTGATCAGCGCTATAAAGAGAAAAGAGGAAGCTAACATGGGGGGCATGCCGCGGGGCATGGTGGGAAGGCTATTGTGTGAAAATCTTAGCAAGTGTATTGCGCCCTCTAGGGAAATATGCATTAGTAGTAGCTCTACGGGTAAGATGAACGCTAAGCGCCGTAACGTTTCTATTAAAATAGCATCAGAGTCGTATCTATACGTGCATATATATTTTTTTTCGAATATTCGAACCGGCAAAAAGCTATTCGAATATTCGCTATATTCGGGACAGCCCTAGTACATCTGCTTCTGTGTTTTAGTTGGCTCTGCGACAAACTCCTAATAATACGTCAGAACAAAGTCCCAAAACATTGTGTGTCTTTTTTAAATAGAAGAAAGCTTATGACATCTGGTTTCACGTCAGTAAATTTAAAAATGATACAGGTACATTTGCTTAACACTGCATGGATATATTTGGGTTCGTTCAGTGTTCTCCACGGCCTTAAATTTTAGCAGGGCGGCAGACACAATGCGAGCGCGGAGCGTGAAGCCCTTACGGTGTGTGGTCCGGGGCCCGCTAATAAGGTCCCCGGGAAATTTTTGATTCTAGATGCTCTGTTGTGCAATCTGAGGCATTTCCTGGCCACTTTCTTCTGACTCTTTGAATCAAATTTGCTCGTGTTTACAACTTGAAATGAAGGCAAGATTTTTAGGGGGAGGGGGTTTGGTCATCAAAAGTTGATTTTTTTTCGGGGGCAATTTTTTTACTGAGTGGAACTCGTCACCGAGCGGGGGTTTCGGGGGTTACAGGCCTGAATAAACAAATGATCAGTTTGACTGTAAAAAGACCGACAGAATTGAGTTATTACTTAATTAAGGCTGGTTTATAGTCGGTCCGCGATGGTCGCCACGATATAAAATTGACGCGCGATCCTTTCACGCACATAGATATAGAACGTTTAAACAATAACTTTACGTTCTATATTTATGTGCATGAGAGGATCGCACGTCAATTTTCTGTCGCAGCTACTATCGCCGACCGACTATAAATTAGCCTTATGATGTATCTTTTATGTCTATTTATAAGTTTACATTTGATTTTATATCGGTAACTGAATACTTGATAGTGTGAGGGTTGTGACGTCCGAGTCCCTAAGCCTAGTCCAGAGTTAAGCCGGCCGGTGAGCTGAACATGCACGTGGGCACAGCGCGCGTGGATAAGGTATTTTCTGAGAGAAAAAGACGCCCTCAAGTGTTACGGAACATTGTAATTTAGGTAAACTGGTTCTCGACGCGACAAAGTGAAAATGATATTACCAGGGAGATTTAAACCAGTCCAGAATAATATTACGTGTATAGTTTTATGATGTGAATGCATAATATGTTGCGTACGTTGCGTCACTGCAATACTGCTGAATGTTAATGCTGGCAAACTCTTCATGTTCGTTCCACAGAGTGCGGTAAACTTCTTCATACCTAGATAAACTGTGAAGACGGTGGAGAATGGGGGAAAATCCAATGGAAAAAAAATAGCAGGGCGGTGAAAATTTTAGCAGGGTGGTAAAACTTTAGCGGGCGGCATACAATTTTGGCAGGGCGGCCCGCCCTGCTAAAACCCCTCGTGGAGGACACTGTTCGTTATTTGAGTCACCCTGTAATTGGAATGTTATTTATGTTCTTACTTCTTGCGCTGAGAGGATCTCAGTTTACAGTACAAAAACTTACAGCAACAGTCAACCGATGGCCTCGTCCCCAAATGAAGAATACGTGGTTAATAAACTTCATAACGCCCGAAACTGCCGTCCCAATGATAATGAACTCTCTCCATTCCATTCCAACCAGTGGCACCTACACATTTGATATCAAAAGGGATTAGAAGGTTGAATATCAAACACTATCTCCACAACATTAATTTCAAGATGGTTTTGACACCCTAGTCGGTGTTAAGCGTGGTTTCTTCACAAGTCGCAGAGGGTTGGTCCACAACGTCATAGGCCTACGGCTAAAAATGAAAACAAAATGGTGTCCGAAAATTTGAGGTTTTCTCACCAACATGGTGTTTTGGGTATATAATTTTTCGGAAAGCTGATACTAAATTTCTCTATACATTTCAATTCTAATGAGCTACTTTACTGACTATTAAATGGCAGTTAAGCTGGGAGAACATCGTTTAAACGCACAGCATGCCAGCACATTTGAAATCCAGCACATGTGAAATTAATGACCGTTTAGGCTAAATAAAGTAAACGAGAGGATAATTTTCGACCCATACAAACAAGGACACCATTGCACTCTTGTGCAGTTTGTTTATTCCCTGTCCTCGATTTACCCCGGCCCTCATCAAGACCTTCGTGACATTGGCATTTGGCAGAGCAGCAAATCCACCCCCCCCCCCCTACTTTTTCCACTTGTGGGAAATTCCCCCGTCCCCTACTTTTGACAGTTTCGCATGAAAAAAAACATAGAAAATTGCAGCAGCCGGCCGGCACCGGCGCTACTATTTCCCCTAGTTTCAAAAGTGTTTCCGGCGCCGTTGTTCACACTTCCAAATCACCTATTAATCCGTCAATAAACCAACGTGATTTCCGCACGTTACAGTAACTCATGTAAAAACCATCTACTCAACCAAATAACATGTTTTCAAACCGTTTAGAATAGATTCTCTTGTTTTTGAAACACAAATATTTTCGGTTTCACAGTTACCATCAATCCATTGGTGAAGGTTATTGTCATTGAATAATCACCCGACATATTACTCCTATAATTAATATTATTTGGTGTTCATAACACGCTATTATTTTTTTTTTTTACACGGACATTTCTGATTTTACACTTTCAGCAATCCAGTGCTGAAAATCACGTGGTCTTTACTGGTTGATCACCTCGACATTTTGTAAAAAAACGTTATTATAATACACGTGATTCTTTCGTTCTTGAAACACTAGTATTTCTGGTTTTACAGATCATCACTCTACTCTTAACTGTAATTGGTAACTATCACGGGATTTTCCGTTGTAAATGACGTTAGGCCTATTTGGTACAGGTGATTCTTTCGTTAATTTGAAGATCGAATTTGCGTCGGCGATGATAATGTAAATTATAACAGAGATTTTTCTCTTTTTGCCCTTTCCCGACGTGATATATGAAGCACTGTATGCTCAGTGCTTTCCGAGAGCCTGTGTGAAAAAATTCACATTCTTACTCGGGCGGAATTCGAACCAACGACTTCCTGCTTATCGGTAAGCACTCTCTGTGTGAGCCACTCTCTGTGTAGTCTCCGCTCAATTAGCTTTATGGTTTCGCCGCTTGGTCACATGCCCAAGGTCACGATGTCTTGACAAAAAGCTGGATTCATTCATTTCTGCATTTATACACACATGTATGTGGAACGGTTTTACCTTTAGTGCCCAGACTTCTGAGCCCATGATGGCTGTGAAAACATATCCGAAGCACAGGGCTTGCTGTGTTTCGAGGACATCAATACTGCCGAAAAGACAATCAATCAGAAAATTATTGTGCTTTACGTTCATATATATTGTATTATTTGTTTTCTTTTTGTACTTTCGTGTCTCAAGTGGCCTTTAGATCTATTTCGGGGCGAACTTGCATAAAAAGTATGCCTAGACTTTTTTCACTCACCTCGCATAAGAGGAACTAGAATAATAATAATATCTTTCTAAAAGCGATTGGAAATTACAAACATGTTTTTGAATCCCTCTCCTTCCCAGGGACGTACGTGTTTATGAGTCTCGGTAGTAACATTTCAGACTACACCTGCTATAAGTTCCAGTATTACTGTTTGGCAGTACCATCCCATTCCGGAAATACCTTTCTATTTTATCATAAAAAAAAAAATCAGATCCAAAGTCTTTGTTGTTTACTAGTTCAAAAATCCAGCCATTGTTCTTCCAACTTCAGGGCTCTTGTCGCTTTGGGCTAACGACTGATTCACCCCACGGGTGAATACGTACCAAACTGACTGTACATGCACTGCAAAAACGTTGGTGTTAAATTAACACCACGTGGTGTTTGTACACAAGTTGTATGGGCGAATGGTTCAATATAAACATGACATGGTGTAAATTAACACCACAGTTTTTTGCAGTGTGTTTCAATCTAGCGTTTAAGAAACTAGCTGGTGACTTACGTAGTGAAACGCACTAATCCAGATATGTAGGTTTGCCAGTGGGCGGTGAAAAACATGAACATTGCGGTGAGCATCAGGGGAATAAAAAGGTCAGCCCGGGCACCAATTCTCATGCAGATACCAAACTCAATCGTGACACACACTGCAAAACATAAACGAAACATAAATCGATGACTGCGACTACAATGATATGAAGACATTATTGAAAACATATCATATAAACTTGAATCACTCTTTTAATACGCACCACACACTGAGCAATTATAAATAGCGTTTGTAACTCTAATATATAGACGGGGTTGTTTGAAGCGAGTAAAAACAGCCGGGGCAGATTTTGGCCAAATAGTAACGGATTTGTTTGTATGAAATTGAGCGTGCCATTGAGAATACCAACATTTCAGTCACATTAACCCTCCTACTATTTAAAATGTTAAAATTTCCTTCCACCTCCCCTGCTATACTTTACACAGATATGATCAGATTACATGTGGTTTTGTACTATGGCAGGAAGGTCAAAAACAATCACCTTGACTGATTTTGACCCAAACAACAACATGGCTCAGAATGTATGTTTGCATAGGAGGGTTAAGGAGTAGTTTTGTAGTTAAGGTGCATTGTAAGCCACAACATGGTCTATAGATGCTCGGTTTCTATACATGGTTCTGAAGCGATCACGGCAGTTTTCAACCATCGTCAGAGTAAAAAAGTTGCATTGCGCGAGAACGGTACTTCCGATGTTTCTACGTTTGCACGTTTCATATGTATTAAGCAAGGCCCCTTGTCCCACCGATATTTACTACACATTTACGGCATACCTCCAGTGGAAAACAGTGAGGTACCGATGGAGACCATTAAAGCTTAGGAATACTTTTTTCAAGGAAACCTCCGTCAGGCGATGGCAAAACTCACCCGATACATGGACACCTTTACAGTGAAAATTCAAATACGATTAGGGTAAAACATTTCTGAACCCCTTGCCAAATAACGAAAGATGTGCTGTCTTTGATGTTCTTGAGTTTCACCACAAAATATTTTGTCATTGCTATTTTTCGTATCGAGCGAAGAAACCCACCCGCGTTTAGTTATTGAATAATTACGAATTTTGATTTTTATGTTTGGGTGAGGATGAAAGAGGGTGGGGGTAAACAAAGGAGCGTGACAGAAAAGGGGGTTTATAGGAGGTGTTAATTAGGAAAGGGAAGGAACAGATGGATGTGGCAAGGGGTAAAGTGAAAAGGTAAGACATCACGAACTGACACCCAGGTGTGCGCGCGCACATCGGACACTGACTCGCTAGAGAAGACTTCGTTTTCACGAATTGACACGCAAGCATGTAGCGGAAATACCATTCCAAGAATTGAGAAAAACGCTTTAAAAGCTTTGACAGGAATCTACCGTACTCCATCTGTATATACTTGTGGTTTACACAAACATTGAACTGAAAACCTCTAAACTCGTGAAATTAAAGGAAACATGATTTAGGATTTATATTGCATTATTCCTGCTTAAAACAATAAAGTATTATCTTGACAATGATATTTTGTGTCCAGAGACAATTATTTCCCAGATTAAATATGAGAAAAAACTTTTTGAAAATGTTTGTCCAAGCTCATTAACATACAAAAGTGTGTGATGTAGATCGAGGCACATTACAGATTCTGCTGCGCGAGCCGGCCCCATTCATCACGCGTATGCATGTACATGTACGTGTCTGTGCAGAACGGCGAAAATTCTTCGTCCAAAATCTAGGTAAAATATAGTGTTTTTCGGCTATGCCGAAAAGGTGTGTGGCTGCTGGGTGCAGCAAAACAACGAAGGATGGAGTAAGCCTTTATTTATTTCCAACTGATGCGAAATATCGGAGAATTTGGACGGCGAAAGTGAAGGTGACAAGAGCGAAGTGGTCCGGCCCCTAGCAGCTTTTCAGCGTTATGTATATGTAGCGATCACTTTGAGCCGTCGTGTTTCGATACTGGTATTTTCAAATCATGGGATGACCATTAAAATTTGCTAAAGTCCACTGCCATCTTAACAAAGTTCCGAGATGTGAGTAAGGTACAGGCGAAAGCAGTTAAACGGCCCATTCCCAGAGGAGCCTTCGCTAAAAGAGAAAAATCAGGGTAAGTTCGATGTTAGTTGTTGCAACTTACGAAATTGCACGTGTAGACCTAGTGGGCGTATTCGAAACCCCGTTCGCGTGTTGAAGAGATTTTAGACTTGAAATCAAGTCGGTAATTGGACGGTTTTATTATATTCGTCTGGGGTATAGCGCATACCGCTCTATTAGTTGCCAACATGCGTGTGCTTCACTGGCATAATAACATAATATGCCACGCTGTACGACGGCGCCTGCGGACAAAACAGGGCTGTCTAACGACTTGTCCAAGTCTAAAGAGAGTTTCCAAAACGCAAACCGTGTTCACGAACAGGATTTTCACTCCCCACTTACTGGGAAGTAGATGAAGAACGTCAAGAACAAAGATGGCGGATTAAGGCCCTTCCGGAACTTGTGTTCATTTTTGTGAAATTCAGGAAGCTCTCATGCAGTCCAGGGACAGTATAAAATAATTATTAAACAATGGGATCAATGGAGTGGGATTGTCTTCGCCAATTATTATTGTTGTTGCACGATTTCAACTATTTTCGTAAGCTCGTAAATTTTCCTTTCTTTTCATTCGTATTATTAATATTTGCATAAGTAATGAGGATCCTTGACAACATAAACAATACGATGTAAACAATGTATTATAAGTTTGAAAAAAAGTCATTTTGAATTCATGGACGTCCATGATATTATACTGACTAAATACAGATAATATCTTTAAAAACCAAAGAATGACATTTGGAAAGAACTCACAGTGCGTGTCAAATTACACTGGAAACATGTTGCCAGTGAGCATAAAATTAAGAATTTCATGGGATGAGAGTGTTCCTTTTGGAATTAAAATTTCTCAGCTCCCAGAGTTTTAACAACCTGAAAAAATATCGTAGACAACAGACGAAAACCTAAACTATTATACGTATTCAATGGTTGTGTTTTACTCGATGTTTCTTTTCTTTAGTATGAATATATACTTCATTATTTGGCTCCGCACATGATGACTCAGCACCAGGGCTAATCTGCAAGGGCACGCCGTGAAAATGACCATGTTTGCAAGCACTGCTGTAGATAATTAGTATGTAAATTTATTTTAATTTAGCGCATAATTTAGTAGCCCATTAGAACGTATAGGGTGCACACGCTCTTTTGATGCTCCATATTTGGCAACCAGCCTGAGAGAACACGGGTTACCCGAGAACAGGGTTTCGAATACGCCCCTCGTGTATACGATGTACATGCGTCATTTACGGGTCCAGACTATCGAGTCGATCCATGAATTTCGGTGCCTCGGTCTACGTCACGAACAGCGCCCTCAATTTGAGTCTCAACAAATTCCAAAAAGGGGGGGCACAATCTTTGGGCGGCAAATAATCACACTAAAACTTCACTTGAACCAGTTTGGCTTTTAATTCACATTTAATACATATAAATGAATTCATTTATGAAATAAAATGTGATCCGGCCATTTTGAGAGGCATGTTTCCTTTAAGAATGGTTTCAGTTCGTGAAAATGAAAATGTGGTTAGCGCGCGCTCCCCTACTTGGGTGTCAGTTCGTGAAAACGAAAATTACTCTGTTCTGTAAAATACGCGTGCGCCCTGGCACTCACGTGCTAGAGAGTGTCGGTTCGTGGTGTTGGTGACGAATTAGTCATTCCATTTCCTGGATGTTGAGTCCATGTGCTTGAATAGTCAGAGGACGTTTCATTTACACCTTTTTGCTGCTGATGGGAACCGAGTCCTTGCGATGGCCAAGTGATTCTATGCCCTGTAAAATCATATCAGAGACTTCTGACTGGACTTGTGAAAGGACTTGTGAAAGGACTTGTGAAAGGACTTGCAGGGAATCGACTACAACTCTGGAGGGGGATGCTTCCAAGGTGGGGACTTCGGCACGAACAATCACGTCTCGCAGATTACGGGGGAGCCTATAAGCCAATACTGGGTTGTCAGGGATAACGCGGGCAAGGCAATCTGAATTACGGAGAATATGATGGTTGTCATTAGTGATTTTACGAAGAGGAGGGAGACGGTGGTGAAAGGTGGTGACCAAGGGAATCTTGGGGTTGACATTTGCACTGGGGGCCTTTTCCTTGAGAGCAAAATTTCTGGGGAGAGATTTGGCTCTGGCAATAGCACGTTGAATTGACTTGGCGGGAGCTGTGACCCCTGGCAATCAACGTATTCTTCAGTACATGTTCATGATGGGAGAAGCCAGAATCATTAATCCGTCTGAGTGCCTGGCTGAATGCCAATTCCTGTCTTACAGTGCCTAGAGTGACAGCTGGAATGGAGGTACTGGTGGGTGTCTGTCGATGTAGAATACCAGCGGCGGCGATTTCTCGTCAAGGTTAGGGGGGACGGAGAAAAAAAGCGCACAGCCAATAACAACTTTGACGCGCTAGTTGTGCAATGACGTCACCCTTATTGTATTTGTTTAATTTGTTTTATTGTTATCAACCACGAACGAAGTACTATGGGGATGCTAAAAATATGTAAACTTTATACTTACCTCTTGAAATACAAACAACAAATATTGGAGATTACATATCCATCTCTGACCAATACTTTTTCGGAAGAACACACAATCAGTTCCACTGTTATTAGAGAGATCATGTAGGCCTAATCGGAAATTTTGTATTTGGTGTCTCTTGTGTCTCCTGGGAAATTTTTGAAAATGTTAGCTGATGTTTCTGTTTTGGTGCACACTGGTGCATGTAAAAGTCAATGATCCAAGGCAAAATATTTGGGGGGGGGGGGACACTAAGCTTGTGCGGTTTTAGATTAAACCAAAACCGAAAAAAACGCCCAAGTTTGACTCGGTTTAACCGGTTTACCGACTTTGAAAACAAGGGCGCTACCATTTTGTCGCCGCTGGCTTCGAACTCACGTCGAGCGCGCGGAAACACCAGATGCGTTACCCTCCCGCGAACAACATGAACGCCCACCACTCTCTTGTCGATCCTAAACATTATTTCTTTGCGAAGCTACATGTAGCCATCGTTCACGTGACTGGGAACGTAGCGCTGGCTTCCATAATCACGAGCTTTTGTCACGCTAATAGTGGTACATGCAGAGCGGAACCAACGAAGCTGACGATCCCTGCGACCAGGTGGAAAGTAAAAAAAAAAAGGAAAATCCAAGCTGGTATTGGTGTACCGCGGCAGTGTATTACACATGTGAGGGAATTCCCCTGCATGTGCAATGCGAGAATCAGACTCGCCAAGTCGAAGCAGCTTATTTGGTTCAATTGGCTGTTTGTCAATTTTCGTGACGCGTTAATACGTAACGCGATATGAGTGTTTCCAATAGAGTACTAGGTCGAAGTGTAATGAGATTTGTGACGTAGACCGTAGACGCGCACAAGCTCGAGTGTATAGTATAGTAAATCCAGTGGTGTTCGTTTCCGCCGGCCGGCCAGCCCGCTGTACATGCAGCGCATATGTGGCATGTGTATTGTGTGGTGTGCATGTGCAGGCAAGCGCTGTGTCCAGCATGGGCTCGCACTTGCGATGCGTGAAATTAATAAGCCTATCGATTCGGGAAATGTCATTTGCACCTTTATTAAGACAAAGACTGTTCAGTGTTCTTCAGACAAGTACGGTAATCTTTTCTTTGTGGTTTTGGAAGTATTGTTTGACATTTTATTTACTCTGATTTTCTGAAATGAATGAAATATTGTTGCAGACGGTTTTGAGGTTTTTCAAAAATCAAAACCGGACGTGATCGGTTTAATTATAAAACCGGAAAAAACGGTTTTCCGGTAAACCGCACAAGCTTAGGGGACACTGCCATAGCCGTCCCCTCCAGGAAATATCGTTCCACTGACCTGTTCAAAGTTTTGCACTGTTGGATGGCGCAAAAACGAGAGAAAAACGGCGCTCGTTTTCTACCGTCGGGCGGATGATAGCCTTTAGTCAAGGCGTGCGTGGCTACCTGGACGAGTGACGCGCCCCGAATGCCAGCATGTCCGGGGCGCGCCACTCATCCGGGTAGCCACGCGCGCCTTGACTAAAGGCTACAGGACAGTTTTCCAATGATTTCCATCTGGAAATCATTGGAAAAAGATATAAATTTCCACTTTTCTTGACAACGACAGCACACCTGGTGCCATTATTTCACAGGATGATTGAGACTACTATTAACCCTAACGATCCCTATTCAGCCAAACTCCAACACCAGGGATTGTTGGAGTTGAGTACTGTGTACTTCTGATATGGCATGTATAAAGTGTTGGAATATGGCTGGATGAGTACTGTATGTGTGCAGTAACAGTGTTGGATTTTGATTAAGTGGGGAGGGTTGGTTTGTGTGTAGTGCTGTTGCTGGTGGTTTGTGCTTGGTTGATGTATACATAAAAGCCCTGGTGCTGGACTGTGTGTGCATGACTTTGATGTCTGAACAATGGGGTCAGGGTAATTAAAAGGGCAATGATGCATAGTAAAGTGGTTAGCAGATGTGACCAGTAACTAATCTGAGCCCCATAAATAATATACTGCTGCAAACTACTAACCGACTGGATTGACCTGGAATATGCAAATGAATACAATTAGCTGGCCTAACGTTTCGAACTAATGAGCAAGTTCTTTACAATTTTTTTTAAAAAGCACATAAAGTGTTGATCCCTGATGTCCAATATATTAACTCTGAAATTAAATCTCACCTTTGGTAATAGAGTCACAAGCGTGGTCAAATATTTCAGCTAGCTGTAGGTGCCAGTCCCGTTCGGTCTTATAGCGTAGGCACTGCCGACCGTCAACAGAATCACAGGTTTGAAAGAGGAAAATATTCACGCCAGCCAGTGCATATGCACATCTTGGTGCCTATGGATTAAAGAAACCAGCCACATTGCCATGGAGGCAGAACAAAACCTTCGGCCTAGAATTTGTCTGGTTGAAAAGATCATTAAAAGTATAATAAATTACGCGCACGACCTTGCCTCTAAAATGCACATCATTTTTTTACTTGATCATAGCTCTGTCTCCACGTCATACCCGAATATTTTTGCTTTATTTTGGGACATTCTGGGTGAACATGTACCAATTAGTTATCAGTTTCGCCACTGCCTTGTGCACAAACGTTCTTAATATAAAGTAGGCTACTTCACATACATGTACGCTACACAAAAGTCAGTCGTGTTTGCAATTCCGATTTGCTCACAGACTGTATCGATACCAACGTCGCCATAGCAATGATCAACCGGTATTGGAGAGGCCATCTTCAAAATTGGATAGATCAAATTTTTAGGATAGTAACATTGAAGACCATTAATAAAAGACTACTAATTAGGCCCATCAAAAATGGCGCACTGCTAGCCGGCGCGCATCATAGTACGAGTTCTGTTTGCTTAAAGCCAACATAAACGACGAGGTCGCATATGTGTATTGGCCTTTAGACGGTGTCGACCTTTTCAAATGTAGTACAAAAAATTGCCTCTCGATCCATGACAAACTATTGGTGGCGCCGTCTATTGTGAACCGCCCATATTGTTTCTGTTTAACAATGGAATATAAACGAATTTTACCTCTTCGGTTGCAAAAGGAGAATAATACAGGAGTATGATCGTACTAACGAGGTTCAGTATGACACCGAACACCGATATGACGTTGGCATTAATAGTCCGCGGGACCATATCGGCAACTGGCCACCACCAGTATTCTTCCATAACGGGCTCCACCAGGGTTCGCCCAGTCCGAGTGTACTGGTGCTTCTTCAAGTTTTCTATTTCCATCTCCGTCCGACTTCCTTTAGAAAACATCTTCAGGGAAACTGCGAAGAAAAAAAATAAAGGTGTACCTTTTTGTTTTTTAGCAATGCAAAAGTTATGAAATACAAAACAGAAAAACCCACCAACCAGGGCTCGAAATTACCATTGTAGTGCTTGCGCAACGCAAGTGAAAATAACCGAACGCAAGTTATCCTCGACTCAAGCTTGCGTTTTGCGCAAGTTGGAAAAGTACCGGTTTTTGTCTACTGATATTTCACAATGATAACCTGTATGATTTGATTAAAACAATAAGTTTAACAAACGTGTTTTACTGTTGCTTTCCTGTCTGTCTGTCCTCGGTGTCCCGACCCAGCAGCTACTCAAGCGCTCGCACAATCCCTGCATGCAGATCGGAACGAAATCCGTGCAATGTATAGAACGGTGCAGCCGATACAACATGCATACAGCGGCATTCAACTGTTTTCAAATGTACGTAGTCTGTTAAAGCCTGAAAGGATGTATTGCGGCAATAAGCGCACGTGTATAAGGATCACTGTGCAAACCTGCGTCTTGAGAAAAGGCTAGTCAAAAAGACGCATGCGCAGTTATAGTTTCAAAGCCGGGTTGATGAGTGGGCAACACCGTGATTTGTAAGCAAGTGATTTCAATGTATACGACGTTCGTGAACAATTGGAATAAGTGATCTTAATGCAGGTATTAACACGATGCTTGTAAGCACAAATGCCGTTAGAATTTCAGACTTTAGAGTGATTTTGTGTTCTCATAAGAAAGTGGCCAGGAAATGCCTCAAATTGCACCTGTGTGGAGCATCTAGAATCCAAAATTTCCCGGGGCCCCTAAGCGGGCGCCCCGGACCCCACGCCGCAAGGGCTATGCGCTCGCATTGTGTATGCCGCCCTGCTAAAATTTAAGGCCGTGGAGAACACTAAGTGAGATATTTTGATTTACAAAAATTAGCGCAAGTTAAATTTTGTTAGCGCAAGTTGTTTCAAATGCCAACTTGCGGAAAGCGCAAGTAATTTTTTTGGGGAATTTCGAGCCCTGCCAACATTTGGTTATCTAGTAATTCCTTCCTAAATTACAAGTTATTTTCGGCCCGGCAATAATTCATTTCATGCAGGGTATTAGAAGCGCAAAAGCAACCAACAATAAAAGCCTATATTTGCGGGTCGCATTCCTAAAATAAAAAAATAAAAAATGTTTTAATCAAAATACAACATTATCTTAAGTGCTTTATGTATGGGCTTGTATTTCTACGGGTTGGGTCTGGAATGGGCCATTTTTATTTGGACTCCCTAGGTCACTCCCGAGTCAATTTTATGTGAACACTAGCGGGCGCTGTGTAGCAATGCAGGGTGCGTGTGTGTTTACACATGTGGGTTGGTTATTCCTTACGACTGAGGACTTGGGACAATGGGGGATTAGGGATAACAATGAAACCGAGGACTTGGGCCGAGTCCTCGGGAGAATTTCGAACAAACCTTATGGGAGCTGTTCGGAAAAAGTTAAAGTACAAACAGGCGGAACAAAAAAAGGGGTCTATTCATGGTCCTCATAAGTATGGTAAAACACGACTGTATGTGTGCAAAAAAGCGGACACATGTGTTTGTGCGAGTAAATTGTGTGTGACGTAGATTGGTCTTTGTAAAGAGCAATGGTTGTTTGCTTAGTAGGTGTTCCTGTGTATGGAGCGGAAACCATGGGTTGTTGAATATTGGTTTAGATAGTGTGTCCTGTCCTGCATTGTGTGTCCTGTCCTGCATTGTCCTGTCCTGTCCGTTGCCGGTTACATTCACCGGGATGTCTTTTATTGTGAACATAATACTAAAAAATCAAACAGCATGCATGCACCAGCTGCTCTCTAATACAGAAAGAGAGCGATATTTGTAATAGTGGTGGACACGGCTGCAATGAGCTATTCAGATTGTTTGCATTGAAATCGGTGGCATAAACGACAACGTGCAAAGAATCGATACCCAGCACGATAGGCCCTATATGAGACCAAGGGGTACGCCCCTCTTGTTGATACACGCTCAGGACCATTGTTACCTACCCGCCACCACCCCCCCTGCCCGCCCGGATGTGATTTTGTTGTCCCTAAACGAAATTCGGACTTTACTTCTCTTTTAAAAAAATCCTCCGGAGCCACGAATTGGAAAAACAAAATGAATTCGAACGTAATGAAATTTCGGATATTATTTCCCTTCAAAATAATCCTTCAAAGCTGGAAATTAGAAGAAAAAAATTGTTACGTCGAGGATTCGAACCCCCAATCTCCAACCTGAAAACCTTACACCGTATCCACTGAGCCATCGGAATGCTCGGTTGAGAACGAGAATTCATTGCATAAATATGCGTACGTATATTAAAAGTATTATAGAGGGTGCTCAATGATCGGATGACGTTTGGGAAAAATATTGCCCCCCCCCCCCCCCCCCCCCCCCCGGATATCTAAAAAGAATCGACTTTACAGGTCTGGGTGAGTGTGTTTGCTTTACATGTGGGATTCTTTGCTCAAATTTACAGGTGCGACTGTTTAATCCTTTCAGAATACACTACATGTATGCATTCCAGGCTACATAGGCCTAATTTGACCCAGCAGAATCGTAATTGCGAGATATATCTCCATGATTCCATGCGGTTCAATGTACAACTTTTCAAAAGATCACAGCAAATATCCATTTATAACAAGTGAAGGGGATGCTTAATTGCTTATTCATTTTAACAAAAATAGCATTCATGAATAAATCATAAACAGCGCCTCAGATCACGCGCTCCATTCATGATTTTGTTCATTCATGCTTCATATTGCTAAATTATACCCAGCACGATATGGGGCAGAGGAGTGCCCCCCTTTTGTCCCTATACCCTATACACTCTCCAGACTATTGTTACCTTCATTTGTAACACATCCCCCCCCACATCTGAAAAGAATTCCTGAGATTCCGGGAACACAATGACCAACACAAAAGAGGGGTGGGGGGGGGGGGGGGGGGGGGGTCCCTCTGCCCCATATTGTGCATCATATGTGCTCAACACTCTGCCGCCAGATGCTTAGACAGAGTTCACACTGAGCTCATTCACTGCAGAGACATGCGGAAGTGACCATGACCCCTAATAGTACACTGTGTACAAAGCATGGGCAGTTATTCAATGCAGTGTAGTAATCAATGGTAGTTCAACGTGTTGAAGCGAACATACATGAGATGTAATCATACAGTTGGGTGACTGAAACTCTGTATTGGCTTTTGCATGGTATTCTTAGAGTTTTGAGTTACGGGAATTTCCCGTAAAACGTCTCTTCACACAGTAGGGTTGAAGCAAAAACGGTACAAAACGGAAAAAAATACGGGAAGTGCAGAGTAAATTTACGGGAAATTTTTACAGTGTAGGTTGCCATTATTTAACTGCAAATTAACAGAAATGAATAAAGTGGGAACCAGACTAAACGGAAATAAGACCCGATCTAAACGCCGCGCTACTGCCGTGCCGAACTTAATTGAAATGAGCACGGCAAGAGGACGGCAATAGCACGGTAGTTGCTATAAACGTCGCGACAGTCAGTACAACAAACTCAAGATGGCCGCCCACAGCACACGGAGGCGTGTCATTTCTGTTCGTCGCCATTACCATTTTTGATGTGTATAGAGCACGAAGGTTGCACACCAGTAAATAAACTTCCATAGAACCCAATGATAAACATTACGCCAACTTTCGAAATTCAGGAAAAATACAACTTCAAAGGTGTTTGGGACACATCAAATAAAAGTTTATTTCATCATTTTTCAGTTTCTGTTCAATTTTGTGGGGATTAACAGATGACTTTTGGGAGAAATTTCCACGCAAAGATGTTCCCCCTAAAAGTAGTCCTGCAGCTAGCCCATCGCCAGCTTGAAAGATGATGCCTCCCCCCCAGTGCAAAATAGAGCACTTTTAGGGCCCAGTTTTTATCCGAATAGTTTTACAGTAATACAAGCTGGCAGACCCGTACAGCTTCTGGCCTTCTCTTTTACAAGTTCATGGCCCTCAAAATGCTCTTAAACAGCAGACAATTTGAGGGCTTGCAAATCGTGATTTGGCCGGTGTAGGCAATTTTCTGCCAATTTACTGGTCTGAAACCTAAACTTCGGCTCGGGTCATTATCAAGCGCCAAGGCGGTTTTAAACGTATAAGTTTAAAATCGGCCCAGTACTCTCTTAATGTAAAAGAGTGAAAAACTCACTCTCAAAAAGAGTGAATCCCTTCTCAAACCACTCGAAAAGAGTGAATCTCTTATAAAAACCACTCGAAAAGAGTGAAAACCACTCGAAAAGAGTGAAATTTCCACTCTTTCGTGGAGCCATATAAGGGACAACTCTTTTTCGAGTTGTCCCTGATATGGTTCCTTGAAAGAGTGGAAATTTCACTCTTTTCGAGTGGTTTTCACTCTTTTCGAGTGGTTTTTATGAGAGATTCACTCTTTTCGAGTGGTTTGAGAAGGGATTCACTCTTTTTGAGAGTGAGTTTTTCACTCTTTTACATTAAGAGAGTAGCCCTACATATTTATTCCCTTATTAATTTTTTAAATCAAAGAATTTTCCATGGTTTTGTTGTTAAAATATAATGGACAGAGTCCGAAGGGCCGAGAGGGCCAATGTTACAAGCTTTATTATCAATATCAGTATGGGCGTCATGGAAAATTATTGAAAATATGAAACTTTGTCAGTGTATTCTTGCAGATAGACAGAAGTTGAATAGTTTACACAGCGCCCTCAAACGTTCGCGACCTTTGACCGTTCTCCCCCCCCCCCCCCCCCCCGGCCCCCCTCTCTGCCGTTTATCAACTTAAAGGGATACATTGCTTTGGATTTTGCGATTTGGGCTATAAAACTGAAATGGATATGGTTAGGAAGCTTTTTTTAAAGTAGAATATAAAGATTCACATAAACTATCTCTTCAAATTGCGTGGTTTTTGTTTAATTTCGTGACAAATAACGGTCCGCCATTTTGTAGAACCAAATTTTTGACTCCACAAAATGGCGGACCGTGTTTACCAGTCGTTTTTCCAGTCGCATCTGGTTGAAGTACGTTCCGTTGATCCATTTTGATGTACTGTGGCACAGCGCACAGCACTGGCGATATGTGTCGCGAGGTAGAGAATTTATACCTGGCAATCATCTGATACTTTATAGTGATAGGTTAATGGCCACTGGCTGCGGCGCCAGCCTAAAGACTCTTACAGCGTATTTTGCGCATTATTTAGACGGTGGTATTTACTACTGGAAATAAGTCTATGTTTCGCGGGTCAGATGTCAGGGGTCAGCGGCCAATGAACAACTCATTAAAAGATAAGGAACATTTTCAAACAGCAAAATTTCATGACATTTGAAGGCAATGTGTCCCTTTAATGTGCGTTTTGCCTTTTGTTCATTAATTAAAAGTCTTTGCACCTTTGCCTGACAAGCCGGTTTACAGTTGCAGTCTCATATTAAGACATATACATGTACATGATGTATGTTGCTTCTGTTTCATTAAATCCAAGAGTGTGAAACTGTAGTCATGACTGTCATTTATATCTAACGTTAGATATAGTCCGAGTAACTTGGACCCTTTATCGCATTTTTTAACATTTGGACTGATCTGGACATGATCCTACTATCGCCAGATCATGTCCAAATGTTAAAAAAGGCGATAAAGGGTCCAAGTTTATACTCGGACATCCATTCTCCATGGACTACATGGACAGGTTAGATAGCGGTAGCGTATGCCACGGAGACGAGATAAACTGGCACCGTGGGTTCAGTGATTCTCCCACCACTTGATTACCGCAATTTTGCCAATAACTATAGCATAAAAAGACCATAAAATTAATGTCAATGAATAGCTTACCAAGAGTTGCAATCTATCGAAGTAGACTCGGCTTCCAGAGATGTTGCTACTGAGTACTGGCAATTTACCACATGGCGAACTAGCCCGTATTTGCGCTCACTGACGCATGACCTAGACTAGACTTGACCGAGCTCCAGTGTTTGGAAACAAACTACATTTTGAGCTCTCTCCCGGCTGTGTACGCTGCCAAACGTATTATCTCGCCGGCATTCGAAAGTATAATAATTCCTTTTTGCAATGAATATAGTGGCGCTATAATTCTGGTTGTAGAAAGAAGGGCACTTTGTTGTAAACAAAACATGTCTAACAAATAAATTCTGACAATTTCTAAGGAGGTCAAGTCCAATTTTGGCTACTTATCAGAGGGGTCGGCCACTGAATCGAATGGCACACTCGCAAGGCAAGCTAGCTAGCAACGAACAATGACTCGACTCACGCAGAAAAGCGCGATCGGCAAGGTATAAATAAAGCACTTATCCAGAACCACTAAAATGACATGTCATGTATTACTGAAAATGCACTAGGGTGCACCATGGAGGTAGCACCACACTAATTCAAGCTCCATTGACAACAGTGTAAAATCAACAAAGTTCAGGGCCAAATAACCTGTACCCACCCCAGCATCACTGGGGTCTACAAAAACAAATGTCACTTATTGTCTGATCTTTTATCTTTCCTATTCTTTTCTATTTTTGGGGGGTTAGCCAATTACATTTTTTATTATTGACACAAAACAAACCCACCTCCCAAAAAGTCCTATTTCCCAAGCCGATCAACAGCCATTTTTAACATAACATGGCATCCCTCCACTTTCTCGGGCAAATAGGACCCATTTTTCAACAGTAATTTTATCAAGTCTGCACACAGGTGGAAGCCCAGAAACCAGGGAGTTGATGCTGTGCTATGTTTACACAATCCCACAATTTTTGGAGGCACAAACTCTCCTTTTTCAAATTGTTTTTATGTTGATGAGCTGGCGCATAAATTCGGACATGAATTAGTGTAGTGCACCCACTAGGCCTTATTGAATAGGCACAAGGCGCGATGCGCGCGACGGTGTCATTTTGGTGGTTCTGGATAAGTGCTAGACTGGTTCCCGGTCCCTACATTGTCCTTCGGATTTCAAAAGTATACATATGCGGACCGGGAACCAGTCTAGATAAGTGCTTCATTAACCCAACCTCGTTACCATGGGTACGATCTTGCGGCGCCATGTTTTCCCACCATGCCTTGCTCGATCTCATCCTCGACTCCATGGGCGCGTGTGCGTTCCTCCACTAACCCCTGGCCGTGAGGAATACGTTAACGACGCTGACTGGCTATTCGAAATGAATAGTTATGTCTGAAAGCGAACCGCGCGCGTAATCCGAATGTTGAACGCCCTGTGTGCGCTTGCGCTCGCGCCCGCGCCCGCGCCCGCTTTAACATCCTGTTCGTCACGTCACATCAGCAAAACGACTCCGAGCACTTTTTTTCCATTATCAAGACAAGGCCACTAGTCTTGGTGGCTACGATAAACGATATGGATTTTTTCTGGTCGGGAAATTCATGTATTTTATGTTTAAACAGATAAAAAAGGCACACATTATAAATTCGAGTCGAGGCCGGAAATCAATTTTTCCAATCGATAGTAAATTTACTTATTTATCCAGTTCAAGAAAGCAGCTCATTCTCAATGACAGTGTTTTCCGCCGCTGCAGAAGATGCATCGAAAGGTTTGACAAATTTGCGAAAACAGCTGAGAAAAACATTTGGAAAATTACAAAACTGACATCCGGCGATAATGGGCGGAAACGGTCATGACGGTCGTCATACTTTTCCTTCCTCCCGATCCCACCAGGTCGGCTGTTACTACTATTCAGTGCAGTGTTAGATTTAACGTCAGGCGGGAAAAACATTAGGCATCATTATTAGAAGCTAATCGCATCCTTCCAAACGATTGATTCTACAAATAAAACCTTCCTACTAAAAACCACTGCGTCGCGCGTTAAACACATCGACTGCAGTCCTAATTACCATATCCCACTATGTGGGATATGGTAATTACACAATTCCAGGGGTTAAGATCGCGCAAGGCATGGTGGGAAAACATGGCGCCGCAAGATCGTACCCATGGTAACGAGGTTGGGTAATTACACAATTCCAGGGGTTAAGATCGCGCAAGGCATGGTGGGAAAACATGGCGCCGCAAGATCGTACCCATGGTAACGAGGTTGTGCTCGATCTTAACCCCTGGAATTGTGTAATTACCATATCCCACATAGTGGGATATGTTAATTAGGACTGCAGTCGATGTGTTTAACGCGCGACGCAGTGTTTTTAGTAGGAAGGTTATATTTGTAGAATCAATCTTTTGGAAGGATGAGATTAGCTCCTAATGTTTTTCCTGCCCAACGTTAAATATATTAACACTGCACTGAGTATAACAGCCGGCCTGGTGGATCGGGAGGAAGGAAAAGTATGACGACCGTCATGACCGTTTTTGCCGCGCCCATTATCGCTGGATGTCAGTAGTGTCATTTTTCGAATGTTTTGCTCAGCTGTTTTCGCAAATTTGTCAAACCTTTCGATGCATCTTCTGCAGCGGCGGCAAACACTGTCATTGGGAATGAGCTGCTTTCTTGAACTGGATAAAAATGAGTAATTTACTAGCGATTGGAACAATTTTGATTTCCGGCCTCGACTTGAATTATGTGTGCCTTTTGTTTAAACATAAAATACATGTATTTCCTGAACAGAGAAAATCCATATAGTTTATCGTAGCCACCAAGACTAGTGGCCTCGTCTTAATAATGGAAAAAGTGCTCGAACTCGTCGTTTTGCTGATGTGACGTGACGAACAGGATGTTAACGCGGGCGCGAGCGCAGGGCGTTCAACATTCGGATTACGCGCGCGGTTCACTTTCAGCGCATAAATATTTATTTGGAATAGCCAGTCAGCGTCGTTTACGTATTCCTCCCGGCCAGGGGTTAGTGAAGGAACGCACACGCGCCCATGGAGTCGAGGATGTCATTAACCATCCTCGACTCCATGGGCGCGTGTGCGTTCCTTCACTAACCCCTGGCCGTGTGGAATACGTTAACGACGCTGACTGGCTATTCGAAATGAATATTTATGTACTGAAAGTGAACCGCGCGCGTAATCCGAATGTTGAACGCCCCGTGTGCGCTCGCGCCCGCGTTAACATCCTGTTCGTCACGTCACATCAGCAAAACGACTCCGAGCACTTTTTGCCATTATCAAGACAAGGCCACTAGTCTTGGTGGCTACGATAAACGGTATGGATTTTTTTCTGGTCAGGAAATACATGTATTTTATGTTTAAACAGAGATAGAAAAGGCACACATATTATATATTCGAGTCAAGGCCGAAAATCAAAATTGTTCCAATCGATAGTAAATTTACTCATTTATCCAGTTCAAGAAAGCAGCTCATTCTCAATAGACCTTATCGCAAATACTGCCTGGATGAGACGTCACAATGGTTACTACTAGGGACGTGGGAAAGAAACGCGCTCCAAAATCGCTCCCATTTCCTTCCCATAATCCCTTGTGACCATTGTGACGTCTCGACCAGGCGGTATTTGCGATATGGTCTATGACAGTGTTTTCCGCCGCTGCAGAAGATGCATCGAAAGGTTTGACAAATTTGCGAAAACAGCTGAGAAAAACATTTTGAAAATTACACAACTAACATCCGGCGATAATGGGCGGAAACGGTCATGACGGTCGTCATACTTTTCCTTCCTCCCGATCCCACCAGGCCGGCTGTTACTGCTACTCAGTGCAGTGTTAGATTTAACGTCAGGAGGGCAATACATTAGGCATCATTATTAGGAGCTAATCTCATCCTTCCAAAAGATTGATTCTACAAATAAAACCTTCCTACTAAAAACACTGCGTCGCGCGTTAAACACATCGACTGCAGTCCTAATTACCATATCCCACAATCACACCGCGTTCGATTACTTACCCCGCGCTTACTCGTGCAAGCGCGAGCCCGTTCGATTTAGCTCTCGCGTGACTTGTCGCGCTTACTCGGGCCTGGCTCTACTATAACCGACTCGCCGAGCGGGTTAGTAGGGTAAGTATCCCATAAGGCCATGCTAAAAACATGGCTGCCACGTCCGACGATGCGCCAGCGGTGGGAAACTAATTCAAAACAGCGACAAATATGGACATTCGAAGGTAAACAATAACGTAGGCCAACATGTCACAATTTGGTACAGTAATTTTTCAGTATAGACCTACTGATTTTGTAAAACATGGGGAGTGCAGGGACTCCGGTGAAATTGTTTGAGAAAGTCAATGTACAAAAGCAATTTCACCTGTACATATCATGTGTAGGCCTACCCCAGATTTTATGAACTTTGGATACAACCAAATCACATAATTTCATTTGAAAAAGAGATTTGAATATCTGAAAAAAATGGCATTATTGCTGTTGTTTCTAAAGGAAACTTTTGATTTTATTACTTAGCCATGAAGGTGCATGAGTTGTCCCTATAATGTGCCGTTTCAGAAATTGTGTAAACTGATGTGAGCTAATAACTAAGTATTACCATGGAGGTATATACCTCCATGGTATTACTCATTGGACACAAAATAATTAACAGGGTTTATCTTTTATACTAGGAAGAACTTGGCCATACATGTTCTTCCACTTCTGTTTACTGGAAGAAGGAAGGGGAGAGGAGGCCGTATCAGTTTCAGTGAGTCTTCAGGAGCATTCAATGGACTTCCAGAGAGTAAGTACTGTAGGAGTGTAGCTAAATCTTACATCTTTTATTTAATTAAACGAACGGTTCACACTCTAAAATTAAGGCCTGGAACAAAGCATCAACTTTAAGACCTTCATTATGAAACCTTTTGACCCCGGTCAAAATACTTTTTTTTAATGCAAGTCGCCCGTCACAAGACAAATATGACCGGCATAATACTGTGAATGATGCACTGCCATCAACTATATACATGTACAATTAAATATGCAAGTACAGTTTCAGCCATATGCACTAAAAATATGACAACTACAATGCTCTTTGAAGGTAGTGAAATTTTTGCTGGTTATGCCCACAACTTGTTCCTTTCTTAGCCTGCCCATGTACTCAGCTCCAGTTCAGGAAAATTTACTTTTTCCATGTCCTGCCCTGAGCAGCATTGTGAAGCACATTTAAGATCTACACACTCCCCAATATTTTTCAAATGCTAGTGCTAGTTTTTGCTGTAGATCTGTCATTCAGTTGAAATACTGTTTGTAGAGATTGCTGTGCTAGCTTCACTGAATTTGCTCAGTTTGTTTCTATGTTGAAGTCTAAATCATTAAAATGCATATAAGTTCATGCCTACATGGCTATAACACGTTTAGCAAAGAAATGTTTTTTTAAGTTGACTACTTCTTTGTTGTAAATAATTGGGGATGTGGTTTATGTACACAGTATTTATATTGCTTTTTTGTACTTCTTTAGGAAAACATGGACTTGGAACATGGTACTTGACCGTAAGTAAATCGGCCGCCTCAACCATCACCACAATTCTTCGTGATCATGGAGAGGGGGCTATGCAACCATCCCACTTCTTAAAGCACTTGATGTACGTTTCAAGTCCTACTTTGTGTGTAGTCCACAGTATCAGGATAAGTGCGATGGGGCATGGGAGTTCTTAGAATCAGTAGTGTATGGCATCAAGGGCATTGTTAAAAGTAGCACTATCAGAGATTTTAGAGACTTCAGCTCCAGCAAATGTACGCCCATCATAATTGTTTCAGGTAATCTAAAGTTTAATTAATGACCATAAAAAGTTGTAATAAAAACAGTACAAATATGTAAAAAAAGAATTAATAAAAATTAAGTTTGTTGGTCTTTTCATTTTTTTTCGACCTGAAAAATGAAAATTCAACAGTGATCAGACCAGTACAGTACAAGGCAATCTTTATGATTGCCAAGTTCTAAAACATTTCAGTGTAATACTGAATTTTAAGCAGACTGCATTATTGTGGATTTAACATTTTCCAGAAGTTTTTAAGAATCTTCGAATGGTAGTTTGTTGAAGCCAGACAAAAGTTCACATCAAAGTAAAAAGAAATGTTTCCTTGAACAAAACTACATAGACCATATTTCAAATGACCACTGACTTTTTATACAACCCCCAAAAAGAGTCAAAATCTTTTGTCCGACATGTGATGCTAATTAAACTATTCAAGAGACAGAGTTGTATTAAAGAACCTCACTCATAATAAGTAACTGTGTGGTTACATTTGTTTGCTAAGTATTTTATCCATAGACTAAAAAACAAACCTGATAATGTATCTTTTGAGAAAGAAAAACTAGCTTAAAAAGATTAGATTTTCTGTAGTTTTTAGCTTTAACTCCTTTATTCTAATTAATGAGATACATGCAAGTTTTGATGACAAGTCTAGAGCTTTATCCTAAAAGACACTTATTTTTGTGTCACACATGTATATAACCGTTGCACTTTGTGTTTTGCTGTTATTGTTGGAAATCAACACTGAATTATGGACAAACATTACTTCTGAAGTATATTGTAACAAAAAATATTGAATAAAATTGGACAATGATTACTTGGAAATTGTAATAAGTGATTGAGAATAAATATACAGTTATGTTTTGCATTAAATGTTCTTGTTTATGTGTTGATTTATTTCACTTATGATAAACTTATTTAACCTTTTATTAATAAATACCAAATTACCTAAAGATTAAGTAAACTTTTGACATGGTGAAACGGTAAAAAAGAAAACTTAAAATAAAGTTAAATTCTAGTCATTCTACATAGAAACGATGTATTTTTTAACTTCCGAATTTAGTAAAATTTTACCAAATTGTTTTTACCGAGATATTAGGCAAATGTTAGTACCAATTTTTAAAGTAAACATTTTCCAAACTTTTATGAAAAACCTTACCCAACACCTGTTGTGTAAAGTTTTATCTAACTATTAGCAGGTTCGTATGGCACATTGCAATTATGTAAAATTTTACACAACCTGTGTATTTTTTCTGTGAGAGTGTCGCCTTATTTAAAGCCAATCCACTTTAAAATGGGGCTCCGATTCTGTCTGTCCGTCAGTCATGGACACTCCGCCTAACAAGGCAGATTCATGAAAATGTTAAGTTGCTTCAATTCATTTAAATATTATATCACTGGAAAGAGTAAATAAATTAAGGGGTCAATGGTAATGATAGGTTAACCCTATGCTGTGCAAAGCTATGGATTTTTGATTACATTTTTGGTAATTTTGGAGGACAATTTCAGTTAAAATGTTGTGACCATATTACTAAATTACTAAAAAAAATTATTGAAAATTTGAGCCTCAATCATTTCTTATCAATTTGTTATCAAAATAAAAATAATTCTATGAGTCATTTAAAATAGTAACAATTAACAAACGCCAATTATTTGTCAATGATAAATGATCAAAAAATTAAAAACAAATTATAAGTCACGTCCAGCGCTGCTGACAGAAAATTGGGCATAGCAAATAGCGCCACCAGGCGCTAGGCCTACAGAGAAGTTGTCACAAGCCGCGTTGACGTCACTCGAGTGACCCGAGAGCGTTCGTTTACTCTAACATACTGCGCATGTGCAACTTTCCCCGAATTGGAGGCGCGAGTAAGCGCGGGTTAGTAATCGAACACGCTGTATGTGGGATATGGTAATTACACAATTCCAGGGGTTAGGATCGAGCAAGGCATGGTGGGAAAACATGGCGCCGCAAGATCGTGCCCATGGTAACGAGGTTGTTCATTAACCGATCGGCACAACGGCGCAAAGGCCCAAATCTGAGAGCGCCCCCTTTCGTTATATCAGAGCCAGTCTTTTTCGGGGATTGATATTTTTCTGAGCTTTCTGGCAACATTTATCTAGTCTTGGTTCAAGACGTTGTTACGTATATTATACGCGATAACCGGCCGCCGCGAGAGGGCGTTATTACGACAAACTTAATAGCCACGAACCGCCAGTAACAACGTCTTGGGAATCTTGTAGAAGCCGTGTTGTGCGCACGCACATGCTTAGCCTAATGTTGCAGCGCGCATTATGAATACATAAATAAATGCATTATGCATAGATCTAACCCCCGATCTAACCTACCGCCCGAGTGTTAGTATGAAGATAAAAGGTACAGCAGGTCCGTGCTATTTAGATTGTTTGGTAGGGCCGAGGGGAATGAACTAAAAAGTTCCGGAATGATGGAAATATAATAAACAGAAAATCTTAACGGGGCTGAATATGATAATGGTGCTGAGGAGACCTTGTTAGGTGATTTGATTGAGATATAAAATAAAAAAGGCCGTGATGATGATAATAATCAAACAAATAGCTCACGAGGCCCTAGTCTTTACGGCCGGGGAAAACGGAGATTGTCGTACTCTGGTGATTCGATTGTCACACAGTTCACAAAGCTACTGAGACGCACTCTAGATCTCCTGCGGGTTTTCTCCACTGGTGAAACTCGACAAAAATTCAGGCTTATGTTTGCTTTGAGGCTGGACGCGAATCCCCGCCGAGACCCCAGTGATTCCCCTACCTCCGAGTCGACTTCAATTCAACGGACGACTTGTCTCAACGGAAGACTTGTCTCCACGGACGACTTGTCTTCCCATTTGACGCAAAAAGACGGTCGAGTTGTCTCAACGGTCGAGTTGTCTCGAGTCGAGTCGGCCAACGGTCGAGTTGTCCGAGCCCCGACGGTTTATTTCTTGCATGTAACCGTGAGTAATTTCCCGCAGATTACACATCACCCAGGTTGCCTGCCCGGTCCCGCCCGGCACCTTCCTCGTCGTATCTCCCTCGCGTCGATCGTCACAGTTGCAAGACGTCGCATGCGAACACGAGCGGTGAACACTGCAGCCGCTAGCGCATACCGCACCGGCCGGCCGGCCGGCTGCCTGCAATTAATGCAAAGCAGAGCTAGCTAGCAGCTTCGATCGCGAACTTACCAGCGCCCCTTCGGCCAGTAGTATCCCAGCAAACACAAAACGTTCAAAAAACGTTTTGGTTAGGTTCTACTAGGTCACTTACGTCTTTGTCTTAAAAGGACGTTTATAAAAACGCGTATAAAACGTTGCAGATTACGTACAATTCAGAGGTTTTTCCAGGACGTTCCAACAACGTTTTGCGGACGTTAGAAAATGTACCTACATGAAACGGTCTTTTGCGACGTTTGAAAAACGTTTTTCGGACGTCAGAAAATGTACATAAATTGAACGTTCTTCCAGTGACGTTTTAAAAACGTATTTCCCGAACGTTTAAAAAACTTTGAAATCAAACGTACAGAAACTAACACAAAAGGTTTAAAAAACGTTTTGGTTAGTTTCTGTGTAGGTTACTTACGTCTTCGTCTTCATAAACGTTTTTAAAACATGTCTTAAACGTTTCAGTTTACGTATAACTCGGAGGTCTTAAGTACGTTTTTCCAAAACGTTCGCGTAACATTTTTTGGACGTTGCAAAATGTACCAACATTAAACGTTCTTTTGTGACGTTTAAAAACGAATTTTTCTGGACGTACCAACTGACCAATCAGAACTGAGGAAATTATTTTGTGTTCACAAAAGTCATGTTAAATTTTGGTGTTTAGTCCAAAATCACACTTTCTTGACCATAATGTGTAATTATTCAATACATTTTACATAGAAATATGGATTTTTTGCAAACATAGGTGACAAATTGTATTAAATCTCCTTTTGTATTCAAATATTGTAATTGTTCATGGAAAACCATGACTTCATCATGCCAGGAAAAGTTGAATATAAAGGTAACTCACGACAATGCCTAGTTTGTAGTGTGTAGTAGGTTATCGTATTTGTATACATTCGTAGCTTTATATATGGTATCTTTCCATATTAATCCCAGCCAACAAGCTCAAGTGGGGCCCTGTTGGGCCTTCGATGGGCAACTGAGTGGTCCCAATTGGGTTGCCCATATGGGCCCCATACAGTTTTGGCTGATGGGGCCACTTAAAGAAAACATGATTTAGGATTTATATTGCATTATTCCTGCTTAAAACAATAAAGTATTATCTTGACAATGATATTTTGTGTCCAGAGACAATTATTTCCCAGATTAAATATGAGAAAACAATTTTTGAAAATGTTTGTCCAAGCTACTCCGCCCCCTGAGTGGGACCCTCATTAACATAAGTGTGTGACGTAGATCGAGGCACATTACCCATTCATCACGGGTATGCATTGTGTGTACATTGTACGGCGAAAATTCTTCTTCCAAAATCTAAGCAAAATATAGTGTTTTTCGGCCATGCCGACAAGGTGTGTGGCTGCTGGGTGCAGCAAAACAACGACGGGTGGAGTAAGCCTTCATATATTTCCAACTGAAGCGAAATATCGGAGAATTTGGACGGCGAAAGTGAAGGTGACAAGAGCAAAGAGGTCCGGCCCCAGCAGCTTTTCAGCGTTATGTAGCGACCACTTTGAGCCGTCGTGTTTCGATACTGGTATTTTCAAATCCTTTGGGATGACCATTAAAAATATGCTCAAGTCCACTGCCATCCCAACAAAGTTCCCAGATGTGAGTAAGATAAAGGCGAAAGCAGTTAAACGGCCCATTCCCAGAGGAGCCTTCGCTAAAAGGGAGAAAATCAGGGTAAGTTCGATGTTAGTTGTTGTTGCAACTTACGCAATTGCACGTGTAGACCTAGCGTGTGTATACGGGCCGGGTCCAGACTATCGAGTCGATCCATGAATTTCGGTGCCTCGGTCTACGTCACGAACAGCGCCCTCAATTTGAGTCTCAACAAATTTCAAAAAGGGGGGGTAAATTTTTGAGCGGCAAATAATCACACTAAAACTTCGCTTGAACCAGTTTGGCTTTTAATTCACATTTAATACATATAAATGAATTTATTTATGAAATAAAATGTGATCCGGTCAATTTGAGAAGCATGGTTCCTTTAAGGGCTAGCCTAGACCTGCCCAAAAGGGTCCCACATGGGTGTAATAAGTTACTTCTATTTAGTCTGGTTCCCACTCCATTCATTTCTGTAAATTTGCACATACTATCTGGCAACGTAGCTTAATTCCAGTAAAGTTTTTAATACGTCTTTTATGTTCTGGGAAAGTTCTTGGAACGTTCTTAGAACGACACAAAGTTACGTTTTTAAAACGTCCAAAACTGTCCACAAACTTTCGTCCAAAAGACGTTTTTTGAAAACGTCCGCAAAACATAAGAAAACGTTCAGAAAACGTGCCGAAAACGTTAAATGGTTTGCTGGGATAGTACCAGACTATTGTGCAACTTCATGGCAGCTCTTTTTCGTATGTGCGCGTGCTTGAAGAGAAAATGTTCCTCATTTTCATACACAATTGACGCATGCGCACTATTTTCCCCCATTTTTCGGGGGGAGATTTTACAAGATTCCCAAGACGTTGTTACTGGCGGTTCGTGGCTATTAATAGTTTGTCGTGATAACGCCCTCTCGTGGCGGCTGGTTATCGCGTATATTATACGTAACAATGTCTTGAACCAAGACTACATTTATCTCGCGCGCAACGCTCATCTTGCGCTGGCC
Source organism: Hippasteria phrygiana (assembly GCA_037893225.1). NCBI lineage: Eukaryota > Metazoa > Echinodermata > Asteroidea > Valvatida > Goniasteridae > Hippasteria > Hippasteria phrygiana. Next base: position 372,397 of record JAZGUH010000488.1, read on the forward strand.
TGCATCTCGTGTGCAAGATTCGTTTATGGCGCGCCTCATAATTATAAGCTGGAGCGTAGTAGATTTGTGGCGTTTGTTAGGTGTTGGGCTATACAGCCCAACACCTATTGTTATTGTATTGATTATTCTTTTTCCCTATTATTAGGTGTTGGGCTTCAGCCCAAAACCTATTGTTTTTCTATTGATTATTAGGTGTTGGGCTTCAGCCCAAAACCTATTGTTTTTCTATTGATTATTAGGTGTTGGGCTTCAGCCCAAAACCTATTGTTATTGAAAGAATTATTCTTATTTTTATTCTTTTTTTTCTTTTTGCTAGTACTTTCTTCTCCAGAGTTGTTTGGCTACATGCAAACTCATATCAAGTTCGTATTTGGTACATATATGTACATCACATTGAAGATTCCGGAAAATGTGATGACGTCATGATGACGTCATCAGGTATCAAATTACAAGCAATTAAACATTTCTATTTTTAATGTTTGAAAATCGATATAAAATCAACCGTGAAAGACCGGAACTTGATTTTTACGGCAATTGATAGAATAATATTAGATCTTCAATTTTGATCATGCGTGCAAAATCACGTGACCCTTCCTTCCGGTCGAAACCGGAAGTGCCTTATAATTTGAAAGTGAAAAAAGATTTGAACTTGCTTTCAGCGATGTTAGTCCTTGGCCAGACTGAACTTTTCAAAATGTGAGCCGTGACGTCATAAAACATTCGAGCGCCCTCTAGCGGCAGGTTGAATAATGTTCAAAATGAACTTTCAGTCGATGTGTGTGGCGAAGTTTGCGGTAATCACTTTATAATTGATATATATGATGACCTTCATGCAGGCAACAGGTGTGGAAGGGCTCAGATTGATGACGTCATCAGACCGGAAGTTGCAATGAAAAGACCTTTAAACCTTAAAAAATCGCTGAAAAATCAACCGTGACAGATATATTTCAGATTTTTGCTTCAGATGGCACAGTTGACATAGCTCTCGAGCTTTGTGATAATGACGTCACGATGACGTCATCAAGTATCAGATTACAAGCAATCAAAGATTTCTTGATTTAATGTTTGAAAATCAATATAAAATCAACCGAGAGAGATCTGATTTTGCTTTTTACGGGAATTGATGAAATAATCCAGGGTCTTCATTTTTGATATTACGTGCAAAATCACATGACCCTTCCTTCCGGTCCAAACCGGAAGTGCCTTGTAATGTAAAAGTGGAAATAGATTTGAACTTGCTTTCAACGATGTTAGTCTTTGGCGAGGCTGAACTTTTCAAAAATGTGTGCGGTGACGTCATAAAATCTTCGAGCGCCCTCTAGCGGCAGGTTGAAAAATGTTTAAAATTACCTTTCAGTCGATGCGTGTGGCAAAGTTTGCGGTAATCACTTTATAATTGATATATATGATGACCTTCATGCAGGCAACACGTGTGCAAGGGCTCAGATTGATGACGTCATCAGACCGAAAGTTGCAATGAAAAGACCTTTAAACCTTAAAAAATCGCTGAAAAATCAACCGCGACAGATATAATTCAGATTTTTGCTTCAGATGGGACAGTTGACATAGCTCTCGAGCTTTGTGATGATGACGTCACGATGACGTCATCAAGTGTCAGATTACTATAAATCAAAGATTTCTTGATTTAATGTTTGAAAATCAATATCAAATCAACCGAGAGAGATCTGATTTTGCTTTTCACGGGAATTGACAGAATAATCCAGGGTCTTCATTTGATATATTACGTGCAAATTCACATGACCCTTCCTTCCGGTCCAAACCGGAAGTGCCTGATAATTTGAAAGTGAAAGAACTTTCAGTCGATGTGAGTGGCTAAGTTTGAGGTAATCACTTTATAATTGCTGTATATGATGACCTTCATCCAGGCAACACGTATGCGAGGGGTCAGATTGATGACGTCATCAGACCGGAAGTTGCAATGAAAAGACCTTTAAACATTAAACAATTGCTGAAAAATCAACCGCGACAGATATAATTCAGATTGTTGCTTCAGATCCCACAGTTAGCATAGCTCTCGAGCTTTCTGATAATGACGTCATGATGACGTCATGAAGTATCAGATTAAAACCAATCAAAAATGTATAGATTTAATCTTTGAAAATCAATATAGAATGAACCGACAGAGATCTGATTATTCTTTATACAGGAATTGATAGAATATTCCTGGGTCTTCATTTTTTATATAACGTGCAAAATCACATGACCCTTCCTTCCGGTCCAAACCGGAAGTGCCTTATAATTTGAAATTGGTAAAAGATATGAACTTGCTTTCCACGATGTTAGTCTTTGGCAGGTATGTGCTTTTCACAAAAGTGACTAGTGACGTCGCAAACTGCAGATTAACTGCGTTGGTAATGTGCACAGATGTAATAGTGTCATGATGACGTCATCAAGGTAAAATTACAAAAACCTAAAAAATCAACATTTTTGAGAACGTCATGCTCCATGAACTGCAGCACACAAACTTTTCACAATTAGTGATTACATACATGTGGATCTATTATCTTATGTAATCAAACTGAACAAGTCCAACACCGTGTGTTTGTACCACAAACTCTAGTTCTTATTATTCTATTTCTTCTTTTTGCTACCTCTTTCTTCTCCGGAGTTGTTTGGCTACATGCAAACTCATATCAAGTTCATATCTGGTACATATATGTACATCACATTGAAGATTCCGGAAAATGCAATGACGTCATGATGACGTCATCAGGTATCAGATTACAAGCAATTAAACATTTCTATTTTTAATCTTTGAAAATCGATATAAAATCAACCGTGAAAGACCGGAACTTGATTTTTACGGCAATTGATAGGATAATATTAGATCTTCAATTTTGATCAGGCGTGCAAAATCACGTGACCCTTCCTTCCGGTCCAAACAGGAAGTGACTTATAATTTGAAAGTGGAAAAAGATTTGAACTTGCTTTCAGCGATGTTAGTCCTTGGCCAGGCTGAACTTTTCAAAAATGTTAGCAGTGACGTCATAAAATATTCGAGCGCCCTCTAGCGGCAGGTTGAAAAATGTTCAAAATGAACTTTCAGTAGATGTGTGTGGCGAAGTTTGCGGTAATCACTTTATAATTGATATATATGATGACCTTCATGCAGGCAACACGTGTGCGAGGGCTCAGATTGATGACGTCATCAGACCGGAAGTTGCAATGAAAAGACCTTTAAACCTTTAAAAATCGCTGAAAAATCAACCGTGACAGATATATTTCAGATTTTTGCTTCAGATGGCACAGTTGACATAGCTCTCGAGGTTTGTGATAATGACGTCACGATGACGTCATCAAGTATCATATTACAAGCAATCAAAGATTTCTTGATTTAATGTTTGAAAATCAATATAAAATCAACCGAGAGAGATCTGATTTTGCTTTTTACGGGAATTGATGGAATAATGCAGGGTCTTCATTTTTGATATTACGTGCAAAATCACATGACCCTTCCTTCCGGTCCAAACCGGAAGTGCCTTATAATTTAAAAGTGGAAACAGATTTGAACTTGCTTTCAACGGTGTTAGTCTTTGGCCAGGCTGAACTTTTCAAAAATGTGTGCGGTGACGTCATAAAATATTCGAGCGCCCTCTAGCGGCAGGTTGAAAAATGTTTAAAATTAACTTTCAGTCGATGTGTGTGGCAAAGTTTGCGGTAATCACTTTATAATTGATATATATGATGACCTTCATGCAGGCAACACGTGTGCAAGGGCTCAGATTGATGACGTCATCAGACCGAAAGTTGCAATGAAAAGACCTTTAAACATTAAAAAATCGCTGAAAAATCAACCGCGACAGATATAATTCAGATTTTTGCTTCAGATGGCACAGTTGACACAGCTCTCGAGCTTTGTGATAATGACGTCACGATGACGTCATCAAGTATCAGATTACAAGCAATCAAAGATTTCTTGATTTAATGTTTGAAAATCAATATAAAATCAACCGAGAGAGATCTGATTTTGCTTTTTACGGGAATTGATGGAATAATGCAGGGTCTTCATTTTTGATATTACGTGCAAAATCACATGACCCTTCGTTCCGGTCCAAACCGGAAGTGCCTTATAATTTAAAAGTGGAAACAGATTTGAACTTGCTTTCAACGATGTTAGTCTCTGGCTAGGTTGTACTTCACACAAAAAATACCGGTGACGTCATAAAATGTTAGAGCGCCATCTAGCGGCAGGTTGAAACATGTTTAAAATTAATAATCGGCTGATGTGTGTGGCGAAGTTTGGTGAAATCACTTTATAATTGATATATATGATGACCTTTACGCAGGCAACACGTGTGCTAGGGCTTAGATTGATGACATCATCAGACCGGAAGTGACAATGAAAAAACTTTAAAACATTCAAAAATTGCTAAAAAATCAACGGCGACAGATATAATCCAGATTTTTGCTTCAGATAGCAAAGTTAGCATAGCTCTCGAGCTTTCTGGTAATGACGTCACGATGACGTCATCAAGTATCAGATTACAAGCAATCAAAGATTTCTAGATTTAATCTTTGAAAATCAATATAAAATCAACGGAGAGAGATCTGATTTTGCTTTTTACGGGAATTGATGGAATAAACCAGGGTCTTCATTTTTGATATTACGTGCAAAATCACATGACCCTTCCTTCCGGTCCAAACCGGAAGTGCCTTATAATTTGAAAGTGGAAACAGATTTGAACTTGCTTTCAACGATGTTAGTCTTTGGCCAGGCTGAAGTTTTCAAAAATGTGTGCGGTGACGTCATAAAATATTCGAGCGCCCTCTAGCGGCAGGTTAAAAAATGTTTAAAATTAACTTTCAGTCGATGTGTGTGGCAAAAATTGCGGTAATCACTTTATAATTGATATTTGATGATGATCTTCATGCAGGCAACACGTGTGCAAGGGCTCAGATTGATGACGTCATCAGACCGGAAGTTCCAATGAAAAGACCTTTAAACCTTAAAAAATCGCTGAAAAATCAACCGTGACAGATATATTTCAGATTTTTGCTTCAGATAGCACAGTTGACATAGCTCTCGAGCTTTGTAATAATGACGTCACGATGACGTCATCAGGTATCAGATTACAAGCAATCAAAGATTTCTTGATTTAATGTTTGAAAATCAATATAAAATCAACCGAGAGAGATCTGATTTTGCTTTTTACGGGAATTGATAGAATAATCCAGGGTCTTCATTTTTGATATTACGTGCAAAATCACATGACCCTTTCTTCCGGTCAAAACCGGAAGTGCCTTATAATTTATAAGTGGAAACAGATTTGAACTTGCTTTCAACGATGTTAGTCTTTGGCCAGGCTGAACTTTTCAAAAATGTGTGCGGTGACGTCATAAAATCTTCGAGCGCCCTCTAGCGGCAGGTTGAAAAATGTTTAAAATTACCTTTCAGTCGATGTGTGTGGCAAAGTTTGCGGTAATCACTTTATAATTGATATATATGATGACCTTCATGCAGGCAACACGTGTGCAAGGGCTCAGATTGATGACGTCATCAGACCGAAAGTTGCAATGAAAAGACCTTTAAACCTTAAAAAATCGCTGAAAAATCAACCGCGACAGATATAATTCAGATTTTTGCTTCAGATGGGACAGTTGACATAGCTCTCGAGCTTTGTGATAATGACGTCACGATGACTTCATCAAGTGTCAGATTACTATAAATCAAAGATTTCTTGATTTAATGTTTGAAAATCAATATCAAATCAACCGAGAGAGATCTGATTTTGCTTTTTACGGGAATTGACAGAATAATCCAGGGTCTTCATTTGATATATTACGTGCAAATTCACATGACCCTTCCTTCCGGTCCAAACCGGAAGTGCCTTATAATTTGAAAGTGAAAGAACTTTCAGTCGATGTGAGTGGCGAAGTTTGAGGTAATCACTTTATAATTGCTATATATGATGACCTTCATCCAGGCAACACGTATGCGAGGGCGCAGATTGATGACGTCATCAGACCGGAAGTTGCAATGAAAAGACCTTTAAACATTAAAAAATTGCTGAAAAATCAACCGCGACAGATATAATTCAGATTTTTGCTTCAGATCCCACAGTTAGCATAGCTCTCGAGCTTTCTGATATTGACGTCAAGATGACGTCAATCAAAAATGTATAGATTTAATCTTTGAAAATCAATATAGAATGAACCGACAGAGATCTGATTATTCTATAAACAGGAATTGATAGAATATTCCTGGGTCTTCATTTTTTATATTACGTGCAAAATCACATGACCCTTCCTTCCTGTCCAAACCGGAAGTGCCTTATAATTCGAAATTGGTAAAAGATATGAACTTGCTTTCCACGATGTTAGTCTTTGGCAGGTATGTGCTTTTCACAAAAGTGACCAGTGACGTCGCAAACTGCAGATTAACTGCGTTGGTAATGTGCACAGATGTAATAGTGTCATGATGACGTCATCAAGGTCAAATTACAAAAACCTAAAAAATCAACATTTTTGAGAACGTCATGCTTCATGAACCGCAGCACACAAAGTTTTCACAATTAGTGATTACATAAATGTGGATCTATTCTCTTATGTAATCAAACTGAACAAGTCCAACACCGTGTGTTTGTACCACAAACTCTAGTTATTCTATTTCTTCTTTTTGCTACCTCTTTCTTCTCCGGAGTTGTTTGGCTACATGCAAACTCATATCAAGTTCATATCTGGTACATATATGTACATCACATTGAAGATTCCGGAAAATGCAATGACGTCATGATGACGTCATCAGGTATCAGATTACAAGCAATTAAACATTTCTATTTTTAATCTTTGAAAATCGATATAAAATCAACCGTGAAAGACCGGAACTTGATTTTTACGGCAATTGATAGGATAATATTAGATCTTCAATTTTGATCAGGCGTGCAAAATCACGTGACCCTTCCTTCCGGTCCAAACAGGAAGTGACTTATAATTTGAAAGTGGAAAAAGATTTGAACTTGCTTTCAGCGATGTTAGTCCTTGGCCAGGCTGAACTTTTCAAAAATGTTAGCAGTGACGTCATAAAATATTCGAGCGCCCTCTAGCGGCAGGTTGAAAAATGTTCAAAATGAACTTTCAGTAGATGTGTGTGGCGAAGTTTGCGGTAATCACTTTATAATTGATATATATGATGACCTTCATGCAGGCAACACGTGTGCGAGGGCTCAGATTGATGACGTCATCAGACCGGAAGTTGCAATGAAAAGACCTTTAAACCTTTAAAAATCGCTGAAAAATCAACCGTGACAGATATATTTCAGATTTTTGCTTCAGATGGCACAGTTGACATAGCTCTCGAGGTTTGTGATAATGACGTCACGATGACGTCATCAAGTATCATATTACAAGCAATCAAAGATTTCTTGATTTAATGTTTGAAAATCAATATAAAATCAACCGAGAGAGATCTGATTTTGCTTTTTACGGGAATTGATGGAATAATGCAGGGTCTTCATTTTTGATATTACGTGCAAAATCACATGACCCTTCCTTCCGGTCCAAACCGGAAGTGCCTTATAATTTAAAAGTGGAAACAGATTTGAACTTGCTTTCAACGGTGTTAGTCTTTGGCCAGGCTGAACTTTTCAAAAATGTGTGCGGTGACGTCATAAAATATTCGAGCGCCCTCTAGCGGCAGGTTGAAAAATGTTTAAAATTAACTTTCAGTCGATGTGTGTGGCAAAGTTTGCGGTAATCACTTTATAATTGATATATATGATGACCTTCATGCAGGCAACACGTGTGCAAGGGCTCAGATTGATGACGTCATCAGACCGAAAGTTGCAATGAAAAGACCTTTAAACATTAAAAAATCGCTGAAAAATCAACCGCGACAGATATAATTCAGATTTTTGCTTCAGATGGCACAGTTGACACAGCTCTCGAGCTTTGTGATAATGACGTCACGATGACGTCATCAAGTATCAGATTACAAGCAATCAAAGATTTCTTGATTTAATGTTTGAAAATCAATATAAAATCAACCGAGAGAGATCTGATTTTGCTTTTTACGGGAATTGATGGAATAATGCAGGGTCTTCATTTTTGATATTACGTGCAAAATCACATGACCCTTCGTTCCGGTCCAAACCGGAAGTGCCTTATAATTTAAAAGTGGAAACAGATTTGAACTTGCTTTCAACGATGTTAGTCTCTGGCTAGGTTGTACTTCACACAAAAAATACCGGTGACGTCATAAAATGTTAGAGCGCCATCTAGCGGCAGGTTGAAACATGTTTAAAATTAATAATCGGCTGATGTGTGTGGCGAAGTTTGGTGAAATCACTTTATAATTGATATATATGATGACCTTTACGCAGGCAACACGTGTGCTAGGGCTTAGATTGATGACATCATCAGACCGGAAGTGACAATGAAAAAACTTTAAAACATTCAAAAATTGCTAAAAAATCAACGGCGACAGATATAATCCAGATTTTTGCTTCAGATAGCAAAGTTAGCATAGCTCTCGAGCTTTCTGGTAATGACGTCACGATGACGTCATCAAGTATCAGATTACAAGCAATCAAAGATTTCTAGATTTAATCTTTGAAAATCAATATAAAATCAACGGAGAGAGATCTGATTTTGCTTTTTACGGGAATTGATGGAATAAACCAGGGTCTTCATTTTTGATATTACGTGCAAAATCACATGACCCTTCCTTCCGGTCCAAACCGGAAGTGCCTTATAATTTGAAAGTGGAAACAGATTTGAACTTGCTTTCAACGATGTTAGTCTTTGGCCAGGCTGAAGTTTTCAAAAATGTGTGCGGTGACGTCATAAAATATTCGAGCGCCCTCTAGCGGCAGGTTAAAAAATGTTTAAAATTAACTTTCAGTCGATGTGTGTGGCAAAAATTGCGGTAATCACTTTATAATTGATATTTGATGATGATCTTCATGCAGGCAACACGTGTGCAAGGGCTCAGATTGATGACGTCATCAGACCGGAAGTTCCAATGAAAAGACCTTTAAACCTTAAAAAATCGCTGAAAAATCAACCGTGACAGATATATTTCAGATTTTTGCTTCAGATAGCACAGTTGACATAGCTCTCGAGCTTTGTAATAATGACGTCACGATGACGTCATCAGGTATCAGATTACAAGCAATCAAAGATTTCTTGATTTAATGTTTGAAAATCAATATAAAATCAACCGAGAGAGATCTGATTTTGCTTTTTACGGGAATTGATAGAATAATCCAGGGTCTTCATTTTTGATATTACGTGCAAAATCACATGACCCTTTCTTCCGGTCAAAACCGGAAGTGCCTTATAATTTATAAGTGGAAACAGATTTGAACTTGCTTTCAACGATGTTAGTCTTTGGCCAGGCTGAACTTTTCAAAAATGTGTGCGGTGACGTCATAAAATCTTCGAGCGCCCTCTAGCGGCAGGTTGAAAAATGTTTAAAATTACCTTTCAGTCGATGTGTGTGGCAAAGTTTGCGGTAATCACTTTATAATTGATATATATGATGACCTTCATGCAGGCAACACGTGTGCAAGGGCTCAGATTGATGACGTCATCAGACCGAAAGTTGCAATGAAAAGACCTTTAAACCTTAAAAAATCGCTGAAAAATCAACCGCGACAGATATAATTCAGATTTTTGCTTCAGATGGGACAGTTGACATAGCTCTCGAGCTTTGTGATAATGACGTCACGATGACTTCATCAAGTGTCAGATTACTATAAATCAAAGATTTCTTGATTTAATGTTTGAAAATCAATATCAAATCAACCGAGAGAGATCTGATTTTGCTTTTTACGGGAATTGACAGAATAATCCAGGGTCTTCATTTGATATATTACGTGCAAATTCACATGACCCTTCCTTCCGGTCCAAACCGGAAGTGCCTTATAATTTGAAAGTGAAAGAACTTTCAGTCGATGTGAGTGGCGAAGTTTGAGGTAATCACTTTATAATTGCTATATATGATGACCTTCATCCAGGCAACACGTATGCGAGGGCGCAGATTGATGACGTCATCAGACCGGAAGTTGCAATGAAAAGACCTTTAAACATTAAAAAATTGCTGAAAAATCAACCGCGACAGATATAATTCAGATTTTTGCTTCAGATCCCACAGTTAGCATAGCTCTCGAGCTTTCTGATATTGACGTCAAGATGACGTCAATCAAAAATGTATAGATTTAATCTTTGAAAATCAATATAGAATGAACCGACAGAGATCTGATTATTCTATAAACAGGAATTGATAGAATATTCCTGGGTCTTCATTTTTTATATTACGTGCAAAATCACATGACCCTTCCTTCCTGTCCAAACCGGAAGTGCCTTATAATTCGAAATTGGTAAAAGATATGAACTTGCTTTCCACGATGTTAGTCTTTGGCAGGTATGTGCTTTTCACAAAAGTGACCAGTGACGTCGCAAACTGCAGATTAACTGCGTTGGTAATGTGCACAGATGTAATAGTGTCATGATGACGTCATCAAGGTCAAATTACAAAAACCTAAAAAATCAACATTTTTGAGAACGTCATGCTTCATGAACCGCAGCACACAAAGTTTTCACAATTAGTGATTACATAAATGTGGATCTATTCTCTTATGTAATCAAACTGAACAAGTCCAACACCGTGTGTTTGTACCACAAACTCTAGTTATTCTATTTCTTCTTTTTGCTACCTCTTTCTTCTCCGGAGTTGTTTGGCTACATGCAAACTCATATCAAGTTCATATCTGGTACATATATGTACATCACATTGAAGATTCCGGAAAATGCAATGACGTCATGATGACGTCATCAGGTATCAGATTACAAGCAATTAAACATTTCTATTTTTAATCTTTGAAAATCGATATAAAATCAACCGTGAAAGACCGGAACTTGATTTTTACGGCAATTGATAGGATAATATTAGATCTTCAATTTTGATCAGGCGTGCAAAATCACGTGACCCTTCCTTCCGGTCCAAACAGGAAGTGACTTATAATTTGAAAGTGGAAAAAGATTTGAACTTGCTTTCAGCGATGTTAGTCCTTGGCCAGGCTGAACTTTTCAAAAATGTTAGCAGTGACGTCATAAAATATTCGAGCGCCCTCTAGCGGCAGGTTGAAAAATGTTCAAAATGAACTTTCAGTCGATGTGTGTGGCGAAGTTTGCGGTAATCACTTTATAATTGATATATATGATGACCTTCATGCAGGCAATACGTGTGCGAGGGCTCAGATTGATGACGTCATCAGACCGGAAGTTGCAATGAAAAGACCTTTAAACCTTTAAAAATCGCTGAAAAATCAACCGTGACAGATATATTTCAGATTTTTGCTTCAGATGGCACAGTTGACATAGCTCTCGAGGTTTGTGATAATGACGTCACGATGACGTCATCAAGTATCATATTACAAGCAATCAAAGATTTCTTGATTTAATGTTTGAAAATCAATATAAAATCAACCGAGAGAGATCTGATTTTGCTTTTTACGGGAATTGATGGAATAATGCAGGGTCTTCATTTTTTATATTACGTGCAAAATCACATGACCCTTCCTTCCGGTCCAAACCGGAAGTGCCTTATAATTTGAAAGTGGAAACAGATTTGAACTTGCTTTCAACGATGTTAGTCTTTGGCCAGGCTGAAGTTTTCAAAAATGTGTGCGGTGACGTCATAAAATATTCGAGCGCCCTCTAGCGGCAGGTTAAAAAAATTTTAAAATTAACTTTCAGTCGATGTGTGTGGCAAAAATTGCGGTAATCACTTTATAATTGATATTTGATGATGATCTTCATGCAGGCAACACGTGTGCAAGGGCTCAGATTGATGACGTCATCAGACCGGAAGTTCCAATGAAAAGACCTTTAAACCTTAAAAAATCGCTGAAAAATCAACCGTGACAGATATATTTCAGATTTTTGCTTCAGATAGCACAGTTGACATAGCTCTCGAGCTTTGTAATAATGACGTCACGATGACGTCATCAGGTATCAGATTACAAGCAATCAAAGATTTCTTGATTTAATGTTTGAAAATCAATATAAAATCAACCGAGAGAGATCTGATTTTGCTTTTTACGGGAATTGATAGAATAATCCAGGGTCTTCATTTTTGATATTACGTGCAAAATCACATGACCCTTTCTTCCGGTCAAAACCGGAAGTGCCTTATAATTTATAAGTGGAAACAGATTTGAACTTGCTTTCAACGATGTTAGTCTTTGGCCAGGCTGAACTTTTCAAAAATGTGTGCGGTGACGTCATAAAATCTTCGAGCGCCCTCTAGCGGCAGGTTGAAAAATGTTTAAAATTACCTTTCAGTCGATGTGTGTGGGAAAGTTTGCGGTAATCACTTTATAATTGATATATATGATGACCTTCATGCAGGCAACACGTGTGCAAGGGCTCAGATTGATGACGTCATCAGACCGAAAGTTGCAATGAAAAGACCTTTAAACCTTAAAAAATCGCTGAAAAATCAACCGCGACAGATATAATTCAGATTTTTGCTTCAGATGGGACAGTTGACATAGCTCTCGAGCTTTGTGATAATGACGTCACGATGACTTCATCAAGTGTCAGATTACTATAAATCAAAGATTTCTTGATTTAATGTTTGAAAATCAATATCAAATCAACCGAGAGAGATCTGATTTTGCTTTTTACGGGAATTGACAGAATAATCCAGGGTCTTCATTTGATATATTACGTGCAAATTCACATGACCCTTCCTTCCGGTCCAAACCGGAAGTGCCTTATAATTTGAAAGTGAAAGAACTTTCAGTCGATGTGAGTGGCGAAGTTTGAGGTAATCACTTTATAATTGCTATATATGATGACCTTCATCCAGGCAACACGTATGCAAGGGCGCAGATTGATGACGTCATCAGACCGGAAGTTGCAATGAAAAGACCTTTAAACATTAAAAAATTGCTGAAAAATCAACCGCGACAGATATAATTCAGTTTTTTGCTTGAGATCCCACAGTTAGCATAGCTCTCGAGCTTTCTGATATTGACGTCAAGATGACGTCATGAAGTATCAGATTAAAACCAATCAAAAATGTATAGATTTAATCTTTGAAAATCAATATAGAATGAACCGACAGAGATCTGATTATTCTATCAACAGGAATTGATAGAATATTCCTGGGTCTTCATTTTTTATATTACGTGCAAAATCACATGACCCTTCCTTCCGGTCCAAACCGGAAGTGCCTTATAATTTGAAATTGGTAAAAGATATGAACTTGCTTTCCACGATGTTAGTCTTTGGCAGGTATGTGCTTTTCACAAAAGTGACCAGTGACGTCGCAAACTGCAGATTAACTGCGTTGGTAATGTGCACAGATGTAATAGTGTCATGATGACGTCATCAAGGTCAAATTACAAAAACCTAAAAAATCAGCATTTTTGAGAACGTCATGCTTCATGAACTGCAGCACACAAAGTTTTCACAATTAGTGATTACATAAATGTGGATCTATTCTCTTATGTAATCAAACTGAACAAGTCCAACACCGTGTGTTTGTAGCACAAACTCTAGTTAGGTGTTGGGCTTCAGCCCAAAACCTATTGTTTTTCTATTGATTATTCTTATTATTAGGTGTTGGGCTTCAGCCCAAAACCTATTGTTTTTCTATTGATTATTCTTATTATTAGGTGTTGGGCTATACAGCCCAACACCTATTGTTATTGTTCGGATTATTCTTATTTATTATTATTCTTACTTTTTCTAGCTCTTTTTTTCCTGAATGTTTTGGCCACATGCAAACTCGTATCAAGTTCAAACCTCACATATGCTTGCACACTGTATTGAAGATGTATAAAAATGTAATGACGTCATGATGACGTCATCATGTATCAGATTACAAGCAATCTAAGATTTCTAGATTTAATCTTTGAAAATCAATATAAAATCAACCGTAACAGACCTGAACTTGATTTTTACGGCAATTGATATGATAAATATGGGTCTTCATTTTTTGTCATGCGTGCAAAATCACGTGACCCTTCCTTCCGGTCCAAACCGGAAGTGCCCTATCATTTGAAAGTGGAAAAAGATTTAAACTTCCTTTCAACGATGTTAGTCTTTGGCCAGGCTGAACGTTTCAAAAATTTGTGCGGTGACGTCATAAAATATTCGAGCGCCCTCTAGCGGCAGGTTTAAAAATGTTCAAAATGAACTTTCAGTTGATGTGTGTGGCGAAGTTTGCGGTAATCACTTTATAATTGATATGTATGATGACCTTCATGCAGGCAACACGTGTGCGAGGGCTCAGATTGATGACGTCATCAAACCGGAAGTGACAATGAAAAGACTTTGAAACCTTCAAAAATTGCTGAAAAATCAACCGCGAGAGATATAATCCAGATTTTTGCTTTAGATAGGACAGTTGACATAGCTCTCGAGCTTTTTGATAATGACGTCACGATGACGTCATCAAGTATAAGATTACAAGCAATCAAAGATTTCTAGATTTAATCTTTGAAAATCAATATAAAATCAACCGTTAGAGATCTGATTTTGCTTTTTACGGGAATTGATGGAATAATCCAGGGTCTTCATTTTTTATATTATGTGCAAAATCACATGACCTTTCCTTCCGGTCCAAACCGGAAGTGCCTTATAATTTAAAAGTGGGGAAAGATGTTAACTTGCTTTCAACGATGTTAGTCTCTGGCTAGGTTGTACTTCACACAAAAATTACCGGTGACGTCATAAAATGTTAGAGCGCCCTCTAGCGGCAGGTTGAAAAATGTTTAAAATGAATAATCGGATGACGTGTGCGGCGAAGTTGGCTGAAATCACTTTATAATAATGTAGATAATCAGCTTCATGCTAAGAACAAGTTGTGGGGGAGAAAGATTGACGACGTCACCAGACCGGAAGTTACAATGAAAAGACCTTTAAACCTTAAAGGCTGAAAAATCAACCGCGATAGCTATAATCCACATTTTTGCTTATGATGACATTGCTCTCGGGCTTGCTGATAATGACATCACGATGACGTAATCAAGTATCAGATGACAAGCAATCAAAGATTTCTAGACTTAACTTCAAAAATCAACATAAAATCAACCGTGAGAGACCTGAATTTGACTTTAGTGGGAATTGATAGAATATATCCAGGGTTTATTATCATTTCCTTCCAGTTCAAACAGGAAGTGCCTGATATAATTTGAAATTGGAGAAAGATGCGAAATTTCTTTCAACGATGTTAATATTACCTGTGACGTTATGAAATATTCGAATGTTCTCTAGCGGCGGGTTGAAAAGAAAAATCTCCAAAATGCATTTTCAGTCAATGTCTGTGGCAATGTTCACTTCATGACTTATATATATGATGACCCCGGACAGGCCTAGATGTTTACTTCAAATGGCAAAGAAAAAGTAGGTCTCAAACGTCTTTGTGTTTCTTCGCAATCTGCTAACTAAAACATTCCCTACGGCACCCCTGAAATGTTACTTCGACCACCCGCCAACTCCCATATAACGTGTATTAGCGCCGTGCCTTGCAGAAAACAAATACTTAAAAGAGGGCGCTAGGCCGACCTAACGGTCCCGGACCGCACGCATTCAGTTAAGTTAAGTTCGGGACCGTTAGATCGGTCTAGCGCCCTCTCGAGTTTTTCCCAAGAGGCTGTTGAGGGAATGGAATGGGACGTGATGCAATAACAATTTGCTGATTTGGGAGCAAGCCGTATATTTCCCATATATTGTTGATCTCCATGGTGACGTTATGAAATATTCGAATGTTCTCTAGCGGCGGGTTGAAAAGAAAAATCTCCAAAATGCATTTTCAGTCAATGTCTGTGGCAATGTTCACTTCATGACTTATATATATGATGACCCCCGGACAGGCCTAGATGTTTACTTCAAATGGGAAAGAAAAAGTAGGTCTCAAACGTCTTTGTGTTTCTTCGCAATCTGCTAACTAAAACATTCCCTACGGCACCCTTGAAATGTTACTTCGACCACCAGCCAACTCCCATATAACGTGCATTAGCGTCGTGCCTTGCAGAAAACAAATACTCAAAAGAGGGCGCTAGGCCGACCTAACGGTCCCGGACCGCACGCATTCAGTTAAGTTAAGTTCGGGACCGTTAGATCGGTCTAGCGCCCTCTCGAGTTTCCGCACGCGTTCAGTTAAGTTAAGTTCCGGACCGTTAGACCGGTCTAGCGCCCTCTCGAGTTTTTCCCATGAGGCTGTTGAGGGAATGGAATGGGACGTGATGCAATAACAATTTGCTGATTTGGGAGAATCAACCGCGAGAGATATAATTCAGATTTTTGCTTCACATAGCACAGTTAACATCGCTCTCGATCTTTCTGATAATGACTTAATTCACGCTGACGTTATCTGCTTTCAGATCAAAGATTTCTAGATTTAATCTTTGAAAATCAATATAATATCAACCGTGAGAGATCTGTTTTGCTTTTTACGTGAATTGATAGAATAATCCAGGGTCTTTGATATTACGTGCAAAATCACGTGACCCTTCCTTCTGTTGGAAACCGGAAGTGCCTTATAATTTGACATTAGAGAAAGATGTAAAATTCGAAATATTTAGCCGCACTCTTGCGGCAGGTTGAAAAATCTCCAAAATGCATGTTCAGTCAATGTCTGTGGTGAAGTTTGCGATTTTCACTTCATGAGTTATATGATGACCCTCGGGCAGACAACACGTGTGTGCATGATCAGATTGATGACGTCATCAGGCTGGAAATAGCAATGAAAAGAGCCTTTCTCATTTCAAAAATTCTGAAAAATCAACCCTAACAGCTATAGCCTTCATGTCTATTTCAAATGGTAGAGAAAAGTAGGTCATAAACTTCCTTGTATTTCTTGGCAATCAGCGAACTTGAAAAATTCCCTTTGGCACCCTTGGAATGTCACTTCGACCACCCACCAACTCCCTCATAAAACGTGCTTTAGCGTAGTGCCTCGTGGAAAAAATATTCAAGAGAGGGCGCCAGACCAACCTAACGGTCCCGAACTGTACGCGTGCAGTTGGGGACCGTTAGGTCGGTCCACCACCTACATCTGGGTATTTTTTTCTGATCAGGCTGTTGAGGGTAGCATTGGAATGGGACGTGATGCTACAAGAAAATTCATTTGCTGATTGGGTAGCAAGCCGTACATTCCCCATAATTGTTGATCTCCATCTCTGGCTCCGCCAGTGTCAATAATAGCCTCATCATATTGTTGAATATTTCTATGAATTATTTTTCTTCTTGTCTTTCTTTATTCCCCAGAACTGTATAACAACATGCTACTTCATATCAAATTTAAACTTGTTACATTTAATTCATACACACTCTATTGAAGATGTGCAAAAATGTAATGACGTCATGATGTGTCAATTTACAAGCAGAAGTATGATATTTCAGGTTTTTATAATGTGAACATCAGATAGATCTAATGTACATCGAAATTGTTGGTGTTTATTATTTGACCTCTACGTCTGGGATCATCGGAAGCTCAAAGTCAACGGATGGTACAGGGACAGCAATTCACGGATCAGTAACATGAATACAAACATATCCGGACGTACATGGCAGAAACAAAGTAGATTTAAAACTTCCTTGTATTTATTGGTAATCAGCGAACTTAAACATTCCCTATGGAAAAACAAAATAGAAAAGTCGAAAAAATTATTTTACAAAAACGTTAAATCTGTTTTTTCTGCTATTCTCCCTTACAATGTCACTTCGACCATCCGCCAACCCCTCATAGAACGTGCGTAAGCGTCGTGCAGTTCGGGACCGTTAGGTCGGTCTAGCGCCCTCCCTTTCGTATTTTTCGATGAAGCTGTTGAGGTCAGCATTGCAATGTGACGTTATGTTATGAGAAATTAATTTGCTGATTGGTGAGAAAGCCGTACATTTCACATACCGGTGATCCCCGTCCGGGGCTCCACAAGTGTCAATAACACCCTCATCATTATATGTCATGTGATTATTATTCTATGAATTATACCTGTTAAAGTACCCTCAAGGAGACACTTTGTCATCATTTTTTATACCTTAGGGAGACAAATGACATACTTGTACATGTATATACATACATACTCTGTTGAAGATGTTCACAAATGCAATGACGTCATGATGACGTCATCAGGTGTCAAATTACAAGCCAAAAAGCACAAAATCAAGCAAATTTTTGAAACGTCATATGTCATGAGGTACAAAACACAAGGTTTTCATATTTGCCGATTAGATGTTAGTCTCCGGTAAGACTGTGCTTTTCAAAAAATGTTACCAGTGACGTCATAAAATACTCGAGCGCCCTCTAACATGGCCTCAATCCGTCATCCGACTCACAACAAAATAATCAAAAACCAATCCGTTTTATTGGGTATAGTTCACTGCACATTCATTCTGTGCTTCTTTCGATTGTTGAAATCAAAATAAACCACATATGCATCTTTTCTCCAATGTATTTCAGTGTCGAACAGTCTACCAGACGTCACTGTTGGTGACCCCACGACAGCAGGAAGCAAGGCCTTCTGCTCAAGAGTACACAATTTGCTTTAAAATAATTACTCTGGTGTTTTCATGTTTCTTTTCCTAATCACTTCTTTCAACAAATGTACGTCTTAATACTGTACTTTCCTTATCCATAAATATACAAAAAACAGACAAAGCCAAACACCTAGTGTTTGTAACAACAAACTCTAGCTCTAGTTCTATTTCTTCTTTTTGCTACCTCTTTCTTCTCCGGAGTTGTTTGGCTACATGCAAACTCATATCAAGTTCATATCTGGTACATATATGTACATCACATTGAAGATTCCGGAAAATGCAATGACGTCATGATGACGTCATCAGGTATCAGATTACAAGCAATTAAACATTTCTATTTTTAATCTTTGAAAATCGATATAAAATCAACCGTGAAAGACCGGAACTTGATTTTTACGGCAATTGATAGGATAATATTAGATCTTCAATTTTGATCGGGCGTGCAAAATCACGTGACCCTTCCTTCCGGTCCAAACAGGAAGTGACTTATAATTTGAAAGTGGAAAAAGATTTGAACTTGCTTTCAGCGATGTTAGTCCTTGGCCAGGCTGAACTTTTCAAAAATGTTAGCAGTGACGTCATAAAATATTCGAGCGCCCTCTAGCGGCAGGTTGAAAAATGTTCAAAATGAACTTTCAGTCGATGTGTGTGGCGAAGTTTGCGGTAATCACTTTATAATTGATATATATGATGACCTTCATGCAGGCAACACGTGTGCGAGGGCTCAGATTGATGACGTCATCAGACCGGAAGTTGCAATGAAAAGACCTTTAAACCTTTAAAAATCGCTGAAAAATCAACCGTGACAGATATATTTCAGATTTTTGCTTCAGATGGCACAGTTGACATAGCTCTCGAGGTTTGTGATAATGACGTCACGATGACGTCATCAAGTATCATATTACAAGCAATCAAAGATTTCTTGATTTAATGTTTGAAAATCAATATAAAATCAACCGAGAGAGATCTGATTTTGCTTTTTACGGGAATTGATGGAATAATGCAGGGTCTTCATTTTTGATATTACGTGCAAAATCACATGACCCTTCCTTCCGGTCCAAACCGGAAGTGCCTTATAATTTAAAAGTGGAAACAGATTTGAACTTGCTTTCAACGGTGTTAGTCTTTGGCCAGGCTGAACTTTTCAACAATGTGTGCGGTGACGTCATAAAATATTCGAGCGCCCTCTAGCGGCAGGTTGAAAAATGTTTAAAATTAACTTTCAGTCGATGTGTGTGGCAAAGTTTGCGGTAATCACTTTATAATTGATATATATGATGACCTTCATGCAGGCAACACGTGTGCAAGGGCTCAGATTGATGACGTCATCAGACCGAAAGTTGCAATGAAAAGACCTTTAAACATTAAAAAATCGCTGAAAAATCAACCGCGACAGATATAATTCAGATTTTTGCTTCAGATGGCACAATTGACACAGCTCTCGAGCTTTGTGATAATGACGTCACGATGACGTCATCAAGTATCAGATTACAAGCAATCAAAGATTTCTTGATTTAATGTTTGAAAATCAATATAAAATCAACCGAGAGAGATCTGATTTTGCTTTTTACGGGAATTGATGGAATAATGCAGGGTCTTCATTTTTGATATTACGTGCAAAATCACATGACCCTTCGTTCCGGTCCAAACCGGAAGTGCCTTATAATTTAAAAGTGGAAACAGATTTGAACTTGCTTTCAACGATGTTAGTCTCTGGCTAGGTTGTACTTCACACAAAAAATACCGGTGACGTCATAAAATGTTAGAGCGCCATCTAGCGGCAGGTTGAAACATGTTTAAAATTAATAATCGGCTGATGTGTGTGGCGAAGTTTGGTGAAATCACTTTATAATTGATATATATGATGACCTTTACGCAGGCAACACGTGTGCTAGGGCTTAGATTGATGACATCATCAGACCGGAAGTGACAATGAAAAAACTTTAAAACATTCAAAAATTGCTAAAAAATCAACGGCGACAGATATAATCCAGATTTTTGCTTCAGATAGCAAAGTTAACATAGCTCTCGAGCTTTCTGGTAATGACGTCACGATGACGTCATCAAGTATCAGATTACAAGCAATCAAAGATTTCTAGATTTAATCTTTGAAAATCAATATAAAATCAACGGAGAGAGATCTGATTTTGCTTTTTACGGGAATTGATGGAATAAACCAGGGTCTTCATTTTTGATATTACGTGCAAAATCACATGACCCTTCCTTCCGGTCCAAACCGGAAGTGCCTTATAATTTAAAAGTGGAAACAGATTTGAACTTGCTTTCAACGATGTTAGTCTTTGGCCAGGCTGAAGTTTTCAACAATGTGTGCGGTGACGTCATAAAATATTCGAGCGCCCTCTAGCGGCAGGTTAAAAAATGTTTAAAATTAACTTTCAGTCGATGTGTGTGGCAAAAATTGCGGTAATCACTTTATAATTGATATTTGATGATGATCTTCATGCAGGCAACACGTGTGCAAGGGCTCAGATTGATGACGTCATCAGACCGGAAGTTCCAATGAAAAGACCTTTAAACCTTAAAAAATCGCTGAAAAATCAACCGTGACAGATATATTTCAGATTTTTGCTTCAGATAGCACAGTTGACATAGCTCTCGAGCTTTGTAATAATGACGTCACGATGACGTCATCAGGTATCAGATTACAAGCAATCAAAGATTTCTTGATTTAATGTTTGAAAATCAATATAAAATCAACCGAGAGAGATCTGATTTTGCTTTTTACGGGAATTGATAGAATAATCCAGGGTCTTCATTTTTGATATTACGTGCAAAATCACATGACCCTTTCTTCCGGTCAAAACCGGAAGTGCCTTATAATTTATAAGTGGAAACAGATTTGAACTTGCTTTCAACGATGTTAGTCTTTGGCCAGGCTGAACTTTTCAAAAATGTGTGCGGTGACGTCATAAAATCTTCGAGCGCCCTCTAGCGGCAGGTTGAAAAATGTTTAAAATTACCTTTCAGTCGATGTGTGTGGCAAAGTTTGCGGTAATCACTTTATAATTGATATATATGATGACCTTCATGCAGGCAACACGTGTGCAAGGGCTCAGATTGATGACGTCATCAGACCGAAAGTTGCAATGAAAAGACCTTTAAACCTTAAAAAATCGCTGAAAAATCAACCGCGACAGATATAATTCAGATTTTTGCTTCAGATGGGACAGTTGACATAGCTCTCGAGCTTTGTGATAATGACGTCACGATGACTTCATCAAGTGTCAGATTACTATAAATCAAAGATTTCTTGATTTAATGTTTGAAAATCAATATCAAATCAACCGAGAGAGATCTGATTTTGCTTTTTACGGGAATTGACAGAATAATCCAGGGTCTTCATTTGATATATTACGTGCAAATTCACATGACCCTTCCTTCCGGTCCAAACCGGAAGTGCCTTATAATTTGAAAGTGAAAGAACTTTCAGTCGATGTGAGTGGCGAAGTTTGAGGTAATCACTTTATAATTGCTATATATGATGACCTTCATCCAGGCAACACGTATGCGAGGGCGCAGATTGATGACGTCATCAGACCGGAAGTTGCAATGAAAAGACCTTTAAACATTAAAAAATTGCTGAAAAATCAACCGCGACAGATATAATTCAGATTTTTGCTTCAGATCCCACAGTTAGCATAGCTCTCGAGCTTTCTGATATTGACGTCAAGATGACGTCAATCAAAAATGTATAGATTTAATCTTTGAAAATCAATATAGAATGAACCGACAGAGATCTGATTATTCTATAAACAGGAATTGATAGAATATTCCTGGGTCTTCATTTTTTATATTACGTGCAAAATCACATGACCCTTCCTTCCTGTCCAAACCGGAAGTGCCTTATAATTCGAAATTGGTAAAAGATATGAACTTGCTTTCCACGATGTTAGTCTTTGGCAGGTATGTGCTTTTCACAAAAGTGACCAGTGACGTCGCAAACTGCAGATTAACTGCGTTGGTAATGTGCACAGATGTAATAGTGTCATGATGACGTCATCAAGGTCAAATTACAAAAACCAAAAAAAATTAACATTTTTGAGAACGTCATGCTTCATGAACCGCAGCACACAAAGTTTTCACAATTAGTGATTACATAAATGTGGATCTATTCTCTTATGTAATCAAACTGAACAAGTCCAACACCGTGTGTTTGTACCACAAACTCTAGTTCTATTTCTTCTTTTTGCTACCTCTTTCTTCTCCGGAGTTGTTTGGCTACATGCAAACTCATATCAAGTTCATATCTGGTACATATATGTACATCACATTGAAGATTCCGGAAAATGCAATGACGTCATGATGACGTCATCAGGTATCAGATTACAAGCAATTAAACATTTCTATTTTTAATCTTTGAAAATCGATATAAAATCAACCGTGAAAGACCGGAACTTGATTTTTACGGCAATTGATAGGATAATATTAGATCTTCAATTTTGATCGGGCGTGCAAAATCACGTGACCCTTCCTTCCGGTCCAAACAGGAAGTGACTTATAATTTGAAAGTGGAAAAAGATTTGAACTTGCTTTCAGCGATGTTAGTCCTTGGCCAGGCTGAACTTTTCAAAAATGTTAGCAGTGACGTCATAAAATATTCGAGCGCCCTCTAGCGGCAGGTTGAAAAATGTTCAAAATGAACTTTCAGTAGATGTGTGTGGCGAAGTTTGCGGTAATCACTTTATAATTGATATATATGATGACCTTCATGCAGGCAACACGTGTGCGAGGGCTCAGATTGATGACGTCATCAGACCGGAAGTTGCAATGAAAAGACCTTTAAACCTTTAAAAATCGCTGAAAAATCAACCGTGACAGATATATTTCAGATTTTTGCTTCAGATGGCACAGTTGACATAGCTCTCGAGGTTTGTGATAATGACGTCACGATGACGTCATCAAGTATCATATTACAAGCAATCAAAGATTTCTTGATTTAATGTTTGAAAATCAATATAAAATCAACCGAGAGAGATCTGATTTTGCTTTTTACGGGAATTGATGGAATAATGCAGGGTCTTCATTTTTGATATTACGTGCAAAATCACATGACCCTTCCTTCCGGTCCAAACCGGAAGTGCCTTATAATTTAAAAGTGGAAACAGATTTGAACTTGCTTTCAACGGTGTTAGTCTTTGGCCAGGCTGAACTTTTCAAAAATGTGTGCGGTGACGTCATAAAATATTCGAGCGCCCTCTAGCGGCAGGTTGAAAAATGTTTAAAATTAACTTTCAGTCGATGTGTGTGGCAAAGTTTGCGGTAATCACTTTATAATTGATATATATGATGACCTTCATGCAGGCAACACGTGTGCAAGGGCTCAGATTGATGACGTCATCAGACCGAAAGTTGCAATGAAAAGACCTTTAAACATTAAAAAATCGCTGAAAAATCAACCGCGACAGATATAATTCAGATTTTTGCTTCAGATGGCACAGTTGACACAGCTCTCGAGCTTTGTGATAATGACGTCACGATGACGTCATCAAGTATCAGATTACAAGCAATCAAAGATTTCTTGATTTAATGTTTGAAAATCAATATAAAATCAACCGAGAGAGATCTGATTTTGCTTTTTACGGGAATTGATGGAATAATGCAGGGTCTTCATTTTTGATATTACGTGCAAAATCACATGACCCTTCGTTCCGGTCCAAACCGGAAGTGCCTTATAATTTAAAAGTGGAAACAGATTTGAACTTGCTTTCAACGATGTTAGTCTCTGGCTAGGTTGTACTTCACACAAAAAATACCGGTGACGTCATAAAATGTTAGAGCGCCATCTAGCGGCAGGTTGAAACATGTTTAAAATTAATAATCGGCTGATGTGTGTGGCGAAGTTTGGTGAAATCACTTTATAATTGATATATATGATGACCTTTACGCAGGCAACACGTGTGCTAGGGCTTAGATTGATGACATCATCAGACCGGAAGTGACAATGAAAAAACTTTAAAACATTCAAAAATTGCTAAAAAATCAACGGCGACAGATATAATCCAGATTTTTGCTTCAGATAGCAAAGTTAACATAGCTCTCGAGCTTTCTGGTAATGACGTCACGATGACGTCATCAAGTATCAGATTACAAGCAATCAAAGATTTCTAGATTTAATCTTTGAAAATCAATATAAAATCAACGGAGAGAGATCTGATTTTGCTTTTTACGGGAATTGATGGAATAAACCAGGGTCTTCATTTTTGATATTACGTGCAAAATCACATGACCCTTCCTTCCGGTCCAAACCGGAAGTGCCTTATAATTTGAAAGTGGAAACAGATTTGAACTTGCTTTCAACGATGTTAGTCTTTGGCCAGGCTGAAGTTTTCAAAAATGTGTGCGGTGACGTCATAAAATATTCGAGCGCCCTCTAGCGGCAGGTTAAAAAATGTTTAAAATTAACTTTCAGTCGATGTGTGTGGCAAAAATTGCGGTAATCACTTTATAATTGATATTTGATGATGATCTTCATGCAGGCAACACGTGTGCAAGGGCTCAGATTGATGACGTCATCAGACCGGAAGTTCCAATGAAAAGACCTTTAAACCTTAAAAAATCGCTGAAAAATCAACCGTGACAGATATATTTCAGATTTTTGCTTCAGATAGCACAGTTGACATAGCTCTCGAGCTTTGTAATAATGACGTCACGATGACGTCATCAGGTATCAGATTACAAGCAATCAAAGATTTCTTGATTTAATGTTTGAAAATCAATATAAAATCAACCGAGAGAGATCTGATTTTGCTTTTTACGGGAATTGATAGAATAATCCAGGGTCTTCATTTTTGATATTACGTGCAAAATCACATGACCCTTTCTTCCGGTCAAAACCGGAAGTGCCTTATAATTTATAAGTGGAAACAGATTTGAACTTGCTTTCAACGATGTTAGTCTTTGGCCAGGCTGAACTTTTCAAAAATGTGTGCGGTGACGTCATAAAATCTTCGAGCGCCCTCTAGCGGCAGGTTGAAAAATGTTTAAAATTACCTTTCAGTCGATGTGTGTGGCAAAGTTTGCGGTAATCACTTTATAATTGATATATATGATGACCTTCATGCAGGCAACACGTGTGCAAGGGCTCAGATTGATGACGTCATCAGACCGAAAGTTGCAATGAAAAGACCTTTAAACCTTAAAAAATCGCTGAAAAATCAACCGCGACAGATATAATTCAGATTTTTGCTTCAGATGGGACAGTTGACATAGCTCTCGAGCTTTGTGATAATGACGTCACGATGACTTCATCAAGTGTCAGATTACTATAAATCAAAGATTTCTTGATTTAATGTTTGAAAATCAATATCAAATCAACCGAGAGAGATCTGATTTTGCTTTTTACGGGAATTGACAGAATAATCCAGGGTCTTCATTTGATATATTACGTGCAAATTCACATGACCCTTCCTTCCGGTCCAAACCGGAAGTGCCTTATAATTTGAAAGTGAAAGAACTTTCAGTCGATGTGAGTGGCGAAGTTTGAGGTAATCACTTTATAATTGCTATATATGATGACCTTCATCCAGGCAACACGTATGCGAGGGCGCAGATTGATGACGTCATCAGACCGGAAGTTGCAATGAAAAGACCTTTAAACATTAAAAAATTGCTGAAAAATCAACCGCGACAGATATAATTCAGATTTTTGCTTCAGATCCCACAGTTAGCATAGCTCTCGAGCTTTCTGATATTGACGTCAAGATGACGTCAATCAAAAATGTATAGATTTAATCTTTGAAAATCAATATAGAATGAACCGACAGAGATCTGATTATTCTATAAACAGGAATTGATAGAATATTCCTGGGTCTTCATTTTTTATATTACGTGCAAAATCACATGACCCTTCCTTCCTGTCCAAACCGGAAGTGCCTTATAATTCGAAATTGGTAAAAGATATGAACTTGCTTTCCACGATGTTAGTCTTTGGCAGGTATGTGCTTTTCACAAAAGTGACCAGTGACGTCGCAAACTGCAGATTAACTGCGTTGGTAATGTGCACAGATGTAATAGTGTCATGATGACGTCATCAAGGTCAAATTACAAAAACCTAAAAAATCAACATTTTTGAGAACGTCATGCTTCATGAACCGCAGCACACAAAGTTTTCACAATTAGTGATTACATAAATGTGGATCTATTCTCTTATGTAATCAAACTGAACAAGTCCAACACCGTGTGTTTGTACCACAAACTCTAGTTCTTATTATTCTATTTCTTCTTTTTGCTACCTCTTTCTTCTCCGGAGTTGTTTGGCTACATGCAAACTCATATCAAGTTCATATCTGGTACATATATGTACATCACATTGAAGATTCCGGAAAATGCAATGACGTCATGATGACGTCATCAGGTATCAGATTACAAGCAATTAAACATTTCTATTTTTAATCTTTGAAAATCGATATAAAATCAACCGTGAAAGACCGGAACTTGATTTTTACGGCAATTGATAGGATAATATTAGATCTTCAATTTTGATCGGGCGTGCAAAATCACGTGACCCTTCCTTCCGGTCCAAACAGGAAGTGACTTATAATTTGAAAGTGGAAAAAGATTTGAACTTGCTTTCAGCGATGTTAGTCCTTGGCCAGGCTGAACTTTTCAAAAATGTTAGCAGTGACGTCATAAAATATTCGAGCGCCCTCTAGCGGCAGGTTGAAAAATGTTCAAAATGAACTTTCAGTCGATGTGTGTGGCGAAGTTTGCGGTAATCACTTTATAATTGATATATATGATGACCTTCATGCAGGCAACACGTGTGCGAGGGCTCAGATTGATGACGTCATCAGACCGAAAGGTGCAATGAAAAGACCTTTAAACCTTTAAAAATCGCTGAAAAATCAACCGTGACAGATATATTTCAGATTTTTGCTTCAGATGGCACAGTTGACATAGCTCTCGAGGTTTGTGATAATGACGTCACGATGACGTCATCAAGTATCATATTACAAGCAATCAAAGATTTCTTGATTTAATGTTTGAAAATCAATATAAAATCAACCGAGAGAGATCTGATTTTGCTTTTTACGGGAATTGATGGAATAATGCAGGGTCTTCATTTTTGATATTACGTGCAAAATCACATGACCCTTCCTTCCGGTCCAAACCGGAAGTGCCTTATAATTTAAAAGTGGAAACAGATTTGAACTTGCTTTCAACGGTGTTAGTCTTTGGCCAGGCTGAACTTTTCAAAAATGTGTGCGGTGACGTCATAAAATATTCGAGCGCCCTCTAGCGGCAGGTTGAAAAATGTTTAAAATTAACTTTCAGTCGATGTGTGTGGCAAAGTTTGCGGTAATCACTTTATAATTGATATATATGATGACCTTCATGCAGGCAACACGTGTGCAAGGGCTCAGATTGATGACGTCATCAGACCGAAAGTTGCAATGAAAAGACCTTTAAACATTAAAAAATCGCTGAAAAATCAACCGCGACAGATATAATTCAGATTTTTGCTTCAGATGGCACAATTGACACAGCTCTCGAGCTTTGTGATAATGACGTCACGATGACGTCATCAAGTATCAGATTACAAGCAATCAAAGATTTCTTGATTTAATGTTTGAAAATCAATATAAAATCAACCGAGAGAGATCTGATTTTGCTTTTTACGGGAATTGATGGAATAATGCAGGGTCTTCATTTTTGATATTACGTGCAAAATCACATGACCCTTCGTTCCGGTCCAAACCGGAAGTGCCTTATAATTTAAAAGTGGAAACAGATTTGAACTTGCTTTCAACGATGTTAGTCTCTGGCTAGGTTGTACTTCACACAAAAAATACCGGTGACGTCATAAAATGTTAGAGCGCCATCTAGCGGCAGGTTGAAACATGTTTAAAATTAATAATCGGCTGATGTGTGTGGCGAAGTTTGGTGAAATCACTTTATAATTGATATATATGATGACCTTTACGCAGGCAACACGTGTGCTAGGGCTTAGATTGATGACATCATCAGACCGGAAGTGACAATGAAAAAACTTTAAAACATTCAAAAATTGCTAAAAAATCAACGGCGACAGATATAATCCAGATTTTTGCTTCAGATAGCAAAGTTAACATAGCTCTCGAGCTTTCTGGTAATGACGTCACGATGACGTCATCAAGTATCAGATTACAAGCAATCAAAGATTTCTAGATTTAATCTTTGAAAATCAATATAAAATCAACGGAGAGAGATCTGATTTTGCTTTTTACGGGAATTGATGGAATAAACCAGGGTCTTCATTTTTGATATTACGTGCAAAATCACATGACCCTTCCTTCCGGTCCAAACCGGAAGTGCCTTATAATTTGAAAGTGGAAACAGATTTGAACTTGCTTTCAACGATGTTAGTCTTTGGCCAGGCTGAAGTTTTCAAAAATGTGTGCGGTGACGTCATAAAATATTCGAGCGCCCTCTAGCGGCAGGTTAAAAAATGTTTAAAATTAACTTTCAGTCGATGTGTGTGGCAAAAATTGCGGTAATCACTTTATAATTGATATTTGATGATGATCTTCATGCAGGCAACACGTGTGCAAGGGCTCAGATTGATGACGTCATCAGACCGGAAGTTCCAATGAAAAGACCTTTAAACCTTAAAAAATCGCTGAAAAATCAACCGTGACAGATATATTTCAGATTTTTGCTTCAGATAGCACAGTTGACATAGCTCTCGAGCTTTGTAATAATGACGTCACGATGACGTCATCAGGTATCAGATTACAAGCAATCAAAGATTTCTTGATTTAATGTTTGAAAATCAATATAAAATCAACCGAGAGAGATCTGATTTTGCTTTTTACGGGAATTGATAGAATAATCCAGGGTCTTCATTTTTGATATTACGTGCAAAATCACATGACCCTTTCTTCCGGTCAAAACCGGAAGTGCCTTATAATTTATAAGTGGAAACAGATTTGAACTTGCTTTCAACGATGTTAGTCTTTGGCCAGGCTGAACTTTTCAAAAATGTGTGCGGTGACGTCATAAAATCTTCGAGCGCCCTCTAGCGGCAGGTTGAAAAATGTTTAAAATTACCTTTCAGTCGATGTGTGTGGCAAAGTTTGCGGTAATCACTTTATAATTGATATATATGATGACCTTCATGCAGGCAACACGTGTGCAAGGGCTCAGATTGATGACGTCATCAGACCGAAAGTTGCAATGAAAAGACCTTTAAACCTTAAAAAATCGCTGAAAAATCAACCGCGACAGATATAATTCAGATTTTTGCTTCAGATGGGACAGTTGACATAGCTCTCGAGCTTTGTGATAATGACGTCACGATGACTTCATCAAGTGTCAGATTACTATAAATCAAAGATTTCTTGATTTAATGTTTGAAAATCAATATCAAATCAACCGAGAGAGATCTGATTTTGCTTTTTACGGGAATTGACAGAATAATCCAGGGTCTTCATTTGATATATTACGTGCAAATTCACATGACCCTTCCTTCCGGTCCAAACCGGAAGTGCCTTATAATTTGAAAGTGAAAGAACTTTCAGTCGATGTGAGTGGCGAAGTTTGAGGTAATCACTTTATAATTGCTATATATGATGACCTTCATCCAGGCAACACGTATGCGAGGGCGCAGATTGATGACGTCATCAGACCGGAAGTTGCAATGAAAAGACCTTTAAACATTAAAAAATTGCTGAAAAATCAACCGCGACAGATATAATTCAGATTTTTGCTTCAGATCCCACAGTTAGCATAGCTCTCGAGCTTTCTGATATTGACGTCAAGATGACGTCAATCAAAAATGTATAGATTTAATCTTTGAAAATCAATATAGAATGAACCGACAGAGATCTGATTATTCTATAAACAGGAATTGATAGAATATTCCTGGGTCTTCATTTTTTATATTACGTGCAAAATCACATGACCCTTCCTTCCTGTCCAAACCGGAAGTGCCTTATAATTCGAAATTGGTAAAAGATATGAACTTGCTTTCCACGATGTTAGTCTTTGGCAGGTATGTGCTTTTCACAAAAGTGACCAGTGACGTCGCAAACTGCAGATTAACTGCGTTGGTAATGTGCACAGATGTAATAGTGTCATGATGACGTCATCAAGGTCAAATTACAAAAACCAAAAAAAATTAACATTTTTGAGAACGTCATGCTTCATGAACCGCAGCACACAAAGTTTTCACAATTAGTGATTACATAAATGTGGATCTATTCTCTTATGTAATCAAACTGAACAAGTCCAACACCGTGTGTTTGTACCACAAACTCTAGTTCTTTTTTTTCTTTTTGCTAGAACTTTCTTCTCCGGAGTTGTTTGACTACATGCAAACTCATATCAAGTTCATATCTGGTACATATATGAACATCACATTGAAGATTCCGGAAAATGTGATGACGTCATGATGACGTCATCAGGTATCAGATTACAAGCAATTGAACATTTCAATTTTTAATCTTTGAAAATCAATATAAAATCAACCGTGAAAGACGTGAACTTGATTTTTACGGCAATTGATAGGATATTATTAGATCTTCAATTTTGATCGTGCGTGCAAAATCACATGACCCTTCCTTCCGGTCGAAACCGGAAGTGCCTTATAATTTGAAAGTGGAAAAAGATTTGAACTTGCTTTCAGCGATGTTAGTCCTTGGCCAGACTGAACTTTTCAAAATGTGAGCCGTGACGTCATAAAACATTCGAGCGCCCTCTAGCGGCAGGTTGAAAAATGTTCAAAATGAACTTTCAGTCGATGTGTGTGGCGAAGTTTGCGGTAATCACTTTATAATTGATATATATGATGACCTTCATGCAGCCAACACGTGTGCGAGGGCTCAGATTGATGACGTCATCAGACCGGAAGTTGCAATGAAAAGACCTTTAAACCTTAAAAAGTCGCTGAAAAATCAACCGTGACAGATATATTTCAGATTTTTGCTTCAGATAGCACAGTTGATATAGTTCTCGAGCTTTGTGATAATGACGTCACGATGACGTCATCAAGTATCATATTACAAGCAATCAAAGATTTCTTGATTTGATGTTTGAAAATCAATATAAAATCAACCGAGAGAGCTCTGATTTTGCTTTTTACGGGAATTGATGGAATAATGCAGGGTCTTCATTTTTTATATTACGTGCAAAATCACATGACCCTTCCTTCCGGTCCAAACCGGAAGTGCCTTATAATTTAAAAGTGGAAACAGATTTGAACTTGCTTTCAACGATGTTAGTCTTTGGCCAGGCTGAACTTTTCAAAAATGTGTGCGGTGACGTCATAAAATATTCGAGCGCCCTCTAGCGGCAGGTTGAAAAATGTTTAAAATTGACTTTCAGTCGATGTGTCTGCCAAAGTTTGCGGTAATCACTTTATAATTGATATATATGATGACCTTCATGCAGGCAACACGTGTGGAAGGGCTCAGATTGATGACGTCATCAGACCGGAAGTTGCAATGAAAAGACCTTTAAACCTTAAAAAATCGCTGAAAAATCAACCGTGACAGATATATTTCAGATTTTTGCTTCAGATGGCACAGTTGACATAGCTCTCGAGCTTTGTGATAATGACGTCACGATGACGTCATCAAGTATCAGATTACAAGCAATCAAAGATTTCTTGATTTAATGTTTGAAAATCAATATAAAATCAACCGAGAGAGATCTGATTTTGCTTTTTACGGGAATTGATGAAATAATCCAGGGTCTTCATTTTTGATATTACGTGCAAAATCACATGACCCTTCCTTCCGGTCCAAACCGGAAGTGCCTTATAATTTAAAAGTGGAAACAGATTTGAACTTGCTTTCAACGATGTTAGTCTTTGGCCACGCTGAATTTTCAAAAATGTGTGCGGTGACGTCATAAAATATTCGAGCGCCCTCTAGCGGCAGGTTGAAAAATGTTTAAAATTGACTTTCAGTCGATGTGTCTGCCAAAGTTTGCGGTAATCACTTTATAATTGATATATATGATGACCTTCATGCAGGCAACACGTGTGGAAGGGCTCAGATTGATGACGTCATCAGACCGGAAGTTGCAATGAAAAGACCTTTAAACCTTAAAAAATCGCTGAAAAATCAACCGTGACAGATATATTTCAGATTTTTGCTTCAGATGGCACAGTTGACATAGCTCTCGAGCTTTGTGATAATGACGTCACGATGACGTCATCAAGTATCAGATTACAAGCAATCAAAGATTTCTTGATTTAATGTTTGAAAATCAATATAAAATCAACCGAGAGAGATCTGATTTTGCTTTTTACGGGAATTGATGAAATAATCCAGGGTCTTCATTTTTGATATTACGTGCAAAATCACATGACCCTTCCTTCCGGTCCAAACCGGAAGTGCCTTATAATGTAAAAGTGGAAATAGATTTGAACTTGCTTTCAACGATGTTAGTCTCTGGCTAGGTTATACTTCACAAAAAAAATACCGGTGACGTCATAAAACATTCGAGCGCCCTCTAGCGGCAGGTTGAAAAATGTTCAAAATGAACTTTCAGTCGATGTGTGTGGCGAAGTTTGCGGTAATCACTTTATAATTGATATATATGATGACCTTCATGCAGGCAAGACGTGTGCGAGGGCTCAGATTGATGACGTCATCAGACCGGAAGTTGCAATGAAAAGACCTTTAAACCTTAAAAAATCGCTGAAAAATCAACCGCGACAGATATAATTCAGATTTTTGCTTCAGATAGCACAGTTGACATAGCTCTCGCGCGTTCTGATAATGACGTCACGATGACGTCATCAAGTATCAAAGATTTCTAGATTTAATCTTTGAAAATCAATATCAAATCAACCTAGAGAGATCTGATTTTCATTTTACGGGAAGTGATAAGATAATCCAGGGTCTTCATTTTTTATATTACGTGCAAAATCAAACCGGAAGTTCCTTTTTATTTGAAAGTGAAAGAACTTTCAGTCGATGTGTTTGGCGAAGTTTGCGGTAATCACTTTATAATTGATATATATGATGACCTTCGTGCGGGCAACACGTGTGCAAGGGCTCAGATTGATGACGTCATCAGACCGGAAGTGACAATGAAAAAAAAAGAATTTCCTTAAACAATTGCTGAAAAATCTAGCGTGAGAGATATAATCTTGATTTTTTTCAAATGGCACAGTAAACATAAGTCTCCAGCTTTCTTGTAATGACGTCATGATGACGTCATTGGGTATCAGATTACAAGCAATAAAACATTAATTTTTTTAATCTTTAAAACTCGGTATAAAATCAACCGTTAGAGACCTTATCTTACTTTTTACGGGAATTGATAGAGTAATACTAGGTCTTCATTTTTTTATATTGAGTGCAAAATCACGTGACCCTTCCTTCCGGTCCAAACAGGAAGTGCCTTATAATTTGAAATTGGTAAAAGATGTGAACTTGCGTATAGTCTCCGGCAAGACTGCTTTTCAAAAAATGTTACCAGTGACGTCATAAAATACTCCAGCGCCCTCTAACATGAGCTCAATCCGTCATCCGACTCAAAACAAAATAATCAAAAACCAATCCGTTTTATTGGGTATAGTTCAGTGCACATTCATTCAGTGCTTCTTTCGATTGTTCAAATCAAAATAAACCACATATGCATCTTTTCTCTAATGTATTTCAGTGTCAAACATTCTACCAGACGTCACCCCACGACAGCAGGAAGCAAGGCCTTCTGCTCAAGAGTACATAATTTGCTTTAGAAATATTACATTGGTGTTTTCATGTTTTATGTTTTTCCTAATCATTTCTTTCAACAAATGTACCTCTTAATACTGTACTTTCCTTATCCGTAAATTAAAAAAACAGACAAAGCCCAACACCGTGTGTTTGTATTCAAACTCTAGTTTTAATTTGGAATTGGTATTTATGTTGCGGCGTTTATTATCATCTGGAATTTGTATTTTTGTGTGTGCCATTTATTTTTGGCATTTATTTGTGGCGTTCATTTAAATTTGAAACTTGTATTTGTATTTGTGGTATAATTCGCGATTTGTATTTAAATCTGGTGCATTTATTTTATTTTTCCATTTGTATTGATTTAAACTGGAATGTATTATTTGATGTCTTTTTTTGCCCCGATGGCCACTACATGGCCGGCAGGGCATTAGCCTTGAAATGGCTGCGCTCGCCTCGATCAGTGGCTTGGCTGGGGGGGGGGGGCACGCCCCCCCCCCCCCCCCCCACCCCCACCCCCCTCCCATAAAAAATAGTCGCCTCCCATCGCCCCCCCCCCCTCCCCCACGGAAAATTTCGAAAACGCAGAAAATAATAGTGTTATGAATAAAAGCCATTGTGAGATCCCCCCCCCCCCCACTGTAACATCCAGCCCCCCATTCTCCCCGAATAATAGATTATGTAGGCGGGGCTAATATATGGAATGTCTAATCACCAACGAGAAGCCGCGACGTCATCAAATGTTGCAATTCGGTCTATTCACAACTCAGCGGCAAGCCAGGAAAGGCCAATTTCCCACTTTCGGGGTCGACATCGCGTCTATCGCGTTGTATTAGATGGTGGACAGAACAGCAGTATGGATTTCGCGCGGATGCGAGTGGATGAGTTAAAGCAATTTTTGACTAATCGGGGAATACCTTGTGCGGGAAAGAAGAGAGAGGAGTTAATAGATTTAACGGATTTAACTTCCGGTTTTGCAATGTCGACTTTTTCTGATGATGCACTGTAATTTGGCCTCTTGCCGCTGGCGGCGCCCGAGTTGTGAATCGACCGAATTAATCGTCGAAAACATGGCGAACCCTCCACATCGTTTGTCTTCTCGAGAAATCATCGTTTTTGTTGTTGCCTGAATTCTGCTGCGGATGTGGTTTATTCCATAAATTATAGGTACCAACTTGCGACATTTTGACCCAAAAATGGAACAATTTATTGAGAGGGGATTCATTAATAATGTTCACTATAACTTAAAGATATTGACATTCCCCATTAATTGTAGCCAAAATCAGAATTGTTTTACTCCAGATATGCCAAAATATCATGTCAAAACCCATTCACGGTTTAACGTGTAAAGGGGACACCAAATTAGTTTTCTGCTTATTTTTGTGATAATTCATGCTCAATGTGGTATGTTTATTTTAGAATGTATTTTTTGTCTTACCCAGGATAACACATCAAGGTTTATTGTGAAAATAACTTAATTACACTAAAAATAACAATTCGGTGCATAATTGCGCATGGGGACACCATTTGGTGTCCCATTTACACGTGAAACCTAGTAAATGGCCCAAAAAATAAATATTTTCAAGCATGCAATCTTTGTTATGATTTCACTCTTATCAAGTGGGACATATAAATAATGGTGATAGATCTGGATTTGACAGTGAATCCAATTATCCTTTTATTTCTCAGAAACATTACACAAATTTCCCGTGTAAAAGGGACACCAAAAAAGTGTGTCTTGTTTACACGTGAAACGTTCGGGCTAACGCACTGTGAATCTCGCTTAATAAGCTATTAATTCATTTAAATATAGTGCCATTTTTAAGCAGTATTAACTTGCTTTAACATAATGAAGGGCAATTTTTCATACACATACATGTTGTATGCGCACATGGTAGTATTTGAGAACCAAAACAACGCATTTCAACAACAGTTTTTAAAATGTCGCAGCTTTGGTGTTCCTTTTACACGCGAAACAGTGAAATATTAAGGACACCATACTGTCAGGAAATTAGTCAGATGTTTTATTCAGATATTTAGGTACAGGTACTATAATTTGAGCAACTAAAATAATTTGTATATAATCACTGTTAGTAATACAAGGGAAACAAATATCACAATGTAAAGAGGAACACCGGCCCCCACATTTATGGAATCACCCATATGTGCACTGCTTGAAGATGTATAGAGGACTTTAAAATAAACTTTATCTCAGAACCCTTGTATTTACTTTCTTTTGTAATAGGATGAACACTTTTTAGTGATTATACACTGTAAAACATTCCCGTATTTTTGTGTGAAAAGCGTATCAATATTCACTGTGAGTAGGCCTAACCGTAAATGGACTGCGCGTTACATTTTACGGGCAAAACCGTAAAAGGCCGCTCCAATTGCACAACCAATCAGAAATTAGAAAATTTGTGTTCACAAAATTCAGGCTAAATTGCAGTGTTTATTAAAAAAATATGTTTTATTCAAACAATTCCACAATAGAATTTAGATTTTTGACAAACATAGGTGAAGATTCTCATTACATCAGTCTCCTTTCGTATTCATGGAAACCATGACTTTATCATGGTGGGATAAGCTGAATATAAAGCGAAAGCACACCATTCAGTTTGTAGTGTTTAGCAGGTGATTGTCTACCATAGTAATGTATATTCATAAATGCCTCAGCGAGTTTCACTATCCCTATTGGTCGAGAGCCTGTCACGTGGGTGTGTTTATACAGTTGTTTAACACGGCTGGAAGTTGTTTAAACACGGCACGTCATAACCAGTTCTAAATATTCATGAGCTAATGGTACCAATTCATTGGTCAGTCAAGAATGACGCAACCAAAACAGATTCAGCCGTTTCGAAAATGGAATACTGAATATGGAATATGGAATACTGAATCCCGGCACTATACTAAAATAACCAGACCATCAAACCTATTGTATCTTTTCAGCAGAATAAACTCTCTGGGATCCCGGTCTAAAAAGGAACAGTAAACAAGCCTAAGTTAAAAAGCTTAAGGATGTACAAACATGTCAACATACAGATGCCACTAATTTCTTTGGTCAAACTTTAAAACAAAACAACTGAGTGAAAAAGAAAATTCGTCAACCCTTTTCATTTCATTAGTTCGTTACATCATCCATCCCTCATATCAGTTCAGATGTTACATTATAAATGTTACATTTTCCATTATGAATTTTGCAAATTTTTATAATAACTTCGGAAGACAATAGGAAAATATATCAATTAATTTTTTATTAATTTGAATGACCGTTTGATGAAAATGATTGCCCATAACGAATTGGAAAAGAAAAGCATACGACCTTCGCTAATTATTTGAATGCTTCAGCTGTTAAAGTCATAAAACTCAATTTAAGAACGTAACACATGAAGTCTTCAATGCACCAAAACGAAATATAATGCCCCTAAACGAAAACGAACATCAGGAACAAAATCTCGGCTGCTTAAAAATTGAAAATGAATGCCCAAACAGTGAAAAAGAAACCTGAATTTGATCAGATGTGTAAAAACCACGCGAATTTGAATGACCACTAACGAAAATGATCAGAAAAATTCGCAAATTGGCCTGGAAAACCTATATTTTGAATACATAGTACATGTGCGGTGAATTATCTTTTTAGTGAAACTAAAAAAAAACTGAGTTTTGTGGACGATTGGCATAATTTCCTTGGCTGTACCAGAAAAGTGTTTCCAGAATCTGCTGATTTTATGCAGCTCCCTCTGCTGCAGCATCCCTCTGCTGCATGTGTTCTAGTTTTTTGAGTTCGCGACTGAGTTCGCGTCTAGCTTCCAACTGGTCGGTCCCGGTCGGTAGATGGCGCTTCGTATTATATATTGCATCGTATTATATCTTGTCTCGTTCTATAATTGTTTGTTTGGTCCTAAATATATGTGTGTGGTCCTGAATATATTTGTTTGGTCCTAAATATATTTGTTTGGTCCTAAATATATTTGTTTGGTCCTATATATATTTGTTTGGTCCTATATATATTTGTTTGGTCCTATATTGTTTGGTCCTATATATATTTGTTTGGTCCTATATATATTTGTTTGGTCCTATATATATTTGTTTGGTCCTATATCCCTTTCAATACCAAGGCATATTTTGTGACTGTGCTCTGGATACCACACTCATGTACATGACATGTCCAGTTCTTTACCAGACACTTTTGGCCACGTTTTAGTGTATAGCGCCCTCACAAGGCAATGTAATGAAAGGCTATTCTTCTTTGAAGTGTTGTGGAATCCTGAGGTTCATTGAGAAACAGCACCCCAACCTAACTAATTGAATGAGAACTAAAATATTGCTCTTTGAAAAGAGATTTATTTTGAGGGGTGGTTCATAAATCCCCAACTCTCAAGGATTGTTGTGATAATTGCACAAACTTGAACAAATTAGTAACGTTTGGATGCAGTTAAGAGGGCATTTCTCAAACCCTGGCTTGGGCTTCGCGTAATTTTGTCCCCAGATTAGGCAAGATCTTGAATAGTTTTGGCTACATGTACATGTACAAATGTATATAAACGTTTGATGTTTTTAATGCAAGCAACAAGCAACATTTATTTCCTCTTCATGGTAATTCACAACAGATATAAAAGAATACAAATAAGAAAATCAAGTCAAGAAGATCTTAAAGAGGCAAAGCATACCAGACATAACAAAACACATTAAAAAAAAAGTAAGTAAAGATTTAGAAACATAAGTTATACAGTGTACACAAAGCAACTATAATACGCGTCGCTAGCGCTGATTTGACCAGCAATGAAAATCTATACAATGTGTCAAATCGAGCTAACTCCCTATAGCTGCCCATCTCCGTTACAAGCCATGAACAAAATTGTGAAAAAATAATCTTTTAGAATGTCAATG
The DNA here is from genome assembly GCA_037893225.1 of Hippasteria phrygiana. Classification (NCBI taxonomy): domain Eukaryota; kingdom Metazoa; phylum Echinodermata; class Asteroidea; order Valvatida; family Goniasteridae; genus Hippasteria; species Hippasteria phrygiana. The sequence goes on from JAZGUH010000488.1 coordinate 411,468, forward strand.
TATTACGGATCTGACAAATTTGAAGGGTCGATCAGAGTTCAGGAGACTGCAAAAATACAGGTCTACCTAGACAAGTACATGTAAACAAAATAGTGTGCATTTTAGGTTTTTTTTTCCCATTTTCACTCAAATTGGTAATTTTTTAAGGAAACGGTTGTTTAGGAAGATTATTTATTCATGATTATTTTGGTACCTTCCCCATTTATTATAATTATTAGTTGCAATTTTGCGTCGATCGTAAGATGTGTAATTTCTGATCAATGTTTTGCGTGTGCAGTCAATACGACATGAAATGTGTGCACAGGCAGGCGCAACATTGTGGAATTATGAACTACATGTATGCTCAATTGTTAACCTCGCTGACCAATTATTTTGACTTCCTAGCTTTGTGATTTTTAGCATGCTTCGCACGATGGTCAATGCTGAATCAATTTTCAGCGGGCGCTGTGCACCAATGCAGGGTATAAATGCTGTGTATGCAGCTCCCCCCCCCCCCCCCGATTCAATGTTGGGTTGGCAGTGTGCACCGTCACTCCAACATTGAAATGGGGGGGGGGGGGGGGGGGGGACCGCAATAAAACCTACTCGGGCGAATGCTTATCACAGACTGTGAAACTTCTCAAAGCATGGTATTACACACATTGGTTTGTCACACTGTTTACAAATTATGCGAGTTTGTTTCCGCTTGGCTCTGGTACTGCAAACAACACAGTTGCGCTTTTTGCCAGCAACATTTCTCCCAGGATAGTGATGATTTGGAAAGCGGCTGGAACCACATGTCACTTGACTGGCATGCTGAGCTGGGTTGTGCTTCCAGGTGGAAAGAAGTCCTTCTATCACCTTGACCCTGAAATCCAAAGTGGTCAAGTGCTGGTTTGTAGGGATGCTGTTGTATACAATGGTAGCATTCAACAAACAGATGTCAAGAATGGTCACGAAAACTCTTTTCCACCATTTCATCGATTTGTGAGGGTGCGAGTAGTACTGACACATTTGTGCTGCGAGATCACTTCCTCCCATGTATTTATTATAATCATTGACGACAGCAGGTTTTTTGATTGTACGAAGTCCACTCAAACTGTTTTTGCTCCGAATGTCTTTCGTGTCGATATCGCAGTTTCCAAAATTGGTAAGAATTAGTTACACGTTTGGCATCCTGCCAAACGACGCACAGTTGCCCGGCTTTGGTGTAAAACTGGGGGTCAGCACCTCTTCTCATGGGGAACTTTTTGGGGTTTGCACAATCTGGAATCCCTTGTGAGGTGTAGCGTACAGTTCCACGAGCTCCGAACTTTAACTGTGACAACTTGCAGACGAGAGCCGGGCTCGTGTACCAATTGTCCATGAAAATGAAATGTCCCTTATGTTCGAGTCCTTTAACCCTTTCAATACCAAGGCATATTTTGTGACTGTGCTCTGGATACCACACTCATGTACATGACATGTCCAGTTCTTTACCAGACACTTTTGGCCAAGTTTTAGTGTATAGCGCCCTCACAAGGCAATGTAATGAAAGGCTATTTTCTTTGAAGTGTTGTGGAATCCTGAGGTTCATTGAGAAACAGCACCCCAACCTAACTAATTGAATGAGAACTAAAATATTGCTCTTTGAAAAGAGATTTATGTTGAGGGGTCGTTCATAAATCCCCAACTCTCAAGGATTGTTGTGATAATTGCACAAACTTGAACAAATTAGTAACGTTTGGATGCAGTTAAGAGGGCATTTCTCAAACCCTTGCTTGGGCTCGGGCTTCACGTAATTTTGTCCCCAGATTAGGCAAGATCTTGAATAGTTTTGGCTACATGTACATGTACAAATGTATATAAACGTTTGATGTTTTTAATGCAAGCAACAAGCAACATTTATTTCCTCTTCATGGTAATTCACAACAGATATAAAAGAATACAAATAAGAAAATCAAGTCAAGAAGATCTTATAGAGGCAAAACCTAAAAAGCGACAGCTTGTGTAAGGCATACCAGACATAACAAAACACATTAAAAAAAAAAAGTAAAGATTTAGAAACATAAGTTATACAGTGTACACAAAGCAACTATAATACGCGTCGCTAGCGCTGATTTGACCAGCAATGAAAATCTATACAATGTGTCAAATCCAGCTAACTCCCTATAGCTGCCCATCTCCGTTACAAGCCATGAACAAAATTGTGCAAAAATAATCTTTTAGAATGTCAATGTATTACGGATCTCACAAATTCGAAGGGTCGATCAGAGTTCAGGAGACTGCAAAAATACAGGTCTACCTAGACAAGTACATGTAAACAAAATAGTGTGCATTTTAGGTTTTTTTCCCATTTTCACTCGAATTGGTAATTTTTTAAGGAAACGGTTGTTTAGGAAGATTATTTATTCATGATTATTTTGGTACCTTCCCCATTTATTATAATTATTAGTTGCAATTTTGCGTCGATCGTAAGATGTGTATGTCACAGGTTGTCCCAACGTTTAATGGGTTCCTGCTAGGTTCGTAGTTTTGTTAAAGGAACTTTGCTCAGAAATAAATCCACACGGACAGCAAGTTATTACGTTGATCCTCTTTCTCGGGATAAAATGTTGTAATTCAATATTCATCACCCCAAGGTCATCACAAAAAATATACAGTGCATACAACAATAGAATTGAGGATAAGAAATAAATCAAATGGTGCAGTTCAGTTCAGAAGCCAAATCAGTGAGTAATCCCAATTGAATGAATGTCTTGAATCGCTAAACAATAATTAAAATTTGACTACATCCATGAGCAATAAACTCAATCCGAAAAATGTAAAATAAAGAAGTACCTTGAATCGAATAGGCACAGGAATTACTAAATAAACAAGGGTTCATCCAGTTAGGATTAGCACTGATATGGTACACGATAATTCAATTAGAAACAAAATGGCAAATACATCATATTATAAATACAGGTTATGGATCTTAGCTGGGTTTTCTGGCGCTTGCATCAGAACTTGGGTGTGGCTTGATGGACTTGACTGAGGCTTGACACGGGGGTGGCTCCGAGTCCGAAGATCAGGGTTCAGGCACACAAACCGAGTTCCGATGATATCACGAACAGGGGAATGGGACAGGTGTGTGGGGAGGCGAACCGGGTCGGCTCCCCAAAGCATGACCTATATGGAAAGTACTCTCTGTATCAGCAGAGCACAATGGTGAGGGTGAGAATGGCTATCATTAGAAACGACTTTAGGGAAAGTACAACGTTCCCAATAGTGTAAACGGGCACTCAATCTGAACAGCCTTCTCACCAGAGGTCTTAATCGCTTTCTGAATTATCGAGGATCAACATATTTGTATACAGAACTAAAAATCTAAAAGCAATATCTCTAACTAAAATATGAAACGCTTAAAAGAATGCTTACAAAAAAAGGAAAGAGGTCAAACTGCATATCTTTTTGGGATGTTCGCCCAGAACACATTTCCAGTGGAATGACACTTTCAGTATAACTATACATTGATCAAAAGTTCACCCAGAACATGATAACCACGGTCAGTACTCCGCACAGTGGTAAATACCATAAAATGCTAATCAAAACATCAGGGAATAATTGACTTGGCCAAAACCCAATTGTGTTGGCCTATAGCGCATTGCGGTAACCTTACTCAAGGTCATCCTGGGGCAAGTTCCATGTGGTTTGTACACACTCGCTGTACACAATTAATAGTCAGCGGGATGTCACGGGACATAACAGAAAAGGAAGGTAATGTGTAGGCCTATACACACACAATTTGGAAGACAATCAAAATATTGGAAATCTCGTGAACAAGACCAGTTAATTTACGGAAAAACGTGCATGTATGAATTATTGGTCATGTCATACGAATGATCGAAGTTTTAGGCCACGAGGTATCATATAAAAAAAGTATGCAACAAGAATATTCAAAGTAATCGGAAATCAACCAAGAGGAAAATATAATTGTACACGGACTGAGAGTATAGTGACCGATTTAAGTGAATACTGCAGTCATAACAGAATGGTAATCGGCAATCACAAATGGATCTTCCAATACTATCGGGAAATCAATGATATACAAAACCGAACATGATAATTTCGGTCAATAAATAACAGCAAAAGTGACATCGATCAAGAGTCGACCAAATATCAGCAATATAATACAAGTAAATACAGGGTACAAGGCAAAAAAGGTTAATAGCTGAAGGCAAACGAATGCTGACTCAATATACTCATATTGGGGTTGTTCCACCCATCTTGAGATTGTCTCAAACCGAGTCAACATAATTCAAAATACAAAGTGTCCTGCACATAAGTCAAATGGTAATAGGAAATACAAACTTCTTTTATACAATGAAAATAGGCTTACCTGTATCAGCAGAGCACAATGGTGAGGGTGAGAATGGCTATCATTAGAAACGACTTTAGGGAAAGTACAACGTTCCTAATAGTGTAAACGGGCACTCAATCTGAACAGCCCTCTCACCAGAGGTCTTAATCGCTTTCTGAGGAGAATCCGGCGATCGGGGGGGAATATTATTCCTTGACCACGCGCTCTGCCCATTTCGGTGGAACAATCTCATTGGTCAAAATTATGAAACCAGGCAGATATTCCACCTTGGGATGGAGAGTGGCCAATCAGAAAGTTACTGACTACACGTGTTAGACATGGTCATAAAATGGCAGACAGCCATAACAGTTTTAGCCAGTGGCATAAAATGTAGCCATGTTGGCTGGGTTCTCTGGCCACATCCCCATCTGGTCAATTACTTATCTGTGTTGAGACAAAGGGGTCGTCTTAGCCACATATGGACTTGGTCAACTTAGGGGTAAAATCTGCTACTGGGTGCTAATTAAATTTACTGGAACATAGAGGTGGACCATGCTTCGAAATCGTGGGAACTTTTCCTGTCGGACCAAGTGTTAAAATGGCAGTAAGGGGGAATTTTAACAGGGGCTGACATTCTCCCCTCCTTAAACCATGGCGTCCACGACATGGCCCATCACAGGCAGGTGATGTTTCCTATGTACACATAGCACTTAGAAGATTATTCGTTACTTCTAAGGCCTTCTGCTGCATAGCTAGGTGTTGCTCGAGTAATTTGGCTTTAGATGCCTCAAAACCATAATATTGAGGCGGCCTCCTGTTGCGCACAGGTCTAGAACTCACGGTTGGATCAGTGTCTGGTTCATCTGTGACGTCATCTGATGCTGGTACTTGGGGCTCAGGGTTCACTTCCTCCTTTGCCTCTTCGCTAATTTCATCGTCAAGGGGAGATGAATCAGGGGAAGAATTTGAAGCAGAACTTGAAGTAGAATTGTCAGCTAATAAAATTATCTCTTCAGAGTTTGAGTCATGTGAACCTTGGGCAGGTTCGCTGTGTTCTGATATGGACAATTCAATTGGCACATCATTGGTAGGGGGTATGGACTCTGCTGGGGCTACCGCAGGAACAAACGCTTGGGCTCCTGGGTTGAGGGAAATTGACCGTCGTGGGGCTGGTATTGGACGAAGAACATAAAAGTTGTCGTCTGAGATGTCAGAGTCCAGGGCGTCGGCCATATCATCCACAGGGTCGGGAAGTGGCCGTCTCACAGGGCGTTTGCGCCGAGGCTTAGGCTGGGGTCGCACCTCCTCAACGGGTGTCCCATCATCTGAGGGGAGGAATCCACATGGAAGTAACATGTTACGATGGAGAGTCCTACTTGGGCCATCGTCAGTAGTCGGGCTAACTACATAGACGGGCATGTCGGGGCTCACCCTCCGTGTCACTCGATAGACAATCTTGCTCCATCGGTCGGAAAGTTTGTGTTTCCCTTTAAGGCCGACATTTCTGACGAGAACTCGGTCCCCTTCCTGTAGTGCATTGTCCCGTACTGCCTTGTCGTATCTGGCCTTGTACCGCTGTGCTGTCTTCTCCATGACGGCCGAAGCGAGTTCATGGGCTCGCCGGAGTCTCTCCTTCAAACCGACAACGTATTGGCCGTGGGTTTCGCCACTCTGTTGCCCGGGCAACCCAAACTGGACGTCAATGGGCAGGCGGGGTTCACGGCCAAACATTAAGAAATACGGAGAGACACCAGTGGACGCATGTTTGGTACAATTATAGGCGTGCACCAAGGGGCCAACATGGAGTCTCCACTTCTTCTTCTGTTCATCCTCAAGGGTGCCAAGCATGTTGAGCAGCGTCTGGTTAAAACGCTCACACTGGCCGTTCCCTTGAGGATGATAGGGCGTGGTCCTGGTCTTTTTGATCCCAGAGACAGCACACAACTCTTTGATGAGTCGCGACTCGAAATCTCGCCCTTGGTCAGAGTGTAGCCGTTCCGGGAACCCATAGTGGATGAAGTAGTTTTCCCACAACACCTTGGCTACGGTACGCGATGTCTGGTTCTTCGTTGGGAAAGCCTGGGCATAGCGCGTAAAATGGTCGGTTACAACCAGGATGTCCTTGGTGTTGCTGTCGTCCGGCTCCAAACTCAAGAAGTCAATACATACTAATTGCATTGGTGCATTAGTTTGGATAGATACTAGGGGTGCAGATTTCATGGCTCGACGTTTTCGGCGGACGCACCGTTCACACGTTTGGCATTTGTGCTCAACGTCGGTCGTCATATTCGGCCAATAAAATCTGGAACGGGCGAGGTCAAGTGTGCGCTCAAAGCCAAGATGGCCGACGTCATCATGAATGCCACGAAGTGCTGTGGAGCGGTGGGTCTTAGGAACAACTAGCTGAGATACCTCACGACCACCACTTGATGTACACCTTCGATAGAGAACCCCGCCTTCAAGGGTCAACTTGTCCCAGTGACGAAGAAGAAGTTGGGCCTCTTTCAGCAAGTCTGTTCTCTTGCCTCCTCGGGGATTCTCTCCATCTTTCATACACCGGACAACTTGGTGTATGGCCTCATCTTCTTCTTGTAGTTGTCGCCATCTTTCCTGGCTCATCGCCGGCAGTGCAGTCTCGCCAGACAATAGGGAGATGAACTCGGGGGGGGTACGGCTTGTGGTGAGTCTGTAAGACTTTCTACGAGAGGCGGCTCGTCATCGTGGTTAGTGGCTGTTGCTTCATGTGCCAGCATGCTAACACTGTGCCGTTGGCAAATAGCTTGGAACACATCTCGGGAGCAGATACCGTCCTCGCTATTCATACGCTCGCGGAGTTGAGAGATCTTCCTCTCTGTCTCTACCGACTCATCATCCACTGTTGGGGGTGGCTGGGGTCTCCGTAACAACCCGTCCGCATCAGCATTCTTGTTGCCAGGCCGATACTTGACAACGAAATCAAAGTTGGCGAGGGCAGCTAGCCAACGGTGACCTGTGGCATCGAGCTTGGCGGTGGTCAATATATATGTCAGGGGGTTGTTGTCGGTGAGAACTGTAAACGAGCCGCCATACAGATAATCACGAAATTTCTCCGTTACGGCCCACTTCAACGCTAAAAACTCCCATTTGTAGGCTGGGTAATTTAACTCACTCTTGGACAACCCGCGGCTAGCGTATGCAATGACATGAGGTTTGCCATCTTTTCCTTCCTGATAGAGGGCGGCGCCGAGACCAGTCCCACTCGCGTCGGTGTGGAGCATGAAGGGTTTCTGATAATCAACAAAACCTAACACGGGTGCAGTCGTTAACTTCTGTGTGATGGTCTCAAATGACGCCTGGCACGCCGAGGTCCACAGTTCACCGAAGGGCTCGTTGGGACTGCGAAGTTTAACTCGGTGTTTCCTCTTCGTTGTCTTGCCACGATGCCGCTTCGTCAAGTCACAACCCGCAGTTAACTCGTTTAGGGGCCTGGCAATTGACGAATAATTCTCCACAAAACGGCGGTAATAGCCAGTGAACCCTAAATATGATTTCAGCTCCCGTGCTGTATTGGGGACAGGCCACGACCTAACTGCATCTATCTTGCAGGGGTCGGTACTCACACCTTCAGCAGAAATGACGTGACCAAGACACTTTACCGACGACTGGAAGAACTTGCATTTTGACGGGCTAAGTTTTAGCCCGTACCGACGGAGACGCTCCAATACTCCAAGTAGACGCTCTTCGTGTTCTTCTGCGGTTTTGGCAAAGACAATGATGTCATCGAGGTAAACAAAAACACCATTGTGATGGAGATCGCCCATACACTTCTCCATGAGGCGCTGGAAAGTGGCCGGTGCATTAGTGATACCCTGCGGCATACGGTTAAACTCGTAAAAGCCCAGAGGGCACCAGAAAGCCGTCTTGTGCTTGTCCTCTTCTGCCAACTCAATCTGATAGTAGCCTGACTTCAAATCGAGGCAAGAGAACCATGACGCACCATTCATAGCGTGGAGGGCGTCTTCTATTTTGGGGATGGAATATTGGTCACGCACAGTTCGAGTGTTGAGTTTTCTATAATCTATGCAAAGACGGAGGTCGCCATTCTTCTTCCTCACAAGAACAATAGGAGAGGCAAACTGGCTTTCCGAGTCGCGTATGATGCCTTTACCTTGAAGATCTTTCAAGTGTTGCCTGGCATCGGCATAGTCGGCAGGAGGAATACGGCGACAATTTTCCCGGAAAGGTGTCTCGTCAGTCAGTCGGATCTTGTGTTTCACTGACGCAGTACAGCCGATGTCTAAGTCGTCTTGAGAAAAGACATCGACACGGCGGCGCAAGAGTGCTGTGATCCGACTGATATCTTCTTCAGGGAGGGGTGACCCTTCAAAATTAAACTCAACACTCTCGCCAGCGGGACCGGACTGACTGAAATTAGGGGTAGATGGAGACTCCTCCTCTGAGGGGAACGGAAGTTTTTCAGCTATGTCTGAGACAGAGGCAAGTTGACAACGTGCGGGGACCGTGATACTTTGAAATGACGAATTAGCCAGAACTACTTTAGTTTTCACTCTCCTCCCTGCAGATAACTCGACCAGGCTGTTTCTCACAGTGATGCCATTCGGGAGCTGAGCCGAATTTCCCTGCTCGACGAGAACTTCACGTCTGGACCGGGGATGGTTGTGAACCTGACCTGTCACGTGCACTTCTTCACCTGGCCCGATGGTAACAGCCCTGACGGATTTTATGGTACTCGAATTACCAGTAGACGGAGAAGTCAGGCAACACTTATATGCTGTCTCCCATACACGGTCGACCGAGAGTTTCCCAATGAATTTCTTTCCAGCCTTTTCCTCACATGCCCGCAACATGCCGCGCACGACACTGGTGTTAGTGCCAACAAGCAAGGGGACATCATCCATTCCTTGCCGATTAGGGCACACAAGGGCTAGGGTCGTGACCTCCTGTTGTGTTCCTGCGGAGCTGGCCGGAAACTTGAGGTTCAACTCGATGTAGCCCTGGTATGGCACCGGTTTTCCAGCCGCACCTATCACCGCGAGGTGTGACAGGGGTCGTAGCTGACGATGAGGCAGATGGCGGGCGTGAAAACCTGCAGATACACAAGTGACCTGTGACCCAGTATCAAGGAGACACTTGGAGGCGTGTCCATCGATGAAGACAGGGGTAATGGGCTGTTCACCGACGACACCCGGGGGGACATCGCTGACGTACTTGGAAGAAGAACCTTGATAATGTATCTCAGCACTTGTGTGTTTCACTGGACCCATTGGGCGGTTTGGGGCGGTTGTCGGATCCACTACAGCTGCCCGCTGTCATTTCCCGACTTCTTTCCACTCACATCTCTCGCCTGTCGAGCCATCATCTTTTGCTGGACTAGGGGGGCGTTCTTCTGGGCCTCACCATCCGGTGACCGTCCTCGCCACAGTTGTAGCAGAAGATTACGGCACGCTGACGAGGACGGGGCATGGCAGTTGAAGAAGACTGACGGTGCGGGGATCCTTGCCCTTTGAAGAAACCGTCCAAACGCCTGTGGAGGCGGTCTACAGCCTGGCGCAACTCTTCAATCTCATTGGGTGTATCAGGGCCCACAGCTGAAGTGGGATGGGCAGATACGGCCTGTATCATAACTTTCTTCGAAGGAGACTTCTGCGACGTGGTCCTCCGTCTATCTGACTTCTCTTCTAGCCTTTCCTCGGTAACCCGAACGTCACGGAGCAGCTCCAGTATGGTGGGCGGGTCATTCTTCTTCGCCTGCAGCTGGAGTGTATGAAGGAGTGGGTCATTGAAGAGGCAACCGCGTTGGAACTGGCTACATAGGATCGCATGGCTGCTCTCCTGCGTCACACCACTCGCCTCAACTACTCTCGTCAGCATCGTGTGAAGGCGCAAAAGGTACTCCGATGCCTTCTCCCCCTCACGCTGATACTCGCAACGAAACGTGGTCAACAGTTCATCCCCATCTGCGGTAGAGCCATAAGCCTTTCCCAAACAGTCCAAATACTCTGTGGCCGACCCAGACTCGCCGACAGCCCAGGCCACATCCAAGGCTGGAGGGACTAAGGACTCGGTGACCCTGCTCTTCTTCTCGGCCTCTGAGATGGTCTCATCCTTGAGAAGTTGCCTTGCAAGCCGCCGCCAGTTCTCAAAGTCGAGTTCGCCAGCGGGGATAGGTGTCCGACCGGAGAACAATCGTAACCGTCTGTACGATCTGCTGGCAGACTGTTTTTTCACGACATGGACAATGGCGGGTTTAGGAGGGGAAGAAGAATCGATCTCTGGGGGGTCTAGGCTAAGGGATCCCTTAAGGTCCTCTAAGGTCATATCATGTGAGTACAAAAAATCCTTAAGGGCCTCATTGAACTCCATTGTGCTCAGCTGGTACAGGCCAAAGGTTATTACAATGATAACACAATAATACACACTGCAATTGCAATAAATTGCAACAACAAAATGTGGAAAAAATACAAGCACAATGAAAACAAACGGGTTAAATCATAACACAAATAAAGCAAATTCAAAGAATCAACAATGATAATATCAACAACAAAGAATAAGGATCAACATATCGTGAGCTTCCGCTAATTGATTTTGGAATTTCCCTTCCGTCACCAAAAAATTAAAAAACCGAGCGTACATAAAAATCAACCAAATAGCAAAGGAAATCAACAAGGGAAATAGAATTGAAAATTGAGCAAATCCGGGCGGTGCCTCCAAATTTATGTCACAGGTTGTCCCAACGTTTAATGGGTTCCTGCTAGGTTCGTAGTTTTGTTAAAGGAACTTTGCTCAGAAATAAATCCACACGGACAGCAAGTTATTACGTTGATCCTCTTTCTCGGGATAAAATGTTGTAATTCAATATTCATCACCCCAAGGTCATCACAAAAAATATACAGTGCATACAACAATAGAATTGAGGATAAGAAATAAATCAAATGGTGCAGTTCAGTTCAGAAGCCAAATCAGTGAGTAATCCCAATTGAATGAATGTCTTGAATCGCTAAACAATAATTAAAATTTGACTACATCCATGAGCAATAAACTCAATCCGAAAAATGTAAAATAAAGAAGTACCTTGAATCGAATAGGCACAGGAATTACTAAATAAACAAGGGTTCATCCAGTTAGGATTAGCACTGATATGGTACACGATAATTCAATTAGAAACAAAATGGCAAATACATCATATTATAAATACAGGTTATGGATCTTAGCTGGGTTTTCTGGCGCTTGCATCAGAACTTGGGTGTGGCTTGATGGACTTGACTGAGGCTTGACACGGGGGTGGCTCCGAGTCCGAAGATCAGGGTTCAGGCACACAAACCGAGTTCCGATGATATCACGAACAGGGGAATGGGACAGGTGTGTGGGGAGGCGAACCGGGTCGGCTCCCCAAAGCATGACCTATATGGAAAGTACTCTCTGTATCAGCAGAGCACAATGGTGAGGGTGAGAATGGCTATCATTAGAAACGACTTTAGGGAAAGTACAACGTTCCCAATAGTGTAAACGGGCACTCAATCTGAACAGCCTTCTCACCAGAGGTCTTAATCGCTTTCTGAATTATCGAGGATCAACATATTTGTATACAGAACTAAAAATCTAAAAGCAATATCTCTAACTAAAATATGAAACGCTTAAAAGAATGCTTACAAAAAAAGGAAAGAGGTCAAACTGCATATCTTTTTGGGATGTTCGCCCAGAACACATTTCCAGTGGAATGACACTTTCAGTATAACTATACATTGATCAAAAGTTCACCCAGAACATGATAACCACGGTCAGTACTCCGCACAGTGGTAAATACCATAAAATGCTAATCAAAACATCAGGGAATAATTGACTTGGCCAAAACCCAATTGTGTTGGCCTATAGCGCATTGCGGTAACCTTACTCAAGGTCATCCTGGGGCAAGTTCCATGTGGTTTGTACACACTCGCTGTACACAATTAATAGTCAGCGGGATGTCACGGGACATAACAGAAAAGGAAGGTAATGTGTAGGCCTATACACACACAATTTGGAAGACAATCAAAATATTGGAAATCTCGTGAACAAGACCAGTTAATTTACGGAAAAACGTGCATGTATGAATTATTGGTCATGTCATACGAATGATCGAAGTTTTAGGCCACGAGGTATCATATAAAAAAAGTATGCAACAAGAATATTCAAAGTAATCGGAAATCAACCAAGAGGAAAATATAATTGTACACGGACTGAGAGTATAGTGACCGATTTAAGTGAATACTGCAGTCATAACAGAATGGTAATCGGCAATCACAAATGGATCTTCCAATACTATCGGGAAATCAATGATATACAAAACCGAACATGATAATTTCGGTCAATAAATAACAGCAAAAGTGACATCGATCAAGAGTCGACCAAATATCAGCAATATAATACAAGTAAATACAGGGTACAAGGCAAAAAAGGTTAATAGCTGAAGGCAAACGAATGCTGACTCAATATACTCATATTGGGGTTGTTCCACCCATCTTGAGATTGTCTCAAACCGAGTCAACATAATTCAAAATACAAAGTGTCCTGCACATAAGTCAAATGGTAATAGGAAATACAAACTTCTTTTATACAATGAAAATAGGCTTACCTGTATCAGCAGAGCACAATGGTGAGGGTGAGAATGGCTATCATTAGAAACGACTTTAGGGAAAGTACAACGTTCCTAATAGTGTAAACGGGCACTCAATCTGAACAGCCCTCTCACCAGAGGTCTTAATCGCTTTCTGAGGAGAATCCGGCGATCGGGGGGGAATATTATTCCTTGACCACGCGCTCTGCCCATTTCGGTGGAACAATCTCATTGGTCAAAATTATGAAACCAGGCAGATATTCCACCTTGGGATGGAGAGTGGCCAATCAGAAAGTTACTGACTACACGTGTTAGACATGGTCATAAAATGGCAGACAGCCATAACAGTTTTAGCCAGTGGCATAAAATGTAGCCATGTTGGCTGGGTTCTCTGGCCACATCCCCATCTGGTCAATTACTTATCTGTGTTGAGACAAAGGGGTCGTCTTAGCCACATATGGACTTGGTCAACTTAGGGGTAAAATCTGCTACTGGGTGCTAATTAAATTTACTGGAACATAGAGGTGGACCATGCTTCGAAATCGTGGGAACTTTTCCTGTCGGACCAAGTGTTAAAATGGCAGTAAGGGGGAATTTTAACAGGGGCTGACATGTAATTTCTGATCAATGTTTTGCGTGTGCAGTCAATACGACATGAAATGTGTGCACAGGCAGGCGCAACATTGTGGAATTATGAACTACATGTATGCTCAATTGTTAACCTCGCTGACCAATTATTTTGACTTCCTAGCTTTGTGATTTTTAGCATGCTTCGCACGATGGTCAATGCTGAATCAATTTTCAGCGGGCGCTGTGCACCAATGCAGGGTATAAATGCTGTGTATGCAGCTCCCCCCCCCCCCCCCCCCCGATTCAATGTTGGGTTGGCAGTGTGCACCGTCACTCCAACATTGAAATGGGGGGGGGGGGGGGACCGCAATAAAACCTACTCGGGCGAATGCTTATCACAGACTGTGAAACTTCTCAAAGCATGGTATTACACACATTGGTTTGTCACACTGTTTACAAATTATGCGAGTTTGTTTCCGCTTGGCTCTGGTACTGCAAACAACACAGTTGCGCTTTTTGCCAGCAACATTTCTCCCAGGATAGTGATGATTTGGAAAGCGGCTGGAACCACATGTCACTTGACTGGCATGCTGAGCTGGGTTGTGCTTCCAGGTGGAAAGAAGTCCTTCTATCACTTTGACCCTGAAATCCAAAGTGGTCAAGTGCTGGTTTGTAGGGATGCTGTTGTATACAATGGTAGCATTCAACAAACAGATGTCAAGAATGGTCACGAAAACTCTTTTCCACCATTTCATCGATTTGTGAGGGTGCGAGTAGTACTGACACATTTGTGCTGCGAGATCACTTCCTCCCATGTATTTATTATAATCATTGACGACAGCAGGTTTTTTGATTGTACGAAGTCCACTCAAACTGTTTTTGCTCCGAATGTCTTTCGTGTCGATATCGCAGTTTCCAAAATTGGTAAGAAGAGTTACACGTTTGGCATCCTGCCAAACGACGCACAGTTGCCCGGCTTTGGTGTAAAACTGGGGGTCAGCACCTCTTCTCATGGGGAACTTTTTGGGGTTTGCACAATCTGGAATCCCTTGTGAGGTGTAGCGTACAGTTCCACGAGCTCCGAACTTTAACTGTGACAACTTGCAGACGAGAGCCGGGCTCGTGTACCAATTGTCCATGAAAATTAAATGTCCCTTATGTTCGAGTCCTTTAATAAGGTCGAGGACTACATGCCCAGCAGATGAAAGATTAGGTGGGTGGTGTGTTGAAGCATAACCAACGGAGGATTGACTAGATTCTTTTGATGTGGGCTGAGAGCCGGTGAACACCTTCCAGGCACATGTATAACCGGTTTCTGACTCGTTCAATGAAAAACATTTCAATCCCCATTTGGCGGACTTTCGTGGCATGTACTGTTTGAAACCAAGTCGGCCTTTGAACTTGATCATTGTCTCATCCGGTGAGAGGTTTCGGCCTGGCTTGTAAATGCGAGGAAAGGATGGCAATACAATGTCGAGCAGCGGGCGAACCTTGGACAGTTTGTCAGGGGGAGCATCACCTGGTTGAGCTCTGTTGTTGGCAAGGTGGAAAAATCGAAGGATCGCAGTGAATCGATTGCGAGACATGGTCGCCGAATACAGGGGACTTCGCAGAACTTCAGACCTGGACCAGTGCATGCTGTAGCGAGGCCTTTTGTTGATACCCATGCACAGAAGCAAGGCCATGAATGCCATCATTTCAGGAACAGTAGTTGGAGTCCAGGCAGGCTGATGATTGGCTGCATCTGCACACATTGTTTGGTCGGCATAGCGATTGGTCTCCTCCACCATCAACTCCCACACTGCTTGGCAGAAGAAGAGCTGAAAGATCTGCATGGGTGACAGGTGACTGAAATCTTCCGTACAGCCAGTCTCTTCATTGAAGTTCATCGGTGGGCGCTTGCTGTAGGAGGTGCTTGCTTTATTCCATCCACACCTGAAATAGGAACATTCAGAAAGGTAATGGGACGCTATTCATTTCAAGGCACATTTTCTTTAAGGTAGTATACAACATTAGCTTTTGTTTTTTGGGTCCAACGGATTGATCCGGGGTTTAGTATTTGTTTGGACGACGGTTGGCCAACCATTTTTGGAAATTGCTACAAAATGTCAGTTTAGTTAAACAGAACAGCACACCAGGTGCCCTGATTTCACAGGATGCTCGAGGCTATTCTTGACTGTCAAGTACGGTCATTCATAATAATGAGGTATTTTTTCTTTTCTTGTCTGTGTGGGGTGGGGGGGGGGGGTGGGGTGGGGGGGGGGGTGGGTGGTCGCAAATGTTGTATTACCTTTAATGACAAAACTATCCATACAATGCTGTTTTTGGATGCTCATATCTAGTGTTCCCACTGAAATAAGTGCAGCCATGATTTAATTGCTGTAGGCCTTTTATCCCTAAATTCACATAAGACACAGATTGTAGTTAATATTTCTAGTATCTTACTTATCAATCTTATTCTTAGCGAACAAGTAAAAATACGGACATTCAGAAACATGTACGAGGCTGCTGTTCATTTGTAGACCAATGTTCTTATAGGAAATTGTGATTAATATTTTGATTTCGGGGGTACATGTACATTAATTAATATAAATTGTAGTTTTTAATTACATTCAAATCTCCTCCTTTTTATAGATTATTATTGCCGCCAGTCTTTTTTTTTGTAATTGAATAAGGCCCAATTCAGTGGAATTGAAATGTGTTTTTTTTTTCAGCATTGCATTTGCTGTCCTATCTGAACTTTGATTTGGATGCAAAATCATCACACTTGACTTTGCATACTTCAGGTACAAATTCAATATTTTCATCAATTTCTAATTGGATTTCCATCGTATTATGCAATGCAAACTTAAACGTTCAGTGCTTTTTATGATTTTCCCCGCGAAAGAACATTAAAAAGCAAAGGTTACATTACAGTAGCCCAGTAATATTTTTATAGACATGAATGACGGATGCGAAACATTTCGAGACTAGCCAAGTTGAACCTTTTAAGTTTTATGAACCTCCCTACCTGAAGTTTGGCTTTCCCGACGAAGTTGACGAAGTTTGCATAGCTTCGCCATCACTGTCGTCAGATGTCGCTAGAGAAGATTCATCATCGGACATATCTGAACCGCTATCTGCGAAGATTTCCTCCAAAATCTTGGAAGCGTTTTCTGCCATGATAGCGGCTATAATTATAAAGTGGCGTCGCGTGGGGATGCAAACTGCCGATCGCGCGCGTGCCTTTTCAAGTAAGTGTAAACCAACTGCACAGCGCTGCCCAAAGTGAGGGCGCTGTTCACATTTCAGTTGCAAACAATAGTAGCTCGTGCCAACAGAGAACGCTGGTCGTGTAAAGCTCATAAATTCCTGTGACAAACAAGCACGATGGTAGCGAACGTCCATGCAACATTGAGCCCAGGTGGCGCGCGCGGTATTGATAGGGTTAATAAGGTCGAGGACTACATGCCCAGCAGATGAAAGATTAGGTGGGTGGTGTGTTGAAGCATAACCAACGGAGGATTGACTAGATTCTTTTGATGTGGGCTGAGAGCCGGTGAACACCTTCCAGGCACATGTATAACCGGTTTCTGACTCGTTCAATGAAAAACATTTCAATCCCCATTTGGCGGACTTTCGTGGCATGTACTGTTTGAAACCAAGTCGGCCTTTGAACTTGATCATTGTCTCATCCGGTGAGAGGTTTCGGCCTGGCTTGTAAATGCGAGGAAAGGATGGCAATACAATGTCGAGCAGCGGGCGAACCTTGGACAGTTTGTCAGGGGGAGCATCACCTGGTTGAGCTCTGTTGTTGGCAAGGTGGAAAAATCGAAGGATCGCAGTGAATCGATTGCGAGACATGGTCGCCGAATACAGGGGACATCGCAGAACTTCGGACCTGGACCAGTGCATGCTGTAGCGAGGCCTTTTGTTGATACCCATGCACAGAAGCAAGGCCATGAATGCCATCATTTCAGGAACAGTAGTTGGAGTCCAGGCAGGCTGATGATTGGCTGCATCTGCACACATTGTTTGGTCGGCATAGCGATTGGTCTCCTCCACCATCAACTCCCACACTGCTTGGCAGAAGAAGAGCTGAAAGATCTGCATGGGTGACAGGTGACTGAAATCTTCCGTACAGCCAGTCTCTTCACTGAAGTTCATCGGTGGGCGCTTGCTGTAGGAGGTGCTTGCCTTATTCCATCCACACCTGAAATAGGAACATTCAGAAAGGTAATGGGACGCTATTCATTTCAAGGCACATTTTCTTTAAGGTAGTATACAACATTAGCTTTTGTTTTTTGGGTCAAACGGATTGATCCGGGGTTTAGTATTTGTTTGGACGACGGTTGGCCAACCATCTTTGGAAATTGTTACAAAATGTCAGTTTGGTTAAACAGAACAGCACACCAGGTGCCCTGATTTCACAGGATGCTCGAGACTATTCTTGACTGTCAAGTACGGTCATTCATAATAATGAGGTAGTTTCTTTTTCTTGTCTGTGTGGGGTGGGGGGGGGGGGGGGGGGGGTGGGTGGTCGCAAATGTTGTATTACCTTTAATGACAAACTGTCCATACAATGCTGTTTTTGGATGCTCATATCTAGTGTTCCCACTGAAATAAGTGCAGCCATGATTTAATTGCTGTAGGCCTTTTATCCCTAAATTCACATAAGACACAGATTGTAGTTAATATTTCTAGTATCTTACTTATCAATCTTATTCTTAGCGAACAAGTAAAAATACGGACATTCAGAAACATGTACGAGGCTGCTGTTCATTTGTAGACCAATGTTCTTATAGGAAATTGTGATTAATATTTTGATTTCGGGGGTACATGTACATTAATTAATATAAATTGTAGTTTTTAATTACATTCAAATCTCCTCCTTTTTATAGATTATTATTGCCGCCAGTCTTTTTTTTAGTAATTGAATAAGGCCCAATTCAGTGGAATTGAAATGTGGTTTTTTTCAGCATTGCATTTGCTGTCCTATCTGAACTTTGATTTGGATGCAAAATCATCACACTTGACTTTGCATACTTCAGGTACAAATTCAATATTTTCATCAATTTCTAATTGGATTTCCATCGTATTATGCAATGCAAACTTAAACGTTCTGTGCTTTTTGTGATTTTCCCCGCGAAAGAACATTAAAAAGCAAAGGTTACATTACAGTAGCCCAGTAATATTTTTATAGACATGAAATGATGAATGACGGATGCGAAACATTTCGAGACTAGCCAAGTTGAACCTTTTAAGTTTTATGAACCTCCCTACCTGAAGTTTGGCTTTCCCGACGAAGTTGACGAAGTTTGCATAGCTTCGCCATCACTGTCGTCAGATGTCGCTAGAGAAGATTCATCATCGGACATATCTGAACCGCTATCTGCGAAGATTTCCTCCAAAATCTTGGAAGCGTTTTCTGCCATGATAGTAGTCTTGGTTCCAAGACGTTACTGTCTGATACTTGTCATCAACAGAGGGCGCAATTTACAGGCTGTCACCGGCGGCGGGCGAGCGCGCGATCAATCACGGAGTTACAGTAACGTCTTGGATATTTCTACTTTTGAGGGCGGGACCCGACTATGGAAATCGTGGCTAAACATGCATCATTCATATCACGTGACTGGTCTGACCTCCATGGTTAAGTTTGACCGATTGCCCCAATTATGCAAAATGCGCCTGCGGTCGACGCGACGTGTAATATAATACCGTTTGAAAAAAAACGTGGATGTACTACTGTGTACAAAAGCCAAGTGTACGTACAATGTACATGTATTATGTACAATGTACATATCCACATATGAACACTGTGGATTATGGCATGTCAAACGTTGCAATATTCGATAATCTACGTATTTGTGTGCGATGTTCAAATATATATGTGCGATGTTTGTCATTATGTGCGATGTTCAAATATATATGTGCGATGTTTGTCATTATATGTGCGATGTTCAAATTTATATGTGCGATGTTCCAATATATAATGTGCGATGTTCAAATTTATATGTGCAATGTTCAAATATATATGCGATGTTTTGTCATATATGTGCGATGTTTGTCATTATATATGCGATGTTCAAATGTATGTGTGCGATGTTTGTTATTATATGTGCGATGTTCAAATATATATTCGATGTTTGTCATATATGTGCGATGTTCAAATTTATATGTGCGATGTTTGTCATATATGTGCGATGTTCAAATATGTGTGCGATGTTTTTCAATTTATATTCGAAAACGGAATTGTGGGTTTCCAGACCGAAATAGTATGAATATTCCTAATAAGTTACATCAGGGACCAGACTACTTAGGATAGGACGGTCTATCTGTTCCACTGACGTAATGACCTGGCTTGAAGCTAGCCCGCGATTCAGCCCGCGATTCGCAATAGGGCCCGCGATTCGCCCGATCAGAGCAGCCGCATGTTGAAAACTAGAATCCATTCGACAAAAGGAGTTATTTTCGAGAAATGTCAAGAAATTACATACCAATTTTTGCATGAATAGGTATGAGCAAAGCTGAACATATTATACTTAACATTGTTTTATGGGTCATTTTTAATGAATTAATTAGTCGTTTCGCGAAGGCCCATTTCAAAGGGTTCTCTACATCAATTCCTTTCGGCTCAGCACAATAGCTTCTGTTTGAAAGAAAGTGTACCGCACATTGTTTTTAAAAATTCATATTTTTCTTTCATATTCATAATTGCCACCTTCCTGGGCACACTTAATTTCAGCAAGGGCCTATTCCAAGAATGGCTTCTGTTCCAATTAGCCGCTTAAAAAAGTGTACACGATTGGTAATTATCAAAAAAAATTATGAATTATTACAAAATACCTTTGTAGACTGTAAGTTAATAATAGTCTCAATCATCCTGTGAAATTATGGCACTAGATGTGCTGTCGTTGTCAAGAAAAGTGGAAATTTATATCGTCTTCCAACGATTTCCAGCTGGAAATCGTTGGAGAACTGCCCTGTAGCCGTTAGTCAAGACGCGAGTGGCTACCTGGACAAGTGGCGAGCCCCGGACATGATGGCGCCTTGTCATATCCGGGCCCAGATAGCCACGCGCGCCTTGACTAAAGGCTATTATCCGCCCGACGGTTGAAAACGAGCGCCGTTTTTCATTTGTTTTTTCGCCATCTAACAACACAAAACTTTGAACAGGTCAGTGGAATGATATTTCCTATAACATACTTTAACCCCCAAATCCGCGCATTTCTGAAAATTGCAACAATGACCAATCATGTACACTGCCTTTAAAGACGGATCATTTTCATGAATATCTGGAAATGTGGTATTCGGAGTTTCGTGTGAAATGTGCCGTCTTTGAAAGAAAGTGTACCACCCATATTTTGAAAAATTCTTATTTTTCTTTCATATTCATAATTCCCACCTTCCCGGGTACTTTCTCTCAAAGACGGCATTTCACACGAAACTCCGAATACCGCATTTCCAAATATTCATTAAAATGGTCCGTCTTTAAGCGGCTAATTGGAACAGAAGCCATTCTTGCAATAAGCTCTTGCTGAAATTAAGTGTGCCCAGGAAGGTGGCAATTATGAATATGAAAGAAAAATATGAGTTTTTAAAAACATGTGTGGTACACTTTCTTACAAACAGAAGCTATTGTGCTGAGCCGAAAGGAATTGATGTATAGAACCCTTTAAAGGGACACATTGCCTTAAAATGTCATGAAATTTTGCTGTTTGGAAATGTTCCTTATCTTTTATAAGAGTTGTTCATGCAAAAAAACACGTATAATGTGTTGTAATTAGTGAGTAGTGATTACAAAACAAAACAATTGGCCGCTTACCCCTGACATCTGACCCGCGAAACATAGACTTATTTCAAGTACTAAATACCACCGTCTAAATAATGCGCAAAATACGCTGTAAGAGTCTTTAGGCTGGCGCCGCAGCCAGTGGCCTTGTAAACCTATCAGATGATCGCCAGGTACAATTCTCTACCTCGCGACACATATCGCCAGTGCTGCGCGCCGTGCCACAGTACATCAAAATGGATCAACAGAACGTACTTCAACCAGATGCGACTGGAAATACGACTGGTGAACACAGTCCGCCATTTTGTGGAGTCAAAAATTTGGTTCTACAAAATGGCGGACCGTTATTTGTCACGAAATTTAACAAAAACCACGCAATTTGAAGAGATAGTTATGTAAATCTTTATATTCTACTTTTAAAAAAGCTTCCCAACCATATCCATTTTAGTTTTATAGCCCAAATCGAAAAATCCAAAGCAATGTGTCCCTTTAAAATGGGCCCTCGCGAAACGACTAATTATTTCATAAAAAAATACCCATAAAACAATGTTAAGTATAATATGTTCAGCTTTGCTTATACCTATTCTGAAATTTTATGCAAAAATTGGTATGTAATTTCTTGACATTTCTCGAAAATTCGTTGCCTGAATCCAGCGATTTCATTAGGAAAAACTCCTTTTGTCAAATGGATTCTAGTTTTCAATATGCGGCTGCTCTGATCGGGCGAATCGCGGGCCCTATTGCGAATCGCGGGCTGAATCGCGGGCTAGCTTCAGCCAGGTCAGTGGAACAGATAGACCGTCCTAAGTAGTCTGGTCCCTGATGTAACTTATTAGGAATATTCATACTATTTCGGTCTGGAAACCATACTATATCCCACAATTCCGTTTTCGAATATATATTGAAAAACATCGCACATATATTTGAACATCGAACATATATGACAAACATCGCACATATAAATTTGAACATTGCACATATATGATAACATCGAATATATATTTGAACATCGTACATATAATAACAAACATCGCACACATACATTTGAACATCGCATATATAATGACAAACATCGCACATATATGACAAAACATCGCATATATATTTGAACATCGCACATATAAATTGGAACATCGCACATATAAATTGGAACATCGCACATATAATGACAAACATCGCACATATATATTTGAACATCGCACATAATGACAAACATCGCACATATATATTTGAACATCGCACAAAAATACGTAGATTATCGAATATTGCAACGTTTGACATGCCATAGTGGATACATGTATAGTGTACGTATACGTACTTGAACTTCAAGTTTGAATAACTTGAGTTTCTGATCTTTCTTGCTACGTCCCAAAATGAGATAATGACAAATTACCTGCAGGTGTGCACTTTAATCTGGGATGTTAATTAGCCAATGTGAATGAATAAATGCAGAATAGTAAAATTTTTAAATTATTTTTTATCAAAGATTGATTTTTGCCAGTCTTGTTTAATTACATGTACAAACATGTGGTGCCTTTTTTTGCAGCCAGCCATGGCTTGGATATTTCAGTCCAGTTATATGCATGCACAATAAATTTACAGGACGGTCTTTGGTCAACTTTTGACTGAAAAACGTTTTTACTCACTTTGTCTTCAAGGTGGAGCTTAAATTTATCATTGTCTTAATTATTTATATTTCTCCCAATAAAAATTTCCTCCACTAAATACATTACATTCCTACATGTGTATAGTAATCCATGTATACTAATATTTAAAAAAGTGAACATGAAGAAGAGAAGTCTGAAATAGCAAGCCCAGCAAACCACTTAAATGCAGTGGATTTAAAATCAAAGTAGATGGTTAACTTCACTCATTTATTTTATTTCTTGAGGTAAACATAATTTTTCACTGGATAAAATGTATTTCTGTAAAGATTTTAAACCATTATTGTAAATTTACATTTATGTTAACATATACTTTACCATTGAAGGTTAGAACTGCCACAGAGTTCATCAGAAATATGAAACACACCATTTGTTACATCTCTTTTTTCATGTATTTTCAATTTCCATCCTGAAAAATTATATTGGCAGATGTACCGGTCATTTACTACTCAGTGTAAAAAAATCGACATTACATGTACATGTACATGTGGCATTTAAAAAAAAATGTATAATACATTTACTTATACAAACTGGCTGGGACGTCCTCCATTCTAAAGTGTTTTTTAAGTTTATCACCTCACATGTTTATACACCAGTGTTCTAGCTTATACAGTGTACATGCACAATATATAATGTTCATGTCATCGGGTAATACCTTCTCATAAATTGTTACCTTCACTCAAGCGCGCCTCCATGATTTGATTATGACATGTGTGGAGACCGGTAAAAGGGGGGGGGGAGGGGTTATCATGAAATTCCAAAACCAACCAACTGAAAATTTCGAAGGGGGGGGGGGGGGGGGATTGGACACTACGCTGTCTATTACACATGTATTAATTATGGTCCATACACAAACCCAAATTTAACCCTCTTTCCGACCATTCTACTGTAATTTCCATGTGAAATGTTTAATACCTCCTGGTCTATTTTAATTGTTTTCTTCTGTCTGGTTTTATTGTCTAGGGGTGATCTTGTCATAAAATGTGTGGGTGGAGATATATTCCCCATCCCTACAACCCCGAAATCTATGTTTTTGCCTTCACTTATCAACACCTCTTCTTGTCGACAATTGTTTGGGGATTATATTTAACTATAAAAGTTGGGCTATTATGTACGCCGTATGTATCACCATTTGTTAATCCTTTCTGATATGTTTTTCTTTGTATAAAAATTGTTGTTTAAAAAAAAAATTGAAAATGATCAATAAATCAATTGTGATGTAGTTCTTTTAACCAATATCTGTACACCGACTACTGCATGTATTTTTTCTATTACATGTGGAATAGTAAGCACGTAAACACACTGGCTGTCATCAAAGGTTATAGTTCTAAATTTACATTCGGAAGTATTAAAATATACCTCACATGTTCACTCATCATCCGCACAAATATTTCGTATAGGCCTACACTTTATTTAATGTCTAAATAAACTTCAGCTGCACTACAGATACTTCGCGGATTTTAACGACACGTACGTCGTGCCACGTCAACTTAAAAAATATTTCCCACAGACATGACAGACTGGGTCACGCCACTGATCTCTACTACATGTAGAGATCAGTGGGTCACGCGGATCGCGCAATCCTTCATCCAAAACAATACAACGGTCGACGCGTCGGGCCCGGGCGCGGTGAATTCAAATTTCCGGACAACACAACACACATACACAAAAAACCGCACCTAGAGGGTGATGACCGCACCATGTCCTATTTAATCGTGCATGCTCGCCAAGTTATGAATAATTCATTTGTCAAGGTCAAACTCAATCGCTGATTGGCTCCCCCGGAAAGTCGGGGGAGAATGTCGAAAAAGTAATGAAAAAGTTAAGACCCGCGGACAGAAATATCCAAGACCTTCGTGGAAGTGAAGAACCGAGCAAAGAACAGTAGAATCGATTCTTGTCAGAGCGCGTAATATATAAAACATTATCGAATACAATCAGAATCGATTTACTGAGAAACAGCGCCCTCGTTCGGAAGGAAAAAAAGGAACACGAAGGTCTTGGAACCAAGACTACCATGATAGCGGCTATAAAGTGGCGTGGGGATGCAAACTGCCTTTCGCGCGCGTGCCTTTTCAAGTGTAAACCAACTGCACAGCGCTGCCCAAAGTAGCTCGTGCCAACAGAGAACGCGGGTCGTGTAAAGCTTATAAATTCCTGTGACAAACAAGCACGATGGTTGCGAACGTCCATGCAACATTGAGCCCAGGTGGCGCGCGCGGTATTGATAGGGATATATATTTGTTTGGTCCGACATATATATGTTTGGTCCTATATATATTTGTTTGGTCCGACATATATTCGTTTGGTCCGACATATATTCGTTTGGTCCGACATATATTTTGTTTGCGAATAAAGTCATAAAGGGCGCCTCATAATATGGAGCATCCATTTTCCCCTCGGTACTGGCTACAGGCCACCACCCCTCGCCCTCCGGGTTCGGGGTAGTCTTGGTTCCAAGACCTTCGTGTTCCTTTTTTTTCCTTCCGCTAAAATAGCGAGGGCGTTGTTTCTCAGTAAATAACTCGGCAATGTATTCGATTCTAAAATGTTCTATATTACGCGCTCTGTTAAGAATCGATTCTACCGTTCTTTGCTTGGTTCTTTACTTCCACGTACTGTACATCCGTGATTGATCGCGAGACGCCCGAAGGTGACAGCCTGTAAATTGCGCCCTCTCTTAATGACAAGTATCATACAGTAACTCTTGAACCAAGACTAGGTTCGGGGTGGTAGGCCTGTAGCCAGTACCTCGGGAAAAATAGATTGCCCTATTTCCCCTCTAACCATGTAGTATTTGTATACTGTTCTCAGCCGATATACAACAGGGAGAGCGTAGTAGGTGCGCGCACAAGTATGTATTGAACTTCATAATGTAAGACAACGCTAATGCACGCGTATAAAACGCTGCATCTCGTGCGTGTGTGTACGCGCACGCGACCGACAGGCGCGGAGCGCCTTCACGTGCTCACAAGGCCGATACTATTGATCTCCATTATATAGACTGGATAGGACACCGCGTCGTGTTCGTGCACGAATGCGCGGCCGCGCAATGGCGGCGCAAGAGGGTATAACGCGCACTGTGTGTTCGCTTTATGTACTCAGTCTGAAATTTAAGTGGATTATCGAAAACAAATTTAGCCTAACGTTATGGGGAGTTTAAGCGCTCCCCCAAAAATCAGTTTAAAAAAAGTGAATTGTTATTTAATTCATATCACACCTGTAAAGTCATTATACAGAGCAGTTGTATAATACAAATTTAATAATCGTATTGAATATTATTCTGAAATGAAATCGTATTTTTAATTCTGAGCACCCATAGTTACATGTATTATTTTATAAACTGAATACTCACAAAGAGAAAATGTATCGAGGTTCATTCAAATGTAACACAAATTTATTACAAAATGGAGCACAATTAGAAAGTAAAAGGTCAAGACAAAACTCGCTGGGAAATATGGAAAACTAATAATAAACAATCCTTCATCCTAAGGCACAACTAAAAGCCTCATCAGAGGGAATTGCAGGAAGGTTAGGTCAGGGATTTTGTCGCTGTTCCTCGTGCAACCCCCGACTACACACGATCGAGGCATAATGATTATCCCAGAACCATGCTCATACTGAAATAATATTGAAATTAGACAAAATAGACGGGAAAACGGATGAGTTATGTCGACCAAAACTCTTCCAGCAGCATCAACTCCACGTACGTACATGTATAGTGTTTGGCTGTAGCATCAACCGACTCTACACGTGTACGTCACGGGGTCATGTATGACATGTACATACATTTACATACATAATGAGCTTTCGCGAATCAGGATAAATGGTTCAGAATAACAACCCTTTTTTAAATATAGAAAATCCTCTCGTCTGCAAACTAATCTTTATCAGTTAAAAGAGTATTTAAACTGTCGGAAAAGTCAAAAAAGTCAAAAAACAATTTGGCGTTTTACTTGCTTTTTAAGCAAACCCCTATAGACTTTGTACACAAAATTCCTTGTGGAGACAACCTAACCCATAACATTGCCTAGTGGAGACCTATTCAGTCCCTTTGTCTCTATTGTTTTCATGTCTCCACAGGGTACGGTATATCTCTCCACGTGTGTAAATACCGGCAATCGCGGACTCCCTATTGTCCCTCTTTTGTTTGTACTTTAACTTTTTCGGAAGGCATCCCATATGTTTTGTACACGAATTTTAATCGTGGACATTCGGTCAATCGTGGACCCTTGTCTACGCCCTGACTCTTTCGTCCCTAGCCCATTGCCGGTATCAATACACACCCACCCACAACCATGTGCGTTTTCCTATACTTCTGATGACCATGAATGGAACCCTTCTTTTGTTCCCTTTGTTTGTACTTTAACTTTTTCCGAACAGCTCCTATAAGGTTTGTACACGAAATTCTCCCGAGGACTCGGCCCAAGTCCTCAGTGTCATTGTTATCCCTAATCCCCCATTGTCCCTAGTCCTCTCTCGTATAGCCTAACCCACTCACATGAAACGCACACATTCACAGCTACCGTAGTTTACCAGGCTTTTCCTATCAAGAATGTTATAAGCGACCGCCCCTCGTATACATTTCTTTACTTTTAATTGTGTTATTAAAGAAGTTTCGTTTCCGTGCATAAGCCTCTTCTTTATAGTTGTAACGTTATACATGTACATTGATATTGTGACAGATTGGTCACTGGGGCGCTGTTCAGCTCGCGATTTTGGCTTGCAGATCGCCTCGCGTGGTGCGCATGCGCGCGCGACCCTGGATTCCCAGGGTCCGCGCGCGCACATAGTGCAAATACTGGACAAAAATTGTGCTCCCGCCGTAAATTTGTAGATCGAGTTTGGCAGTTGAACGGAAAGCATCATTAGATTGCAACTCTCGAGCTCTTTTTCATAGCCACGCCATTTTCAGCATTGATTGTGTGTAAGTTAATTTAGTCCATGTACAGTTGTGATTGATTTGTGGAAGACGAATGGAAACAAGTTTTGATCATTGAAACCTCAGCTTGGTCTCCTGGTTCTATTTTACTTGTTGAGTTAAATTCCCCGTCTAAAGTTTTAGAGTTACGTTACTCCTGAGTCCGTACTTAGTTCACAACTCAGGCCAGAATTTCATCCGAGCTACCCACTTTCATAAATAATAGTCCTTGACCGCAACGGTTCGTTACACTGGTGGCAGCGGTGGGATTTATCTTTGGGTGAAACAGTTAAGATGGTATTTTGCTGAAGTTCTGTACCGTACGTTACAGTAGGCGTAAAGAGTTCAGTCCCCGGAACGTTCCTTTTAAGTTTTCAGTTATTAAAAAATAGTACGGCAGTGGTTGCTCACCGAGCCGTACGGTTGTAAAATCCCTAACCGTTCAAAGCGTCGCGGGCCGGCGGCAGTGTGTCCTTAGGCAGTGGTGGTTACCGAGCCGTAGTCATCGAAGTCCAACCGTTGAGAAGCATCTCGGGCCGGCGGCAGTGGTTATTACTGAGCCTTAGTGAAGTCCAACCAGTTCGTAGGGAGCTGCCCCCGTTCCCATCCCGTGACACTAGTGGTCGTTACCGAGCAAGTAAAACCTAACCGCACCGTTGAGAGGTGTTTTAGCACGGCAGTGGTGCTCACCGAGCCGTCGTAAAATTTTCAACCAACAGTATAGGTACGGCGAAAGCGGCAGTGGTATTTACCGAGGCTGTGTGGAAAATTTCTAGCTAACTGTACTCTGTGTGTGTGCGCGCGCTTAACTAATGTGTGTGTAATAAGGCACATTTTGCATCACTCTCGGAGCAGCAGATTCATCTGCGCCGCCCAGATGTATTTACGTCCGCCCGGATGTTTACATCCGCCCGGATGTTTACATCAAGGCCCGCGCCGCAAAGATTTTGTCTGCCCGGATTTAATAAAATTGAATAGAGAATTAGGCCTGGTATAAGCGCAGATTATACAGGGTACTTGTTTTAATTGACCATTCGGGATTACACTTTAACTTTAGTATGGAGGGTAAAGCCCAATGCGCAGATTTGTACAGTTTTCTTGAAATGGAATACCAGAGAGTGAGCCAAGTGTTGGGATTGGGACAACCCCCCATTTATATTATTAGACAACTCCCTCTTTTTGTAGTGGAAACCCCCACCTCATTTGCATTCACTGTATATGTATGCAGCTGCTGGTCACATGGGGAAGCCTGTGATGTCACTTCCTGTGCGCACTGGATGGCTGTGTGGTGGACTTTGTTCTGGGGTCATTCTGACTCCAGACATTGAAGACTGAACATTGACCACCACACCAAGCTTAACCTAGTGTCCATTTGTCTTCATTTTACAGGTATGTTGTGTCCATTTCTTTTGCTTATTTTATATGAATTTACAGATGAGAAAGGCCCTCATTTGCATTTGCTTTCTTTAACTGATTATTACTGATTTGTTTTATTAATGTTGTTGTTTGTATATTTCATGTTGCTTGTCAAGAAAAGCATGTGAGCAGCACATGCCAAAGGACAAAGCATCATGCTGCTTGTCAGAAAAACATGTGGTCAGAACTTGACAAAGGATAAAGCAAATATGGTCACCTTTACACAAAGTGGATTCATTTTCAGAGGTGTGTTTCCAGAATTTATATTGTTGTTTATAGTCAAGTTCTTAGATTTCATTTATTCTCTTTTGGCTTGAAGTTTTACCTCTGGGATCAGGACATTTCTGGTCTTGTATTTTGGCTTGATTGACTGATTGCCTTTGCCAAATTTACATGATTATTTATACATGTATCAGGTTGTAAGGAAACTGTTTTGGGAAATTGCTAAGTTTCTCACATTTAGATCACTGATAATCTGAGGCCACATTGCAGTTTATTTTAACTTGCCTAAGATCTGTTTTTGTTGGAGAAACAATTGCCTATACATGTACATTTGTACATAGTTTAAGTTTCTCCAAAGTATAATTATGATTAGGGTTTTGGTACAGATGCCTCTTTATAGACTAAATTTTGGTTAGCTTAAGTATACATGTACTTTAGGACATTTTGTTCTGCTAGATTACATGCATGTGCTATACATGTGCAATAGTTCCTTGAGAGCCATGTGGCTTGCCTTTAGCACAGCACATCATAGGAAGCATTCATGCATGACCAATTAGTATGAGTCACCCTAGGCCTTGGAGTAGGGATAAACTTAGTCTTGGTTCCAAGACGTTGTTTGTTGGAAAAAATGTCTGACCGCGTGGACCAAGCGATCGATTTTACACCAAAAAAACTAGGCTTTGGAAAGCTAAAAAGTCATCAGATCAGTGCCATTCATCAATTTGTACGTGGCCATGATTTGTTTGTTAATTTACCAACGGGATTTGGCAAGAGAGCATTTTTTTAAAGCTGCTCCATTGGTCTTAGATTTCTTGAACGAAGCATGGAGGTGTTTCCTACCTCAATGAACGAAGTAACCGAATGCAAACAGGAGAAAGCGCTGATTATTGTCGTCATGCCATTGAAAGCTCTGGCCGTTGATCAGTTACATCGTGCTGAACATCTGGGACTGAAATTAGCAGAGATAACGTCTGATATTCCAGATCACATTTTTAGAAAAATCCGAAGATTTCTCAATCCTGTTTGCCAGTCCAGAATCACTCTGCTCAGAACGTTAACTGACTAGTAAGTTATTACTTAAACATGAGTTTCCTCCAGTGCGCAAGCGCGATTATTCGTTTGACCCGCCTGTTAAATTATGCATAACAGGTCGCGCGCGCTCCCTTGTGAAATGCCCAAGACGTTCTTAGCGATTTGGCCTTGGCGTGTGTGTGTGTGTGTAGCTAGAGGGCGCTGCCGTGCGCGCTGTACGTCGCACCGCGCTAAGGACGTCTTGGAACCCAAGACTAGGATAAACTATGAGGTTTAGACATGCTGAGTATCGATTTATGTGAAGGAATCGATTATGTTTATTCAGAGGTGCGGCAGAATCGATATTTTTATCGATACCAGAATCGATTGTGGAATTTTATTCAGACCCAAGCGTACGAGTGGGAATTGTTACATTTTCTTAGTTCTGAGATATAGACCCTATGCTCATATGTTAAATTGTTTATCTTTTCACGCTCACCAGGTGAAAATAAGTTTTACTTGTTCTTAATTATTAATCAGCATGTCTTCTTTCTGTAAAAGTATTTATTAGCATGTTGTTTTATGTGATTCTGACTCCAGACATTGAAGACTGAAAATTGACCACCACACCAAGCTTAACCATTTGTCTTCATTTTACAGAGTCCTCTTTAATGAACGCCCTGTAGCGGCTGCTCCCGTTGCCGTTGGGGTGTAACATTTGGCGACCACGAAGGGATGGGTGTTTTGCCTCTACATGAATCTGTGAAGCCAATGACAGACACCTGTCCAGCGATGTTCAGAGCCCGAATGACGTAACGCAATTGACTGCTACTAGCTGTGGCAGGGTAAATTTAGTTTGTTTTTACTTTCCATTGATTGGAGCTTATAGGAGTAGCTCTCCCTGCGCAAAGTGTATCTTCTTGTTTTTTTAAATCTAGTCCCTCTGTTTTTTGTGTCCTTGGCTCACAGTAGTGCCCTCCTGGTCCAGTACAGATAGTTTCCCCGGTAACATGACCCCCAAGGACAGTAGCCCATTCATAAGAGACCATGTGCTCTGTACCCTGAGATAGGTCCCTCACTTAGCAGATTAGCAGAGAAGGGAAAGCATGGCCCTTGTACCCGCTCGAAATTACATGTACATTCTGCTGGAGTTTGTCTGCTTTTGAATTATTTGATTTTATCTGTACCATGGTGGTAATTTGCTTTTAGTGCTGTGTTGGGTTGTTCTCTTGTTTTTGTATTCGTTTTTTTAGTTCATATTTTGTTTCTTGTTCCTTAAACATTTTATTGGACTGGGTAAAACCTCAACTTAGTGTCTTATCCATTATTTTTGCAAGACTTGGACAATTGTTTTCCTTTTTTTGTTTTTATAATCTAAATTCCTTTTAATCTATCCTAAGGTCCAATTCACTTTAGACGTTTTATTTCTAATCATTTTGGAAACTTCCGGATTGCACTTTGATTCTGTATTATTTTCTTGTGGCAGCAAATAATTTGTTTTTATTAGTTGGAACTGAGAAAAGCTATTTGTATTTATTTTTTATTTCTTGTGTCCTACCCTAAAAATAGTCTGCGACCCATTTCCTTGAACCAATGGAGTGAAAACCTTCTTTTTGTATGTAAATAGACTAAGGACCAATTTTCCAGGTTACATAGCCACCGAGCCGGCATCAGCTGAGAAGGGTAGACCACCATACACAGGGGACAACAGTAGTGGCTAGAGGGACCAGCGCATTCAAGTTCGGCTCTACAGTACAGCCCAGCGGTCCAAGATGGAGGAGTCTCCACAAGAGCTGTGCCAGCAAGTGATTCAGCAGATTGGCAGACTGTCACAGGAGTTCTTGCTCAAGGTGTGCCAGCATATCGGTCTTCCGGGATTTGAAGAGCTGACACAAAGGGAGGACCCTGCAAAGGCCCTGGTGAGAAGAGTCCACCGGTATCTCCTGAGAGAAGAACTGGAGGACATGGAAGATGAGGGTATGTCCGTTTATCGCGATTTGGTCCAGAAGACAGTTGGTGGAAAAGGTGAACCACCGAAAGCTGCGGCAAAAGAGGATCCTTCGAGCAGCACGATGGTTGGATCTCCCCCCCCCCTGCCAATGCAGTGATTCGAGCAGTTGTTCCTGGGTCAACTTTAAGAAGTTACCTCGAGGGGCGCAGTGACCTGACCTTACCGTAGCTTCGTCGACTGCTGCGGTCCCATTACCAAGAAAAGGATGCAACAGAGTTGTATCATCAGTTGTCCCGCCTGGCCCAAGACAGCAGGGAGTCACCGCAGAGTTTCCCGTTGCGGGCCCTCGATCTACGTCAGAAAGTCGTCTTTGCCAGCCAAGAATCCGGTTCCGGAGTGAAATATGATGGAGCCTTGGTACAAAGCATGTTTTTGCATGCAGTTCTGATGGGACTGAGGAGTGACTCGGTGAAGCATGACATCCGACCTCTGCTCAATGACCCCTTGACGACGGATGAGATTCTCCTTGAGAAACGGAATGCGGCTGCAAGTCACGAGGCCGAACGGAGGGAGAAGTTAGGGCAACCCAGGACCGCTGCTGTAAGGGCAGTGGAACAACGCACCAGTGAAGAGGCAGTAGAACAGTTGAACGCAAATAAAAGAACGCCGAAACCGGGTACTCTCATGACCGACTTGGCTGAGTTGAAAGCGGGGATTGCAGAGATTGCCACACTAAAGCGACAACTGACGAGCTTGCAGGACGCCCTTCGGGTCAAACTCCCAAATCCCCCACAAGAAAGGAACCAACCATCAGAACAGCGGCGACCCCAGAATACCCAGATACTTCGCAGAGGTTGTCCCAACTGCCAACGAGATGGTAATGGCAGTAGCTGTGACCATTGCTACCGATGCGGCTCAAGTGAGCACTTTGCTCGTGGGTGTCGTCAAGGGAGGAACCACCAGGCGGGAAACGGCGAGTGGTTACTGCAACGGGACGGGCAGTAACTGCAGGATCTGTATCCAACAAGTCCCGTGTGTGCCAGATATCTCCTTCGAAACACACAACAGTAGCCCGCCTTGTTGGGGAGCGTTGCCTAGTAAACTGCTGGGTACATGGGGTCAGGACAAGAGCACTCTGGGATACTGGCGCCCAAGTCTCCATCATTCCTGCTAGCTGGAAGATGAAAAATCTCCCTGACACAGAGATGCGCCCCATCTCAGAGCTTCTGGGTGCAGATGATCTCAGCCTAACAGCAGCAAATGGGTCGCCAATCCCCTATGACGGGTGGCTCGAAGTCTCCTTCAGGTTGGAACAAGGCCAACAGATTGCAGTTCCCGTGTTAGTCACCACTGCTACAAACGGAACACCAATAATTGGCTACAATGTAATTGAAGAGTTGATTAAGGCAGATAACTCGAGCCAAGGGCCAATACAAGCAGTGAAAACAGCGTTCCCGTCCATGGTAAAGGGAGAAGTGAAGATGTTGGTCAACCTTATTCAAGAGGAGTTACCGAGGGAGGCATGCAATGTAACTGTGGGCCGGAGTAATGTCACCATACCAAAAAGGAGCATCACGGAAGTGTGGTGTCACGCCTACACCAGTTGCTACACCAAAGATACAACTGTCGTGTTTGAGCCGGACGTGACCCTTCGATGGCCAGATGAACTCCAGCCTCAGCCAGCTGTTTTCAAGCTGAATAAGAAACCATCGCACAAAGTGCCGATCTTGATAGCCAATACGGCAAACCATGATGTTGTACTGCAGAAGCGTACTCTTCTCGGTACTATCCAAGCAGCTGTTGACATCCACTCCATCCCCACCAGTGTGTTGAGGCCCAACCCCCACGAGCCACACAAGTATTAATAAAATGGCATAACACAAGCATGGAGATGATTGGGTACCACCTGTTGACCTCAGTCACCTGTCAGAAAAGCAGCGCCAACTGGCAATGCAGATGCTTAAGGAGGAAGCAAGAGCATTTGCTCGTAATGACGATGATCTTGGCTGCATCCAAGATCTTCAAATGCACCTACATCTACAGGATAGTCACCCCGTACAGAAAAGTTACTTGTCAATCCCTCCTCCCCTCTACCGAGAAGTCAAATCGTATCTGCAAGACCTGCTGAAGAAAGGGTGGATACAGAAATCTGAATCCCCCTACTCCTCACCAGTGGTATGTGTAAGGAAAAAAGATGGGTCCCTTCGCCTGTGCATAGATTACCGGGAACTCAACCGCAAGACCATACCAGACCGGCAACCCATACCACGTATTCAAGATGTACTGGACAGCCTAGGCGGTAACGCGTGGTTCTCGACACTAGACCAGGGCAAAGCCTATCATCAAGGCTTCATGACAGAGGATAGCCGGGCAGCGACAGCATTTATCACCCCATGGGGCTTATATGAATGGCTACGTATCCCATTCGGCCTTACCAATGCGCCAGCAGTTTTCCAGAGGTGCATGGAGTCGTGCCTGGAGGGGTTAATTGCGGAAATCGCTGTCGTATACCTTGATGACATACTGGTCTACAGTGATACGTTCGAGAACCACATTGAGTCTCTTCGTCGGGTTCTGAAACGCTTGCAGGAGAAAGGAGTCAAGCTGAAATCCAGTAAGTGCACCCTCTTCCAAAAGGAGGTAAGATACCTGGGTCGAATCGTCTCACACGAAGGCTACAAGATGGACCCAGCGGATGTAGCAGCAGTAGAGTCTCTTCGGGATAAAGGGCCTGGAACCGTCGGCGAGCTGAGGAAGATGCTGGGTCTGCTCGGCTACTATCGCCAGTATATCCGGAACTTTTCCAGTTTTGCAAAGCCCCTGTATGAGCTTCTTCAAAAGCCCAACTCCGAGGGTCAGGCAACTGAAGAGAAACGACATGTCAAACATGGAAAAACATGCAGGAAGAGCGGCGCAGGTCAAGTCTCATCCCGGCAACCGATCACTTGGACAGATTCACACCAGTCCATCCTAGAACAGCTGCTGAGATGTCTGACGTCCCCTCCCGTCATGGGTTTCCCGAATCACGAAAAGCCATTTTATTCTACACACAGATGCGTCAATTGATGGACTGGGTGCCGTGCTCTACCAAGAACAAGATGGCAAGAAAAGAGTGATCGGCTATGGCTCGCGCACGCTCACTGCAGCTGAGAAAAACTACCATCTCTATTCGGGTAAACTTGAATTTCTCGCTCTGAAGTGGGCCGTCACAGATAAATTCCGGGATTACCTATACTACGCCCCAAGCTTCATTGTGTACACGGATAACAATCCGCTCACATACGTTCTAACATCAGCGAAGCTCAACGCAACCGGACATAGATGGGTGGCGGAACTGGCTGATTTCAACTTCACGATAAAGTATCGTCCAGTACGGAACAATGCAGATGCTGATGTCCTCTCACGTACCCCTCTCAACATTGACGACTATTTGGCGCAGTGCACAAATGAGGTGAGCCCAGATCACATCATGGCAACGACCCAGACAATTGCAGCATTGAGCTCTGCCTCCTGCCCCTGGATTATGGCCATCACAACAAACCCACCCAGTCCTGATGATGACGTGAAACCAACCCTGATGATCAGCAGGCAAGAGCTGAGGGAAGCTCAAGAGGCAGATGCAGTTATTGGTCCTGTCCTGGAACAAGTGAGACAGGGTCGACGACCAGACAGACAAAAGCATGCCAGACACCTAAAATCTGCTGTTCTCCTTCGTGATTGGAATAAGCTGAGCATTGATGGTGATGGGGTGTTACGCCGCAAATCAGGTGAAAAATCCCTAATTTTGCTACCCACAAGTACCACCGAATGATGTACAAGGAGCTACATGAAGAAAAGGGTCATCTGGGAGCTGATCGGGTCATCCACCTTGCTCGTGATCGGTTTTACTGGCCCCACTTGCAACGCGACATTGACCACTTCGTGACCAACGTTTGCCGATGTCTGAAGCAGCGCAAGCCAAACCGTCACACCCGAGAACCACTCCAGAGCATCATAACTACTGCTCCATTCGAGATGGTCTCTATCGATTTTGTCCATCTAGAGAAAAGTGTAGGAGGGTACGAGTATATTCTGGTGGTTATGGATCACTTTACCAGGTTTGCTCAAGCTTACACAACCACTAACAAGTCAGGCAGGCAAGACGGCGGATGACAAAATCTTTAACGATTTTGTCCTACGGTTTGGGTTTCCCCACAAGCTCCACCACGACCAGGGTAGGGAGTTTGAAAACCAACTGTTCGAGCGACTTCAGAAGTTGAGCAGTATAACTCCGTCACGAACCACCCCTGGCCATATCATCCACAGGGAAATAGACAAGTCGAGCGGTTTAACCGCACCCTCCTGGGAATGTTGCGAACCCTACCGGAGAAGGAAAAGTCCCGCTGGAAAGAGTCAGTCAATAAGATGGTGCACGCATATAACTGCACTTGTTCCGATGCAACAGGCTATTCGCCTTTCTTTCTTCTGTACGGCCGACGTCCACGTCTTCCCATTGACTTAGCTTTTGGGCTGCATCCGTCTACAGATGTGCCGAGGGACCACCAGGAATACAGTCAACGCTGGAAGAGGCAAATGAAGGAAGCTTATACCATAGCGCGGCAGAATGCAGAGAAGTGATCCAGACGTGGCAAAACCCAACATGACCGCAAGGCCTACAGTAGCGTCCTTTATCCTGATGATAGGGTTCTGGTGAGAAACCTTAGGGAGACGGGTGGACCTGGCAAGCTGCGATCCTACTGGGAGGATGAAGTGTACTCTGTGGTGAGGCGCCTAAGTGATGACTCCCCCGTGTATGAGGTCTCCCCGGAGAGTGGAAGAGGTAAAAACAGAACCCTTCACCGAAACCTCCGACTGCCCTGTAACCACCTGTGTACAGAAATACCAGCAGAGCCACAGAAGCCGAGACCCCAACCCCGACCACGGAAGTTGAGACAGCCAACCCCACAGCAGAGGCCAGATGAGGACCAGGCACAGAGTTCTGACGATGAGTACTCAGTGCAGTTCCGCATGTGTCCTCCACACCCAGTTCCTGCCCCGAGGAAGAAACGAGGTGAGGGACGGCAGCCCACAACAGAGTATAAGCACATGCTGAACCATGCAGCTGAGGAATTTATCCCAGGAGCTCACCAGCAGAGAGAGGACCCTACCAGTATGAACGCTGCCGACAACACTGCACGAGCCAACAGCCCAGCTCCAGCAGTGGACGCTGCAGGCCCCATTCTCCCAGCATCAGCTGACACCCCTGACCCATCTGCTGTTCCTACATCAGACCGAGCTGAAACCGAGCTGGAGCCACCGGAAGTCACTGGTCCAGTAGACGCCCAGCAGGGAGAACCAGCGACTGAGATGAGAGGACAGGCCTCCAGACAAGAAGTTCCCATGACGAGACGACTCTACCCGTCAAGACACCGGCAGCCACCAAAGAGACTAAGCTATCAGCAACTGGGTGAGTCACAAGCTGAGCAAGGCATCAACACAGTCAGCACAGGAAGCAGCCCCCTAGCCTAAACCCCTCAGTGGAATATCAACAGCCCATGCTACCAGCACCTCCACCGATGTGGCCACCAATGCTGATGCAATGGACTGCACCAGTGATGATGCCCTGGCAGATGGCTTATGCTCCGATGTCACCATGGCAACGAGGTTACGACCACCTGTCATCGTGAAAGTAGCCATCACCCTCACACGAACTGCAAATGACTGTTAGATGTATACTTTCTATTTTTGATTCAAATGTTGAGGACAACATTCAATTTGTCTGGGGAGTCATCCGTCGTCAAGGGGTCATTGAGCAGAGGTCGGATGTCATGCTTCACCGAGTCACTCCTCAGTCCCGTGAGAACTGCATGCAAAAACATGCTTTGTACCAAGGCTCCATCATATTTCACTCCGGAACCGGATTCTTGGCTGGCAAAGACGACTTTCTGACGTAGATCGAGGGCCCGCAACAGGAAACTCTGCGGTGACTCCCTGCTGTCTTGGGCCAGGCGGGACAACTGATGATACAACTCGGTTGCATCCTTTTCTTGGTAATGGGACCGCAGCAGTCGACGAAGCTTCGGTAAGGTCAGGTCACTGCGCCCCTCGAGGTAACTTCTTAAAGCTGACCCAGGAACAACTGCTCGAATCACTGCCTCGACTATCTCACGCTCGTCGTGACCTTTGGCTCGACCATCCTCGATTTGGTGGGCAAGGCTGGAGAAGCTAAGTCGATCCTGTTGACCCGGCTCGCGATTTGGCCGGATATCTTGAAATCACGGCGGGCAATGAACCCGGTAGCATTGGCAGGGTGGGGAGATCCAACCATCGTGCTGCTCGAAGGATCCTCTTTTGCCGCAGCTTTCGGTGGTTCACCTTTTCCACCAACTGTCTCTGGACGAAATCGCTCAAATCGCGATAAACGGACATACCCTCATCTTCCATGTCCTCCAGTTCTTCTCTCAGGAGATGCCGGTGGACTCTTCTCACCAGGGCCTTTGCAGGGTCCTCCCTTTGTGTCAGCTCTTCAAATCCCGGAAGACCGATATGCTGGCACACCTTGAGCAAGGACTCCTGTGACAGTCTGCCAATCTGCTGCATCACTTGCTGGCACAGCTCTTGTGGAGACCCCTCCATCTTGGACCGCTGGGCTGTACTGTAGGGCCGAACTTGAATGCGCTGGTCCCCCTAGCCACTACTGTTGTCCCCTGTGTATGGTGGTCTACCCTTCTCAGCTGATGCCGGCTCGGTGGCTAGTAGCAGTCAATGGCGTTCCGTCATTCGGGCTCTGAACATCGCTGGACAGGTGTCTGTCATTGGCTCCACAGATTCATGCAGAGGCAAAACACCCGTCCCTTCGTGGTCGCCAAATGTTACACCCCCAACGGCCACGGGAGCAGCCGCTACACACTGTTATTACGGTTGTGTAAAATCTGACACAAGTTGTGTAAAATTTTACACAACCGCTGTTTACTATATGAACCAAGCAACTGTTGTGTAAACAGTTGACACAACCCTAGTTGTGTAATTTGTAAACAACAGTTGTGTAGTATTTCTACACAATAATGTGCAAAATTCATTTTACCTAATTAGTTGTGTAAATGGTTTACACAGCAATTGGTTAATTTTTAAAGCAAATTTGTACAAAATCTTACACAGTAAGTACACAGTAAATTTACGGGAGCATTTTTACAGTGTGGGTTGCTATTAATTAACAGAAATGAATGAAGTGGGAACCAGACTAAACGGAAGTAACTCATTATACATTACTATGGTAGAGTGTACAAATGCTACGATAATCTACTAAAGACTACAAAGTGAATGATGTTGTGCTTTAGCTTTGTATTCAGCGTATCCCCCCATAATAAAGTCATGGCTTCCCATGAAGAATTTCAATATTTGAATATGAAATTAAAGGAGATGTCATCAGATTCTTCACCTATGTTTGCAAAAAAAAATCTAAATTCTATTGTGGAATTGTTTGAATAAAACATATTATGGTCACGAAAGTGTATTTTTGGACTAAACACGGCAATTTAACTTGACTTTTGTGAATACAAAATATTCTCATTTCTGATTGGTCGTACTTCGTAATTGGTGTATTTCTTATCACGTGCTTCCAAGTCTACACAACAGTTGTTTAAATTCAGTTTTGGTGGCAATATCGATTTATATGCATTTACGCAACCTAGCATTTACACAACTTGGATATGATCACACAACCTTGTTCAATAATTACACATGGTTGTTTAAAATCTTTTCTACACAGCGGTTTTTTACACAGGAGAATAACAGTGCTGGGCGTTCGTTAAAAAGGACTCTGTAAAATGAAGACAAATGGACACTAGGTTAAGCTTGGTGTGGTGGTCAATGTTCAGTCTTCAATGTCTGGAGTCAGAATGACCCCAGAACAAAGGCCACAACACAGCCCTCCAGTGCCCACAGGAAGTGACATCACAGGCTTCCCCATGTGACCAGCAGCTGCATACATATACAGTGAATGCAAATGAGGTGGGGGTTTCCACTACAAAAAGAGGGAGTTGTCTAATAAAGAAAAAGGGGGGTTGTCCCAATCCCAACACAAGAAATAGAAAACTTGTCACGGAGTTTAAATCTAGTTTCTCAACAAAGAAATGAGAGCAATGGGTCTACCAAAGCAAGTACTAAACATAAGCCTGAGGTAAAAGAAAAAGATATCGCGACGAGTGCCACAGATCTTCCCAGTGATCACTGGTGTCCTGCATCAGAGCAGGGTGGTGATAAATGGAGGGGTACAAAGAAATGAGTACTGGTGTAAGCCTTCCACATGAAAACATCGGGCATGGTTCAACTCTTTGGTGGGACTCGGGGATAGAAATTGGGACAAGAAACCGTTGTATTCCCAGTGAAACTGTTGGTGCTGCTCATTGCACATTGTGGTCTGATCCCGAAAATGAGACAAATTTTCAGGAAATGAATCGGGAATTCAGTACTGCCCCGCAACCCCATCAAAACGGTTCCGAGCCTAAAGAAAGAGAACACATAGTCAACAATAGTCGGAGTGGCTATTTCCTTTGGCCAGACTTGGCAATACCAAATATAGGCAATAGGGACATTGGAGGACAGTATCCGGCCGTAGTTTTCGGAAGGCACTGTTTCAGAACCACCAAAACGACATCGTCATGTATTACTGAAAGCGCACTCACTATGAACATCTTCATCCCTTAAAAATTCGTTAAAGAGCCACTTTTCCCTTAATTTACCGTGAGCCAAAATTGTCACGGTCTTTTCAACATATTAGGGAGATTAGGAGTCCGTGAAAACACCCTTAGAAAAGTCCTTTGTTTAGCCGTCCGTGAAAATCCGGTGACTTCAGCCACTAGCCATGCCAGTGCCAGATTGTGTACCGTTAGGTTTTTCACGGTGTTGTGGAATCCGTGAAAACTCCCGTATTATAATCTTGTGGTTGAGATTGGCAAGTCTGCAGCCTGGCCCTCCAGATAAGTGTTTAGAACGTTTACAATGGAGAGTTTATTGACTCCAGGTTTGAGCTTGCCCAACCGACCGAGCGCGCTATTAATTGTTGCCAAGAAAATACGTCTTATGAATAAACATGAACACGGAAGGCTAATACTGCATTCAGAACTTGCAAACCTTGCATGCTTGTCGGGATGGCGAGTAACACAATCTGGAGGGTTTTTCGAGGGAAAAAAATGAACAACGAAACGCTAACGTAAAGCGTTGAGGCATACTTTTTTGCGTTGTCATTGTGTTGTCATAGGCCTATATATTGTAAAAGTATTTATTAATAACAATTTAATTGCTTATTACGTATGGGTGAATCTGTAAAAGAAAAAAAGCTGTAGAAGGTCCTCCGTTCCTGCCCAATTCTGACTGGTTTTGACATCATTATTAATATTATTAATAACACAATATTTTGGTAGGTACTACACAGCGGGATTGCTTGCGGGGGACGTATTAAGCCATGAACCCCAAACATGGCGGGCAGCGCCGGCACTCTGCCCTTAACTTTGCAGTGAAATCACCACATAACATGAGACAGGCGATCTATTTATAGTCTACAAAAATGGTGTAT
Organism: Hippasteria phrygiana; assembly: GCA_037893225.1. NCBI lineage: Eukaryota > Metazoa > Echinodermata > Asteroidea > Valvatida > Goniasteridae > Hippasteria > Hippasteria phrygiana. The sequence continues at coordinate 453,440 of JAZGUH010000488.1, forward strand.
TTCCTATCCATGGTAGCAGCTTGAAAATGATAATTTTCACCTAAATTTGACCAAATTATTCCGATTGTATTGCAAAGAAGTTGTTTTCAAAACTTAAACTATTGTTGTTACCCTTTTGGTTACCCCCGGTGTAATTGTCATAATTTGACCCTTAAAACTTCTCAAAATGTGGTTTTTTGTACACTAAGCTATATTTAAATCTATGCAAATTAGTGGGCGTATCCATTTTCAACCGTTCATTGAGAAATGCTTCTCTGCACTTGGGGCTGCTCGCACGTGGTTCGTGCCTCCTGCCTGTAGCTCTAAATAAATCAGCTGATTCTCATCTCGCGGAATGATGACTCTTGGTACGTATCTACACAATTCGCTGGTACCCGTCGCTAGTCTAATGGGCGGGCTGAAATAAAATATCCTCCACCCCAAGAGCCCTGAAACCTTTTAAAGTGATTGACAGCTCAACTTTTGCCAGGTATAGATTATTTATACATTGTAATACTATGTAACAAAATGTATACAATGGGTTTAGCTCCAGAGGTTCTTTGTGTAGGCCGCCCCTGGACTGCAAAGCCTGCGAAAATAAAACAAAAAATATTCCATGCCAACCACACGCGGCATCTGGCCTGGGAAGTACCGGTACATTTATCCAGCGGGCATTATCACCAGCGAGGTGATGGAGAGATCGAAGTATTGCACAAATCCAGCCAGGTGGAGCTCGACTACCAGTATTTTAAAGTCATCCTGAAGGTTTCATTAAAAATATTAAAAATTGTCCATCTTTAAAAGGGGAACAAGGGAAATTCTCTGGTCACATCGAACATACCGATTATTATATAACGTACTAGTGGCCTTCTATTTTTTTTTTCTTATCTGACGAAATCTTGTGGTTAAAAACTCTAGAAGTTTTAGCCAACATTTTGTTTTCGGTTCGGGATCATTCTTTTAAAATGCTAATTCAATTACAAAAATAAATATGTGATTCAGCAACTCGCAGAAAAATAAATAGGGGAGAAAACTATTTTTTTGGTTTTAAGTATAAGTTTAGAATAATGGACAAGCTGTCAGTAAATCTGGGATAAGATGAAAAATATATTAAAACGTTCTAAATAAAGTATACAATCAGCGTACTCTGCTGACTCTGCAGACCCCGCAGACAGCACTTCATTGTAATAAGAAAGGGGCCTATTGTTAAGCAGTTTCATTCACATGCAAATTAGCCACCTCAGCTCTGGCTGGTGGCGGGAACCATGAAAAGGCTTTGATCCAGATATCCGCAGACTAAGCTTAGACTACGCTGTTTCCCAATATTGATGGCGGGCCATAATATATTGTTTGAAGATGATATAAAAAAAACTTAAGTTTTGCAACAAATAGTTACGAAAAAATCAAATTGCGCCGGCGCCACGTTTCGGAATCTATCACCAAATTCTGATTTGACCTGAACTTATTGTAAGTCTAAAAAATGAAAGTCTCACACATTGGATTTGAACACACAAATACAATCTATTCAAGACCAATTACAGAAAGCTCCCTGCTTGTTTACTTGTTCCACCAGCAAAAGTGTTTACATTGTACTAGGGGTTGTAAAGGTCAAGGCAGTTACCTAATACCGTTATCTTAATTGAAACACCGTGAAATCTTCAGGGTGGTAGATGTTGTTTACCGTTATGTATGACCGATGATAATCCTCAGTGGCCAGGGTCATTAAAAAACCGTGAAAAAACCCTTACGGGATTAGTGCAATAAGCCCCAGGTAAATATCCGTGAAACATCCCTTAGGGATTTATTTCACGGAAAAGTGGACTTTTAATGGGAATTTAAGGGATTAGATGTTCATACAAGGCGTGACGATGTCATTTTGGTTGGTCTTTTTAAGTGCTTACCGTAGTTTTCCCGAGTACAGGGGTGGGGAATGAGTCACGAAACCCTGCAGTTTGGCGAGCACCGCAACCTAGCGACAGAGGGCGCCCTATTGTCTCATTTGCGATACCCACGTCTGACACACAACGGGGAGAGTTTCCAATCGATGGGTCATCAATGAAACGATCAAAGTCCCATAATAAAACCTCGGATCACATATGGACAGACACAAAACGGGACCATATACAATTGGAAGATGAAATGCCGAATTTGTCACCAATAGTTCCGGAAGTCCCTCGACTGCTGGATACACATCAAACTGACAATGAAAAGGATAAAGCTTCCGTAACACCAGCTCAGTCGACTTTCAGAGGATGCAAGGTAGACAATTAAGATATTGGTCACCAAAGAAGGGTGCAACATGGTAAAGAACGACCAGTAATATAGCCGGATCGTTATGATGGGAAAGGCCCATGGGAACCATATATTGAACACTTTGAGTTATGTGCTTCAATCAATGGTTGGGATGAGGTAACAAAGTGCCAATATCTTGCTGTGCTACTAACGGGCTCGGCCCAACAGGTTTTGGGAAGTCTGGAATCAAATGATTACCAAACATTGGTTAAATCCCTGCAAGCCAGATTTGATCCTACGGGGAGGAAGGAGCTACATAGAGCTCAGCTCAGAAACCGTCGCCAGAAACCCTCTGAAAGTTTGGCCCAGTTGGCAGAAGAAATAAGACAGCTCATAGATAAAGTGTATACCGATTTGACAGTAGAAAGAGGTAATAGAATGGGCCGCGACCATTTCTTAGATGCATTGTTGGACGGGGACATGAGAATCCGAATAATACAGATGCGGACAAACACTCTGGACGAAGCAGTGGCGGCTGTTGTTCAGCTTGAGGCTCTGAATATAGCTGAAAAGGTGCGCCGTTCTTCTGACCTGAAGAGGTTGCGAAGTGCCACTGTTAATGCAGTGCATGTAGAGAACAGAGAAAATAACCCTGATTTGTCTGATCTGCAACAGCAGATGGCTAAGATGATGGATCAGCTGAAGAAGCTTGATACGCAAGCAAATACCAAAGAATCGGAGTGGAGAAACAAGAATAAATTCCACCGCTAAAACAACAAATTTCTGGAGTACCAATGGAAAGAGTGGCTGTTGACATCACTGGTCCGTTCCCTATAACAGAAGCTGGAAACAGGTATATAGTAGTCATAACAGACTATTTCACCAAATGGACGGAAGCCTTTCCAGTGGCCTCGGTTACAGCGTACGTCATTGCCGACGTGTTAGTCAACGAATTTATCTGCCGCTTTGGCGTGCCAAGGGTTCTGCATAGTGACCAGTGTGCATGGAAGACAATTCGAGAGCGAGCTATTCCAGAAAACATGCGCTCTTTTTGGCATTGAAAAGACAAGAACAACACCGTATAACCCGCAAAGTGATGGACAGGTAGAAAGATTTAACAGGACTCTCAAAGTGATGTTATCGTCATATACTTCACAGAACCAGAAAGATTGGGATGTGCACGTTCCAACTGTCATGATGGCTTACCGTGCATCTCCACATGAGAGCACTGGTGTGACACCAAATTTGTTAATGTTTGGTAGAGATGTAGAACTTCCCATCGACTTAATTTATGGGGTATTGACCTCTAGAGAATTGTCGGAGGTACCAGATTATGTATCGGAGCTAGAAAGGAAATTGGAAGTAGCTCATGACACAGCGAGAGAGAATCTAAAGCGATCCGCTTGTTACCAACGTCGTCATTATGACAAAAAGAAGACAGATGATAATTACGGAGTAGGCGGGGCAGTAATGATGAGGGTCACTGCAAAGCGAATAGGAGTGTCCCCGAAATTACAACCGAAATATGACGGACCGTACCTCATAATTAAGAAGTTAACCGATGTTGTGGTCAGAATTCAAAAGGGTCCCCGATACAAACCTAAGGTCGTTCACACCAACTTACTAAAACCATTTTACGGAGAAGTCGACCGGTCATGGCTTTACGTTCTTACTGACAATAGGAATGGGAGTGAAAGTGAACCACAGGAGATCATTGAACCCAATGATGAAAGTGAACCACAGGAGATCATTGAACACGATGATGTAGCCATTGCAAATGAGAATAATGAGAATGAGCAACCTGAAGGAAATGCGTTTTCCACAAGCGACAGTCAAGAGCATTTTTCTGGTCTCCCCAGACGGAAACGAAAACCCCCCGACAGATTTGGGGAATGGTGTAATTAATGTTGTTCCCTCATTTTTGTTTTGTTTTTGTGTGTCGCAGGCCAAGAATGGGTCGGACAAGAAGTAGAAGTCCAAACGCCAGACGATTGGAGTGTGTGGAATGCCAGCGACATTTCACCAATCAGAACAACCTGCGGCGACACGTAGAAGATCAGCATGGTTTAAGGGAGCGCTTCAGATGCCCCTCTGCGAATTGTGCTTTAAGCTTCACCAGAAAGCATGACTTGGACCGCCATTGGAGAATGGCCCATCGGGATGTGGCCCCTATACACGTAGTCAGGACCCCTGCTGTCGCCCAGGAGGCAGAAACACCCCGAACCCCTGGAAGAGAACCCCTGGAAGACGTCATTAGCCTCCATGCTGGAAGCGTCGAGAGGAGGGTCATGGCAACATCATTCTCCCCATCGCCTGTTCCTAGTGTCCACAACAACCAACAGCAACAACAAGCAGCACTGCCAGCCGGTAGGTCATCAACCCAGAGGATACAGGAAACCATCAATCCGCGCTCAATCATGCAGAACGCAACTACGCAAACAGAAGTCCGGAGCGGTGGACATCACCGTGTCGTACAGAGGACGATCCAGGAGCTTCTTGACGAGGGAGGACGCGTCACGGCAAGGGTGGTTCGGGAGAAGTTCATTCAAGAATAGAATGTTCTTACATTTGTTTAAGGAATATAGATTGAGAACGAGACCTTTTGTCATGTTGAAAAGGATAAAATGTTCTTACAATTGTTTAAGGAATATAAATTGAGGACCAGACCTTTTGTCATGTTGAAAAGGATAAAATGTTCTTGCAATTGTTTAAGGAATATAAATTGAGGACCAGACCTTTTGTCATGTTGAAAAGGATAAAATGTTCTTGCAATTGTTTAAGGAATATAAATGAGGACCAGACCTTTTGTCATGTTGAAAGTTAAAACAATTGTTAAATTGTTTAAGGAATATAAGTTGAAGACCGGAACTTTTAACGTTTTGAGTAGAGTATTTATAATTTTTTTTTATTGTTTGAGGAAGAAACATCTTTGGCTGTTCAGATTTTCAAATTGTCCAGTGACAGAGACTTTTTGAGTAAGAATTTTATGTTTGTAAATTCGGCGTTGGTTATGAATTTTTAGTGTAATTGTGATGTGGGGTCACATCTTCTTAAAGGAGGGGGTAGTGTGACAGATTGGTCACTGGGGGCGCTGTTCAGCTCGAAATTTTGGTTTGCAGATTGCCTCGCGTGGTGCGCATGCGCGCGCGACCCTGGATTCCAAGGGTCCGCGCGCGCACATAATGCAAATACTGGACAAAAATTGTGCTCCCGCCGTAAATTTGCAGATCGAGTTTGGCAGTTGAACGGAAAGCATCATTAGATTGCAACTCTCGAGCTCTATTTGATAGCCACGCCATTTTCAGCATTGATTGTGTGTAAGTTTATTTAGTCCATGTACAGTTGGGATTGATTTGTGGAAGACGAATGGAAACAAGTTTTGATCAATGAAACCTCAGCTTGGTCTCCTGGTTTTATTTTACTTGTTGAGTTAAATTCCCCGTCTAAAGTTTAAGAGTTACGTTACTCCTGAGTCCGTACTTAGTTCACAACTCAGGCCAGAATTTCATCCGAGCTACCCACTTTCATAAATAGAAGTCCTTGACCGCAACGGTTCGTTACAATATCAACGTTATAGACGCACCATTAAATAATAATCATTAGCTTACTTGTGAAAGGATATTCCCTTTTTCCCGACTCAAGTTTCCATCCTTCTCCGGGCAGTTCACTGCCGCGCACACATTAACCATTGTTCTTGTCTATTTTGACCAATTCGGTTGCGAAATCCATTTTTTCCCACGAAAATGAAGAATTAAAGAAAAAAATTGTTCCTCTTTTTTCAAAAACTCCGTTTGAAAGCACACAAAACGCAGTCGCGTCACGTTCGTTCTTTACCCTCGTTTAAAACGCGCACTCAGGACGGCGTTTAGACGCGGTGTCCTATCCAGTCTGGCCGATACGTACGCATGTGTTTTGCACTGAGAAAATGGAAGAAAAAGTGGTGTGAAAAAGTGGGAGGTTTTTGCATTTTTCGTAAGAAGGCATTTAGAATGGGGATAAAAGTGTGATGATCCGGTCTTTACCAGTCAATAATAGCCCCAAAGGGTCGTGACCGCTGTTAATGGACCCCGCCTTCGGCTCGGTCCATTAACAGCGGTCACGCCCCTTCTCGGTTATTATTGACGTGGTAAAGACCGAGTCATCACACTTTTATCCCCTTAATAATTTACTTCCATTTAGTCTGGTCCCACTTAATTTATTTATGTTAACTTGCAGGTAATTAATGGCACTTGGCTTCCAGTACTACCTTTTCTGTTTTTCTTAAAAATCCGATACCCGTATACAAATTGCTGTATTTACAAACTTTTCAAAATTACGGTTTTTCGGTAAATTTAAATTCGGTTCGACAGTAAACAAAAAATACATTAGGCGGGTCGCACTTTGCTGCACGCCTTTTGACCGTGAATTTTACGGGGATTTTTTTTACAGTGTTCACATTCCTGAAAAAAACGAAGGCTAGATGAAAAAATTAATAGTTTCATTTAACACAAATGTTACTATAAGTAGCAGTGCAAGAAATTGCATATTTTCCCACAAACCTCCTATTACTATACTTTCGTTTTGGGATCTTTTGTTTTCTCCCAATTTTTTTAAATTGTTAAAAAGTGTTTTGAATTGGCAGTAATCTCTTGTCTCGTTTTCAGTAATCTCTTTACAATACTATGACCCCGTTTACATATTCAAAAGCAGATTATATATATCTTTTTTTTTACGAAACTGTCCCGTGTGTCAGTCACCCATGAAATGGCTTTAACGTAGAAATATGCATTTACATACATTTGCGTGGTAAATATACCCTCAACTTTTTAGTTCTGGTTAATCACACTCCATTTAATGAATGGTAATATTTTAAAATGATCCAGCTTTTTCATCGTTTATTTTATTATGGTTTTTGTTTCTTATGTGTTTCTACCAAACGAAGATACTGACACATTGGGAGACCGCCAAAATAGGGCAAGATAGCTCAGTTGGTAGAGCGCCGGTACGGTATTCCGGAGGTCGCAGGTTCGAATCCCGCTCCTGCCAGTTCTCTTTGTTCACTTTGAAAGTGCTAAACGAGTTAAAAACAAACTCAGTTTCAGTTTGGTAAAGTCTGTAACAAAAAAGGTAGAATGTTGACTTCTGACTGTCGCCCTCTGAACAAAGCTAATAACAAGTCGAGAACCATCAACACCAAATTTATTTAAAAAGAGGTAAATGGTTAAAATTCCGCAATTTTTAAAATGGGCCTACAGAATGCTCTAACAGCAGAGAGTTCGAGGGCTTACAAATCGAGATTTGGCCGGCGTAGGCACTTTTTCGGCCCATTTACTGATTTGCACCCCTCAGAACCTTGCTATGTCACTGTTAGTGCCCTCCCGACCACCCACACACATATTATAACATTTTATCCTCAATGAGTGATCCCCACAATGTCGCTTCCCAGGTTTTATCGTAAAAGCTGGGTGTGATCCCTGGCAAAACGGCATTACGGGTTTATGACTTCTGACTAGCGCCCACCAGAACAAAGAAAACTGACAATTTGGGAAACCGCCAACATAGGGCAAGATAGCTCATTGGTTCGAATGCAGCTCCTGTCGGTGTTTTTTTTTTGTTCACTTATTCAAATTTACCTAGTCAGTTTCCCTTGTGGATTGTTTGACGAAACCATTTTTAGATGAAATTTTTTGGAAGAAACCTTTTTGAGGAAAAAATTGAGTATGTTAGATAATGTATAGGCCTACAAAATGTTCTCTAGTCATTCTGTCTAAAGACCGATTCTCATTGTTTTGAGGTCAGTGTCATTTGAATTGGCAGTAATCTCTTGTCTCGTTTTGAGTAATCTCTTTACTAGACTATCCCCGTTTACATATTCAAAAGATTATATATATATATATATATATATCTCTTTTTACACGAAACTGTCCCTTGTGTCAGTCACCCATGAAGTGGCTTGAACGTAGGAATATTAGAATATACATTTACATACATTTGCGTGGTAAATATACCCTCAACTTTTTAGGTTCTGGTTAATCACATACACTCGATTTAATGAATGGTAATATTTGGAAATGATCCAGCTTTTTTATCGTTCATTTTATTATGGTTTGTGTTTCTTATTTGTTTCTACCAAGTGCTAAACGAAGATACTGACAATTTGGGAAACCGCCAACATAGAGCAAGATAGCTCAGTTGGTAGAGCGCCGGTACGGTATTCCGGAGGTCGCAGGTTCGAATCCCGCTCCTGCCAGTTTTTTTGTTCACTTTGAAAGTGCTAAGCGAGTTAGAAACAAACTCAGTTTCAGTTTGGTAAAGTCTGTAACAGAATGTCGCCCCCTGAAGAAAGCTAATGACAAGTCGAGATCCGTCAACATATTTTTTTCGAAAGTGGTCAATGGTTAAAATCCTGCAATTGTGAAAAAAATGCACCGAATGACAGCTTTCCTGTTGCATGGATAATCAATAGCTAGCCCTATGTATTGATGACGTCATGTCAGTGTTTAACGCATGACATTGTAGTTTTCAGTGGGGGGGTCATCGCTCGACGCTCGCTATACTTTTCCGTGCAGAATGCCGACGTACGATCGGTTGTCGACCAAAAGACAGTCAAATGCAGAAAGATCAAAAAGGAAAGGAAAGTTCAACCAAGGATTGTGTACAGTGACATATCCCCTCTCTGGACACTGTTTAGTCTTGATATAAGGCGTTTTGGCACGCTTCAAGTTGCACCACATTGTTCACTCATGCCGATCACGTCATAGAACTGCAACCTTGTCCACGTCCCGCAATCCAGAATACTGTCACGAAATACATGCGCAATGAATTGCATTACTATGTATTCCACATTATATGGTGAGACTGTCCTCGCAAAATCACTGGCCTTGTGGGACCACTGTCCAGCACAACATCAGCCACACAGTTTTGTTCTGTTCAGATTAAAGTGAAATGAATAGGCCGAAGGCATGACAATCTTATATTATTTAAACCACGACAATATATACCTGCCTTAATTGGGTCTACACCTTGTACCAAGACTGAAATAATAGAAATTATCGGAAATGAGTCCCAAATTAATGAAAGGCCACGTTCCTTTCTGGTGCAATGACAACTTGCATTTTCGGATTCAGCACATAAAACTCTGTTGAAAAAAATAGAACTTACGCACTTCCTCGAGGCGTAATACAATTTTTTTTTTTTCTTTTTTTTTTCTTACAGGGGTGTCACATGAATGCCCCGAGGCTCTTTTACAGATCGCATCTGTTACACGTTATGCACTGCTAGTTCGGAACTAATATATAAGCACGCGTAATTTAATATGTCCCATCGTACATAAATTGGAATTTTAAACTGTGAACTGAAGCAAAACAGTGTGGTACATGTGACCTTTAGCAAATAATCACTCGTTCTGTTTTACAATAACCAACGGCTGAGTAAGTTAAGCATCTATAATTCGTCATTGGTCGACCGTATAATCACCGCCTACAAAAGACTGAGCGGGCCTATTTTATACAAGTCTCCGAGACTATAAAACTCACCAGAACAAATATATCATATGCATTCTGCAACGGTCGCCAATCTACAACCAGTCAAACAGCTTCTGAATCAAAAATCACTTTCAGTCTAAACTTCAGTGAGACAGAAGTTAGTGTATTTTTATTGAATTGTGTTCTAAAGTTACTACCGGTACTGAAAGTGTAATTGTTTATCCCGACTCTTGCAAATTGTACGTTCGACTTAAACGAATTCTACGTTCGTCCATTACGATATTACTTTTTTTCTTCAATTCCAATGTCGTTAATAGTAGCATTGATCTTACACTTTCCCTTTTCATATGCCATTCTATTTCAGCAAAGATGAAGGCCTTTATCACCTGTCTGGTCCTTCTGGTGTGTTTGGGCATCGCTTTTGGGGAAGCAGTGAACGAAGGTAAGTCTGCAACATCACCCTGGACACTTAAAGCTTAATTATCATCTCCCAGCCTCGTCTCGAGAGTCTACCTTCATTCTCATTCCATAGTACACCCTGGAATGGAGATTCCCTCACGTGATCTACATGGTTATCACAATAACAAGCTGATAATTCGTATTAATCCAAAAACTAAACATGCGAAAACACTAAAAAAGACACTTTAAAAATATCTATTAATGTCCTATTCCCGAAACCTGAGTCATCAAAAATAGGTTATTTTCGACTTTTAAATGCTCTCACACCCTCCATGTTTGTGTGTATGGAACCCTATCTGAACTGACATGCATTATGAAAGGGCTTGCCTGCACCAGTCTGGATAATTACGACGTAACATGTAATAGGCCTACATTTGATTCTGTTGGTTGATAATTTGGTATACACTGTTCCCACTTTATGGAAGCTCACACTATCTTGAGGTACCAAACTATATTACGAAGAACACAACGCCTGCGATGCATCTAATTATAATATCCAAGATTCTTAGGTATGCGAATGATCCCTGGATCAGGGCGAGAGAGCGGCTATTGATAGTGCACTGACAGTGCCCCTTCCCAACCTCTCACACGCAGATTTGTTAACAGTGTGTACCGGTATTTGATGTGTACTCTTTTATTTCAACCCCCCTCTTGGTTTTGTACTTGTTTTCAAACATAGAAACAATTTTTAAAGTGAACAAATAAAACTGACAGGAACGGGATTTGAACCTGCGACCCCGGAATACCGTACCGGTGCTGAGCTATCTTGCCTAATGTTGGCGGTCTCCCAAATTGTCAGTGTCTTGGGGGGGGGGGGGGGGCGTCAGTCAGACGTCACAAATCCGTAATGCCGTTTTGCCAGGGACAACGCCCCAACTTTACGATGCAACCTGGGAAACCTGTTGGTATCACTCAATGAGGATACGACTTTTTAACATATAATATCATCAAACCAATGACAAGGGAAACTGACTAGGTAATTAAAATACGGCATTAGGCCTATGGGTTATAGCTTCTGATGAGTATATGCCCCTCCCCGTAACAAAGACACAGCCATTTTGAGAAACCGCCAACATAACGCAAGATAGCTCATCGGTAGAGCACCGATACAGTATTTCGGAGGTCGTAGGTTCAAATCACATTGCTGCTATTTTTTTTTTACTTTGAAAATGTGTTTAAATTACCTATTAATTATCCCTTGTGGTTTGCTTGATGAGTATAGCAACATCAAACAAACCACAATCGCGTTATACAATATTTAAACAGGGGTAGGTTGGTTGGTCTTACAGACAGTGGAAGTTACCCCGCTTGGGTCTCTATTTAGTACAATTGGGAGATTTCTCCAGATTAAAAAACAATTCATGAAAATCCTCTCAATAAATGTCCATGAGACTGTATATTTCAAAACTGACGTCAAAATTTACACCTCTTGGTCAAAAAATCGCCGAGTAAAGTATGGATATTAGACGGCTACAGTGGGTCACTAGTTTGTACGTGCACTTGGCAAACATTTACCTTTTTCAAACTCGTGTGAACCTTTTAAGTGGGAAGATGTTGTGAAATTTTATGTGGTATTTTTATTATTTGGCAAGCACGGTAAGGCACGGTAAATCTTGTGGTCCAATAGTAAGGGAGCACTACATGATGCGCAATGTACCACTTACATGCATCCTCGTTCCTCTCTATACTTGGCGATCAGACAAATGTTGTTTTCCCCTTCTATTTCATGCTTCTTGCAGAGTTCCTGAAAGAAGAAGAGAAGAACTTAGCTGAGCCAAGTGAAACCCGACAATGTAAGCTTCTTTTATTTTCCCTTAAATACTTCATCGTATTTCAGTCTTGGATTAGCCATCATAAGAGCACAAATGTTCTGAACGAGAGTTTTCTATAAATAAGCAAGGCCCACTGACACCTCGAATCACGAGAATTATTCTTTTCATTGCAGGCAAGTGGGGTTATTAACTGTATTGTTTATTCCAGTTTTTGAGCCCGGAGAGTGGGGGAGAAAATTTAAATATTGTGAACAAAATACTATTTTGTCTCTCAATGAAATAGTTTAAAAAGATCTAAATAATACTAATGTTTTTTGAAAGCAGACTTCAACCCAGTCATTTGCGTAAAACTGTTTGCGATGGACGCGGTACATTTTAGTTAGTTACGCGTTCATTTATTTCTGACAGTTGCGGAAAATAATGTTTGTGAAGATAAATGGACAAAAGATGGATAAAACGCCCTCGTTTGTTCACTTCAGTCGAATCAAATTGTCATAGGATTAATGCCAAAAACATGTCCATGTGAAGATGGAATTTGCGTCGGGATGATGTAAATTAGAAGAGATATTTTTCCATTCGAAATCAGCCGGAAGCTTTAGCAAGAAAGAGGCTGCGATTACGACAAAATGGAATAGGCACAAAAAGCTCATGTAAAAATTTCCTCGTTTCAAACTAGAACCGTTTTCTCCAATTCTAGCACGCAGTGACTTCACATTAAATGAAATGTTTAAATAGCAACACGAATGTTTGCCAGTTACTTAAGTATAACATATTCGAAAGAGGAAACTTGCCATGTTAAATAATAAAAGAAATCCCCCATGGCGAGTTATGCTAGGTTTACATTATGTTCTCGGCGGCCACGGCAGTCACGTTTCAGGCCACCGTGGACAAAACGGGATGGACGTGAGACAACGCGGGGGGACGGGATGGGCAAACGTGACAGGCCGTGATTGCCGTGGATGCCGGGCCAGATTTTTAAACTGTCAAAAAATTTGCCACGGCAGTCACGGTGCGGATGAGAAACCTAGTAGGCCGTAGTAAAACGGGGTGAACGCAATTAAACGTGACAGTACGTAATAGGCCGTAACAAAACTTGGAGGCGGTCCGTAGTGGGACAGGAAGCATGTGTATTCCCCCCGCATCTCACGGTCCTTTCAAGTTTTGTCACGTTCTGCCGCGTTTAGTGCGCGTTTTGTCACGGTTGCTTCACGGTTGCTGCGCGCTTTGTCCCGTTTTGTCACGGTTCTCACGGCAAGCTAGGGTGTATGGTAGCCGTTTCGTCGCGTTCAATCACGGCGCGTACCGGCGTGTGACGGTTTACGGGCCCGGCGCGATACGGCGCGTTGCGTTCTACTACGGTCTGACACGGCGCGCGCGGTCTGGGAGGGATACAATGATTGCTATTGCTTGGGAGGCCTTCTTTTTATACCGTGGGCACAAACGTACTCCAAAGCTGCCCGGCGTCCACGTTTCATCCGCAGAAAGCCTTGACAGAACGTGACAAACGTGTCAGACCTGGATCAGAACGTGAGAAACGTGAGGGACCCCATTAGAACGTTACGGGCCGGGAGGGAACGTACTGGCATCCGTGGTAGACCGCGGGCCGAACCGTACTGCGCCTTTGAGCCTCCGGGACTCAGCAGCCCCTCCCCCCCCCCCCCCACGGCCCGTCACGGATACCGTGATAGACCGTGAGAAAACTTAGCAGGACCTTAACAAAACTTGAATACGGAGAAAAAATGGCCAAAATCCCACGGCGCACTACGTTTCGGGCAAACGTGACTGCCGTGGCCGCCGGGAACATAATGTAAACCTAGCTTAGCTTCTGCAGAATTTGTGAAAGAATTATCCCCTATTTAGATCCGTGCTCTGGAAAACCGTAACACGTCTGATCGTAACCCTTTACCTAGAGTCGCTTATAGCCTTATATTGGGTAATTTTAATTTTTATATAAAAAAAATACACAAGAAGGATATATCAGGCCATTTTACTGCATATATTTTCATTTGTAACTAGACCGATATCATTTGGAAATTTATACTTAAAAATTGTCTCATTTTAGTGGTTTCAATTAGCACATTTTACAAATATTTTTTCCCAAACTGGCCACAACTGCACAGTATCCAAACGTCCTCAAATGTAAACGTCATTTTAAAAGTATATTAGTACATTATGATTTTGTGATTCATCTTTGTCATCTAATGCCGTGACATGCCTGAAATGAATTACCAGTCAACCGCAGACACCTACAGAGTAACATAAAACGATCAGATTATTGGTGGTCCAATAATATTTGCCATAGGTGTATGAAGATTTGCCACGGCTAGACAATTATTATTTTAATCTATTATACATGACCCGTCTACGCTGCCATAAATCACATCCAAAGGAACAGTAATGTTTTTTTCTGTACTGTTTAACCTCTTGTAGTATGCGGTGGCGACATAAGTTGCCCTGATGGCTTAACGTGCAAAAGAGGGGGTTACTGTGGGTAGCGGATGACCGCTACGTAAGACAAGGTAATATCATAATGACTGTCGCAAATTGGTTGTATTATGGTCGTATGAGATATAAAGAGGCATTTTGACTCAAAAATGTGTTCCCAATTTACGTCAATGTTGGCTACCAATTTAAAAGTCGGTCGTCAAAAGCAAGATGACCGCTGCCATAAGCAGCTCCAGATTGGCCGAGACAGTCAGATATCGGTCGGTCGGTCGGTCGGTCGGTCATTCAGGGCATACAGGCGCACCTTTCAGGGGAGGCATACATCACTGAGGCCTGCTATCAGATTACTTAATAAGATTATTTTAAACGTATTTCGTTTATTGCATTTAATTAATGTAGGAAATCAATGTATTAACCATCCTTGAAGTCAACTTAATTTTTTTCTTCGTCTTTTTTTGACAGATTACTGTGTGCCAGCTGTCGATTACTTCAAAAACGTCGCTCTCATGATTGCGGTTGTGGTTATTCAAAAATACCATTAAAGGAAGAAGTGATTTGTATTTACTCTTAAAATATCAGTAGATAATAAACATTATTACAGTAAATGAAACTTTAAGCTATTCAGTTTTGTTTTAATACTGTCACACAAAACAGTGCCCAACAAATCAAAGGTTCGTGCATCCACACAAGTAAAGCTGCCAAATGTGTCTTTCAGGGCAGAATCGCGCAGATCCATCCAGTTTACTGATTTCTTTCTCCTGTGATAACACTAGTCTACAAATTTTGACAAATTTTGTGCTTCAGAGATTACGGATTTCGGATAACGGATTTCGGGATGCGGAAAACGAATTTGACCAAAAACTATCAATCCAGTCTTCTTAGCAGATGGCGTATCTTGCTGTCATTTCAAAATTCTTAATATTATTACCAACTGATGATTGATTGATTTAGTTAGTTCAGACAGTACAGACAAGCACAACTAGTTTTAAGTTTCGCACTCACCTTGCAAATTGAAGCATATTTAATAACATCTATATTTTTATCATTAATCATCAAAGTAAAGATATGCACCAACTTCATTTGTATATGACAGTCATCAAGATAACCTGAATGAAAACCTTTAACCCTGCGCCGCACTGGCGGCGTCACTTGGTGACGCCGTTTTTGTTGTTTTCCTTATAAAAAAATAAGAAAACGCCCCCATACATTGATACTCCAGATATGCCTAGCCTGGTCCTTGCCGAAAAGCACTGTATAGTCACTTTGTGGCCTGGGTTGAAGGGCAAGCCAGGGTAAGCCATAGAAATGCATGTCTCAGGGAAAGTCCCATAGGGTTGTGCACAGCTCCTTTCTGTTTGTTCATAATGGGTTTTACCACAGGCATGTAAATGATATGTCAATAGCCCAGCTCCAGATGGCCAGGCCTTTGTAGTCTGCCGACCCAGTCAAGGCCCAAGAGTTCATGGGACCGCCATGTGTACATGTACATTGGTCGAAGGTATATACGCTACAAGCACATGCTTCCCCAAAGAAAGCAGGCAGTGTCACCGCGTCAGTAGGAGTTGGCAGTGCAGCGCAGGGTTAATGTAGGGCCTAATGTACGAAATTGTTGAAGGTGGTGGCTTATTGAAATCGTATATCGATAACACGTGTAGCCATCAACTCTTTTGGTGATTGGTTTAATATTAAAAACGATGCTGGTACTTGTTATAAGGGCAAATTTGTTTCGTCTTTGTCTATTTTTTTGTTTTATGTGTTAGCCATAATATATCAATAAATCAACATGATTGACAGGAAATCAAGCGTCCAGATAATAGACCATCAATGATAAGATCAAAAATTATATCAACTGCACACCCACACGCTGTAGTTAAATTTCAATTTATAGAAAACTCTGCTGTTCTGGGAGCATGTGAAGAGGAGTGTCGGTAACGGCCTGTGCTAACGGCATTTATCACCGGCGCTAATGTACAAGTAGTGCAAGTGAAATGTCTAGAATTGGATTTTATCTGTTTTGACTCGCGAGTTGCTTATAATTGTAAACGGCAACCTTTATCCAAATTGTGTACAAGATGATCGGTGGTTCGCAGCCAATTCTTACAAGGTAACTATATCCGGCTTCCGTAAAAAGACATCTCGATCGCCACTCTGATGCAGGTTTAATATACGCGCTGCATGGTAACCCTTAAACTCGGCATACCCTTTGTATACCTCTACGAGTGTTCAAGTTCAACAAACACTTTTGATCACAATTGTAACGACAACATCAAAGCCTGCTTCCATATTCCAGTTGAGCAAATAATCGTTGAAAGGTTCCAAGTAATGCGAAAAAAATATTAAAGAGAATTTTACATTTTCGTATTCAAATTCTCCTGATTTTATTAGTGATGTTTTTTCTTTAGCGATAGAGTGCATGAGTGTTCGCCGTTTACGTGACCGAGAAGTGTTTTCAATTTTGTCCTTTCTTATTAATGTGGTACATCGTTGGAAGTGGAATAAATGATACCGGCAAGCGGCTGCGACTTCCGTGTGGACAATTCAAATCAGATTTTTTGTTGGGTCTGTTCTTATTTTAATGGATTCTCTTAAAGGGCAAAGCCATCACAAATACCCACGATATTTCATTTTCAATTTCTCTCATGCGTCACCTGCCCATAAAATACATAAGGGATTAACGGGATGTCAAAAAATAGAAAAGTGCCATAAACTTCTATAATAGTATTGTGTATAGAGGCGGCCGCGTGAGGGGGGGGGGGGGGGGGTTACTACTTACTATAGTACTACTTACAAACGAAAATTCCCCAATTAGATAAAGGTACTTACCTGCAATATAATTAGAATTATATGAGACAATGGAGGAGAGACTCACCCTGTAGATTGTTCCTTGTGATGCAATCTGATCCACCCCACGCAGCTAATGGAATCAACCTTATTAGTATGCAAAACTCTCAACGACTGCTACATATACCCAGTGATCTCTGGAATCGCCGTCTTTTTGAAGCTTGTCGCTGTGTGACGGTACGGTATCGCATGGAGGTATTTGTCATCGGCGCTCGGGAGGGTGTAAAGGTCAAAGACCTGTAGAAAGAAAAAATAAAACAAAGAAAAGAGACATAGGGAGGGAGCGTGAGTCTCTCCTCCATTGTCTCATATAATTCTAATTATATTGCAGGTAAGTACCTTTATCTAATTGGGGAATTATATTTCGCCAATTCCGGAGAGACTCACCCTGTAGACTTCAAAGCATCTGTGCCGATGACAATGCCAGGACTGCTCGGCCAAACTCCGAAGAGGAGGAAGACCTATTGTAAAATTTGGCAAATGTGGTGGCCGAAGACCAATCTGCCGCCTTTAGGATATCAGGCATGGAGACACCTGCCTGAGCTGCCGCTGAGGTAGACGCACCTCTAGTCGAATGACCTTTACAGGAGGAAGTGTCAATCCCTGAAAGAGACATGACGTCTCGTAGCCACCTGGAAACAGTAGAAGGCACTACTGGGTGAAAAGGCCTAGCATGAGACAGAAGTAGTTGACTGAATTGTGAACTACCTTCACCCCGGTAATGTTGAGTTCGATCAAGATACTCCTGAAGAGCACGAACAGGGCATAAATTCCTGCAAGCCGGGAAAGGATGAACTTCTAAGTTATGAAACGGTTTAGCGACCGAAACACGCTTCGAAGGGTGAACAAGCCAGAAAACATAAGCGCCGTTCGCCTGCCTGACCATCTGGTGAAGATGTATCGCTGTCAAAGACGAAACACGGCTAGCGGTTACCAAAGCCAACAACATAGTCAGCTTTAAGGTGAGCTGCTTTCGTGACAAACGTCTGTTGTCCGGTAAGGACTTGATGAAATCCAAGACTGTTGTGACGTCCCAGGTAACCATATATCTGGGGCGAGGAGGTCGCAGTGTGAGAATACCTTTGAAAAAACGTGTAACCAAATGGTGTTGACCAATGGGAGCACCATTCACAAAACTATGAGCGGAAGAGATGGCCGAACGGTAAACATTAATGGTCCTATAAAGGAGACCCTTGTCGAAGAGACCTTGCAGGAAATTTAAAAGATCAGCTATAGATGAATGAACCGGATCCACCTGTCTTTGAAGACACCAGCTATTCCAACTTTTCCAAGCGGAGTTGAATTGCCTGTGAGTCCCTTCCCGCCAGGAGGATAGAATAGTGGAGGACACTGCAAGTGAAAGTCCCTCTGACTGCAAGTTCTCCCGGATAACATCCATGCGGCCAGGTCTAGCTGATTCGTCAATGGATGCACAAGGCGATGATCGTGCGGAAGACGAAGCAGGTCCGCTGTCCGGGGCAGGATAACAGGAAAATCGATTAGAAGCTCCAACAGCCTGGGGTACCATGCTTGAGTCCTCCATACCGGGGCAATCAGGAGCACTGTAGCCTCCTCCTCCCGAATCTTGTATAAGCATCTCGTGAGGAGAGAAAATGGAGGAAAAGCATAACCCTGGATTCCCTTCCAGTCGAGAAGGAGAGCGTCTACTCTCCAGGCCAGGGGGTCGGGCTGCCAGGAGACAAAATGGGTTAACTGGGTGTTCAATCTGGTTGCAAACAGATCCACCTGCGGGGAGAACTGCAACCTCAGCATGACCCTGTGAAAGATCCGGGGATCGAGTTGCCACTCTGCCCGATCGTTGAAAACCCTGGACAATTGGTCCGCAGTGACGTTGTGTGATCCGGGAATGTGTTGCGCCGACAGATAGATGCTTCGCTTGAGGCACCAGAGCCAGATCTTGATGGCCAGACGTGCAAGGTCCGCGGAGTGTGTACCGCCCATGTGATTGATGTAGGCGATTGCTACGGAGTGGTCTAGCTGGAGACGAACCTGGAGATCGTGTCGATCTTTCAGAAGACTCTGCAGAGCATAAAAGACTGCCAACAATTCCAGGAAATTGATGTGCTTCAGCTGTTCTATCATCGACCATCGGCCCCCTACTTTCTGACTGTCGAGACAGGCTCCCCAACCCATCATTGAGGCATCTGTCTGCATTGTGAGATCTGGGGAATGACGAAGAATACTGCGACCGTTCCAAGACTGTAGATATTGAGTCCAAGTAAGGAGCTCCTCTCTGGACTCCGGGGTAAGAGAAACTAGGGACTCGTAATCGCCGCTCTTGTGAAGGGCTAAAATCTTGTCGAACTGAAGGTGACGATAAAATAACGGAGCTGGAAACACCGCTTGAACCGTCGAGGATAACCTGCCCAGCAAACTGGCAACCTCGCGTGCCGACGTGGACTCTGCTGCCAATATCTCGTGGCAGTGGCGGATGACTCTGTCTATTTTCGCTTGACTGAGGGAAAGGGTCATTGATTGCGAATCGATGACAAATCCCAGGTACTGGGATGTTCTGTGAAGATTTGTTATGATTTATGACAAAACCCAACTTCTGAAGAAGATCAACTGTCTCGTGAGTGTTGCCTAAACACTCCTGCATCGACGAACCAAGAACTAAAAAATCATCAAGGTAAATGACACAACGGATTCCTCGCTCCCTGAGGAAGGACACGACGGGTTTCAAAATCTTTGTGAATGTGCGAGGGGCACTGCAAAGGCCAAAAGGAAGGAGGAAAACTGATAAAGAACCCCTTTCCAACAGAAACGGAGATATTTACGATGGAGGGAGTACACAGGAACCGTAAAATAAGCATCCTTAAGGTCAATGGTAGTCATCCAATCGTCCTTGGACAAAAGATCTTTGACCGCCGAGATGTTCTCCATCTTAAAATGGTGATATGCAATAAAATGATTTAAAGGACGCAAATTAATAACCGGGCGAAGATCCCCCGAAACTTTTGGGACCATGAAAAGAGTAGAAATAAATTGTCCTGAAACTGGAAGCTCAACAGTTATGGCCCCTTTGTCCAACATCTTTTGCACCTCCTGATCAAAAAGAAATTCATGACGCTTAGACTGAGCTCGAGGCGTAGGAACACGAACTTGAAATGGAGTAGAAAGAAATTCTATATGATAGCCGGAAACGGCATTAAGGATCCAAGGATCATTGGTGATCAAACTCCAAAATTGAGTGAAAAACTTCAGTCTACCAGCAAGAGGTGCAGAAAAGGTTGGAGCACAAATATGGTGAGAAAACACTGTATGATTAATATGTACACCGGACGCAGGCTCAATATGAGCTAGTTTTTTGTATTCTGAGAGTGCGAGGATTTGGCAAATTTAGCTCTATCACCTCCATAGGAGGTGCCACCCCTGGAGAAACTCTGAAAGGTACCCCTATGAGAACTACCTCTTCCGCCTGAAGAAGAGAAGCGTCTCCATCGGGCGGTCCTGGCAAAATTCTGATATGGAGAATAACGCCGTCCCCTGGAACTGGAGGGCCTAGGCTTGGTGTAGGTCACTTTCGCGGCCAACCGGTTCACCTTCTCAGTATCCTCCATGTCCTTCAAAACGGACGCACCAAACAGCTCATTCAAGGATGGCGAATTCTTCTTGATGACATCAAATTTCCTGTCAACAATGTCATCGAAAGCATGCTGCCGAGAGAGGGCCAAGCTTTGGCTCGCTGAGCCGAGGAGTATAATTCCGCAGGACAAAAACTGTAACACATTCTCCTTGGAGATCTCCTCAGGACAATCAGGGTCAGCCACGGCATCGAAAAGTCGCAAGAAAGGGAGAGCCGCCTTGAGGACATGACCATGGGATAAGCGAAGCTTATCATCAACAGAAACGGAACTAGAATTGGCTTGACGGAAAACCTTTTTAATACCGGTAGGTAATTCAGGGGCAGAAAAATACTTCTCCTGTTCCTCGGGAACGGAGTGGGTACTAACCTCCTCCTTGAAATCCTCAGACGAGAGACGATGAGATCGGAGCTCTGCCCACCATTTCAGAACCTTCTCCGAGATGGGATTACCCAAGTCCTTGCGATGAGGGTTACGAAAAACCTCAACATTGGAAGGTGATGCTGCCAAAACCTGGGATTTCTCGCCGTCACTGTCACTGGTTGCGCTAGGCGGGTCAGACACGGTGTACCGTTCCGATGCATCAAAAATGGCGTCGGTTAAATCGCGAGGAGTGGGCTGAGGTTTCACATTCCCGGATGATCGATGACGTCGTCCGGTAGCGGTCAGTGAAGCCGACGGCTGTTCGGTGTGGGATTGTTGGGCTGGCGGGAACCACTGTGTCGGCATACCCCAAGGGTTACAGAAATACGGCAAACCGGGAGCTGGAGCATAGCCGGGAGCTGGAGCGTATCCTGGAGCGTAGCCCGGGGCAACAGTTTGTGGTGGAAAATTCTGTCCCCACGGCGGAATTGAAGGCGGCGGCTGCATGAACAGTGGTCGCTGCTGTTGGGCCCATGAGGAATATGGATCCCCAGACTGAAAGAGCCCGCCGGTACTGTCACCGGGGGCCACGCCGCCGACCTGAGCCGAAGGCACGGGAGTCGAGCCGGAGCCGGACCCCGCTTGGAAAAAACGTTCTGACGGAGCAGATGAGTGGGCCAGGAAGGGCTTCGGGGACGACACCCCTCTACCCGAAAAACTTTCAGTCCTCGACGGCACGTGGACAGAAGTTTGGCACTCAGATGGCGGTCCAACCCAAGATCTGGGTTGGCCAAATCTGCCAGGCCCTGGTTCAGTTTCACCAACATTACCAATTTCCTTCGCCGCCAAGGCCAGGATATCGATGGGGAGTTGCTCGTCGTTGTCCGGCGGAGGTCGAGACACCGTAGCCGGAGCCGAAGAACGCTTGCGGACTTTCGAAGGCAAATCTAGAGGCATGTCGTTAAATTTAGTCTTAATTACTTTAGTACTCTATTTGCACCACCGCTTTGTTCGGGCTCCAGAGTCTGCTAGGTTTAGATATGGGCGAGAGATTAGAGCATAGAAACCGGAGCCCGAACAACAAACCGTTGGGGTGGGTGTGGGTGGGAAAACAAAAACGAAATGGCGACCACCTGAGCTGGTCCGAATCCTCTTTCGCTAGCATGAACTTGCTTATTTTTCAAGTTAATAGTGTTATTTAAAACCCTCCATATATACAAAGACGATACAGAAGGCACTAAAAATCAAATCAATACATACACACTTATACATGTGCGTTTGTATAGTTATTAAGACCGCGGACCGGAAATAAAGAGGACAAAAGGGTCCGTTATTGTGTCAAGGCCCACTTATGAAGACCGCGCACAAAACCAACGGGAGGCCCCCGAAAAAGTTAGAGTACAAACAAAAGAGGGACAATAGGAGCCCCGCGATTGCCGGCGCCCACACACCTATGTGCGTGTAGGCCTATGTGTGTGCAGGCACGAATTACATAATTACATAATTTACGCTTCTCCCTGCCGCTTATCCTAGCCGCGACCAGACTGAACTGTGATAGTGTCTCTTCTGCCCTCTACGTCGCGTCAGTGCAAATAGTACTCTATTTGCACCACCGCTTTGTTCGGGCTCCAGAGTCTGCTAGGTTTAGATATGGGCGAGAGATTCTTCGCTCCGAACCAAGATAGCGAAGCCACTCCCTTTCCCTGGCTGTTAGACCCCCTAAATACCACCCATACCTCACCCATACCTCACCCTTACCTCATCCGGTAATGCGGGATATTTACTTGAAGCATGCGCAAACAGGGCCATCAGCTCACTGCTAACGCGCCTTGCGAACAAATTGCACCACCTTGTAACCAATATGCACCTGAATCGTGTCAACGAAGCCTGCGAACCACCGTCCAACCACATCAACCACCGTTCCACGTGGAACGCGCAAAATCCGAGACAAACAAACATCACCACACAAACCCCACATGCACCCTGTGGATACATGTACGTCAGCATGATACATGGCTATACAAAATAACGGCTTGGAGCTCCTAAAGGTTGAATAACTTTGAGTTTCTCAGGCTTCTCTTTGATACGGACGCTCCCGACAATGACAACTCACCTGCAGGCGCACCCTTCAATCCAGGATTCCAACCAGCCAATGCGAATGAAATGAATGAATGAACAAAAAATGTCTCAATTTGTCTAAGTACCTTTTCATAAAAGATGAGTTTTTGCCAGTCTTGTTAAATCACCTGTACCATGCCGGCTTGGTTTTTTTTTTTTTTTTTTTTTTTTTTGGCAGCCAGTCATGGCCAGGCCCAGTATTGTGAAAATTTCAGACCAGTTCCGTGCACAATAAAGTAGTTGTTGCGGTGTCTTGTCAAATTTTGACTGAAAAACGCTCGTACTTACCTTGCCTGCAAGGCGGAGCTTAAATGCATCATTGTCCTCATCAGTCATATTTCTCCGGAACAAAATGCCTTAACCAAATATATTACATTCCTACATGCGTGGCAATCCGTGCATACTAATATTTGAAAAGGCGAACATGAAGAAGAGAAGTATAGCAAGCCCAGCAAACCACTCAAATGCTGTCAATTTAAAATCAAAGTAGATGGTCCACTTTATTAGCTTCACTCATTTCTTTTAATTCTTGAGATAATTTTTTATTCGCTGAATACGATTGATTTCTGTCAAGATAGCAAATCATTATTGCAAAATTGCATTTACGTTAAAGGTTAGAACTGCCACCGAGTTCAGTGTGTGGTTATCAGAAATATGAAATACCATGTGTTTCATGTATTTCAATTTTCATCCAATTAAATTAGCAGATGTACACTAAGTCTTATTTAAATCATTTACAAAGAAACTGACAGGAGCGGGATTCGAACCTGCGACCTCCAAGCTACCGTACAGGCCGCTCTACCAACTGAGCCATCCCGCCCCATGCCAGCGGTCTCCCAAATTGTCAGCATCGTTGCTCGGGTGAGCGCTAGCCAGAAGTCCAAAACCCAGAATGCCGTATGGCCAGGGGCCACACCCATTTTTACGATACAACATAGGAAGCGACATTGTGAGGATCACTCAATGAGTGATACGACTTCTGAACTTAAAATTCGTCAAACAATCCACAATGAAAACTGACCACAGGCAAACCCGGACACATTTTCAAAGTGAACAAAGAAACTGGAAACAGTATAGGCCTACTCTATTACATGTGGCATTGAAGAAAACCAAAATGTATAATACTTTTACTTAGGCCTATATACAAACTGGCTGATCTCCAGAAATTTACACTCTGGCGGTTTTATTTTAATTGAACACCTCAGTTCTTTACACACCAGTGTCCTAACTCATGCAGTGTACAATCATGCATGTACATATCGTCGGGTAATCTCATGGCTGCCTTCACTCAAGCGCGCGGATTTGTAATTTCCACCTGAAACATAATACTCCATATTAATTGCCTTCTGGCCTATCTTCATTTTCTCTTTTATCTGGAGTTATTGTCTATCTGTGGGTGATCTTGCTAGAAAGTGTGTGTAAGTGGAGATATATTCTGCATCCCCACAAACCCGAAATGATGTGGCTGCTGTCACTAATCAATACTTCTTTATGTCGACAATGTTTCATTGGATTATACTGAACCATAAAAAGTTTGGATGTCACGAATACGCGTACACCATTTGCGAAACTCTTCTGATGTTTTCCTGTGCGCGAATATTATTGCTTTGAAAACATAAATTGAATATAAAATCAATTATGATGCGGAAAGTTGTAAAGGCGGAATAGTAAGTACGTAAAGACACTAGCTGTCAACCAAGGTTATACCTTTCAATTTACATTCGGAAGAATAGAAATATCTCACATGCTCACTCATCATCCTTCTCGTTATTATTATTATTATTATTGGCCGTTTCTGAAACTTTTCCGAAACAGCTTTTGTTTTTCTTTTTTTTTTTTCTTCAGCCAAATAGCACACGTTTTCTTTCGTACCGGCACTTTGGCTACTTGTATGCTGCCGATTGGCTTTAAATGTGGCAGACACTTAGACTAACTGCTCAGAATGTATGCCGAACATGTACGTCATGATAAACGTCATCACGTGATTTTTATGAATTTTGAAATCTGAAAATCGTAACATCCTTTTCAATATATCTAGCGAACAAAACGAGATATTTTGAAAATTCTTTGTGTTATAGCTTTGGTATGTCTCAAAGATATGCCCTAAAAGGGAGAAAATGTGTGACGTCATGACGACATCACCAACAATGTTTTTTTGTTTTTTTGTTTTTTTTAACACATATGAGGATAGGTCCGATCGTCATGAAAATTGGTGGGTAGGTAGATACTGCCACCAGCATGCAGAAGCCGAAGTGACGTCATGATGACTTCATCGGCTAATTTTCTATATTTTTCTTTATTTTTGAAATTTCATTTCAATCACCAAACTTTACACAAAACGAAACAGCCCTGTGTTTGTCCACAAACACTGTACCGTTCGTCGAGTTATTTGTCGTTATTCTTTGCCATGCTGAATGGAGTCTTTAAAATACTTACCCTACTGGTCTCTGGAAAGCGCCACACAAATATTTCGTATACACTTATTTGATGTCTAAATAAGCTTCAGCTGCGAAACGGAAACCAGCTGCACTACAGGAGTTTCTCCGCGGATTTTAACGACACGTCTGCCTGCACGCAAACCCGAAAAATATTTCCCCCAGGCATGACAAACTGGATCACGCGGATCGCGCAATCCTTCAACGGGCAAAGCGGCGCGATGAACTTTAAAAATCCGGAAACACGACCTCAAAAACCGCACCCAGGGTGACCGCGGGCTAGCCAAATTATGAATAATCCATTCATCAAGGTCAAACTCAATCATTGATGGTCTCCCCCGGAAAGTCGGGGGAAAATGATCGAAAAAGTCAAGAAAAAGCCAAGACCCGCTTGGAGGAATATCCGAGACCTTCGTGGAAGTAAAGAACCGAGCAAAGAACGGTAGAATCGATTCTTTCAGAGCGTGTTATACAAAAGATTTTAGAATCGAATACATTGTCGAGCCGATCCGCTGAGAAACAGCGACTTCGTTTTAGCGGAAGCAAACAAAAATGGGGACAAAAGGGTCTCGGAACCAAGACTATACAAAACGCGGCAATAAAACCGAAGAATGCTAACAATGGACGTTTCCCGGCCGGTCGGTTCCAACTGGTGCGGAGCGCTGTCTTAAACGGAATTGCAGTTTGATCGAGAGAGGATGTTTTGCAAACAAGCTAAAGGGAAAACACGAGGCGTCTGGAAACTCCTGCGGCATCACGAGAAAGAAAACACTTCTGAGTACACACGATGGCACACATTTCTATAAGCAGAATACGGGCGGCGAGAGGAAAGGAACTCGGGATTTAGCTGGGAACAAAGAATATACAACCATACGGTTCGCCAAGCGAATGATACGAAATATTGGGGATGATCTGACCAAATCCTGCAACATCAACCGATTTTCCCCCTTTTATGAACGAGTAAATTTACGGTATATAAAGGTGTAGTCTCCTCGAAGACCGTGACCCAAATGTCCATGGAATTTAGGCAGGCTGCTTGAGACAGCACGAACCATTGGGTGGCCCGCCATCCATCATAAAATACCATTTTCATAGGGCTTTTCTCTGTCTCAAAGTCTCAAAATCACAATGACGTGTTCGAACTGGAGGCCCGTTCTCCACTATAGTATTCTCACACGTATTTTTATTTTTCTTCGGTATTATTATTATTTTTTATTTTTTTTTACCAGAAGGCTTTACTCTGCTTCTAAATATCACAATCAGAAAGGTGCGCTTAAATATGAAAGCAGGTCACACAGAAAGTAACATAAAAATTTCATTTCAGAGGGTCTTTCTCTGTCTGAAAATATCAAAATCACGATAGCGTGTCCAAATTGGATGGCCCAGGCCGCCCTCCACCATGGCGCATAAAAACTTAATTTTCAGAGGGCCATGCTCTCTCTGAAAATACCACACTCACAGTAGTGCGGTCCAAATTGGGTGGTCTATCCTCCACCAAGGTACACAAAATGTCGTTTTCAGAAGATTCTTTCTCTGTCTGAAAGTATCGAAATCACAATGGTGTGTGCAAAATAATGGAGAGGCAAATTCCTCCATCATGGCAAATAAATGAGTCATATGCAGAGGTCTTTCTGTCCAAAAGTATCACCCCCGCAATGGTATGCTCGATTTGGGAGGCTCGTCCTCCCCATGTACACAACGCTCCATTTTTTAATTTTATGTATTTACAGAGTCCATTTTCTCTCTGTCGAAAGGCGCCGCATTCATAATCGCATGTTCAAACCACGAGGCCTGTCCTCCACTATGGTACACAATTAATGTTGTATTTACAGAGACAATTCCTTCTCTGTCCAAAAGTGCCACACCCATAATGGCATGTTTAACTCACAAGGCCTGTCCTCCACTATGGCACCCATTTGTTATTTTAATTGTTGTAATGTTCTATTTACAGAGACAATTTCTTCTCTGTCTGTATGTTTAACTCAAAAGGCCTGTACCCCACCGTGGTACACATATATTTCAGTTACCGAGGCAATTTCTCCTCTGTCTGTCTGTTCAAACTCACAAGGCCCGTACTCCACCACGGTACACATATATTCCATTTACAGAGGCAATTGCACCTCTGTCTGTCTGTTCAACTCAAACGGCCTGTACTCCACCATGGTACACATATATTTCATTTACAGAGGCAATTTCTCCTCTGTATGTTCAACTCAAAAGGCCTGTACTCCACCGTGGCACATATATTTCATTTACAGAGGCAATTTCTTCTCTGTCTATATGTTCAAACTTACAAGGCCTGTACTCCACCGTGGTACACATATTTCATTTACAGAGGCCATTTCTCATCCGTCTGTATGTTCAACTCACAAGGCCTGTACTCCACCATGGTACACATATTTCATTTACAGAGGCAATTTCTCCTCTGTATGTTCAACTCAAAAGGCCTGTACTCCACCGTGGCACATATATTTCATTTACAGAGGCAATTTCTTCTCTGTCTGTATGTTCAAACTTACAAGGCCTGTACTCCACCGTGGTACATATATTTCATTTACAGAGGCAATTTCTTCTCTGTCTGTATGTTCAAACTTACAAGGCCTGTACTCCACCGTGGTACACATATTTCATTTACAGAGGCCATTTCTCATCCGTCTGTATGTTCAACTCAGAAGGCCTGCACTCCACCATGGTATACACATATATTTCATTTACAGAGACAATTTCTTCTCTGTCTGTATGTTCAACTCCCAAGGCCTGTACTCCACCATGGTACACATATATGTCATGCACAGAGGCCATTTCTTCTCTGTCTGTATGTTCAAATCACAAGGCCTGTACTCCACCATGGTACACATATATTTCATTTACAAAGGCAATTTTACTTCTGTCTGTATGTTCAATTCACAAGGCCTGTACTCCACCATGGTACACATATATTTCATGCACAGAGGCCATTTCCTCTCTGTCTGTATGTTCAAATCACAAGGCCTGTACTCCACCATGGTACACATATTTCATTTACAGAGGCAATTTTACTTCTGTCTGTATGTTCAATTCACAAGGCCTGTACTCCACCATGGTACACATATATGTCATGCACAGAGGCCATTTCTTCTCTGTCTGTATGTTCAAATCACAAGGCCTGTACTCCACCATGGTACACATATATTTCATTTACAAAGGCAATTTTACTTCTGTCTGTATGTTCAAATCACAAGGCCTGACTCCACACATATATTTCATTTACAGAGGCAATTTTACTTCTGTCTGTATGTTAAATTCACAAGGCCTGTACTCCACCATGGTACACATATATTTCATATACAGAGGTCATTTCTTCTCTGTCTGTATGTTCAACTAACAAGGCCTACCATCCGCCATGGTACGCATATATTCTATTTACAAATGCAATTGCTTTGTATGTTCAAATGACGAGGCCTGTCCTCCCCATGGTACACAAATGTTTCATTTACAGGTGGCAACTTCCTCTCTGTCTAAAAGTACCACACTCATGAGAGTATGCTCAATCCACGAGGCCTGTCCTCCACCATGGTACACATATATTTCATTTACAAAGGAAATTCCTTTGTATGTTCAAATGACGAGGCCTGCCCTCCACCATGGTACACAAATGTCTCATTCACAGATGGCAACCATGCACTTCTCGGCATAAAAGTACCAAACTCATAATGGTATGCCCAACTGGCGAGGCCTGTCCTCCGCCATGGCACACCAATGTTTCATTCATAAAGGCCAATTCTTCCCGTATCATCCTTTTGTTTTTTGTCTCAAAGAATCAACATCGCAAGATTGTACCCAACCAAGGTACAGTAAAGTATGATTTTCAGAGGGTTTTTCTCTGTCCCAAATATCACACTCAGAATGTGGTGTTTGACTTTACAGTCCTCCAGCCAGGTACATAAAAATGTCATTTCCAGAGGATTGGTGTCTGCTGCTAATATCACAATCAGAATGGTGTGTTGGAATACAGAGGCATTTGACTGTACCGTCCTCCAGCAAGGTACATAAAAATGTCATTTTCAGAGGGTTTTCTCCGTCTGAAATATTACGCTCAGAATGGTGTGCTAGGTGTGTGACTTTACCGTCCTCTAGCAAGGTACATAAAAATGTCATTTTCAGCGGGTTTTTCTCCGCCTCAAATATCACACTCAGAATGGCGTGTTGGAATATAACTCCAACAGTCCTAAATCCTCCGTTTTTAATATGATTTTCCACACACCCTAGGGAGTTAGGGTTAAAGGTGTCTGACTTTACCATCCTCCAACAAGGTACATCAAAATGTCATTTTCAGAGGGTTTTTCTCTGCCTCCAACATTACACTCAGAATGGTGTGCTGGAATATAAAGGTATCTGACTTTACCACCCTCCAACAAGGCACATCAAAATGTCATTTTCAGAGGGTTTCCCTCTGCCTCTAATATCACACTCAGATTGGTGTGTTGAAATATAGAGGCGCTTGACTTCTACCGTCTTCCAGCAAGGCACATCAAAATGTCATTTTCAGAGGGTTTTTCTCTGTCTCTAATATCACACTCAGAATTGTGTGTTGGAATATGGAGGGGTTTGACTTTACAGCCCTCCGGCGAGGCACATAAAAATGTCATTTTGAGAGGGTCTCAAGATATCACACTCAGAATGGTGCGTTCGAATTGAGAGACCCGTCCCACGGTAGATACAATTGTTTTATTTTCAGAGGGCTTTACTTGTCCTAAAGCATCACGCCTACAAAAGGAAGGGTGTTCAAATTTTGAGGCCCTTCCTCCACCCAGGCACATTTGCAGTAGGAATTTTCTTTTGTTTGCATTTTTTTTTTTTTTTTTTGCATATTATTATTATTGTTTTTTTCTTTTTGCTCATAGTTCTGGGCCGTGAATTATAGCTACTTTGAAAGAGCAGGGCTCCAGAATCTAGAATCTGCAAAAATATTTAAAATAGCCCAAGGGGTTCTCGAAATACATCAAATCTAAGGACGGACAACTTGTGTCATTTTTTCTTTTACTTTAGAGGACAAATGCCATTTTATGTATTTCCTTATAGCGGCCACGGCTCCAAGAAAATCACATAATCACAAGACATTTTCTCCCAGTCTCCATAATGGTTTATTTGCTTTCATCCCTTTTTGGCAGGCATGTTATGTATGCATTCTTCCAATAACATATATGACTTCAGATGTTCATAAATAATTTCAATGTCAATTTACATAATTAACCCCAAAGGGCGCAAAAAGTCAGCTTTGAAGGGATGTGAATATCTTTCTTTGACACATAGACTCACTGGCATCATAGAATCGGCAGATGACATTTTAGGCAGTCTCTGAAAATAACTCTTTAAGATCTACGTACAAAATTTGCATAATTCATTAGGTTTGGAATAATCAATTATTACCATTTCGAAATAACTGCAGTTTCACCGGAGATACTGTGTAGAAGACATTCATTCAGGGTAAAGTACGTTTGTGCAAAACCCATTTTCAACACCTACGTGAAACCTATCAGTAATTGTGTGGTCAATGCTTAGAAAATTATTAAAATGAAATATATATATATATATAATATATTACAAAATGCACATAGCTTCCGCTGCGGGCGCGAACCCCATTTCGGGAACAAAAGTCATCTGTATTAAACAACGGCTAGGCCTAATCCTTCAGAAGAACCATCTTGCGAGGGGCATGTAGATTTAAGTCTACTCCAGATTTTGGGCCATAATCCCTGTAATGATTGAAACGTTCTATTATAAATATCCTCGTTATGCACAACAAGAGCGCATGAAAATTTATGAGTGCCATTTTAATAAAAATAGAATCACAGCAATTAGCAGATGACTCTACGTTGTCATAGTCAGAGGTAAACCCTCAACTTTTTATGAACTGTAAATAATTCATGACATCTTTAAGCCATGACGATCAGCCGTGACGATCAGCCGTGAAAGGCAATTCTGAATTTATTATGATGATGTATGCGGCAGTATTGCGTATATAAAAAATACAGCAGGTTCCAGTTCGTGTGAGAAAATGGATATTAGACTGGTACCCAAGCGCACCCAACAGTACCAGCGCGCAGCAAGTTACACAGCACCTGTCTGAACCATGCATTCTATCAGATTATCGGCTAAAAAGCTGCCTAACAAAAGTATATTTCCTGAAGCCACTTCATAACCAATATCATCCGAATTTAGCTATTTGCGATAATCTATCTGCTGCTTATCAAGATGGATCTCAAACGATACCCATTTTCAAAGTGAAAGTTGAGCGCGAAATTTCTTTTGGAGCGTCACTTCTTTAAACCGCTCGGCCGATTTTGAGCAGGACGCATCAGACAAAGAATGAATTTGGGCCATCCGGGAAAAAACCCGAACAGGGGCCGATATACTATTCCACAGCGCCAGGAGTGGACACGAAAAACCGAAGCGCCTTCCGACTGTTACCAAGGGAAGTGCGACAAAGGGCGTCCACGGCCGATCGGGGAGATTTTGCCTACCCAGTACGGCGACGGGAGAACATTTTAAGTCGCAACTCAAAACTAATCATCTGTTTGGATGCATTTTCTGTTGATAATGACATGAGAAATTCATCAGATCTGTCGAGAGATTTCAGTTTTTATTAGCCTATTTTGGGGAAATTTTGCCTACACAGTACGGCGACGGGAGAACATTTTAAGTCGCAACTCAAAACTAATCATCTGTTTGGATGCATTTTCTGTTGATAATGACATGAGAAATTCATCAGATCTGTCGAGAGATTTAAGTTTTTATTAGCCTATTTTGTCTCAGAGTGAAGATATAGTAACATTCCTCACTACATGCGAGTGTGCGGGGCCGTTGGACGATGTTCATGACGGCATTGTTTAAATATTTATTTATATCGAACTCGCAAGGATGCGTAGTACTTGGGACCGTCCTCCAGCAAGGTACATAAATACATTCGTATTTCATTTGCAAGGGTCTTTTCCTGTCCAAAAGTGTAATACCCACAATAGCACGTTCAACTCATGGGGATTAACCTCCACCATGGAGCGCAAAGTAATGTTTCGTTTCCAGAGGCCATTCCTCTGTCTAAAAATACCACACTCAGAATAATGTCAACTTGGGAGGCCTGGTCTGCGACCCGTAATTGTCAGTTATGCAAATGCATGTTACGCCGATGCAACTCCAACTAGTATTCCCAACTTTTCTTAGGGTTACATTTAAATGAGAAGAGCCATGTCAAATAAAACAGATACTGTCAAGATTCCATCTTTGACACCGGTAACGATCTTACGCATAACAAAAGCCAAATTTTTTGCAAATAACTTCCGATAAAGGAAAGCAAGACTATACATTCCATCGTCATGCATCGGCGAGGGACGCCGATGCGCCTATTGTATTCAACACAATAGCATGAGGCGCGGCACTTAATACGAAACCCCCGCAACGACACGGGACCGAAATGGACGAAGTGACCCGAAAAGGATTTCCCAAAGTGTCGGAAAACCATTCAATCTTAGGCAATGGGAATAAACTCCATAATATCAATGAATGCGGGTGCAAATTGCTTCATAAATTTCTCCACGGCATCTCCGTCTTACGTGAAACCCTCACAAACAGCTCGGGAACAAAACTGGTTTTTTTTTTCCTACCTCATTTCTCCATGGGAATGAAAAGGGGGGCAAACGTCAAAACCGACTGCATGTCAATAACACCACCGTGGTTGATACCAATCAAAGACTGAGCCTCCCCAAAATACAATTGTTGAATCCTGGAACGGCCCTCGGCTTTCCTAACGGGCCGTGGCGTAGGATACAGCCCAACAAACCAGTGCCAGCGCAGAGCGAAATCAAACACGTGTAAACTGGATGACGACCAGACTGAACTGTGATAGTGTCTCTTCTGCCCTCTACGTCGCGTCAGTGCAAATAGTTAAAGAGAGTAAACGGGATGTTACGATCAGACTGCACACAAGTAACAAAAGACGGCGATTCCAGAGATCACTGGGTATATGTAGCAGTCGTTGAGAGTTTTGCATACTAATAAGGTTGATTCCATTAGCTGCGTAGGGTGGATCAGATTGCATCACAAGGAACAATCTACAGGGTGAGTCTCTCCGGAATTGGCGAAATATAATAACCCGAGTTGAAGCTGTGGAATTCAAGATCCCCAACTGCAGCAAGCCACAGCTGCAGAAAGCGACGCCCTCTAAAGCTAAGGGTAGGGTAGGCAGCAAAGGGCGATGGGTAAAGGTCCCCCCAAGCTCGGCTCAGAAGCAAGCGATGCAACACGTATCCGAAAACGTGTTTCAGCGAGTCACAGTCAAAAGCTTATTTAAATCCCACAAGAAAACTTGTTGACGCGCAGATCAAAATGTCTCTGAATTGTAAACTAACACCACGACCACAAGAGTGTTATCGTATATGAAGAATATCAGCAATCAATGACGGGTGAGTTGCTCAAGTCATAATAATGGTACAATTTTTATAGATAGATAGATAGATAGATAGATAGATAGATAGATAGATAGATAGATAGATTTTCAAAGTGAACAAAGAAAACTGGCAGGAGTGGGATTAGAACCTGTGACCTACCAACTGAGCTATCTTGTTGGCGGCCTCCCAAATTGTCAGTATTGTAGCGAAATGATGGTCATAAGTTAGGACGCCCTCTTGTAGATAAGCTAATTCATTCATTTATGCAGTGAGCCAGTGACGCATGGTTGCTGCTGGGTGGCGACTGGACGTCTTCCGCTGATGAAGACCCGTGCGTGCTACACGTCTCCAGTCCAGACCACGCGATTATAAAGCAGCGTGCCGCGGCGGGAAAAGGCAGTCCGTCCGTGAGAGCCCTGAGAGCAGTGCAGTCCGTCCGTGAGAGCCCTGAGAGCAGTGCAGTCCGTCCGTGAGAGCCCTGTGAGCAGTGCAGTCTGTCCGTGAGAGTCCTGTGAGCAGTTCTGTCCAGTCCGTCGTAGCCCTGTGTTCGCGTCACGTCAGAGTCACGTCCAATCCTAGTCTAGTAATCCTTGAAAGTACATGTAGATCAGTCCAGTGCACCTTTTCCGGAGAGTGAGTAAATCACAGTTAGTCAAGTTTATGATCGAGTTTCCCATTGATTAGGAGGATCGTCGTGTGTTTGTGTGCCTCACTATAATTAATGTAAACCTGTTTAGGCGAGATATAGGCGCCACTTATTTAATCCTACCAAGGTGATATGTGTTATAATAAATTATTACTCCAATTAAACATCGAGTTTGAGTGCTATATTGTAGAGACATCAGACTCCAGTCACATTCCCTTCCCCTGTGCCCGCCTAAGTACAACCCATAGTGTGTAGTTCAACCCCGGTGTTTGGATGGAAGCAGCTGCGAACGCCTGGCGGTAGACTGCCCCAAAACGGACCTGTTCCCCTGGCCTTCTCTACAGCCGCTCGTCGGGTCGGCCGAGGGCAAGCCTAGGCACCGTCGATCGAGACCGCTACAGTATCTTTGTTCGGGTGGGCGCTAGTTTTCTTTGTTCACTTTGAAAATGTATTCAAATTTACCTAGTCAGTTTCCCTTGTGGATTGTTTGGCGTATTATAAGTTAAAAAGTTGTATTCTCAAGGAGGGAGGGCAAACAACTTCCGAATCGTCTTAAAATCGTCTTAAAACACTATTTCATTTTGTTTTTCATGACGGCTCAAATGCCGCCAGGGTGGAAGTTTTCCCCCTGCCAACCCCCCCCCCCCCCGCCACCCCCCCCCCCCCCCCCCCCCCCCCCGCTGGATACGCCACTGGTTACTATGAATGTCCAACTCTACAGTAATTCTACAGTATTTTGGTTGTATATTCAGGACACAACAGCATTTTTTCCTTAGCATTTTTGTACAAATATATCACACATCAAAAGCCGACCCACCCTCCTTCAGCTAAAGTTGGATCCACTGGACATTTAAAATCTTCATGTACCCTAGGAATAATTTCAAATCCAACAACCCTAGGCCTATGTATATAATATTCGATAAAATAACACTTCAAAATAGCTTGCAATGTGCTGTATCAATAATGTTTTAGACGTTATATATTTACTCTTTGCATTTTTTAACGAGAAGTCCTTTCTTTCACTAATGTCAGGGAAACATTTCCAAAAACTTTTCTGACGGGAAATGGTGTGACCTTTACCGCTTAATTCTCTGCCAACCCCAACCGAGGCTGAAGATTACCGCCGCTGGCCTCTCTTCCATCTGGCATACGGAGCAATCAACTGAATGATTTGTTAATGCTGTTGTAAATAACCTAATTGCTCTGTACACAGAACGTCAGGTGAGATGGGCCTTCCTTTGATGGATTCATTGCAGTAGGAGCGACTCCAGTCATGATATCACGGATTCAATTCCTCCTACAAAATGTATGACTATTACTATTGATTATTAATGGAGATGAGAGGGGAAGTAAAAACCATTAGCATGGCTCTGTTTTTATCTGTAATACATCTATCTTCATTTATTTTGTTTACTTTTAAACTTGAAGACACTCGCCTCGCCTAGTCTCACCTCGTCTATCCTCATCTATCCCCGCCTCGCTTCACCTCGCCTAGTCTCGCCTCCCCTTGTTTTGGCTAATCTCGACATTCCTTGCCTCGCCTCGCCTAGTCTTACCTCGACTCCCCTAGTATTGTCTTTTCTCGCCTCTCCCAGCCTTGCCTCGTCTTTTCTCGCCTCGCCTCGCCTATCCTCGCCTTATCTCCAAAACAAAACAACAAAAAACAAGCAATCAAACCCCCCAAAATGTACAACAACCCCACCCCCCAAAAAAACAAAAAATTGTTTGCTTTTTTGGTGTGCCTCTATCTAATATCACTGTGAAATTTAGAGAAAGTGTGGGCAGCCGCATCCTACGGGCAAGGCAATCTCTGGAATCACTTATATTTTGGGCGCAACTACAAATGCAAAAACTGTGATGTTGGATAACACCACGCGGTATCCATTTAACCATTCGTTTAATATGGATACCGCATGGTGTAAATCTAACACACCAGTTCCCCCCCCCCCCCCCCCCCCCCCACCCGGCGTAGTCAGGGTTCTTTCTATAGGGGGAGAGTGGGGGAGGGGCTGGATGTTACAGTGGGTGGGCTCACAGTATTTGTCTAAATAATGCTAATATTTTCTGCGTTTGCGAAATTTACAGTGGCGGGGCACTGGGGGAGACGTCCCCCACGCCCCCCCCCCCCCCCCTAGCTACGCCGCTTCCCCCAACGTTCACCTTCGATTGAAGGGGCTAACTGTTTTTAAAGGTCTCCATACACGTGGTGCCTTCTTAGAGGCCGCCAATGTGATAAGTAATCGTAGATCCGCTGGTGCCCTTAACCTTATTTTGTTTAGAAACAACCCATGGTACCATGGGCGGCGATCTCGAGGGGGGCGGGGGACGGTTATGACAGTGCCCCCAATAGTTTATTCCTTGTCATATACATGTTATTATTATTTCTTCTTCTTCTTGTGTTCGGACGTGTTTCGATCGAGCTCCGGGAAAAGTAAGATTTGTGTAGCTTTTAGACCTTGCATGGTCAATGATTTTATATCATTCTACTTGTTATTGATCATAGATCAAGCTAGACCATTTTCACTCTGTCGGGTTTGCGTATTTCCTGTAATTTTAGGTTCATTTTTGCTCACTTCTTGTCGGTTTTCTGCCTTGGCTGGCCACTATGGCTAGTCGAGCGGAACCTTCCGTTCAGGGTCAGCCAAGCGTAAGCACGGCTATTACCACCCAAATCCTTTCAGGGCCAGCCGAGCGTCAGCAAGGCCGGCCCTTCCAAGTCCTTTGTTACCACTGAGGAACCTTTTAAGAATGTCACGCGGAACAATGGGGTCACTTTTCAGGCATCCGATACTGTTTCTGTTCAGTCCTACATTGACCAATTCACAAAAGCACAACCTGCCAAAAATGTCATCTCCGCCTCGCGTATATCCAATGGTCGTGTTGCCATTTATATGAGCTCGAGATAGGCAGTCGTAGGCGCTGTCGAACAGGGCCTAGACTACAATGGCACCTTTCTCGAGCTCACACCCCTAGTACGCCCCACCACGAAACTCACTCTATCAAATGTATACCCTGAAATCCCCAATTCTGTTCTGGTAAATAATCTCTCATCGTTTTGTAAAGTGGTGTCTCAAATCCGGCCCATACCCCTGGGACTTAAACAGAAAAACCTGTCCCACATTATGTCTTTCCGTAGACAAGTTCAGGTCCTCCTTGAGCCTAACATTACCCCGCCTGGCCATATCAACTTCACTCACTCTGGGGTGAATTACCGTGTTTTCCTATCTACGGAGTCAGTGCGGTGTTTTAATTGTGGAGAGTTCGGCCATCTTAGTCGCTCCTGCAAAAAAACACAGCACAACACTGACCACAACCATGACGAACCTACCAATCCCCTCAATCCACCCATACCTTCATCCACCGAAACCAACCCCACAAGTCAAAACCCGCCACACCCTCCCGTCCTGCCTCCACCGCTACGGCTGCCGGGCCCAAAGCTGCTGCGCCCCGGGGGGACGAAACTCCCTCCGCCGCTCGGACTGTACCACGTCCCTCGGCTCCATCATCTACCGGTGACCCTTCGGGTTCTTCCGATCCGGTACACACGCAGCTGCGGACCCCACGCCGGGCGGTGAAGAAAACCCCACTGTAATCCCTGAAACTCCCGATCCTCCCTCCAAGAACCCCACCCATCCAAACCCACCTCCCGAAAGTGTATCCATCTGGGGATCACCACCCAAGCCATCTCGAAAATTCGCAGATGTTATTGCCAAACGAAAACAATCAAATTTCAAACCAATTTCAAACCATCTAAAAACCTGGCTAAAACGGTGGTGACCCCTGTAACCAACAAGTCCCCCTTCCTCACCCAAGCCCTTGAATCCCAAACCCCCCTCCCATCCTCCTCTGCCTCGAGTATTGACACGAACACGGACACTGACTCCATGGCGTGGGAAGACACTCAGAATGACGATGACGCCATTTCTGAGTGTCTCTCCACGACCAAAGGGCCTCTCTCACACGCCCAACTTGTTAAATTCTTATCTCAAGTCAAAGCAAAAAGGAAACGGGTTCAAGTCGCCAAAAAATTCACCGCCGATATCTCCGGACTGGTCAGGCAACTGAAACCACTCCGAAACAATCCCCTCCTTCAGAAAAGCATGCAGCAGAGGGTGCAGAACCTGATCAAAACGCTTGATGTTTAAAGAGGAACTAAAACGCCAAATTTTGTTGTTGACATTTTTGACTTATCTGATAGTTTATGCCTCCCCAAAACTAATGTAACAAGTTTCATGATTCTGAAAAAAAAAAAAAAATGTTTTTGAGCCTTTTCTTTCTGAGCCACTTTGACTCGATTCAGAAAAGGCCGAGGTCAACTGCGTGCCGTATCGCGCGAGTATTGACGTACACGTGTAGAAACATATGACGTCACTGTATTATACGACAATGTTTTACGTAGAGTCTGTACGTATTTTTGTGTCTAAGGCTAGTATTACTTGCTGTGCTTTTTGCTCATGATTCAGGAGTAACACTACGATAAACATATTTTAAAGTGTTGACATCTTTGTGAGACACATTAAGAATTGGGGTTGTAGGCTTCTTCTTGCTGAAAAGCTAGTTATGAGTCATACTTTCCTTTGTTTGCAGTCGGCTTTTATTGGGACCTGCGCGGTGAGTTGTGTGTGAGCTGATGCTATACTCTAGTCTGGCGACTTTGATTATGCAGCCCTCATAAGGACCCGCACCTTAATTCTCAGAACTATACACACAATTTCTGTTATAAGGTACCAGACTCAATCGCATGCAGCGCATGCGGTCATATGCAGCACGATATGGGGCAGCTTTTTTCACCATGCATCATCTGCAGGTCCTACAACTTCCTACAGTCCTACACAAAACTGGTTCACTGTGTCCGTCTTTGCTTTTTACTTTGTGCACATTTCAATGGTGTAGGACTGTAGGAAGTGTAGGATCCTACAAAGTATACGGAGTGAAAAAAGCTGCCCCATATCCGGCAGGGTATACATGCGGTACATACCGTGCGTGTACAATGCATGTTGAGTCAAGCGAGCGTGGACAGGGAGACGACCGGGGCTCTCTGGCTGCTCGAGACGGCAACCGCAGTTAACGTCGTCGCGCTGGTGCGCGTGAGTCCGGGACACGATTGGAATGCTCGGTGCTTTTAGAGTTGGAATGGCTCCATCCTTCAAACGGAATTGTGCCTTCAAACCCAGCTGAGTTTTCATACTAACACTATCATCTATACAGTCTTTGGGGAAATGTTCTGCACATATTTTCGACCATTTCGACAGCCCAAAATCAGATATTGTATTGTCTACAAAGCGGACCCACTGTCGCCTTTGAGCTCCATTCAGCACTGGAAATCGCAGTAAGGTTGGGTCAGGGTTTTTGTCGCTGTTCCTCGTGCAACCCCCAACTACACACGATCGAGGCATAATGATTATCTCAGATCCATGCTCATACTGAAATAATATCAACATTAGACAAAATAGACGGGAAAACGGAGGAGTTAGGTCGACAAAAACTCTTCAGCAGCATCAACTCCACGTACGTACATGCATAGTGTTTGGCTGTAGCATCAACCGACTCTACACGTGTACGTCACGGGGTCACGTACATACATTTAACATACATAATGAGCTTTCGCGAAACAGGATAAATGGTTCAGAATAACAACCCTTTTTATTTTAATAAAAAAAATTCTCTCGTCTGCAAACTAATCTCCATCAGTTAAAAGAGTATTTAAACTGTCGGAAAAGTCCAAAAAGTCAAAAAAAAATGTAAAAAAAATTGCCGTTTTAGTTCCTCTTTAATGTATTTATAATTATGGATGTAGCTACATGTATTTTCTTTCTTTTTTCAATGACCCTCTCTATTGTCACCTTAAATACAGCGGGCTGTGCCACTGCTACCCGTAGTACAGTGCCTCCCTTAAGGGTTATGTCGAAAACATTTGTAATAATCCCGACATTTTTCTATTGCAAGAAACCTTCAATCTTACCGAACCGTGCCCTGCTTGGAACATTTGGCCATATAATCCTGTCTGTGCTCCTGGTCCTACAAGAGGATCAGGCGTTACGACCCTAACCAAAAATAGCACTGTTCGTGTTCTAGAATCTTCCGTTATTTCTGAAGGGCATATTCTATACACCAAAATTCATTTTAACAATAATATTTATCACATTTACAATTTCCTTATCCCTCAGAGCGACAATGCTGCTCTTCGCGCCATTTGCGGCATTGTTCAGAACTTAACGAGGGGGTCATTGTACTCGGTGGTGATTTTAACTAGTGTACGTCTTGTCCATCCATTGATCGTCTGTGTACGCCCACTGAACATAGGCCTAAAGTTTCCATGGCTCTCAATGACGCCGTCAATACGCTGTCCTTTTGTGATGTCTGGCATAGACTGTTTCCTACAAAGAAACAATTCACCTGGTCCAGAAATAATCCCTCGCGTGCCTGCGGGGTTTCTAAGGCCAGGCTTGACCGTTTCTATTTACAATCCAGTCTTCTACTATCTGTGCTTTCTTGCAAAATTTCTCCCTGCTCTTTATCAGATCACTCTGCCGTCACTCTTGAATTGAAGCCTCCCGTTTCAAGAAAGAGAGGCGGCGCATAGGCATTTAAGTAACTCTCTCCTTCAGGATCAAACTTACACTGACATCGTTCGCACTTTTTGGAAAGACCGGAGAACGCAAAAATCTGAATTTTGTAATAGGGGCTCCTGGTGGGATCTCGGTAAAACCCACATTAAGACCAACTATTACTCAGATTTATAGCTCCAAACTCGCTCAACAAAAGCGAGACACTTTTAAAAAACTTAATGAAACGATTGAGGAACTACAGTCTACGCCGGACCTCACTCAAGAAACCCGTGACACCCTCAAAGAACAAAGGGATAACTTAAATTTCCTTCTAAAAAATGAGGCACGTCACCGAAACTGACTCCAGTTCCACATACTTTTTCAATCTTGAAAAGTCTAACTCCTCGGCTAAATCAATGTCTCACATTCGTCTTTCTTCCGGCAATACCACGGAAGATCCTCAAGAAATTTCTTCTCACGTGCGTGATTTTTACACTAATTTATACTGTCAGGCTCCGACCGATGAGGGCGCCCTCGACCAAATTTCACACAATCTCTCTCAATTGGATCCTAATGACGCAGAAGATCTTGAGTCTCCAATCTCCATTGAAGAACTCGATCTTGCCGTCAAGCAACTTGGCAAAAATAGAACACCCGGCCTCGATGGCCTCACCTCCGAATTTTTTCAATTCTTTTGGCCAATTTTCCGTGATGACTACCTCTCTGTTACTAATTCTTCCCTCACTTCCGGTCAACTTCCTCGCTCTCTGCGCAGGGCCGTGATCACCCTCCTTCCTAAGAAAGGTGATCTTGCTGATATTGCTAACTGGCGTCCCGTGTCCCTTTTAAACACAGACTATAAGATTTTTGCCAAGTTTCTTGCCAATAGGCTTAAACAGTGTATTGGCGGCGTCATTAAAGAAGATCAAGGGTACTGCGTTTCTGGTAGATCGATATATAATAATTTAAATCTCATACGCGACATTATTGCTTTTTCAAATTCCAATGTTATTCCCCTAGCCGTGGTCAACCTTGACCAAAGGAAAGCCTTTGACAACGTTGATCACGGCTATCTATTCTCCATATTGAGAGCCATGGGCTTTGGAGCCCGTTTTCTGGACTGTATTAGCCTTTTATACGGTAAAACTGAGAGCCTTGTTAAAGTTTGCGGTTTTCTTACATCCCTTTTCCTTTTGAGAAAGGGATTAGACAAGGATGCCCCCTGTCCGGCTTATTGTACTATATTGCCATTGAGCCGCTTCTTAACAAATTACGCGAGAACCTTAACGGCAAAAGCTTTTTGCCTTCCAGGTGGCCAAACCTATTGTTCAGTGTCCGCGTACGCAGACGACATTACTGCCTTTGTTACTTGTAACTCTGTCTTAACACTGAAAAATCCCAGGGATTGTGGGCCGGTTCTTGGGCTGGACGAAGTGACAGACCATTAGATTCTTCATGGAATAGTGAAGGTCTGTGTTTTCTTGGAGTTCACCTTGGAAATAATATTCACTATACTCAACAAAATTGGGAAATCTGCAAAAACAAAGTTTCAAAAACACTAGCAAACTGGAAAAGGCTCTCCTCTTCCCTTTCTCTCAAAGGCAAAATCCTGATTGCTAATCAGCTCGCTGCCTCTAAAATCTCTCTCCCCCAGAAAATATTCTAGGTGAACTCCAAAATCTTCTGGTCAACTTTGTCTGGTCCAACAAGAGACACCTACTTAAACAGAAAACTCTCTTTCGTAAACCCGACAGAGGAGGATTTGGTCTTGCTTGCCTCCAAGCACGCATCCTCACTTTCCGTTTGACCCTGATTCAACGATATCTTAACCAATTTAACCATCCCTCTTTTATTCTTTTCGATCACTACCTTCATCAGTATAAGAAACTCGGCCTAGATTTTCAACTCCTTGTTTGCCAGACTGATCCCAAATTTTACACGAGCTTACCTTACATTTATGGTGAAGTTCTGCGAGCTTGGGTGGCCTCCGGAGCTCGCATCGAAATACCTCCCGATGCCGTCAACCATGTTCTCAACTTACCTCTCATCAGCCCTCTCTTAACCGACATCCTCGACAGCGACACCAACCTCACCGCGCGACTATTGGTGCGCGGAATCAGTCTGATCCGGCATCTTCTCAACGCGGACACCGGTCGCTGGCTCAACCCGGACGATTTTTCTCTTCCTTTCGCCCTCCGTCTACCTTCACGACTCATTCTTCATTCTCATCTTTGTCAAGTTCACCGTGCCTTGTCATCTATCTTCCCGAAGACTTTCAGAGAGGATGGCCTTTACCCAAACATCTGTCGAGTTCAAGATGTCACCCTCCGCCCGGACTCGCCCATTGTTTTCTTCCTGCCTCACTCTATAAACGGGCTCTCCGCACCATCCAGCACTTTGTACGACATCTTCAACGAACATCTTCATTCGCATTCTGCAGCTTCCTCCTCTCATTGGCACGACCTCGGCGTTCTTGAAGCCTCCTCCAAAATCCAATGGAACTCCATCTATAAATTACCGGCATAAAAAATGGAAAGTGACGTTCAATTCAAGCTTCTTCACAAAGTCCTTCCTTCTCTACCTATCTTACATCATCTGAGCCCGGATATACCTTCTTCTTGTGGTTGGTGCGGAGAGAAAGGCACAATTGAACACCTCTTCGTCCTTTGTCCCTGCATTCAGCCAGCCCTCAACTTCCTTCACTCCATTCTGTCGCGCCTTGTACCAGACTTGGACTTAAACTTTGGTATCTACTGGGCCCTGATTCCGTGTGCTGGGCGTCGCAGAGGTGAGGTTGTACGTCTCGCCAATTTTTTCATTATTAGTCTTAAAAATGTCGTCTATTGGTTGTATCGCACCTGTCGCTTCACCGATCCCCTAACGATTTGGCAGCATCGACTAAAACACAAAATCCTCCTTGATTATACATATTTTCAATTAACCCACGATTTTAACAGTTTTCTTACCAAATGGCCCCTTCATAAAGTCCTCTTTCTAACTGATGAACATGGCAAACTGACATGGTTGATGTGAATCTAAATCCCGTCTCCTCCTTCCTTGGGGTCACTGGCTCGTGTCCGGGACAGCTGTTCGCCTTGGGCGAGACGTGCTTCGGTTCTGCCCCGTGGCTCGGGCCTCCGACCCCCCGCCTTTTCTCTCCGTCTGCCTCTTGTTTGTATTTTGTAATATTATTGTTGCTTAAATTATTATTATTATCAGTACACATTATTTACCTTCCCTTTCCCCTTCCCCTTATAGAAGCCGCCGGAAGTGGGTGCAACTGCATCCACAACCAGAGACGCCGGTGGCTCCTCCTCCTCCCTCTTCCCAACTACTTAATGAACAAATATATGTTATTTTATTTAATATAATTCATAAATTATCACTTTATGAGTAAGTTCTTTTGTGATGTTATTGCCTCGTCACCGTGGTTAGCTGGTTGGGCAGTAGTACACAGCCAATAGGCCAGCCACGGTGACGTCGCAAACTAAGTAATACATGTACACATTAATTTACTGATTGAATGTTTATTGTACCTATGTTAACGTTAGTCTTACCC
Organism: Hippasteria phrygiana; assembly: GCA_037893225.1. NCBI lineage: Eukaryota > Metazoa > Echinodermata > Asteroidea > Valvatida > Goniasteridae > Hippasteria > Hippasteria phrygiana. The sequence goes on from JAZGUH010000488.1 coordinate 498,328, forward strand.
TGATTCAAGTTTACTGTGATGTTTTCTTCAGTTTACAACCCTTTTATTTGTATATAATTTGTTGTATATATACCTGCTTATGTATTGTATTGTTTGTTTTCAATTGGAATAAAGTTTTCCTTTTGAAAAGTCAAAAAGTCTTCTTCTTATTATTATTATATAGCACGCATAGCACAGCGTATGGGGCGCAGTGTCATACAGCAGGCATAGTGCGTCGTGATTGGACGGTAGAGGTCACTGTTCCAGCCACGTGCAGCACATATAACGCAAGCGCACGTTTATTGCGCAGGGAATGCAGGCCACGATGCTTTAAAAGGCAGCGCAAGGTTGTAGAGTGAATAAACCAGTACACGTTGAGTCTTCTTACACGTCATATGGTACGTGTCTTCCAGTCTGTTTCTTATTGGGCGAGATCACTTGTACTGGCATGGAGTGTTGCACTGGCATGGAGTGTTGCACTGGCATGGAGTGTTGCACTGGCATGGAGTGTTGCACTGGCATGGAGTGTTGCACTGGCATGGAGTGTTGCACTGGCATGGAGTGTTGCACTGGCATGGAGTGTTGCACTGGCATGGAGTGTTGCACTGGCATGGAGTGTTGCACTGGCATGGAGTGTTGCACTGGCATGGAGTGTTGCACTGGCATGGAGTGTTGCACTGGCATGGAGTGTTGCACTGGCATGGAGTGTTGCACTGGCATGGAGTGTTGCACTCGCATGGAGTGTTGCACTCGCATGGAGTGTTGCACTCGCATGGAGTGTTGCACTCGCATGGAGTGTTGCACTCGCATGGAGTGTTGCACTCGCATGGAGTGTTGCACTCGCATGGAGTGTTGCACTCGCATGGAGTGTTGCACTCGCATGGAGTGTTGCACTCGCATGGAGTGTTGCACTCGCATGGAGTGTTGCACTCGCATGGAGTGTTGCACTCGCATGGAGTGTTGCACTCGCATGGAGTGTTGCACTCGCATGGAGTGTTGCACTCGCATGGAGTGTTGCACTCGCATGGAGTGTTGCACTCGCATGGAGTGTTGCACTCGCATGGAGTGTTGCACTCGCATGGAGTGTTGCACTCGCATGGAGTGTTGCACTCGCATGGAGTGTTGCACTCGCATGGAGTGTTGCACTCGCATGGAGTGTTGCACTCGCATGGAGTGTTGCACTCGCATGGAGTGTTGCACTCGCATGGAGTGTTGCACTCGCATGGAGTGTTGCACTCGCATGGAGTGTTGCACTCGCATGGAGTGTTGCACTCGCATGGAGTGTTGCACTCGCATGGAGTGTTGCACTCGCATGGAGTGTTGCACTCGCATGGAGTGTTGCACTCGCATGGAGTGTTGCACTCGCATGGAGTGTTGCACTCGCATGGAGTGTTGCACTCGCATGGAGTGTTGCACTCGCATGGAGTGTTGCACTCGCATGGAGTGTTGCACTCGCATGGAGTGTTGCACTCGCATGGAGTGTTGCACTCGCATGGAGTGTTGCACTCGCATGGAGTGTTGCACTCGCATGGAGTGTTGCACTCGCATGGAGTGTTGCACTCGCATGGAGTGTTGCACTCGCATGGAGTGTTGCACTCGCATGGAGCGACGGGTGTTATTGGCAGTAGTGCGGCGTAGAGTAGGTGAGTTGAGGGTACCTTTTAAAGGAAACCACGGTCGTTAAATGGGTTTGTTGCCGTAACTCTTGCAGGCTGCTGTGAGGGGCGACACCCATGAATTAGCCTCTTAAGCTTTCGTAAGACTCAAACTACGCATGTGGTAAACCCTGGGTACTCGATGTTTATGGTGGGTTTTCACTGCTGACTATCGTAGTTACGCAGCCCTCTGGTGATCCAAATCAAGGAACGCCCTCTGTTGACAGCTACCAGAAAAGTAGAGTGAATAAACCAGTACACGTTGAGTCTTCTTATACGTCATGTGGTGTCTTCCAGTCTGTTTCTTATTGGTTGTTGAGTGTGAGGCCATCGTCATTCAATTAAAGACCCGGCAGGTGACGTGACCCGGGCCCAGTTTCTACCTGTCCAATACTGGGACGGTATACTTCCATCCCAACAGAAGCGTCTCTAGCCGCTCAGGGACCCTCCGGTACGTGCCGTCTGCGCCACGCCCCGAGAAGGACGAGAGCGCCCTCGCCGAGTTCTCTATCTTCCGCCCGAGGGGCGTGACGTCACACTATTTACTGCTCAGCACGTTGCGCGCGTGACTGAATTTTTTCTCCAAGAGAGGGGGCTTAAAACATCATATATAGCCCCTAGGTCCGCCACTGCTACCCCAACATAACCCTAATCTTACCCCGCAACCATTGCCCTGACCGCAACCCCTAAATCAAGCGCTTAGTACAGGCACTTTGGGGGATTTTAAATTTCCATGTCGATATTGGCGATTGTCATTCTGAAAACATGTAACGCAATGACAGTTTGTCAGTTTCCCCCCTTACAAAAACCTCTCATGCAAAAAAACCAATGGGAATTGCATGGTGTATTGGACACCATGGGAATCCCATGGGATGTTTTTGTAAGGGAGGCCTTTTGAGACATCACATGGTCAGTTGATGGCACGGTCAGTCGGTTAGTGATCGGACACTCGCTCCGTCGAGCAATTCATCAATGTATCGATCGGTCTCCCATGATTGCTAAATTTGTCAAGTGATTATGGAGATTGTGGGGTGGGTACGGCGGTGTGTTTGTCAGGGGCACCAAAATAAGTGGGAAAGGGGAACCTTGTGAAGAAAAACCGTTCGTTCAAAGGCATACGGGCTTGTTGCAAACCTGGAATGCTAGATTGGGAAATTCTTCAGAAAGAGTTACAGACATTCATGGAGAAAATAAACGTTTAAAGAAGAACACCTGGTATCCTTACTTATATCAATGCTTCGGGTTTCATAGTCTGTATATTTATAATGTACTGCCACAACTGAATTTAGTATAAACTTTCGAGGTCGCACATTTCGAGGTCGCCTCAGTTTCGAGGGAGCTCATTTACAGCAGCTGCATGGTGCAGTACGGTATGGAAGAGCGATATGGTTGAATGTCCACCATGGTTTTTCAGAAAGATTCGTAGGTTTGTTTCTTATTTCTTAAAACAAATCTAACAATATTTGTTTTAATGCAGCAAAAACTCACTTTTAATCAGAGGCCCACAACATACGACATGTCCTACCGTAAGCCGCAATCTCAATAAATATGCAAAATCCTTTGTTGTCATGTGTCTTTTAATTTATAAAGTTATAAAGCCGTGGAGACGTTATTTCTTAGTGTTATAATGAAAGGGCTCTTGTTTTTCTCTCTGTAAAATGGCTCTTTGTGTGGGTGCTCGTTTATGCTGATAGTACTTTTATTTGGATCATTGGGCAGCATCATTAAGCGTTTCAACAGTTATAGAAAGCATTTGGAACGTTTTGGGGAACAGTGTTTTCCATTTTAAATGGACCATGTGTGCGTTTCACTCACGTCACGCGAACGTCGGCAGCGTTTGCAAACTTCGTGACAATATTCAATTCAATGTGCACAAGAATTTGGCGAACGTTCGCGTGAGTGGAACACTCTCCAGACCGTTCCGAAACTGGTTTATGCATACATAAATTATTCATGAAAACTTCCTGTTATTTTGTATGCTTTCTGCTACTTTTGTTGAGCACCCGTGGCTGTATGCCATTGACCTCTGACCAATGGTAGCGTTTGTGTGTGTTTATATTCCAGAGGAGGAAGTAAATCAGTATGATATATAAACCATTCGCTTTCACTTTGTCGTTGCACGTAGTCACGAAATGTTCTACTCTATTTTTAGCACAGTCGATTTTTTTCTCGATAGTTCTGTGTATTTGACTGGCAGTGGTACTCTGCTATTACGAGTACATTTTATTAGTATTACATTGATGAGTAATTCTTTTACCAAAAAGTAATGATTATGACTCCTGAACAAAGCCTTTTCTCCACCCTGGAAAAGATTAGCAGAGATCATCTTGAGTGCAGCATCTGTCATGAGGGATATAAGGAGCCTAAACTACTCGATTGCGCACACAGCTTCTGCAGGCGTTGTCTACAGCAATACCGCGATTCGCGATACATTGACAATCCAAAGATCCCCTGTCCTCTGTGCAAACAGGAGACGATACTACCAGTAAACGGCATCCAAGGTCTGAAGGCGAATTTCCAATTGACTGGTCTGACTGAGGAGATCTCACACTTGCAAGAGAAGGTAGTGGGCAGCGAAGAAGCATCTAAATGTCAGAAACACAAGGGAGAAGTGGCACGGTTTTATTGTGAAACATGCCACAAGCTGATATGTCGAGACTGTACAGTTGTAGACCACTGCAAACCAAAACACCACATCTTGGAAGTCGACACCGCCTCCAAAAAGTACAGAAAGACACTAACAGATGCTTTTCCAGTTTTCAACAGAGAAATAAGAAGCCTTGAAGTATCTCTCCTGGATATATGTGACTCTAAGGAGGTGATGAGTGCTAACGTGTCAAAGACTCGTCGAGCGGTGAAGGACAGAGCTGCTGAGATCATAGCACATGTCAAAGCTAAAGAGAAACGGTTACTTGATGAGATGACAGCCCGAGAACAGGATTACAACAGACGACTTAATGAGCATGAGGAAAACCTGAGTGTGATCCTACAGAAAAGGATGCATTTATTGAATGCAGCCGAAGATGCCACAAAAACATCATCAAACAGCGACTTCCTGTCACTCTATCCGGCAATCAGCAAAGTCTTGGAAAACCTGAGCTGTAGACTGCCTCCACCCCCAGACGTTCATCACAAACTTTGGTATCTGAGGCTCGTGAAAAGTGAGACAGCTTGTGATATTAATCTTGGCAGTGTGCAGCAGGAAGGAGAAACGTGGGAGCTGTGCCATGAATTTGGTGAACAGGGAAGTGGTCCTGGGGAGTTTGAATCGGCTAGAGGCATCGTTGCTGCTGAACCTGATGAGATTGCAGTGACAGACTGGATGAACAAGCGAGTTGTGATCTGCAACAACCAGGGGCAAACCAAGAGCCTCATCCCAATTGAAGCAAGTAAGTTTCAAATATAACGATCACAATAACGATCTATTGTAACACTACACAGGAGCAATGGCTTATAACTAAGAGGAAAGGCGCAGGCCCTCCCCCACCGGTACCCTCGCCCCTTTCAGTGTTAATTAACTTTTCTGTGAAAAATAGTTGGTTGAATGTTTTTATTTTTGACACGATCTAAATATTAAATTACATCGGGCCGCATACAATTTTACTGAAAATATGCATTGATTGTCTAACAAACATCAAATGAAGTATGAAGTAGGCCTATATGTAAACGCCTCGATCTGAAGGTACATGATACTGAATAGTACATACACTGCAAAAACTATGTTGCTAATATACACCATGGGTCTCGAATGTAACTCTTAATTGTTTTTTCTTCGTTTTTTTTTTTTGGGGGGGGGGCAAGGACTACTTTCAATTCTTGAGTTAATATTAAAACAGCATAAAGAATTTAACAGCAAACCTCGCCGTCAATAGATTGTTCCTGTTACAAAACAAAACAAAACAAAACAAGCCCAGCCCAGCCCAGCCCAGCCCAGCCCACTCGGTCAACACGTGCACACGTACATCAACTGGTTCGCGAATTTAAACAATGTTTGAAGTGAACCAAGATAATTGATAAGGTGAGCGGCTTTTTAGCCTGCGGCTTCCAGGTTGTTGTACAACCGATGTACTAATTGGGCTATCCGGCATGTTGGTAGTCTCCTATTTGTTACTTTATTCAGGAAAAAGTGATATTCGCATATTACGCGACACAACAAAGATATTTACAACTGGGGCCTTCCACCGTTAGGGAAAGATAAGCACCGTAACGACAATCAGGAAGTTCACATGTTCAGTTCCCGCTCTTGTCTTGTTTCTTCGTTCACTCTAAAAAACCGAACTAATTTTTAAGCTTTCCCATCGGTTCCCACACTCTAAAAACGGTGTTTAGCAATTAAACACAATCTTGCTATCAGTTTGTAAACATTACGTGTCCAATTCCTAAATATCAATCTATAAAATAAACACTATCCGTCAATACGATAAACACGTTTAGTATGTAAACGTGTTTACAAACTGATAGCAGGAAAGTGTTTAGAAAAGTGTTTAATTGCTCAACACTGTTTTTGCAGTGCATGGGATCCCCATGGTATCCCACTGGAAACCCAACATGGAGAATTTCCGTAAGGGTAAAGACCCATCAGGTGTTTCGATGGTGTTTCTTAGAACACAATGGTGTCAGTATATGGTGGTTGAACAAATACCTATGGAAGCGCCATATTATGGTATTTTCAAGTTTGTCCATGGTGTTCAAATGGGCCACCCTGGTGTTTAAAGAAGCCACAATGACTTTCCCACCAAGTCCCATGGGTTTCCCATTTAACACCACGCGTTTTCCGTGGGAAATTTCCGTTAGGGAATTATACTATGGTGTGTATTTTGGGCGAGGGTTTGTGTTACTCAACGCCTAAATTTGGAATAAAAATAATAACAAATCTCGGTGTTACATTTACGTTGTAGACTCGTTAGACAAGCCATCATTGTTCGGGCTGTGAATCTATTTTTTGCTGTCATTTTACCACCAGATTTTACCACCCAAAAGATTGAAATATGTCATATTAAAATACATGAAATAATGTATTGATATATAACCCCCAGTTTTCCAGTGTAACACTGATACGGGTGAATACCATCACCAAGAGAGAGTGATCGTTTCTGTTAATGTTTTCAATTTTTTTCTTCAGTTGACGTTGCGACCGTACACAATCGATGGGTGGTTGCAGACCGTGATACAATGAAGGTATACAACAAGGACAGCACACTAGCCTCTGAGTTCAGAACGGTACCAAAGAGTGAGATAGGCAAGACGGATGTGACTCTCTTCAGTGTAGCAGTCAAGAAGAATGGCAACATCATAGTGGGGGATAAAAAGAGGAGGGTGTTGACTGAGCACAGTCCCATTGGTGGTTCAATCATACACACCATACCAGTGAAGACACAGCCTTACTTCTTGGCAGTTCTAAACAAGGATAGGATTGCAATCAGTGACCGGGACCAGGGACTCGTGGAGGTAGTGGACATAGTTGATGACCATGCTACTTCAGTTTTCAGCATCAAACCGACCATCGGGGGTCAGGCAGTGGAATATTGCTGGGGGGTTTGCAGTAACAGCTCTGGTCTGTACATCGCGGTGATCACAGACCTTCTCGATACTGGTCACATTCACCACTACGACAGTACAGGGCATTTCGTTACCTGTGTAGCTCAAGATCTGCACTGTCCCTGCGGAATCACATTCACAGCAGATGGGCAGCAGCTGGCAGTGGCAGACTGGTACTCGGTCAAGATGTATCACAAGGTGTGACGTCATCGTGGCTTCAGGCTGCATTAACAGCATGGCGATCAGTGGCTTAGCTTCGTATCAAAATGGGACGCTCTTTTTTAAAGGTACGATAAAGCTTTGGTAATGATCAACGTTTACTGTGTATAAAGTTGGTACCGGTACAGCCCCCTGGGAAAATATGTCCACCTTAAATTCATCGTCGAGAAAATTGTGTCTGGCGTTCAGTGGAACATTCAGTGATACGTGTACTTTTAAGGCAACATTTGTAGTAGGCCTAGGCTAGCCCGAGTTATAGTCACTTACCGATTTTTGTTAATATTCTTCTTATTTCTGAGCGGAACTCGTCACCGAGCGGAGGGGTTCATTCGAACCCCCGAACCCCCAGCCTACGGCCTGCGTTCTACAAAAATGCCGTGGCGTATTTCTACGGCGTTCGATTACTTACCCCACTCTTATTACTCGTGCAAGCGCGAGCCCGTTCGATTTAGCTCTCACGTGACTTCTCGCGCTTACTCGGGCCTGGCCCTACTAACCGACTCGCCGAGCCGGTCAGTAGGGTAAGTATCCCATAAGGCCATGCTAAAAACATGGCTGCCACGTCCGGCGATGCGCCAGCGGTGGGAAATTAATTCAAAACAGCGACAAATATTTCTTTCCAATATACTCTGGATGATTGACTTAAATGTGTACATATTGCGGATGAAGCACCATGGCTTCAGGCCAGTATGTTACCTTATTTAATACCAATCCACTTTAAAATGGGGCTCCGATTCTGTCTGTCCATCAATCATGGAGATTCATGAACATTTTAAGTTGCTTCAATTCTTTTAAATATTATATCACTGGAAAGAGTAAAAAATAGAAACTAGAGGCAAGTGTTTGTGGACAAACACAGGGCTGTTTCTAATTTTTTTATTGTTAGTTTGGATGTCAAATGTGTATGCAATATTTAAAGTTGTTTGTTTATTAACAATGACGGAGGGATGAAGATGTTGTTATTGGATGTGTGAAGGATTGGTTTAAAAAAGGAATCGTGTACAAATGCTATGGGAAATAGCCTAGCGAATGCCCCTTTAAGATGACATCACATAACATGTAATGACTTCATCATAACGTCATGTCAATTTTCATCTATGACACCGGGTGGCATACCTAAATAGTGTGTTTCAACTGAATCGGACTTGTACATTTGTAGATATATGGCTTCGAAAAATGCCCCTTTAAGATGACGTCACGTGACATGTAATGACGTCATCATGACGTAAAAGTTAGGCACACATTCTGAGCAGTTGGGGTAAGTGTCTGCCAAGTTTAAAAGTAGCCAAACTGGCCGGTAAGAAAGAAAACGTTTACAAATGCTATGGGCAATAATCTAGCGAGTGCCCCTTTAAGATGACACCACGTGACATGTTATGACTTGATCATAACGTCATGTCAATGTTCATCTATAACACCCGGTGGCATACCTAGATATTACGTTCCAACTTAATCGGACTTGTACTTTTGTAGATATATGGCTTCGAAAAATGCCCCTTTAAGATGACGTCACGTGACATGTGATGACGTCATCATGACGTAAAAGTTCGGCACACATTGTGAGCAGTTGGTGTAAGTGTCTGCCAAGTTTAAAAGTAGCCAAAGTGGCCGGTAAGAAAGACAAAGTTTACAAATGCTATGTGCAATATTCTAGCGACTTGAAAAAAGAATTTTTTTCATGACGTCATCATGACGTCACACAATTTGCGCTTTTTAGGGCATACTTTGAGACATACCAAAGCTATAACAAAAAGAATTTTGAAAATATCTTGTTTTGTTCGCTAGATATATTGAAAAGAATGTTACGATTCTAAAACTTCAAAAATTTAGCGACTTGAAAAAAGACTAGAAATCAACCCGTTTTATAAACAGCAAGCACATAATACCCATGGTTATCAGCCCTTCCCAGAATTCCTTTGTGTTATATTGAATTTGGTCTAAATTTTGAAATGGCTCCTATTTCACACTTGAGTGAGCCACGATCATGAAATTTTGGAATTAGGTACAGGAAAATTCAACGAATACATTTTTGTAATCGGATTGATCCTGACATGCGTTAAAAAAAAAAAGATTTGTTGATGACGTCATCATGACGTCACACAATTTTCGCCTTTTAGGGCATATCTTTGAGACATACCAAAGCTATAACAAAAATAATTTTGAAAATATCTTGTTTTGTTCGCTAGATATATTGAAAAGAATGTTACGATTTTAAAACTTCAAAAATTCAGCGACTTGAAAAAAGACTAGAAATCAACCCCTTTTATAAACAGCAAGCTCATAATAGCCATGGTTATCAGCCCGTCCCAGAATTCCTTTGTGTTATATTGAATTTGGTCTAAATTTTGAAATGGCTGTCATTTCTTACTTGAGTGAGCCACGATCATGAAATTTTGGAATTGGGTACAGGAAAATTCAATATATACATTTTTGTAATCGGATTGACCTTTACATGCGTTAACAAAAAAACTAATTTTTGATGACGTCATCATGACGTCACACAATTTTCGCAATTTAGGGCATATCTTTGAGACATACCAAAGCTATAGGAAAAATAATTTTGAAAATATCTTGTTTTGTTCGCTAGATATAATTTAATGAATGTTACGATTTTCAAAATTCAAAAATTCATAAAAAATCACGTGATGACGTCATCATGACGTAAACATTCGGCATGCATCCTGAGCAGTTGGTCTAAGTGTCTGTTAAGTTTAAAGGCAATCGGCTGCATAAAAGTAGCCAAAGTGCCTGGCAGAACGAAAACGTGTACAAAGTCTATGGGCAAAAAGTCTGAAAAAGAAGCAAAAAAAAACTAGAGGCATGAGGTTGGTGTTTGTGGACAAACACAGGGCTGTTTCGTTTTTTTTTTTTTAGTTTGGATGTGAAATGTGAATACAATAATTTAAGTTTGTCAAACAATCGCGCTGCTGCCAGTTTTCTTTGGTAATTTTGAAATTAATTAATGTTGTTTGTAGTAGTAACATGTGATGACGTCATCATAACGTCACATAAATGTTCATCTATAAACTTGCTGACCTACCTAGATATTGCTTTTCAACTTAATCGGACTTATAATTTTGTTTATATATGGCTTCATAAACAGCCCCTTTAAGATGACGTCACGTGACATGTGATGACGTCATCATAATGTCAAGTCACTTATCATATATAAACCTATATGTACTGGGCTACCTAGATATTACTTTTCAACTTAATCGGACTGATACTTTTGTTTATATGGCCTTAAAAACTGCCCCTTTAAGATGACGTCACGTGACATGTGATGACGTCATCATATAATGTCAATTCAATTTTCATATATAAACCTATATGTACTGGGCTACCTAGATATTACTTTTCAACTTAATCGGACGTGTACTTTTGTTTATATATGGCTCCAAAAACTGTCCCTTTAAGATGACGTCATGTGGCATGTGATGACGTCATCATCATGTCATGTCAATTTTCATCTATAAACCTACTGGGCTACCTAGGTATTATTTTTCTACTTAATCGGACTTGTACTTTTGTTTATATATGGCTTCAAAAACTGCCCCTTTAAAATGACGTCAAGGACATGTGATGACGTCATCATAATGTCAAGTCAAATTTCATCTATAAACCTACTGGGCTACCTAGGTATTATTTTTCAACTTAATCGGACTTGTACTTTTGTTTATATATGGCTTCGAAAAATGCCCCTTTAAGATGACGTCACGTGACATGTGATGACGTCATCATGACGTAAACGTTCGGCACACATTGTGAGCAGTTGGGGTAAGTGTCTGCCAAGTTTAAAAGTAGCCAAAGTGGCCGGTAAGAAAGAAAACGTTTACAAATGCTATGGGCAATATTCTAGCGACTTGAAAAAAAGATTTTTGTTATGACGTCATCATGACGTCACACAATTTTCGCTTTTTAGGGCATATCTTTGAGACATACCAAAGCTATAACAAAAAGCATTTTGAAAATATCTTGTTTTGTTCGCTAGATATATTGAAAAGAATGTTATGATTGAAATTTTTTATAATTTAGCGACTTGAAAAAAGACTACAAATCAACCCTTTTTATAAACAGCATGCACATTTAAGCCATGGTTATCTGCCCTTCCCAGAATTCCTTTGTGTTATATTGAATTTGGTCTAAATTTTGAAATGGCTCCTATTTCTTACTTGAGTGAGCCACGATCATGAAATTTTGGAATTAGGTACAGGAAAATTCAATGTATACATTTTTGTAATCAGATTGACCCTTACATGCGTTTTTAAAAAGAATATTGTTGATGACGTCATCATGACGTCACACAATTTTCGCCTTTTAGGGCATATCTTTGAGACATACCAAATCTATAACAAAAAGAATTTTGAAAATATCTTGTTTTGTTCGCTAGATATAGTGAAAAGAATGTTACGGTTTTAATACTTCAAAAATTCAGCGACTTGAAAAAAGACTAGAAATCAACCCCTTTTTATAAACAGCATGCACATTTAAGCCATGGTTATCAGCCCTTCCCAGAATTCCTTTGTGTTATATTGAATTTGGTCTAAATTTTGAAATGGCTCCTATTTCTTACTTGAGTGAGCCACGATCATGAAATTTTGGAATTAGGTACAGGAAAATTCAATATATACATTTTTGTAATCGGATTAACCCTTACATGCGTAAAAAAAAAAAAACATTTTTGATGACGTCATCATGACGTCACACAATTTTTGCCTTTTAGGGCATATCTTTGAGACATACCAAACCTATAACAAAAAGAATTTTGAAAATATCTTGTTTTGTTCGCTAGATATATTAAAAAGAATGTTACGATTTTCAAATTTAAAAAATTCATAAAAAATCACGTGATGACGTCATCATGACATAAAAGATCGGCATGCATTCTGAGCAGTTGGTGTAAGTGTCTGTTAAGTTTAAAGGCAATCGGCTGCATAAAAGTAGCCAAAGTGCCTGGCAGAAAGAAATCGTGTACAAATGCTATGGGCAAAAGTCTGAAAAAGAAAAAAAAAAAAAAAAGAAAACTAGACATGTTATGTGTTTGTCCCGTGGACAAACACAGGGCTGTTTCGTGTTTTTTTTATTGTGTTAGTTAGTCAAATGTTTATACAATAATTAACGTTATTGGATGTGTGAAGGATTGGTTTAAAGAAAGAAATCGAGTACAAAATGTTATGGGGAATAGTGTAGCGAATGCCCCTTTAAAATGACATCACGTGACATGTGATCACTTCATAACGTCAAGTCAATGTTCACCTATAACACCCGGTGGCATACCTAGATACATGTTTCAACTTAATCGGACTTGTACTTTTGTTTATATATGGCTTCAAAAACTGCACCTTTAAGATGACGTCACGTGACGTGTGATGACATCATCATCATAATGTCATGTCAATTTTCGTCCATAAACCTGCAGACCTACCTGGATATTACATTTCACCTTAATCAAACTTGTACTTTTGTTTATATATGGCTTCAAAAACTGCCCCTTTAAGATGACGTCACGTGACATGTGATGACGTAATCATAACATCATGTCAATGTTCATCTATAACACCCGGTGGCATACCTAGATATTACGTTTCAACTTAATCGGACTTGTACTTTTGTAGATATATGGCTTCGAAAAAATGCCCCTTTAAGATGACGTCACGTGACATGTGATGACGTCATCATGACGTAAAAGTTCGCCACACATTGTGAGCAGTTGGTGTAAGTGTCTGCCAAGTTTAAAAGTAGCCAAAGTGGCCGGTAAGAAAGAAAACGTTTACAAATGCTATGTGCAATATTCTAGCGACTTGAAAAAAGAATTTTTTTCATGACGTCATCATGACGTCACACAATTTGCGCTTTTTATGGCATATCTTTGAGACATACCAAAGCTATAACAAAAATAATTTTTTAAATATCTTGTTTTGTTCGCCAGATATATTGAAAAGAATGTTACGATTCTAAAACTTCAAAAATTTAGCGACTTGAAAAAAGACTAGAAATCAACCCGTTTTATAAACAGCAAGCACATAATACCCATGGTTATCAGCCCTTCCCAGAATTCCTTTGTGTTATATTGAATTTGGTCTAAATTTTGAAATGGCTCCTATTTCACACTTGAGTGAGCCACGATCATGAAATTTTGGAATTAGGTACAGGAAAATTCAACGAATACATTTTTGTAATCGGATTGACCCTTACATGCGTTTAAAAAAAAAAGATTTGTTGATGACGTCATCATGACGTCACACAATTTTCGCCTTTTAGGGCATATCTTTGAGACATACCAAAGCTATAACAAAAAGAATTTTGAAAATATCTTGTTTTGTTGGCTAGATATATTGAAAAGAATGTTACGATTTTAATACTTCAAAAATTCAGCGACTTGAAAAAAGACTAGAAATCAACCCCTTTTATAAACATCAAGCACATAATAGCCATGGTTATCTGCCCGTCCCAGAATTCCTTTGTGTTATATTGAATTTGGTCTAAATTTTGAAATGGCTGTCATTTCTTACTTGAGTGAGCCACGATCATGAAATTTTGGAATTGGGTACAGGAAAATTCAATGTATACATTTTTGTAATCGGATTGACCCTTACATGCGTTAAAAAAACAACATATTTTTGATGACGTCATCATGACGTCACACAATTTTCGCTTTTTAGGGCATATCTTTGAGACATACCAAAGCTATAACAAAAAGAATTTTTAAAATGTCTTGTTTTGTTCGCTAGATATATTGAAAAGAATGTTACGATTTAAAAAAATCAAAAAATTCAGCGACTTGAAAAAAGACTAGAAATCAACCCCTTTTATAAACAGCATGCACATAATAGCCATGGTTATCTGCCCGTCCCAGAATTCCTTTGTGTTATATTGAATTTGGTCTAAATTTTCAAATGGCTGTCATTTCTTACTTGAGTGAGCCACGATCATGAAATTTTGGAATTACGTACAGAAAAATTCAATGTATACATTTTTGTAATCGGATTGACCCTAACATGAGTTTAAAAAAAACACATTTTTGATGACGTCATCATGACGTCACACAATTTTCGCAATTTAGGGCATATCTTTGAGACATACCAAAGCTATAAGAAAAAGAATTTTGAAAATATCTTGTTTTGTTCGCTAAATATAATTTAATGAATGTTACGATTTTCAAAATTCAAAAATTCATAAAAAATCACGTGATGACGTCACCATGACGTAAAAGATCGGCATGCATCCTGAGCAGTTGGTCTAAGTGTCTGTTAAGTTTAAAAGCAATCGGCTGCATAAAAGTAGCCAAAGTGCCTGGCAGAAAGAAAACGTGTACAAATGCTATGGGCAAAAGTCTGAAAAAGAAAAAAAAAAAAAAACTAGACGGACGGTGTTTGTGGACAAACACAGGGCTGTTTCGTTTTTTTTTTTTTTTAGTTTGGATGTGAAATGGGAATACAATAATTAAACTTCGTCAAACAATCGCGCTCCTGCCAGTTTTCTTTGTTAGACTTTGAAAATAATTTAGGTTGTTTGTAATAGTCACTTGTGATGACGTCATCATAACGTAATGTAAATTTACATCTGTAAACTTGCTGACCTACCTAGATATTACATTTAAAATAATCGAACTTGTACTTTTGTAGATATACAATGTATGGCTTTAAAAACTGCCCCTTTAAGATAACGTCACGTGACATGTGATGACGTCATCATAACGTCACGTCAATTTTTATCTATGAACCTGCTTGCCTACCCGACTATATATTACATTTCAAATAAATCGGACCTGTACTTTTGTAGATTTATGGCTTCGAAAAATGCCCCTTTAAGATAATGACACGAAACAAGTGATGACGTAATCATGACATCATAATTTTTTTTATTTAAAATACCTACTGGGCTACCTAGATATTACTTTTGAACTTAATCGGACTTGTACTTTTGTTTATATATGGCTTCAAAAACTGCACCTTTAAGATGACGTCATGTGACATGTGATGACATCATAATAACATCATGTCAATGTTCATCTATAACACCCGGTGGCATACCTAGATATTACGTTTCAACTTAATCGGACTTGTACTTTTGTAGATATATGGCTTCGAAAAAATGCCCCTTTAAGATGACGTCACGTGACATGTGATGACGTCATCATAACATCATGTCAATGTTCATCTATAACACCCGGTGGCATACCTAGATATTACGTTTCAACTTAATCGGACTTGTACTTTTGTAGATATATGGCTTCGAAAAAATGCCCCTTTAAGATGACGTCACGTGACATGTGATGACGTCATCATGACGTAAAAGTTCGGCACACATTGTGAGCAGTTGGTGTAAGTGTCTGCCAAGTTTAAAAGTAGCCAAAGTGGCCGGTAAGAAAGAAAACGTTTACAAATGCTATGTGCAATATTCTAGCGACTTGAAAAAAGAATTTTTTTATGACGTCATCATGACGTCACACAATTTTCGCTTTTTATGGCATATCTTTGAGACATACCAAAGCTATAACAAAAAGAATTTTGAAAATATCTTGTTTTGTTCGCCAGATATATTGAAAAGAATGTTACGATTCTAAAACTTCAAAAATTTAGCGACTTGAAAAAAGACTAGAAATCAACCCCTTTTATAAACAGCAAGCACATAATACCCATGGTTATCAGCCCTTCCCAGAATTCCTTTGTGTTATATTGAATTTGGTCTAAATTTTGAAATGGCTCCTATTTCATACTTGAGTGAGCCACGATCATGAAATTTTGGAATTAGGTACAGGAAAATTCAATATATACATTTTTCTAATCGGATTGACCCTTACATGCGTTTAAAAAAAAAGATTTGTTGATGACGTCATCATGACGTCACACAATTTTCGCTTTTTAGGGCATATCTTTGAGACATACCAAAGCTGTAACAAAAATAATTTTGAAAATTTCTTGTTTTGTTCGCTAGATATATTGAAAAGAATGTTACGATTTTAAAACTTCAAAAATTTAGCGACTTGAAAAAAGACTAGAAATCAACCCCTTTTATAAACAGCAAGCACATAATAGCCATGGTTATCTGCCCGTCCCAGAATTCCTTTGTGTTATATTGAATTTGGTCTAAATTTTGAAATGGCTGTTATTTCTTACTTGAGTGAGCCACGATCATGAAATTTTGGAATTGGGTACAGGAAAATTCAATATATACATTTTTGTAATCGGATTGACCCTTACATGCGTTAACAAAAAAACACATTTTTGATGACGTCATCATGACGTCACACAATTTTCGCAATTTAGGGCATATCTTTGAGACATACCAAAGCTATAAGAAAAAGAATTTTGAAAATATCTTGTTTTGTTCGCTAGATATAATTTAATGAATGTTACGATTTTCAAAATTCAAAAATTCATAAAAAATCACGTGATGACGTCATCATGACGTAAAAGTTCGGCATGCATCCTGAGCAGTTGGTCGAAGTGTCTGTTAAGTTTAAAGGCAATCGGCTGCATCAAAGTAGCAAAAGTGCCTGGTAGAAAGAAAACGTGTACAAATGCTATGGGCAAAAAGTCTGAAATAGTTTGGATGTGAAATGTGAATACAATAATTAAAGTTCGTCAAACAATCGCGCTCCTGCCAGTTTTCTTTGTTAGACTTTGAAAATGATTAAAGTTGTTTGTAATAGTCACTTGTGATGACGTCAAAATAACGTAATGTAAATTTTCATCTGTAAACTTGCTGACCTACCTAGATATTACATTTAAAATAATCAAACTTGTACTTTTGTAGATATACAATGTATGGCTTCAAAAACTGCCCCTTTAAGATAACGTCACGTGACATGTGATGACGTCATCATAACGTCATGTCAATTTTCATCTATAAACCTGCTTGCCTACCCGACTATATATTACATTTCAAATAAATCGGAGCTGTACTTTTGTAGATATATGGCTTCGAAAAATGCCTCTTTAAGATAATGACACGAAACAAGTGATGACGTAATCATGACATCATAATTTTTTAAATTTAAAATACCTACTGGGCTACCTAGATATTACTTTTGAACTTAATCGGACTTGTACTTTTGTTTATATATGGCTTCAAAAACTGCACCTTTAAGATGACGTCATGTAACATGTGATGACATCATAATAATGTCATGTAAATTTTCATCTATAAACCTATTGGGCAACCTAGATATTACTTTTCAACTTAATCAGACATGTACTTCTTAATATATATGGATTCAAAAACTGCCCCTTTAAGATGACGTCACGTAACATGTGATGATGTCATCATAACGTAATGTCAATTTTCATCTATAAACCTACTAGGCTACCTGGATATTACTTTTCAACTTAATCGGACTTGTACTTTTGTAGATATATAGCTTTGAAAAAATGCCCATTTAATATGACGTCACGTGACATGTGATGACATCATCATGACGTGAAAGTTTGGCACACATTGTGAGCAGTTGGGGTAAGTGTCTACCAAGTTTAAAAGTAGCCAAAGTGGCCGGTAAGAAAGTAAACGTTTAAAAATGCTATGGGCAATAATCTAGCAAGTGCCCCTTTAAGATGACACCACGTGACATGTTATGACTTGATCATAACGTTATGTCCATGTTTATCTATAACACCCGGTGGCATACCTAGATATTACGTTCCAACTTAATCGGACTTGTACTTTTGTAGATATATGGCTTCGAAAAATGCCCCTTTAAGATGACGTCACGTGACATGTGATGACGTCATCATAACATCATGTCAATGTTCATCTATAACACCCGGTGGCATACCTAGATATTACGTTTCAACTTAATCGGACTTGTACTTTTGTAGATATATGGCTTCGAAAAAATGCCCCTTTAAGATGACGTCACGTGACATGTGATGACGTCATCATGACGTAAAAGTTCGGCACACATTGTTAGCAGTTGGTGTAAGTGTCTGCCAAGTTTAAAAGTAGCCAAAGTGGCCGGTAAGAAAGTAAACGTTTAAAAATGCTATGGGCAATAATCTAGCAAGTGCCCCTTTAAGATGACACCACGTGACATGTTATGACTTGATCATAACGTTATGTCCATGTTTATCTATAACACCCGGTGGCATACCTAGATATTACGTTCCAACTTAATCGGACTTGTACTTTTGTAGATATATGGCTTCGAAAAATGCCCCTTTAAGATGACGTCACGTGACATGTGATGACGTCATCATAACATCATGTCAATGTTCATCTATAACACCCGGTGGCATACCTAGATATTACGTTTCAACTTAATCGGACTTGTACTTTTGTAGATATATGGCTTCGAAAAAATGCCCCTTTAAGATGACGTCACGTGACATGTGATGACGTCATCATGACGTAAAAGTTCGGCACACATTGTTAGCAGTTGGTGTAAGTGTCTGCCAAGTTTAAAAGTAGCCAAAGTGGCCGGTAAGAAAGAAAACGTTTACAAATGCTATGTGCAATATTCTAGCGACTTGAAAAAAGATATTTTTTTATGACGTCATCATGACGTCACACAATTTGCGCTTTTTATGGCATATCTTTGAGACATACCAAAGCTATAACAAAAAGAATTTTGAAAATATCTTGTTTTGTTCGCTAGATATATTGAAAAGAATGTTACGATTCCAAAACTTCAAAAATTTAGCGACTTGAAAAAAGACTAGAAATCAATCCCTTTTATAAACAGCAAGCACATAATACCCATGGTTATCAGCCCTTCCCAGAATTCCTTTGTGTTATATTGAATTTGGTCTACATTTTGAAATGGCTCCTATTTCATACTTGAGTGAGCCACGATCATGAAATTTTGGAATTAGGTACAGGAAAATTCAACGAATACATTTTTGTAATCGGATTGACCCTTACATGCGTTTAAAAAATAAAGATTTGTTGATGACGTCATCATGACGTCACACAATTTTCGCTTTTTAGGGCATATCTTTGAGACATACCAAAGCTGTAACAAAAATAATTTTGAAAATATCTTGTTTTGTTCGCTAGATATATTGAAAAGAATGTTACGATTTTAATACTTCAAAAATTTAGCGACTTGAAAAAAGACTAGAAATCAACCCCTTTTATAAACAGCAAGCACATAATACCCATGGTTATCAGCCCTTCCCAGAATTCCTTTGTGTTATATTGAATTTGGTCTAAATTTTGAAATGGCTCCTATTTCATACTTGAGTGAGCCACGATCATGAAATTTTGGAATTAGGTACAGGAAAATTCAATGTATACATTTTTGTAATCGGATTGACCCTTACATGCGTTAACAAAAAAACACATTTTTGATGACGTCATCATGACGTCACACAATTTTCGCAATTTAGGGCATATCTTTGAGACATACCAAAGCTATAAGAAAAAGAATTTTGAAAATATCTTGTTTTGTTCGCTAGATATAATTTAATAAATGTTACGATTTTCAAAATTCAAAAATTCATAAAAAATCACGTGATGACGTCATCATGACGTAAAAGTTCGGCATGCATCCTGAGCAGTTGGTCTAAGTGTCTGGTAAGTTTAAAGGCAATCGGCTGCATAAAAGTAGCCAAAGTGCCTGGCAGAAAGAAAACGTGTACAAATGCTATGGGCAAAAAGTCTGAAAAAGAAAAAAAAAAAAAAGACAAAAGAAAGAAAACTAGACATGTTATGTGTTTGTCCCGTGGACAAACACAGGGCTGTTTCGTGTTTTTTTTATTGTGTTAGTTAGTCAAATGTTTATACAATAATTAACGTTATTGGATGTGTGAAGGATTGGTTTAAAGAAAGAAATCGAGTACAAATGTTATGGGGAATAGTGTAGCGAATGCTCCTTTAAAATGACATCACGTGACATGTGATCACTTCATAACGTCAAGTCAATGTTCACCTATAACACCCGGTGGCATACCTAGATACATGTTTGAACTTAATCGGACTTGTACTTTTGTAGATATATGGCTTTGAAAAATGCCTCTTTAAGATGACGTCACGTGACATGTGATGATGTCATCATGACGTAAAAGTTCGACACACATTCTGAGCAGTTGGTCTAAGTGTCTGCCAATTTGAAAAGTACCCAAAGTGCCAATAAGAAAAAAGTGTACAAATGCTATGGGCAATAGTCTAGCGAATGCTCCTTTAAGATGACATCACGTGACATGTGATGTCATCATAACGTTATGTCAACTTTCATCTATAACACACCGTGTAGCATACTTAGATATTACGTTTCAACTTAATCGGACTTGTACTTTTGTAGATACACAATGTATGGCTACGAAAAATGCCCTTTTAAGATGACGTCAAGTTGACATGTGATGACGTCATCATGACATAAAAGTTCGACACACATTCTGAGCAGTTGGTCTAAGTGTCTGCCAATTTTAAAAGTACCCAAAGTGCCAGTAAGAAAAAAACATGTACAAATGCAATAGTCTAGCGAATGCCCCTTTAAGATGACATCACGTGACATGTGATGACATCATGATAATGTCATGTCAATTTCCATCTATAAACCTACTGGCCTACCTAGATATTACGTTTCAACTTAATTGAACTTGTACTTTTGTTGATATATGGCTTCCAAAACTGCCCCTTTAAGATGACGTCACGTGACATGTGATGACGTCGTCCTATTGTCATGTTTATTTTCATCTATGAACCTGCAGACCTACCTGGATATTACATTTCAACTTAATCGAATTTGTACTTTTGTAGATATATGGCTTCAAAACTGCCCCTTTAAGATGACGTCACGTGACATGTGATGACATCAATCATGATAATGTCATGTCAATTTTCAGCTATAAACCTACTGGGCTACCTAGATATTACTTTTCAACTTAATCGAACTTGTACTTTTGTAGATATATAGCTTCAAAAACTGCCCCTTTAAGATGACGTCACGTGGCATGTGATGACGTCATCATGTATGTCTGTAATTCAAAAAGAATGTTATAAGACGCCTGATTGTTTCTGTGCTTTTCACTGAATGCACTTGTTAAATACACAACTTTTTCTCTTCAACATTTTGTTTTCAGGCTTGTATTGGAGTAACTTGCCTCTCAAATTTGAATCTATATTAATATTATGTGATATGTTCTTGATAAAAATGCATGTTGACATTGTGGCACGTAGGAAGCAATAAAAAAAATTCTTTGAAAACAAGACCTTTGAATAAAGAGAGTTATTTAATGAAGTCTTACTAGTATATTTTTATTACAGTATATAATTGAAAGAAAATACGGTCTTATTAACCCTAATAGTCCTGAATTCTCCAATTGTAATATGATTTTCCACACACCCTAGGGAGGTACAGTTAAATGCAAGGAAAGTTCGACATAATCTTACTGGTCAAAAGTTTCTCTGCCACAATTGACAAACCTGTCAACTTTTTAGCGCAAGAGGGCGGTAGTACTTAAAAAAATACTCCTCTGGTTGTGTTTAGTGAACTGTAGAGGGCAGCATACGAGTTTACTGGTAAAAACTCATTCACGGATTTTGTCCGGTGGCGCCTAGCACTGTATACCAAACTTAACTAACAATTTAAGGCAAACACACACATAGAGCGGTGGGTGAGAGCGAAGCATACCCCATGTAGTGTTTGAAAACGGAAAACCAGTAATTAACGCAACACACCTTAAAGAATAGACGGCTGAAACAAACTTTATTTGAGCAGTAGAAAATCACAGAACGCATTTTGTTTAATACATTGGGAATTATAAACTGGAAATTAAATGTAAGGTAATCCAAAAGACGATTGAGACAACATTTACTTGAGTGGAACAAAATACAACAATTATTTTTGAAAATTATGTTAAATCCTCCCAAATCACAGAACGCAAAACTTGTTTACCTATGACGTAAAAAACATATTTCAAAAAGAATTACAATAAGAATTTGGAAAGAATGTTATAAGACGCATGATTGTTTCTGTGCTTTTCACTGAATGCACTTGTTAAATACACAACTTTTTCTCTTCAACATTTTGTTTTCAGGCTTGTATTGGAGTAACTTGCCTCTCAAATTTGAATCTTTATTAATATTATGTGATATGTTCTTGATAAAAATGCATGTTGACATTGTGGCACGTAGGAAGCAATAAAAAGAATTCTTTGAAAACAAGACCTTTGAATAAAGAGAGTTATTTAATGAAGTCTTACTGGTATATTTTTATTACAGTATATAATTGAAAGAAAATACGGTCTTATTAACCCTAATAGTCCTGAATTCTCCAATTGTAATATGATTTTCCACACACCCTAGGGAGGTACAGTTAAATGCAAGGAAAGTTCGACATAATCTTACTGGTCAAAAGTTTCTCTGCCACAATTGACAAACCTGTCAACTTTTTAGCGCAAGAGGGCGGTAGTACTTAAAAAAATACTCCTCTGGTTGTGTTTAGTGAACTGTAGAGGGCAGCATACGAGTTTACTGGTAAAAATTCATTCACGGATTTTGTCCGGTGGCGCCTAGCACTGTATACCAAACTTAACTAACAATTTAAGGCAAACACACACATAGAGCGTTGGGTGAGAGCGAAGCATACCCCATGTAGTGTTTGAAAACGGAAAACTAGTAATTAACGCAACACACCTTAAAGAATAGACGGCTGAAACAAACTTTATTTGAGCAGTAGAAAATCACAGAACGCATTTTTTTTAATACATTGGGAATTATAAACTGGAAATTAAAAGTAAGGTAATCCAAAATACGATTGAGACAACATTTACTTGAGTGGAACAAAATACAACAACTATTTTTGAAAATTATGTTAAATCCTCCCAAATCACAGAACGTAAAACTTGTTTACCTAAAAAACCTATTTCAAAAAGAATTACAATAAGAATTTCGAAATTAGCATGTTCAGTTGATGAGAAAGGCCTTATAGCTTAAAGATTCAAAAGTAAAAAAATTACTATAAAATCATATGATGACGTCACCATAACGTCGCATCAATTTTCATATATAACACATGCCGGCCTACAAGCATTCCTGACACAAAATTGTTTAAGATAATCTACTGGGCTACCTAGATATTACTTTTCAACTTAATCTGACTTCTACTTCGGTAAAAGTATGGCTTCGAAAAATTCCCCTTTCAGATGACGTCACGTGACATGTGATGACGTCATCATGACGTAAAGGTTCGGCACACATTGTGAGCAGTTGGGGTAAGTGTCTGCCAAGTTTAAAAGTAGCCAAAGTGGCCGGTAAGAAAGAAAACGTTTACAAATGCTATGGGCAATATTCTAGCGACTTGAAAAAAGATTTTTTTTATGACGTCATCATGACGTCACACAATTTTCGCTTTTTAGGGCATATCTTTGAGACATACCAAAGCTATAACAAAAAGAATTTTGAAAATATCTTGTTTTGTTCGCTAGATATATTGAAAAGAATGTTACGATTCCAAAAATTTAACAATTCAGCGACTTGAAAAAAGACTACAAATCAACCCTTTTTATAAACAGCATGCTCATTTAAGCCATGGTTATCTGCCCTTCCCAGAATTCCTTTGTGTTATATTGAATTTGGTCTAAATTTTGAAATGGCTCCTATTTCTTACTTGAGTGAGCCACGATCATGAAATTTTGGAATTAGGTACAGAAAAATTCAATGTATACATTTTTGTAATCGGATTGACCCTTACATGCGTTAAAAAAAAAAAATATTGTTCATGACGTCATCATGACGTCACACAATTTTCGCCTTTTAGGGCATATCTTTGAGACATACCAAAGCTATAACAAAAATAATTTTTAAAATATCTTGTTTTGTTCGCTAGATATATTGAAAAGAATGTTACGATTTTAATACTTCAAAAATTCAGCGACTTGAAAAAAGACTAGAAATCAACCCCTTTTATAAACAGCAAGCTCATAATAGCCATGGTTATCAGCCCTTCCCAGAATTCCTTTGTGTTATATTGAATTTGGTCTAAATTTTGAAATGGCTGTTATTTCTTACTTGAGTGAGCCACGATCATGAAATTTTGGAATTGGGTACAGAAAAATACAATGTATACATTTTTGTAATCAGATTGACCCTTACATGCGTTTAAAAAAAAAAATATTGTTGATGACGTCATCATGACGTCACACAATTTTCGCCATTTTAGGGCATATCTTTGAGACATACCAAAGCTGTAACAAAAATAATTTTGAAAATATCTTGTTTTGTTCGCTAGATATATTGAAAAGAATGTTACGATTTTAAAACTTCAAAAATTCAGCGACTTGAAAAAAGACTAGAAATCAACCCCTTTTATAAACAGCAAGCTCATAATAGCCATGGTTATCAGCCCGTCCCAGAATTCCTTTGTGTTATATTGAATTTGGTCTAAATTTTGAAATGGCTGTCATTTCTTACTTGAGTGAGCCACGATCATGAAATTTTGGAATTGGGTGCAGAAAAATACAATGTATACATTTTTGTAATCGGATTGACCCTTACATGCGTTAAAAAAAAAAAAATTTTTGATGACGTCATCATGACGTCACACAATTTTCGCCTTTTAGGGCATATCTTTGAGACATACCAAAGCTATAACAAAAATAATTTTGAAAATATCTTGTTTTGTTCGCTAGATATATTGAAAAGAATGTTACGATTTTAATACTTCAAAAATTCAGCGACTTGAAAAAAGACTAGAAATCAACCCCTTTTATAAACAGCAAGCTCATAATAGCCATGGTTATCAGCCCGTCCCAGAATTCCTTTGTGTTATATTGAATTTGGTCTAAATTTTGAAATGGCTGTCATTTGTTACTTGAGTGAGCCACGATCATGAAATTTTGGAATTGGGTACAGAAAAATACAATGTATACATTTTTGTAATCAGATTGACCCTTACATGCGTTAAAAAAAAAAAGCATTTTTGATGACGTCATCATGACGTCACACAATTTTCGCTTTTTAAGGCATATCTTTGAGACATACCAAAGCTATAAGAAAAAGAATTTTGAAAATATCTTGTTTTGTTCGCTAGATATAATTTAATGAATGTTACGATTTTCAAAATTCAAAAATTCATAAAAAATTACGTGATGACGTCATCATGACGTAAAAGTTCGGCATGCATCCTGAGCAGTTGGTCTAAGTGTCTGTTAAATTTAAAGGCAATCGGCTGCATAAAAGTAGCCAAAGTGCCTGGCAGAAAGAAAACGTGTACAAATGCTATGGGCAAAAAGTCTGAAAAAGAAAAAAAAAAAAAAAAAAAAAAAAAAAAGAAAAAAAAAAAAATCTTAACGAAAACAAGGGCTGTTTCGAAAAACTTTCGAAACAGCCAAAAAAAAAAATCTTAACGAAAACAAGGGCTGTTTCGAAAAACTTTCGAAACAGCCAAAAAAAAAAAAGAAAAAAAAAAAAATCTTAACGAAAACAAGGGCTGTTTCGAAAAACTTTCGAAACAGCCAAAAAAAAAAATCTTAACGAAAACAAGGGCTGTTTCGAAAAACTTTCGAAACAGCCAAAAAAAAAAAAAGAAAAAAAAAAAAATCTTAACGAAAACAAGGGCTGTTTCGAAAAACTTTCGAAACAGCCAATAAATTGAGGGGGTCAATGGTCATGATAGGGTAATAACCCTATGCAAAGCTATGAATTTTTGTTGATTAAATGTTTGGTAATTTTGGAGGACAATTTCAGTTAAAAAGTTGTGACCATATTGCTAAATTGCTAAATTTTGTAATTGAAAATTTGAGCCTCATTCATTTCTTATCAATTTGTTATAAAAATAAAAATAATTCTATGAGTCATTTAAAATAGAAACAATTAACAAACACCAATTGTTTGTCAATAAATGATCAAAACAAAAAACACAACAAATTATAAGCTGGTCACAGAGCTGACAGAAAATTAGGTATCGCAAATAGCGCCACCAGGCCTACAAAGATGTTGTCACTAGCCGCGTTGACGTCACTCGAGTGACCCGAGATCGTTCGTTTACTCTAACGTACTACACATGTGCAACTTTCCCCGCTGTCCCATAAACGGCACAAAATCACTTTTAAAACCCGCTAACCGCTACAATGTGTTTGTGCAGTCAAGCGTAACCTATACACAATAATCCAACAATGGATTGAAACTGCACAAACAGCAGCCAATGGCGCCATCCGGCCGAGTGGCACTGTTTAATCCAACAATGGATTGAAACTGCACAAACGGCGGCCAATTGCGTCATCCGGCCTGGTGGCACTGGGTTTTTTGCGCATATTTGAGTCATCCGTACGCAAGGGGTTAAAACAAAACGGTTTTTCACTATTTTGTCGTGACTAGGATGACGGATTGAGCTCAAACGTTCACAGATGTTTTTGTTCTTGTCACATATATGTTGAATCACACACAGTATGAACAATGCCTTTGTGTTGTAATTGTCAGCTGTACCTATCCTATATCGTACCTTTAAGGAACTCCGAAATGCGATCTGTCTAAAATATACTATGAAATCGAGGGAGAGGGGTCGAATATCTTAACTTGAGGCACTGCCCAAAGAGGTATTCTATATGTACCTGTTGGTTATGAACACTGCTATAGATTTCGCAAAACTCAAATGACAATTAATCATACCATTGAAGTTTATCGCTTCACTTTGCACATACGCTTTTGTTTGTGTGTTTTATTTGTTCATGTACTTCACATTTAGGGAGGGAAATGATGCTCCTGTGACCACACTTGGCAAAAAATAGGGTATTTTAACCCACCAAGTCAACCGGGATTTACGCAATAATAGCAACAAATGTCAGTTTCTGGTTTTTTTTACATTTGGTCAAAGTTCAAAACATATTGTGTGTAGGTTAGGTATGGAGTAATCTCATGGCGAGTACCAGTACAATTTATTGCAAAAAAAGTTTTGTCTCACACTGTCAGTGGGAAAAAATCACATCTGTTAACCGGATAACAGTTCTGTCTCCAAGTTCACTGATCCGTAAAGTTTGTTTCTTTACTTATCGGGGTAAATTGCATGCAAAAGTGAAAAGTTCCAGTGTGGTTACCAGTTGCCCGACTGGCTTGTGTAGAAATCGAGTCGTGTTTATCCAAATATTGGAACCGGAACCGCTAGTCCAATCTTTTCAAGAACCGGTACCCGCAATGCTCGGTTCCGGTTCCAAAAGAATCGATTCAGGAGTAAACTACCAATTCTGTGCACAAAGCCCAGAGCCGGCTCCACAACTTAACTACATTTACTGGGAATTCAATCGCGTGAAAGCACGCTTCGCACAAAAGGTCACGAAGGTCACTCCCGATTCCATTTTCTGTGAACACTGGCGGGCGCTGTGTACAAATGCAGGGTGTAAATGCTGTATGGTCATTCAAGTTCAAAAGTTTTCACTAAAGCGACTTGAATTGTTCACACTCACCAGGTGGCTTGAAGAAATAGTTAAACGAATAGTTGGGATATACTGTGTAGTACGTCATGCGGGTAACGTGTGGCACAACATAATTACAGCAACCGACTGAGGGTTCATCCTTCAAGGTCATTTATTACCCGAGAAATGTCTGATGTGCTTATTTTTTTCATAACATCACCAAAAGTTGTAAACAGCAATTTACAGGACTCGAGGTGAAAATTAAAAAGAATGTCTAAAATATTAAATATGAAATATTACATTTAGTTAACCACTTTACGATGATCGAAAAAAAATTACATGAAAAGAAAATGTTACGAAGTAGATATTGTCTGGTAAATCGCACATACTAAGAGGTCGTTATCACTCACGTTACCAGAAAGCGTGAAGTGTAGTATAGTACATATGTCATATGGAGCTGAACCACGTGGGCGCACGTGCCTGTGGCACCTTTGACTGGTTTACGATACGTGACAAAGGTAACCGAAAACACCAGTGTCAGTTTTTGTGCGTGTTATATAAATATATACTACTCTGAAAACCTTTCAGTTAAGTAAATAGTCTGTTATGTATGAATCGACAGAGAGAGTAACCTAAGATATATTAGATGACATGATTTTGACGTTAACATTTGGCTTTTCGATTAGTTTATTGTCTTCCCATCTTGTAGGCCTACTCTGTATCTTATTAGTTTTACTCAATTTCAGATTGTCATCTCAGTCATCTCAACCATCTTGATCATCTCATTTAGCAAATCACATCAACTATCGTCAAATGACACTGTGTTGTATTTGTTGTGTGTGCTTTCGTCGAGTTCATGATCAGGATGATTGCAAATACCAGTCATTGGGTGTCCCATGGGTGTGCCTCATAAGTATGAGACTCAAAGTGAAACTCCTCAGGATGCAAGTGAATCCGGAAGCAGCCAAATTGGTACACAAACTTAAAACTGCCTCTGCAGACCTACTCTTACCATTTGGCTCTCAATATTCTAACAACTTTTGAAACTATCCTTGGAGGATAGCACAGGATTGGTGAATGTCATTCCTGGATGTGGTTCCCTTTGTTTAGGTGGTGTGAATAAATAATCAGACTAATAACCTAGACCATCAAGTTTACAAATTTTCAATCAAGTAACAATTATTATTGTTTTTATTTTTAATGCATACTGGAATAGCAAGCGGCACTGTAGCTGCCTTGAAATTAGTACAAGGATCAAACATTGTACAAGGGTGGTTTTCGCTGAAGAAATATCTAAATATAGACGAATTTAACATTAGCTCCGCATGTCCGGGTTGATAGAAAGTGTTAGCTAAACAAACAATACTACGCAACAAATTCATTGACCGCGCAGCGAACGATGAGCATAGTGAGCTGTTTACTAAGCATGAGAGCCTGGCTTTCAAACCCCGATGTGCGCGGATCGTGTTACTTTCGTTGATTCGGAATTCGTCTGTTCGGGTCGTCATACAAAAATTGAATTCTTTTGAGGATTGTCTATTGATTGGGATCTATCCTCTTTGTAGGTGTGACGTCATTTTGATCCGGAAGTGCGGTGCAAATCAGTGAAAATGAGTGGGGTACGCATGCGTGTTACTGCCCATATAGCCCTATGTATTCCATACCCAGAAGTAAACGGTACCTTAAAAGAGGATAGACTGCTCAGTACACAGAATTATAGAAATAACCTGGACTCGCAATACGCCCGTTGAGTTGAAGCCAGTCGAAGCCATCTTAGTGTACTGAAAACAATACGTTTGACAACCTTGCTCCCTAACATGCTTTCATGTACATGTATACATGTATCCTCGTACTATTGTCTCGAAAATATGGCGGTAATAATGGCGGCTGCTGGCTTCAGTAGTCATGTTTTATTTAGACGTATTAGAGTCCAGATTATTCGTATACGTCCGTGTATCAACGACAGCAGCAACGACAGTAGAAGTATATCGCGCACACACAACAATTGTATATAAATGCTTGAACAACAGACACTAAATCCAAGTATAATTTACTGCAGAATGACATTTGAACCGTGAAGTTTACAATTTAACGCATTTGTGTGTCATTCTAGAGTTAAATACTTATTCGGATTTATCGTAATTAGTGCTGCTTTTGCTCATGCAGTTGTTTGCGTGCATGCTTTGGAGTTTTAACAATGTAGAAAAAAATACTAATGTTGACAAGGACGGGATTTGAACCAGTGGCGTAACTACGGGTGGGAGGCACGGCCCCCAGCTGACATCCGTGCCCCCCGGGTTTCAACCACTTGAAATCTTGAAATGTACAAACATCTGTACAAGCTGCAGTTCATGTACTTTCAGCGCCCCCTTGAAAAAAATGTGTGAATCCCCAGGTTTTTTCTCCAGAAATTTCACCCAGTTACGCCACTGATCTGAACCCGTCGCATCTAGAATACCCTGATGGTGCTCTTCTGAACGGGCGTACCGTCATGCCCTATCGACAGGGATTAAGCCTCTAAATCTGCCAGTGCAATCCGATGGGAAGCGGAAGTGTACATTTTCATCTTCCACTCTAATCTACCTGGTCTGTGTATTGTTTAACTAGTTTTGTACAAATATAATATAGGTTTTCCCGGCCAATTTCATCACAAATTAATTCAATTTCATTAACATGCATGTAAATTTACGCATTTCCCCTAATTCAATCAAACCAGGGTTTCTTTTAAGCTACTATTGCATTCAATTTCGTGTTTGTGCACACATGATTTCGTTCTTTTCATTCAGGTTCGTTTTAGTCATTATATTTTATTTATAGGCATTCAAGACTACATTTTTACCAATCTTTAGTTGAATTTCTACTACCTATCTACAATTCATGAAATCAAATTAAGACTCATCGAAGCGCACATGAATTTGTTTGCTAGTTTTTGTTTTCTTTTTCGTTTATGGGCAATGAATTTCAAATTCTATGCGTTCAAATTAAACATGAGTTATGGCTTGTTTATTCGAGGAAGCTGGCAATAGCTCCCTTACTGGCACTTGAGTTTTTCTTTGTTAGATGCGTTTCCGTGTTGTTTGCATTTCATTTACGTCATATGGATGTGTTTTGTCTTAATTGCAATAATTGTTCCTTTTGCTTTGTTACCCCATGATTAAAGTTAAAGCCTGTACCCTGTATCTAGAAGACTGTTAAGTAAAGTTTAAAAAGTTATGGTGATAAGTTTGAAATTAAAACAAAATCTTTCGCTATAGCCTTGTGATAGTTTGAACTGGTCTTTATGTTTTCTTCTATATTTCTGCTAATGTTCGGACCACGTCAAATTAAAATAGGAATCAGAAAGCACATACCATTGAAACGAATTTGAATGTAAACATTTGAAAAATGTTTGCCAATTGATCAAGTTGAATGGTTGACCAGCGTCTTGCTGCTGGCTTTTACGAAATTGAATGATCTTTGCGACCTCATGAATTTGAATGATCCTATTTGGCCAGTGAATGCTAACTGCTGAAATGAATTACTCCTTTTGACTGTTGAATGCTGATTCAACGGAGCATTCATTTTCAAACGAAATTGAATGAGCCGAGTATTAAATTGAATTAAATTTTGTTTAAATTGGCCGGGAAAACTTATAATATAATTATACATATTAATAAAGAGCAATAATATAGGTTTTCCCGGCCAATTCCCGGCTTAATTTGTTGGGTACTGCGGTTCCACATTTTGCTTGGTTTTGGATAGATTTCCACGAGTATTATTATCGGCGAGTTGAAATAAATCCTTTTGAACGATATTTCTGGTAATGAAATTTCGCATTTTTCCAAAAATTGTGACTAGTACAACGTTTAAGTCTTTTGAACGTTCACATTTTTGGGGAGAAATAACTCTTACCGGTATAGTTGATAATATATTTTATTAGTAACAAGTTGGTGACAAGCTTTGCTCGGATGTTTTTTTTGGGTAACCTACCTCTATTTATGAGTCCAACTGATTGTATTTCAGTATGTAATCGGTGGTCCTGATAGCTCTGATGATAGACCGGTAGAGTAAATCGCTCATTTCCACCAAACCCCTGGCATGTACGAGGTGATTTAACTTATCCTGTAACTGTTCAGTGTGAACATATTGAATAACTTAATGTAATTTTTTGGTCGCCAAATGTGTACATTTTGCGCTAAATTTAGGTGACTGAAAATGTGCAGCCTCTCGCTGAAAATGTGTTGATTTTATTGAAATAATGCAGTGTCGAGTTACTAACTGCCGTTTTAACTATTTGCGCACAAATTCGGCATCTGCAAATGAAAGTAAATTTCATGTTTGAAAATATTCATTTTCGGCATTCATGAAAATTGTATTTTCGGCTTTAGGTTTTTTTCTCAATTCTCTACAGACTCCCCTTATGGTCTGGTAGCCTTGTTATTAGCCTTGTTTCTCACTCATATTTATTCACGTGGTTTCATAGTCTTTTTGTGACCCTAAAATAACCACTGTACACTTACCTGGTTCTGGCTTCACTTAAAATGTATGATTTAATTTTTGTATTGTCCTAATTGATTAAACCATCTCGTTGTCAGACCTGAAAAAAGTACCATCGCACGTTTTATTCCATCTTGCGTCAGCTTTGTTACAGACCATTTGATGAAAATGATTGCCCATAAACGAATAAGAAAAGAAAAGCATGGTCATACGTCATATGCACACCGACGTTCGCTAATTTGAATGCTTCAACCGTCAAAGGATGTTGCAAAACTCAATGTAAGAATGCAACAAATTGAGTGTTGAATGCACCAAAACGAAATAGAATGCTCCTGAACGAAAACGAACATAAGGAACACAATCCTGGCTGATTACAAATTGAAATTGAATGCCCAAACAGTAAAAAAGAAACCTTAATTTCATCATTGTAAAAAACACGCGAATTTGAATGACCAATAACGAAAATGATCAGAAAAATTGGCAAATTGGCCGGGAAACCTATATTAGTTCAAGGGTATCAATGTGGATATTGTGTAAAAATTGCCTTAAACATAAGAACATAATTATAATAGACAACAGTATCTTTAATGCATGGATATATCTAGGAGTATTTTTTAATTTTAATCAACTTCGCTTTAGCACCAATTAAAATGGTTTGTCTCTAAAATGACTATAACTGTTCAATCCTTTGAGAACTCACTTTAGCTTCAAATTGACTTTAAAACTTATTCTTTCTCAGAAAAATATAGGTCAAAATGTTTGTGAGGGATTGTACTTAAATTCACCAACATTGGTTTGTGATTACATGACAAACCATTTTTAATTGTGTACAACATAGTAAGATATGCTAAACTTTGAAAGTAACGACCATCTAGCTTCTGATTACTTATGGATAAATAAGCACACTGGAGCTGAGATTGATTGTGTGAATGGATGTGTTTTGTGATGCATTTGTACTATATGCAAACAGGTTTATGCTTACTAGTTACCACTGATGCACTCTTGACTTTGGAACTCGAAGGTTAGCTAAACGACATACTCCTATCTACGCCGAGAAAATCTGCTCCAAAACCGGCCTGAATGAAGACATGGACAAAAGATGGAGTAAATTGAATGCCAGCAATTTCAACGTTAAAAATCCACAAACCATTCGATGTATTTCGCCCACGTGTTTTGTACTTGTGAAGTGGAATTTTTTTTTCAGTGCAAGTCCAAGTATTCTGTGCTCAGGCGCGGATCCAGGGAGGGGGGGGGGGGGGGGTCGAAACCCCCCCCCCCCTTTCTCTTTTTTTGCTTTTGCTTGTAGGGCCTACGCCTTGCAAATACAGGTCCTATTTTGCCTCTGGGTGAGAACAAAACAAAGAGGTTAAATGGCGCCACCAACGGTGAGAAAGTGTATCAGCCCAGCACCAGCCCCCCCAGCCAGCCCCCCCCCCCCCCCCCCCCCCCCCCCCCTTTGTAAATTTCAGAAACCTCCCCCTGCAAAAATTCCTGGATCCGCCTCTGGTGCTATCTACGGTACGAAACAAATAATCCCTAGAATTGCTACCACGGAAGTCGAATAGTAATATAAAAAGAAAGCTATCCTACATTGTATTTACGTCATAAAAATCCTATCGTGTGGTTCCTTTAAGGACAGATCAACGCTTACCGAGTTTTCCTTGGCGCGATATAACACGTCGGTGGAACCCCAAAGCCGTTGAAGCCAGAGGCACATGACGTGACATAGCCACCCATATCTGTGTTTATATTGACGCATAGAAAGAAACACAAAGTATTTGTTTGTATCAGTTACATCCGTCATTAACTCTTTCGCTACGGAGTTTTTGTGCATGCTGTGACGTAATTATTTTGGACACAACAACAATTCCCAGTCAAACTCGAATTAAAATCATTGGTACTCTGGAACCCTGATGGTTGTAACAAAGTGTTATATATCAAAATAAAGCTGAATGTATGCACCATATGATTATGGAGTCCATGCTCAAGTATAAATATTCAAAAAAATGATGGTGGCAGTTGGAATATAAAGAAGTCATCACATGTTTATGAAATATGTAAACAATTGTCATGATAATAAACAATAACAATTGTTCTTGACTTCAGCCACATATTTCATCCTATGCCGTGATTGATGGAAATTTCAGAAATAAATCGTAAAAGAATCATTCAAATTGGACTTTTTTTGCGAGAGTTATGTTCGTTTCAATGAGACTTTGTGTGGGCGAATTTACGAAACTCACTCGTGCGTTGCGTACTGCATCCCGTACGTCAGCACGCAGCACGTTGTCGACCACGCCAGGTGAGTGCGTGACTTATTCATCAAAACACGCCGTCAGAAATCACCCCCTAAAATAACTTACTCTGCTTGAGTAAATGTCATCTTAGTCAATATGTGATTCTTGAATATTATCTTCATGACTACTGTTGACAGAAACTTACTAAAAATAACGATGTATAGTGTTTTTTTAGGAACTACTAAACTTTTGTTCTGGCTGTTTGTTTCAACGTTTATGTAGCCGCCATGTTTGTACAGTCTTTACGCAGTCTGCTCTTTGTCGGCGTACGACTCATCCGGTCAGGAAGTATGACTCACTGACCGCAACCTCGTGCCCAGCACATTCGGCACAACATCAACCGGGAGTTGAGTGGACCCCGGAACGAGGATGCACTGGCTGGAACTCCGTTTGTAAACATAATGGAGTTAGTGATGTTTGTATAAACAACTGAAGCGTGTGGTGTTTATTTTATTCAAGGGGTCAAGTCTTGGAGGCCAA
The DNA here is from genome assembly GCA_037893225.1 of Hippasteria phrygiana. Taxonomy (NCBI): domain Eukaryota; kingdom Metazoa; phylum Echinodermata; class Asteroidea; order Valvatida; family Goniasteridae; genus Hippasteria; species Hippasteria phrygiana. Next base: position 533,260 of record JAZGUH010000488.1, read on the forward strand.
GACGTAAATGTGGGGGGGGGGGGGGGGGGGGGGGGATAAGCAAAACCGCTAAATTTAGCATATCTTTTCTAATAAACACGTAGAGTTCAGACACAAAAACCGTATTCACGAATTTTGAAATCAGTATATAGTCAGGAAAAACAATGCATTTATTTTCTAACATTGATCCTATTTGGAAACATGGGACCTGAAGGTACAATATTGCAATATTCAAAGTACTGTACATATATTTTACAAATATTTACAAGGCAGTTTAGGCGTCAGATCATAAAACATAAAAAAATCCATACTTGGGCATTCATAAACAATGTACATATGCATACACTGCTGGAGGTTCATTTTTACCGGTCCGTCTTGCATGTCTTGCAAGAAAACAACTTTATCATGCACTGTGCAGAGTAACACAACTATAATGAATTCCTAACAAAAAAATCCCTAACGGCATGGCAGTAAAACTTGTCAAGATAATGCTTTTTACATAAACATGTACATGTATTTTAGTTAGAAGATAAATAAATAAGAAAAGAGCAAGTGATCAAAATATTGCATAGCGGGAGATATTTTTGAAAAAGTCATGGCAGTAAAATTGGAAATACTTGTAAACAGTCGTGGAAATAGTTGAAACTTCAATAATAAATTATTAGAATACTGCATAGCTGTAAGTATTTTTGAAAAAAGGAGAGAGGTCATGTCAGCATAAAGACAATACCAGTCAAACACTCTTGGTAATGGTTGAAACATAAATAATTTATTGGCATAATTCATAGCTGGAGAGCTTTGAAAAAGGTTACCTGGGCTGGCATAAACAATTAGTGAAGATAAAATTGTCATTATTCACATAAACAAGTCATGGCACGATAAATGGCAATACCTGGAAACATCTTGGAAATAAGTCAAACATAAATATGATATTCTGCATAGCTTGAAATAATTTTGAAAAAAAGGTCATGGCAGCATCAATGGCAATACTTGTAAACAATCTTGGGTAATGGTTCAAACATAAATAATAAATTATTGGAATATTGCGCAGCCAAGGCAAAAAGCAATCCTTAGGGTGAAGATGTGGCATGCCGGTACAGCCAATACAGATAAAGTTTGTCCTTTTACGTTTGTTGGGCTTACTGCACACGACACAGTTCCTGCCTTCTTCTGCCATGTCAACCAAGTGTGCGTTTTCTTGCAAACGCTCGATAGGGTTGCCCAATCTTGGCCGTCCAACTCGAGGTTGAGGCATGTCTTGTGGCGTCAGCAGTGCAGCTTCTTCAGTCAGAAGGGTTATGAGCTGGTGTTTGAATTGACGAAGGCTGACTTTGGTGTTATTGGCGCGGGTCAGAGAGTACAGAATGTACGCGTTTGACTGGCAGATTTCTAGTATCCAGAAGAAGATACGTTTCCACCACTTGACAGTCTTTCTTGTGAATTGCCCATAGTATGATACACACTGGTCCACACGATCACAGCCATTCAAGGAATAGTTGTAGTCGTTGACTATGGTGGGCATGTCAACCACCTCTCCTCGCTTCCTCGTAACAGCGACACTCCCCACTGAGGCTTCAGTGGAGACAAGTAGGCATGGCTTGCGGGCTTTCTTGTCCCTCCATGCAACACAGAGGATGTCGTCAGCTTCGCTTCTGAAGGATTTCGACTCGCGATGCTCAAGTTTGAGTGTTTTCAGTTCTGGTGGGAAGTTTTTTTCTGTTGATGTTCAGCGTTCCAGTGTAATACAACTGCCGGTTAGTAAGGAACTTGATTAGCTTGTGAGTGGTGTAGAATCGATCGGCATAAATGTGGTGGCCCTTCCCGATAGGCTCTATCAGGCATTGAAACACCTTTTCTGCATGCCCGATTGCCTCGTCTTGGTTTGGTTTGTACGATGTCTCCTTGCCGAAGTAGATCAGTATGTTAAATACGTAGCCTGTTGTACTATCACAAAGCCCAAATGTTTTGATGTGATGTTTTTGGGCTTTGAGGCATTGTACTGTTTATACTTCCACCGACCTTTCCAACCAATTACCATTTCGTCAATGGCAACCTTGGCGTATGGATAAAAGGCTGCTTGGAATTTTGTCAGAAGTCGGTTCAGAAACGGTTCAATCTTCTCCTTTGACTCGGAGTCAATGCTGGAGGCATGAAGCATTGTGTGATATATCGCTTCAAACCTATCGCGTGGGAACATCTGGCCAAACCAGGGGGTATGGTTGATGGGGTACTGTGACCAGTAGTCCTTGAGGCCCATTGCGATTAGAACTGCTAGAAACTTCAGTAGCTCATAGTCAGTTACTGGCTGCCAATCGCTGTAGACAGACCGACGGCTTGCTGGATTGTTGACTTGCAGTTTATATTCTGCAAATTGATTGATCATGTCCTCTATTTCCTGTAGAACATCTCTTGATAATAGTTCATACAGGCACTCAAGAGCGCTGGAATCAGAATCTAAATCTGCATTCACACCGGGTGGAGAATTAGGCACAAACCTAAATGCATGGCCTGCCGAGTCTTGCGAGGAATGGGTGACATCTTTCCAGTCACTTTTACCTGCCGTGCCTGTTGCTGTGCCTGTTGCTGTGCCTGTTGCTGTGCCTGTTGCTGTGCCTGTTGCTGTGCCTGTTGCTGTGCCTGTTGCTGTGCCTGTTGCTGTGCCTGTTGCTGTGCCTGTTGCTGTGCCTGTTGCTGTGCCTGTTGCTGTGCCTGTTGCTGTGCCTGTTGCTGTGCCTGTTGCTGTGCCTGTTGCTGTGCCTGTTGCTGTGCCTGTTGCTGTGCCTGTTGCTGTGCCTGTTGCTGTGCCTGTTGCTGTGCCTGTTGCTGTGCCTGTTGCTGTGCCTGTTGCTGTGCCTGTTGCTGTGCCTGTTGCTGTGCCTGTTGCTGTGCCTGTTGCTGTGCCTGTTGCTGTGCCTGTTGCTGTGCCTGTTGCTGTGCCTGTTGCTGTGCCTGTTGCTGTGCCTGTTGCTGTGCCTGTTGCTGTGCCTGTTGCAGTGCCTGTTGCTGTGCCTGTTGCTGTGCCTGTTGCTGTGCCTGTTGCTGTGCCTGTTGCTGTGCGTGTTGCTGTGCCTGTTGCAGTGCCTGTTGCTGTGCCTGTTGCTGTGCCTGTTGCTGTGCCTGTTGCTGTGCCTGTTGCTGTGCCTGTTGCTGTGCCTGTTGCTGTGCCTGTTGCTGTGCCTGTTGCTGTGCCTGTTGCTGTGCCTGTTGCTGTGCCTGTTGCTGTGCCTGTTGCTGTGCCTGTTGCTGTGCCTGTTGCTGTGCCTGTTGCTGTGCCTGTTGCTGTGCCTGTTGCTGTGCCTGTTGCTGTGCCTGTCCTGGCCACCGTAGTGCCATCCGTGCCATCCGTGCCACCCCGGCCACCCCGAGCACCCCGGCTACCCCGTCCACCACGCCATGTTTGCAAGCTGGATGACGTGGTGAAGTCATTAAAGAAACTGTTGAACCTCATTAACGAGATGTATTATGTTCTCATAATACAATAGTGAAAAAACACAAAGAATGCCTGTATTGCTCACCCTCGAGAATGTCAAATTAATGTTATGTAAACAGACAACATACCCACCCCCCCCCCCCCCCCCCCCCCCCCCCCAGGAGGAGAGGAAGCTGTCTCGGGCCTCTGCCTGATGCATAAACAAAGATCCACAGTCCTTGCAATCTTGTCTTTAAATTAAAGGGAAAGGAAAAAAGAGTAACTTTATCGGCCAAAGCAGGTTTTGGCAATCCTGATCAGATTCTTGTTACTCGGGTACGAGAATCCTACAAGAGCTCACTTACAGAAACGCGTACAAAACCCGTCTTGCAAATTTTATTTTCCATGTCATGAAGCTACAATGTTTACTTGTCAGCAGGTCTATTTTGAACTGTCATTTCTTTGTCAGTCATTTTTATAATTGAAACGTCATTCACGGCTCTGCGTGGTTTGTATATACTGATTTACAGCCAGGATCTTTGACATTGACTAAAAGCTAGCACCACTGTGCTCCTTCCCTTCAATTCAAAAAGGCAAAGAGAAAGAAAATTGACAGTTAAAGACAAACGCAATGGTAAGGGATTTAAGACAGTCATCTTCTTCGGTCTCTTTTTTTAGAGTTACCATCTGCACATCACCACAGATCTTTGTTAAGTTTGGACTTGGACAGTGGCATCATGTCAGCCAAAACAGATTGATCTTGATTTTTGTTCGCTCATGCTGATTCCCCGAGTACGGGCGCTCAAACGGTCATTGCCATAAGTATTGTTCTCGACAGACTTATTGTTCTCGACAGACTTCACTTATTACGTACCATGAAACAAGAGGAATTCCCCTGCTTCCATCTCTGGCATCATGCATGTCTTGAATATCACGTCATCTGGGTGGCACGTCGGTCCCCAAATACAGGGAGGCTTGAGATCGTGGTTTTCAGCTGGTTCCTGCCCGGTTGATAAAAACAATCATTAGTTGTGCATTTATGTTTGACGATTTTATTTCAATCTGGCGCAAACCCATTTACTCTGCCAGATTTTTAAAAACGTTACACGAAGAAGCATTTTCGAGTAGAAGCTGGTAACCCAGCCGTCGTACCTAATTTGAGGGTGTTGAGTTCGAAAATGTATGTAACCAACCTCAATTATAACCCTTTACCAATAAACAAAGATCAGAGGACGTTCTACCATTTGTCCAAAACAGTCGGATTCCACTATACGCTTCAGCATAATTTGTTTTGAAAATATATCTTTACCAGATTTGTCGGCACCTTATGTGCTTATTCTCGCACAAGGTGCCTGAAACAAATATTGACCCACTAGTCTGGTGTCTGCAATTGTTTATATACAAAACTAATGCCAGGCAAGGTGATGTCCGACTCGTTTTGTCAAAACTTTTACAACGCCGTCTGCTCTGTTTTTTTCTTGTTAATTTCTAGATCAGATTTGTACGTCGACTAAAAAAATAAGCTTGGTAAAATTCGGAGTCAGCACCATGGAATTAGGTAAACAGACATGCTATTTGCTGTGCATTATGCACATTGATTTTCACACAATATATTCATACAGAGACAAAAAATCTGCCTTTTACAGTTAATTTGTATGGTATGGTAATCTGCATGTCGCAAGTTCAAATTCTGTTCCTGCCATTGTTTTTCACTTGATTAACTAATGTGTATTTAACCAGCATTGTAATACTTAATAACACTTACAGTTTATACAGTTTATAAAAAAAACATTATCATGACGCACTCTGAATTTTATAAGATCAGAAATAAAAAAGAATTTAATTTAAATTTTGAAATTTGAGGTCCATCCGCCTTAGAATGGGCGAGGTGCCAAAAAAGAAAAAAAAGAAAAAAAGACATGCTGTTTAAAAATGCCTCTTCTAGTGATAATGTTCTAGCCGCCAACCTCTCGTACAATGAGCAAATGCAACAATGAGCTGTTGTGTCGCGGTCTCTCATCCCCGTTGCCATGTGCTTTTCTTTATTATGCTTAATCTTTGTAAATAATGTTTGTATCTTGTATAAACAGCCAACAACACTTCAATCAATCAATCGAATGGAACTGAAGCGAATAATTTCTCAGTATTAAATCAAAGAAGATAGGAGGAACTAATATGTGAAATATTTCCTGGTTCATGATCATTTTAATTTCGTTTTAACACGTTTACATTTAACTGTCGTTTTTCATGAATATTTTTCTATTGTTAGGTTACTCGTGGTCTTATCGGGGCCAAATCTGAGGCTACATTGCCTGATATCGATATTGCCTTTTAGCCAAGACTTTTCATTTTTACAGAAAAGTAGCCACATTTTGATCTTATATCTTTAATAAGGCAAACATGAAAATCAGCAGTTAAATATCAACGTGTTTTTTCCTAATTTTAGAAACATCCTGTATACTACCATAGAGCCCTGACACTAAATCTCAATCCGTCTTCTGAAACACTTCAGGTAACATGCTTGGCTTGTTTTGATCTCCTGTTTCGGTCCCGTGAGTCCTCCGGCAGTTCTTGTAGCACCAGTGGATATTGTGTAATCCTTCAAAAATCTAAGTATTGATGTATTGCCCTCTTCAACGGATTAAGACCCACGGGCATAACAGCGGTCAAATTGTAAGGGGAACCTGGCATTGCACATATTTTCTAGGGCCCTTTAGAAAGAAAAAACCAGATTCCACATTTCGGCCGAACAGTCACGCATTTTTATCACATTATGTACGCTTAGGCCTATGAGGATACCTTTAAGTATTGCCATTGCAAAATTACATTCCATGACAAGGGTTTGTTCTGAAGCTGCATTAAACTCTGCTGCGAATACACGGTTTGTACGTACACACGGTTTCAGTAGTTTTCAACCATCGTCGGGAAAAAAGAGGTGTTGCATTGTGCAAGACTGGTGTAGTGTAATTTCAGACTACTATAAAATTCGGGCTCATTGGTAGTATGGCATTGCACATGCCTAAGTGAAGATAATTAGGAAAAGGAGTCCGATTTCTTTTAAATCATATTTAAAGTGTCAAAACGTGCCTAAAACGATAGCCCCAAAACAGAAAGGCTCAACGAGAAAAAAGGCCCACTGCGACAATGTCGCGGAAAACTTCAGCTGGATTCGTTCCCCCTTTAAAATAGCGTTAAAACAGACTTTCTAAACAAATGTAATATCCAGTTCAGAGACCTGGGGCTCGGCCTTAGATTGAGTGGCTGTTCCATGCCCCCATCGCTTCTAGTAGACGTCACTACATGTATATGCCTACTGATATGGAACATAGCTGGTTTTTATCCTTTTGGGTAAATTTTTAAACGACACATCGGTTCATCGTAAATTACTTACTTAGAAACAAACGAACTTGAATTCAACGATCGAGCATTTTATGTATCTCGCCCAAGTGTTTACCTGCAGATCTAACAGCTCGGGAGGTGCAAACAACTTCAGAAGATTTTCATGCAGCAACGGACCATTGAACGCATTAAACAGACCCACATTCAAGTAGTACATCCGAATTGTTTGCTGATTAGGCTCTGAAACGTAAACAAAAGTAAACAACGAAAGACTGATCAATTATGCAAGCAATGAGTTATTTTACATTTGTTTTTCATATGCATTAAATTACAATAAAACCCATTTTCTCAGTACTTTCATCGATAATTTACAGATTTCGAGTTGTGCCTGACACTTCATTTGTGCCTGAAATTATTTATTACAAAATCATTTACTCTTCTTTACCAACAAGCAGCGTGTAAATGTTGACTAAAATAGTATCTTTGTTCGGGTGGGCGCTAGTCAGAAGTCATAAACCCAGAATGCCGTATAGCCAGGGATCACACCCAATTTTACGATACAACCTGGGAAGCGACATTGTAGGGATCATTGGGTGTGATCCCTGGCTATACGGCATTCTAGGTTTATGACTTCTAGGTTTATGACTTCTATGTTTATGACTTCTATGTTTATGACTTCTGACTAGCGCCCACCCGAACAAAGATACTGACATTTTGGGAGACCGCCAACATAGGGCAAGATAGCTCAGTTGGTAGAGCGCCGGTACGGTGTTCCGGAGGTCGCAGGTTCGAATCCCGCTCCTGCCAGTTTCCTTATTCACTTTGAAAATGTAAAATAAAATAAAATAAAAATAACGTCTCATTAATCGCAAGTCTGGCAAGGAACCTCATTGTTGCGTGGCCACGCCTCTCAGACAACTTTATGGGATTTTCTGTGGTTCATTTTTGTTTGTCTCATAATTCGCGCTTGCTATGTCAAAATAAGGTAACACTGTGCATCACAAACTCCGTTCACACGCTTCTAGTCAATTAAAGTTAATATGATGGTACATGGTGAGTTAATTCCTTACTCAAAAAGTAACGACTTTATGCACTTATCAACACGAGGACGAGACAGATGTCAGGAAAACAAATTACGAACGACCTCGACCATCACAGCTGACGTGTGTACAAAGAATCAATAAACAAATTCATTTGTGTCCTGTTTTGAAAATGATAATACAGAAGCCGATATATTCAGTAATACAAGATCAGGTATACATGCAACCTACCCTCTTCATTTTCCACGTTCTTTTTAATGTACATCCTGCGGACGCGTTTGGCTATGATGTTTGCCACTAGATACCCAGCCGATCGCGCGTAAAAGGAACCTGGTTCAGCTATGACCCTCACGCCACTATTTACCGGGAAGCACTCTTCTAGCGCCCCTCGGACTGCATCTGCAAACTAGAACAAATACTACATACAGCGTAATGAGCATTTGCTTGTGTGTTCATTAACTTTTCTGTACGACGGGCGAAATGGCGAACGGGATAGACTGGGTGGCTGTACGATCGTCGCAGTTCTCCCGAAGTGACGAATTGCACATGCTATTTCCGGAATGCCTTTGTTATAACAAAGCCATTTCGGAATTAGCATAATGCAATTCGTCACTTCGTGAAAACGGCGACGACATGCTCATTCAAAAGACAACATTAAACGTAAATACAAATTCCGAATTAAATCAACACAAATTCCAAATTAAAATAAACGCCACAAATACAAATGCAAGTACAAAATTCAAATGAACGCCACAAATGTAAATACGCAATTCAAATTAAAGATAAATGGCACAAATAAATGCCACAGAAAAAAATACCAATACAAAATTCTAATAAACGCCACGAATACAAATTCAAAATTATAACAAACGCCACAAATATACTGCGCTGAAATAGTTATTTATAAGTGAGATAATAGGCCAGTTCGGAATTTCAACTGCGCATGTACACAATGACATTTTATCCCGAATGACCCGCGTGACCTAACGCGCGCGTGTGAACGCAAAAGGTGGTCGCACAACGCGCACGTGTTAAATTCAATCAGAATGGGCGTTCGCGTAACATGGCGTGACATTACGTCAGCAATTTTATCCCGAATAACCTTTGACCTTTGAGATACCGAAATGGCTTGTTGCACACGAGATGTATTGCCAGAAAAGCTCAGAAATACATCAAGCAACGAAAAAGACTGCTTCCGATATGGCGACAGAGGGCGTTTTATCATCCACAACAAGCGCTCGTGTAGACTGGTTCCCGCCCCCATATGTAGCTGGCTCTCATAGAGCTTTTGATTGGACCACTTCCGCGCGCGCAGTAATAATGTTCTATTTTTAGAGATGATGTTTACATTTGCGTGCAGGTTCGACAGCTAGAGCATCGGAAAACTATAGAAGCCCCTTTACAGCAATGAAGTGGGAACCAGACTAAATAGAAGTAACTTATTACACTATACCCAGCACGATATGGGGCAGAGGGGTACCCACTTTTGTCCCTATACCCTATACACTATCCAGACTATTGTTACCTAACACTTCCCCCTAGACATCTCAAAAGAATTCCTGAGATTCCGGGAACATAATGACCAACACAAAAGAGGGGGGGGGGTCCCTCTGCCCCATATCGTGCATCATATGTATTACACATTAATATGGTAGAGTGTACAAATGCTACGGTAACCTACTAAACACTACAAACTGGATATTCAGCTATTTTTGCATTATGAAGTCACGGTTTCCCATGAACAATTTCAGTATTTAACTACAAAAGGAGATAGGCCTAATCCGACTTTTCACCTATGTTCGCAAAACATTTTTATTTTATTGTGGAATTTTTTGAATGATTACACATTATGGTCAAGAAAGTGTGTTTTGGACTAAACACCACAATTTAACATGACTTTTGTAAACACAAATTTCCTCAGTTCTAATTGGTCAGTTGCTGCGTAATTAGATTCGCGTAGGAGAACAGTAGATTCTCTGTTAGACAAGTCGTTAAACAGTCGTGTTTTGTCCGCAGGCACCGTCGTAAACAGCACGGCACGTTATGTTAATACGCCCGCCGTTCGTGAAGTTCATGAAGTTCCGTTCGTGAAGTTACGTGCAAAATCCGTTACAACTAAAATAAGGCGGTTGTTTGCTTTTTACAGGGGGATAACCCGTTATTTTGCGGAATTTCTTTACAGTTATATATAACGTCCGAAGGTTGGTCAGGCCATTTTACAACGGGGTGTTCTTTATGGAACTTTGGAAAAGATATTCTACCTATATTTATGACTTTCTGCATTTCCAATTTAAAAATAATGGAAATGTGTTAATAAACAATTGTAGTTTAATTAGCTATAATTCAGCTATACGTACGCCTTACGTTTGAAAAAAAGTCACGAGGTATTTATAACGTTCGGAAAAGGTTTATTAAAAGTCACAAAAGACCGTTTTAATGCTTTAATGAAACTACCGAGCACCGATTTCGCGAGCAGAACTTGCGAAATTCCCTAGACGGTCTGAGCGATTTGGCCTTGGCGTGTGTGTGTGTGTGTGTGTGTAGCGAGAGGGCGCTGTCGGCCGGCCGTGCGCGCTATACGTCGCACCGCTAAGAACGTCTTGGAACCTAGACTAGCAAGCGCCCAGCGCTGGCCGGCCTGGCCTACACATACATGCACGTACGTGTACGTATTCCCCCACACACATCTGTAAACGTAAACAGTACGAAGAATACAGTACGTGTACGTGCCCATTCTCCATACGTACATGTATAGTCGAGGCGAAAGACAGCCTTGACCCAACCGTGGCGGGTTTCTTATGTATTTCTTTACATTTTCGGCCGAAACTGGCCGAGCCAATCAAACCTTGTAAACTTTGACTCGAATATACATATTCATGTCAGCATAACTGCGCTTCAAATGTAAACACGCATATGATGCGCGCGCATCTCATCTCATTATCCAATGAGAGAAGACCATAGCGCGTACTCATTATCATAGTGAGCAAACACGGTCGGGTCAAGGCTGTACGTACGTACTGTACGTACCAGGTCAGCGCTGGGCGCTCGCTCAGCTCGTTAAATAGGGAACAAAGCTTGATAGCCTTGATCAAGGCTAGATGTCAAGTTATCGAAAGGCATTCCCTTTGGGGATTGATATATTTCTGGCAACGCTTATCTCGCGCGCAACATCTCGCGTTGGCCTACACTTATCATGCTTATCTCGTATGCGAGATTCGTATATGGTGCGCCTCGCAGTGTGTTTGTGGCGTTTATTATTATTATAAAAGGCCTATTGTTATTGTACGGTTATTCTATTGATTAGGGGTTTGGGCTCAAGCCTATTGTTATTGAACAAATTATTTTTTGATTATTCTTACTTTATCTTTTTCTATTTTTTTCAGACTTGTTTGAGTACATGCAACCTCACATCAAGTTCAAACTTGACACATGCACGCACACTCTTTTGAACATGTACACAAATTTAATAACGTCATGATGACGTCATTAGGTGTCAAATTACAAGCAGAAAAACACAAAATCAAACACATTTTTGAAACGTCCTATCTCTTGAAATACAATTCACATGCTTTTTCGTATTAGGGGATCAGACAGATCGAAAGTTGATCTACATTTTTGAATGTTTATGTTTTGATTTGACATTTCCTTCCAGGGTCACTGGAAAATCAAACTTAATCACAAAGTAGGGCTGTCCCGAATATACCGAATATTCTAATATTCGAACGTCAACCGACTATTCGAATACCCTTTTTGCCGGTTCGAATATTAAAAAAATAAGCATGCAAACAAATGTAAGTATGCAAGAGTTGATGACGTCATAGTGACGTCATGATAACGTCATGTGTTAAATTAGCAAAAAGTGTATATATTTATTTCTTTTTAGTGCATATTTCTTTAACTGAAACGTCAAAGTAAAATGCTTATTACATTCGATCTATAGCAGATATGAGAGCCTGGTTACAACTTGCGTTCTTAAACATGTCACATCGTTCAAGTAATAGGTTTGGTGATGTGCACAGACTAAATGATGTCATGATGACGTCATCAAGGTCAAATTACAATCAAAACCTAAAAAATGAACACAAGCTTTTCACAGTTTGTGATCAAATACGTGTAGATCTTCTCTCTTAAGTAATCAACCAAAAAGCCCAAACACGCGTGTTTGTAATAAACTCTAGTTTTAATTTTGAATTGGTATTTATGTGGCGTTTATTTTTAATTTGGAATTGCGTATCTATATTTGTGCCGTTTATACAATATCTAAATTGGTTTTTTTATCTGAGGCATATTTTTCTGGCATTTATTTTCATTTTAATTGCCTATTTGTGGCCGTCTTTTGAATTGGTACTTGTATTTATATTTGTGGCGTTTACTTTAATTTGGAATTTGTATTGATTTAATTTGGAATTTGTATTTATATTTGATCTTGTATTTTTTGCCCCGATGGCCACCCATAACATTTAGGGTGAGGGCTACGTTTAGGTAAATGGTTGGGGCTTATACATTTATTAGGGTTGTTGCTACATTTTAGGTTCAGGGTTGCGGTTACATTTAGGCTTTGGGCTAAATTTATGTTCGGGATACATTTAGATGCCGTATACCCGTCTGCTATTGAGAAAGCACACGCACATCTAAAAAAAAGAAAATAAATCCGTTTCCATGGGCAAAAACGCACTAAAATTGTGTGATCTCATGTACTTCAGATACAGTTTGCGCATGGAACGGGAATAGTTTTTATAGCTGTAGTGAAGTCTAGCAAATCGATTTAATACAAACAAGAGATGGACTGGGGCAATTTAAACTGTTTGGAAAAACTGAAGCTAAAACCCCTTGCGTACGGATGACGCCAAATGGCGCAAAAACCAGTGGCACCAGGTCGGATGACGCCATTTGCCGCTATTTGTGCAGTTTCAATCCATTGTTGGATTATTGTGTATGTTACGCTTGACTGCACAGGCACGTCACATTGTGACCGTTTCGCTTGGCTGCACAGGCCGCCCCGGCACCCCGACGCTATACGATAACCTTACTCAAGGGGTTAAAGAGAACTAGCAGAGGGGACGCTTAACATCTTACAACCTACACAAATGAGTGATTGACCAACAGACGCACTGTTATCCCGAGTTCATTTGACGCTAGAATGGCACTTAAACTTACTAAGATTACCACTTTACGCATTGTTGTGTCATTCTGGAGTCAAATATCCTCGGAATAAGTGCGTCTGAATTTTGTTTCTAAAGATCATGATAAAGTCTAATATGGTAAGAGCGAACTAGTATGCTGCATCACAGGATCGGGGGAGCTTCGTTCCTGCACGCGTACCGTCTTAAAGGTAGTACACGATTGGTAATCCTCCAATTTTGTTACTGAATTATTACGAAATACCTTACTAGATTGTAATTTAATAGTAGTCTCAATCATCCTGTGAAATTATGGCACCAGGTGTGCTGTCGTTGTCAAGAAAAGTGGAAATTTATATCGTTTTCCAACGATTTCCAGCTGGAAATCGTTGGAAAACTGCCCTGTACAGTAGCCTTTAGTCAAAGCGCGCGTGGCTACCCGGACGGTTGAAAACAAGCGCCGTTTTTCTCTCGTTTTTTTTTGCCATCCAACAACGCAAAACTTTGAACAGGTTAGTGGAACTATATTTCCTATAAAATACTAACCCCCAAATCCGCCTATTTCTGAAAATTGCAACAATGACCAGTCATGTACACTACCTTTTATAAAGCAGGAAAACAAAACAATTCCAGTCCGATGTGGCACATACAGGGTTTAATTCGCGTACCTTGTCGAAGGTCGCCCGCGGGTGCAATTTTCCGGGGAATCCCCCACCGATGTCCAGGAGCTTCATGTCGAATCCGAGGGAGGTTCCGGTGTCAAATAGTGGTCGGACGTGTCGGATGGCCCCGCCATATATGTGCGGGTTGTTGGACTGACTGCCGACATGGAAGCTGAATAAAGGGACAAGCCATGTACATTTTCCACACAAGACAAGTGTGAGGCACCAAGGCTCTCTCAATGTAGCCCGTGCCCTCTGACTACATTTTATGAACGGGGTTGGTGCTACACATAGCGGACTGGGCTACATTTGGGTACAGAGTTGGGTCTAGAAAAGAATCGGGATGGTAAGCACTTATCCAGAACCACCAAAATGACATCGTCGCGCCTTGTGCCTATTCAATATAAGGCCTTGTGCACTTTCAGTAATACATGACGATGTCGTTTTGGTTGTTCTGGAACAGTGCCTTCCAATCGGGATAGGTTTCTGCTGCATAAAACCTGAATGTTCACCCTTGGTGGCGCGCTTCCGGAGACCTCGAATGGGAAAATTAACGTGTACAATTCCTAGTTTATTAAATAATTGTTTGCTCCCGCGAAATGCATAAATGGGCCAAACTCTAGAATCCATCTGCTGTAGGTAGGTAAAAAACACCGCGCACCTTATACATTCTCGTTCTCACACGAGTAGGCGAAACAAAAAGGATAACACAAATCGGAGTTAAACCTGGGTATGATAACAACGGATGTGGAAGGTCAAAATAATATTTGTTCCCGCAAAGTTAGAAATCGTTATACCAAAAATTACAGTAGGTGAAAGCGCAATGCAATGTAAAATGTCCGTTGGCGGGCAGTGTGAGGTCTCCGGAAGCCCGCCGTGTGACCTTTTACTTTCAGGCTCTAAGGACTCGGGCTACAATAAGGACTTGGGCTACATTTGCTTACAGGGCTATAGGGCTACATTTAGGAACATAATTGGGGCTACATTTAGGGCTCTGGCTACATTTGAATGCCACACAAACAGGTGTGTCCGGTATCTAAATGTAGGCCTAGCCCGGCCTGCTATGTATTCCCAACCCGTACCTAAGGGTGTATTCGAAACCCCGTTCTTGTTGAGTAACCCGTGTTCTCTCAAGCTGGTTGCCCATTAAGAATGCCAAAGTGCCCTGTAGAGTGCATGTGGGCAAAAAATCAAGATGGCAGCCGCCGTATTAATACTACGAATGAAAAGAAAGGAAATTGCACGATCTTACGAATAATTCAAATCCTAGAACAGCAATAAAAAATGGCGAAGACAATCCCACTCCCTTAATCACGTAATTGTTTTTGTATACTGTCCCTGGACTGAATGAGTGCTTCCTGAATTTCACAACAATTAACGCAAGTTCCGGAAGGGCCTAAGTCCCCCATCTTTGTTCTTGACGTTCTTCATCTGATCCCCAATAGGTGGCACGTTATGTTAATACGCCAGTCATGCACTTCGCCGAGGGTGCTATGTGTCCCCGAGGGTGTTAAAAACGTCATTTTATCCCACATCACAGCAGTCAACAATTGTTTGTTATATCGCCAAACCCAGGTTGTTTTTTCAGTTCAACTTGCCTTGCTCTGTGGAAATTAACTCAAACAAATCACGCGATCAAAACAGCTGATCGTCTGCTAGTCCGCTGCTCCCACTATAGTTTACTACCGTCAACAGTGTAGGTGAAAATTGCGTGGGTACCAATGATACAGCTCAATAGCTGGCTGATGTGATATCACGCTTGGGAGTGATCCAGTCGTTTTTATAGACCGGACACATGATCGTTCTAGGCCAATCAAAATACAGTATCCAAGACAAATGTATTTGTTATATCTCCGTTATGGATACTGTGTTTTGATTGGCCTAGAACGATCACGTGTCCAGTCTATAAAAACGACTGGCACACTCCAAACATCTCACATCAGCGCAGCCAGCCCGCTAGCTATTGAGCTGTATCATTGGTACCCACGCAATTTTCACCTACATTGTTGACGATAGTAAACTATACTGGGAGCAGCAGACTAGCAGCTCGCCGACGATATCAGCTGTTTTGATCGCGTGATTAGTTTGAGTTAATTTCCACCGAGCAAGGCGATATAACAAAACAATTGTTGACTGCTGTAATGTGGGATATGACGTTTTTAACACCCTCGGGGACGCATAGCAACCTCGGCTTCGCCTCGGGTGCTATGCGTCCCTCGGGTGTTAAAAACGTCATATCCCAAATCACAGCAGTCAACAATTGTTAATTGGCAACTAAAGCGGTATGCGCTATACACCGGACGAAAATAATAAAATCGTCCAACCGACTTGATTTCAAGTCTAAACTCTCGTCAACACGCGAACTGGGTTTCGAATACGACCTAAATGTAGCCCCCAGGCTACATGGAGGCACAGGATTGGTGCAAGGTTTTCGGGCTACAATCTTGAATTTTACAGAGTATTTTATGTTTGAATTTTATGTTTTTTAGTCGAAATCGTCCTTGTTACTTACTGAAATAATCACCCGATTCAAATGAGTTTAAATATGTACCTTGAAATTATTCCAGTACATTTTCATTTGCTAATAGGGTTTGTCAAATGTTATTTCAAGCGATTCAGCATTTTGCTGGATACTGATTGTTCACTAAAATACAAATGTTGACGGGCCATGTTAAAAATGAAATAATTAGACTCCGGGTGGTGGTACTTGCTTTGTAATATCAAGCAATGGGTGTGACATGTACACTGCAAAAACAGTGTTTAGCAATTAAACACTTTTCTAAACACTTTCTTGCTATCAGTTTGTAAACACGTTTACATACTAAACATGTTTAGCGTCTTGACGGATAGTGTTTAGCCATTGAACATTGGACACGTAATGTTTAGCTTCTAAACATGTTTACAAACTGATAGCAAGATTATATTTAATTGCTAAACACTGTTTTTAGAGTGTATTGTTCAAAAGACGTGGTAGACGTGAAACAGATGGGGTCGATACGTGCTGCTCAACGTTTAAATATTATCTTACCTCACACCAACAATGCAAAGTCCCAAGTCCTTAGCAAGCTCCATCAGAGGGCGCACTTCTCTGTCGGGACATCCGAATTTTGAACCCAATGCGATATCGCATGTACTGTCCTCATACAATATCCGAAGAACGAGCCTACAGACAAGACCACATTGTAAAATGAAGACTTGTCTAAGGAAAAAGTATGGCAGCATACATAGTAGCAATACCACTGAATCCGCTTGAGGTCTTTGGGTATGGTTTAGTAAAAGTTTTGAGCAAAACTTTGTGAACGAGTGTTGCCGATACATAAACATCAATTTAAAGCGACTGTAATAGTACGAGGTCTTCAAATGTCAGATAATAGTTTTTGGAACGAGCAAAACTTTCATACGGAATTGTGTAATTTGAATGCAATGGCTCAATCCTTCAGAAAAATCGTGTAATGTATAGAGTGCATTCACTTTTTACAGCGTGATAGTCTTTAACAATTTCAATTTTGAATGCAACGCTTTAAACACCATGACCTTTCAGGTAGCTACAAAAAAGGAATACTTGCTCATTCAGGATTCCCAGCAATTTATGAAACCAAAATTCCCTGAGCTTTCCCGTGATATTTCACTGTGAAATTTCCAAAATTCAATTAAAAATAGTTTCACTTTAACGAGGTTGCTGGGAAGTCAACAGCTCAGACCACATGTATTAAATTAGAGGTATATGTAGCAGAGCCAGTCGTTATTGTCTGGAGAGATGTGTAATGTTCACACTCCATAAACACGTCTCCCTTCTGGGTCAGTGTCAAATTCCATAACTTGAAAATGGAATGATCGCATATTCAAGGTTTTACAAGATTTCCAGAGTGGCTGGGAACCCTGTAATTGGCTAAACGGTACTTACTGAGCGTCTGGGTATACGCGTTTGACCTTGTGTAGCTCTTCTGCCGTGTCAAAGGTCATGAGCCGTACTCCTTTCTCCCTGGCGAAGCGAAGATGCGACTCCTGTTTGTAGGGATGAGCGTAGATGATGTCATCCGGGCTTGCGCCTAGATCGAGAACAGTCTGTATCTCTTTCTTTGAGGTGGATAAAAAAACACGCAATGAGACAAAATTAATCCTCATTAATAAATACCTTGAACATTTTCTTTTTGTCCTTAATTTAGAAGATTATGGATTTGAGAAATAGGACCACAATGTGCTCTGTTGACACATGGTGGAAATTAATGTTAGGTTAAATGGGTGTATGGAATACTGTTTTTGCTACATGTACATCAAAGTCTTAAGTTTTAATCCAGAGCCAGAGCCTGTTCATTTTATTTACTTATTTAAGGCTCCGGATTAGCAGTGGCGCTGGGGAATAACTTGAGACGAAGCCGAAGCCGAAACCAAAACCGAGGCCATGGTTGAGAAATGACCTCAGTAAACATCCTCGGTGCCCTTATCCTTGTTTTAAAACTTAAAATGTATCTCTGACTAGCTCGGGTAGAGTACTCCATAATCTGGCAAATCTGAGAAACAGTGAGTGCTTAAAAACATCCGTTCTAACATATAATGTGATTCTACCAATATTAAGTAACTCGGAAACTGCAGCCGAAGGATCGGGCGTAATCGTTCCAGCGCGAATTTTGATTTGTGCTCAGTACACGTTTTATATAGGCCTACAATGACCGACGGTGTTGGAGTTGTATACTTTGTCTGCTATTTCCAGCGGCGGGGATTTCTCGTAAAGGTTGGGGGGCGGAGGAAAAGCACAGAACCAACAAGCAGTACTCGGTGTCTCTTGGGAAATCTTTGTGTATTCTGGTGCAAACTGATGCATGTGAAAGGCAATGACCCATAAAATGTATATGACAAGGGAAAGGTTATTGGGGGATCACTGCCATAGCCGTCCCCTCCCCACAAACTGTGGGGGACATATCCCCCCACCCGGATCGCGGCCCATGGCTATGTCAGATTTCTCGCCCCATGCGACACCTAGAATTAGTGAGAGCAGACCTACTCTGGAGGAATCTCTGAGCTGCCAGCCACGACAGCCCGTTGTAAAACAAGGTGGTAAAGGGTACTGCAAAAGGTAAAATCCTGTACTTAGGCCTAAGCGACAGCGAGTACCCGGGGCAAATGCCTCGGGTTCAATGCTTTCTGAGTAAAGCGACAATTCGCCCAAGATGGCGACAGATTTTTGAATTGTATTAAATTTTATATATATGACTGGTGCCATGACAGCTCATATTGCGGGGTTAAATGACCACAAACGCAAATCTATAACTGAAATCAGTAACCATCAGGGCAAAAAACATCTAAATTGCAGGAACAAAGTAGTGCAGAAGAAAACTCGGATGCACAAATCGACGATTTAATGTTTTTACAAACGAGTCATCAGCTGAGGACAACATTGGGCCAAAAATAAATAATAAACTGGCAACATTAGACTAATCGACAAAATGTCGAAATCAAAAGCGCCGAATGTTCTCCCTCAGACGTCTCAGAACGGTGCAGTAGAACTCAGCGTTGACAGTCTGACACTGGGGAACTAATTCACGGTGCACCTGACCTGATGCGCCTTCTTCGGTCTTGGAGACTGCAGTCTCTTCCACTGCGAAGACTGCTGTTTGGTCTCTAGGTCGTAACCGTAGACCCAACTCTCGTCACCGCTGATGATCCTCGACATGAAGTTTGGGTCATCCTGGGCCTGTTGATTGAGATCCTTGCTCGTAGACTTCGAGACGGTAATGCTTATGCTCGGGATTCAGGAGCCTGGGCACGAACTTGGCAGCGACGCGGCGCATGTTCAAATTAAACGTGAGGATTGCCTGAACTGTTCCAAATGACACGTTAACGATGTCAGCAATGTCCTGGATGGTGATCAGACGACCCCGACGCACAATTCTTTCAATTTCTTGGACATTTTCGGGGGTTGTGCTCGTGGAGGGTCGCCCTGACCTCTCGTCGTCCTTCAGTGACGTTCTGCCCCTCTTGAAACGCGAGTGCCACTCAACACACATCGCCCGGCTCGTTGCTTCATTGCCGTAGGCTTTCTGAAGCATTTCAAGGGTCTCTGTTGCAGATTTCCCGAGTTTGACACACAATTTGATGTTCGCTCTCTGCTCAAGTTTCAGGTCCATGGTCACAATCGCAAATGCGCACGTACCAGTGGTCACAAAAATATGTGTAACACAGGTGCTGATGTTAATCAAGCGATGTAACTTGGAATACTTACGAAAGTTATTGCTTGCACCTGCTATATGCACAGTACTGTGCTGCGCTCCGTTTGTTCGCAACAGGAACAGTCTCGGAACTTTGTGATCGCACATCGTATATGATACTTTAATTCGTAGGTCACTAGAAGCAAGGAACAAACTCGGATGGTTGATTGAAAATATCGAATCCAAACTAGCTATTAAATGCTTGGATCTACATTCCCAGCCACATTTAACTGTATTATCTGACGCATCCCTACAAGGATGGGGTGCAGAATGCAACGGGCAATGTACTTATTGGGGGCATTGGACCCCAACAGAATCACAAAATCCATACATTTGTTAGAATTACTTAAATAATTTTGCTCGAAACTGTAGAACACACACGTCCGATTACAAACGGAGAATGTATAACGGCAGTATATGTTACATTAATCATATGGGTGGAATTCATTCAAAGCCTTGCAATGATCATACAAAAGATATTTGGAATTATTGCAAGAAATGTCTGGTTGTCAGCATCACCGACATGTCGATATCGAATGGAAGCTTAAGCCGCATTTGTTTCAGCACGTGGTAGGCCGTGTACTACATAAGGTTCAGCAGAACCAAGTATATGCCACTTGTGCGGAGACGTATCCAAAGCTTAGGCATTTCGGACCGCTCTGCGGCAGTCATCCTATCATCTTGGAGGCCAGGAACACAAAACAGTATCGAACGTATTTACTCTAGTGGAATTATACTGTAGTAAAAGGAACATTCCCCTATATCTATAAGCCAGGCGGTAGATTGTTTTAATAGCTATTTCAAGCTGCATGGATAGTGTTATATTAACACCGCCGGATCGGCAAATCATTTGGTAGCCACTCATTAGCTTGTAGGTTTACGACAGGAGTATTTGTGTAAACAGGCCGTACTTTCCCGATATCAGACAATCTGGGATGTAAGCCTTGTTTTACGATATTTTGATTCATTGGATCCGACTGCGAAACTCTCACTGAAGCATCTGGTATTGCTGGTATAGCATTGTTATTAGCTCAGCGAGTCCAAACTATTCATCTGCTACAAAACATCTGAACTAGGATCCAGAACAGCAGGGCAGAATCTTTACAAATGCATTGCTCACTTCATCCACTTGTTGCAAACGTGATAAAGCATCGCTGGTGGTAGTGGCTAACCATTTAGAAAGGGAAAGTGCGTGCATCAACGTGCGCAAGCACCACTTCCACTTTGAAAACACCGAAATCGCACGTGAACATCCATGTGATCAGAATGCCCCACAGCACCTTGTGTCCAAGGTTCTGCCCAGGGTTGTGTCATTAACATGATACATTTTCAAATGGGAGCTCTAGATCTGGTAATACAGTGCTACATTTAGTGCTATTTATTTTCATCTTGTTTTGAACAAACCAAGTTTAAATCATGTCGAGGTCATTTTGTATACTAACTTCATCAGTAGGGGAGTGAAAGTATCTGCATACTGTGGCAATTGTGACTGTACACAGAAAGGAATATCAAATACAAACAAATAAAACAAAATCGGGCCAAGAACGGAGTCCTGCGGAACACTGGGTCGAACCCTTTCCGAGGATAAGCATACCCCTTGAAGGTTACCCGTTCCAGCCGTTTGGTCAAATAACTACACATCCACTGTAGTGCTGCCACAAATGCCAAATTTGTGTAGTTTCTGCATCAATAACTGATAATCAACCTTGTCAAAGGCCTAAGACCAGTGTAAAAAAATGCATCAATCCTGGGTTTGTCTAAAATTTCAGACCATTGATAAAAAATGATTGAATAACACTGGACCTCCGGCCCCAAAACCCATGTTGGGTTGGCGACTGTAAACAATGTGACGACATATGCTGGCATAATCTAATTGTAACAATTCCCTCTATAATCTACAAGTATTGGAAAACAATGAGATCAGGCGCATGTCTAAAAGGTAATACAATGTATACAACATGTGCAAACATAAAAAATAGAAACTACTGAATTCTTATAAAATACCGTACTTGACTGTAAGTAAATAACAGTCTCAAACTTCATGTAGCGTTTGAGACGGCCGGCCAACAGAGGGCGCTCTACAGCTTACACGGTGCGGACCGGATGCCCCTGCTGCACATACTTATTAAATCCTGTTCGCGGGGACTCCTGTTTTTTTCTTTTTCTAGAACTTTCTAGCGAGAGACATGTTTGGAGTTTGCTGTGTAAAGAAGTGTTTTGTTCTGTTGTTCCAAGTTGAGGAATAAAGCGAGGTTTTGCAGAAATGTAATTGCCTGAGGTGTCATTAATTATGTTCCGATCACCCCTCCCCCCCCCCCCCCCAACCAATTGACACGCTACATTCCTTTGAAATCAAAGTGGGATTTTGTTGTCAATTTCCAGCGATAGTCGGCCGACCATCGTTGGAAATTGTTTAGTTCCCCGACCTGTTAATTTCCTGACGTCTATAAATTGCTCCATTTTGTCTGAAGTAGGGTCAGGAAATCAGACTACAAGAACAACTTCTTTCTCTGCACACAAAACTTTAAACAGTTCAGTGTTACAGTATTTGCTACAAAATACTAACCCCAAATACATTCATTTCTGAAAATTACTGCAAAAGCAAAGGTTGTATACTACCTATAACATGTCATTTACACTACCTGATTTGAGTAATGGTACCTCGTTAGCACTTTTCCAATCCGGAGGGATTTGGCCTAGGCGTGACGACATGTTAAACATGTTCCAGAAAACACCATAAATATATGGGGCAGCAAGGTTCAGCATCCTGGGAGAAATTTCGTGAGGACCGAAAGACTTATCAGGTTTAGAGGGTGGATACATTTTATGTACTTCCATGGGAGAAGTATTGTATTGTTCGAGGGAAAGTGGAATGCTTCGTAACAGCACGTACGCATGCGCACAAGCCAAAATTCCTTGCTTAGCCGTGAAATATGCTGTTAGCACACAATTTTCTGCTATAGCGTAGATTCCTTGCACTGTAAAAATCAACGGATAACACTTTTTTAACACCTCAACGCGTTAATAATCATTAACAGCAACACCTATTTAAACCTGTTTTAGTGTTAATAATCGCGTGCAACGCCTCCTTTACGTGTAAAGTATTAATATTAACGCGTTGAAGTGTTCAAAAAGTGCTATCCGTTGGTTTTTACAATGTGTGCTTACCGTAAACAAAACCATGAAATATGGCCCCGTAAAGTCAGAAACAAACTACGCATGGGGCAACAAATAAGAAAATGTCTATAGAGTACCGAAGTCTGACGTCAGTTGGCAGGACAACCGGCTCCAAACAAATGGAGATTTCGACTGTTCCTCTGTATCAGTTAAGATAACTTATACTCGTGCATAGAGTACCGAAGTGATGACGTCAATGCAAGTTTCGGAAGCACAATACTTTGTTATTTTGAGCGTGTTCGATTACTCACCCGCGCTTACTCGTGCCTCCAAATCGGGAAAGTTGCACATGCGCAGTACGTTAGAGTAAACGTCGAGTGACGTCAACGCGGCCAGTGACAACATCTCAGTAGGCCTGGTGGCGCTATTTGCGATGCCTAATTTTCTGTCAGTGCTTATAATTTGTTTTTTAACAATTTTGTTATCATTTATTGACATAATAGGTGTTTGTTAATTGTTACTATTTTAAATGACTCATATAATTATTTTTATATTTATAACAAATTGATAATGTGACCAGTCGACATTTCGTCAACTGTTACTTACATTTGTACTCCATCTTATGAATAAGGTCAGTTATTCCTTGTACATATTTTTTTTATTGCGATTAGTGCGCCCTCTATATAAAAAAAGTCCTCTGACGGCGAGTCTGAGGTTTTCCTCTTGGGAGACCCACCCGGGTGGCGGTGACTGCGTCGAGCCTGACATTTCAGACCGTACGTAGGCAAAGTCCGTCGAAGGGACCGAGTCGCTGGCGGTATATCCGGCGTGCAGAGCTGTGGCAGCCGGTCGTCCTGGATTCTCCTTGCCATCGGGTCTCTTGTCGCATGCTCCAAGATAGTGGGCTACGGATTGTGCACCCGTTTCTTCAATCTAAACATTAATTGCACAAGTTCTCCATGTCTTTGAAAAGGACGGACGAGTTCGTCTCTCACGTCCTCGTTTTGCAGCAGCCCGCGCCAATCTTCTCGCCGAAGTCCTGCGTCCGCCGGAGTGTCTCATCACGCGGTCGAAACAAAGGGGAAAAAGAATTGAAGGCGCTGAACGTTGCGACGTGGAACGTTCGCACTCTGATTGACAGCGCCACCGACAACAGTCGTCATCAGCGTCGTACCGCTTTGGTCGCCGCCGAACTAAGCCGCTACAACATTGACATCGCCGAAGGCTCGATTACGGAGGTCGGTGAAGGCTACACATTCTTCTGGAAGGGTCGCCCGGTCGGCTCCCCGCGCGTCCATGGTGTCGGCTTCGCCATTCGCTCGTCGTTGCTGTCGTCGCTGCCCGAGTCGCCGATTGGCGTCAGTGAGCGCCTGATGACGCTGCGTGTCCCGCTCGCGAAGGGCCGCTTTGTCACCCTGCTCAGTGCTTATGCACCAAATCTTGTCTCGTCTGACGAGGAAAAGACTTCGTTTTACGACGCTCTTCGCTCTGCACTTCAGCGCGTCACACGGACCGACAAAGTACTGTGGTGACTTCAATGCGAGAGTCGGTTCGAATTTCCACGTATGGCAAGGCGTCATCGGTCGGCACGGTATTGTAAACGCCAACAACAACGGGCTCCGCCTGCTTGAGCTGTGTTCTGAGTTCGGTCTCACTATCACAAATTCGATGTTCCAGCTCAAGGACCGGTACACGACGTCATGGATGTTATCGTGCGTCGTGACGATCTGCGGGACGTGATCATCACCAGGAAATCCACACACTTCTTCGCGGGAAGAACGCCGCTCACGACGCGTATCTGCATAGCCCGAACTCGGCTACTCTCCATGATCGTTGGGCAGCTCTGCGTGCTCGAGTTCAACGTGAGCTCCGTGTCATGCGTAACAACAACTGGTGGACGGCGAAAGCACAAGAGATCCGGGGATTTGCGGCCGCAAACTACAGCCAGTATTTTTACGAAGCCGTCAAAGCTCTCTATGGACCGACCATGAACTCGTTCTGCCCCGTGAGAGACAGTACCGGAACGACCACCATCAAGGACCATAGTGGTATCTTTGTGCGGTGGGCTGAACATTTCAGCGACTTGCTCAACCGAAAAAGCCCTACGGATATATTGTTCTTGGACGATCTACCTTTGTTTCCGACGATCGACTGTCTCGACGTGGCACCCTCGTTGGAGTAAGTTCGAGTCGCGATCAACGGCCTAAAGTCGAACAAGGCGTCTGGTATTGATCACATCCCGGCCGAATTCTTCAAGTTCGGCAGGCAGCGTCTCCTGCTGCGGCTGCACGCCTTCATCCGCTCAGTCTGGGCAGCCAAGTGCGTGCCTCAACAGTGGAAGGACGCCAACGTAGTGCCGATCTACAAGCGCAAGGGCGATCTCGTTGCTGTCGGTCGCCGGCAAGATACTGGATCGCCTGATGCTCGCCTGCCTTCTCTAGCATGTCGCGGACGTCGTCTTGCCCGAGTCGCAGTGCGGCTTCCGTCGCGGGCGTAGTACGGTTGACATGATCTTCGTGGCGCGGCTCATCCAAGAGAAGTGTCGTGAGCAGCAGCAAGACTTCTACGCTGCCTTCATCGATCTCACCACGGCTTTCGACACCATCAATCGCGAGATTCTGTGGAAAGTCCTCAAGAAGTTTGGAAGTTCGCCAGTCTTCTTAGCTATCATGGCATGGCAGCGCGCGTTGTGTACGGAGGCGCGGAGTCGGAATTCTTCCCCATTCAAGTCGGAGTCAAGCAAGGTTGTGTACTTGGTTGCAGTCACCCTCTACTCGCGGCGTTACTTTGAACTGGACGACGGAATTTTCGTGCGATACCGTCTTGACGGAAGCCTCTTTAATCTCCGCTGTCTTCACGCCCAAACAGTGAACAAGTCTTCGAGTGAACAAGTCTTCGAGCTTCAGTACGGCAATGACACAGTCCTCGTCAGCCACTCCCCGGCTGGACTACAGCGGCTACTTAATGGCATGGCTGACGCATATGGTCGTGCTGGACTCGTCATAAACACCAAGAAGACCGAAGTTCTACAGCAGTTCTCAACACCGAATGCCAACTTGCACGATTTTCGTGTGGGCAACACTGAACTTGCGAACGTTAATCAGTTCACTTATTTGGGCGCCGTGCTGAACAACAACCACGATCTAACGGATGATATCCAGCGCCGTGTTCGCCTCGCCGCCGTTAGCTTTCGGGCGGCTCTCGCAACAAGTGTTCCTCAGCAGGAATTTAACTATCAAGACAAAAGTAGCGGTCTACAACGCCATGTGCGTCTCGACGCTACTTTGAGTTGTGAAGCCTGGGTCCTGTACCGCCGTCACATCAAGACGATGGAGCGGTTTCACATTTCCTGTCTGCAGCGCATCCTCGGACTCCGCTGGTGGGAAAAGGTGCCGTACTCGGAAATTCGTCAACGTGACGGATGTTCGACCTTGGAGGCAACCATCGTTGGACGACAACTGCGATGGGTTAGCCACGTTATCCGAATGCCAGCAATTCGGCTCCCGCGTCGCGTGCTGTACGGCGAACTCGCTGAGGGACAGCGGTCTGTCGGTGGGCAGTACAAGGGCTACAAAGACCACGTCAAGGCGACGCTGAAGAGATGCGGCATCGCGGCCGGCTGAATGGAAACACTGGCCGAAGACCGAGCCAATTGGAAACACATGTGCAAAGATGGTGTCGCTCGCCTGGACGCCGAGCTGGTTCGAACAGCTGAAGAGCGGCGCACCCGATGACACGCCCAGGCCGCTGCACCCGCGCCCGCCGGCGTAATTTATTTCCTAGGAAAGTTAGGGGCAATTATCAGAAATGGGCGTTGTACTTGGCTGTGTGAGCTGTGAGACAGGTTCTCAGACTTGTTTTTCCTTGAAATAAAATCCTCCACTCCACAATTAGTACAAAAAAGAAGAAATATATATCGGGCAGAGGATTCGAACCCAGGCCCCTGTAGTCCAAAGCCTTATGCTCTACCAATGTAGCCACAACAGTAGCTCGACCAAATATTTTTACTTCAACCTTATATAGTTGTCTGAATGATGCGTGCGATGCTTATTATATAAAATAACTTAATCATGAATATGCATGATGGTAATAGCGGTCTAGATATGCCCATTTATGATAATTGCCCCTAACCTTCCTAGGGAAAAAAATTATGCCGACCGCTGGACAGCAGTTTCGGTCTAATAAGACGGGTCCACTACTACTACCAAATAAAAATGTAGTGCGCGCCCTCTATACAATATTTTAGTGCGCCCTCTCTCTTGTGGGTCACGCCATTGCAGCATTGCATAAACGCAATGTCAGTATTCTTGATCACCAGTTGACACCTTTTTGTAGCGATTACGTAACCGTATCGTATGTTTACAGCTTTTGCATAGGCGCGGCAAGCCTTTGTTTTCTTAAATATGCTGCATATTGCGGCAGAGCTTTGCTTTTTTCTGCCTCAAACCCTACGGTGTTGACAGTTGTCAGAATGGTGTGAGCTAAGCTGCCTGTATTAATAACACACACTTCTGCTGATTGCCTGCATGTACGCTGCAATTACAATGCTCCGTATTATAGCCCGACGGCTGAAATTTATAAAAACAATGTATTTTGTTCCCGACTTTTGCCGGGTGGCAATCCATCAATATTGAGGACTGTGGGCAATGGCAGTGTACCCTTGGTGAGTGAGTACCCTTTTGTAAATTCATTCTTTTGTATTATACACAAGAATTGTTTTTAAGATGTGAAATATTGTGGCATATTTATGCTAGCACTTGAACAACCCGAGGTTGTTCAAAAAGTTTAAACAGCGTTTTAACAGTGTTTAGAGGTGCGTGTTATGCACTAGAGAAGTTTCTATTTTCATTTGGATATTTTCATTTGGATATTTTCATATGAATATTAATTTAATATCAAATTTTCTAAGCGACAAGAATAAACTAACGCACCAAATCTTGTAAAAACCTTAATCACTATATAATCGGAAGTAGGTTGCCGTAAAACGGAGATATTATCGCCAAAACTCACAAATTGTGCATTTTATATCGTTGTTTAATGGATGGATATTAATAAAATGAGTAGAATTATTTAGATTGTTGATGGTTTGTTTACAGTGGATGTTATCACACTTTTACTGATGTACGGGGGCTGAGCATTCTTCATGTGCTTGCCTAAGCACCCCAAGCCTTGTGAGTAGGTTGAAATACATTTATTAGACAATTGAAATCCAATTTTTAATAACTTTGACAGAATGATGAAATCTTTTACAAATTTCTCTTGAACATTGTTTGGTCGAAGTGAGGGAAAAGTCGCTTTAGAATTATCAATCAAAAAATCAAGTGATTGTTATGCAAGTGGAACGAAATTTGAGACTGGTTTATATTCGAATAATTTGTTTCTAAAGTCATGAAATGCTTTAAGCTAAAGCCTGAAACTTGTGCCAGTGCCAATTGAAATAGATTTCCTGACTCAAAAACAAAAGGAATTAAAATAGAATAGAATCATCTCTATATTTGTGTAAATCAAGTCTTGCATTCCTGCTTCTGTTAATCTGCATCTCTGTTTCCTGATATTTATCTGGGGATTGGGTGCTTATCTTTCCCTATCCCCCGTCTTCATAATAACAATAATAAATATAAATAAACCACTCGGTAACAATAAGAAATGAAGGAGGCTCAAATTTTCAATAAATTATATTTAGCAATTTAGCGATATGGTCACAACCTTTTAACTGAAATTGTCCTCCAAAATGACCAACAATTTAAATCAACAAAAATCCATAGCTTTGCATAGGGTTAACCTATCGTGACCATTGACCGCTCAATTTATTTAGATTTTTTAAACTCATTCTAGTGATACAATATTTAAAAGGATTGAAGCAACTTAAAATTTTCATGAATCTGCCTTGTTAGGCGGATGAGTGTTCATAATTGATGGGCAGACAGAATCGGAGCCCCATTTTAAAGTGGATTGGTTTTATATAAGATGACATACTGGCCTGAAGCCATGGTGCTTTATTCGCAATATGTTCACATAAATTTACGTAAATCGTCTAGAGTAATTTGAAAAGAAATATTTTTCGCTGTTTTGAATATATTTCCCACGCTGGCACATCGCCGGACGTGGCAGCCATGTTTTTAGCATGGCCTTATGTGATACTTACCGAAGTAAC
Source organism: Hippasteria phrygiana (assembly GCA_037893225.1). Taxonomy (NCBI): domain Eukaryota; kingdom Metazoa; phylum Echinodermata; class Asteroidea; order Valvatida; family Goniasteridae; genus Hippasteria; species Hippasteria phrygiana. Next base: position 562,286 of record JAZGUH010000488.1, read on the forward strand.
CGGCTCGGCGAGTCGGTGGTACAGAAAAAATATCGTGGCCAGGCCCGAGTAAGTGTGAGAAGTCATGTGAGAGCTAAATCGAACGGGCTTGCGCGGGAAAGTAAAGCGCGGGGAAGTAAAGCGCGGGAAAGTAACGAACGCGATAATAGTGTCCACACAAATTAGAGGCGGGTGCCGAATTTTCGGACCTGGTGTCCTTCTTCGGGGCGTGTGTTGCTGTGCGGAAACGCGTTGAACTCGATGTTGATACCGTACGGGTACAGCGTTCCAAGATGGAATATCAGACGCTGCTCCCGCTCTTTCCGAGTGTCCTCGCTCTGAAGAACACGGACTCAGCAGTCGGGCAACATTTCTGTACCCCACCCCACACCATTGACGACATGCGCGTCTGCGTCTTGACAACCACGCAGAGCGAGGACACACGGAAAGAGCGGAAGCAGCGTCTGATATTCCATCTTGGAACGCTGTACCCGCACGGTATCAACATCGAGTTCAACGCGTTTCCGCACAGCAACACACGCCCCGAAGAAGGGCACCAGGTCCGAAAATTCGGCACCCGCTACAAATTTTGGTGAGCACTTTTTATTATTTTTACTGTTCATCTCACTTGATATAGTGCTACGCAGCACCCCAAATTTCTTCTCGCGCAATAATAGTGTCAATGTGTTTGCATGACTGGCTGTTAAAACCCCTTGAGCACGGTATTTTACGGGAGACGTCAGGGTGTTGCAGCGGTTCTGGCAGCCAAATCGAACCGTTACAATATGTTTGTGCAGTCAAACATGACATACTGTACACAATAATACAACAGAGCCAGTTGTCGCGCCAACTGACGTCACACTTCGGTAATCTATTATGAGTGTTTATAAGAAACTGCTTACAATCACTGGAGCCTCGGAAAAGTAGTTGAATCTTGCACAACATAAAGTGTAATATTATGCAAGCATGTAGGCCTACGTAGTATTACGGGCATGTTCCAATTCCTCACTCCAAATATATTGTCGTGCCAACACGTGCGGTTTGCGTCTATGTTTTCGCTGAGTTCCGTTATACTTGATATCTTTAGAAAAGTTATTATTTACACAGCACGGAACCTGACGTTGCACTTTCAACACTGCTCGTTCAAGAAAGGCAAAAAGTGCGCATTTGTACCGTCAAAGAACTACCATGCAGAAAAATTACTAGACTATTCATCGACCCAAAAGGCATTCGAACTTGGATCCAAAAGTATACTGTAAAAAGAGTGGGTCAAAATGGGTTGATATTTTGCCCAACGTTGTGCAACATACCAACTGCACACAATCTTGGGCAAATTCTTCCCAATAATTGGTCCATTTTTAAATGCATGACTTATTTCATCCATGTGTTGCAAACGTGATAAAGCATTGCTGATGGAAATGGCTAAAACAATTTGAAAAAAGGAAATTACATGCAGCAACGCGCACAAGCACCAGTCCCACTTTTAGAACATCGAAATCGCATGTGAACATCCATGTGATTCGATTGGCCCACGACACATTCTTCCACCTTGTGTCAAGGGGTTCTGCCCGGGGTTGTGTACTGGGTGTTTTCAATAGTGATTCTTGGGGTTCCGAAGAACAGGCCCTATTTCTTGTGGGATTTTACAGCGCCTTCCGTGCGCCACTGCAGTGATCCCATACCGGACCATGATTGTTTCCAATTGAACAATGGTGATTAATTTCAAAATAGAGTTGCACTTGAATCATTGTATTTGTGCGTGCAAAAGCAACGCTGGGCGCAGAGGATTTTGCCTTTTGAAGCTAAGTTTACAGTTTGTGCTTATACTAGAAAAAGACATCTTTGGCATACAAAACGGGCATGTTCGTTTACAGGATTTGTTTTTTCAAAAACTAGTGCCAAGAATCACATTCATTTAATATTTCGAAGGTTATAAAAGGAGGTGATTCGTTGCACAACTAACCAAGACGTTAGATTGAGGATATAATGAGGAAAGGGGTGTGGTTTTGTATGTCTGTTGTTTAAATCACATATTGTAGACTACCGTGTTGGTTGTGAATGCAAAATTACATTTATCCATATCTTATCGTTATAAATTTGTTTTATTGTAGAGTAGGTGTATTCGTTGTAAAGCCAATGCGAGTTCTTGCATTGTTTTGTTGATAAAACTGAGCATGCAAATGCCTGGAAGTCAATACATATTTATTACCTGGAGGTTAATTACGAAAGTGTAACAGAAGAACTTACATGTGGCATTACATACATTTTAGAAATATATCCACTTTCTTTTTTCGAAAGAGCTAATTAAGCATGCACGCAAACATTATTTTGGTGGATGATTGACTTGATAGTGCACATTCTGTATAATATGGCCTATACGCAGTGTGCATGTACAAGAACTGTGCTTTTATGCCAACAACACGAACTTTGCCCAACGTTTGCCAATGATTTTTAACTGGATGTGCACAAAACGTTCGCATTAAAGTTGTGCTCCCCTGAGTGGTGCTGTTGTGTACAACACATGGTCGAAAAACGTGCATTGAGGCGTTTGCTAACAAGTAGTTACATCAAACGTGAACGTACGACAAGTCTACAGTTCTTACTTTACTAGCGCAGTCGAAGCCTCTACCAAGTCCGAGCAGAAGTCGCAGAAACACGGGATCCGGGTTACATTTTACAGCTACGAAACAAAGACGAAGAAAACACCGTTAGAGTTCTTTTAATAAAGAATACTTTATATGTAGTCCTATATAATGATATAGAGAATGGAACTACGGGAAAGATAAAATGAAGAAGAGACCGGACCAGACCGGAACGGACCGAAGCGGAACGAGTGCGGTCGAGAAACGCATTGTTACGTACCGAAGAAGGTCTCAACACCAGGCAGTAGCTCTCTCCATTGTTTATCTTTGGCTACTACATCACCTAGGTCATAGATGATAAACGGGTCATCAAGATCCTAATGACAGAAAGAAAATTAGGAAAGTGTAGGTATTTACAAAATGATACGTATGGTGTTTTAGAATTATGCTTTCAGCACGAACTGCTGTTTCTTAAGCTATAAACAGTACCGGTACTTCAGATAATTGAGTCACTCGGGTTTTATGAATAGTTTTGGGAATTCATAGAACATCCGTTTCCACGTCTTTGGTTAATCTTTTGTATCTGACGATGCATGAATATCATTTCTTTTCGCAGGACCATTAAGTTCCCATCAGAAGTCACATGCATCAACAGACCGACTTCTTGCATTTCATTTTCCGTTAGGACGACAGAACTGATTTTCTTTCCTTCGAAACTCTACATCTACTCCTGCAGCTGTCGCCCAAAAAACACCACAAAAAGGGAAAAGCCTGCAGGCTCTTGGCTCTCCCAACGATTTGGACTTTTTTCCCAAAAGTACCGTAAATTCATGTCTTCGCTAGGTTTCACAGTACTCGCAAACATTCAACATACACACCAGCACCATCAGTACAATCAGTATGCTATCATCATACATGGGTCATTCTATAAATTTGGTGTCCAAAAGTGTGTCTTTTTGGTGTCCCTTTTTGGTGTCCCTGTTACATATTGACGTGTATAAGATTTTGCAATTCCGAACACATTATTTAATGCATTCTATCTCCAAGAGTGATTGTGTAAATCAAAGTACCTGCCAAACAAGTAAAACAAATAGTGTGAAGTCAATCTTAATTATTTTTGATGGAAATTGCACAGGTCAGGTGTAACTGGGACACACTTCTAGACCCCAAACTTACGTAAGGACCCCACTTACATAATTATGAGGACCCACTCTTTGCTAGACTTTGGTTCGTAGGCAAAAAAGCCCCAACCAAGAAAGCAAGATGTATGTCCTATATGCTCATTCTAAGTGCAAAGTTAACGAAAATACTAACGCGCAAAGTGATTGAACGCATCATATCAATGCGTCTTGCATTGTTTGTAGCAGCATTTACAAACCGTACAGTCGTTTCAAACCAAGAACGTGAATTACGCCCAATTGCAGAAGTAAAGAAAACTATAAAACATAAGCCTTTTCACACTATGTACGTTTGACCCGTGTAGACTTCTTAAAATTTCAACACGGGTCAATTACGCTGCCTTTTCACACTGCTCAACGCAGCGCCAGCATTTTGGCTACACGTGTAATGTTTCGACCCGTGTATTGTGCGATCGTTTCACACTATACACACAGCCGGCCATTCAACACGAATCGGGAAAAAAATCTGGTCGTTCCGTCGAGCTGCAATCCCGGCCAAAATGCTTGGGCCACGTGATGATAAACATACCCTCCCCCGCGCCCCCCGCTCCCCCGCTCAATGTTGAAATATCAAGCCGGAGCGCATTCCGCGCAATGAGAGCCAACATTGACCGGGGGCAGGGGTGTCGGGGGCCCAACGAGATTTGGCCGGGATTGTCTGAAATTTTCTTTAATTTTTTTTTAAAAATAATACATTAAAAAAGACCCAAGTGTGAGAAGCAATGGATGGTCATTGCTTTCCGAGTGAAGGAGTAATTAAAAGAAAAGGAAGAAAACAAGGAGTTATTTTTCGGGTTGGATTCGAACCCACAACTCTTGCATTTGAATGTACATGTCCAAACCACTAGACCATGTGAGTCACAGATGCCAAGAGGCTTAATTGACCGTTCAATTTCCGGACACAGATGATCCCAATTGTTTTGTAGTGCGCATCGTACACGATGTACCATGACGAATAACCATGCAATTTTGTCAAATAACTTTACAAAAGACATTTTTGTTCAACGCGAAAAGCGCATTACGCTACATAAACCACCTATACAAGCCTCTTCCAATTTTTCAGCCGTCTCATTGCGTGATTTGTCGAAAAATTCAACGGTTAACCCTCGCCACCAAAATAGTAAAGGAGAGTCAGTCATTTCTATATTATTTTAGTGGCGAAGGTTAACCGTTGAATTTTCCGACAATTCACGGAATGAGGTAGTTGAAAAAAATGGAAGAGGCTTGTATGTTTGTGTAAGCGTAATGCGCTTTTCGCGTTTAACAAAAAATGTCTTTTGTGAAGTTATTTGACAAAATGTCATGGCCAATCGTCATGGTACATTGTGTACGATGCGCACTGCAAAACAAGTGCTGGCGCAAGCGCATTACAGCCAGGAATTGTCATTCTGTTAACCCTATCCGGACCGGGCTTAGTTTGGTACGTAAGGAGACCGGGGTGCGGCACCTACTGCCCCTCCCCCCCCCCCCCTTCCGTATTTTCCTAAGTTCACAAGCGATTTTCAGGAAACAGGCCACACATTTTCAGTTCAGGAAAGTCGCAATGATGACGTCCACAACTTTTAGCAAGTGCCAACTGTGCGTTGGGGGATATTTTTCAACTTGTTGTGAAAACAATCGTATTTCTCCCGTAATTAACGTCTTGGTTGTCCGGTCAAACAAAAATTATGACAACCAAATTTGTTAGACATAATCACTAAAATAGCATTCGATGTTTAGACGGGGATCTCCGTTGGGGGCGCTATAATCCGGTAATTCATACTATTTGGGTTGAAAAGTTGATTTTGCGTGTTTTCAACTCTTTATAGATAAACTAGGCGAACTTTCAGACAATCCCGGCCAAAATGCTTGGGCCACGTGATGATAAACATACCCTCCCCCGCGCCCCCCGCTCCCCCGCTCAATGTTGAAATATCAAGCCGGAGCGCATTCCGCGCAATGAGAGCCAACATTGACCGGGGGCAAGGGTGTCGGGGGCCCAACGAGATTTGGCCGGGATTGTGGCTTTGGATGGAGCTGTCAGCCCAAATAGCCAACAAAGCATTCACCTCCTCCTCACTCCATGTCGGTCTTTTGTCTGATTTGGGGCCCATTTTCTCGGGACATATCGAAGTAACAAGAATCTCGTGAAAGTAGCACGCACCATGTTTCATTCATCCATGCACGCACAATAACAGTTTGGTATTTCCATTGCGCGTGTGCGCATCGCACAGCTTTCCTTTCGGGCTAAACATTTTATCGTATGCGTGCAAAAGGATAGCGGGTACCAGCACATTTAAAGAGATCGGCGTGTTGAAGGAACATTTTTCCAAAAACGTTTGGACAGCGAAGTGTTTTAAGGGGTCTTGTGTGCTCAAACTTTTATTCTAAGAGGCCATTCAAAATTTCCAATGTTTAAAAATTTCGATTTCTTTTCGAAAATGTGGGTGGGTGGGTCAAGGTAAATTATTGAAAATCGAAATGTACTTTTTAATAAAAAACATAAAGGAAAATTTAAAGAAATGCTCTTTTCGATTCCCGCATTTCGATTCGTTTGTTTTTTCAACCCTTACCCATACGGCCTATGCGTAGTCTCAGACGTTGTGTCATCCGTTGTTCAACAAAGTGGATATTCTATACTTCATAGACTGTTCTTATGGCTTTTCGGCATTTGGCAAAGCACTGCCGTACCAGGCTGCACATTATTGATCAGATAAAAAACCATGAAGGAAGAAACATCATCTTAAAACGACTGCCATCGTCTAATTTGCTATAGGCCTACATGTAAATGTACAATTAAAGCGTAGCAAAAGTTCCTCTTTTTCGCCAAAAACGCTTGGCAAATGCTTTATGTAATGTCCTTCAAACGTTCAAAACGATGAAGTAGCCTAACGTTTATAATTACATAATCACAATACATCTTTGAAATGCAAATAAGGGTGATCGAGAGAGTAAAATTCTATAGACCTATTTAAGTTCACCCTAATTATAAGTCATGTATTAAAATATACCCAATCGAGTACGCACTGTAGACTGGTTCCCGTCTCTGCTGCTATCAATTAAATACCGCAGCAGAGACGGGAACCGTGCTAATAAGCATACACGTTGCTTGCGCGTTGCGAAGCCCTGGGAAAAAGATACATGTACATGCATTATTTTTTTACACGAATGTCAACTTCAAAAGAGGTATTGTGTGGCTTCGACTTCAAGAATTTCGGAAGTTGTTAAAAATAATTACTTGTGACTTGAATTGAAAAATATATTTTGACTTGGTAAACAAAGTTGGCTGCAACACTGGCCGCCACGTGGGTATAGTGGACCATTCCTCCATGGGTGGACGATCTGAGTGGCGATATTGTGACAGAGAAAGTTGTTTATAGGCCTACGCGTTTCACAACATTTGTATCATGCCGCAATTTGTAGACGATTTTATCGCAATATCGGCGATACAGCGGGAACAAATATCGACTACGAAAAAAATCAGTATCACCAGCGGTAGGTCTGAAGCTGATTATGAAACACAAGAAGTCATGGGGGAACGTATTAAAGTGGGGGAGACCCATAGCTGTATCACGCTGTCATGAGACTGGGCATTCTATTATTTGTTTAATTGAATGAAAAATCAATATTTTAAGATCGAAAATTGGGGCGGGTGGGTGGGTGGGTCAAACAAATTTCGAAATTTTAAAACATTGAACATTTTGAATGGCCCCTAACAAAAGTTTCCATCGTCTTTTCGATTGCACGAAAAATTGCACAGAATGCATATTTGGTTACCACCTCCCCCATAGACTACCACCTCCCCCATGTGTATTTATCTGCCACATTTGGTACGAGAGAAATCGTCAAATCTTGATACGCAGTTGGAATACCGAACTGGCTTATTGAAATGACGCGTGTTACATGTATGCGTGCATGCACAATGCCGCAGGTCAGAGGTTATTTGTTCGTTCGTTGCTGAATACATGTGGTGCTGTGCACGCACTCGCACTCCGATCCGCGGTTACACGGGTCAAACTCAACCCGGAGACGTTCACACTACGACTTTCAACACGGGTCCAACTTCTCTACACGGGTCGAGAGCTCTCAACCCACCTCCCGAGCAAGGTTAAGTTTCAACCCTAGTCTTGGTTCAAGACGTTGTTACGTATATACGCGATAACCGGCCGCCGCGAGAGGGCGTTATCACGACAAACTATTAATAGCCTCGAACTGCCAGTAACAACGTCTTGGGAATCTTGTGGAAGCCTTGTTGTGCGCACGCACCTGCTTAGCCTAATGGTTGCAGCGCGCATTATGAATACATAAATAAATGCATTATGCATAGATCTAACCCCCTGACTACTACCACCCGAGTGTTATACGTATGAAGATAAAGGTACAGCGGGTCCGTGCTATTTAGATTGTTTGGTAGGGCCGAGGGGAATGAACTAAAAAGTTCCGGAATGATGGAAATATAATACACAGAAAATCTTAACGGGGCTGAATATGATATATTATAATGGTGCTGAGGATCAGATCTTGTTAGGTGATTTGATTTAGATATAAAATACAAAAGGCCGTGATGATGATAATAATAAAACAAATAATCCACGAGGCCCTAGTCTTTACGGCCGGGGAAAACGGAGATTGTCTGGTTATTCGATTGTCACAGTTCACAAAGATACTGAGACGCACTCTAGATCTCCTGCGGGTTTTCTCCACTGGTGAAACTCGACAAAAATTCATACGGAAACGTTTCCCGGGTTTTGTCTCATAAAAGAAGTTGACCACACGCGCGCTCTGTGGAGCGATGTGTACACAAGGTCGCGGGCCACTGACCTGCAGTGCAGGGTAGTTCCATTGTGGGAATGGGTAAATAAAGAATGGCACAATGAGGGGACAGGCATAGTGTAAGCATACAACGGTAACAAATTGTTGTGTAGTTCCATGTATTTTAATGCTTTACTCTTCTGATCAAAACACCAATGTAACCACTGAAAAACACAAATTAAATGGTAAATAATGTATACTTGAAACTAAAAGTTATTATTCAATTGTTAATAATAATAAAGTAGAACTGTCAGCTGTTTGGGCGAAAATACTGCTTAACAACAGAATCGGCTTAATTTGGACAATTGATAAGCACTGATTAAAACAACAGGTAAAATGAGTTGCAGTCAAACAAAAACGTACGTGGATGTAGTTGAAATTTGGCGCGCGCGGCCTGTACAGTTCCCAACCCCCTACGAGTTTTAATGGTACGATCCAATAAATAGGACTGAAAATCAGCTTTAATTGTAAAATATCACTTTAAATTAATCCAAAAACTTAAAATAATAGCTTGACAAATAGTCTTACATATTAATAATTATTAAAAACTATATTAGGTATTGTAGAATTGTAACATTTGACGAAGAAAGACACCGAGTAATAATTTATGACGTCACAAATGAAGCTTTGCGCGCTTGTGCATCCGGGACCTTTAGACGAAAGGTCATTTCAGACGCTAGCTGTTAATGGACAGTCTTTTTAAAAGGCTTTCTTCCGACGAAATTATTTAACCAATCAAAATAGGTTTTATATCACAAGAAAGCTAACAATCAGCATATTCATAAACCGCTAGGCCCGAAGCAGCCTGGTCACGGTGAAACGAGTGAGGGCTTGCGAAAGCGGGTCATGTACGAAGAAACTCGCTGTTTTGCCAACTCTCCCACGTAAAAACGAGGACATCTTGCAGACTTACTATGTTTTTTCCGACGAAACTGAGGAACTGACTGGTATTATTTCTAGGTTTTGGATTTGATGAATAGTTGTTCTAGTGACTCCCGGGCGGCCCAATACCAGCAATGAAAACACTTTTTTATAAAATCACTTTTTCATGAAAAAATGCTAATTTTCCCTATGTACGCAGGCCGCACGGAGCGGATGAGACAACGTTTCCATATGAGGCTCATGTTTGCTTTGAGGCTGGACACGAATCCCCGCCGATAAACCCCAGCGATTCCCCTACCTCCGAGTCGACTTCAATTCAACGGACGACTTGTCTCAACGGAAGACTTGTCTCCACGGACGACTTAGTGTCTTCCCATTTGACGCAAAGACGGTCGAGTTGTCTCAACGGTCAAGTTGTCTCGAGTCAAGTCGGCCAACGGTCAAGTTGTCTCGAGTCAAGTCGGCCAACGGTCGAGTTGTCCGAGCCCCGACGGTTTAATATAATGGAGAGGTATTTCTTGCATGTTAACAAGTAATTTCCCGCAGATCACACACCATCACCCAGGTTGCCTGCCCGGTCCCGCCCGTCACCTTCCCCGTCGTATCTCCCTCGCTTCGATCGTCACAGTTGCAAGACGTCGCATGCGAACACGAGCGGTGAACACTCAGCCGCTAGCGCATAGCCACCGGCCGGCCGGCTGCCTGCAATTAATGCAAAGCAGAGCTAGCAGCTTCGATCGCGAACTTACCAGCGCCCCTTCGGCCAGCAGTATGTAGATAGCTACCAGACTATTGTGCAACTTCATGGCAGCTCCTTTTCGTATGTGCGCGTGCGTGAAGAGAAAATGTTCCTCATTTTCATACAGAATTGACGCATGCGCACTAGTTTCCCCCATTTTTCGGGGGGAGATTTTACAAGATTCCCAAGACGTTGTTACTGGTGGTTCGAGGCTATTAATAGTTTGTCGTGATAACGCCCTCTCGCGGCGGCCGGTTATTGCGTATAACGTAACAACGTCTTGAACTAAGACTATTTCAACCCGGGTTGAGCGCTCTACACGGGTCAGTGCCGTGTTGAGATGTTGCAGTGTGAAAAGGTCAGTCTAGTTAACACGGGTCGGACCCGGGTCCAACACCAAGATTTTTCGTAGTGTGAAAAGGCCGTGCTTTTAAAAGACAATTAAACGAACACGAAATCCACGTAAATCTAAGAGTCAGGACAGCATGAGATGTTTTCTTACCTCACGATTAGGCTCGTTTGTGACCTTAATCTTGTCTAAAGCTATTTCTCGAATGGACGTTCCGCTGTCGTAGAGGCCAATCCGCAGATGCGGTGTTTCCAAGAACTCCATTACAAACGGAAACGGCGTCAATCTACAAACTAATGAAAATAATGAAACGCACCTTAGTTCATTTGACAAGAAATACATCAGCAGGTGAGTGGACCTTGCCCAAAGTGGAGAAACGAAGTTTAGAATACGGAAAGACGAAAGGGCAGCCTATAAGTTACGGTCCGGGATGCAGAAAGAAATAACCCTCAAATGATTACCGGTACTATATTACGAGATGGCCCCATCATTCCTTACACCCGTGTTACCCTAGGAATTGCGCAAATAATTACTCCTAGAATTCTAGTCCGTAAAAGAACATTATAACACCTTCAGAGCACCGATGCCAAAATTTTGGGCGAATCTTCGGTGTCTTTAACAACAGTTGTGTGTGAGAAGGTGGCCCTTGTGGTATGTTTGGGGGACACGACACACGGTTCTGAAAACGTGAAGAAAATGTTGTATACAGTCGACAAAATACAACCGTTTCACACTGCGTTGTTTGTTGTATCTTGGGAATTCTTTTGAGGGGAATACCACCCCAAAATTTATTACCTAACCCCCATACATGTAGTTGAAGATGATAACTCAATCTTCATTTCGATGTAGAGTTTTCCTTGGATGCTATCGTCCCTGTTCGCGGTGGTGAGGTGTTTCCGGCGGGTGAAAATATTTTGTAAAATGCCTGTTGTCGAGCCTAAAGAGGTGAAGTTTTCAATAAATGCAAGATCGCCCTGACCAAAATCAATGCCATACTTTACCATATGAAGCACGATATGGGGCAGGGGCAGAGGGAACCCACCCCCCACCCCCCACCCCCACCCCCACCCCCACCCCCCTCTTTTGTGTCGGTCATTGTGTTCCCGGAATCTCAGGAATTCTTTTTAGAAATGTGTTGGGTAACAATAGTCTGGAGTGTGTACAGGGTATAGGGACAAAAGGGGGAACCCCTATGCCCCATATCGTTCTAGGTATCTACTTTACAGTATTTTGACGACCAGATTTGAAGAGACTAGGGCTAGTTATTTTTGGAATGTTACCACACTATTGGACTGGCCTATGATTGTTTCATGCAGAATCATCAGATCTGTATTGAATTATACCTTCTCTTTATAGCAAAACCCCGGGTTTTCAGAAAGCGTGAACACCCTGAGCTGTTGGTTTTTCAGCATGATGGACAGGTATTTCCATCTGTGACTAATGATGCTAGTCGTAATCGCACAATGCTGCGGGGATTGAAACGCAATGTCAAATAACCACTCTGTTGACCAGGCTTATGGACCTTATTTTTACCACTGTGTCAAAGTACATGTACATGTACCATACCATGCGTTTGTTTGATTCCTGTGTGGTGAAATTGGCTCGCGTATATCACGTATAGCTAGGATGATCCTAGCGTCATGGTTATGCATAACGCTATGTAACTCGCAATAGCAAAAATGGCAATTTTTTTTAGATACGAAAAATGTTATAATATATTCAGTATTGAAGTATAACTGATACAGTATGATGTATAGACCTATAATGCACCAAATGATGAAAAGGTGAATAGTAAAATAATGTCAACTCACGTTTTTCCAGCTAATTTTTGGAGGTCTGGTTTCGTCAACTCATGAAGCACACTCAAAATGACTGTCAAGTGTAAACACATGTCACTGATCAATGCAGGTACTTTGCATTAAGTAGCACGCATTGTTACCAGCGCCAAGCAATGGTTGGGTACGCTTCCACCACGTTCAATATGTACTATATCAGACGACTGTTTGGTGTTGATATTATTAGTTGAGATAAGCATCAACAATGAAAGTTACAGGAAGCCTCTTTATAGACTAATAGCTTAAATATTAATAATGTACTTTAGGGCATTTTGTTCTGCTAGATTACGTGCATGTGCTATACAAGTGCAATAGTTCCTTGAGAGCCATGTGGCTTACCTTTAGTACAGCACAGCGTGGGAAGCATTCATGCATGACCAATTAGTATGAGTCACCCTTGGAGGTTTGGACATGCTGAGTATCGATGTATGTGATGGAATCGATTATGTTGATTCAAAAGTGCGGCAGAATTGATAATTGTATCGATACCAGAATCGATTGTAGTATTTTATTCAGACCCAAGTGTACCAGTAGGAATTATTACATTTTCTTAGTTCTGAGATATATACCCTATTTGCACCGTTGCGACGTAGAGGGTAGAAGAGACACTATCACAGTTTAGTCTGGTCGTCATCCGGTCCACACGTGTTTGATTTCGCTTCGCGCTGGTTTGCCATGCTGTTGGGCCGCACCCTACGCCACGGCCCGTTAGCCAAGCCGAAGTGCCGTTTCCGGATTCAAGAGTTGCATTTTGAAGAAGCTCAATCTTTGATTAACATCAGCCATGGTGGTGTTATTGTCAAATGTGGATACACAGTCGGTTTTGATGTTTGCCCCCCTTTTCATTTCTATGAAGGAATGAAGTAGGAAAAAAAGGTTTTGTTCCCGAGCTGTCCGCAAGGGGATTCTCGTAATCGTAAGACGGGAATGCCGTGGAGAAATTTGCGGAACGATTGGCACCCGAGTTCATTGATAATCATAAAACTTATTCACATTGCCTCAGATTGAATGGTTTTCTGACAACAAATTCGGGAAAACCTTGTTGGGTCGATCACCCCATCCATTTCGGCACGTCGTTGCGAGTTTTCGTATAATGTTGCGCCTAATGGCTATTGTGCTGAATACAATGGGCGCATCGGCGCTCTTCGCTGATGCATGACGATGAAATGTGGGAGTGAGGGCCTCCCAAGAAGCGGTTAGGCTTGCCTTAATCGAAATTGTAAGCGTGAAACGTGGGTTGTAATGCGTAAAATCGTTATTTACCGTTCTATATCCACGCGTGATTGAATACTCCGGTGCAATGGTTGCGTGTGTTCGTGCGGTGGCCGAGTGTTGATTGTGCCGAATGACAATTATTTTGGTGCATTGCAAGGTTTATGCCCATGGCGTGGCAGCTTTATTCAAGTTGTGGCTCCACCCAAGCTATGCCCGACCGATCAATTCCAGTACGACTCGTCTCACATTCTAGGTTAGTCATGGCAGTTTTATTCATCTTTGGTTTGGGGATTTAAAGCTTTGTTATGCTTAAGGCATATCCCCAAAATAAGCAGAGCAGCAATACCAATCCACCGTCATGGTTTTGTGTAGGTCACTAAATTCTAGGGCATGTGGCACGAAGATAAATCGGCAAAACATCCTTAATATTCAGAGAAATGACCTAATTAGTCCAAAGATGTTTGTGGAGGGCCATTTTTGTAGTTCGGGAAATGGCACAGGAGCGGAGCGTAGGAATTTTATGGCGGTATAGCTTCTCGGTGTTTAATTTCACATTTTAACGCAACAGCACCAGTTATAATCGGGCGAATGCAATCATTAGGTCGCCTGTCGAGTAATAATCCCGCGCCCGGGTCCAGTGCGTTTGACACAATCCCGACGCGAGCTGGTTAATAGCCTTTTCTACAGGGCGACGCCGAGTTTGCCATTGGCAAACACAGAATAAATGTTTACAATGGTAGACCCCGAGAGTGTATTTGAGAGTACAAAGAATTTAAGGCCTGCATTCATTGGCCTATCATGGAATTATGTCACCAATGTTGGGTATTTTGCATAATAAAGAGGCTAATCTCGGACTAGTTGGTATGAAACCAAGCGGTTCGATGCCCAATCATTTATTTTCATTCATCGCAAATCTCGAAGAGAGTGCGCCAAAAACACATTGAAGCTGGTTTCATTTCTCGTCTCGTATACATCAACTAAGATCTGGAAAAGTGCAGTTTACAAACTAATATTTAATTATGTGACTGATTGCATTCGTGCTTTTAACATTCTAGTGCATGTATATATGGTTCTTTTACGGAATGGGCCAACTACCCTTTTCGGGGCAAAAGGGCATATTCTATCCCGCCATAGAGATTTCACAGCGTCACGAGTGCTATGCACTTGGAATGTCCTTTGTCCGGCTATTCATCAGTTTGCATCAAAGGTTAAATTTCATGACGGTTGATAGAAAAGGGATTTGTGAGTTCGCAGCCGGAGTGTTGACGCTATCGTGAGGATACTTGGCACGCATATTTTGACAAACGGTGACTTGCAGTGCATGCCTCGCACTCATGTAGTCGCGGTATGTGTTCGTAGACGATGCTATACTAGGCGTAGCAAGCATTTAAAATTGCCAACAATTACGAGACGCAGACCAAGCCTCCCAAGTTAACATACCATTGTAAGTGTGATACTTTAGAGAGAGGAATGGCCTCTGGAAATGGTAAATTTATGTAGCAGGTGGAGGACAAGCCTCCCAGGTTGAATATACCATTGTATTAAAGGATGATACTTTTAGACAGAGGAATGGCCTCTGTACCAAGGGGGAGGACGACCAGCCTCCCAAGTTGAACATACCATTATGAGTGTGATACTTTTGGACAGAAAAGACCCTTGAAAATGAAATATTTATGTGCCATGGTATGGAGGATGTGCCTCAAAATTCGAACACGCTATTCTGAGTGTGATACCTTGAGACAGAGGAAAGCCCTCTGAAAATGACATTTTTATGTACCTTGCTGGAGGACGTTCCTCCTAAGTTTAACACACACTTGTGGGTGTGATACTTGGAGACAGAGTAGAGCTCTCTGAAAATGAATATATTTATGTACCATGAGGGAGGACGGGCCTCCAAATTCGAACACACCATTCTGAGTGTGATAATTCAGACAGAGAAAACCCTCTAAAAATGACTTTTCTGTGCCTTGGTGGAGGACGGGCCACCCAAGTTGGACATATAATCTTGTGATTTTGATACTTTGGGACGGAGACAAGCCCTCTGGAAATAAACTTTGCATGAAACATGGTGGAGGATGAACCTCCTGGGTTGAACATATCATTAGGCCTATGCGTGTGATGCTTTCAGACAGAGGAATGGCCTCTGGAATTGAAACATTTGTCTACCATGGTGGAGGACGAGCCTCCTGGGTCGAACATACTTTTGGAAAGAAACAAAACCAAAAAACACTCTCAAAATGGAATATTTATGTGCCATGGTGCAGGACGGGCCTCTAAATTTCAGCACACCATTGTGATTTTGAGACAGAGAAAGCCCTCTGAAAATGACATTTTATGCACCATAATATGGTGGAGGACGGGCCACCCAATTTGGACACACTATTGTGATTTTGGTACTTTCAGACAGAGAAAAGCCCTCTGAAATGACATTTTATGCACCATGGTGGAGGACGGGCCACCCAATTTGGACACGCTATTGTGATTTTGGTACTTTCAGACAGAGAACAGCCCTCTGAAAATGACATTTTTATGTACCTTGGTGGAGGATGGGCCACCCAATTTGACACGCTATTGTGATTTTGGTACTTTCAGGCAGAAAAGAGCCCTCTGAAAATGACATTTTTATGTACCTTGGTGGAGGATGAGCCACCCAATTTGGACACGCGATTGTGATTTTGGTACTTTCAGGCAGGAAAAAGCCCTCTGAAAATGACATTTTTATGTACCTTGGTGGAGGATGAGCCACCCAATTTGGACACGCGATTGTGATTTTTGTACTTTCAGGCAGGAAAAAGCCCTCTGAAAATGACATTTTCATGTGCCATGGTGGAGGACGGGCCTCCAAATTTGAACACCATTCTGAGTGTGATACTTGCAAGAGAAAGCCCTCTGAAAATGACATTTTATGTACCTTGGTGGAGGACGGGCCTCCTCAGTTAAACGCTCCTTGTGAGTGTGGTACTTTGAGATAGAGTAAAGCCTTCTGAAAGTGAACAGTTTATGTGCCATGGTGGGGGACGGGCCTCCAAATTTGAACACACCATTCTGAGTGTGATATTTGGGGACAGAGAAAAGCCCTCTGAAATGCCATTCTTATGTACATTAGTGGAGGACAGGCCTCCTAAGTAGAATACACCCTGGTGAGTGTGATACTTTGAAGCAGAGTAAAGCCCTCTGAAAATGTATTCTTATGTACCATGGTTGAAAAAGGGCCTGCGAATTTGAACACGCCATTCTGAGTGTGATTCTTTGAAAGAGGAAAGCCCTCTGAATATGACATGAATGTACCTTGGTGGAGGACGGACCTCCTTAGTTAAGCACACCCTTGTGAGTGTGGTACTTTGAGACTGAGTAAAGCCTTCTAAAAATATAATTTTATGTGCCATGGTGGGGAACGGGCCTCCAAAATTTTAACACACCATTCTGAGTGTGATACTTTGAGGCAGAGTAAAGCCCTCTGAAAATGTTTTCTTATGTACCATGGTTGAGAAAGGGCCTCCGAATTTGAACACGCCATTCTGAGTGTGATTCTTTGACATAGAAAAGCCCTCTGAAGATGACATTTTATGTACCTTGGTGGAGGACGGGCCTCCTTAGTTAAGCACACCCTTGTGAGTGTGGTACATGTACTTTGAGACTGAGTAAAGCCTTCTGAAAATGGAATCTTATGTGCCATGGTGGGGGACGGGCCCCCAAATTTGAAAACACCATTCTGAGTGAAATACTTTGAAAAATTCTGAGTGTGATACTTAGAGGAAAGCCCTCTAAAAGTGACACGTTTATGTACCTTGGTGGAGGATGGGCCACCCAAGCTGGACACACCCCTGTGGATGTGATACTTTGAGATGGAGAAAGCCCTCTGAAAATGAAATATGTATGTATTGTGGCGGAGGTTGGGCCTCCTAAGTTAAACACACCATTGTGAGTGTGACACTTTGAGACATAGATAAGGCCTCTGATAATGAAATAATTAGGTACCATAATGGTTAGGAAAAAGGGGCTCTAAATTTGAAAGCCATTGCGAGTGTGATATTATGAGACAGAGAAAATGGCCTCTGAAAATGAAATTGTAGTTAGTGGAAGTTTGGCCTACAAACTTGCACACACCATTCCGAGTGTGATACTTTAAGGCAGAGGAAAGCCCTCTGAAAATGCAATTTTCATGTATGGTGGAGGACGGCCCTCCCCAGTTTAACATACCATTGGGTGTTTATGTTTTAACAGGTGACAGGCCTCTGAGAATGACATTTTATGCAGCATGGTGGAGGACGGGCCTCCCTAGTTGGACATGCCATTGTATGTTCATGTTTTAACAGTTGATAGGCCTCCGCGAAAGACATTTTATGCAGCATCGTGGATGACGGGCCTCCCTAACATGCCATTGTGTGTTTATTATTTTTAACAGGTGACAGCCATCTGAGAATGACATTTTATGCAGCATGGTGGAGGACGGGCCTTCCATCAAGAGTGTTATTTCTTTGATAGAGGTCGAGTCTCTGAAATAAATAAAAGGAAGAAAAAAATTGTACCAGAGTGGAACATTATCATATGGAAGAAGTGCCTCCCAGTTTAACATATTGATACTTTTAGATAAAGGACGGTCCTCTGAGAATGGGAATTTTATGCGCCAAGGGGAAGCACCAATGAAGGACGGTCCTCTCCAGTTTTTCACCATGAGTGTGAAATTTGATGTACCATGGCTTATCATTAGTGATACGGAGTATGAGCTATGGTGTTCCATATGTGCCATCTCTTTTACAATTTCTTTTTGCGTCGCATTTTTGTTTTTGGCGTCGCATTTTTGTTTCTGGCGTCGCATTTTTGTTTCTGGCGTCGCATTTTTGTTTTTGGCGTCGCTTTTTTGTTTTTGGCGTCGTATTTTAAATTTTTTTTGGGGGGGCGTCACATTTATTCTTTTGTCGTCGTATTTGTTGGTTTTTTTTTGGTGCGTCGCATTTTTTTTTTTGGCGCCGCTTTTTGGTTTTTGGTGTCGCATTTTTTCTCGGCGTCGTATTTTTTTCTCGTTCACGTGCCTGTCACGTGACGGTCACATCACATGATGTTGATGAGATAATTTTTTGTCGGCTCTGGCGGGCAGCGAGTGATTTAGCCTACGTGCAGTAGTAAGCCTGAAAGGTATGTTTGTTTGTGATCCGAATGAAGATTATAGAAATTAATAGATTCACAGCCTGTTGTGGAACAGTGCAGTGGTATTCTGTATTAAAAATATAGTTGTAGATGTGCAGTAGACCAGGGTAGACACCTTGTTTGTAGAGAAATGCACGTAGTAGATGCCTCTACGATCGGCTGAGTAATGCCGGTTTCACACTATTATACTTAGGCATATATGTACCGATTTCACACTATACTTTTACCCGGGTAATCTCGGGGTTAACAACAAATTTAACCCCAAGATTACCCAGGTAATTTGGAGTGTTCACACTACACTTCTCGGGGTTACAAATTCTCCGGGTTAACTGCCTCAAAACCCCACTTAACCCGGGTAATTTATAACCCTAATCGCGAGGTGGGTTAACTCACCAATCTCTGGTTATTATGCGCCTATCAATTGCTCCCCCACCCCTCCCCCTGAGGGCTGCCCCAGGTCTTATGTGGGGGTTTGGTCACGTTTTTTAAGCCTCAGGGTGGGGATTTTGGTCACTCATTTTGACATTGTTTCCCCATGATCAGAAGTTAAAACCATGAGGTGGGGGTGCCCCACCCATGTATGTCGGTGATTGTCACTAAAATGTTGCCCCAGGGGTGGGGATTTTGTCACTTCAAAAGTGACAATCCCCACATCTTGGGTGGGGCAGCCCGGGGGAGGGGTGGGGAAGCAATTGGCGCATTACTGCGAAATTGAGATGATTTTGCGGGTTACCTTAAGTAGTGTGAATGCTCACTGGGTTTTCTTCTATAGTACCCGGGTATTGATTGGTAGGGCCGTCAACACGTTTATATTTAACTGTCGTTTTTCATAAATACTTTTCTATTGTTAGGTTACTCGTGGTTTTGCATACATGTCTTATTTGGGGCCAAATTTGAGGCTACATTGCCTGATATCGATTTTTAGCCAAGACTTTTCATTTTTACGGAAAAGTAGCCACATTTTGAACTTATATCTTTAAAAAGGCAAACATGAAAATCAACATGAACGTATTACATGCAGCTTGACGTATACGTGTTAGAATAACATGGGATGAAATTTAGTTTATAGGGGCCGCAACCATGGATCTCTGGTCAGACTTGAATTTTTTTTAGAGATGTGTAGGGAAGATACACACGGATATGTACTGTGTAAGTAAACTTCAGGAAATAATAAGTTGATATCAAATTGTTGGAAAATTTCAAGAATAGAAAAGCACTCGGTAGAGCGCAGAGTTTCTTGAAATTTTCCAACAATTTCAAGAAACTCTGCGCTCTACCGAGTGCTTTTTTTCTAGTTTAGTTATGTGTTTGTTTGTTTGTGTTTGTTTGTTTGTTTGTTTGTTTGTTTGTTTGTTTGTTTTTGATACAGGTTGTTGATGCGGGAAGTGTTGACCTGGGGAGATTTCCAGGGTGTCACATCGGGGAGAGCAGGCATACAAGACCGCGGGACAGTTTGTTACTTGGAGTTTTGTCAATGGAGGCCCAGGCTTTAGTGCCATGTGCCATTTTGTTTTTGCCGCCATGACGGGCAAAAACGTCGACCCAGCTGACATAGAACACATAGCTGAAGCCGGAACTCGAGCAAACTTGATCAAGGTTAGTTCATCAGGGAAAATCTGATCAATCGGCCTAAACATCAATAATGTTTAAAATATTGAAGGATAAAACAAACCCAAAAATTGAATAACACAGTTACAGAACGGAAAACGGTTCTATTTCCTGCTAAATCACGTTATATCATCTTGAAAGGAAAAAGCACGACAGAGAAAGAGGGGAACATAAACTATCGCGTTATTATCCAAGTCATTAATTTCTTGAAAACTGAGGGACAGAAGAAAGTATTTGGCTTATCGTAGGGGGGGGGGGGGGGGGGGAGGGGGGGGGGTTATAAGGTGGCTGGAATTGACATAACCCCGAACTCCATGCCGTAAATATGCCTATCATTCCTAAACAAGAAATAATTGAACGACATGATATCCAAAGATCAATCCTCGGTACGCTACTGTCTAAATCCTGCACATTTTAAAAAATATTTACACGTTTCTTCCCATAGTTGAAGAACTGCAAAGATGAGCAAGAATTTCAAGAAATAGTTCTGGATACGAGTGACTGGCTCATCGAACAAGGAGTGCACAAAGTTGTTTGCCTGCAGTTGAATCAGCGCGACGAGCTCCTCAACGATCTTATGATGCACGAAGTGTACTACAGGTATGATATACAGGGTGTCCCCCCCCCCCCCCCCAAAAAAAAAACCAAAAACCCGCAGCACTTTGTGTTGAGGACCGTATATACTCCTTTCAGAATGTCTATCGCCCTAACTTTTAGATCTATATTTTAATCGTGTCTTGGCTATCTCACAGTCAAATAATATTATGAGCAAAATTGGCAAGCAATTTGTTGCAAAATCACTAACTGAATTGCCCAACTTGAAAAACCCAATTTGCAACTTTCTGTTATAAGTTTTGCCTCATTAGGGTGACTCGTATCATAACAGCAGAATAAAAAGGCAATAGATAACAATATTCGTCTCTTGTTCAGTGTAATGCAACAAAAGAAATTAAATTTCATAAAAGGAAATTTAATAAACAAAACGAACAAGCTATTCTGGAGACTGGTTATTAGAAAATGTATACCAAACATCGAGAAACAGGAATATCGAATATTAAATATAGGCCTAATATACAACTTTTACAAATATCAAAAAATAAAATGACCAAATTATCAAGAAATACTTTACTGCACTTAGGGCCTATAGGGAATGACAGTCTAAAGCATCCTGTAAAATCATGACTCCTGGTGTGCTGACATTTTCAAGTAAAGTGGTATTTTTGCATCAATTCCCAACGCTAGTCGGCCGATCAGCGTTGGAAAAAAACTGGCTTTTTCAAATACTGCTCCTAATTTTTCATATTTAGTTATTCCGCATTTTCTTTGCAATTGATTACACACCTGTAAAGGGATACAAGCCAGCTAGACTGATTCTCTGACCTCACAATTCCCTAACATCTATAAATGTTTCTGTTTCATCTTAAGTGGGGTCAGGGAACCAGAGTACAAGAACATGATTGGTTTTCTTGATTTGTTCCAGCACTACGAAACCAATTCGTAAAACAAGTCAGTGTAATAATATTTGCTATAGGCCTAACATACTAACCCCCCAAATCACCCATTTCTGAAAATTACAGCAAAAGCAAATGTTGTACTTTCCCTTTAACACGGTGATGGAAGAATGTTGCAAATTGGGTTTTCAAGTTGCGGAATTCAGTCAATGATTTTACAATCATTTTCTTGCCGATTTAGCGCAAATTTGACCATGAGATAGCGAAAACACGGCATAAGTATTTCTAAAGCTTGTGATGATAGACAACTTCTTAACAGGAATATGGTCCTCGACACAAAGTGTTGCGTTTTGTAGGGGATACAAAACATGTTCAGACACAACCGAAGCATGTTAACTTTCGAGAAACATGCATGAATAGTGTTTCTGATTTTTACTTGATTCTTGATCCATATTACCCATTTCCAGGGTACTTCCAGGGTACAACCAGCAGTCAACCAGTTCGTTGAGGGGTTAGGTCCTCTTTGGCACGAAATAAAGAGTAATCCCACAGTGACGGCGCCACTTTTGGTGTACAGAGAACATCATCTGACAGCGCGAGACATGAAGAAACTGTATACACGGTCAAGTACTCTGCAGGGGGATTTTATCGCCTTCCCGAGGAGGACACTGTCTACTCTTCTGAAATCTTCCTGCAGAGTTGTGCTGGTAAATTTGTAGCAGATGTTTGTGGTCTTAATAATTCTTAATGATTGTTAATCTACGGCAGAGTTGTATTCGAGTCCTTTCACAAGTCCTTTCGCAAGCCCAGTCAGAGGTCCTTTCATAAAGCCGGTCACAAGTAACTGGATGAACAATGACAAAGGAATGCCTTTTGTCACAGCTCATTTGAATAGCATGCGATTGGGATTAGAACTGGAGGGCTTGTGATGGACTTGCAGGGACTTGTGAAAGGACTTGCCTGGGCTCGAATACAACTCTGATCTACGGTAGGAAATACACTTTTGAGTAAAAAGCAATTGATATGAATCCTGCTTTGACTATACCCTATATTAGAGATTCTAGGACTGCTTGGAATGTAGATGCACCCATTTGTGGTAAAGTAAAAGAAACTAATAAACACATTAATAAATAGAGGAAAAACGAAATGAAATGAAGGCAACATTTACAACCGTACCCGGAATGTGAATGTGTCGCTTGGGAGATTATCTATACACTTTTGAACAACCGAAACCCTTTTCTTAACTCAATTCCCGCCCTTTCAAAATATGTTTGGTTTTACATCCAAGAAATCGATTTAAAGTGGTGTCATTGTATCAATTGAAAAGCAAGAAATCATCCCCTCGGTATATACTGCTCATCGTAATATTATTTTTTTACTAAGGATTGACATAAATGTCTGAATAACTGAATTGTAGGCATCTAAATTTACAGAATGCTGCAAAAAAAATCAAAAACCCACCCTTAACAGGCCCCACTTCAAACTGTCTACCTTCTTCTTCTGCAACATTGCCTCTAAAGGCGTCGTAGGGGTCAGGTCCGCACATGCATCATGTAGCCCTTTTTTTTCAAAAGTTTAAAATTCTGAATTGTTTAACACAAAGGTTACTAATTTAATTGCTTTCATGTCGACAAAACGTTTGAAAACGTTTCAGTTGAAGCTATTTCGCTGTCCATTGGATAAATGATGCACATCAATGACACATCTCTGTTCTTGTTCTTAAATTTGTTGTAGAGAAATCTGTGGACGTTTCTCTTGAGGAATTTTTGGACAGCCGCAGACAAGATCCCTCCCTGCGGGTTTCCAACACCCCTTGTTGTGGATTTCTATACCACGGTAACGGGAATCTGGCGTCTGCCAAGTGCTCATACGTACGTTCCCGTTCTGTGGCTCCCCCGGGGCGTAGAAGAACCAGAGGAGCTACAACAACTGATGGTTGAAGCCAAAACAAAAACTCTCAGGGTTTTGGCAAAATATAAGTCAATGTTAACACTTCACGTCAACATGAGCAACCACGTGTTA
The DNA here is from genome assembly GCA_037893225.1 of Hippasteria phrygiana. Taxonomy (NCBI): domain Eukaryota; kingdom Metazoa; phylum Echinodermata; class Asteroidea; order Valvatida; family Goniasteridae; genus Hippasteria; species Hippasteria phrygiana. The sequence continues at coordinate 586,065 of JAZGUH010000488.1, forward strand.
TTTTGTTGAGATTTTCCTTTTAGTTTTGAAGCTCAAAAACGAGTCAAAAATTGAGAAAAGTATCTAGCCTAATTTAGGTTCAGTACATTTCACAACACTTTAATCTTCCAGAAAATAGGTACGCGGGCTTCTCTCTATAATAGAGTAGACAGAGTTTTCAAAAGGGCTCGAAATAGCGTAGGCAATAATAAGGATGTTGAATCCAGAAATGGCGGATTCCAAGACAAATTTTGAGATGCATCATCTCGGCCGAATATTTCACAAAACACTTCATGAAAACTTTCCGACATCGTGACGCCGCGCCATGCAACTCACCAGGAATGGTCAAAGTACCCTGCATTAACGGGAGGATGTTTGACCTTGCAACTTCCAATGTTCAGAACAGATTACAGCTAAGATATTGTGCAAAAATGTGTATTGATATCCGACATGGGAATTAGGTAAAATAGACTTGATTTTACTCACAAACTTTGTTGTGATCTGGCAATGTCTGTAATCCATACTTTTTATTGACGTTCTTGTTGGTGAATCTGCTTAATAAGGTTGCATGTATGACTATTTCAACCAGGAATACACCATATATACTACGGTTCCTTAGTTTTAATAACTTTGCATGTTTTTCGAAATATTAGGCCTGTATTGCATTTGTTCTATGGAAAACTATCAAATGGCGTTTCTTTTAGAGGTAGTGTACATGATTGGACATTGTTGCAATTTTCAGAAATGGGCGGATTTGGGGGTTAGTATTTTATAGGAAATATCGTTCCACTGACCTGTTCAAAGTTTTGCGTTGTTATCAGATGGGGAAAAAACAAGAGAAAAACGGGGCGGATGATAGCTTTAGTCAATGCGCGCGCGGCTATCTGGGCGCGCGCGTGACGCGCCCCGGATATGCCATCATGTCAGGGGCGCGCCACTCGTACGCGCGCCTTGATTCCAGCTGGAAATCGTTGGAAAACGATATAAATTTCCACTTGTCTTGACAACGACAGAACACCTGGTGCCATCATTTCACAGGATGATTGAGACTACTATTAACTTACAGTCTTGTAAGGTATTTCGTTATAATTCAGTTTTTAACAATGGAGGATTGCCAATCGTGTACACTAACTTTAAATAGTTTGTATTAATGTATACTTGAACATCGGGATTTCAAACTAGACACATTATTAATATTAGTGATTACGTTTTCATGTACCAGTAGCACATATGGAATCGAGCCACCTCGTTTTTATTCCTGCCTTTTTAGTAGTAATATACTTTCGAATAATGGGACAACTGTACCGAGAGTGTTATTTACCGAGGAATTTGATGTGCCGGAGTCACACTGTCAGAACATGAGTGTCAACAGGTCCCCACACTACCCTGCTGATAGTAAATGTCAACCTGCTCGACTATGGAAACAAAATTCAGTCACCTCTAATGAGACACAATGTGAGACAATCACTGAAGTCGTACTTATCAACGTCTTATTTTCTCCCTGTATCAAATACAAAAGTGTGTCTTTAATCAAACAATTAACGTTTCATCAATAAGCCAGTTCGGTATTACAGCTGCGCGTGTGCGCATCAAGATTTGACAACTTTTCTTTCGGTATAAACATTTCATTGTATGCGTGCAAAAGCATAGCGGTGATACCGGCAAATTTAAAGAGATCGTCGTGTTCTGAAGTAACATTTTTCAAAAAACGTTTGGACAGCGAATTATTGTCAGGTGTCTTGTGTGTCCAAACTTTTGTTCAAACAAAAGTTTCCATCGTCTTTTCGATTTCACGAAAAATTGCACAGAATGCATATTCGGTTACCACGTACCCCATAGCCTTGTGTACATCTATCTGCCACGTTTATACCGAGAGAAAAGAATCGTCGAATCTTGTTGTGCACATGCGCAGTTGGAATACGGAACTGGCTTATTGTTTACAGCTGGTTACACGTTTTCCATGTAACACACAGAGCTCTGTTCTCTAGAGAGAACCTGACGGTGTTTATTTTTCTGGAAAAAAATAAAACACGTTTTGATTGTTCTGTTAATATGGTTGGTAGTGAAATCATTTTTACTGAAACGTTCTTTTGAAATAATTATTCGTGTACATTTTAAAATGTCGCTCCTTTCCGTGACATTTGTTATGGGCCGTTGGTCAAGAACCTTTCTTTTTTCGAAACAGTTTTATTCATTATCTAGTTTGTCGCACATCCACTGAAATAAGTGAATTCCTTCTGTTGTGGAAGGCATTTCTTTCTCGTGAGCCGTCATTAGATCATTTAGAACATCTAAACCCCTCAAAAAAAGTTTCGCAATTTTTTTCAATCAAATATATTTCGGATTATTTGTGACCTGTTCATATCATGTCGCATATCAATGGAAAGCTGATGGGATCACCTTTACAACGATACCACATTTGTAGCAATCAGTTGTTTGAGGGCTCGGCAACTCTATCGTGAATGCAGGGGGGTCACAAACTGAATGTGCCAAATTCGCCATTATCTGTGTTCAACAAAACAACCAACGCTGTCAGTAACAAATAAACTCTGTGACAAGGAATAAATAACACATATTGCACTTTTTTTAATTTGTCAATTGGATGTCCCAGAAACAAGTCGCAGCCTCATTTGGAGTAAGTCCCAGTGTCATCTGCAGACTGAAGGCGAAGTTTCGTGACACCGGCTATGTCAAGGACAGACCGCGAAGTGGGCGTCCCAAGAAGACAACACCACAAGAAGACCGGTTCATCACCATTACAGCTCTTAGAAATAGTCTTTATTTCATCAAAATCAGCCAAGCAAATCAGAAGTTATGTAATTTTGTGTGCAGCAAGGTCAGCCCCCAACTAGGAGTGACTGACTGACTTTTTTACAATTTTCATTCCAAGAAGCTGTCCGTCTGTGGTTATAGCAGGCCTCTCGACCAATCAGAACGCTGGATTTTGACCACGTGACACGTGGCATAAAATTAGCATAACATTAGCATAAAATTGTGAAGGTGGCCCGTACCATTTATAGTAGGGGTGTAGGTATTAATAAAAATAAATGTGTGTATTTAATTACTATACTTATACTATACTTATTACTATACTTATAATATACCTAGGATAATAACATATTAATACAAATAGAAAAATAGAGTTGTAAATGGAGGATTAAGTACCTTTCTCATTGTTTGTGATGTGACTAGAACCCGTGGTGACCTCCGTTGCGAATGGTTTAACCCAAACACCTAGATACCTGGACACGGATCACGGTGTGCAGCCCACGGACGGGCTTTACGCGTCACGACATGTCCGACCCACTGATCTCTATATAAACTGGATAGCGCATCGGCTGTACAAATTGAAGCCGCCATCCACCATATTACCACTCCCAAAACAACAGGTTTGACAACCTTGTCCCCAGGGTCTGCTTTCAATCTCGTTCTCCTTACACAGAGATCAGTGATAAAATGGGAGTGGTAATATGGCGGCTTCTGGCTTCAGTTGCTTGAACAGCACACAATGGCCAATGAGCTATCCAGTTTATATAGAGATCAGTGGTCCGACCACAATGGTTGAACCCCAAAAAATTGGAACTGTCCGCTCTGATCCGTGTCCAGGTATAGGTGTTCGGGTTAAACCATTCGCAACGGAGGTCACCACGGGTTCTGGTCACATCACAAACAATGAGAAAGGTACTTAATCCTCCATTTACAACTCTATTTTTCTATTTGTATTAATATTTTTTTATCCTAGGTATATTATAAGTTATAGTAATGTGCGAATAATTAATATAATTAAATACACACATTTATTTTTATTAATATATACGCCCCTCTGGTATACCTACACCCCTACTATAAATGGTACGGGCCACCTCCACAATTTTATGCTAATGAGGTGTCACGTTGTCAAAAGCCCAAAATGATTACGTCATACCGACTATTCAGACGGGGTGCACTACTGTCCCCGATGCCTCTGGTCCTACGTAGCACAAATACGGCCCATTGAAAAGTATCTTGGCGTGGCTACTGTAACGCAATGCAGAATCGATTAATACGAGAATCGAGTTTTTCGCTAGGTTGCTAGACTACCTTCTAGCCGTCTTTTACGAGTACAGGCCACAAAGTTGGAGGGCACCAGCCTAGCGTGGCATTTTAGTATAAAAACAAGAGCGGGCGTGACTCGTCCTCTTTTCCTGTTTGGCAATCGTCCTGAGAAAGACGTACAAATAATAAGCGAATCACGTTAAGTCCAAGGAAGGAGCCTCGTACGAAGCGTGAGTTCTGATTCATTTATATAATCGAGACCCCAATCACAGTATACAATCACACTGGTAATTAGTTCATTCAGTGATTGCCGATTCTTGAAACCTTAACGAATCAGTAAGCCACATTCGTTGTATTAGTGTTCATTCGTTTTAAACGTACACAGGACGGTAATTTACGTCTCAGCCAATGAAATGCCTTGCTTATAACGCTCCGCCCACTGTTGGGGGGTGGGGGGGTGGGGGGATGGGGGGGTGGGGGGGTGGGGGTGGGGGGGTGGGGGGGTGGGGGTGGGGGGGGTGGGGGGGTGGGGGGGTGGGGGGGTGGGGGGGTGGGGGGGGTGGGGGGGTGGGGGGGTGGGGGGGTGGGGGGGTGGGGGGGTGGGGGGTGGGGGGTGGGGGGTGGGGGGTGGGGGGTGGGGGGGGTGGGGGGGGGGTGGGGGGTGGGGTAGGTAGGGGGAGAAGTTTTCTTCCTCCATGATTGTACAAACCCCATTTTTTTTGGGGGGGGGAGAATATTTTCTGGAGACTGCGACTTTCTTCTGTGATTTTTAAGTAGTTACCATGCGAATCGGCATGCACACCGAAGCATGTTGTGCTGGACACTAACCCCAACCCTAGTAGTCAGTTTGTTTGAGGATTTATAAGATATCTATTCTCTTATTTATTTGGGTTCGGTGTTTATCACGAAATGGATGCAATTATCACGAAATAAATGCAACACGATACCATAATACAGACACTAGCTCTCATATACGTAATTTTCGAACCCTGTTTTGCCAGGACCCATTGTAATCTAGGCCTACAAATGATACTGAAACTGATACATACCCCTGTAGAAATCAATAACAACGGTCTGCTTGTCAAAAGACCGCACGATGTTGCTCGAATCCATCATTTTGTGTCGAAAAAAGTTTGCAGTGCGACGACAAAATGGCTGCTGCTAGAAAACTCGATGAAGTGTATTTATCTGACAGTCAGGTAAGCCATATAGAAGACTGTTACAGTTATCCAGTCGACTAGAAATTAATGCATGAATCAATGTTTCAGTACACTTACTAGTCAGATATTTTCTAATGCGCCTGATGTTATGTAAATAGTAAAATGCACTACCACAAACCTTAGTAACATGAGTAGTCATAGACATATGTTCATCAAACCATGAACCTAAATTACAAGTGATGGGCACAGGTGTTGCCATACAATCACCAATATGAATGCAATCAAAGTTAACTTTAGACAACTGTTGACGGGTCCCAATTATCATAAATTCAGTTTTACTGTCATTCAGCATTAAACAATTGGATGACATCCAGTCACGTAAATCATGAATACAGCGTTCCATAGCTACTAAAGACGACCTATGATTTCCAGGACTGAAAGAGATATACAGCTGAGTATTATCTGCATAACAATGAACCTGTGGAAGGTGGGTCTTAACAATGTCAAACAATGGGCTAGTATACAAAATAAATAACAAAGGCCATAGACAGGAGCCCTGTGGAACACCATAATCCAGATTAAATTGCTGTGAGAGTTCGCCATTTACAGAAACTCTTCGGGATCTACCAGACAAGTATGAACTAAACCATTTAAGAGCAGTACCATAAATTCCAAATTTAGACTGGAGGGTATTCAATAAAATATTGGGATCTAAAGTATCAAAGGCGGCACTCAAATCGAGCAAAACTAACAGAGAAACATATTGTCTATCCATAGCCATTAATAAATCATTTCTAATCTTGAGTAAAGCCGTCTCTGTGCTGTGGTACTTACGGTAGGCAGACTGAACAATGGGATATAGGTTATGCAATTCTAAATGGGCTTTCAATTCATCTGCAACTGCTTGCTCCACTAATTTAGAGATTATTGCAAATTACTGACAGGCCGATAATTCTCACCACTAAGCCAAGGCCAGGTTTTTCAACAACGGGGACACGATGGCTGATTTACACGTTGTAGCGAAATGACCAGTGCGCAGAGAACTATTAATCATATTAGTGATAACAGGTAAGATAACCTCTAAACTATCAACTAGTAGTCCTGTTGGTATGGGATCGAGAATACAACATTTCCTGCTAGAGCCTAAAAGAAGCTTACGAACTGAAAATTCCGAAAGCTGAGTGAATTCATTTAGAGTACCAACAGCTGAGGATGTTAAATCCGAAAGATCAAATATAGGCGAGCAGATTACATTACTTAGCCTCGACCGAATATTGGCAATCTTCCGAACAAAGAAGGAACCCATATCATTGGCCACGGAAATATCATCCAAGTGACATGGCAGAATGGCAGACTTGTCAAGGTTAAGAAGAGATCTGCTTGCCTTAAAAAATTTCCTTTGATCATGACTATTCTCGTCAAAAAAATTGGTGTAAAACTCACGACGAGCACGGTTCATTAAAAAAATGACTTTATCTCTATGATTCAGCCTTTCTCCTCTCCAGTTTGGCTGACTACCGAAGAAACAAAGAAATAAACACCCCGACAAATATTCAAACAACCCGACAAATATTCAAACAACCCGACAAATATTCAAACAACCCGACAAATATTCAAACAACCCGACAAATATTCAAACAACCCTAATTTATTATTCGCTTATTATTACTTTTTATGACATGAACAATTCACATACCGAGTACATGGATCGGATGTACTGTACATGTTATGTATGTACTGTACATTCACATGTACATGTACATTACATGTAGACTTGATGTGCAGAAATATTGTTCCACACAGCGAGTTGTTGACAAGTGCCAGTGGAATAGCGACCAAGTGAAGTTGTTTCAGCTCCATCTATCAACTGTTTCAAAAAAAATGTACTTCTAAGTTATAGATTTTAATTTTTTTGTTCGCTGCTAAAGAACTGTCTGCAGCCACTACCCCTCTTTAGGAGCATGATAATTTTGTTATTAAAGTGACAGGTCAAAATACGCCTGAAGCTTTTTATCGACCTAAGTTTACATGCAAGATACAAACAAGATACATCCAAATGAATGTACACATATACATAGATCCTTTTACGGATACCCCGCCTGTGGGATTTTGTGTACAAAATTTAGCACAAACTGTCCCACAGCGACAAGACACGTTGCAGTTTTGCTGTGCACATTTTACATGGACAAGCACCCCGTGTGCCGAGTCGTCCTCTCTGGCAAGAGTTTCGGCATGTTTAGTTTGAATTCTGTGGGTTCATGACCGTAATTGTGTCTACTTTCCACCGTCTAGTAATTTTTGACAACGGTTTACTGATAAGTTTCTTCGACAATTCAAATCTGTCCTCGCACTTATCAAGAAAATTGAATGTTGCGTAGGTGTGCTGTTTACGCAAAAATTTTTTTCAATTGTCAAGTGTAATGGGTTGTACAAAAGCTATGTACCAAACCAAGCAAAACGATTTTCAATCATCAATGACGGGCATTCTTTTCAATTATCCAACCTTTCAACGATTTTGTCGTCACAAAAGATACGTGATGCTTGCTTCCCATAGCAATGGTCCTTTTTTTGCACACCACATCCATGGAAAGTGCAAGGACAGATTTGTATTGTCGAAGGAATCAGCTTTTATACTACCACACGCCCGTATCCTGCCCGGAGACTAGTAGTGGAGTATGTATGGGGGACCCCCCGTGCACCCCCCCCCCCCCCCCAGAACTAATCCACAGCAACTTTTTCTGGTGCGTTTTAAGGTCCTTAAACACATTTGGGATGTTAACAGTGAAAAAAAACCGATGCTCTGGCGATATCCAAGATGGCGGCCAATATGGCCGCCAAAAATGGTCAAAATTGGGAAAAGTCATATATCAGCCAAAAAATATGATAAAAGCATAAATAAAATTGTTAGATATATGTTTTTGACCCTTACAAATTCATTTCTGGTATTCTCGTTTTGCTATCATGTTTCAAATTCAAGATGGCGGCCAATATGGCCAGCAAAAGTGGTCAAATTTGAGAAAAATCGTATTTATCAGCCAAAAATTATGATAATGGCATGAATGAAATGATTTGATATGTTTTTACCCTTACAAAATACTTTCAAGTATTCTTCTATTTTGCTATCATGTACCAAATTCAAGATGGCGGCCAATATGGATGCCAAAAATGGTCAAATTTGAGAAAAGTCATATATTGGCCAAAAAGGTAAGTGATGAGTATAAGTAAAATGATTTGTAAACATGTTTCAAATTCAAGATTGCGGTCAGAATGACCAAAGAAATACAAAATACATGTATCAGCAATATATTAAAATAACCACGAGCACTCACTTGCTGTTGTGAAAGAGATAATAATACATATACCAATTCTTTAATATCTGGAGGTATCTCACAAAAAGGCTAAAGTAAATCTATAGACATTTTATATAGCGATTGTCAACCGCTTTAACACACACACACACTTGGTACTGTAAGACAACTTAATATACATTTTGTACCCATGTAATTTACATCTGGAGGTATCTCAAATAAGGGCAAAAGTATTTGACATTTTATATAGCGATTGTCCACTGCTTTAACACACTCTTGGCATTGTGAAAGACAAAATAATAAACCCATTCTGTAATACATCTGGAGCTATCTCAAATAAAGGCAAACTTAAACCTAAGGTAACTGGTTTGCGGTAGCACCATGTATTAAATCTCTTTGTGAGTTTGTGTTCTGAAAAGAACTGGAGGGAACTCATCAACGTTACGGACAGTATGCTCTGCCCGTCGTAAGGAGACTGAGGGATTCCAACGGTGAAGCGGGCTTATATGGTGTCTAGAAGCGATTAAGCGTGAGAAGGATGCAAACTCATGCAGGGCTTGGGGATGCTGGATGATCATTGAGGCGTGTCATCCTGAAGGAAGGGTGCGAAGGGGGAGGTTGCCAAGGGTATATGGGATCCATAGGCTGGAGAACTACATGCAAGTTATCCTAGGGTATAGGAGACCCATTGGACTGGGAGGTAAGGATGGGGCCGGCCCCAGATGTCGCTGATGGAGAAACCGATGTCTTGGGGAACCGTGTTGTGCTTGAAGATTTCAATGGCTTCTCTGATGCGGCAGGGGTACCAGCGTTCGATGCTGGTGATGAGTTCGGCCTGGCTCCAGTTGATCTGATGGTCTTCGGTGTGGGAGTGTTTGACTATGGATGATTTCTCATAGTCTCCTTTTCTGCCATGGGCTTTGTGTTCATTGAGTCTGGTGGGGAGGTCCCTGCCAGTCTCACCGATATACACTTTGCCACATTGGCAGGGGATCTTGTACACTCCTGGCCTGCGCTCTGGGTCTGACCGGTCCTTGTGCGAAGTCAGCAGATTCTGGATCTTCATGGGGGCTGTGTGGTAGACTCGAATCCCATGCTTGTGGAGGATGCGCTGGATGTGATGTGAAGTACTGCCTAAGTAGGGGAGAGTAACAGGACTATAGGGACCCTAACTAGTTGGGTTTGGGTACAGGCGACCCTTTGGCCGGGGGTGGATCTGGGGTCTTGTGTCTTGACTTGGCTGGGCTTGTATCCGTTGCGTTGCAGTGCTGTGGTGACGTGATGGAGTTCCTGGGTTTGATGTTCCTTGTTTGATTGATCAACTTACTCGGTTCGGGGTTGGCTTTGGCCTGATGAACGAGCAGGGTGGCGAGTTAATTCATACTGAATTTAACAGGACTGGACGTGTGGTCAACTGCATGAGGGATGACGTCAAGCGTCTCATGACGGTGATGAAACGCCACCATTTGTCCACCACACCCGAAGTGCAAGCCAGAGTACAAGCTCATCATCCCTCCAAACGACAGAAAATTCTGGGCAAAGAGGAATAAAATTGTACACAACCCTTAACTGACTCAGTCAAATCGCGTCAAGGCAGCTTGTGAATTATTGTCCAATCACATCAATTATAATTCTACGTGGAACGCGCAAAATCTGAGACAAACAAAAATTAGCACACAAAATCCCTATAGGGTTGTCAAAGGGGGGCTCGGGCAACTTGACCGTTGGCCGACTCGACTCGAGAGACAACTCGACAGTTGAGTCAACTCGTCCGTTAGCTACATTATATGTACAACGCATCGCACGGTCAAGTTGTCTCCATGTCAAAGTCGACTTGGTAAACGGTCGAGTTGTCTCGAGTCGAGTCAGCCAACGGTCGAGTTGTCCAACATCCGTCTAAGGGGCGTGGTTAACACGTAAACGGCAATAGGTCATTTGTTCAAATTGTCAACATGTAGGCCCATGTAAATACATGTAAAATCTTAGCTTGTGGTGCATAAAGGTACATTGTAGTTTTCGATTCTCACCTGGATTCAGAGCTCACACAGAAAAGTCCAGATGGTGCCTACAATTGAGGAGGGCATCCCTAAAATAAAATTAAAATACGCCATAATGACATGTTAAATGTTATAGGTGACAATATACAATAATTAAAATACTTTATGCCTGTTTAAAATTACTGACATGAACACTAGTCATCTGGTCATCTACATGTATTGAGACGAACATTGCACTTTTGCAGTTCACATGCACATCCAGCAATTATCATGATTATCATTTAGTTTAACCAAACATGCTAAACTACATATTATTTAGCCTCCAGTTGGCCCTACAAATACTTGAAATAGGGCTGCAAATTGTTCCCTTTTTAACTGTCTTTTTACTGTCACCATGTACAATGTAGGTCTCATCATGGTGACAGTAAAGACAAAATAAAAAAAGGAACCATATATACACTTTTTACAGCTCTGTTTGTAGGGCTAGCCTCAAGTAAGAAACTGTTAAAAAAATATGTTTAAAAAAAGATGTTTAATCCGTGTAGTCAGCTGGATGGATACAGATAGGCCCTAAATAATTTTAAAAATAGGCCCATGGCATTATTAAGTTTTAACCTACAGCATCAGACATGCCCTACAGCATCAGACATGTAATTGTAAGATGCAATGACATTGATGTCAATATGGATGGATTTTTGAAACAGGTCCCGGATTCTAATATAAAATTAACGTGGAATAAGTACAGATGCATCACGTTTTCGCAACGGTTCTGAAATTCAATCTGAAATTTAATCTGAAACATCACAAGCCATCCTTGCTGTGTTTGATTTAACTTAGTGTAAATATGTAAATTAATATCTGTGAAATACAACCGATATTGCATGTTGAGTTGTAGTACTTGTTTCCGTGAGAATTTGTGATTTTCTGTAAGGTATGTTTCAAGGGATGGGTCACCGTGAACACGCGTGTGGATGTTAGTACGTACGCACGTATATTATATGTACAATAAACGGTTTCACTCGTGTTACGAAACAAATATGCTCTAAATCTGACTGCTATTTCTAATAAACCTTACCTTGTCCGAACGGTCCCACGTCAATATTTTGTGGAAACGGTCTTCATCTTTAAGGATTGTGGATTTTTATAAAGATGAAAACTTGGTAACACTGAAAAATTTTCACAGATTTAACCGGACATTTCACAAAGCCTTCCCATATCAAACTGCATAGCGTCAACTATTTATCTTTCACTCCACTTTTAACCACGTAAAAAAATAGAAAAAGCCATCTAATTCTTATTTTAAAGAACATGTAAGTAAAAAATAATACAAAACGTCCAAGAAAAATTCAAAAACAATTCTATTTTAATTATTTATTTGAAAAATATCAAAAAACAACGGGCGAAAAATAAAATCTCCACTACACAAGCGACCCTAAACTTGCATAAGTGTTTTTGCGTAAATTAAACTGCCAATACACCAACGCTGAGGGCGCACGCTTTAATGCGCGCTGAGACAACCGTGTTAAGTGATGGTATTTCCCACAAAATGAACAGTTTCATCTCCTAAAAAACTTTGAGTAACGTCGGACTATGTTTTCTTGCTGATAACCTACATTTGGCTTGATGTATATAATTAATGCTGATGATGCGCGCGCGCGTATGTATACCACTGATCTCCATGGAGATCAGTGGTACATACATACGTGCACATGCTATACACGACAACGTATACGTGTACGTGTATGTGACCGTGAGTGTACGTTTACGTTACGTGTCGACATGTCATCATGGCGTCGGCTGTCTGCTTTCTCTCAGTGTGAAGAACTTGTAGATTATATCCGTGAAAACGGAATTGACGATGGAATTGCTTCAAACATCGAAGGTAAGCATAAATGAGCACTTCATAAGCAAATATTAAAACTATGGTTGAACGAAGCGGATTGCCATAGACTGAATAGACTGAAACTAGGCCTTACTTAGTACACACTACACTAGACAGACTAACGTTACAGTTTGCGGAAAGTAAAATCCTTAAACTAACGTTAACATGCCCAGTGTAACCACTTTTACTGGACTCCCTCTGATAAAAAAACCCACAACATTCAGGCACACTAAACTTCGTAAGTAAACAGTTTTACTTTGGGTCCTGTATGTATTCTTAAGCTGTTTAGTTGGCTACTCTAGAGTGTTTCCTTTCCACGAAAATGGGGAGAAATGACCCATTATGTACTGCATTGAAACAAAGTTCGTGTCAGCGCGCGTGCGCACTTCATGTTTACAGATTTAAGCAGACGACAGAGATTTTCTGTGCGGCGCGTGCAGACGACATTGGCAGCACCAATTAAAAAAGGCTGGCCCAAAATACGAATTTGGGACCAGGGATACATTTCCAAACAATACAAAGACACATAGGCCTATTATTCTCCATTTCCCCAGAGACGATAAAATAGTAAATTTTATAGAGCCTCAGTCATATGATGAAAAATATAATTTCAATATTTGGGAAGTTTTTATCAATGATTTTGTATTTTAATATCGTTTCCTTTTGACAAAAATCGAACTTCACATGGAAGATCCATTAATGCATATTAAATAAATTTATTTTGAATCCTCCATAGTCTTTTTGTTACGTAATTTCAAATTGCCCTGAAATTTTACAGTCCTAACAGTTGCACAACGTTTTAAAACCTGTAGTATCAACACTTAATATTAAATGATATAAACAAATACTGTACGCGATTTTTAAATCTTAATAATGATAGTGCTTAATGAGTCCCCTTTCATTTTAGTTTCTACAGGAGATGAAACTCTGGAATGTTTGTGCCATGGACTACTACAGAAACAAATACAGCAATGTCCTGATCAACCTGGGATGGTCCCGAGTTGAACCCTCAAAGGTATTAATTTGTTAAGAGCTTTGGGAGTCGGGTTGGTTTAGTGGTATTTCCTCGCCTTCCACCACTGTGACCCGGGTTCAAATCCCACAAGGACGACATGTTGGTTGGATTTTCAATCCCTGCCCTGATATTCTGGTTTTTTCTCTCACCTCTGAAACTGAAACAATTCTTTGTCGTCTTCCTACAGGTTCAGGCTTTCCAGCTACAATGCGATATGCACTATTAAGGAATTCTTTCATTACTAGAAAGCATTACAACAACAATAGACATGCACAAACTCGAATGTCCTTTCATTAAAAAAAGAAAAGATTATATTTTTTCCTCCGGTTATAAAACTTGGCATTGTTTTTTCCCCTGGCTTTCTGCATAAAGCATGAAAGAAATCACAGCGCACAACTATTTTGCAAAGTTGAAACAAGTTTCTTCAAAAACATTCCCTGTTTATCTCATTGATGGTATATCAGAATTTGTATTATTCTCAAGATAAATTGAAAAATTTATAGAATCCATAGCGCATGCATTTTTGTATGACACTGTGTTCCTATATCCTATAGTGTTTGAATAAGGTACGCATTACTTTATATCCGAAACCCCATAATTTAAATATTTAAGCAATTGTGTCTGAATTCATCTCAATTTATTTATAAATGTTTTGACAGCCAAAAGAAAACTTCGAAGCCCTTTAGCTGCTGGATCAAGAGTGTGGATGGAGTTGAGTTATTTCGGTAAGAAATTATAGACTCTTAACTCATAGCAGTAATTTCAAGGATGCCATACGCCTCATGTCAAAACACTCTCCTCAGCATGTTTTGATGTGATTTATACCTTTTTCCTAGAATCTTCAGATATCATTATTAACAAAAATTGCATCCGTTTGTTTTTTATTGCATGATCAATACCTCCCACAGTAGTTTATCTGACACTTCACTCATTAATCCATCTATTAGTGGATAGTAACTGACATGCAAGAGACCTCTCAAATGTGTAGCAAAGTCCTGATCATTGTGACTTGAATAAGTATTTGAACATAGTTCTAGATTGATGTTGGTGATACAATCTGCCACCCACGTGACCAATTTGGAATAATATCCCTCTGGAATCTCTCTTCAGCATCTCTCTTTGGTAGCCATTGCAACATTCTATTTTATTAATTTTATTCTCATGATGGAAGTTGTCAGAAACAAAAACCGTTGTTCAAACTAAATTTGAAAGAATATGACTAAAGGTTGTTTCTCCTCTACAAATTAATTACTTAAATACATGTAACAGGAGATTAAATCGCATTTGTTATCATTCAGCTAAAACAAAAATGTATACTAGTCATAAGTAAAATGCCATCCACTTAGTCATTCAGGTCTTAGAAGTATTAAATATTTAAATCCTATTTTACTGTGTTCTATTGCTTTTCAGATACAGGAGTCTTCGGTTGAAGCTGTACAGCAATGCGCATCTAAATCGACAAGTCTTTCATTTGTTCTTAAGGTCTTTCTATAAATGTCGAAGATCTTGAAAGCGAAAACAAACTGTTAATAGGTAACTTGCTGTAAATGTTGAGGATATTGAAAATGAGGACAAACTGTTAATGTGAGCTGTACAATTGACATTTTATTGTACCTGAAATATTTCATCATTTCTAAAATTGACACTTTATTGTTGTACCTGAAATATTTCATAATTTCTAAACAGGTACTCTCTTAGTCTATCATTTTAAAGATCTTGTAAGTGTTGAGGATATTGAGAGTGGAGACAAACTGTACTTGTATAGGTTTACAGTTGAAAACCAGCCGAGGTTAATTCTGTACACTTAATATTTGATGTATGTGATATGTTTAGAGTTGAGGATAATCTGGTTTATCATCAAGAATTTAGTCTTCCACACGTATGGTCAGTAAATTCTTTGAATAATTATAAGCAAAGCGTTCTAACACTGTCCAACTGTTCTTTTTAAAATCATTTACAATACATATAAATTGAAAGATTACAAGATTAAAGAAACATTTCAGAAGAATTGTAACAATGAATTCGAGCCATTTTCTTGTATTTTTGTCTCCAGAGAAACACCTGAGGTACCTGACGCATTATACAACTTGAAACAGCAGCTGCAGCTCGCCTCGCAGTCAATGTGTTGTGGTGACTGTATACACCTGATGCGCACTTTAGCTTCTGAAGTGCAAAACACCTCATGTGTTCATCGTGATTGGGCATTGTGACCATGTGCATCATTTGAGGTGTTAGTTAGAAGGCCACTAGCACTTAAACCACTAGCACATGAGCATGCACTAGCACCAATTTGTCCCAAAATCATGAACACATGAGGTGTTTTTCTCACTTCAGCAGCTCAGGTGCTTGTCAAGCTGCTCAACCCACTAGCACATGAACTGCCTTATTTTGTATAATGCCTCATGTACTAGTGGTAATAGCACTTCAAGTGCAAGTCCAGATACGGCTGAAGTGAAAACATACACGCAGTTTATGTGCAAGTAAGGTCGCAAATAAGAAACACCTCATGTGCATGAGGTGTAAAGTGCACCTCATGTGTTCATGATTTTGGGACAAAATGGTGCTAGTGGAAATATTGCATGAGGTGCTAGTGGTAAAAGTGACACTATCACTTCAAGTGCCTCAGACGTTTCTCGACAAGAGCCTCAAGTGTTCATGATTTTGGGACAAATATGTGCATGTGCACAGGTGCATGAGGTGCAGTCACTTTTTACAGTGTGGACGGTCACGGTGGGCAGTAACAGTGGGCGGAGCGTTTAAAAGCAAGGCATTTCATTGGTTGAGACGTAAATGACTGTCCTGTGTACGTTCAAAACCAATGAACACTAATTAAACGTGAGCTTTGCGAGACGTAGAATTGTGGAGAAGCGCCTTTAAGAAGGCGCGGGGTGTAGGAATAAAGAAGAAGACTGGCTCTGTATTATTTGTGTCCGTCCCCTGTCATTATCGTCATTAACCCCGTCCTTCGAGGTGTGTTAGGGCTAAATGCTTGCTTGGGTGTGTGTGTGTGAACCAGGTGGTGTGCTGCGGGCCAGGCGGTAAACTGCCGCCAAAACGGATCGACGTCGCCGGCCTTCAAACATTAGACCGCTCGCTGACGTGGGCTGGCCCGACCGGGTAGCAGACCCCGAGACCAAAACCATTTTGGTGAACACAGGATTAGCCTATTATTGCTTTTTTTTTTGCCTGGAATTAAAGTTAATGGAATGTCGGCTGATAATCTGGCTTTACTAAGCCAGACTTTTGTTTGATTTAAGATGGAGCTCTTCGAGACACCGCATGTTCGGCTAAACCTTTACGACCATACAACGTCTATCCGGCAAATTGCATTGGACAAGATTCAACACAAATCAGAGCCGACTCGTGAGGTAAGTTGTTTACAGCCGTGATAGTGCAGCTAGACACAAATATATATTAAAGGTAGCACTTTAACGACTAAAGTTAAAGATATGGCATAGGCTTAAGCTTCCGTAGCTATACAGTTACATCTGACTTCATCTGATGAAGTAGCTGTACGAAAGCTTACATCATATTTTAAACTATAGTTAGTCTTTAAAATGCTATACCTTTAATATTAATCGTGAGGTAAGGACAGATAGGCGACTCATGTCTTGCGCTAAATATTGTATGATCTAATGTGATCAATTGTTTATTCCTCTGTTGTTGCAGGCAATTTGTCGCCTTCGTGTAAGCATGATACTTCCCATGAACACGTTACATTTTACCCGTTTACATAAAATGTATTTTGCATGGATATTGTGACGCGACAGAGGGCGCACTTAATGTAGAAACCCTTAGTATATATAGCACGCATAGCACAGCGTATAGGGGCAGTGTCATACAGCAGGCATAGTGCGTAGACCTCGCATAGCGCGACGTGATTGGACGGCAGAGGTCACCGTTTTAGCCACGTGCAGCACACATAGCGCAAGCGCACGTTCAGTGCACAGCGAATGCAGGCCGCGAGGCTATAAAAGGCAGCGCATAAGCGCTGTTAAAGCGGTCTTGTCTTGTATTGGGCGAGATCACGAACACTTTGTTGCACTTGCATAGAGTGACGGGTGTTATTGGCAGTAGTGCGGCGTAGAGCAGGTGAGTTGAGGGGCTATATTGGTTGTGCGGTAAGGGTACCTTTTTAAAGGAGCCCACGGTCGTTAATGGGGATTGTTGCCGTGACTCTTGCAGGCTGCTGCGAGGGGCGACACCCATGAATTAGCCTCTTAAGCTTACGTAAGACTAAAATTACGCTTGTGGTAAACCCTGGGTACTCGATGTTTATGGTGGGTTTTTCACTACTGACTGTATCGTGGTTACGCAGCCCTCTGGTAATTCAAATCAAGGAACGCCCTCTGTTGACAGCTACTAGAAAAGTAGAGTGAATAAACCAGTACACGTTGAGTTTCTTACACGTCATATGGTGTCTTCCAGCCTGTTTCTTATTGGTTGTTGAGTGTGAGGTCATTGTCATTCAATTAAAGACCCGGCAGGTAACGTGACCCGGGCCCAGTTTCTACCTGTCCAATACTGGGACGGTATACTTCCATCCCACCGGACGCGTCTCTAGCCGCTCAGAGACCCTCCGGTGTGCCGTCCGCGCCACGCCGCGAGGAGGACGAGAGCGCCCTCACCGAGTTCTCTCTTCCGCCCGAGGGCCGTGACGTCACAATATAAAGCATTACCTTAAATATGGCCAAAAATTCAAGATCCATGACCCTGTTCTCCAGTGGTGAATGCAGTTGTGAGGAACAAAGTTGTCTATAGGGTATTTAATTCTATAAAAGTCTGTTAAAGAAAATCAATATAGATCCAACATGGTGTTAATTGAAAGGGACACATTATCTTGGAGGCTCCAATTGTGCTACAAAAAGAGTTTGTCCTAAATTTTCTATGGTTGGAGAGATAATCTCAAAGTAGAACATAATAATACAGACCACCGTCACTGGAAAATGCGCCATTTGTCTGAAAATCCTTGACGGAAATCATTTCAGTATATGATTTCAAAAAGTCGGACCGATTTAAAATTGGAAAATTCAGAGTGGTGCCCTTTGTCTGTAGCGCTTTGGCTGCGTGTTCAGGCCGCACTATGTGCGCAGCCAGTCTGAATGTTGAACGTCAATGCTTAAGGTTTTGTTTTCCACATTTATTCATATTACCATCGAATTCATTATTTTAAAATTGTTACGCTCAGGCCTTGGAAATAGGTTAGGTAACTAAACAATTAGATGAAATTTGGGGGATTTCAGGGGATGTGTGCCACCAGGTCAAAAAAATCACGCGGTTGTTCCTGTGGACTGTTGTGAACAGTCCGTTTGTATTACGCGTATATACCCTCGTTTGGGGGACAGAATACAAGTCTAATACTTTGAAAAGGTCGAATGGAGGTCCCTGGGCCCACATATTACTAATTCAAGCCCACTGGAAATGTACATGTTGGTTCACCCTCTTTTTTTTACTAATTAAAGTGAAGGTCGAAATCCATGGCCCCAAACCATGTATAACTGCCATACAGCCAGACTGCCAGACAGCTATAGCCAGCCAACCAGCAACCCCCGAGGCCATTACAGGTCATCAATTGGTTGGAAACAGCTGTGGTTTACCCAAGGAACTGTCAAAGTAACAGTGATTGATTGCCAACCTTGATAGCCAGCGGCAAGAGTAGCTGTACACAAAGGGATCAAATGTGTACACAATTCCATATGGCTTAGTCACACTGCCAGTACTTCTCAGATTTATTGCTCTCAATGGGGAATCCCCAGGTTAAAGGTGACCAGAGAACCTCAAACTAGAAACATTGATTGAGGAATACATGGAGTGTCACCCTTATTGGCCGAACAAATTGTTAGTAATGAAAAACACAAATTAATTGTCATGTTGTTAAAGTCCGTTGGTAGATCCCAGGGTTAACACCGCTGACAGTTTTTGCAGTACTCGAGACAAACGCCTCCTATATGCGCTATGCATCAAGCTGCGTAATGCAAGACCCAATGCCATATTAAACTGCAGCTGTGATAAACCGGAAAAAATTATGCACATTAATTAATCGTGATAAAGGAACCTATTGGGTTTTCTATTTACTTGTACAGGTTTCTCCTAAATCATATTTACCTGCAAAGCAAAATATCAACATTTTGAAAACAAAACCTTTGACCGGATTGACAAGTGTGCGAATTTAAACATTGTTTCATTACATTGACATTTACAACTACATGGGACTTCTACTTTATTTTCGCGTTTAGGATCTAGAAGACCCGTTTATCATCTATGACCTCGGTGATGTAATAGCTAAAGACAACTTGTGGAGGGAGCTACTGCCCGAGGTTCAGACATTTTACGGTAAATAATATCAGGCCGTTACCGGGTTTTCGGCTACGCCTGCGGCTGTTGCTAAGGGGTTGCAACCATTAGGGGAAACCATTCTGACGGATTAGCAACTCCTTAGAAACAACCATAGCCGTAGCCGCGGCCGAAAATTTGGACACGGCCTAAGATGTCCTTCCTTCTTTGTCTCAACGCCGTTCCTTTTTCATTTTTCCTGTTTGACTGGATTTTTTACTGCTTGAAAACAACAGTGCTTGTGTGCCACCTCAATGTAGCCGGAGACCTAAATGTAGCCCGAGACCGAAATGTAGCTCAAGACCTACACCTAAAACTTTCTCCAATCCCCAGCAAAATAGCCCCTGTGCCTAAATGTAGCACATGCCCTAAATGCACAGCCCGAGGCATAAACTTATCTGTAGTCCAAACCCCAAATTTAGCTCGAAGCCTGAACCTCAACGTAGCCCGAGGGCTAGGGCTGCGTCTGTCAGTGGCGTATCCAGCGGGGGGGGGGGGGGGGGGGGTTGGGGGGGGGGGCAGGGGGGTGGGGGGAAACTTTTCCCCCTGGCGGCATTTGAAGCGTCAGAAAAAACAAAAAGAAAGTGTTTTCCAGTCGATTTTAAGACGATTCAGATGTTGTTTGCCCTCCCTGGCACAAAAAGCTGGATACGCTACTGGTCTATGTCCATGGTTGGTGTTACAGTAAGATGCCGCACGGCTGTAATCAGGCTGTGGAAGGGAACTTGCACCCCCGCCCCCGCCAGATACGCCACTGCTTGAATATGGAGAATGTTTACAAATTGTTAAATACATGTATTCTGTTTTAAATATTGTGCACATATTGTGTCTTTATTCTGCAGCTGTAAAATGTAACCCGGATCCCTTGATTCTGCGAATACTGATTGCACTTGGCAGAAGTTTCGACTGCGCTAGTAAAGTAAGAGTATGAGATTTAAGCAACATGACAGAAACGATCCGTTAAGCTCCGCCCCTAAATGTATTGACCAATCACAGCCGCGACTATGGTCCGACAAAAGTCCGACATGCGTGACTAACATATATGGCGCGCGCGGCTGTAATTGGTGGATACGTAAAGGGGCGGGTGTAATAGACGGGACAATCTCCCGCCAATTTGATCTGCACGTTCGTCTGCGTCATTTTCTATAAATGTGTAATTACAGTTATAAATTGTATATAGTGTCTCAAAAAAACACATTGTTGCTGTGTGACGTTAGCTACTCGAACATCCAACAGAAACAAAATTATCCCAAGCCTGATTTCGCATCCCATTTTCAAGACAATGGTGCTCAAAAATTTATGATGGATAAAAGGAGGAATGTAACCAAGATATCGCTGGAAAGCGTATCGCCTCTACTTTATGCAGAAACAATAACAAATGTAAAGTGAAATAATAGTTTCTCAATATTAACCCTTTGAGTATGGATTACTTTTTTGAGACTCCGTGTATATGGTGATCATGAGCAATTGCAAGGGGAGTGAGACGCATTTGGACAACTCTGAGTCGGGAGTCGGGATTGGAGACGTGGTGGTTATAACATGAGGAATACTGGAGTAATTTCTCTTCTGGTGTGTCTTTTCTCTGTTCAAAGAAAGAGATACAGACTGTTCTCAATCTAGGCGCAAGCCCGGATGACATCATCTACGCTCATCCCTACAAACAGGAGTCGCATCTTCGCTTCGCCAGGGAGAAAGGAGTACGACTCATGACCTTTGACACGGCAGAAGAGCTACACAAGGTCAAACGCGTATACCCAGACGCTCAGTAAGTAATACCTAGGCATTTAGCTTATGAAAATAAATTCCGGAGAAATAATTCCACAAGGAAAAATATTATTATAATAAGGACTTACACTGCAAACACTGTGGTGCTAAACTTACACCACGTAGTATCTATATTGGACGGATGGTTCAAACACGGTGTTAATTTAACATCACAGTTTTTGCAATATATCACCCGTACTAATGGATTCACATATCCTTGCTAAAAATAATGGCCCCGTGTTACTCTCATACGAACGTCTTGGTACCAAACCAAACACTGACTGTAGTCTTGCTACATACGTTTTAGTCTGTGTTTACCACATAGCAGTTTGAATGATAGGTTGATCGGAAGTAAAGGTCAAATTATTATTTTGGTCATCAAGTTGCAATATTAAATTTGTATTGCCTCTTTTTCCATCACAAGACCACATTATTATGACTTCCCGGCTCAGGCAAGTGAGATAACAATATAAGTTCATAAAATCGGACGCCGCATACGTTGTGGCTCCAATACAATGGCCCGCAAGTATGCATTATCGCCAAATCTCGTTATATTTTGAGGTCACGTTGAAAGCTGTAATCGTGGACAGAAAGTAACTAGAAAACTTAAAAGGACTCGGGTAGTTTCTGCTTCTGCTATTGTAGCTTGCTTAAAGGGTCGTCTTTTTTAATGTATTTATTTCCATGAGGCTTGTTCTTCGGATATTGTGTGAAGACAGTACATCTGATTGGAAATTTGGTATCAAATTCGGATGTCACGACAAAGAAGTACGCCCTCTAATGGAGCTTGCTAAGGACTTGGGACTCCAGATTATCGGTGTGAGGTAAGATGGCGTATAATGCGTTCTCTATAAATTAGGGCTCATGATACTAAGTCAACAAATTTAAAAAGTTCACAATCAGTCACATCACTCGCCTGACTGTCTCATTTCACTGTTGCTGTTCCAAAGGCTGGTACTGCAGTGAGATACTCTTCAAGCTTTTCCCCTCATACTGCCTCTCTTTGGAACTCCTTACCTGTAACCTGCTTCCCTTTCACCTATGCATGTATTTCAAAATTCAAACGAAATGTGAATAGCCTAGATACCTTCCTTCCCTGTCTTTTCTTGTCTTTTGTAGCCCACACCTTGAGAGGCCTTTTGACCTTGAGTTTTCCCGAAATAGTTTGGTGAGCGCCACTGTCACACACCCATAATTAACAATGAACGACCCTGGGCTTACACCAACAACTTTAGTGTTATCATGCCAATTAGACGATCCTGTACAAGTTTGCTTTTATGCCTGCAATTCCGTTAATAAAAGTCCTAAAAGAGTGGCAGAGCTCAAAAGTCAATAAATCGCCAAAAACATAAGTGATTCTTTTTAGCTTTTCCGCAATCTTTGCGGAAAAGGTATTGTTTTTGTTCTGAATTGTTTTTCTTCTCCCCCAAATCCTATAGACTTTGTACACGTTTTTGCTGTGCGGCACTTTGGTCACTTCCAAAGCTCATATCTTCATCATACTTTGCCAAACAAAGATCCCATACTGAATGTGTGGATCGAACCGTGACGTCATGATGACCTCATTACGTGTCACGTGACGTCATCTTAAAGTGCATTTTTGAAGGACACATCTAGAGAACCGTAAGTCCGATTGTGTTCAGAGTTGGTATGCTGGTAGGCTAGGCCGGCACGTGTTATAGATGAAAATTGATGTGACGTCATGGTGACGTCATCATACAATTTTATAGGAATTTTTAAATTTTTGAACCTTTAAGCCATATCTCATCAACGGAACATACAAATTTCGAAATTCTTTTTGTAATAGGTTTGTTACGTCATAGATACCTACGTATCAATGTAAAAAATGTGAGGTCATGATGATGTCGTTAAAAATGTGCTTTTTTGAAACACATAAGGGTAAGTCCGATCGTCATGAAAACTGGTGGGTAGGTAGATATTGCCACTAGCATATAAAATCGGAAGTGACGTCATGATGACGTCATCGGCTGATTTTCTATGAATTTTTCAGTTTTAAATTTAATTCTAATCTCAAAATTTTGCGGTCGTTGATCAGATTGACTCCAAATATGACACAGGCCAAGACCACGTTGCGAATATTTGCTTTGACAAGTGCCGTCGTGATGACGTTATCATGCGTCACGTGACGTCATCTTAAAGGTGCATACTTTAAGGTCAGACACGCGGCGCGACACGCGGCGCGACACGCGGCGCGACACGCGGCGCGACACGCGGCGCGACACGCGGCGCGACACGCGGCGCGACACGCGGCGCGACACGCGGCGCGACACGCGGCGCGACACGCGGCGCGACACGCGGCGCGACACGCGGCGCGACACGCGGCGCGACACGCGGCGCGACACGCGGCGCGACACGCGGCGCGACACGCGGCGCGACACGCGGCGCGACACGCGGCGCGACACGCGGCGCGACACGCGGCGCGACACGCGGCGCGACACGCGGCGCGACACGCGGCGCGACACATTGCATAGTGTTACAGCATGTACCAATGGGGTATGGTGGCTCAGAAGGGACATCGCAAATCGTGCATATTGACATCAATATTCCCGTCCAAAAAATCACTTCAAAATAATGACATCAGAAGATGTTCAACTCTTATAAAGCCTATAAACCCTAAATTCGCTACCTTATGGAGACAGAGAAACAATTGAGGACAAAAGGATGAATAGGTCTCCACAAGGAAATTCTAAAAGGAGTGCTCCATAACATTAATGGTGCATATTTTGAAGCCCTTTATCTCCAGAACTATACGTTCAATCCGGTTCATTTGCATGCCCACAGACAAGTACGTGTTATAAATGATAATTGATGTGACGTCATGATGACGTCATTACGTGTCATGTGACGTCATCGTAAATGTGCATGTTTTGAGTGCCTATATCTAGAGAAGCGTTCGTCCTATTTGGTTCAAAGTTGGCATGGTGGTAGACCGACATGTGTTATAGATGAAAATTTACGTGACGTCATGATGACGTCATCATACGAATTTATATTGATATTTACCTTTTTGAACCTTTCAGCCATATTTCGTCAACAGAACATGCTCAATTCGAAATTCTTTTTGTAATAGGTTTCTTAGGCCGCAGATATTTATATATGAATGTGAAAAATGTGACATCACGATGAGGTCATCAAAAATGTGCTTTTTTGAAACACGTATAAGCGTAGGTTCGATCGTCATAAAAATTGGTGGGTAGGTCAGGGTTGTTTGATTTAAATCACTTCATTTAAATCATTGATTTAAATCATGATTTAAATCACTGACAAAATAAAAGAAATCACTAATAGAAATCACGTTTTGATAATTTTCTTATTTCTGTTATTTCTTAAATGTAAAAACAATTTCTGTTATTCAGACCTGACTGTCATTAACTTTAAATCGCTTATACTCACTCTAAAGGGATGTAGGCCAGTTTCCTGAAACAGTGTACTACATTTATCTTGTGTACAATGCATATGATTCTGAAGTACATTGTGTGTGTAATGTACTAATGTACTAATGTACTAATGTATGATACAGTATTCCTCTCATAGTTTAAATAACTCAATGCATGTAATGCGCCTATCAATTGACCCCCCCCCCCGCCCCCAACCCCGACCAGACCCCCCAACCCCCCAACCCCCGACCCTGCCCCCTCCCCCACTCCCCCCCCGAGTGAAATTTTGTATCCAGTTCATCAGGCATTAAGGACTTTCTGCTGAGTTGTGTAAAAATGACAATTAAATAATGTTGTGTTGGGACTTTTAATGATTTTTAATAAATTTGTACGTTTTCCAAAATTGTAAATTTTGCATCATCGTCTCTGCTAAATCGTCTATATTTTAACATACATGTAGGCCTAAATCTTCAATGGTGCTCTGTCCATTGAAAGTTCCATTGTCTGGTTCCCATTCTACAGCTGCAAATGCAAAATGACGCCAAATGACAATATTTCCACCGCAAAAATCGTAACAACTTTTCTGGGATCAAAATAAGGACAGTGCGTTAAAAAATATGGTGGCTGCATTAAATAGTTTTATTCCACCATGGTTGTGTGTAGAGAGGAGGGGGTTCCTGTTATCAACTTGGATGAGAAATGTGCAGTATGATGGTGATGTTGTAACAGAGATTTTAATACAAACTTTGTATTCTAGAAAAGAATATGATCAATGAAAGGGATTTCAGTACTGATTTCATGAACAATTGGGTGTGGTTATACTCGACTTTCAATGAAGGTCATTTAAATTGACTTATTTAGAACAAATGTTTGATGCCAATGGTGCGATAGTAAAAAAAAAATCTGATTTAAGAAAATCTGATTTAAATTTTATAAAATCTGATTTGTTTGATTTAAAAAAAATAATCATGATTTTTATCAACCCTTGGGGTAGGTAGATATTGTCACTAGTATGCAAAATTCAAAGTGACGTTATAAAAAAATAATACGGAAAAGCATGTGTTCTGTTTCAAAAAGGACACAGTTCTAGTTTTACCGGTACCCTTTTTTGGAAGTCGCCCAGAGGGCTAAATAGGGAAATAAATCTGTAATAGATATCAAAGAAATAATCCCAATTTTTGGACCTATAGAAACACGCATTTAATATTTTTACAAAAAAGGAAAACCTTTGGGCTCGGTTTTAACAATTCTTTATACTACGTGGGAACCCCCCCCCCCCCCCCCCCTCAAAACATTTTTTAAAATAAAATAAATCCCTTCTTTAATTTACAATATCCGCGATGTAAACGTCATATTCTGAAAACGAGCTTCTGTTTACTCGACGCCACCGTTTTCACGAAGGGACGGATGTGATACTTACAATAAACAACGAAGTCTTATCCAAGACGTTTTCATCGCTTTGTTTTTGCAATGTTGAAAAAATATTCAAACTTTGTTCCTTTTCAGCTTTCACGTTGGCGGTCAGTCCAACGACCCGAAATATTATGGCGAAATGATTCGACGCATCCGGCCAATATTCGACACGGGAACCTCCCTCGGGTTCGATATGAAGCTGCTGGACCTCGGTGGGGGTTTCCCTGGGAGATTGTATCCCAAGATCACCTTTGACAAGGTACTGAACTGTCCAATGTTGGCAACTGATTCAGACCAAAAGAAAGTCACAAATTTCCCTTGTCAAAAACGAGACTGGCGCCGCGCAAGCCTGCCATTGGGTACCATAGGGTTACACAAAATGGGCCGATCACGTTATTGAATGTTACATTCAGGTTTTTTACATTCTGTTTGTCCGCTTTGAACATGTTCTTTGAACGTTATGATCTGCGTGCGAAGCCGGTGTAAAAGGTAATACTGTCCCCCCTGATAAATCTGTCCCCCCGGAAAGATTTATCAGGTCGCGACCCGGTAAATGTGTCCGGGGGGACAGAATTATCCAGATAAATCTGTCCCCCTCCAGGTTTTTCTGTCCCCCTGCCCAACGGTAAATGTGTCCGCCTGGTAAATTTGGCCCCTGAACGTAAATGTCTACCTCCCAGACGGTGTATACTGTATTTTCAAGGCGTCCAGACAAACACCTTGCTTCTTCGGGAATGCTCGTTAAGGATTGGATGAGGAGGGCTGGACACGGTATCCGTGACCTTGTTTGCAATACGTGGCTCAGGTGGCATGGAGTCTAGTCGAGTCGTGCGGTTGATTGAAAACTCGCGATCGTATTGTGGCCCTGAAGGGACATCACACATCGCAGATTTCTTTGCGATGTCGCACAAATTTTTATCGAAATTTCTTTGCAGATTTCGGCCGTGGGTTCAGCCGTGGATTCAGCCGCGGGTTCAGCCGCGGATTCAGCCGCAGATTCAAAATCTCAAACGCATCAAGTAAAAGGTGGTCAACAAAGTGTGGTGTTTTTCTACAATTTTGTTTGGAGTTCCATCAACAAAATTGTTAAAGTTTTTATCAAAATGACACATTTTTTAAGCATAGTCTAAATAAAGAATATATTCTACATGCTATAAATTTAGATAAGACCGATTATGTTCGCTAATTAGCTACTAATTAAAACGTTCCATTCAAAAGTGCAGAAAACTTCATTTTGTTGCAGCTTTAAAAGTAAATGTACCTCACATCCCCAAAGTGGATTTTAATTGCAGATACTATGGACAGGCCCAATTTTGGAGGGGGGCCAGATCCGCCCACTAATTACGCAGTTTCATACACTTTTTCGGACGAAATAGGGCTCGTCAATAGCCCTTTAATTATAGCAGCTAATGAGTGGATGGATTTGGACCCCCTCCGAAATAGGGCCTGCCCAGTATGAATTATTAAATAGAAAATCCACTTTTTGTTCATAAATCGTAGCTTCTTAAACTCTTAAAATGGCCCGTCATTAGCTCATTAATAGCAGCTGATTTGTTCGCCGAATTTTTCCCCTCCAATAATTGGGCCTGCCCAGTACATTGGTAAGATGGAATCTGCAAAAAATATCTGCATAGAAATCTGCAAAGAAATTTGCGATAAAATGTGCGACAACGCAAAAATCTAAAACAAATGTTTGATAAAATGTGCGACATCTCAAATACCTGCAAAGAAATCTGCAATGTGTGATGTCCCTTCAGATCAGGGCCACGATTACGATCGCGAGCTGTAAAGTTTGGAGGGCACAGTCGACACGCGCGTATCACCGGCTGAGAATTATTACACATGCAAGAAGTCTGCGGAATTCGGAGTGCTGCCATTTCTACGCAAGAAAAATAGGTCGATTGATTTCCAAAGAGACGAAGTTATTTTCATTTTGATAGCTTCATCAGGGCAGAAAAGAACAAAATGTATAATCTGTGAAGTAAATTCATCAAAACAATATATGGAACGGGCCTTATAAGCGTGGCAAATATAGGGGGACAAAATAACCTGGAGGGAGACAGAATTAACGGGCCAGGGGGACACATTTACCTAGTTAATTCTGTCCGGGGGGACACTTTTACCTAGGTAATTCTGTCCGGGGGGACAGATTTTAGGGGGGACAGAATTACCGTCTACACCGGCCGCATGGCGTGCACGGAATAGCGCATGCGCCATCTAATTTTCAAAATATAACTTTATGACGGTTCCCATTAGCAATCTAGTTCCCCACTCCATGCATTCAGCTAGGCTAAATGCGCCTGGTGAAGTAAACAAAACACGGAAACCTGTTTTCTGTGAACAAAACGATCCAGCGAGACCACCAATAAATGTATATGCTCTACGCACATCATGCAGTTCACTTCCGCCTCGCTGCTCGCTTGTGCGCGCAAGTGCATAAATCCGAATTTATTGTTGAAATGGTCGGTGACATCAGCATAAGAAGTCCCGCAGTACAAGGTACCGTATGCAAAACGATAGTCTGGAATTACGTAAGTAGGTAAAACAAGCTGAACATCAGGTAAACTATCGTGGCCCTCAAGAGACATCAAACATCGCAAATTTCTGCGCAGATTTCTGCGATGTCGCGCATTTTATCGCACATTTTATCGCAGATTTCTGCGATGTCGCACATTAATCGCAGATTTCTGAGCAGATTTCTGCGATGTCGCAATTTTTTCGCACAGAAATCTGCAATAAAATGTACGACGTAGCAGAAATCTGCCCAGAAATCTGCGCAGAAATGTGCGATAAGATGTGCCATTAAATGAGCGACATCGCAGAAATCTGCGATGTTTGATGTCCCTTCAGGGACACGATAGTAAACCGTAAACAGCCGCACCACGCGCGGTGCCAGTCTAAAGCCCGGTTCATACTTCATGCGAATGCGAATGCGAATGCGAATGCAAAGCGAATTTATGACGTCAACGCCAAAAATTCGCGTTGCGAATTCGCAAAAGTTGAACACATTTCAACTTGTGCGAATCTTCGCTGCGAATGTTTCATGACGTCAAATTCGCTTAGCATTCGCATTCGCATGAAGTATGAACCGGGCTTAAATCTCGTGGAACATTTTGTTGGATGTATTTCCTGGTGGAAAATAATACAAAATTAAAGGAAGCATGTCAATATTTCGGTATTTGTTGTTAACTTTTTCCGTAAATATGACAAAATAGAGGTGGTTTCTTTTCATTCAGCTCTTGGAGAAGGGTAGAAACAAATCTTTGAAATTAAAATCATTCAGGGGATTTCTGGGCACTGTCATTTCCAAGAGAATTACATAAAAGAACAGTCAATACCGTAACACTGTATTAATTTTATTGCTTTGTTTTAGTTTGCCGAAGCAGTCCGCGAGACGCTCGAAGAGTGCTTCCCAAAAAGCAGTGGTGTTAGGGTCATAGCCGAACCAGGGACATTCTACACACGATCGGCTGGGTATATGGTGGCAAACGTCATGTCCAAACGTGTCTACAGGACAAACTCTGCAGAAAACGCGGACGATGAAGATGGTAGGTTCCGTGGTTCTCGCGATGTTTTTGTTGGATTCACAACCAATTAGGAGTACTGTGAAATTTTCTTTAGGAGCTGGAATACATGTTCTCAGGCCTTTTCTCTTACACACAAAAATCCTCTAAACAACAAAGGAAACTGGAAGGAGCGGAATACCGTACCGGCGCTCTATTAACTGAGCTATCTTGCCCTGTATTGGCGGTGTCCCAAATTGTCAGTGTCTTTGTTTTGGGGGCGCTAGTCTTCCGACTAGTCATCTCACTATCGCCCCCGAACAAAGACACTGACAGTTTGGGAGACTGCCAACATAGGATAACGTGGCTCAGTTGGTAGAGCACCGGTGTCGCGAGAATATCAGATTCCCTTAAAATTCGACTTTTTGGTTATACTGCGCATGCTCAGTAGGTACCGTGCATCAAAACGATTAGAAACATAGCTTAAGGTGAAGGGTAAGGATTAGGGTGAGAAACGGGGTTAGGTTTGGGTTAGGGTAGGGTTAGGGTTGTGATGAGGTTGAAGGTTATTGTGTCGTTATAAAAACACGCTTGTGTTGCAATGCATCATGGGTTAAGAGTCCGATAATCATGGGAATTGGATATTTATATAACATCGGTACGGTATTTCGGAGGTCGCAGGTTCGAATCCCAACTACTGCTAGTTTTCTTTGTTCATTTTGAAAATTCATTCAAATTACCGAGTCAGTTTCCCTTGTGGATTATTCGACGTTGTTTTAAATAAATGCTAGTGAACACCCACTTTTAACCCTAAAAGAACGTTTTTGGGGGAATTTCGCTCCTCCTCCCATGACCTCGGCGAGTCGCTAATGTCATTAGTATACATGTAATAAAGTACGCAATTTGGAACATCTATGATTATTATTTGTAAATTTCATTCCACTTAACCAAAGGGTTTTGTAGTTAGGATGCATTACACACACAGCACCATGTTGAGTGGATACATTGTTAATTTCAAATTAGTTTTTCTCAATCGCTTTAACACGGTTACCGCAACCTCGTACATGTTCATCAAAACAAATAACCCGATTCCTGAAACACTTCGTATGCTAACTTAAACTACAAATACTGATGCCATAATGACATATTGTATTGGAATATCAAGAAACTTTTTACAAAAGCTCATACCACCCTCAAATCGCGCAGACCGTCAACATATCACTAAAGTCTATTGACAAACATAGTGAAACAGAAGAAATTATGACAACATACAAATTTTAAAAGTATGTATTCTCCTTATTTTAATTCAATATCTGCATTCAACCCCCCCCCCACCCCACAAAAAAACCCACAAAAAAAACACAAACAACAAAACACAAAAAAACACAAATAATGCCAACAAAACGTTTAATGTTTTTTAGGCAAATGCGTCCGCAAATGGAAAGTATTAAACAGTTTCCATATTGTTTCATGCATGATCAAGGCGATCATTTCTGTCAGGCCACATCTGGGTCCAATTTCATGGCTCTGCTAACCACAGCTTTCCGCGCTTACGATCACTTTGCGCTAACAGCGCTTGCGGAAAAATTCAGCGCTAACCCTGTAAGCACAGAATCCTTAGTTACGGGATGTACGCATGTTCAGGAGGCAAAATTCCCCGCTAACGCGTGAAATACGCTTGCCGTAAGCACATAATTTTCTGCTACAATAAGCGGGGATTTTTCGCTAACGGTAAGTAAAGCCATAAAATTGGGCCCTGCTCGTCGACATCGCGGTCCTTTATACCCCATATTACTTTTGATGAATGATTTATTTCTTTAGTCCTTTGCATTAGTGCGTGTGCTATGCGAATGATTCCAGTAGACAATATGCCCTTAGTTGGGAGAAAAATGCATTCAGATGAAAACCGTGCGAAATGTACATTGATAACGTTTAATGAGATGCAACAATTTGCTAGTGTACCGAAATTTGTGCGAATACAACAAAAGAATACTTCAAGATTCACACCAGACACGCAAAGTTTTGAATGGTGCGATTTCACTTCTGATTATCGTCACTTTATTTGCAGTTGCTGTGTTAAAGCGATTGAGAAAAACTGTAATAAGGTGATTGAAGCAATCACGGCAATCATGTTTTCACTCGCCATGGAAAAAAGAGGTTACATACTGGTATATTTCTTTGTCTTTTTACATTTTGTTGATTGTGTTTTAGGGCGAAGTGATCAATTAATTTGGATGTACTACTTGAATGTGGGTCGGTTCAATGCGTTTACTTGTGAGTTGCGGACGGAAAGTATTCCACTGTTTTTTGATCCTCCCGAGTTACTGGAACTGCAGGTAAATAGTTTCAACAAAAGCTTGGAGGGCGGGCGGGCGGGCGGGCGGGCGGGCGGGCGGGCGGGCGGGCGGGCGGGCGGGCGGGCGGGCGGGCGGGCGGGCGGGCGGGCGGGCGGGCGGGCGGGCGGGCGGGCGGGCGGGCGGGCGGGCGGGCGGGCGGGCGGGCGGGCGGGCGGGCGGGCGGGCGGGCGGGCGGGCGGGCGGGCGGGCGGGCGGGCGGGCGGGCGGGCGGGCGGGCGGGCGGGCGGGCGGGCGGGCGGGCGGGCGGGCGGGCGGGCGGGCGGGCGGGCGGGCGGGCGGGCGGGCGGGCGGGCGGGCGGGCGGGCGGGCGGGCGGGCGGGCGGGCGGGCGGGCGGGCGGGCGGGCGGGCGGGCGGGCGGGCGGGCGGGCGGGCGGGCGGGCGGGCGGGCGGGCGGGCGGGCGGGCGGGCGGGCGGGCGGGCGGGCGGGCGGGCGGGCGGGCGGGCGGGCGGGCGGGCGGGCGGGCGGGCGGGCAAGCAAGGCAATAGACCAAGACATCAACAGCGATCAAACAATGGCTGGATGATAACATATGAACTCTACCGACTTTACAGGACCCAGGTGAAAACCATGATCTTAAAGCGTCCTGTATTTGGGGACCGACGTGCCACGCGGGTGACGTGATATTCGAGAAATGTATGATGCCGGAGATGGAAGCGGGAGACTTTGTCTTGTTCCACGGTACGTAACGTCTGAACTTCCCCCACCTCCCATATCCTGGACTCCCAGTCTGGTTTCCAGAGAGTTTGTCGCTGGTTTCCAGAGAGTTTGTCGCTGGTTTCCAGAGAGTTTGTCGCTGGTTTCCAGAGAGTTTGTCGCTGGTTTCCAGAGAGTTTCTCGCTGGTTTCCAGAGAGTTTCTCGCTGGTTTCCAGAGAGTTTCTCGCTGGTTTCCAGAGAGTTTCTCGCTGGTTTCCAGAGAGTTTCTCGCTGGTTTCCAGAGAGTTTCTCGCTGGGTTCCAGAGAGTTTCTCGCTGGGTTCCAGAGAGTTTCTCGCTGGGTTCCAGAGAGTTTCTCGCTGGTTTCCAGAGAGTTTCTCGCTGGTTTCCAGAGAGTTTCTCGCTGGTTTCCAGAGAGTTTCTCGCTGCCTTGAGCAGCGAGCCATGGCGGCTTTGCCGTTCTAGTTGCTTATAGAAATGGCATAATATGAAGTAGGCAAAAATGGTCAAGAGAAATTTTCAGTCCAGTTCCAATAGGGTTAGATTGGCCTTGTGGTACATTTTCCCCGCCTTCCACCATTCTGACCCGGGTTCGAAACCCGTCTGGGTCTACATATGCATGGATTGGTTTTCAGTCCTTTCCTAATCCGTGAGATTCCGCAGAATATCCTATATAGTTTCCCCAGAATAATATATAAAAACTATGAACTAAATGGGAGAAAAACCCCGAAATTATAGCCTATTATTCTGGTTTGTTTTCTTCTCTTTCGGAAGCTAAGCATCTTTTCGTCTATTCTTCACAGGCTTGCGAGCTACAGTGCATCATGGGCTATTGAGGAATCCTTGACACACAGAAATTAATAATAACAATCTGTTGTGTGTTATCACTGTACCAGGTCGTGTGTATGGTGTAACAGTACCGGTAGTTAGTAATTTTGAGCATCAACCGAGAC
Source organism: Hippasteria phrygiana (assembly GCA_037893225.1). Lineage (NCBI taxonomy): Eukaryota > Metazoa > Echinodermata > Asteroidea > Valvatida > Goniasteridae > Hippasteria > Hippasteria phrygiana. The sequence goes on from JAZGUH010000488.1 coordinate 619,818, forward strand.
ACATCACAAAGATGCAGGAGGTTGGTTGATTCGTCGTACCTTACACCTGCGCAATGGCATACAAGTGCGAAACATACTCTGAAAACTCCCGTGTCAGATTTTACCCGGATTCGGGTTCTATTTGGCCTGACTCTTTTCCGGGTCATAATTGACACTTATCCGGGTCAAAATGACACTTTTCCAGGTCAAAAAGACACTTTTCAGGGTCAACATGACACTTCTCTGACTAATTTCCGGGTCAATTTGACTCGGAAAAGTGTCGGACCAAATAGAACCCGTGTCCGGAGTTTTTAGAGTGCAGCTAAACCAAAAACGATTATAGGTTGTCACTTGTTCCCTCTTCAGTTATTCGCAGCTTAGTACGGCAAATGTTGCATTTGATCACATAACGAGCGCAACCATGCTGGTTCCCCCATTATGATGCACAATATGGGGCAGAGGGAACCCCCCCTCTTTTGTATTGGTCATTGTGTTCCCGGAATCTCAGGAATTCTTTTCAGATCTCTAGGGGGATGTGTTAGGTAACAATAGTCTGGAGAATGTACATGTATAGGGTATAGGGACAAAAGGGGGGGGGGGGGTACCCCTCTGCCCCATATCGTGCTGGGTATAGGTTCCCCACAGTTGGTTCCAGACTGCCGACTCGCCACCGTTCATTCTAAATATTCCAAAAACAGTCCTTGATCAAAATTGCCCCTAACTTGCCCGAAGCTCCCCAAGTACTTCTGAACGGGTCACATGACGTGCATGATGTGTACGCACAAACTTTGAACAGCGTGGTCACTTTGTTTATTTTCCCTATCAGATATGGGTGGTTATGTCACCCCATGTGGCTCTGAGTTTAACGGATTTGGGGTTCCACCGACGTGTTATATTGCGCCAAAGGAAGCTCGGTAAGTATGGAATTCTCCTGCAGCGTAAACGTAAACCGAGGCCCATAATGGCTATGGCTTACACGGAATTCTGCGCTGTTTGGAGTCTCAATTTTGTTAATACTTCATTATACGGAACTGAAATAATTAACAAGAACATGCCAGTGTAGAATACTTATACTTGGATTAATGGAACAGTTGGCACTTTGAAAAAAATAGAAACCATTTGGTAAAAATACTCCTACACGTCCGCTTTATCTGTCGATTTTCACCAGTCACGTTCCGTTTGAAATTTACTCAGTGTCCAGCCAAGTTTTGAATTTTTTTAGAAAGTGGCAAAATTATGCTGGTAAGGACAAAATAGAAATTGAGAGTTAAGGTAATATAAGACATTTGCAAACATCAAAGAACAGTATTGCAATATCATGAAATAACTTACTTGACTGTTAGTAAATAATAATCTCAAGCATCCTGTGAAATCATGGCAACTGCTGTCATTTTTATGAAAAACAGTTTATTTCTAATGGACGAAAACAGAATCACTCAGTGGGAAACCACAACATTGAATCTCAGAGTTTATTTAAAGCATGGGAAAAGGGTCGGTACAAGGCGACTGATCAGTTTAGTTTATTCACAGGCTGGTATGCTGCAGTCGCACAGTATAAGCCGTTGCCTGGATCGGATCTGTTGTGGCTACGGCTTCGAATTTAGCCATTGATAATAATGTCTCTGAGATAGTCTTACATCTGGCTGCTACTAGACGTGTTGCCAAAATACTGTACAAACGCTATGACAATACGAACCATTCAAATTATCTCTTCCTGGATTTTCTGTCAGATGTACCCCAGAAATATATGTGCACATAAACAAGAAGTTTCCCAAGACACACATCATAAAATCAGGCGTGCAAAGTTTTTTTAAAGTAATATTTATTGATTTCTTTGTAACATTGTCAGGTAAAGTCGGAAGTAAATAGTATCGATTCTTGGCATATTTCTATAGTGATTGGTATCGATATGATTAAAAGCTATTGAATTATGCACTATTCGAAAATCACCGGGATCGCTGGTTCAGTTAATCAATTGCTGCTACAGAATCGAAGCACAACCTACACCGGGTTTGAACTCGTGAACCTGACCAAAAAAAGTATTGCACACTAATAATCACCAGGAAGGTTTCAAGTTAGTCGTTAGCTTCACTTCCATGGGATTCGCATTCTTGTAAAAACCCCGCTTCCAAAGAATCTCATGAAAAGTATGACAGCAACAAAGAAAATCAAGGCTAATAGTAATATGCAATTCAATTACGCAACACCATTATGCCTATTCAAACGTTGCACCTCATTGCTTAAAAAAAAAGAAACTGATCTGACGTCACTTGTACAGCACAAAGGGTAAACTGTAGATCTGCACAATGAGCAAAACTAAGTTGGCGGAGGAATACGTGACTGAACTGGCATTAGTTACTAAGGACGCTCCTTATATAGAGATACGCATCAGTGCATTCTTGTGAATGAGATTAAATAAAAGGACCTAAGCACATGATCGCGTCCGCGGGAAGGACGGGGAAGCAGCGGGAAACAGCGCCCACTGTTGATCTGATTATCCAAACGAATCAAACTAAATTTCTTTTTTTCAAATACATGTACTGCCCTCCAATTTACTAACTTAAGTTAGTCCACATTTTGTTTGGCAAGTGGTTACACATCCATGGACGGGTGCAAGCCAGCTAGTCTAGTTTCCCGACCTGATAATTCCCTGACGTCTATAAATTGCTCTGTTTTGTCTAAAGTAGAGTCAAGGAACCAGCCTGCAGCATTTTTCTCTTTTTAAAGCAAATGTTGCATATTACATTAAAGAAAACAACATGTATACCCTAACCGGGGTAATAATAAACTATATACAGTGTGCTTTTCTCATTCAGGCCGGTTCTGGAGCGGATTTTCGCGGCGTAGTGTCTCACCTAAGTGCCTTTCGATGCACAGGGTCAGTTACACTGAGGAGTTGTGTGCCTGGATTCTATTATTACGTAATTGGGGCAGTTCGCCAATTCTTTTTTCGTAGACCAGAATTGCCATCATGCATATTCATGATTAAGATACAATAAGATATAACAAACATCGCACGAGGGCGCTTGATATAGTGACGTGTTCAGACAACTAAGAGCAAGTTCGAGCGGCGACTATTTGTCAACCACTAGTCGATTTTTCCATGGCAACCTGTATACGAAATACATGTTGGGTCCCAGGCAAAATCGACCAGTGGTCGACAAATGGTCGCCGCTCGAACTTGCTCTAAGGTTGCAGTAATCCAATTTGGTCGAGCTGCTGTTATGGCTACATTGGTAGCGCATAAGGCTTTGGAGCACGAGGCCTGGGTTCGAATCCTCTGCCCTGTTTATAATTTGTTTTGTACTAATTGTGATGTGGAGGATTCTATTTCCATGGCAAACAATGCCGAGAATCTGTCTTGCAGCTCACATAGCCATATACATTCTGGCAACTCTATGGACTACGAAAAATCGCAGGAAGTTCGCATTACAGTGCGCCACTAAGCTAGTGGTTGCACCGGAGATTTTGCCAGCCGTATTACGTAATTCATTCAGAAGTATTTCTCGGGATTTCCCAGTTGAGCAGTATTTGGAAAGACCTCGAATGTAGACCATTGTAAACAATTTAGAGTTTATGTCCAACAAGTCAATATATCGCGCGTCTACCCACAGTAAATTTCCAGTTTCACTCTTTCTATTGGTCAAGAGGCTGTCACGTGGGTGTGTTTAAACCTTTGTTTAATACTGGGTGGAAAATCTTTAATAACAGCGGAGTAAAAACGTGGCCGCTGAGCCTGAATTAGCAAGTCATTGAGCTAACGCAAATTTAGATTGGTTCCCGCCGTAAAATAATGGATGAAACCAGTCTAGCTCCAGTGACGTCACGTTTAAAGGTTTACTTTTAAAAGAAAGAAAAAGAAGTGAGCTTTTAAAGCGATATAAAACATTGGGGAGGTTCACAATAATTCTTTGAAGAAATCTTTGAATGTTTGTGTTTTTAATAAATTCAGTTTTCTAGTCGGTCTCTGAAGCATGTTAGATAATGAATGAGAAAAGATGTTAAATGTCTTTTATATAACAAACACTGTTAACATTTATTTTGTTCAATAGTGGCACAGCTGATATTGAATTATTAGTATTATTTCGCTATTTTGCTTCTTTTGTACGACCTAGGCCCATATCGAGATGGAGAAAAAAGCTGTCCATGTTGTTTAAGTTCCAGCCCGGCCCTTTACACGGTTGCTTTTAATAGCAACAGAGAAGTCAATTTTTTCATGCATAATCCATGCCTCGATCCGCTAAAATACAAGTGTATATCTTTGGGATTTATGATTAATCTCCATTTGTATTTTCTTCTGGTGCAAATATAATCTTATACATGTATACATGTATATATAAATATATTTTCTATTTGGTCATAGAGTTCGGAAAATCTTGGCTTCGTTAAAGTTTAATATGCATTCGGGTTGTACTATTCACAGTGCGCTTTATTTTGAATCTTGTGAGTTTCGGTCTTCCCGGTTGTTGACTTGTGACACCAGACATACGTGGATACAACTTAGCCATTTGCGTCCCCCCAAAATAGGATTTTGGCAACTGAAACGCAAGTCGGCTGTATTTGACATTAATCTTCGCCTTATCATTATATTCGGTTAAGTAGTCGGATCTTTTCTATATTATTAGGTTGAGGTTTCGTCCTGAGACAGGCACAAAATCTCACTACAGTTAATGCATAGAGATATGTGCATGTTCTCGCAAATGTAATTGTTTTCATTGATGTCACTATTATATTTTCCTGTGTTGCATTGCAAGGTATTGTGGGGTGTTTGGATCTTTGTCAGGTGTGTTTCTTTTTGTATTAGTGGTAGTGATCAATGGCAAGTAATAAAGGCAAGATTGAAGTTAAAAACAATTTGTCTTGTTTAGTCCACCCCTTACCTCGGAGTCCACAATTTGACCCTGCCATGGCTTCGGCTCCTGTCCCCACTCCCGCCGGACATTTCCCTACATTTCCATCATGCCGTTTCCACGAAATGACAAATATTGTCCGTTAATATGAAAGAGCATCAATGACTACGCACGCACGCACACACACAGGTGTGTAAATACCTGCAATCGTGGACCTCCCATTATTCCTCTTTTGTTTATACTCTTTCGGAAGGCCTCCCATATGTTTTGTACACGATTTTCAATCGTGGACGTTCGGTCAAACGTGGACCCTTTGTCTACGCCCGAATTCTTTTGTCCTAGGTCCACGATTGCCGGTATATACATACTCACACTCACATACTTTCCTATACTCGTGAGGACAATGCTTTGTGTTTCCTATTATTCCTTTAATCAGGCATGCAACTTTTCCTCGGATCAGCTGATTTCCTCGTTTTTCACTTCACACTTATGCCATTGAAAATTGAAAAACTGTACAAAGTCTTGTAAAGATTGGAATTTCGTCGTTTTTTGTTATTTCCAAGTTGCATGCCTATTTAATATAACCCAACCCCATAGACTAAGCACGTATCTTTACGTTCGAGGACCGATTTTAACAAAAGATCGACTCTCGAGGACAAGAAAGATTCTTTTGTATTTTCTTTCTCCTCTTGTCCTCGAGCGTAAAGAGCACGCTCACAGTCGTGTTTTACTATAATGCTGAGAACAAGGCTTTGTATTCTCTATTGTCCCTTTACTTTTAACACCCTCCTCTGGACTATGTACACATTTGTACCTTCGAGGACTGTGTTCAACAAAAAGACCTCCCTCAGAGGACAACAATTATTCCATTGTTGTTTCTCTATCATTGTGTCCTCAGTAGTAATACAATTTTACACACACGCACACACATGATCCTTACGTTCCATACCTAGTGTGGACATTCCTTTGTTTTCATGTAGTTAAGAAAAATGGAGACAAAAGCTGATTTTACTCGCACTGTGAACGCTCTTTTAACCGGATTTCTTAAAATCGTAATCCCCTTAAGTGTTCCCCTTCATTTTGCGACAGATAACCCTAACCCCAAAATGCCTCTAAAGCTGTTCTTCAGAGAGAGTGAAACCTTGTGTGGACGTGGGCAAGTCCGCATAAGGTTTAGTCTTCCTGCTTCGTGTGGACATTTTTAGGTCCATGCACACAGAGTATGCAAGGTTAGAGCACAGTCGTGTTTTACTATTCTTATGAGGAATTGGGGCGTTTCCTTCCATTGTTCCCTTTGTTTGTAGAAGAATTCTACCGAGGACTTGGGCTCAGGTCCTTAGTTGTATTGTTATCGCTAATCCCCCATTGTCTCAAGTCATCAGTCGTAATGGATAACATGTTCACACATTCAATCGGGGACCTCCTATTGTCCTCCAATTGTTCATAATTTAACTTTTGGTATTTTCAACAGGGGACATTTCTCAACTGGCGACCCTATTGTCCTTTATTGTTAAGGGTCCCCGATTGAATGCAAATACAAACGAAGACACAACGTTTTTGAAAACTTTTTTCTCCCAAACACCACCATAATGCAGGTCAAGCATATTTATACCCGATATTTTCCCCAACAGTTTTTGACCCCAATTAAGTGTTTTGGTTTCAACTTCAATCTTTCAAAGCGAATGCGTAATTCTATCGATGCATTCTTTTACCAATCCTGGTTAAAGAAAAACTTCCTGCTGAGATTTCAGATACTGATACTACAAGGACATTTTGTAAATATGCACGACGTTTTGACACTTAATTGGAATCTTTCTAAGTTCGATTTTTGCACTGAGGAAAGGAGCATTGTGCCTAAAAATCTGGGTTATTGTCGAGGCAATGTACGTGCAATGTCGCTTTAACACCAACAAATGTTATCTCACCGGTCAAATGTTGATTTCTGTCATCGTGCAGATTTTGGAAGGCAGAAATGAAGACGGGTCCGATGAGGTGATATGGTTATGCTTTGGTCCTGATTAACATAGTGTAGTAGAAGGATTAGGGCCTACTTCCGTGGCGGATCTCATTAAAATGGCTCTGAGCAAGCAGTCTCATTAATAAACATCAGGACATGATTTTAAAACGACTATTATGTATTTGTATCTTAATGGATAATCTTTGACACAGATTTTACCAGGATATAAACGTCAGACACACCTATGTTTTCATCTGCACAAGGTTATTACTAAATATATACATAAAGTACGTGTATAAGTTGGGTTTTTATTCAAAATAAACGTGAAAAACCTGCGACATTCATAACTAAAATAAAAGCGAAAATGAAATGTGGAAGTAAATGTTCGAATAGTTAATGCAGTAAGTGAAAGTAAATGTTTGAAAGTTGAAAGAACACAAAGTTTATAAAAAATAAGGAATGGGGGCGGTAAAAGAGGGACAGGTTACTCGTCCGCTTCAATGATCCAGTTTGAAGTAAGAAATGAAGGAGTCAGAGCTGTTGTAGGAAGGCGGATTATGAGTTTGTTGACTTTTCCTGGCAAGGGTTTGGAAGAGTGATATGCGAAGCTTATTGTCAAAGGTAACGAGACCACGGCTTCGACCCCAGTGGCTATAAAGTTCCAAGTGAAGCATTTCAAACTTATCTTTTTTTGTAAATTAGACTCGAACGGAATGGTTAACGGAACTGTTATTTCCCTTTTGTGTGCGTTGGTTATGACCAACGCAGTAAGGTTTACAAGCTAACATGTCGTCAAATCATTAATTATGAGTATTATGCTAGTTTTGTTATGGAAGCCCACACTAATAAACATATTTTTGTATAGTCTAAATGTCAACAATTATATTTCAGCGTTATGAACAAATACAAGTGATTATAAGACATGGTACCTGCATATAATAGTTGATACTTGTACGAGGTCAAGCTGCTGTATATATGCCAGCATAGGTCTACTACAGATATTTTATTCCATTGCTCCGTCTTTTTCATCTGTATGCCTACAACACTTGCCACTTTGTATTTTCGAACATCTATGTATACTGTGTACAGGAAAGTAGATTATAAGTATAACTAGCCACGCAACAAATGAATTGAAACAATTTAAACTCCGGGTTATTCAATATGGGTGAATCGCAGAATAGGAACTGAATTTTGAAGCAAATTTACAGGCTGCGCGGCGAAAAAGCTGTTTCTTTGTTTTAAGTTTCTACGAAGTGACAAACATTAACTCCATCTGATTCAATTTTTCCATCAATGGCAAAGAATGGTAGGAAATGGGTTGAGGTTTTCACGAAGCGACAAATTTATTAATCAATTAATCACATTAACTTTCTTTGCCTATTATTGTTACATTGCCGATACATTTTGGAAGAAAAACTAAACTTTCACAGTGTCAAAATTAGATCAAAATTTGTGACGGCCCACGCCAACACCAGGCTGTTCCTGCATGTAACGAATGGTATTAAATTTAAAATAATCAAAAGCGGTAATGCGTTTTGAGAAATACATCACCTGTGGACAGCGGGTTGATGAGGCGGTCATGGGCGCTGTTAAAATTACCATGCAACACGACCTGCAGTCATATGGAAATATTTACATAATTACTTCTCCAAGTTTATGTACGGCATTGACAGGCAAAGATTAGAGTTTTTAATTTGTACAGTACAATGTACTTTTGGCTGGGTAGCGAGTTATAAAGATTTACGGCATGCATAATTAGTAGCACAAAAATATGCTGAGCATGTCACTAATAGCAATTTTAGAGCGAACGCTATAGTATGAAGGGGAACGCCCAAAAAGTGTGCCCCATAAAGCTGCTCTGTCCGCGTTTTTGGGACGCACCACACTGAAAAAATTAAAACCGAACTGCTAATTTGTTAAGCTTTCGATAAATTATGAACTTTGTAATGAGAAATCCTCCCCCCTAACAAAAAAATAAAACATTTAAAAAAAATCAACTGGCAATGGAAATACAAAGTTTCAAATTTTTAATTAGTAGAAGGACGCTCATAATTCCGACAGTATTTTACGTAAAACAACCTGCGCGTAGAACGAAATAAAACAGTATATTGTTGGAAGACCAAAATGTTATGCACACTGTACTGTTACGGTCTGAAAATCTCCAGACTATCCGTAAATATAAATTACTGGAAAAAGCCTCAATTTTCTCAGATGCAACAAAGAAATCAAACAAGGTCACACTGATATATGAACAAAGAAACAATGTGATTTAATAATGATAATATTCGAGAATGAATAGGGTTTAACAAGTGTAGAATTAAGAAAAGATCCTATACAATAAATAACTTAAAAGATCTTACGGGCGAGGACTTATAAAGGCGAGGGCTCAGACGACTTGGGCAGCTCTGCAATGGGCGAGGACCTGGGCGAGGACTTGGAAGGCTTGGGCACTCAGCAACGGACAAGGACGACTCCAATAATGCAAGCGAATACAGTTCTTGACGAGCTGGAACACGGGGCGAATTCACCTCCAAAACTGCCGAAGAGAGCCGAAAACAGCGGGGGACGACACAAACTGGCTCCCGTCGTGAAAATATGGGGATATGAGACCCCAAATAGTGAACCGACGACAGTTCACAGATAAATGTCTCTTTTCCGGAAATAGAACTCAGCTCTAACTGTCTCCAGACGCTCCTACGCAGACGAGTCATATACAGGTCACAGGTCCGAACAGAACGGCTCGATAAAGTCGATAACCGAAATCCCAAGGAAATTCTCTGTCCGTCTAAAGTCCACCGTCGAAAATCAAGTCCTGGGCGAAAATTCTCAAGTCCTGATTTTATTCCGAAATTAGCCCGTATATAAAGGATTTCATTCATTTCAGAGATTACTAGAAATTCTAGAGAATCGTACAAATTACGTCACATCTAAAAATAATCCTCTACACAGCTTCTCGAAAGAGCTAGCGTACACAAGATTGACCAAGAACTTTCTGGCACGGCTTGGCGTAAACAACTTCGACCCATTCATTCACAGGTTAGGGTCAGCTGAGGTCACACGCGTATGCAAATAAGTGACGTGTGGCCTGTGACAAAACATTTGTTTGTGCCGGTTTTACATAATACTGAATGAGGGGCATATATATATATACATTCTGTGAGGGGAATTTCATAACACTTATTACATTTACTGTGCGTACATAACAGTACTAAGTGCTTTTTCATTCAAAGTAGGGAAAATCATTGAGTTGAATATTTATTCAGAGCACAGCCGCTTAATGAACCAAACCGAACGAATTTCGTGTGTAGCGAAGCCATGAAATTTAACCCCGGTGGTTAAAGAAATTGACAAACTTTACTCCGTCATCAAGACAGGAAATACGAAAACACGAGTTCCTTGCATACAAGACCAGGCCTGCGCTAAATATCGTGCTACTGCCGTGCCGAAGTTAAATTGACATTTTGTTTAAGTTCGGCATAAATTCATTTTTGGTCATCCCTACCTCATAAAGAATGGAATTGATGGCATTTCTGTACCGTTTAATATGCAGTATTCATTGTAATAAAAACCGATCTTTATATTATTAGCGTATGGTCAGATAATCCATTACAGCCAGAGTGCCTTCTGTGTATACACGATGCTTGTTTGTCGTGCATCGCCAGCTATGGTATTCGTAGTTTGCGAGATGAACAACGAAGTGTAGTGCGAAGATACCTCCCCTAAACGATCGTTCCACGCTGATTTGTTTACACGGCCTCAACGCCTCATCAACGCAAAATTTGAACTTCCTTTCTGACACTCCTCTGTGCCCCCAGCTAAGGTAAGTTATATTTTGGCAGCAAGGCAGGTTAGATTCATGTACAATTGAAATAAATGTTTAAAACTCATTGCTTAAAAATAACATACAACGACAAAGTGGCCTGATAAAAAAAACCAGCGGATAGTTATTGAACCAAACAAAAGATCATACTCCCAAAAAATTACAAAGGCGATCAGTAAGCTAGAGAAAATCATAAAAGAGCATATACAGAAAAGACAAGACAAAACTTTCCATTATTCTGGACAGACAGGCAATTACATTGAAAACAGCCCGACGGACAGCCGAACGGCAGACGGACGCTGCTCACACTCAGACTTAATAAACGGGTGGTGTTTCCAAGCATCCTTGGAAGATGACTGAATTGGCCCCATTTTTTGACAAAGTATGTCACACACTAAGACACTTTCTTGTTTGTTTGATCTTGTGTGAAACGTTTTTCTATATTTATCTTCACTGAAAATTTGGTTCATTGGAAGAGCAAGTGGCACACTACATGTTTAGCAAGTTAAGCAACGCCGACTGCCAGCAGTACTCGGATTGAAGATCACATGTATTGCGTGCATTAGCGTGCCTCGCAATAATCAGTGCATTGATCTGGCACCGAAAGGGTCCTTGTGAATTTCTCACTGTAACAGGGTCACGTCCTTTGGATGGGACGTTAAGCTGAAAGTTCCATGTGCCATAGGATTAGTGCATGATGTAAAAAACCATACACACCTGTCATCACAGAGAAGGGGTTTGTCCCGATCCCCGGTGCCTCTGGTCCTACTTAGCACAAAGATGGCCCGTTGAAAAGCATCTTAGCGTGGCTACTATGAATTAAAATTGATTATCATGATTAAGATGCAGTGTTCGGTTACTGTAGGCCAAGACAAATTGGGACGAAAAATTGCTTAGCATGAACAGTTCTTGTAATTTGGTGAAAATTAGGATAAGCCTATTATTGCTTGTGACTGGTATTCAGCTGTTTTTTTGCCTAGCATTAAAGTTAATGGAGTGTAGGCTGATAATCTAGCTTTACTAAGCTAGACTTCGGTTTGATTTAAGATGGAGCTCTTCGAGACACCGCATGTTCGGCTAAACCTTTACGACCATACAACGTCTATCCGGCAAATTGCATTGGACAAGATTCAACACAAATCGGAGCCGACTCGTGAGGTAAGAACAAACTCGGGCCTTGTGCTAATCAGTGTTGGAGGTCTCGAGACCGGCTTCGGCCTCGAGGCCGATTTTTATGGCCTCGGCCTCGGCCTCGGAGTGCAAGGCCTCGGCCTCGGCCTCGGCCTCGGAGCCTTCCGGACTCGATGATCTGGTTGAGGCCGGCTCGAGGCCGCCCACTTTGACCAATTTCCCCACCAATTCACATGTGTTTTCTGTTTCAATTAATTAAAAAATTTTACCTGATCAAACTTTCGAGAAGCTGCCACAGTGGGTTCCGAAATAAAGTTTCAAGCGGATACTCGTGAATGAATGAACTGGTATTTGCATTATTGCACCATGGAGCAATAGATAGCTCCACGATTGCACGTACTCACGTACGTACATGTACATGTACATGTATCATCTTCTTGTAGAAGCAGTCTACTCCTGCTAATAGACTCGTTCCTGGTCCAGCACTTCACTCGACCCATGAACTGCCACTGCGTTATTACACGTACTCAGGTAGCATCTAATCTTCTTGTTAGATAATCAGTCTACTCCCGCTATAGACTGGTTCCTGGTCCACCACTCGGCCCTGAACAAGTGAACGTTAAAGCGATAATCATAATGGCCGGCAGTGAAGTTAAGGGAACCAACCTGTTATTCGCATGCACGCGTGCTCGCGCAACGCAAAGCCTGTCGCATGTCTACTAGTCTAGTCCTGCGCTTTTGCTTTAATTCTTCAACTTTCTGCGCGCGTGCATGATCACTCAGACTTCATCCATGTCATCAAAATGTCCATGAATTCTCGGATCATCCGATTTGGATACAATGGCCACGAATGAATAAGTAATTTATTATATATTGAACACAATAACATCTAATTCTAACACTTTTCAAAACCTAATTCGTCAAACAATCCCAAGGGAAACTGACTAGGTAAATTTTGAATACATTTTCAAAGTGAACAAAGAAACTGGCATGAACGGGATTCGAACCTGCGACCTCCGGAATATCGTACCGGCGCTCTACCAACTGGGCTATCTTGCCCTTTTTCAAAACCGTTGGAGTTGCTCTTTAACCACTTGCCACTGGTTGACACAAAAAACGTGCGGATTGAAAATTGCCACCTGGCCGGTTGACTTCTATTTGTGCCAATCTCTGCAGTTCAATCCATTATTGGGGTATTGTGTACGTTATGCTTGGCTGCACAAGCCTCTTGTTTCTGTTTCGCTTGGCTGCACAAGCCGATCTGGTGCCCCGGCGCCCGAGGTCAAGGGGTTAAAAATATAAAAAAATCAAACAAAATCCTAACCTTGTTTGAGTGGATTATTACGTGTTTAATAGCTGACCCCGGCCTCGGCCTTGGCCTCGGAGGATGTGGCCTCGGCCTCGGCCTTGGCATCGGACGTTGTGGCCTAGGCCTCGGTCTCGGCCTCGGAGTTTGTGGCCTCGGCCTTGGCCTCGGCCTCGGTAGTTGTGGCCTTGACTATAACACTGGTGCTAATATTGTATTGATATAAGTTGACTTGACTTGCTGACTCGGACTCGAGTCAGACTCGAGTCGCGATTTTTTGACTTGAGACTTGACTTGACTTGGAAGAAAAAATGACTTGGGACTTGACTTGACTTGAAAGAACATGACTTGTGACTCGACTTGACTTGAATAATTTGACTTGCTGACATTAACACTTTTGTTAAAACAAACACAACTTTTGGGCGTACGCACAGTTGAAAAAAAATGCCAAGCCTACGGTGCATAGCGAGCTGGGTGTCCAGTACATATACGCATATGACGGGGCTGCAGGACTGGGCGATTGCATTGGGAATCGTTAAGATGGCATGCCAGGTTGATTTTGTACAGTGCATGCATGCCAGCCTATGCGTAGTCATTTGTCATTGGAATTTGAATTTACTATGTGCAACAATTGACTTGAGACTTGGTACTTGACTTGAAAAAAGAGACTCAGGACTTGACTTAACTTGGAAAAATTGATTTGGGACTTGACTTGACTTGTGAATATTTGACTTGTGACTCGACTTGACTTGAGAAAAAAATTACTTGGTTACAACACTGTATAATAATAATGTGCCCATTACATTTTGTTTATTCCTCTGTTGTTCCTGCAGGCAATTTTTCGCCCTCACGATACTTTCCGTAAACACATTACCTAAAATGCATTTTGCATGGATATAAAGCATTACCCTATGCCCAACGTTTAAAGATTCATGACCCTGCCCATAGTGGTGAATGCAGTTGTGATTCTATAAAAGTCTATTGAAGAAAATGGTTCAATATAAATCCAGCATGGTGTCAATTGAAAGGGACACATTATCTTGGAGGCTAGAATTGGGCTACAAAAAGCGTTTGTTAGAGAGATTTTCGCAAAGTAGAACATAATAATGTAGACGACCGTCCCTTGAAAATGCGCCGTTTGTCTGAAAATCATTGACGAAAATCATTTCAGTCTGGTTTAGAAAAGTCGGACCATTGGAAAATTAGAAAATTCACAGTGATGCCCTTTGTCTGTAGCGCTTTGGCTGCGTATAGAGGCTACACTATATGTTCGGTATGGGGCGCCCTTTACGACTTTATTGAGAAACAAAATATGTAGAGCTAGACACAAATATATATATAGGACCAAATTATATAGGACGAAACAAACAAATATACATGTATATTAAGGACGAAATAGATATATTTGTTTCGTCCTATATATATTTGTTTCTTCCTATATGTATTTGTTTCGTCCTATATATCGTCACCGAAACCACGAACTAACACCCAAGTGTGCGCGCGCACTTCGCACAGTGACGTGCGTATTTTTACTTCACAAAGTAAAACGCATGTTGCTGAAATACAATGCCGAGAAAAACGCTTTGAAAGGGTTGACAGGAATTTACTTCATTTGTATTCTTGTTGGGTTACACAAAAAGGAAATATAAACCTTCAAACTGGCGAAATAAAGATGGGTGTTAGTTCGCGGAAACGCAAATGTACCGAGTGAGCGACGGTGTACTTGGGTGCTACTTCGTGAAAACAAAAATTACTCGATTCTCTAAAATACGCGCGCGTGGCGTGCACTCAAATCAACTCGGGTGTTACTTCGTGGTGTCGGTGACGATATATTTGTGTCGAACTCAATATATTTTATTTCTCAATAAAGTCATCAAGGGCGTCTTGTAGTTCGGCGCCAATCTGTATGTCTAACGTCAATGCTTCGAGTTTTGTTTTCCACATTTCTTCATATTACCATTGAACACGTTATGGTAGAATTGTTAATTTGTAACACAGCACCTGTGTTACACGCATTTTTGTGACCACTGGTACGTGCGCATTTGCGATTTCACCATGGACCTGAAACTTGAGCAGAAGCAGCACCGTGTCGAAGTCTGCGAGGATCTCCGTTAACAGGCCCGGGATGACCCAAACTTCATGTCCAGGATCATCAGCGGTGACGAGAGTTGGGTCTGTGGCTACGACTCAGATACCAAACAGCAGTCTTCGCAGTGGAAGAGCCCGCAGTCCGAAGAAGGCGCGTCAGGTCAGGAGCGCAACCAAGAGCATGCTCATCGTTTTCTTTGACATTCGCGGGGTTGTGCACCGTGAATTCCCCCCCCCCCCCCCCCCCCCAAGGGGCGGATCCAGGATTTTTTGCGGGGGGGTGGGTTCTGACTGACACACTTTCTCACCGTTGGTGGCGCCATTTAACCTCTGTTTTGTTCTTACCCATAGGCAAAATAGGACCTGCTTTTCTGGTTTGCAACTTTAGGCGTAGGCCCCTACAAGCAAAAGCAAAAAACACACCAAAAAAACAGAAAACAAAAATTGCAACGCGAGGGGGGGGGGTTCGGCCCCCAATCCGCGCCTGCCCCCCCCCCCCCCCCCCCCCCGGGTCAGACTGTCAACGCTGAGTTCTACTGCACCGTTCTGAGGCGTCTGAGGGGGAACATTCGGCGCAAACGGCCTGAACTGTGGCGCGCTGGCAATTGGGTGCTCCAACATGACAACGCGCCTGCTCACAGCGCGTTGAAAACGCGCGAGTTTCTCGCCCGCAACAACACAGTCGTTGCTCCCCACCCCCTACTCGCCGGATTTGGCTCCCTGCGACTTTTTTCTGTTTTCCAAAACGAAGTTCAAGCTGAAGGGTCGCCGTTTTCGTACTGTGGAGGAGATCCAGCGAGAATCGCAAATGGTGCTTGACGCGCTTACGGAACAGGGTTTCCAGGGAGCGTTCCAAGCGTGGCAGGAGTGCTGGGAGCGGTGTATCGCTGCACAAGGGACTACTTTGAAGGGGATGGCGGCCAGATTTAAATCACGTACGGTTTTTGCTTGTTATAGGCGCAGTCTCGGAACTTTTTGATCGCACCTCGTATGAGCTATGCATCAAACTGCGTAATGCAAGACCCAATGTCATATTAAACCGCAGCTGTGATAAACAGGGGAAAAGTTTATGCACAGAAATTAACCATGATAAATGAACCTATTGGGTTGTTTATTGACTTGTAAAGGTTTCTCCTTAATCAGATTTAATATACCACACAAATTCCTCTTTTACCATAGGATTCACTCCAGAAAAATAGATGGAACACTGCAATAAGATAGAGTTGAACACCATGGAACAAAATAGAGCGAATTAAAAGGAACTATCAAATCAGTACAAAATCGTCGTTAACTACAACACTGAATATCAAAATTTTGAAAACAAAACCTTTGACCGGATTGACAAGTGTTCGAATTTAACATTTACAACTACATGGGAATTCTACTATATTTTCGCGTTTAGGATCTGGAAGACCCATTTATCATCTATGACCTCGGTGATGTAATAGCTAAAGACAACTTGTGGAGGGAGCTACTGCCCGATGTTCAGACATTCTTTGGTAAATAATATCAGGCCGTTACCGAGTTTGCGACTATGGCTACGGCTACGGCTGTTATTAAGGGCTTGCAACCATTAGGGACAACCATAGACTTCTTCGCAAATACAAATACTGCTGGTTGAGATGTACGTCACAATGGTTAAAAGGGATTGTCGGAAGGAATGACACTGCGTTTTCCTTCCCACAATGCCTTTTTACCATTGTGACGTCTCAACCAGGCGGTATTTGCGACGTTGTCTATTTTGACGGATTAGCAACCCCTTAGCAACAGCCATAGCCGTTTCCGTAGCCGTAGTCGAAAATTTGGACACGGCCTAAGATGTCCTTTTTTTCCCGTCTCAACCCCGTTCATTTTTCTTGTTTGACTGAAACATTTACTGCTTGAATACAACGGCGTTTGTGTGCCACCTAAATGTACCTCGAGACACAGATGTACCCGGAGACCCTAAATGTAGCCCGAAACCTAAATATAGCCCAAGACCTATACCTAAAATGTCGGCCAATCCCTAGAAAAATAGCCCCTGTATATACCTCAATGTAGCACATGCCCTAAATGCACAGCCCGAAGCCTAAACGTATCTGTAGTCCGAACCTAAACGTAGCCCGAGTGCTTGGGCTGCGTCTATGTACATGGTTGGTGTTACAGTGAGGTGCCGCACGGGTATAATCAGGCTATGGAAGGGAACTTGCACCCCCCCCCCCCCCCCCCCCCCGCCCCCGCCAGATACGCCACTGCTTGAATATGGAGAATGTTTAATGATAGTGTTAATATTCTGTTTTTTTAATTGTGCACATATTGTGTCTTTATTCTGCAGCTGTAAAATGTAACCCGGATCCCTTGATTCTGCGAATACTGATTGCACTTGGCAGAAGTTTCGACTGCGCTAGTAAAGTAAGAGTATGAGATTTAAGCAACATGACAGAAACGATGTGTTAGGCTCCACCCCTGGATGTATTGACCAATCACAGCCGCGACTATGGTCCGACAAAAGTCCGACATGCGTGACTAACATATATGGCGCGCGGCTGTAATTGGTCGATACGTAAAGGAGCGGAGCTTAATGGACGGGACAATCTCCCGCCAATTTGATCTGCACGCTCGTCTGCGTCAATTCATTTTAATTTGTAATTCAATTTTTAAATTGTATATGGAGTTTCTCAAAAAAGACAACAGTGTTGCTATGTGACGTTAGCTACTCGAACATCCAACAGAAACAAAATTATCCCAAGCCTGTTTTCACATCCCATTTTTAAGACAATGGTGATCAATTTCTTAAATAATGATGCATAAAAGGAGGAATGTAACCAAGATATCGCTAGAAAGCGTATAGCCTCTACTTTATGCTGAAACCATAACAAATGTAAACTGAAATATAGTTTTGAGACACCATGTATATGGTGATATATGAGGAGTAGTATAGGAGATGCCGATTCTGCGACAACTCTCCTTCCCTTCCCCCTTCCATCACCTTCCCTTCCCCTCCCCCTCTCTCCTCCCCCCCCCCCTTCCCCTCTCTCCTCTCTCCCTCTCCCAGTGAAATTTAGAAAACTATTTCCGTTAAATCGAGTCGATAGTAATTTTTGTCCAGCAAAATTTCAAAGAAATCAGAAATATTTTTTCTTAAATCGAGTCGTATAGTTGTCCAAAAAACAATTTAAAATCGCAAAAAAATATTATTTTTTCTTAAATCGTGTCGTAACTAAACGTGCTACTAACAAAACAGATTCAGGGTCACACTTCTTTGGTTACAAAATTACCTACCCAGCAGATTTTCGAAAATCAAATTATTCTACAAATTCCCCCTCTCCATTCTCTAAGAACTTGTTTACGACCGTTTTAGTCAAGCGTGAAATTGAATTCTATTCAACCCTTTCAGTCGCACAAGCTGTGCTACTAACAAAACAGATTCAGGGTCACACTTCTTTGGTTACAAAATTACGTGTAAACTATATCACATCCTTATTGTCTAAGGACATTGCTCAATGTCCAAGTTGCTATGCTAGCTATTGTGTGTGTTTACGATAGCAACGATCGATAGATGGCGCACTTGACTGTAGAATCTATTGTCTAAGGACATTGATCAATGTCCAAGTTGCTATGCTAGCTATTGTGTGTGTTTACGATAGCAACGATCGATAGATGGCGCACTTGACTGTAGAATCTATTGTCTAAGGACATTGATCAAGGTCCAAGTTGCTATGCTAGCTATTGTGTGTGTTTACGATAGCAACGATCGATAGATGGCGCACTTGACTGTATAATCTATTGTCTAAGGACATTGCTCAATGTCCAAGTTTCTATGCTAGCTATTGTGTGTGTTTACAATAGCAACGATCGATAGATGGCGCACTTGACTGTATAATCTATTGTTTGAGGACTTTGGTAATGTCCATATGATGGTCTAAAATGAAAAATAGAATACATCTAATTATGAATGAGTCTACAGCAAAAAATAAACCCTCAACTCTCCAGTAGAGTTGAGGGCTTATTTGCTTGTCACGTAGATCTACTATACATTATTATTCTATTGGGGCACTAGGCTGTATACTCTCGTAATAATTCGGTGGTAAATTACCTTCGTATTTAGTATGTAAATTACTATCGTATTCTTTACATATTTCTAGTTTGAAGCAGTAAGTTATTCTAAAAGATCTTCTTTTTCTTTTTCCATTCTCTCGATCACTTGCTTTTCAACCTCATCATCAATTTCTTTTTGATTCCGCTCAGATTCTTCTCTCGCTTTTGTTTGGGTTCTAATAGCTTCTTTCATCCCGTTAAATTTTCTCAATTCATTATTGATCAAAGCAAATTCATCATGGCTGATATCACCGTCGTCTATGGCTTGAGACACTAGTTCATTTATCGTGTTCAATTTGGTTTCGGCCAATACCCTTATCTCATCGTGTTTCTTAGCCTTACTCCTAAACTTTTTGCTAAAGTATTTCAAGACTAAACTCACACCTACGCAGCCTATAGCTATTCCTTCTAACGCTACGCCAATGGGTATAGTAATGACACAGACAATTCCAGCGATGCCAATAGCGCCTGATGCGGCTCCAAAACATTCCGCTGCAGTCTCCGCGTTTGATAAACAAATAATAGTTTTATTATATTTTTTATACAACTGCTCTCGCTTGTTTCTCCCAGTCGTTATCTCTGTTTGTACTTGCTCGATTTTGTTTAACCTATAGACTCGTGTATTGTCCGTTCCATCTGGTATATCTGGTAATTTAGGATATATATTAGTCATTCTATTTAAACAAACGATTATTTTAAATGTTTTTGCAAGTATACGAAAATCAAAGTCGCGGCACCCACCAATAGAGCCCACACATGTTCGGCCAACCAACCGACACTCTTACTTAATAAATTAAACAACCAACTAGCGATACTCCCCAAAATACCCGGCAAGGCGACCAACAGTTTACCCACGAGCTTTTTGAGTAAATTGGCTAATTTTTAAAAATGATTCTTAATCCAATCTTTCAAGTCTCCACCTGGTTTAGGCGCTGGAGGAATCGGAGTTGACGTTGGAGTCGCTACACCTCTTACACCGGCTACTATCGAACTCACGATCGTACTTATGGCTAAACTAAACGCGGCTAGTATACTAACGATAGTTACACCCTGTTCTCGAAACAGAATTCTAATCTTTTCCGCTAACGAGGTATCACCTCGTAACATTTTATTAATCGTTTCTTTTATTCTGGCGAATTGGTTTTTTAATCCTCGTTCATTTTCGAGCGTCGCCT
Organism: Hippasteria phrygiana; assembly: GCA_037893225.1. Lineage (NCBI taxonomy): Eukaryota > Metazoa > Echinodermata > Asteroidea > Valvatida > Goniasteridae > Hippasteria > Hippasteria phrygiana. Next base: position 640,201 of record JAZGUH010000488.1, read on the forward strand.
CCATTCTAGCGTCTCTTTCCTCATTGAGAACTTTTAATCTATCGTTTAATTCTTGTCTATCTCCGTCACTCGTTGCTTCGTTGAGTTCCGCTTTTGTTTGAACAATTTCATCATCTAACATTCTTAGTTTGGCTAAATTTAATACCAACTCACCTTTTAATTTTTGCATAGTTTTGTCTAAAGCTACAAGATCTCTCACAGGATAATTTACTCCTTCAATTTGAACTTCTGTATCTAACCCTTCTGGTTGAACTTGCGTTTGTGTACCGACTACTTTTTCTATGATATCGCTTACATCATCAGCTGTTTTTGTAAGTGCTCTCAACTTGGTACCTTCGGTACCTTCGGTACCTTCGGTACCTTTGGTATCTTCGGTAAGTATCTGATCTAATGATTTTTTAGATTTTAGCAAAACAAATTCTTTGGCCGTTATTAAACCCAACTTTTGTCTAAGAAATATACACTGTAAGAAATATACACTGTAAAAAAATGCACCGTTTTTTTACTAGAATTTCCTGGCAGTCGGGACGCCAGCGCAATCCCGTAAAAAAGCGGTGCAAGCTGTGACTCATGAACATTGCTATTTTACGTTGCTATCCCTTAAAACAACCCTGCTATTCCTGTAAACATACAGGGTATAAAACATTTCATTCAGTTACAGGAAACTTGGTGTAAGCAATCACCAATTTATTGAAATGGGAACCAGACTAAATAAACGTGCATTATTATACATGTACATTACTCTACATATCAATTGTACAAATGCTACAGTAATTTACTAAACACTACACACTGAATAACTTTGGCGCTTTAGCTTTATATTCAGCCTTATCCTGCCATCATGAAGTCACGGTTTCCGATGAAAAATTTCAATATTTGAATACGAAAGAAGATGCAATGCGATTCTTCACCTCTGTTTTAAAAAAAAGTCTAAATTCCTATGTGGAATTGCTTAAATAATTAAATATTTTAGTCAAGAAATCGTGTTTTTGGACGAAACACTGCAATTTAACATACTTGTGTGAACACAAATTTCCTCAGTTCTGATTGGTCAGTTGCTGCGTAATGAGATTTTACGTTCAAAACCCGTTCAAACTAAAATACGGTCATAGTCTGTTTTTTACAAGGGGAAAAACCCGTGATTTTACGGATTTTTTTTACAGTGAAACGCTTTATTTAAAATCTTTTTAATCTCTTTAGAGTCTTTAGAGTATTTAGCTAAAACCTCTGGGTTTTTAGCTAGAAAAACCTCTTTAAAGTTGGTTCTTAATGTACCTACTTTTATAAATATTCCAGGGCTACAACTATCAGTCAACATAACACCATCAAAGTAAATACCGCTTTCGTCTTTAGTAAAAAGTTCGGATGGAATAATTTCCGGTGTAACATAACCAAGGTTGTCCCAAAAATTATAAAATTTAGCTGCTGTAACAGCTTTTATTAAATCAGAATGTCTAGTTACAATTTCCCCAGCCTCATCAACCGTCTGTGGTTGGGTTGGAAGTGGTTGAGTTGAAAAACTAGACTCATCTATAGGGGCCTGTCCAATTCAAAATCATAGTCGGCATCTTCTTGTTCATCTTGCTCTTCTCGATTAAAGTCGTTCATTTCGAAATCTTCTCCACCTTCAGCAATGTTTAAATAATCGTTTATTATATATTTTACGCTGTATTTAATACGTTTTAAGGAAGTATACCTTGACTCACTAACCAAGACTGCGTAGCTAGAGCACTACCTACCGTAGCGGTAATTTTGACGGTATCTTCTACATCTAATTTTCCTAGATCGGCAGGTTTCATTTTCAAAAGTTTTTTACTCAACATGGTATAACCTACAGTCAACAAACTCAACACAGCACCGTGATAAAGAGTATTTGCAACGTTCTTAGTATCCATTTTATTTATACAAATAGATTATTTTAAAACGACAACATTTTATTAAAAATATAAATGTTTTTTAATCGTTTATTATTCCATTTCTAAAAAATCTTCAATTGGATCGGTGTTTTTTGGTGGCTGTGGGGTTGGTGGGGCTATATCGTTAACTACAGCATTCTTTTTACTAAGTACGAGATATCCGAGTCCTAAAACGACCAAGTCGACTACCGCATACCCCCAGCTCGGAATACAATCGATCGTAACGGTTTGTGTTAGGTTGGGTGTTTCAACGTGTAGACTTTGCATCTTTCTTATTTGCTCCTTCATCTTTTTGTTTCTTTGGGCTAGTTTTTTGCCCTGCTCTACCCTATTTGTCAGCTGTGTCTGCTCCTGCGTTGGCTCCTGCGGAGTCTCTACTACTTGATCCGCTGTTGATTCTTGATTCATCTTTTATAATAGAACTACTATTATTTGTACTACTACTATTATCTATTTTCAAATGTTTAGTCGTAATCAACATAGCTACCAAAGGAGATAGATAAAGTCCGTAGTTGTAGTACACTTCGCAAAGTAAACTAGCCATACTGCTAGAAATAACTGGATCATTTTCCAAGTCGTTGGTAAGAGATTCTTCAGAGTCTAAACAAAGTTTATAACCAAACGGTGAAGCCAGAGGTAAAGTCATCCCTAGAGCTTTTGCGTAAAGACTAAGCATGCAACTACCCAAACTGACGATCATTTCTTTACCTAGTTTAGGTTCATAATTTTTGTATAATTTCTCTTGTTTTACAGAGTCTAAATTTTCGACTTCATTAACGGAGTATTCTTTACTAAAATATTTCTTAGAATCGCCGGAAGCAACTACTCCTAAAAGTCGTTTTTGTGCTCTGTAGTTCCACTAGGGGTTTCTACTTGCATCGGTTGTTGAGACAATGTGCTTAGAGATTCTATCGAGTTGTTCATTTATAATATATATATATTTTCGTATCTTAGTTTTACAAGTCATATACTCGTAAGAAATTAAAATACAAGTTGACGGCTATTACGAGTTTTAGCAAGACGTCTATATATTCTATCATATTATATAATACCTAGATAATTTTATGGTGTAGCAACTTACAGCTAACTATCAGCTAGCTATACAACAAACTACAGCTAGCTATCAACTACCTATCAACTAGCTATACAGCAAAAAAGCAGCTAGCTATCAACTAGCTATCAACTATCTATCAGCTAGCTATCAACTATATCTATCAACTAGCTATACAGCAAATTACAGCTAGCTATCAACTAGCTATACAGCAAATTACAGCAAATTTATAGCAAAACTACAGCTAGTTACACAGCTAGTTAACTAGCTTCCAACAAACCGGAGGATCAGTTTTTATCAACAATTTACTATAAGGTGTGTCTCTTAGAATCTTTCTAATTCTCGATCTTTCTTCTAAAGGTACCGCGTCATTTTCATCGAGACATTGATCGAAACTACTTTTATCTTTGCAATAGAACAACACAACAAAAGCGGTTTGAGCGCGATAATCTGTCATGACGCAATTGTACTTTTGAGTCAACAACCAACAATAGTGATTGTCGTGTCTACCGCTAAAGGCCAGCTTCGTCAATATACAAGTGTTTTTATCATACGCCGCTTTACGATATTTTATTTCTTGTTCCGCGCTACAGTCATCTATCAAAAATATAGCGTGTAATCCTTTTAGTCTGGTTCTATAAAATTCCAAAGCTTCGTTGAGAGATATTTTTTTTCCACTTCCAAGTCACATAGGTATATCTCCGGATCTAACCAAAGCCAACCCCTCTCGTGATAAGACTTATTATTCGATAATGTAGGGCAAATGACGACAATCTTTTCAAAGTGACCTTTATGCGTCGTTTCTAACAAGTCTAAAATAATTTTCAAAGTGAACAAAGAAACTGGCACGAGCGGGATTCGAACCTGCGACCTCCGGGTTGCCGTACCGGCGCTCTACCAACTGAGCTATCTTGCCCTATGTTGGCGGTCTCCCAAATTGTCAGTATCTTTGTTCTGGAGACCGCCAACATAGGGCAAGATAGCTCAGTTGGTAGAGCGCCGGTACGGCAACCCGGAGGTCGCAGGTTCGAATCCCGCTCGTGCCAGTTTCTTTGTTCACTTTGAAAATGTATTCAAATTTACCTAGTCAGTTTCCTTGTGGATTGTTTGAGAATTATAAGTTAAAAAGTCGTATCCTCATTGAGTGATCCCCACAATGTCGCTTCCCAGGTTGTATCGTAAAATTGGGTGTGATCCCTGGCTATACGGCATTCTGGGTTTATGACTTCTGACTAGCGCCCACCCGAACAAAGATACTGACAATTTGGGAGACCGCCAAAATAGGGCAAGATAGCTCAGTTGGTAGAGCGCCGGTACGGCAACCCGGAGGTCGCAGGTTCGAATCCCGCTCGTGCAAGTTTCTTTGTTCACTTTGAAAATGTATTCAAATTTACCTAGTCAGTTTCCCCTGTGGATTGTTTGAGAAGTCTAAAATAAATGTAGTTTTACCAGAATTGGTTCTACCGCATATCAAGGCGCAGTGAGGTGTCTTTGGAAACATGTTATTTAATTATACCCCTGATTTTTTAATAGTAAACGCCGCTAAATCTTCCATCTTCGATAATCATTTGCGCGTCCATTACCAGGAGAAAACGTAACATTTTAGAGCCCCAGCAGTCTCTGCTTCTTTTTCTAAATGAATAGAAATGCCACCACCTACTTCTCCTATTCTCCTGCCCGAACCGTGACTTTTATTGTCATCCGTCACTTTCATGTCCAACCAAAGTCCGTAATTATTTTTAAAGTACTCACCCATCGTCAGGTTCCACAGGCTTAGGTCTTTGGTCACACCGGCACCAAATTCCGTGTGAGAGTCTCCGAAAAACTTGCAAATTTCTTCCCAGTGTTGATAACGCCTCATACCTTGACTGTACAATTGATTCGGTTTACCCTCGATCGTGACGTTTACTTTTTCGATTTTAGGGTTATAAAAAGGCCTCGGATTCTTTTTACTGGGTTCCTTGAATAAAAGTAGTACTCCCTTTAGACTTTTAATCGATTGGTTAAGATTAATGTTCCAAGTCGTATCGGATTTGTCCAAGTCTCTGACGAGATATCTTTGAACTTGATCAAATAGAAAATGAGTCTTGCCTCGATATTTTTGTCTGATGTAAGAAGCTAACGTTTTATTGGTCACCACATCAAACTCGAGAGACAACCCCGAAATTTTATACTTGGCTTCGGTATCTGTAGACTTGACGACGCTTTCGTGATTGTTAAACGTAAACTTGTTAGTCTGTCGTTGAGTGCCGATGGATGAAACGGTTGATGATCCCTAAGCATTTCAAAATCTAGAGGAATGCAATATCTATTTTTGTAAGCATCGGCTATGGCTTTGTCTTTTCCAGAATTCGCATCATCTACCGCATAATCCGCTCCGATTCGTATTTTTGTAATGTTGGGAGATTCGATTACCGGTACGAATGTTATGAATTTTTAGGTCGCCACATGTCTTTAAAAACGTTGAATATATCCGCGTCGTAAAAGTTTAGAATCTCTTTACCTTCGAGACATATTCTTACTTTTTTGATCAAATTTCGCCCCACGTTATTGTACAGAGTTCTATTGTCATCAGCGCCAGTGCCTTCAGACTCTAAGTCAATGTTGAAAGACAATCGACTCGTACCGGGTACAACCACATCGTCTGGACTCAACATTGGAAATTTAACGGTTAATGTTTGATTCGCGTCTATAGTACTAGGATTATGAGTAATGACTACCGATAGTAATGACTATGGATTTTTAAAACTTCTATGAGGATTCAGCTTACTTGCATAAATCGCGTTCATTCTATTTATAGGAACAGATTATTTTTTAATGATTCATTTTTAATCGTTTTTTATTTTTAATAAAATGTTTTATAAAGTTTAATAAAATCATGGCAAGCGTTTTAATGATGGTTGGTGGAGCTATGGTAAATGCTTTGGCGTTTACGGGGTCAAACTTTCTATTTTCGAGTTTAAAACAAACTCAAGCTGACGAAGAGCGTAAACGGCACGACTTGGCCTTAGAAAGATTAACCCAAGCGAGAAACGAATGGCAGGTACAAAGAACCAAATATCTGGATTATCTCAACGAGCGACTACAAAAGGAGGTTAGGGCTCAAAAAACATTTCGAAACATCGACGATGCTTTGCGAGAATATAACGAAGCGACAGGCGAAGACATGCAATTACCTGTATAGGTTTAACGCACGAACCCACATTATCCGATTTTTACGTACCCAGCGAACAACAAAAGACGGGTGAAATTGTATTCATCTTGGGAGGTTCCGCTGTATTTGGTTTTTTAATTGATAAATATATATAAAATGGAAACAAAAATGCGAAATATATTTTACAGTCCTCGAGGCTACTGGAAAGGTGAAGGAGCCGTAACAAAATTATCGTCGAAAGCCGACGTTTCTAAGGATGCTAGAAACTGGTTAAGAAAACAAGCCTTGTGGCAAATGTATTTACTGACCCCCACAAGTATTCCTAGACCTACGAGTCTTAATAGATCGGTAGGATTACCCAATGAAATGCATCAAGCTGATCTCCTATACCTACCCCACGATACACTTGGTAGAAAAACGTATAGATACGCGTTGACCGTAGTTGATGTGGCTACTCGATATAAAGAGGCTGAACCCTTGACCAATAGAACTAGCGGTCAATTCGTCGAAGCTATAAAAAAGATTTACAAAAGGTCTGCATTGTCGTGGCCTAAAATTATCAAAGTAGATCCCGGTAAAGAGTTTATGGCCGAATTTGGCACTTTGATGAGATCTAAAAATGTAGTCGTGCAAAGAGGCGAGGTAGGTAATCACAGAGCTCAAGGTATCGTGGAACGATTCAATCGTACTTTGGCGGAAAGATTATTCGGTCACCAGTACGCTAAAGAAATGTTGGAACATACAGCTCGAAGCAAGTTGTGGGTAAAACGATTGCCAGAAGTCGTAGAAGCGTTAAACGACGAAGAAACTAGACTGATATCCACGATGGGTGGTAAACCTCTAACTCCTAAACTGGCCATGTCACAATTGGAAATACGACAACTGAGTTCAGAGGGGCTTAAGAGCCCAGAAAAACTTTTGGACGTAAACGACGAGATCGTCAGGTACCTTTACGCTCCTGGAGAACTCGAAAAAGACTCTAGAAGACGAGCTACCGATCCCATTTGGAGCGTTGAAATGTACGTTATAGAAAAAAGAACAATCAACCCCGGACAACCAGCGTTGTACTATCTAAAAGACGGTCCCGAGAGATCATTCGTTAGGCAAGAATTTTTGGTCGTTCCCTCAGATACCGAGTTACCACCCAATTCATCTAAATAGAATATCGTAAACTAGATAAGATATTGCGGTAATGCCCACTAAACCAACGACCAAAGCCGTTTTTTCTTGTTCGTGAGTATCTGGTTGTAGGCTAGACTATCCTCCGGTGTGTCTAAATTTTGTAAAAATGTACTCGATTTTTGGGGAGGTGGTGTTTGTGACTCTGGTGTTTGTGGTGGGAGAGGTGGAGTAGTGTCTTGGGTTAGTGTTGGTGGTGGGGAAGGGTCTAAAGTATCTGAGGTTGTTGGTGGTGGGGGTATGCTGGCATTCAAGTTGACATTTAGTCCTATCGATAAATCGGACGTCGCTATCTGTATATTGTTATTATAACCCTGATGAATACCAACCGCAAGTTCCATATCCGATGGAATCAAGTATAACCCGGGGCTTATCACAAAGTTGAGTGAACTTCTAGCGTACTGTAAAGAATCTTGAAATCTAGCGATAGAACCCTCTAGATCTGTAGGACTATCGTTGACGTCTTCTACGATATTTTCAAATTGTCTTTGCGCGTCCAACCCAGTACCCGGCGTTAGGATACTCGTTTTTGTTTGAGCTTGCGCACCAAGTATGGCGTACACATACGTTCTCACGCTTTCGTATATTTTTTCTATACCCACGTCTGTAAAAGAGCTTGTCTGAGATATAAACTTTTTCCACCCTTGGGCAACGTTCGCAGATTTTCTGATCCACGAAACTGTGTACTTACTAAAATGATACTCGTCACCCGACTCTCCAAATCCCATATAGGTGGCACCGGGATATTTAGCGTAGTCATAGTTGAACTTACTCTTGTCGAGCTCACTCGAGTCGTAATTTCTACCAGGTACCGGTAAATATTGATGGGTATTTAAATTGTCATAATAATAAGCAGTACCTAAACCTCTAGAATTTAAGTCTACAGTCTGTTTAAAACTCACGTTTGGATCGACTTGAAAGTGTCGACAGGTACTAGTATAAGCGTTGTGATCGATATTGTTGTTGAGATCGTCGAATATGTTATCGCCTGGAACCGGACATTTGAGATAGTAAAGTATCTTTCTGATTGTGAAATATGCGTGAAATTTGAATAAACCCGATAAAGTAGAGTTTTTATGATTCAACAAGTCTAGTCCTACGCCACAACCTGAAGTTGCGCACCAAACTGCAAAGTTGAGTTGATTTTGATAAAACGTCATGGGGTCAGATGCATAGCGTAGTACAAATCTACTAAATTAGTGTTAATCTAAATTAGATCTGTTGTTGTTGGCGTTTACGATGATGGTAAGATTACGCAAGTTCATCGGTGTTATCTTTGAGCCAACTGCTTCGTTCTTGTCGGACAACCTAGAAATCTTATCGCTCACGCTTTGTACGTGTTTATCATCGAGACCTTTAGCTTGATTTACGATATCTTTAGCAGCTTTTAGAAAAGCATTATTAGCGTATACAATTTTAGCAACTGGTGAATCCATTTTATAAAACAATTAATTTAATAAATTAAGTTATTAAAATGGAGTCGCACAGTTTTGAAATGACCGACAATGAAAAAACTTTTACTTTATCAGAACCCATAGATAACACTAGCGGAGATTACTCTATGAGTTTAAACAACGCAACGTTTACCGTGAGTTTGTACAATATACTTCATGATGCGAAAATACGATATCACAAAATCGATCCTGATCAACATAACAAATATGTTTTATCGGGTAGAATTTCGGTTCCAACCGGAAGGTATGATATCAATTGGTTTCTATATAAATTAGGTAAATTATAATTTTTGGAAGTTTCTGTAGACAGGTTTGCGCAAAAATTATTCATTAGTATTATATCAGAAAATTATTACTTAAATTTCGATCCAGACATTACCAATTTGTTGGGGTTACCGGCTAATAATTTGATCCACGGTGTAGATTACGTAGGAAATTATAATATGAATCATATCGACAATATTTTTATACATTGCGATCAGCTATCCACTCGAGATAATTTCTAATTTCGTGTTGGATATCATACCGTTAGTCGCGAACGGGAATGCGAGCGATATTGAATTAAATCACGTTATTTATATCGAGAAAAGAAAATTCATCCCCCACAGACTCGTCAGCTCTAAGATAAACCAACTCAACTTTAGCGTTCGTGATTCTTGCGGTGAGTTGATTGATAATCACGGAAAAAAGATTGTCTTTCACGTAGAGATTATTAAAAAGATGATTTTTTAAAATCTTGTTGGGAGATCCTAATTTTTTATATAGAATAGTGACCAAAAGCCAGCGTGTTTATACCGTCTGCTAAAATATATCTCTTTGTATCTAACGGATTTAACGATTGTTTAACCTGCGATTCTGTGTAAATCATGTGTAGTTCGGATCCAATTTTCATCATATTGTGAGAATAGCAATTTTTATAATTTATAACTCGTTGTTTATAGTAACTTTGTTGACACCCTTAGCCTTCTTTATAACGTCATTATCTCCGTATTAAATCGAATACATCTTTGGTCTGATACAAACTGCTTCGCTAATAACTCGTCCTCCACACTCATCTTTAAATTTACCGATGACCTTTCTATTTTCATTCGAGAATAACTCGTGGTCTTGCGGATAGTTGCTAAAATCGTACAAGTCAGACCTCCTTTTCATGTCTAGATAAACGTCTTTTGTATAGACAATCAACAACAGACTGTCTGTGTCGGTGTACATCAACCTTACTCTGTCTACATATGTCTTTTTTAATGTATTGTAGTAAAAGTCGTACATGAGAGTTTTTGATAAGTCCAAGATACTAACGCCGCAATAGATGGGTTTGTATAAATGAACTTTAGTTATGTACGATTCTACAAATGATAAACTGCATTCTTTAAATGCGGTAGTAGACTTGTAGCTCGGTTTAGACACTATTTCTTGGTATTCTTCGACTTGATCGTCTCGCAGTATAATTCCATCTATTCTACTTCTGACATTTTCCATCGTTTTGCCAAATACCGAGTTGTTCATCAACTTGAAAAAATCCTTTTCAAAATCTGACTTTGATTTCGTTCTTAGTTGGGTGTTTTTGTCAATGTATGATTTCATCCAAGGTGCTTGTTTAAATTGTAGAGCTCGATGTACTTCCGTTAGTTTTAGACCTAATTTTAGACATTGTTTCAAATTGATGTTGTGTAATACATATTTTTCTTCGCGATATAGCGTGCCCGTTAACTTTGGCACATTAGCGCTAGATCCTATCGAATTCATCAAGTTTAGTTGATACTCTGATAACCATTCTTCCGGTATAACTATATTATCTGGCGCTAGCGCATAATCATTGTGGAGGTCATGTAAACACGAGGGATATTCAAGTGTTACCTGAAACATATATCCTGTTTTAGAAACGTCACTTAGCGACATGATGCAATCATGTGTAAATTTCTTGGGGGCGATCCATTTAAATCCTTTGTAGGGTAAGTATTGACTCATAGCCCATCCGTATAAATTGTTGGCATCGAGATAGAGAATATAAGAGTCCGGTTTATCCGGACTGTATTCTTTTAGATACTCGTTATTCGCCTTGAAATATTTGGCGCTTCCAACACTCGATATTCCTCCTCTTTTCGCCTTTTCAAAAAATAAGTGTTTGTCTATATCGGTCAAAAGTTCCAATTCAATTTTCGAGTGTCTCAACAGCGCGTCCCACGATAAACCCGGTGCTGTGTAGTAATTGGCGGGGTCTAATTTGTAGTTTGTTCTACACATTTGCCTAAAATTCTCAAATACCCCAGCAAGTAACAAAGTGTCTGTAGTCACGTACAAGTCGTGATATTCACCCAAGTTTTCAATACCAAATTTTTCCCATACTCGTTGCGCTCTTTCATAGTCTTCGTTGGACATGTGTTTGTTCTTTAGACCGCTATAAAAACACTCCTTGGGTGGTAAACTAGTCTCGTTAAATTTTTCATGAGTGTCCATATACTCGTACGGATAAACACCCTTTTGTAATAAGATGTCTACGTTCTCTTCGCCAAAATGTTTTAAGAGTAAACTAAAAGATTCTCTCGGACAAGACCTCACCAAATTGTCAAGAGCGCTGGACATAAAATGAAACGAGTCGATAAATCTATATTGGCCGACCGAGAATGAAATGTATTTTTCTGAATTTTTTGGTATACATCCGATGTCTTCTTGATACTTGGAAATACCCTGCATGATCAAGTGTGCGTCGTAATTCTCTAAATTGTGAAAGATGACTGGTATTGGCATACTATAAGGTCGTATTTGTAATTTAAGATTACAGTAAGCGTGTGCAGCACCGCGATATTTACCGGTGATGTGACAGTGATCTCTGACTTTTCGAAATTTGTTAATCCTCTTTTCGCAACGCATACATATTTTCTCAACGTATCCCTTGTCGTTTTTGAACGAGTATCCTCTTTCTTCTTCTATTTTCAAATTGGGTTCTTTAGGCTTGTTGCAATGACAATTACACGAGTAATTTGGGTAAATTGGTTTTTCGCAAATCCAGCACTCATTGGAGTTAAGGTGAATTTTTTCTTCTTTTAACGTATATTCCATCGGTTTAGCTTTAGCGAGCAAGGTGTTAATTTTAGGTTCTATTTTTTTCAACGAGGCTATAAAATGATCTACAGCGTCTATACCTCTATATGTCTTTTGCTTCATTTTACGACCATCGCATCTAACGACAACGTATGAATAACCGCAGGCTCTGTGAATGTGATTTTGAGACTGGCTTGTTGTTTTTTCTAATATAGATTCAAAATCCGCGTATATGACGAAAGGTGCGTCTTGTAAATTTTTAAAGTTTTTGAACTTGAGAATATTATTGTCCGGTTTTGGCATTACGACTGCAATCTAGCTCGTGTAATTCCAACTTTTCTAACGAATTAAAATGCGATAAACATCTCAAGCAAAAATGTTTACGATGTTGACTCTTCGTAACGCTAGACAATAATCTAGACAACTTATTTATCCAGCAATAATGACCGTCAAACAACAGCAAATTAACGCAAGTTGGAGCAGCTTGGTTTTTAGACAGGTATAATGGATATATCGAGTCTTCGTATCCAAACACGTTTATATTTATATTATTTTGTCTTTCTATTCTCGGTATCTGATATATGGGTGTGGGAAAATCTACATCTTTAAAATTTAATACGTCATCAGTTTTATAAATAGCAGTTCTATTTCCGCGAAATTGGTAATTTGGGTTTGTTTCTATTTGGTTTTTAACTTTATCGGTATATATACCCAAAGCGGCTCTTATGCACCATCTTATACACTCTTGATCTTCGTTTTTAATGTTGACGTTTGCGTGTTTTTTTATCGATAAATTCGGGTAGTTTTACGTAAGAAGCACCTATCATAGGGTTAACTCTGTTTATGTTGATATAAAACGCTGGTATTTTATCTATAGTCCAACCACTTCCTTCATTTGTGTATTTATCTATCGTAGACATTATCGTTTCAAATTGTCGTCTGAGTGTTGTTTGTATTTCACTCTCGTTTAAGACACGATTTTGATAACTAAAATGAGTTGCCGTTGATGTTACAGTCTTACCTTCCGACGTTATCTTTCTATAATTAACTTTCATAGCAATCTGAAGTTTCATCGTTTCTATTTCTCTTAATTCAGCAGTAATTTTTCTTTTGATCATTGACACGTGGGTATTGTAAAATTGTTCCGGATCATCGGTAAACAGATTTTGAACAAGTTCCCAATTTCTATAACTGCAAATCTTCTCGTCTCTTGAAAATCTGATTCTCGAAAAATATTCGGAGATTTAAATCTTTTTATAGCTTCGATGTAATCTGTTTTCAGCGCTTTACCATTTCTACCCGTAGAAATGACTTGGATATTTTTATCGCGCACGATTTGCTCGAGACTTTCGTTTGATTTTATTCTCAAATTATTAAATATATTTTCTTCTTTTCTTATATCTCGAATGTAGTCTTGTCGATTATAGTTGAGTTGTTGTGGGATTTCGATGTTGTTTTCTTGTATGTAACTCGTTAATTCTTCTCCCCGCAACGCGTCGAGTGTTCGTATAGCTTTAATGTAGTCTCGTTTAGTATACGTAGCTTGCTGAGGCAACGGTATATGGTACTCTTCTAATACACTACGTAAATTCCAATTTGAATTGCCTCGTAACGCCTGCAGTTTATGGTTGGCTCGTTGTGAGACTGAAATGTCTCGTTGTTCTACAAATTGTTGTAGATTTTTTAAAGACCATCTAGTGTATCCATAGATTGAAGGTTGTGTCATTTTATAATACACTATATAATATTAAAAAAACAATTAATAAAATTAACTTTTTTTGGCTTATGTAAAACAATATTTCATTTTTCTGGCCCCGGAATTTTTGGGGGATTTTTGAAATTTTGTTAGACAACTATACGACTCGATTTAACGAAAAAATAATTCTGATTTTTTTGAAATTTTGCTGGATAGGTATACAACGGAATTTAGAAAATATAGTTTTCTAAATTTCACTGGGAGAGGGAGAGGGAGAGAGGGGAAGGGGAAGGGAGGGGAGAGAGGAGAGAGGGGAAGGGAAGGGAAGGGGGAAGGGAAGGGTGAAGGGAAGGAGAGTTGTCGCTGAATCGGCATCTCCTATACTACTTGAGGAATTGCAAGGGGAGTGAGACACATTTGGACGGGAGTCGGGAGTCGGGATTGGAGACGTGATGGTTTATTCATGGTTATAACATGGTGTGTCTTTTCTCTGTTCAAAGAAAGAGATACAGACTGTTCTCGATCTAGGCGCAAGCCCGGATGACATCATCTACGCTCATCCCTACAAACAGGAGTCGCATCTTCGCTTCGCCAGGGAGAAAGGAGTACGACTCATGACCTTTGACACAGCAGAAGAGCTACACAAGGTCAAACGCGTATACCCAGACGCTCAGTAAGTAATACTTAGGCATTTAGCTTATGAAAATAAATTCCATAGCAATAATTCCGCGATGAAAAATATTATTGTAATAAGGACTGCAAAACACGGTGGTGTTAAATTAACACCACGTGGTATCTATATTGGACAGATGTTCAATACACATACCACATGGTGTTAATTTAACATCACAGTTTTTGCAATGTACCACCCATACTGTAGGATTCACATATCTTTGCTAAAACGTGTTACTCTCATGCGAACGTCTTGGTACCAGACACTGACTGTAGTCTTGCTACAGACGTTTTAGTCTGTCTTTACCACATAGCAGTTTGAATGATAGGTTGATCGGAAGTAAAGGTCAAATTATTATTTTGGTCATCAAGTTGTAATATTAAATTTGTATTGCCTCTTTTTCCATCACAAGATCACATTATTATAGCTTCCCAATTCAGACAATATATTACAGGACGCTGCACACGTTGTAGCTCTTTAGGATGGGCCCAAAAGTATGCACTATTGCCAAATCTCGTTAAATTTTGAGGTCACGTTGAAAGCTCTATTCATGGCCAGGAGGTCACCAGAAAACTCAAAAGGATTCTGGGCGTTTCTGCTTCTGCTATTGTAGCTTGCTTAAAGGGTCGTCTTTTTTAATGTATTTATTTCCATGAGGCTTGTTCTTCGGATATTGTGTGAAGACAATACATCTGATTTCAAATTTGGTATCAAATTCGGATGTCACGACAAAGAAGTACGCCCTCTAATGGAGCTTGCGAAGGACTTGGGGCTCCAGATTGTCGGTGTGAGGTAAGATGGCATATAATGTATTATCTATAAACTAGGTCTTATGATTCTAGAGTCAACACAATAATTATAGAAGTCACATTATCCTTCCTTTTTTTCACGTCTGGGTCACTACTGCAGGATTTGTTTCTAATCAACTGTTGGCTCTATCAACGAAATACTTGAAGTATATTTCCACTCACCAGTGAATGAAGCAGTAGAATCACAGTAAATTAGAACAGAGTTTTTCTCTTTTGCCCTTTCCCGACGTAATAAGCACTGTGTGCTCAGTGCTTTCCGAGAGCCTGTGTAAAAAAGAAATCACATGCTTACTCGGGCGGGATTCGAACCCACGACTTCCTGCATACTAGTGCAGACGTCTTAACCACTCGACCACAGAGCTTTCCGGGGTCGGATGGCCGATTCGAATCCAATGCAGCAGCGGGTACTGCGTAATCAATGTGAAGATGGAATTTGTGTCGGGGATAATGATGTGAATTTTTTTCACACAGGCTCTCGAAAAGCACTGAGCATACAGTGCTTCATACATTACGTCGGGAAAGGGCAAAAGAGAAAATCTCTTTTCTAATCATCATCCCCGACGCAAATTCCATCTTCACATGTATAGAATCACAGTTTTAGCCTAGCCGTGTGACTTACTAATTTTACTGAACACTAAGTCGGAATCCACGCAGACACTTTAAAAATAGTAAACAATTTGGAGCGAAAACAAAAAACAAAAAACGCACGAACAGATGTGTAAAACAGTATACTGTTGTCTGTGACAAGGTAACCTATGCATGTTGAACTCAAAGGTACGGTACTCTGCATCTTCAATCCTTCTTGTGTTTATTTAAGTATGATTGGTTGTGTTCGATTACCTTTCCCGGTATTAGCATGTGGCTGTGGGCAAAACAGGCAATGCCTCATATCCCAGGTTGTCCGTCGGCAATTCTTGCGATGACACTCCTCCCATTTACAATGGTCTAGCAACGCCCTGAGCCTAATTTATCCCCTATTCGCGTGGTATAAATAAACGACCGTGGCCTAAAAATAACACCTGCCAGAGAACTTGAAAGTGTCGTCATGCCATTCGAACGATCCTATACAAGTTCGCTTTATTCAAATAACACCACATGGAAAGTCCTTAATAAATTCCTTAATATGTGGCACATCTTAAAAGTCAATAAATCGCAAAACACTCCAGTTAGGGTGTTTGAGCGTGAAACTCTGCTTTTCTAATGTTCCCACCAATTTACTGTAGCTGTACCTAGATGTAGAACGAAAAGCTATGCCAATAGCTTTCTCCCTAGTTCTGTATCTCTTTGGCTGGGCATGTTTCCCTATATTTACGATCTCTACTGCTTCAAGATTAATATTAATTCCCACCACTTGCATTTTTTTATTCTTTTTGCTCTTTGTAGCTCCACACCTCGAGTGGTTTTTAGCCTTGTTTGGGGCGAACTTGCATACAAAACTACAAGAAACATGCAATAATATCTTTACAAGTAAAGGGAAACTTCTGGGATCTTCTTTTTATTACTTATATATTTCGTCGGGAAAGTTCCTCCCCTAAAGAACACCCCTTGTTTAAATTTACCTTATTCTCGATGTAAACTTCATATTCTGATATTCTGTTGGCTCGCCGCCACCGTTTTCACAAAAGGACGGACACGATACTTTGCACAATGAAATGGGGCATTGTCATTTTGACCTGCCCGTCTCTTTGTGAAAACAGTAACGGACCTGTGTGCAAGGCAACATTATGCACAAACAACAAAGTCTTATCAAGACAGATGTTTTTAACGTTTTTAATGTTGTCATGTTGTGCAAATATTCAAACAATGTTCCCTTTCAGCTTTCACGTTGGCGTTCAGTCCAACAACCCGAAATATTATAGCGAAATCATTCGACGCATCCGGCCAATGTTCGACACGGGAACCTCCCTCGGGTTTGACATGAACCTGCTGGACCTCGGTGGGGGATTCCCCGGGAGATTGTATCCCAAGTTCACCTTTGACAAGGTACTGAAGTGCCCGACGTTGGCAACTTTATTCAGATAAAGAACAGAGACTCACATATTTTCCTTGCCAAAAACAACACAACGAGGCTGGTGTCGTACAAGCCTGGCATTGGGTACCATAGAGTTATAAAAGCAAGATGGCGTAAGTATAACGTCGCGCATTTTGACAAAAGCCATTTTGAATTTGGGCAGACTGTGTTATTTAATGATACATTCAGGTATTTTACATTCTACTTGTCCACTTTGAACATATTCTTTGAACACTATGATTGGGTCTGCGTGCGAAGTACGCCCCATAATGTGCAAGGAATAGCTCGTGCGCCCTCTAATTTTCATAATATAACTTTATGACGGGTTCCCATTAGCAGTCTAGTTCCCAGTCCATGCATTCAGCTAGGCTAAATGCGCCTGGTGAAGTAAAGCACCACGGAGACCTGTTTTCTTTGAACAAAATGAGCCAGCGAGACCACCAATAAATGTATATGCTTTACGTACATCATGCAGTTCACTTCCGCCTCGCTGCTCGCTTTAATATGCGTGCACGTGCATCAATCCGAATTTATTGGTGAACTGGTCTATGGCATCAGCATGAGAAAGTAAATCCCGCTGTATAGAGTACCGAAGTCTGACGTCAGTTGGCGCGACAACTGGCTCCAAACAAATGGAGATTTCGACTGTTCCTTTGTTAACAGCCATTCATGCAAACACACTGACACAAAATAACAAAAGTATTCTATCTCCAAACATTGCATTGACGTTATCACTTCGGTACTCTATAGAATGTACCGTATGCAAAAAGGCCTGTAATTACAGGTGCAGAGAAGCTGACAATAATGATGTTGAGCAAAGTAAACCGTAGATTCCTGCACCACGCGCGGCGCCAGTCTAAATATCGTGGAACATTTTGTTGTATACCCAGCACGATATGGGGCAGAGGGGTACCCCCCTTTTTGTCCCTATACCCTATACACTCTCCAGACTATTGTTACCTAACACATCCCCCCTAGACCTCTGAAAAGAATTCCTGAGATTCCGGGAACACAATGACCAACACAAAAGGGGGGTTCGCTCTGCCCCATATCGTGCATCATATGTTTTGTTGCATATGAAGAACGATATGGGGGGAAAAGGGACCACCCCTCTTTTGTGTTGGTTATTGTGTTCCCGGAATCTCAAGAATTCTTTTCAGAAATCTAAGGGGGGGGGGGGGGGGGTGTTAGGCAACAATAGTCGGGAGTGTGCTTATAGGGTATAGGGACAAAAAAAAGGGGGGGGGTGGACCCATTTCCCCATATCGTGCTCGGTATCTTTTGTTTTTCCTGGTGGAATTACAGCATTAAAGGAACCAAGTCATTTTTGTTTACCTTCTCCGTAAAAAAGGTTGCTTTTTCACTAAGCTCTTGCAGGAAGATACAAATCACTGAAATGAAATTCAGCTCTTGAAGGAAGATACAAATCTTTTAAATTAAATTTCAAGGGATTTCTGGGCACTGTGTAACCTTAAAGAGAATTCCATAAAAGAATAGCCAATACCCATGACACTATATTGTTTGCTTTGTTTTTTTAGTTTGCTAAAGCAGTCCGCGAGGCGCTGGAAGAGTGCTTCCCAAAAAGCAGTGGTGTTAGGGTCATAGCCGAACCAGGGACATTCTACACACGATCGGCTGGGTATATGGTGGCAAACGTCATGTCCAAACGTGTCTACAGGACAAACTCTGCAGAAAACGCGGACGATGAAGATGGTAGGTTCCGTGGATCTTGCGATGTTTTTGTTGGTACACAACTAATTAGGGTTAGACCTATTAGAACGCATGTTCTCAGACTTTTCATCTTCCACACACAATTCCATTGAACAACAAATTAGAATTGTTAGTGAAAACTTTTAACCTAAAAGAAGTTTTTTTTTGGTGATTTCGCTCCTCCTCCTCCACTGATCTCGGCCAATGACTAAGGGACCATGGATTAATGTCAATTTGCGTGCGCACGCGTGCGCACGCGTGCGCACGCGTGCGCACGCGTGCGCACGGGTCCGCACGCAATTGCACGCAAAGGCACGGGCCTCCTGCGTTCCATTGCGTGCCATTGCGTGCCAGTGCGTGCCGATGAGTGCTGATGCGTGCCGATGCGTGCCGATGCGTTCCAATGAGCACAGGCAATGCTCAACCGTATCTTTACTTGCGCTGTTTATCAATCTGGGATTAACGATAACAAAGGAACACAGGCCGGCCGGCCGGCCAAGACGGACGGATTACCAGACGGAGAGGGTGTCATAAAAGGCATATGAAGCACCATATGGGGGAAAAGGGACCCCCCCCCCCCCCCCCCCTCTTTTGTGTTGGTCATTGTGTTCCCGGAATCTCAGGAATTCTATTCAGAAATCTAGGGGGATGTGTTAGATAACAATAATCTGGAGTGTGCTTAGGGTATAGGGATAAAAGGGGGTACCCCTTTCCCCCATATCGTGCAGGGTATCATAAAAGGACCAGGGTTTCAAAAAGGGCTAGTGTGCCACAATAGTGGACTGATGACTCATCTTTTGGTGGCTTTGGTCAGTTCAAAGGCTTTCCTAACGTAATGATGATTCTAGCGGGACTTAGATTTGTAAAGTATTGTAGTCTATGTGGATTTCTTATTTATTTCAAGTTTCCGTGATTTTCATTAAAGGGGCTGTGTCGTCGCGCCATCTCGCGTTAACGAATCAAATATAAGTGCGCCCCCTTGCGCTTCATTTCGGTTGTGTGCTATTTTTAAGCTCCATCCGTTTGTTATGGCTGTTCTGAAAATTGGCTTTTGGAAACTACACCCCCTGGAACACGCACGCATGTCCAGCGTCTGCGTACTGAAATACACATACGTGTACACGTATACTTATAAACAAGTAGCTCTCATCGTGGCACTCAGTTCTCTAATAAAAAAAAATTAAAATCTAGAACTTAGAAGTACATTTTTTTTTTAACAGTTGATAGTTGGAGCTGAAACAACCTCACTTGGTCGCTATTCCAATGGCACTTGTCAACAACTCGCTGTGTGAAACAATATTTCCGCACATCAAGTCTACATGTAATGTATAGTCAACATGTACAGTACATACATTACATGTACAGTACATCCGATCCATGTACTCAGTATGTGAATTGTTCATGTCATAAAAAGTAATAAGCGAATAATTCGTGCAAAACAGGTGAAAATTAGGGTTGTTTGAATATTTGTCGGGGTGTTTATTTCTTTGTTTCTTCGGTAGTCATCTTTATCATAGTGATGTGGGGATCTGTGCGCCAGTGGCGTAAACACGGGGAAGGAGTTCAGGGGCCCGCCGATTTGTATTTCTTTTTTGTTTCGTAAATTTAAAAAGGGGAAATTGTACACAAAGTGATGTTTCAAATTTCAAGCGGTGTTTGGGGCGGGGGTATCCCCCGTTGAGAAAAAGTTTAAGATAGCAGTACTTCGTTGACAAATTCAATAATCATCCCCACTTTTCGACACGGATTTACTCGCCACTGGTGAAATCTCATTTTATTGGCGTATATTATTTATTGGTAATAACTGTTATTATTGTGTTTATTATTTGATAGTGTTGAAATAACTCTTATGATGTAACTTTCCATAAAGTCCTGCCGTCAAATGTAACACAAGGTCGTGGACTCAATATCGCCATCAGTATAGCTGTTTTACTTTGATTTGCTCATCATTGCACGCACAGCCGATTTTAGTCGAAAGTTATTTCGATACATAGGCCTACAACTTTATTTTTGTATAGGAATGGGCTGGTGCATTATTTATTTATTTTACAATTATAAATACAGATTTACTTATTTTCGTTTGGTTCTGTCATGGTACATTTTGGCGTTTGGCGGGTGGGGTGTCACGGACTATGTTCGACTGTAGGCCTATCGTATATTTTTGGTGGCACAAACACATACAAAATACTTGTACATGCAGTATGTATCATAACTACAGAATCATGCATGCAGCAGTCATTGCAATATTGTAATCTGATCTGGCGCGCGCGCCCTGTGGGTCAGCGCGCGCGCCCTGTGGGTCAGCGCGCGCGCCCTGTGGGTCAGCGCGCGCGCCCTGTGGGTCAGCGCGCGCGCCCTGTGGGTCAGCGCGCGCGCCCTGTGGGTCAGCGCGCGCGCCCTGTGGGTCAGCGCGCGAGCCCTGTGGGTCAGCGCGCAGTCGTGGGGCATTATTTGCAGTTACTGGGTTCATCTGCGTTCATCAGTTCGGGATTCAGTGTACAGCCTCAAGCCTGCTATGATTGTGACGACACAGCCCCTTTAAGGGAATAAATATGTGCTGGGCCGGTTTTAAACGTACGTTTAAAACCGGCCCAGCACATATTTATTCCCATTCATAAAATACCTTTTTGTATAATTAAGCAAAAACCACCGAAAATTATAAATTTCCAATGATTTTGTCTAATTTGTTTTACCTTGGTTTGTAAAACACCCCTTTAGCTATTTAATGGTTCGTGCCACCCGCGAGTAGTGGTAAACAAGTCCTTATATGGAAATTGACGCGCGCGCGACGCGCTCGCCAGGTGGTGCAAGAACGCAGCAGTGCCGGTGTAGCGTGAAATTATGGACTCTAAATACGGACGCATCGGTAGTATTGCGCTTGCGTTATTAGGAGAGTGACTGGTCGCTCGAGTGTTCAACCAATAAAATGGACCAGATTTTGTAGGACTCTACATTTCGTGTGAAACCGGAAAAAATGTTTCAAACCGCGCCGTGTTTAAACAACTTCCAGCCGTGTTTAAACAACCGTTTAAACACACCCACGTGACAGGCTCTCGACCAATAGGGATAGTGAAACTCGCTGAGGTATTTATGAATAAAACATTGGACATGACACTACAAATGTGGAAATCTGGTGAAAGACGGCATCATTTATTTCCTCAAATTCGATCTTTTCTGAGAGAAAAATACGTTTTGAAGAAATTACGCCTACACCATTATTCAAGTTTACCACGCATAAAACAGCAGTGCTTCGTCAGCACTGGATATATATCTTTGGAAATTCAAAACACAGCCCATTAGGCCTATTGTACGAAAAATCGAACGAAAACCAGTTTCAGATTTTTCAAGGCGCAGCTATAGGAATACATTCAGAAGATTGTTTGCGTCGGGGGATAGGCCTACATGTTATCATTCATGTTATCATTCAAACGATTTTTTGAGTGCAAGTTCGTTAAAAATAGATTTCTAACATGGCGCTTAGGAATTATGAAACTGTGGAGAAATTCAAGATGGCGGAGCCAACTGAAACAACTTTTACATGATGAAGATATAAGGACTTACATGTACATGTTCACCTTTCCATTCATTGCTTTTGAAGAGTCAAGAATTGGGTTTGAAGAGTCAAGAATTTCCATGGAGGACCTTTTCAAATTCTCGTATCTTTTGCCTCAGATTTGTGGTTTGGAGTTTTTTTTAGGGAAACAAGTCCGAGAAACTGTATCGCAAATTCTACAGAAAACCCTTAAATTAATAGTTATGAGAAATCGCTTAAGCCCCAACTTGCAGAAAGAAAGATTAATTCTACCAGTTGCACACTAATCCGGATTAGCGGATTATCTGGGACATAAAAGGTGCCGCCAGAGACGATCTCTATTGTACACTCAGGCTGGTTGCAAATGAGTCCGTTTGCATGCCACTGAAGGCCATTGCGTGCCACTGCGTGCAAGTCCGTGCCGATGAGTGCCGATGCGTGCAAATGCGTGCCAAAATCTCCCTCGTTTTACCTTGCACGCAAAGGCACGCAAAGGCACGCAAAGGCACGCAAAGGCACGCAAAGGCACGCAAAGGCACGCAAAGGCACGCAAAGGAACGCGTGCGCACGCAAATTGGCATTAATCCATGGTGCCTAACGTCTTTAATATAACCAAGTACGCAATCTGGAATGTCTATGATTATTATCTATGCAAAGTTTCATTCCACTTAACCAAAGGGTTTTGTAGTTAGGATGCGTTTAGACACACCGAACCTGTGTGTGTGGATGATTGAAGCAATCACGGCAGTTTTCACCCACCGGTCTAAAAAAATGCAGTGCGTAAAAACGGTACCCCCGACTTTTATAAATGGCGTCAAAATTTGTCTAACACATTAGCCGAAAAAAGTCAGAAAGGCACAATACTATTGTCGCAATTCTTCCCCCAACAATTACTTTAAAAAAAAAAAAAACATCCCAAAACCCCAAACAATGAAAATCGGACTCGTTTTCCCTATTATTGGTTAAACGCTCTCACGTAACCGGCCACTTAGGCATGTGTAATACTACTAATTTGAGCCCGTATTTCATAGTGACTGAAATTCACGCTACACCGTCATTGTCAAGCGTTCTCTTTTGTTGAAACAATTAGTAGGATTAAAGTAGGCCTAAATGTTGGCCCCAAACAAACATTGCTTACAAAGAGGTTACATACGTACTGTTTTATTTCTTTTTGTTATTTTGTTCATTGTGTTTCAGTATCCAGTGATCAATTAATTTGGATGTACTACTTGAACGTGGGCCGGTTCAATGTGTTTAGTGTTCCGTTGGTGCAAGAAAGAATTCCGCTGTTTTTTTATCATCCTGAGTTACTGGAACTACAGGTAAATAGTTCGACAGCCAAAAAGCTATTTTAAGTTCTGTTTGTCGATGTATCAATGTCTCCTTAAAAATTGGCCAACAAAAGAGACCCCGTGAATAAAGGTCATTAATGTGTTCTTTTATAGGCCTATATTGAATTGAGAATGGTGTCAGGCACCATCGTACTATTGAGGGAGTGGACAATGACCATTGCTCATTGTGCGTTGCTACGCCCCTGAGCTTAACCCAACAGAGCCGGATTTTGGGGGCCTTTCATTCACAGCTGCGGTGGGAAACAGTAATTGTTAATGTAATGCCTATAGGTCACACTTAGCCGTCTTGAGGTCCCGTCCTCCCACGACCTGAAAGTTACCGACCACTGCCGACCTGATTTTTGGAGAGCACGGGACCTCTCCCGACCTTCTAATGACCATTCTCGTCATATTCACGCTCCAATGCAGTCTTAAAACCGTCTAGATACGCGTTCTACGCCGCCTTGCTAACGACCTTTCCCGACTACTCCCAACCAAAAACGGACCTACTAACGTCTATTCCCGCCCTGCCGACGTCCTTTCCCGACCTCTTCCCGACCTGCTAACGATATCCTAACGACTAGCCTGTCCTTCTCTGACGTCCGCACGACCTGTTTAAGACCGGCTCCCATCTTGGCGTATAATCATTTCAACTCCCGACTTCGAGAGGAGGTGTACATCTGCTATTTTACTACATAGTCATGCAGATGTTCCAGTCTTCTAACATCATCCATGTTGATAGTTGCAAATGATGAGCCACATCAAAGTGCCCAAATATTTATACCCGCAGGCCGGCAGTCGTAGTGTAGGCGTGGTAGGTCGTGTGTGGTCGTTATGAGGTCCCTGGGAGGACTGGAAAGGTCGGAATATGACGTGGAAAGTCGCTGAGGGGGCGTGAGAAGGCGTTAGTAGGTCGTTACAGAGGCGTTATTAAGTCGTAAGAGGTCGGCTACATTGGCCGTCCCAGATTTTCCCAACCATGCACGCCTTCCGCCGACTATGTTCACGACCACCTAACGACTTTCAAGACCTCCTAACGTCCCTCGCAGGACCGCTCTTCATTCCTGATCACTCCCGATTGTTTTGAACAGTTCAAAATAGTCGGCAACACCTCGACCAAGTTCACCGACTTCTCAGGACATTACCAGACCCGCCCTTCCCTGACCTCCGCCGACCTTACAAGACCTTTCCAGACCATCAATGTCGGGAGAGGTCGGCCTCCAAACCGGCTAAGTGTTAGCCAGCCAGCCAGCCAGCCAGCCAGCCAGCCAGCCAGCCAGCCAGCCAGCCAGCCAGCCAGCCAGCCAGCCAGCCAGCCAGCCAGCCAGCCAGCCAGCCAGCCAGCCAGCCAGCCAGCCAGCCAGCCAGCCAGCCAGCCAGCCAGCCAGCCAGCCAGCCAGCCAGCCAGCCAGCCAGCCAGCCAGCCAGCCAGCCAGCCAGCCAGCCAGCCAGCCAGCCAGCCAGCCAGCCAGCCAGCCATCAATACGAGGGGGGTTTCTCGGCTCTTTGAAGGGGTTTCTCGGCTCTTTGAAGGCTAACCAACCTTAATCTATGGAATTTTGTGCAGTCATATTTGTTGGTTTCAAAAATTCAAATGGATCAGCAGATATACAGAAGACAACCACGGCACAAAACAAGGCAGTAGCTCAAGGAAGGCACTGTTTCAGAACCACCAAAACGACATCGTCATGTATTACTGAAAGCGCACTGGGCCTTACTGAATAGGCACAAGGCTTTATTGAATAGGCACAAGGCGTGACGATGTCATTTTGGTTGGTCTTTTTAAGTGCTTACCGTAGCTCAAGATCATAAAAATAATCAAACAATGGCAAAGTGATACAACGTATGAACTCTTTGTGCCAACTTTGCAGGACCCATGTAAAAACCACGATCTCAAACCGTCTCGTGTTTGGGGACCGACTTGCCACGCGGATGACGTGATATTCGAAAAATGTATGATGCCGGAGATGGAAGCGGGAGACTTTGTCTTGTTCAACGGTACGTGAATATGTTTTTGCTTATAGAAATCTCATAATATGAAGTAGGCGAAAAATGGTCAAGAATTATTTCCAATCCAGTTGTAACGGGTCAGATTGGCATAGTGGTACATTTTCATAGCCTTCCACTACTATGACCCGGGTTCGAATCCCGTCTGGCTTACATGTGGATAAGTTTTAAGTCCCTGTCTAATCCGTGAGATATTCCCCAGAATATCATATATAAACTAAATATATTCTGAGTTTCCCCAGAATAATAAGGAAAAAACTATGGACTAAATAGGAGGAAAAAATATCGAGTTATATATCCTATTTTTCTGGAGTTTTCTTCCCTTTATAGAGACAAATCCGGAATTGACGAAACTAACACCAATCCGCGCACTTCCGGGTTTGAAAGCGAGGATCTCAGTGCTAAGAAAAAACACTATTATGTTGAACGTGCGCTGCGCTATTTTATGGCACGATTCATTCATACATTAATGCATTGTCCTCGGAAGTACAGGGAAAACAGGACTATGAACAGCACTGTGTTTGTTGATTAACACTGAGGCTCTCACTTTCAACTCAGAAGTGCCCAGACGGGGCTAATGTGAAATTCGTCTACAGCTGAGTATTTGTTCGTCTATTCTTCACAGGCTTCTTCGGGCATGCGAGATACAGTGCATTATACGCTTTTAAGGAATCCTTGATCAGAAGAAATGAATAATGCAAATATGTTGTGTGTGTTACATATATCACAGCTCATGTGTATTATGCAACTGTAATTACTAATTAGTAATTTTGAGCATCGCCATTACAAACATACAGAAAGTTGGTTGATTTATCGTATCTGCGCGATGGCATCCAAGTGCGAAACATAGCTAGTGTGTCACTGGTTCCCTCTTCAGTTATTCACAGTTTAGTACGCAAATGTTGCTATTGATCACATAACCAGCGCAACCATGCTGGTTCCCAAAAGTTGGTTACCAGCCTGTCGTCTAGACTGGTCGACTATAGCCATCGTTCACGCGAAATATTCCAACAATAGTCCTTGATCAAAATTGCCCCTAACTTACTTGCCCGGAGCACCTCATGCACTTCTGTACGGCTCGTCACACGTGCACACATGCACACAGACTTTTTACAGTGTTTCTTCCTATTAGATATGGGAGGTTATATCACCCCATGTGGCTGTGGGTTTAACGGATTTGGGGTTCCACCGACGTGTTATATTGCACCAAAGGAAGCTCGGTAAGTATGCAGCGTATAAAGCTTAAACTGGGGCCACTTGAATGGCTATGGCTTACAGAGTCGTGTATCCAGCTGTGTCAGGGAGGGCAAACAACGTCTGAACCGTCTTAAACCGTTTTAAAATACTAGGCCTATTTCTTTTTGTTTTTTATGACGCCTCAAATGCCCGCCTTGCCCCACGCTGGATACGTCACTAGGCTTACATGTATTTCTGTGCTGTTTGTAGTCACAGTCTTGTTAATTCTTCACTATACGGCACTGCAATCATAAACAAAAACATGTCAGTGTAGCATACTTAAACTTGGAGTAATGGAGCAGTTGGCACTTTGAAAAAACATGCCAAAAAAAATGGTAAAAACCTCCAACACGTCCATTTTATCTGTCGATTTCCACAAGTCACTTTCCATTTTAAATTTACTCCTTATATTGTTCAGCCAAGTTTTGATTTTGTTTTACTAAAAAGTGCCCAAATGATGCTGGTATACAGCCAAAACAAAAATTGAGATTTAAAAAAATGTGTTTAGCCTAAACAGTAGTGTTCCTTTACATAGAAAAATGCTGACAATAAATTATACACTCATTCGTCTGGTGTTTTCTTTTCATTCAGGCCGGTTCTGGAGCGGATTTTCGCGGCGTAGAAGTGTCTCATCTAAGTGCCTTTCGATGAACAGGGTCAGTTACACTGAAGTCTTGTGCAGCTGGATTCTATTCTTACGTAATTGGGGCAATTCGCATTACAGTGCGCCACTAAGTGGTTGCACCGGACAGGTTAGTTGCGGTCGACAAACCACCCGTATTACGTCATTCATTAAGTGGCGTTTCATTGGATTTCTCCATTGAGCAGTATTTGGAAAGACTTCCAATGTAGGAAATTAGAAACCGTTTGAAGTTAATGTCCAACAAAATAGATCGCGCGCCCAGCCAAAGTAAAGTTTTTGCCTAACGTACTTTTTATGCTGTAGTCGACCTTTAGACTTGAAATCAAGTCGGTAATTGGACGGTTCTATTTGTCCGTCCAGGGTATATAATACAGCGCATACCGCTTCAATTGCGGGGACGGTACGTGCATCCTCGATCCTAACATGCGTATGCTTCCAACATGTCGAAACTTCACGAACGGCGGGCGTATATATACCGAAGTCTGACGTCAGTTGCCGCGGCAACTGGTTCCAAACACATGCAGTTTAGAATGTATTCTGGTTCCAAACATTGCATTGATTGACGTCATCACTTCTGTACTCTATTAACACGACGTGCCCCGCTGGAAATGACTGCGACTGCAGACAAAACACGACTGTCTAACGACTTATCTTCAAGTCTAACCTTTCAGGGACAGCTTAGTGCTGGCGCACTCCATTGTGAATCACTCGAATAATTTTCACGAGATAGATGCCATGCCTATGGGTATGGTGCACAGTGAACTTATTATAATTACCTCTACTAAATAAACGGGCTAATTAAATTGTCTATTAAACATGTAACGATACAGG
The DNA here is from genome assembly GCA_037893225.1 of Hippasteria phrygiana. Taxonomy (NCBI): domain Eukaryota; kingdom Metazoa; phylum Echinodermata; class Asteroidea; order Valvatida; family Goniasteridae; genus Hippasteria; species Hippasteria phrygiana. Next base: position 668,476 of record JAZGUH010000488.1, read on the forward strand.
GGCGAATCCAGGATTTTTTGCAGGGGGGGGGGGGGGGGGGGGGGAGCGGTTTCTGAAATTTGCCCAGAAAGGCGACTCCCAATGTTTCGTCTGCGAAACGAATTTAAGCCGGGGGGGGGGGGGGGGGGGGGGTGGTGCAGACATTTTTTCTCACCGTTGGTGGCGCCATTTAACCGCTTTGTTTTGTTCTTACCCAAAATAAGACCTGTGGGATTTCTGCTTTTCTGGTTTGCAACTTTAGGCGTAGGCACCTGCGATAATAACCATTGCCGCATCCAAAGGACTTGGGGACTTGAGCCCCAAGAAGTTGCCAATTGTTTTGGTTGTTTTTGTTTTGTTTTTGTTTTATTTGTTATAGTTACACGAATTGGGGCGGTGATGCGTATGTGGCGTATGTAGTAAAATACATATATAAATGGCGCCACTAAAATCAAATGAAGCCTTGAACCCCCCCCCCCCCCCTCCCCAGCTTTCAAATATATTTTCTGGGGGAAAATAGAATGGTGATCCCCTCCTCCAAGTCAGTTGTGCATAGGGTCTGAATAGGTAAAACCCCGCCCCCTTTTTTGTGCACGTCCTATAGGGATTGCGGAGGGGGTGTGGCTAGATTTGAGGAGCCGATTTGAGGAGACTGTTTGAGCAAGTTGGATCGATCCCATTCGTGTAGGAGGGGTGTTGACTTGCGTAAGCGAATTCAAGACAGTGATTAGGCAATAGACAATTATGGAATCGTATTCTAAGAATGAGTTTCAAGGTTACTGGAATTTCAGAAATGACTGTTTGTGTCAAAGTTAAGAATCAACCCTGATATAAAATGTCACCGGGCAACGGGAACGTCCGCACGTACAATGGAACAACCGCAAGAATGACTCATGTATTGTGCAATCACACGGACGGGTGTTACGTGTATAGACATGTTTGTACCGGTCATGTTGTGATGATTGAAAATATGAAGACGTACGTTTTGTATTAAAAGTTGTGGTAAAGGAACACTCACCGGTGAATAGCACGGTATAGTCCCATACTACGAAGATATTCACGGTAAATTCCAGAGAGCTATAGTAATAATCCATAGGTCCTGTCATGGCCAGCCCGGCGGAGTGATGGTCAGCCCATGGAGGTATTAAAAGGAAATACCTCCATGGTCAGCCCATGGAGCTAGGTAGGATCTCCATGGTCAGCCCCACAAATTGGTCGCACCGATATTCCTCATATCTTATCGGATGCAACACTAGTTGCACAAAGAATATCCGGCCACATTGTTACCAGAATCAAGCAAGTAAAATTGTACCCAAAAACAAGACACAGCGTACATACGTACTGTACATGTGCGGTGGTGGTATAAACACCGCGTATAGCTCACTGATGGCCGTATTGTGTTACTGTACCCTACGTGTTTTACATACATGTACATACCGAGCTGGGTAGCCGCGGTGGTTCGACCATGGAGGTATTAAAAACCTGTCTTGAAGTTTAATCCCCAGATAAAAGCCTCGGTGTTGGGTCACATCGATTATCTTTAACCACAAAATCTTGGTGTGTGTGTGCATGTACAGTTCGGAATGGCTCGAACATCCCAGCAAGTTGAAAACTAGAGCTCATTATTACAAAAACTTAAACCGTACTTCAGTTTTGTCCAAGGATAATTTAGTTACAGAGCCATGGTTACCTTTGTGGAGCGTGCCGTACTTGTTTAATTGGCAGCTAAGCAAGTCATTACCCCGCTCGACATAATGGACGGTGCAATGTTAATTGTACAAACAGTAACACAGGCACTAAACTATGGCATTGGTGACTGCCCACAAGCAAACAGGCAGGGATACACGGAGTCTAACTATTCCATTTTGCAATAGAACTCAACTAAATTCAATGTTTGTTCAAACGTATTTATTTATTTATTTATTTATTTATGTTTACAAACTGTTCATATATTGAGGATTCCCTTAATCGTCATTTCCATAATTGGAGACATTTACTTTGAAATGGACGAACATTATGACATGTAGTAAATTTACACGACACGATTGGGAAATATTCATCGGTTCAAGCCCTGTTCTTTCAAACCTTGGAGGAATCGTAGAGTATCATATCATTTTTATTTTATTTTTAAAGGAAAGTCCAAAAGTCGGGACAAAGTTCGAAGAATTCTTCTATATACACGTGGTGTTGGCGCAATCGGTCACCTCGGTTCAATAGCAAACCTAAATCATGAGGAGGCTATTATTATTTTTGTTTATAGGGCTATTAAGGTCGACGGCTATATGCACGCCCTTTCGTATGTGTTAACAACATTGCGTATATAAGAGCTATAATCCCTGTATTTGTTATTGTGACGTGACCCGACCATACAAGGCCAAAGAAAGGAAGGGATAAACTCGTATAAACACGATGTTTTCGGACTACGTAATATGATAAGCAAATATCGCTGCTCCTAAATTTCTTTCTTTCATCGGACTGGGAAGTACAAAGTGCAAAAGGTTCACGTACAAATTCAAACATAAAACGTAACATTGGAAATAATCAAAGTAAATTACTAAAAAGCTAAAAGTAAATATTTTAAGCAAATGTACAAATTGAAAGTAAGTTTGTAAAATATACACTAATGTGATTAACGTTCAGCTTAAAGAAGTAAAACTATAAGAGTAAAGTGAAACGAATATAACCAAATATAAATAACGAATATAAATCCAAAGTAAACATACCGTGAAAACTCACGAAAACAGAATATGAAGCGATGTAAAAGCAAACGACTAAATAATGTAAAACAAAAATCAAACTAAAAATAAATATTTGAATAGGGCATGCAAAGTAAAATGTTCAAAGTAAGAAAACCTTTTAGACAAAATGTGCACAAATATAATTTAAAAGTAATTTTTTCTCTTGTTTTTGGTTACTCATTTTTATTCTTTTCTGATATTTTGTATATCTTTTGGTATTGTATTTTTAAATTACTTTTTATCGTTACTCTTATTTCTTATAGTAGGGTATACACTATACATACACTTATGTCATCCCATAAAAAGTTCAATACAAATGCAAAAACTCAAAAAAATAAAAAATATGGCTATTACGAGGAAGCAAACTACGAAAAAAATAATAAAGCAATAAATAGAAGAAGACACGGAAACGACTAAATAGACAGAATTCCTTGATTGGTCAAAGGGTAATTCAAGTTTCCGAGTATTTTATTTACACTCACTCCAATTACACAATCTGAGTCTTTACCATATGCCTAAACTATAAATACGAGAAGCAGTGCACTTTGAACGTTCTTTTTAGAGTTTAAACACCCGCTCTCGATCCCCACATCTTTGACATGTCGTGACATCCTCGCGGTCTAAACACTGGATGCAGACTTTGTGAGCGATGCATAGATTGGGCTGGTGTTTCATGGCCCTGACACACAGAAGGAATTTTGTGAATGGTTGTTTGGCGAGGAAAACGCTGGTTGTATTGTTCTCTGCCATAACTTTCAAAGTTACGACTCGTACTTTATTTTGCGTTATTTGTACGACAATGCAGTTTTGCCTCAAGTAATTCTGAATGGGTCAAAAGTCATGAGTATGGAGGTTTCCGTCAACGACATGAAGTTTATAGACTCCATCAATTTCCTCCCCATGTCACTTTCCAAACTTCCCGGAGCTTTTGGCATTAAGGAGTTGGCTAAAGGTTATTTCCCGCACTTCTTTAACACAAAAGCCAATCAAGAGAAGGTCATGTCCCACCTCCCTGACATGAAACATTATAACCCTGCGGCCATGAAGCCTGGAGACCGACAGAAATTCATCGACTGGTACGAACTGCATCAGAATGACGAGTTCGATTTCAAGAAGGAAATTATTAAATATTGCCAGTCCGACGTGGACATTCTCCGCCGATGTTGTCTACGTTTCAGGACTCTGTTTATGGACATGACGACAGACGAGAACACACCAGGCATTGATCCATTCCAACACTGCATTACCATCGCTTCTGCCTGTAACTTGGTGTACCGATCCAGATATCTTGAGCCAGACACCATAGGCATAATCCATCCCAAAGGATACAGCTCCAATGACAGACAGTCTGTCAAAGCGTTGCAATGGCTGAAATGGATGTCCCATCAAACGGGTCAGTACATACGGCACGCAGCTAACAACGGTGAGGTACACGTGGGCAAATACAAAGTGGATGGCTACTACGAAGCAGATGGCGACAAGATCGTCATGGAATTCCATGGCTGTATTCACCATGGGCATACTTGTCTAGCCCGCACCACAAAACACCCCTTCAACAATTTGACCATGGAAGAACTATACCAGAAAACCATTGAGAAACGGCAGCACATCATCGACCAGGGGTATCGCTACATCGAACACTGGGAATGCGACTTTGATGTTCAGCTAAAGAAGGATGACTCCATGAGAGAATACATTGAGGCCTTGGAAGTTCCCACACCTCTCGTCCCACGTGATGCCTTCTGCGGAGGACGCACCAACGCGACCAGACTCTTCTACGAAGCTGGGCCCGGAGAGAAAATCAAATACGTGGATTTTACCAGTTTGTACCCATACATAAACAAGTACGGTAAATATCCCATCGGACATCCCACCATCATCACCGAGAATTTTGGTGACATAAGCGAGTATGAGGGTCTGGTCAAGTGCAAGGTGCTTCCTCCCAGAGGGCTGTATCACCCTGTTCTCCCCTACAAGGCAGCCGGACGACTGATGTTCCCTCTGTGTGCCAAGTGCTGCGAAACACTACAACAATCTCACTGTCTCCATAGCGACGAAGAGCGGGCCTTGCTGGGTACATGGGTTACACCGGAACTTCAAAAAGCGCTTCAGATGGGCTACCAACTGCTTAGGATATATGAGGTGTGGCATTTTGACCGGGTTGCTCAATACGATCCCGATACAAAAGAAGGAGGGCTGTTTGCTTCATACGTAAATGCTTTCCTAAAAATGAAGCAGGAAGCCAGTGATTGGCCGCAGTGGTGCCAGACAATGCAGCAGAAACACGACTACATCCAGAAGTACTTCGACAGGGAAGGTGTCAAGCTGGAATGGGATAACATCCAGAAGAACCCCGGTCTCAGGGCACTGGCCAAGCTGATGCTCAATAGTTTCTGGGGTAAATTTGGTCAGAGGCCTAACATGGCTAGAACTTCCCACATTACCGACCCTGCGGAGTACTTTGAAATGATGACTAGCGATGATGTACAGGTCAACAGCGCCAATTTCGTCTCGGAGGAGATGGTGGAGGTTCAGTGGCAAAATACCGAGGACTTCATCGAGCCTTCTGGACGGACGAACGTCATCATCGCAGCATACACCACTGCGCAAGCAAGACTCAAACTTTACGAAGTGTTAGAGACGTTAGAACGAAGGGTGTTATATTACGACACAGACAGCGTGATATACGTGAGCCGCGAGGGTGATTGGGAACCCAAAATCGGTGATTATCTGGGTGAACTCACCAACGAAATTGATTCAGACAACCATATCACATCATTTGTCTCCGGGGGGCCTAAAAATTATGCATACAAGTTGGCAAAACCAGATTCGAACGGAAACACAACTTTCTGTAAAGTTAGGGGAATCACACTGAATTACCGAAATCAATCGATCGTGAATTTCGACACTATGTTTCAAATGATTCACAAAGTCGGTCCCTCTAAAGTGCAAGTCGTTGATCCCCACAAAATAATCAGAAATAAGAAAACGATGAACATCGAAAGCAAGGAAGAAAAAAAATATTATCAACTGGTGTATACAAAAAGAGTACAAGTTGATCACTTTGACACACTTCCGTACGGCTATAACCAAATACAAATGTAGTGTTGTCTGTGTCGTAATTGCCCTTCTCAGATTCAGTAGCCCGTTTTTATTTAATATTGTGATTTTTCATTTCTGCATTGTACACTTTGTTCTATTTCTACTGCAGGGCTTTTTAGAACTAAAATAAACACTAACAAATTTGCGCCTTGATTTCTTCAGTGACAGAAAAAAGAAACCCAAATTGATCGAGTTCGCTAAAATGAAAACGTGCCAGTCTACATTTTGTTTAAGTATTCAGAATCTTTGGTGTGTAAATACATGTAGTACGAAGGTCTTGGCGAGTTTGCTCGATTAAAACGCTTGACTTTTCTGAAAAATTGACTGAGCATGTAAATGCCGATATCAATTATAATTGTGATTGACGTTGTACATATATTATAATACTTTACACAACAAATTCCAGGTACCATTGAGTTGCAGTTATACGTACATTGTTAAAAGACTACAGTATAGGTACATGTACATCACTTTTGTATTGGTGTTTTGGTGACCAAAATGAAATTTTCATCTGGACGCATCTGTTGGTAGATATTCTGTAGTGGTATAAAACATACGTATTTTGTAGGGGCTTTTATCGTCCTCCATGTTTAAAGATATAGGCCTACTGCACTGTATAGGCCTACTGGATAGCTGTAGTAAACTCAAGAATTACATTTCCAAAGAACGACTCTATAAAAATGTTTCTCCCGTTGACGATTCCAACGCATGCGCAACTCTAGTTCTGTGCTGTTTTGAGGTGACGCTAACCATAAAAACCAACATTTACAATTAAAAATCATACCAAATATTGTTTCTGTTTTATTGGATTATGAAGATGTAGATGTCAAACATAATTTGGATTCATTGTCAACACGCTATACTTTTAGCAAGCTTTCCATGCATGTTGGAAATTAACATATATAAATTTGTTATTTTACTAGTTTGGTTGATGTAATGTTATGTAATTTATTGTATGAACCTTGAATAAAATAAAATACTCCGAAACTTGAATTACCCGTTGACCAATCAAGGAATTCTGTCTATTTATTGCTTTATTTTTTTTTCGTAGTTTGCTTCCTCGTAATAGCCATATTTATTTTTTATTTGAGTTTTTGCATTACGCCAAAGGATGAAGGGTTATGGGAGAAATAAACACGAAAACGGGTTAAATCTGCGTTTTTCCTCCTGAAGTGCAGTCCTGTGGCTGAGCGTTAATTAACAGCTAAAGTTTATAATGCGTACTATGCGTGAATTGTTTGTATTTTTCGCAAGGGTCTGAGAGATAAATGCTATACATGATGAATTTCAGTCAAACGCAAACTTGACGTGTACAACGATCAACACAGAGTACAAATCGTTTGCAAACAACGTGCACAGAATTCTCGGTTATTATTCATTACCTACTGTATGGAACAATCGTGATCCTTATTACCAGGTCAAAATCTTACAGTATCGATCCAACACTGGGTGTATTCACCTTGGGATCTAAGAATGGCCAGATATAAACGTAATACACGCAGAGCTAATGCTATGCTATGCTATGCTATGCTACGCAAGAGGATTACCCATATCCGGAAGTAAACAAATCTGCCATTATGTTATTTGTAAGTGCTGAGGAATAATCAGCTAGGGACTGTTATGCTGGTTGATAAGGTTTCTAGTTCATAATCTAGTGGGTGTACACCATGTAGACATAATAGTAGGCCCACGGATTCTAATTATTACAGTGCTTCTGGGTTGTTTGCACGAGTTTGAGCGTTTTAATAGGCTTCAGACAAATTTGGCCAGATGTAGACCAATAGCAGCTTGGTAATGAGTGAAACGAGAAGCACGGCCGGGTCGGCCAATGTGTTATCCGCTGATGGACGGAAGACATAATCCTCAATGGTAGATTTTATCGCGAATACGTCTTTTTGTTAACCGCAGTTTGACAATTAAACTCTAAAAAGAACGTTCAAAGTGCACTGCTTCTCGTATTTATAGTTTAGGCATATGGTAAAGACTCAGATTGTGTAATTGGAGTGAGTGTAAATAAAATACTCGGAAACTTGAATTACCCTTTGACCAATCAAGGAATTCTGTCTATTTAGTCGTTTCCGTGTCTTCTTCTATTTATTGCTTTATTATTTTTTTCGTAGTTTGCTTCCTCGTAATAGCCATATTTTTTATTTTTTTGAGTTTTTGCATTTGTATTGAACTTTTTATGGGATGACATAAGTGTATGTATAGTGTATACCCTACTATAAGAAATAAGAGTAACGATAAAAAGTAATTTAAAAATACAATACCAAAAGATATACAAAATATCAGAAAAGAATAAAAATGAGTAACCAAAAACAAGAGAAAAAATTACTTTTAAATTATATTTGTGCACATTTTGTCTAAAAGGTTTTCTTACTTTGAACATTTTACTTTGCATGCCCTATTCAAATATTTATTTTTAGTTTGATTTTTGTTTTACATTATTTAGTCGTTTGCTTTTACATCGCTTCATATTCTGTTTTCGTGAGTTTTCACGGTATGTTTACTTTGGATTTATATTCGTTATTTATATTTGGTTATATTCGTTTCACTTTACTCTTATAGTTTTACTTCTTTAAGCTGAACGTTAATCACATTAGTGTATATTTTACAAACTTACTTTCAATTTGTACATTTGCTTAAAATATTTACTTTTAGCTTTTTAGTAATTTACTTTGATTATTTCCAATGTTACGTTTTATGTTTGAATTTGTACGTGAACCTTTTGCACTTTGTACTTCCCAGTCCGATGAAAGAAAGAAATTTAGGAGCAGCGATATTTGCTTATCATATTACGTAGTCCGAAAACATCGTGTTTATACGAGTTTATCCCTTCCTTTCTTTGGCCTTGTATGGTCGGGTCACGTCACAATAACAAATACAGGGATTATAGCTCTTATATACGCAATGTTGTTAACACATACGAAAGGGCGTGCATATAGCCGTCGACCTTAATAGCCCTATAAACAAAAATAATAATAGCCTCCTCATGATTTAGGTTTGCTATTGAACCGAGGTGACCGATTGCGCCAACACCACGTGTATATAGAAGAATTCTTCGAACTTTGTCCCGACTTTTGGACTTTCCTTTAAAAATAAAATAAAAATGATATGATACTCTACGATTCCTCCAAGGTTTGAAAGAACAGGGCTTGAACCGATGAATATTTCCCAATCGTGTCGTGTAAATTTACTACATGTCATAATGTTCGTCCATTTCAAAGTAAATGTCTCCAATTATGGAAATGACGATTAAGGGAATCCTCAATATATGAACAGTTTGTAAACATAAATAAATAAATAAATAAATAAATACGTTTGAACAAACATTGAATTTAGTTGAGTTCTATTGCAAAATGGAATAGTTAGACTCCGTGTATCCCTGCCTGTTTGCTTGTGGGCAGTCACCAATGCCATAGTTTAGTGCCTGTGTTACTGTTTGTACAATTAACATTGCACCGTCCATTATGTCGAGCGGGGTAATGACTTGCTTAGCTGCCAATTAAACAAGTACGGCACGCTCCACAAAGGTAACCATGGCTCTGTAACTAAATTATCCTTGGACAAAACTGAAGTACGGTTTAAGTTTTTGTAATAATGAGCTCTAGTTTTCAACTTGCTGGGATGTTCGAGCCATTCCGAACTGTACATGCACACACACACCAAGATTTTGTGGTTAAAGATAATCGATGTGACCCAACACCGAGGCTTTTATCTGGGGATTAAACTTCAAGACAGGTTTTTAATACCTCCATGGTCGAACCACCGCGGCTACCCAGCTCGGTATGTACATGTATGTAAAACACGTAGGGTACAGTAACACAATACGGCCATCAGTGAGCTATACGCGGTGTTTATACCACCACCGCACATGTACAGTACGTATGTACGCTGTGTCTTGTTTTTGGGTACAATTTTACTTGCTTGATTCTGGTAACAATGTGGCCGGATATTCTTTGTGCAACTAGTGTTGCATCCGATAAGATATGAGGAATATCGGTGCGACCAATTTGTGGGGCTGACCATGGAGATCCTACCTCCATGGGCTGACCATGGAGGTATTTCCTTTTAATACCTCCATGGGCTGACCATCACTCCGCCGGGCTGGCCATGACAGGACCTATGGATTATTACTATAGCTCTCTGGAATTTACCGTGAATATCTTCGTAGTATGGGACTATACCGTGCTATTCACCGGTGAGTGTTCCTTTACCACAACTTTTAATACAAAACGTACGTCTTCATATTTTCAATCATCACAACATGACCGGTACAAACATGTCTATACACGTAACACCCGTCCGTGTGATTGCACAATACATGAGTCATTCTTGCGGTTGTTCCATTGTACGTGCGGACGTTCCCGTTGCCCGGTGACATTTTATATCAGGGTTGATTCTTAACTTTGACACAAACAGTCATTTCTGAAATTCCAGTAACCTTGAAACTCATTCTTAGAATACGATTCCATAATTGTCTATTGCCTAATCACTGTCTTGAATTCGCTTACGCAAGTCAACACCCCTCCTACACGAATGGGATCGATCCAACTTGCTCAAACAGTCTCCTCAAATCGGCTCCTCAAATCTAGCCACACCCCCTCCGCAATCCCTATAGGACGTGCACAAAAAAGGGGGCGGGGTTTTACCTATTCAGACCCTATGCACTACTCAAGTCAAATCCCGGGTGCGCCTATGATAATGGGTACGCAAATTATAATTGTTTGAGTCAAGGAAGGACATGTGAGCTAATTACTCCATGTACACATTTTGTTATAAAGACACAATTATGTACGACAGCGCAGTGTCGAATAACTCATTTGCAAAATAAGTATTTGCAAAAGTTAAAGCACTTTCATTCTAAGCTGCCATTAAGATTGATGACTGACTGGCTCATGTGCAATCTCAAATAATGGTTACATTTAACAATTGTTGACTGCTGTGATGTGGGATATGACGTTTTTAACAGCCGAGGGTGCTATGCGTCCCCGGTGTTAACAATTTTGCCAAACGCATTTCTTTTTCAGTACAACTTGCCTTGCTCGGTGGAAATTAACTCAAACAGATCACGCATCAAAACAGCTGATCGTCTGCTAGTCCGCTGCTCCCATTATAGTTTGCTACCGTAAACAGTGTAGGTGAAAAATGCGTGGGTACCAATGATACAGCTCAACAGCTGGCTGATGTGTGATATCGTGCTTGGAGTGTCCAGTCATTTTTATAGACCGGACACGTGATCGTTATAGGCCAATCAAAATACAGTATCCAAGATGGAGATATAACAATATTGTTTTTCAAAATGTTCATAACATGGTTGTGGCTATGCACACATTGATGCATCTTATATACTCAGTTTTACAAACTATACCACGCATTTATCGTTTTAAACACTATTTTGTAGTTGTTGGTACGTGGATTCCATAAAGTATTAACGTTCGTTTTGGACACCTTTTTAATGATCTTCAGGGTGTTTGCACGATGCAAATGATGTCGTTACTCTCATTGTTTAATGATTACTCTTTATATTTGAAAGCTCCAATCCTAAATTAAAACTAACAGCAGTCATATTGTTGCCTTGGTGTTAACAAGTAGAATCTTAGCTAACATAATCTAGTCCAGTCAATTGGAAACTATACTAGGATGTCATGCCCACTACGTGTACAGTCGACTCCCATTATAACGAGCTCGGTCATAACGATATCCCGGATGTAACGAGCACATTCTCCCAGTCCCGATCAATTCGTGTACATTACTATGGGGAAATATTTGGTTATTACGGGCACGGACATTACGAGACTCCGGCTAAAACGACAATTTTGGCCGACCCCAGGCGAGCAAAACCATTGTTCTCAACCCATTTACAACGACATATTTTCAAAACTACGGGAGTGCAGCTTGTCAACGACAAACCTTTTGTCCCGATACGGGCATCATGCTCCCGTCTTCTAATTCAGGCAACGCACCTAAGCTTAACCCATCAATGTACCTTTGTAAGGACTTCAACCCAACGTTATTTCATCTCGCCGATCTTAAATAAATTCAATGGGACGGTGATAATCAGCGCAGTGGGTCTAGTCGCTAATCCCCCCGCTGCGGTTTCCCTTAGCATGACCAGGCTCACGACTGCGGCACCACTCCGCCAAATGTTTTTTTTATTATTATAAACGGACAATAGGGGGCGCTCAGGAGATAAGTGTTATCATTGTAAGGAATAGCCTTTAGTGCTGCCGCCCGAACATGACAGATGAGGTCTACCACAACGCAGCTGGCATCATGAACTACCTATCAGAGGAGCAGCATGGGGCGAGCATCCAGAGGAAAATCACCGATTTTTTCCAGAAGTAAAAACAACACGGCGGCAGCATCATAAACCAAACGGCTCTTTTCAGAGCCATCACAATTTCCAAAAAGAGATAAGTTTAGTCTGTCTGTCGAAAATAGAACAAAGGTTATTCCGAAGAATAAAGTTTAAAAGTTAAAAAAAATAACGACTGTCTCCCCCCCCCCCCCCCAACAATTAAAAAAACAAATCCCACTGACAACAGGTCCCCTACCAAAAACCAAACACAAAGGTTATTCCGAAGAATAAGTTCGAAAAACTGAAGTTTAAAAAATACCCTCAACGAACCCCCCCCCCCCCCCCCCTCCCGCCAAAAAAAATGTCCCACTGAAAACAGGTGTCCCAGAAACTTTAAATGCCCCACCAAAAAAACATAGGTTAATCAGAAATTATAAAAAAGAATCCCTCCAGAAACAATAATCCTCAATTACTCCACAACGTCAACAACAAAAATTAAAATTTCACATCCAAGGAGACACTAAAACCCGGAAGTGATACATGTATTGGCGCCCTCTCTTGCCCGATTCCAGCAAATGCAAAACGAAAGCAAAATGTCACTCGGCACGATTTGTGCGAGTAACCTACTTGCCTGATTCTTCTCGGCGATTCTTCTCAGCGATGATGACTTCTCCTCCGGATTCAGGTCGTCAAATATTACACAATGTACTTTATTTATTTCATTTTATTCATCACCATCAGTTAAATATTATAATAACAGACGTACATACCAACATACGTTCATCTTTTCATGAGTTCGGACGTGCGTTACACGATTACAACAAGCGCGCACATGTACAGATACATGTAGCACGTAACTTGTTCATAAAAACTCCACAGTATGAGCCAAGACAGTTAAATGAAAAAGAAACAAATTAAGTAATGAACAATTTGCCGAAAGTAGGACGGATGAGAATGTTATGATCATGAATTACTCTGCACTAAAAATTAGCTTGTTTAGCGCATATTTGAAATGGAAATTAAAAATAAGCCCAACAGCGTTGCAGAATGAAATTAAAATGAAATATTTGTCATCAAATTTGTACAAGTGTGGAATTAACCGGGGAGAACCTATGTTTTCAAAATTGTCTTTGTGCTGCTTTTAGCATGCACAGCAAAATTGTCCAGTGGTATACGTATACACGGGTATGTCATGATCAATCCCAATATGTATCATATTTCCTTCTGGCTTATTTATTTTAATATTTACGTATCGGTCATGGCGCTCGGAAAGTTAGCTTGGCTTCGTTAAAGTTCGGATGTTGACTTCTGACACCAGACATAGCCATGGATACAACTTGACCATTTGCGTCCCCAAAAACTAGACGTTTGGCAAATGAGACCCAAGTCGGCTGTATTTGACATTAATCTTCGCCTTATCATTTCACTACGGTTAAGTAGTCGGATCAAGTTATTATTAGGTTGAGGTTTCGTCCTAAGACTTTCACAAATTCTCACTAAAGTTAATGCATAGAGATTTGTGCACGTTTTTAACTGAGTAAATGTAATTGTATTCATTGATGTAATTAATCAATTTTACTGTGTTGCATTGCAAGGTATTGTGCTTTGTTTAGATCTTCGTCATAGTGGTGTTTTCTATATTAGTGGTGGTGATGAGTGGCGAGTAATTATAAAGCCAAGATTGAAGTTAAAAACAATTCGTCGTGTTCAGTCCATCCCTTACCTCGGAGTCCACAATCTGACCCTGCCAAGGCTTCGGCCCCTGTCCCCACTCCCGTCGGGCATTTCCCTACATTTTCATCACTTCCACGACAAGTAGTTTCCATTGATATTGTAGCGCAACGGTGTGCTTGCAAGTCATAATTTCACTGAAAACATTTTGGAATCGAATCACGCTTTTTGGAATACATATATTTTGTTTGATACAGTCATATTGGATCAAGTCCGGTGTCATATTAATATCCGACTCCCATGAAAATAGGACTCCTTTAACCTATTATTGGTTAAACCCTCTCACGTGACTGGCCACTCTTTTAATTATCTTCAATAGGCATGCGAAATACTACCAATGAGCCCGTATTTCATAGTGACTGAAATTCACGCCACACCGGATCTACTTGTTAGGATCGGACAGGAATAATTATGATAATGCAGCTATAACTAAAAGGGAAATCATGCCATACATGTCAATCACATCAGGATCGAAATCGAACCAGCAGAAAACATAGAAACTGCATTATTGTGGGACCTGCAGGATGAGAGAGCCTCAGGATTGTTCATGTATACGGAAAGGCCTAGAGCCTGTGGTATAACCGAGGAGGGCGATATTTAAAAGTGAGTTCCACATCCTTTTATTACTCGCTGCCGTTCTTAAAAAGCCGTATGTTCTTTAAACAAACAAACAGACAGACATCTATTTAGCTGTTCCCGATTCAATCGGCTTTTGTTTTGTGTAACTTTTACAAAATTCTTCAGAAGTTTCTATCTTGGAAGGCATTACAATTACACATTATCTTTCTAATCGCTTCTTTTCAACCTCAACCTCCTTCAATTAGATCTACACTTACAACATACATTTATATTCATTCAGAGGTGTACACAACTACATATTACAATGAGTTCATCGTAATGTTGGTGGCTTTAACGTTATGACGTCATAAATATTTAATTAGTCAATTCTGTGAATACCATATCGCAAGAATGAAACCAGCTACATTGGTAATTGTTATTGCAAAGTGTTGCTTGGGTGGCAAAGATGTGTGCATATTGAAATGAAATTTTTCGTGGCGTCACTATGATGTCAGCGAGATATCATAACTTTCACGCACATATCTCGTCTACATCTAGGAGTCTTCTGGAACAATAATTTCATTTATAGTATTTTGTCTCTCAAATTCCAAGGTCTCGTGATTTTGACTTGGTGTGTTAAATAAAAGCATTTTCACATTTAAATCAAAACAGTGGAATAAGAATTCTGTAAAGGGCAGAAAACCGTTTGTTTCATGTGGGATAATGTTTAAAAATGAGTCGAATTCTAGTTCTTTTTTTTCAAGGCGTTGACCTACTATCAAGTTTAGCAAAGTACGTGCGCCGTAGATGCCAATTTTCCTCGCATTGTCCGCAATAAAAAGGATCAAATCTTGCTTTTTACGAGAAACTTTTCGGATATCATATAATTAGAACATTCTGAAAATCGCGGAAGCCCGTTAGAATTAGACGTGATTGTTCTAGGCCTGGTCACTTTATTTAATATTTTTCTTCCTCTGAAATAGCCATTTTTCTTTTAATTTCATCTGCTTTCCTATGACCAGTAGCGGCACACGTATACGCACCAGTTCGGGGACAGTCTCCACATTTGGTGACCATCCCTGCATTGGGATACCGGGTGCAAGCCGAGATCAGATCGAAGCATATACCTGTCCCCCAAATGGGTATTGTTTCCCGATAGGGAGACCTTCCTGTGCAATTTGGTAGCCACACTCAACATGATATTCTGAAGGATTTTCCAAAGTTTCTTTGACTTTCATTCTCTCAATTGAGAAATATATCCACATGGTGTTTCCCCAAACCTTTCATTTCTTAGAATCTCCTCCATGCAAAGCCTCAAATATTACTAATAAAAATTTCACTGAAATCAATATTTCTTTCTGAGGGTTTAAGAACTAATATATTTTTCTGATGTTTGTGTCTGATATTGATGCCCGCTATTTCGAGTATAACCTGTTTTGCTTTTGAAAGATTGTTTTATTGTTGTGTGTGTTAGCCATAGCTGCACGAGTGGGGCAGGATAATTTGCTACGCTATACTAGTATTGGGCGGTTCCGGCGGTTCCGGCGGTTCCCCAGTTATACCCGGTCCCAATATGGGAACCGGAACCGCGGGTCCAATCTTTTCAAGTACCCGCTATGCTCGGTTCTGGTTCCAAAAGAATCGGTTCCAGAGTAAATTACCCATTCTCTGTGCACAAAGCCCAGAGCCAAGATTCGGCTTCATAACTTCTGTAGAAATGCAATCACATGAAGGCCCAGGACATTTACTCTAGCTAGCCAAAACAATGGCGGGGAAAACCACACAGACTCATACACGTCAGCCCTTTGTGGTCACGAGGCTTTCGCATATCATTGAACCCGATACTAGCACTGTAACATGGTTAAAACCCCTTGCCACCGGGTGGCGCCGGGGCACCAGGCCGGGTTATGCAGCCAAGCGAAACGGAAACAAGAGGCTTGTGCAGCCAAGCATAACGTACACAATACCCCAATAATGGATTGAAAATGCAAAAATTGGCGTGTATAGACGTCAACCGGACAACTGGCAATTTCAATCTGCACGTATTTGTGTCAACCGGTGGCAAGGGGTTAAAAAACGTATTGAATGACACAAAACTGGGCAGATCCACGACTCGTTGGGAGCCGGGTATTTTGTTTTTGTACCCGTACCCAGGTCTATCAGAGCCGAGTCCAGCACTCATCAGAGCGGGTTCCGAGTACATGTATGCCCACAGTACAGCGGAGATTGAGTGACACTCAGTTACTGGAGTCAAGTTTGCTCAGCCCGTGCATTGAAGGCCGGTAGTGTACGCGTTCAGTGAATCATTCTATTCTGCACGGTCGGCGGTCGTCGCGGTAAATAAAATCATAGGCAAAGAAGAGAAAATTATGATTTTTCACTGAGAGACGACAAGAAGTTCAAAATAAATTGACGTGACACCGGTAAGATCAGGCACAAACAAAAACCGACACAATTTTCGTGAAATATAGGATGATTTGCCCAAAGTAGTTTTTTCGGGTTCGGTTAGGTTAGGTTCGGTTCGGTTGTAGTCGGTTCGGGTCGGTTTTTCCTTAATTTTTTGTTGGGTCGGGTCGGGTCGGTTTGGAGAGTTCAGATCGGTTTCGATTCGGATTCGGTTTATATCTTTAATGTTTCCGGGCGGTTTGGCCTGGTCAACCCAGCCCGATGCACATCATTATTACATGTATGAACAAAATCTCTTTCTTGTAACCATTTGAAGACTTCAGGCGCAAAAGCCGCTAAACGCCACTTCCATGAAAAATATAAAAACATTATCAAGTGAAAGCTCTCAGTTCCTAGTATACAATAATCAGATATTGTTGTTGTTGGCGTTTAGTGGCTTTTACGCCTGAAGTCTTCATTTACACTATGAACCCCTTGGATGTGATTTCCTATTCAGAATGGACAGGAGGATTAAGAGAATGTGATTTTAACAATGAGGGTCCAAAATCACATCTAGAGTCCAGAATCACAATGCGGTTTAAGCTGTTAAACCCAGAAGTCACAATGTACTCTTTGTCAGGGTGGGATAATAGTTCACAGGCTTCAGATGTGATTTTAAATAGAGTAGGATGTGATTTTGGACCCTCATTGTTAAAATCACATCCTCTTAATCCTCATGTCCATTTTGAATAGGAAATCACATCCAAGGGATTCACAGTGTTAACAGCATTTGATTAAATTTTCCTCAATGTTTAGAACAAAGCAACAAAGGTTTGTAGTAATGACATCATAAAAAAAGCTAGG
Source organism: Hippasteria phrygiana (assembly GCA_037893225.1). Lineage (NCBI taxonomy): Eukaryota > Metazoa > Echinodermata > Asteroidea > Valvatida > Goniasteridae > Hippasteria > Hippasteria phrygiana. Next base: position 686,134 of record JAZGUH010000488.1, read on the forward strand.
GGTGTACGCAAGGCAAAGTAAAGACTCTAAAGACGAATTGGTTCAAATAAGCAATATATTGGTTTAAAACAACCAATTATTGGTTGATATGTGTCCAACCAATTGGATTGGTTGGACACATATCAACCAATCCTACCAATATATTGGTTGTTTTCAACCAATCCGTTTTTAAAGTGTACAGTGACAATGTTATTCTGCACATTATAGTGGCAGTAAAATGCTTCCAGTACTGTAGCCATTTAAATGTTCTGACTTAATTGAGTAATCAGACCAGACGTTATAGAGTACCGAAGTCTGACGTCAGTTGGCATGACAACTGGTTCCAAACAAATGTAAATTTCGACTGTTCCTTTGTTAACAGCCAGTCATGCAAACACATAACAAAAGTATTCTGGTTCCAAACATTGCATTGACGTCATCACTTCGGTGCTCTATAAATACGTGTTAGTAAATGTATGCAATGTGTATTTTTGAACAGTTGATTTGCTTTTATCTGGAAAGCGCAGTGTTTAAAATGAATTGACTTGATTTCAGAATTAACAAGTCCTTTTTCAAAGTGAACAAAGAAACTGGCAGGAGCGGCATTCGAACCTGCGACCTCCGGGTTACCGTACCGGCGCTCTACCAACTGAGCCATCCTGCCCTATGTTAGCGGTCTCCCAAATTTTCAGTATCTTTGTTCGGGTGGGCGCTAGTTAAACTTGTCGAAAAGGGTTAGACGTATACATGTAGCTGTGAAATTTGATTGCATTTCCTCGCATCCCCTCTTTAAAACTTTAAGTACGCCCATTGTAGGCCTAGCCCTTACAAAAAAGTTCTATAGAAATCTATAAAAAAAAATTCTGTAGAATTTCTATATGATATTCTATAGAATTCCTTTATAGAGTTTCTTTAGAGTTTCTGTAGAGTTTCTGTAGAGTTTCTTTAGAGTTTCTTTAGAGTTTCTTTAGAAAATGGGCCACTTCTCTATAAGACATTTTATAGAATTCTATAGAAATTTTACAATTCTATAAAAGATAATTCTATAGAATGTCTATAAGATTCTACAGAATTTTTCTATAGATTTGTATATAATTTCTTTAGAGATCCTCTATAGTTTTTATAGAATTCTATAGAAAAATGACCACTTTTCTATAAAACAGCTAGTAGAATTCTATAGAAATGTGACCACTTTTCTATAAAACAGCTAATAGAATTCTATAGAAATAGGACCACTTTTCTATAAAACATCTAATAGAATTCTATAGAAATAGGACCACTTTTCTATAAAACATCTAGTAGAATTCTATAGAAATAGGACCACTTTTCTATAAAACATCTAATAGAATTCTATAGAAATATGACCACTTTTCTATAAAACATCTAATAGAATTATATAGAAAGATGACTCCATTTTTATAAAATGTCATAAATATTTACAAACTTGGTAACTTTTCTAAACATTTTAATTGAATCCTTTATATGTATGTCGACTTTTCTATCAACCTATGGCATTACTCTTGACAAGAAAATATCAACGTGATACACTTCATCCTTCAAAATTAAAACAATTGGAGATCAATACTTTTTTGCTGTGTACTTTTCACTGCATTTATTTCCAGCATAGGCCATGGCCAAAACAGTCCTGAATTTTTCCAAATCTAATACTGTACATGAATAATTTCACACAGGGAATTAATGAAAAATGTATAAATACATGTATAAGCACCCGATATGCGATCAACATTAATTAAATAGGAAACTACATAATTCCACATACATCATTGTTTCTATATTTAAAAAATGGTAGGCAAAAAGGAATTAAAAAAAAACTTTGGACGGATACAAAACAAGTAAATTAAAGAAGGCTTAAATAGTTTTGTATTTTATAAACAAATGCAAAGAGACGAACAAGAATGATTACAGTATGAAAGATAGAAGAGCCTAAAACACATGAATCTTTAACAATGAAAATAGATCCCACCATAAATCTCTGAAATTTAACTGAGATTTAAGGGGGGAAACTACATTTTGGTTGTTAAAATATTAATAGTGAACAATCACCCCCGTTGGCGCACTTGGACAATTTACATTGAAAAAGGCCTTTGTGAAATTTTTACTAGTATATAAATTTGTGGAAACTGATAAATCACCTGACGTAAAGAGAAATGTCCTGGCGAAAAATTGAACTCATACTTCCGAAAATCTAAAATACACACGGACTAGTGAAACTCGGTTTACTCCGGACACAGATGAAAATTTATGAAATAATTTTGTGGCGATCAATAGGCAAAAATTAAAAGTTAAATAAAACTATTTTTGAGGGTTAAATGGACTTTCTGATGGACGTAAATCATGGGCAATCATGGGGGACACCCCCCAATATTTTGGGAGTTGACGGCTATGGCAGTGTGTCCCCCCCAAAAAAAAAAATTTCTCCTTTGTCATATACATTTTATTTTCCCTTTTCATTTGAAATTTAGACAGCTGGCTAACAACTGTTTTGTTATCACTAACATACAAAGCAACAATGGGTACAATCTTTACAGAATATTAGTCAAAATATGATTGTGTAAGCCAAAAAAAGGAATGTCACCTCCTACTATAGTAACAATTGCAGACTTACTGCATACAAAAGGGTTTAACAAGTGTACAATTAAGAAAAGATCTTATATAATATACATGTAACTCGTAAGATCTTACGGGAGAGGACTTGAGCGAGGACTCAGACGACTTGGGTAGCTCTGCATATGCAACGGATGAGGATGACTCCAAATGGTGCGGGCGAACACAGTTCGATGCTAACGAGCTTGAACACGGGGCGAATTCACCTCCAACAAACAGCCGCAAAGAGACGAAACAGCGGGGGACGACACACATTGGCTCCCGACGCAAAAATATGGGGATATGAGACCCCAAATACTGAACCGTAGGCCTATTACACAGATGAAAATTTATGAAAAAATTGTGTGGCGATCAATAGGCAAAAATTGAAAGTTAAAAATGGACTTAAAGCACGGGCGATCCGGGGGGGGGGGGGGGGGGACGTGTCCCCCCCCCCCCAATATTTTCCCCTTTGTCATATACATTTTATTTTCCCTTTTCATTTGAAATTTAGACAGGTAACTGGCTAACAACTGTTTTGTTATTACTAACATACAAAGCAACAATGGGGACAATCTTTACAGAATATTAGTCAAAATAGGATTGTGTAAGCCAAAAAAGGGAATGTCACCTCCTACTATAGTAACAATTGCAGACTTACCGCATACAAACAGCTTGTGATCAGTGTGTCAACATGGTTCAACCATTCCTTCCTCTATGGTTCAACATGTTGCTTGTATCTTGTACGTGTGATCGATCATGTCCAAAGACTTCCATCCATCCAGCAATCACCAGTGTATTTTTTACATGTCATGTACAGGTTGAGTGTGTACATGAGCAGTGAATTATGTCCACAGGCATACATGTAAATGCCATGCAAATATCCACGATTTTGACCCAGTTTTATACAATTTCTGCCATCAAGCCCATACTGCACTGCTGCACTGACATTCAAATGACTGACTGACTGCAGCAAGGTCACCTTGTCATGTGACTTGAGTCTAAGTAATATGATACTCTTGATGATGTAACAGTACATGTAGGCTTTGGTCTGTACAGGGTCTGTACACATCAACTTCCTGTTTGGCTTAGTAAACTGTTGGGCTAGCTGTGTGGTGTACTTATGTATCATGGAGGAAGGAACTTCCTCCATGCATATATATGCTGTACGTTGCATATATTCAGTGTTGCATGGTGTACACCCAGAGAGGTACATATTATGTACCAAACCTGCACCGAATTATGATGTGGTGTACATCACCACAGTTCGGTAAGGGAAAACAAATGAATACTTTGAAAATGCTTATAATCGCTTCTTTAAAAATCATAGTCCTCAGCCTTGATCTTGTTAGTAAATTTGATTGAAAAAAAAAAAGATTTGTTAAAGTATTATATAGTTATACTCATCTCTAATTTCTACAGAAAAATAAAATCATATGGAGTACGTGTTCTATATAATTCTATGTTTCTATAGAAATTAGGGGCATATTGTGGGTTACTTTAAATATGTACATACTTTCTACAAACAAATTAATGTGTCTATAATTTCTATAGAAACATAGAATTCTATAGAAGACTGACAGGAATTTGTTTAATCAGTGTTCTATAGAAATCTATAGATTTTTTTTAAAATCTCTATAGACAGTCTTCTTATTGGAGTATTCTATACAATTCTATGTTTCTATAGAAATTAGAAACATATTGTGGGTTACTATATAAATGTACATACTTTCAACAAACAAATTAATATGTCTAATTTCTATAGAAACCATTCTATAGAACTGGAAGATTTGCGACGTAGAGGGCAGAAGAGACACTATCACAGTTTAGTCTGGTCGATCGAGGCTAGGATAAACGGTACGGTGAAGCGTATAATTATCTAGTCCGTACCTACATATAGGGGATTCGGACCAACTCGGGTGCCAGTCGCCATTTCGTTTTGTTTTCCCACCCACCCACCCCGACGGTTTGTTGTTCGGACTCTGGTTTCTATGCTCGAATCTCTCCCCAGTCCTTAAACCTAGTAGACTCTGGAGCCCGAACAAAGCAGTTGTGCAAATAGAGTACTATGCTCATACGTTAAATTGTTTATCTTTTCACGCTTACCAGGTTAAAATTAGTTTTACTTGTTCTTATTATTAATCAGCATTCTTTCCTTCTTTAAACGTATTTATGGACTTACGGTACCCGAACACGGAAAAAACACACTGTTGCTTGACAAATTATTCTGATTTGGGGTTCACGAGTCCTTTGTTTTTTATTATTATTATTAATTGTCTTTTTTACTTATTTGGATTCCATTTGGACAAATGTTAACATCATTTGTGTGCTTCATTTACATAACGATCACTTAATGTATCATGCTTAACATTGCTTACAGATTGTCTTTTACAGTACATTTCGTGAAATAGTTATTGTTCTGTTTCTTATAACCGCTAAGACAATTTCTTGTAAAAAAAATGACCAGATTTAAAAGCAATAGTAAACTGTTGAAATGTAAACTCAAGCCGGCTCCCCACTAAACACCAGGAGAAAAAAACAAACAGAAAAATTACATAGCACATACAGGGGCCAAATTGTGGAATGGTTTACCAGTCTATGTAAGAAACCAGCCAGATCTTAAGTCTTTTAAAGCTGAATATCTCAAGTGGAAATGGTAATTGTAATTTTATATTTCGTATGTAAAGGGTTGAATTTGGCCTGGGTTAAAGGGATATTTTTCAGTATGGGTTGGGTTGGAGAGAGATTGTATTTCAATATCTTGGATTTAGTCTGTATATTTTGGCGAGTATTAATAAGTTGGTGCTTTATTTTGGATTTGTTATATGTCTGAGGGGTATGTGTCAATTTTGATCAGTATTTAATTGTGGGTGTTATTGATTACTGTTATTGTAATTGGGCATATTTTGTTATCTGGGATACCTTCTACATGGGGTCTGTATAGTCGGTATGCCCCGCCCCCTTGTGCGCACGTCCTATGGGGATTGCGGAGGGGGTGATGAGCACAGTTTCTAGAGCCAGATGGACCGACCCCATTCGGGTAAGAGGGGTGTTGACTCGTAAAAAAAAAGTCAAAGTATAGATAACAATAGAGATAACACTAAGTAAAGGTAATAAAATTATGAGTTTTAAGTATATTTGAAATTTTTAGAAATGACTTTTAGCGTCTAAATAAAGAATCAACCCTGAAATCAAACGTCACCGAGCAATGGGAACGGCCGCATGTACAGTGGAACAACCCGCTGTATTAATGACTGACCTTCGTAATGTATATTGTGCAAATGCACGGACGGGTTTTAAGTGTATAGACATGTAATAGTTTGTACCGGTCATAATGTTTGTGGTGGCTGAAAATATGAAGACATACGTTCAGTATTAATAGTTGTGGTAAAGGAACACTCACCTGTGAGCAGCATCATCGAACGGGATAGTCCGATACTGTCAGAGATGTTCACGGTAAATTCCAGAGAGCTAGTAAATCCATACGTCCTACCATGGCCAGGGCCGGAATAATGGTCAGCCCCACAATCATAGTCGCACCGATAATACTCATATCTTATCGGGTGCAACGCCAGTTGCACAAAGGATATCCGGCCACATTGTCGCCAGAACCAAGCAAGTAAAATTGTACCCAAAAACATGACATAACACGTGCAGTGGTGGTATAAACACCTCGTATAGCTCACTGTTTACAAGAAAATGTATGGCCGTATTGTGTTACCGCAGCCGTTGTGGTTCGATCAACCGGTTTTAAAGTTTAATCCCCAGATAAAAGCCTCCGTTAAAGTCACATCGATTATCTTTCCCCACAAAACCTTCATATGTGTGTGTGCGCATGTACAGTTCGGAAAGGCCCGAACATCGCCGCAAGTTGAAAAAGAGCTCATTATTACACAAAATTTAACTGTACTTTGGTTTCGTCCAAGGATTATTAAGCTACAGAGCCACGGTTACCTCATGCCGTACTAACAAGATAGCTGATGAGCTTACGTGATCCCTAATAGGCAGCTATGCAAGTCATTACCCCGCTCAACAAGTACAACAAAACACACACACACACACCCAAGTGTGTAAACACCGGCAATCGCGGACCTCCTATTGTCCCTCTTTTGTTTATACTCTAACTTTTTCGGAAGGCCTCCCATTGGTTTTGTACACGATTTTCAATCGTGGACCTTGACACAATCGCGGACCCTATTGTCCTCTTTGTTAAAGGTCCACGGTCTGAATAGCTATACAAACGCACACACACACACACACACACACACAGTCATGTAAACGGGTGCAATCGTGGACCTCCCATTGTTCCTCTTTTGTTTATACTCTAACTTTTTCGGAAGACCTCCCATTGGTTTTGTACACGATTTTCAATTTGTCCTAGGTCCACGATTGCCGGCATATACAAACTCACACACACACGCACATGGTCGTACTTCCCCAATACGTCCGAGGACAATGCTTTGTGTTTCCTATTGTTCCTTTAATATAACCAACCCCCATAGACTAAGCACGTATCCTTACGTTCGAGGACCAATTTCAACAAAAGACTCTACGTTCGAGGACTGAAAGGTTTCTTTGTGTTTCCTTTCTTCTCTTGTCCTCGGAGATATATACAGTGCACGTACACACACACACACACACACACACGTATCCACCGTCGAACGCGGACGTCCCATTGTTCCTCTTTTGTTTATACTCTCGGAAGGCCTCCATAGGTTTTGTACACACTTCCAATCCCGGACGTATGCTGGGAATCGCGGACGATATTGTTCTCTTTTGTTCTCCGGCATTTTTCGTCCACGGTTTGAATACCCCAACACGTTCACAAATGCACTGGCCTTGGTGACTGTCCACAAGCAAACAGGCAGGAATACACGGAGTCTGTTAACCGTCATGTAAACATATTCCATTTTGCAATAAAACTCAACTAAATTCAACGTTTGTTCAAATGCATTTATCTATTTATATTTTTTATTTTTTATTTTACAAACTTTTCCCATATTGAGGATTCCCTTCATCGTCATTTATATATTTTGTCTTCTTTAAAATGGACGAACATTGTGTACGGGTAGTAAATTTACATGACGTTTGGGAAACATTCACCAGTTCAGAGTTTCATAATTATTAGTTTCTTTGTTTAGTTATAAAAACCGTCCAAAGGTGAGGGACAAAGTGTGAATTTTTGAGTCGACTTTCAGCTACCTCTTCTATACACGTGTTGGCTTAATCGGTCACCTCGCTTTAGCAAACCTTCTAGGCCTATTCTTTTGTTTAATAGGCTTGACGATTGTAAAACAACATTGCGTAAGAGCTACCAGCAAAATAATCCCTCTATTTGTTATTGTGACGTGCATGACCATACAAGGCCAAAGAAAGGAAGGGATGAACTCGTATAAACACGATGTTTTTGGACTACGTTATGACAGGCAAAGATTGTCGCTCCTAAATTTACTTGTTTTATCTGACTGGGAAGTACAAAGTGAGCCATGTAACGTAAAGTAAGCGTTCAAAAGGTTCACGTAAAAATTAATACATAAAACATAAAATTGGAAATAATCAAAGTAAATTACCAAAAAAAGCGAAAACTAAAAGTAAAATTTAAAAACATTTACAAATTAAAAGTAAGTTTGTAAAATATACGCTAATGTGATCGTTCAGCTTAAAGAAGTAAAACTATAACAGTCTTGTGTTACGAATATAACGTAAAAAAAAGTTTAAAGTAAACATACCGTGAAAACTCACGAAAACAGAATATGAAACGACGTAAAAGCAAACGACTTAATAATGTAAAACAAAAATCAAACTAAAAATAAATATTTGAATAGGGTATGCAAAGTAAAATGTTCAAAGTAACAAAATGTTTCACACAAATAAAATGGAAGTGTTTTTTTTTCTCGTTTTTGGTTACTCATTTTATACTTTTCTTATACATGTGTAGTTGTTATTGTATATCTTTTGGTATTGTAAATTTTTCATTACTTTTGTTTTTGTTATCGTTACTATTATTTCTTATAGTAGGGTATAGTATACACTATTCATACACTTGATTTGGTTTTTGTCATCCCACATAAGGCCCAATATACAAATACAAGAACTCAAAGAAAAAGAACCAGAAAATATTTCAACTTTCCAGCATTTTATTTTATTCTCACTTCGGTTAATAAAATTACATAACATTACATCAATCAAACTGGTAAAATAACAAATAGAAATCACATTAATTTATACCATGCATGGAAAGCTTGCTAAGAGTATAACGTGTTGGCAATCATTCAGAATTATATTTGACAACTTTAACTTAGCAGTTCATTAAAATAGGAATACTTTGTAAAAAATGTTCTGTTTTAAATGTAGTTTTATAGTTGCAAAATTTAGTTTTAGTGGTAAGCGTCACATCAAAACAGCAATATCGTTGCGCACTGAGTTGCGCATTGTGTTGCAATCATCAATATGACAACAAAATGAGTCGTCCTTTAGACATCGAGTATAGGCCTATATAATTTTTACTACGGCTGTGCAGTATATATACTGAATCTTTAAACCTACAAGTCGATAAAAGCGCCTACAGAATGTGTTTTATACGACTGCAGAATATTTACCAACAGATGAGTCTAGATGAACATTTCAGGCTAAGACCAAGTTCGTACTATTTACACACCAAAGATTCTGTATAATTAAACAAAAGTTGGACTCGCGCTTTTTCATTTTAGCTAACTCGATCACTTTGTTTTTCTGTCACGGAGTTAATCAAAGCGCAAAATTGATGTGTTTGTTTTATTTCAAAAAATCTCTGCAGTAGAAATAGAACAAAATGTACAATGCAGAAATGAAAACTTACAATGTAAAATTTAAAATGGGCTGCTACATGTAGTCTTAAAATTGGAATTACGACACAGACAGCGTGATCTTAGTAGCCGTAAGGAAGTGTGTCAAAGTGATCAACTTGTACTCTTTTCGTATACACCAGTTGATAATATTTTTTTCTTCTTTGCTTTCGATGTTCATCGTTTTCTTATTTCTGGTTATTTTGTGGGGATCAACGACTTGCACTTTAGAGGGACCGACCTTGTGAACCATTTGAAACATGGTGTCGAAATTCACGATCGATTGATTTCGGTAATTCAACGTGATTCCTCGAACTTTACAAAACGTCGTGGTTCCGTTCGAATCGGGTTTTGCCAGCTTGTAGGCACAATTTGTTGCCCCCCCGGAAACAAATGATGTGATATGGTTGTCTGAATCAATTTCATTGGTAAGTTTGCCTAAGTAATCCCTGATATTGGGTTCCCATTCACCCTCTCGGCTCACGTATATCACGCTGCCTGTGTCGTAATACAGGACTCTACTGTCTAACTTCTCTAATAGTTCGTAAAGTTTGAGTCTTGCTTGTGCCGTGGTGTACGCTGCGATGATGACGTTGGTCCGTCCAGAAGGCTCGATAAAGTCCTCAATATTTTGCCACTGAACCTCCACCATCTTCTCCGAGACGAAGTTAGCGCTGTTCACTTCAATTTCATCGCTAGTCATCATCTCAAAGTACTCAGCAGGGTCGGTAATATGGGATGTTTTAGCCATGTTGGGCCGCTGACCAAACTTGCCCCAAAAGCTAAGATAAATGGATAAAAGAACAGTTGATTAGTAACAATTCAAAACATGTGTTGAACAATTAGAGACAAACGCTGCATATCCAAATAATGCACTTACTAATATATGTACAAAGGGGAATGAAACAATCTAAACATGTTAGATTTTTAGCTAAAAGAAATATAATCCAATTACCTGTTTAGCATGAGTTTAGCCAGTGCCCTGAGACCGGGGTTCTTCTGGATGTTATCCCACTCCAGCTTTACACCTTCCCTGTCGAAGTACTTCTGGATGTAGTCGTGTTTCTGCTGCGTTGTCTGGCACCACTGCGGCCAATCACTGGCTTCTTGCTTCATTTTTAAGAACGCGTTGACGTAGGAAGCAAATAGCCCCCCTTCTTTGGTGTCGGGATCGTATTGAGCAACCCGGTCAAAATGCCACATCTCATGGATTGTAAGCAGCCTGTAGCCCATTTGAAGCGCTTTCTGAAGTTCCGGCGTGACCCAGGTACCCATCAAGGCCCGCTCTTCGTCGCTATGGAGACAGGGAGATTGCTGTAGTGTTTCGCAGCACTTGGCGCACAGAGGAAACATCAGTCGTCAGGCTGCCTTGTAGGGGATAACTGGGTGATACAACTCTTTTGGAGGAAGCACCTTGCACTTGACCAGACCCTCATACTCGCTTATGGCACCAAAATTCTCGGTAATAATGGTGGGATGCCCGACTGGATATTTACCGTACTTGTTAATGTACGGGTACAAGCTGGTAAAATCCACGTATTTGATTTTCTCTCCGGGCTCAGCTTCGTAGAAGAGTCTGGTCGCGTTGGTGCGTCCTCCGCAAAAGGCATCACGTGGGACGAGAGGGGTGGGAACTTCCAAGGCCTTAATGTATTCTCTCATGAAGTCATCCTTCTTTAGCTGAACATCAAAGTCGCATTCCCAATGTTCGATGTAGCGATAGCCTTGTTCGATGACGAACTGCCGGTTTTCTGGTATAGTTCTTCCATGGTCAAATTGTTGAAGGGGTGTTTTGTGGTACGGGCTAGACAAGTATGCCCATGGTGAATACAGCCATGAAACTCCATGACGATCTTGACTCCATCTGCTTCGTAGTAGCCGTCCACTTTGTATTTGCCTACGTGTACCTCACCGTTGTTAGCTGCGTGCCGTATGTACTGACCCGTTTGATGGGACATCCATTTCAGCCACTGCAAAGCTTTGACAGACTGCCTGTCGTTTGACCGGTATCCCTGAGGATGTATAATGCCGATGGTGTTAGGTTCAAGATATCGGGATCAGTACACCAAGTTGCAGGCAGAAGCGATTGTAATGCAGTGTTGGAATGGGTCAATGCCGGGTGTGTTCTCGTCTGTCGTCATGTCCATAAACAGAGTCCTGAAACGGAGACAGCATCGCCGAAGGATATCCACGTCAGATTGGCAATATTTAACAATTTCCTTCTTGAAATCGAACGCGTCATTCTGATGCAGTTCATACCAGTCGATGAATTTCTGTCTGTCTCCTTGCTTCATGGCCGCGGGGTTGTAATATTTCATGTCAGGGGGGTGGGACATGACCTTCTCTTGATTAGCTTTTGTGTTAAAGAAGTGTGGAAAGTAACCTTTAGCCAACTTCTTAAGGCCAAAAGCTCCGGGCAACTTGGAAAGGGACATGGGGAGGAAATTGAGCGAGTCTATAAACTTCATGTCGTTGACGAAAACCTCCATACTCATGACTTTTGACACATTCAAAATGACTTCGGGCAAGACTGCATTGTCGTACAAATAGCGCAAAATAGAATACGAGTCGTAACCTTGAAAGTAATGGCAGAGAACGGTGGAACCAGCATTGTCCTCACCAAACAACCATTCACAGAATTCTTTCCGAGTATTGGGACCTTGAAACACACGCTCCCGATCACCACATCGTTGGCAAGTCGTGACGTCCTCCCGGTCTAAACACTGGATGCATACTTTGTGTGCGATGCACAAATTTGGCTGGTGTATGCCCGTCTCCTGCATACACTCAAAGTCGAAGAAAATATAAGACCCGATCTTGTCTTTTTTTTCTCCTCTCCCTCCTCATCCGCCTCTTGATTATTTACCCGGGCGTCTTCGACCTTACTATCTTCAGTAGGAGTACCGATTTCCATTGCCGGCTGCATGTAGCACAAGTGGTCTTTGGGCACGTACTCTTTGCACACGGAGCAGTATTTCTCCCCGCATACGTGCATCTTCCCACTGTGGCGTTTCCGACTGACGTTTCCGAATTGACTGCAATCCTGACACCTGTAGTGGGTTTTACATACGGAGGTGCCAGCGCCATTTTGTTTCAGATGATTCTCGAAGCATGTTTTGCTTCTGAAGTTCCGATTGCAGTCGCTGCAGTACACCCATTCTTCTTCAACGCAGTTAGTTTGGAAGCAGAGCTTGCAAGAATTTTCGAAGCGGTGTTCTATTTTGGTGTTATAGCCTTTTAGACACGATACACAAAAGTAGCTCCGATTGAGGAAAGCTGGCATCTTGGTGATCACATCGTAATGACCGTGGTGGTAGTATACAGATAAATCTGTTTATCGGCTGGTGGCCCTCTAAAAATGATGGCATTGAAATGTTCTTGTGATGTGACCAGGATCTGATATCCAGGGAGAACGCGTTGAAACAATTTGATTTCATTCACTCCGCACTTATTCAGAGGCACTCCAGCTTGCCGGTGGAGATCTTCAGCTAACATTTGTTGTAGCGAATACCCTCTTCTGATTGAGTCCCATTGTTCATGCTCATAAATAAATGGAAGACGACGGAGGCATTCATGTGTATCCTCCGCTTGAAAGAAACGCTTACGCCAAAGGATGAAGGGTTATGGGATAAATAAACACGAAAACGGTTAAATCTGCGGGTTTTTTTCTCGTGTTGGAGTGCAGTCCTGTGCCGGAGCGTCAATTAACAGCTACAGTTTATAATGCGTACTATGCGTGAATTGTTTGTATTTTTACGCAACGGGCACAGAATCCTCGGTTATTGTTCATTACCTACTATATGGAACAATACACAATTCCTTACCACGTCAAAATCTTACAGTATCAATCCAACACTGGGTGTTTTCACCTTGGGATCTATGAATGGCCCGATAACTAAATCGTCTAGTCCCTAATTTCACTCTTTGGGATTTAGAGAGTACTGTTTATGCAGCTTAGTCATGGGTGAAACTACAGACGCGTCACGGCCGGGTCGGCCAGTGTGTTATCCGCTGATGGACGGAAATGCATGGCGTACATAATCCTTAATGGTGGATTTTATCGCGAATACGTCATTTTGTCAACAGCATTTGACAATTAAACTCTAAAAAGACCGTTCAAAGTGCACTGGTTTTCGTATTTATACTTACACTTTCTGTCAGCTGCGCATCGTTTACTTTGGAAGAGAGCGGACAGTTTGGGTTCAACCAAGGAGGAATAAAACACATGGTCAGTTAGGCAAATCATGGAGGAAGGAACACAAACATGACTCTATTTTTAAATATGATAAAGATTCAAATTTGTGTAATTGGAGTGAGTGTAAATAAAATACTTCAAACTTGAATTACTCGTTGACCAATCAAGGAATTCTGTCTTATTTGTTTCTGTATCGTTTTTTTTACTTATTGCTATTTTTTTTTTGTAGTTTGCTTCCTCGGAATAGCCATATTTTCTTAGTTCTTTTTCTTTGAGTTCTTGTATATGTATTTTGGGCCTTATGTGGGATGACAAAAACCAAATCAAGCGTATGAATAGTGTATACTATACCCTACTATAAGAAATAATAGTAACGATAACAAAAACAAAAGTAATGACAAATTTACAATACCAAAAGATATACAATAACAACTACACATGTATAAGAAAAGTATAAAATGAGTAACCAAAAACGAGAAAAAAAACACTTCCATTTTATTTGTGTGAAACATTTTGTTACTTTGAACATTTTACTTTGCATACCCTATTCAAATATTTATTTTTAGTTTGATTTTTGTTTTACATTATTAAGTCGTTTGCTTTTACGTCGTTTCATATTCTGTTTTCGTGAGTTTTCACGGTATGTTTACTTTAAACTGTTTTTTTTACGTTATATTCGTAACACAAGACTGTTATAGTTTTACTTCTTTAAGCTGAACGATCACATTAGCGTATATTTTACAAACTTACTTTAAATTTGTACATTTTCTTAAATTTTACTTTTAGTTTTCGCCTTTTTTGGTAATTTACTTTGATTATTTCCAAATTTTCGTTTTATGTATTAATTTTTACGTGAACCTTTTGAACGCTTACTTTACGTTACATGGCTCACTTTGTACTTCCCAGTCCGATAAAACAAGTAAATTTAGGAGCGACAATCTTTGCCCGTCATAACGTAGTCCAAAAACATCGTGTTTATACGAGTTTATCCCTTCCTTTCTTTGGCCTTGTATGGTCATGTCACGTCACAATAACAAATAGAGGGATTATTTTGCTGGTAGCTCTTACGCAATGTTGTTTTACAATCGTCAAGCCTATTAAACAAAAGAATAGGCCTAGAAGGTTTGCTAAAGCGAGGTGACCGATTAAGCCAACACGTGTATAGAAGAGGTAGCTGAAAGTCGACTAAAAAAATCACACTTTGTCCCTCACCTTTGGACGGTTTTTATAACTAAACAAAGAAACTAATAATTATGATACTCTGAACTGGTGAATGTTTCCCAAACGTCATGTAAATTTACTACCCGTACACAATGTTCATCCATTTTAAAGAAGAAAAAATATATAAATGACGATGAAGGGAATCCTCAATATGGGAAAGGTTTGTAAAAGAAAACAAAAAAAACAAAAAAATTGATAAATACATTTAAACAAACGTTGAATTTAGTTGAGTTTTATTGCAAAATGGAATATGTTTACATGACGGTTAACAGACTCCGTGTATCCCTGCCTGTTTGCTTGTGGACAGTCACCAAGGCCAGTGCATTTGTGTGAGTTTGTATATGCCGGCAATCGTGGACCTAGGACAAAAGAATTCGGGCGTAGACAAAGGGGTCCACGTTTGACCGAACGTCCACGATTGAAAATCGTGTACAAAACCAATGGGAGGTCTTCCGAAAAAGTTACAGTATAAACAAAAGAGGAACAATGGGAGGTCCACGATTGCACCCGTTTACATGACTGTGTGTGTGTGTGTGTGTGTGTGAGTTTGTATATGCCGGCAATCGTGGACCTAGGACAAAAGAATTCGGGCGTAGACAAAGGGGTCCACGTTTGACCTAACGTCCACGATTGAAAATCGTGTACAAAACCAATGGGAGGTCTTCCGAAAAAGTTACAGTATAAACAAAAGAGGAACAATGGGAGGTCCACGATTGCACCCGTTTACATGACTGTGTGTGTGTGTGTGGGTGAGTTTGTATATACCGGCAATCGTGGACCTAGGACAAAAGAATTCGGGCGTAGACAAAGAGGTCCACGTTTGACCTAACGTCCACGATTGAAAATCGTGTACAAAACCAATGGAGGACCTGAGCCCAAGTCCTCGGTAGAATTCTTCTACAAACAAAGTGAACAATGGAAGGAAACGCCCCAATTCCTCATAAGAATAGTAAAACACGACTGTGCTCTAACCTTGCATACTCTGTGTGCATGGACCTCAAAATGTCCACACGAAACAGGAAGACTAAACCTTATGTGGACTTGCCCACGTCCACACAAGGTTTCCCTCTCTTTGAAAAACAGCTTTAGAGGCATTTTGGGGTTAGGGTTATCTGTCGCAAAGTTAAGGGGAACACTTAAGGGGATTACGATTTTTAAAAATCCGGTTAAAAGAGCGTTCACAGTGCGAGTAAAATCAGCTTTAGTCTCCATTTTTCTTAACTACATGAAAACAAAGGAATGTCCACACTAGGTATGGAACGTAAGGATTGTGTGGAGACATGAAAACAATAGAGACAAAGGGAATGAATAGGTCTCCACAGGGCAATTCTATGGGTTAAGTTGTCTCCACAAGGAATTGTGTGTACAACGTCTATGGTGGTTTGCTTTAAGTACAGGGACAAAGGGGAGAACAATGCCATGTCTCCACAGCGATGCAAAAACGGGGACATGTGTGTGCGTGTGTGTAAAATTGTATTACTACCGAGGACACAATGATAGAGAAACAACAATGAAATAATTGTTGTCCTCTGAGGGAGGTCTTTTTGTTGAACACAGTCCTCGAAGGTACAAATGTGTACATAGTCCAGAGGAGGGTGTTAAAAGTAAAGGGACAATAGAGAAGACAAAGCCTTGTTCTCAGCATTATAGTAAAATACGACTGTGAGCGTGCTCTTTATTGTACTACGTTGAGGACAAGAGGAGAAAGAAAATACAAAATAATTTCTCTTGTCCTCGAGAGTCGATCTTTTGTTAAAATCGGTCCTCGAATTAACAAAAAACGAGGAAATTCCAATCTTTACAAGACTTTGTACAGTTTTTCAATTTTCAATGGCATAAGTGTGAAGTGAAAAACGAGGAAATCAGCTGATCAGAGGAAAAGTTGCATGCCTGATTAAAGGAATAATAGGAAACACAAAGCATTGTCCTCACGAGTATAGGAAAGTATGTGAGTGTGAGTATGTATATACCGGCAATCGTGGACCTAGGACAAAAGAATTCGGGCGTAGACAAAGGGTCCACGTTTGACCGAACGTCCACGATTGAAAATCGCGTATAAAACCAATGGGAGGTCTTCCGAAAGAGTATAAACAAAAGAGGAACAATGGGAGGTCCACGATTGCAGGTATTTACACACTTGTTTTGTGTGCGTGGGTGCGTAGTCATTGATGCTCTTTCATATCAACGGCCAATATTTGTTACTTCGTGGAAACAGCATGATGGAAATGTAGGGAAATGTCCGGCGGGAATGGAGACAGGAGCCGAAGCCTTGGCAGGGTCAGATTGTGGACTCCGAGGTAAGGGATGGACTAAACAAGACAAATTGTTTTTAACTTCAATCTTGGCTTTATTACTTGCCATTCATCACCACCACTAATTAAAAAATAAAATTTTAAAACACCTGAAAATTATCCAAACACCCCACTATACCTTGCAATGCAACACAGGGAAATATAATAATGACATAAATGAATACAATTACATTTGCGAGAACATGCACATATCTCTATGCATTAACCGTAGTGAGATTTTGTGACTGTCTCGGGACGAAACCTCAACCTAATAATATAGAAAAGATCCGACTACTTAACCGAATATAATGATGAGGCGAAGATTAATGTCAAATACAGCCGACTTGCGTTTCAGTTGCCAAAATCCTATTTTGGGGGGACGCAAATGGCTAAGTTGTAACCCCGGCTATGTCTAGTGTCACAAGTCGACAACCGGAAAGACCGAAACTCACAAGATTTAAAATAAAGCGCATTGTTAATAATACAACCCGAATACATATTAAACTTTAACGAAGCCAAGAGTTTTCGAACTCTACGACCAATAGATATACATGTACAAATGTATATAAGATTATTTACACCAGAAGAAAATACAAATGGAGATTAATCATAAATCCCAAAGATATACACGAATCGAGGCATTGGTTATGCATGAAAAAATGGACTTCTCTGTTGCTAAGCAACCGTAGAAAGGGCCGGGCTGGAACTTAAACAACATGGACAGCTTTTTTCTCAATTATTCAATATCAGCTGTGCCACTATTGAACAAAATAGAATGTTAACAGTGTTTGTTATATAAATGACATTTAAAATCTTTTCGTATTCATTATCTAACAAAACTGAATTTATCCAAAACACAAACATTCAAAGATTTCTTCAAAGAATTATTGTGAACCTCTCAAATGTTTTATATCGCTTTAAAAGCTCACTTCTTTTTCTAATTGGGGGTGAAACTTTCTTTAAGTAAACCTTTAAACGGGACGTCACTGGAGCTAGACTGGTTCCATCCGTTATTTTGCGGCAGGAACCAATCTAAATTGGCGCTAGCTCAATGACTTACTAATTCAGGCTCAGGGGCCACGTTTTTACTCCGCTGTTATTAAACATTTTCCACCCAGTATTTAACAAAGGTTTAAACACACCCACGTGACAGCCTCTTGACCAATAGAAAGAGTGAAACTGTAAATTTACTGTGGGTAGACGCGCGATATAATGACTTGTTGAACATAAACTCTAAATTGTTTACAATGGTCTACATTCGAGGTCTTTCCAAATACTGCTCAACTGAACAATCCTGAGAAATACTTCTTTATGAATTACGTAATAAGGCAGGCAAAATCTCCGATGCAACCACTAGCTTGGTGGCGCACTGTAATGCAAACTTCCCACGATTTGTCGTAGTCCAGGGTTGCCAGAATGTATATGGCTGTGTGAGCTGCAAGACAGATTCTCGGCCTTGTTTGCCATGGCAATAAAATCCTCCACACCACAATTAGTACAAAACAAATTATAAACAGGGCAGAGGATTTGAACCCAGGCCTTGTGCTCCAAAGCCTTATACGCTATTAATGTAGCCATAACAGCAGCTCGACCAAATTGGTTTACTGCAACTTTAGAGGGAGTTCGAGCGGCGACCATTTGTCGACCATTTGTCGACCACTGGTCGATTTTGCCTGGGACCCAACATGTATTTCGTATACAGGTTGCCATGGAAAATTGACTAGTGGTTGACAAATAGTCGCCGCTCGAACTTGCTCTTAGTTGTCTGAACACGTCACTATATCAAGCGCCCTCGTGCGATGTCTATTATATATTATTGTATCTTAATCATGAATATGCATGATGGCAAATCTGGTCTACGAAAAAATTTGGCGAACTGCCCCAATTACGTAATAATAGAATCCAGACACACAACTCCTCAATGTAACTGACCCTGTGCATCGAAAGGCACTTAGATGAGACACTACGCCGCAAAAATCCGCTCCAGAACCGGCCTGAATGAGAAAAGCACACTGTATATAGTTTATTATTACCCCGGTTAGGGTATACATGTTATTTCCTTTAATGTAATATGCAACATTTGCTTTTGCTGTAATTTTCAGAAATGAATGGTTTGGGAGTTAGTATTTTTATAGCAAATATTGTAACACTGACCTGCAGGTTTAAAGTTGTGTGTGAATTATGCTTGGGAAAACATAAAGCACGATATGGGGGAAAAGGGACCCCCCCCCCCCCCCCCTCTTTTGTGTTGGTCATTGTGTTCCCGGAATTTCAGGAATTCTATTCAGAAATCTAGGGGGATGTGTTAGAGAACAATAATCTGGAGTGTGCTTAGGGTATAGGGATAAAAAGGGGGGTACCCTTTTCCCCCATCGTGCAGGGTATCGGGAAAAAAGAGAAAAATGCTGCAGGCTGGTTCCTAGACCCTACTTTAGACAAAACAGAGCAATTTATAGACGTCAGGGAATTATCAGGTCGGGAAACTAGACTAGCTGGCTTGCACCCGTCCATGCATATGAAGCACGATATGGGGGAAAAGAGACCCCTCTCTTTTGTGTTGGTCATTGTGTTCTTGGAATCTCAGGAATTCTATTAAGAAATCTAGGGGGATGTGTTAGATAACAATAATCTGGAGTGTGCTTAGGGTATAGGGATAAAGGTGGGGGTACCCTTTCTCCCATATCGTGCAGGGTATCCGTCCATGGACGTGTAACCACTTGCCAAACAAAATGTGAACTTAAGTTAGTAAATTGGTGGGCAGTACATGTATTTGAAAAAAAGAAATTTAGTTTGATTTGTTTGGATGATCAGATCAACAGTGGGCGCTGTTTCCCGCTGCTTCCCCGTCCTTCCCGCGGACGCGATCATATGCTTAGGTCCTTTTATTTAATCTTATTCACAAGCATTCACTGATGCGTATCTCTATATAAAGAGCGTCCTTGGTAACTAATGCCAGTTCATTCACGTATTCCTCCGCCAAGTTAGTTTTGCTCATTGTGCAGATCTACAGTTTACCCTTTGTGCTGTACAAGTGACGTCAGATCAGTTTATTTTTTTAAGCAATGAGGTGCAACGTTTGAATAGGCATAATTGTGTTGCGTAATTAAATTGCATATTAGCCTTGATTTCCTCTGTTGCTGTCATACTTTTCATGAGATTCTTTGGAAGCGGGTTTTTTACAAGAATGCGAATCCCATGGAAGTGAAGCTAACGACTAACTTGAATGCTTCCTGGTGATTATTAGTGTGCAATACTTGTTTTGGTCAGGTTCACGAGTTCAAACCCGGTGTAGGTTGTGCTTCGATTCTGTAGCAGCAATTGATTAACTGAACCAGCGATCCCGGTGATTTTCGAATAGTGCATAATTCAATAGCTTTTAATCATATCGATACCAATCACTATAGAAATATGCCAAGAATCGATACTTCCGACTTTACCCGACAATGTTACAAAGAAATAAATAAATATTACTCTAAAAAAACATTGCACGCCTGATTTTATGATGTGTGTCTTGGGAAACTTCTTGTGCACATATATTTCTGGGGTACATCTGACAGAAAACCCCGAAGAGATCTGAATTTGAATGGTTCGTATTGTCATAGCGTTTGTACAGTATTTTGGCAACACGTCTAGTAGCAGCCCGATGTAAGACTATCTCACAGACATTATTATCAATGGCTAAACTCGAAGCCGTAGCCACAACAGATCCGATCCAGGCAACGGCTTATACTGTGCGACTGCAGCATACCAGCCTGTGAATAAACTAAACTGATATATACAACCGCAATACACGTCAACATAACGTGCAGTTCAGTCGCCTTGAACCGACCCTTTTCCCATGCTTTAAAT
This sequence comes from Hippasteria phrygiana, assembly GCA_037893225.1. Taxonomy (NCBI): domain Eukaryota; kingdom Metazoa; phylum Echinodermata; class Asteroidea; order Valvatida; family Goniasteridae; genus Hippasteria; species Hippasteria phrygiana. The sequence goes on from JAZGUH010000488.1 coordinate 707,097, forward strand.
AAACTCTGAGATTCAATGTTGTGGTTTCCCACTGAGTGATTCTGTTTTCGTCCATTTTCATGCGTATGAGCGCAGCACGACGGTACGACGCGATGGGCGACGGAAGGGGCGACGTTGAGGAAAGAAAACCTGCAAGCTAGAAAAAAACGACGCGACGGCACGACGGCACGACGCGACGCACGACGCGACGCCAGAAGTAATGGGAAAGAAGCGACGGCACGACGCAACGCAGCCGTCGTGCCGTCGCGTCGTATAGTCGCATCGCGTATGGAAGAGGCAAAGCGATGTGTCGTAAATAGTACACCATACATAGGACTGTGCATTGCATAGGACTGTGCATTGCATAGGACTGTGCATTGCATAGGACTGTGCATTGCATAGGACTGTGCATTGCATAGGACTGTGCATTGCATAGGACTGTGCATTGCATAGGTATGGTGTACTATTTACGACACATCGCTTTGCCTCTTCCATACGCGACGCGACTATACGACGCGACGGCACGACGGCTGCGTTGCATCGTGCCGTCGCGTCGTGCCGTCGCTTATTTCCCATTACTTCTGGCGTCGCGTCGTGCGTCGCGTCGTGCCGTCGTGCCGTCGCGTCGTTTTTTTCTAGCTTGCAGGTTTTCTTTCATCAACGTCGCCCCTTCCGTCGCCCATCGCGTCGTAGCGTCGTGCGTCGCGTCGTGCGTCGCGTCGTGCGTCGCGTCGTGTGTCGCGTCGTGCGTCGCGTCGTGCTCGCGTCGTGCGTCGCGTCGTGCTCGCGTCGTGCGTCGCGTCGTGTTTCGCGTCGTGTTTCGCGTCGTGTTTCGCGTCGTGTTTTGCTTCGTGTTTCGCTTCGTGTTTCGCGTGGATTAGTCCGGTCATGCTATTGTGAACATGCGCAGTTGAAATACCGAACTGGCTCACAGAATAACATTTGCCGTTTGGTTTTCTTTTATATAGTGCTGAATGACTGGCCTGCAAAGCGATCCTGGAAACGGGAGATTATGTCCCCACCATAGTTTTGGCGGACAACTAATAATGGGCGAATCCCACCCCTTAAAAAGGATTAGTTAAACGTAATGCATTTGGCAATTTTTTAATCAAAATCCAAGAACTATAGGTTCCGGTATAAGTTGATCCATTTTTAGCATCACCATTGCAATATCTGGTTGTTGATAATAAAAGAAATATACGAATTATGGTGATGGCCTTGTTCAAACCACATGCCTAACAATATACACGCCTTTACAGGGTCCGCCCGATAGTCCGAAGGTTCGATTGTCCGAAGGTTTATTGATCCAAAGGTTCGATATTCCGAACGTACAAATTCCCCATATGAGGGGGTTCGATAGTCCGAAAATGAAATAAGGTTCGTTAACGGAACATTTGATGCAATAGTCCGAAGGTTCATTAGTCCGAACGGCCTACAATCCGAAGGTTCATTTATCCGAAGGTTCAGTAATCCGAACTTAGAATAAGGTTAATTAGTCCGAAGGTTCAAAAGTCAGAAACTAAAATAAGGTTCAATAGTCCGAAGGTTCATAAAGGCACACAAAGTTCGATAGTCCGAATTGACAATAAGGTCAGATAGTCCGGACTATCGAACCCTATCGTCTATTCCGAATATCGAACCTTCGGATTATTTAACCTTATTCTCTTTTCGGACTATTGGGCCCTTCGGACTATCGAACCTTCGGACCATTACGAACCTTCGGATTAATAACCCTTCGGACTAAAGAACCTTCGGACAATCGGGCTGTCACCGTCCCCCCCCCCCCCCCCCCCCAAGGGCGGATCCAGAACACAATTTTGGGAGGGGCCAACACATTTTTTTGCTGAGTTTTGTGGGTGGGTGTACGCAGTGGCTGCCTTTTTGCGACGTCAGTTTTTTTTTTTTGGGTGGGGCATGGGCCCCCTTTGGCCCCCCCTGGATCCGCCCTTCCACCCTCTCCCCCCCCCCCCCAACCCACCAACCTTGACGAGAAATGGAAACCGCTCATAACGTGTAGTTTTATTGTAACTTTGTTTTACGCCGTTTATGTAAACCCGTGCACACGGCAACTTTGTTTCAACATTTATAAACCTTTACAGTCAGTGGCGTATCCAGCGGAAGGGGGGGGGGGGACTTGCCCCCCTGGCGGCATTTGAAGCGTCATAAAAAAAAAATTATAAATAGTGTTTTAAAACGATTTTAAGACGGTTCAGACGTTGTTTGCCCTTCCTGGCACAAAAAACTGGATACGCTACTGTTTACAGTGAGTTACACTTTTTCACCGTTGGTGGCGCCATTTAACCACTTTGTTTTGTTCTTACGCATAGGCAAAATAAGACATGTGGTTTCTGCTTTTCTGGTTTGCAACTAGGCGCGGTTAAGCGCATGCGCGCATAAATTTAAATTTATTAGCGGGTTATTCTGTGAGCCAGTTCGGTATTTCAACTGCGCATGTTCACAATAGCATGACCGGACTACTCCACGCGAAACACGAAGCAAAACACGAAGCAAAACACGACGCGAAACACGACGCGAAACACGACGCGAAACACGACGCGAAACACGACGCGAAACACGACGCGAAACACGACGCGAAACACGACGCGACGCACGACGCGACGCACGACGCGAGCACGACGCGACGCACGACGCGAGCACGACGCGACGCACGACGCGACACACGACGCGACGCACGACGCGACGCACGACGGTACGACGCGATGGGCGACGGAAGGGGCGACGTTGAGGAAAGAAAACCTGCAAGCTAGAAAAAAACGACGCGACGGCACGACGGCACGACGCGACGCACGACGCGACGCCAGAAGTAATGGGAAAGAAGCGACGGCACGACGCAACGCAGCCGTCGTGCCGTCGCGTCGTATAGTCGCGTCGCGTATGGAAGAGGCAAAGCGATGTGTCGTAAATAGTACACCATACATAGGGCTGTGCATTGCATAGGGCTGTGCATTGCATAGGGCTGTGCATTGCATAGGGCTGTGCATTGCATAGGGCTGTGCATTGCATAGGGCTGTGCATTGCATAGGGCTGTGCATTGCATAGGGCTGTGCATTGCATAGGGCTGTGCATTGCATAGGGCTGTGCATTGCATAGGGCTGTGCATTGCATAGGGCTGTGCATTGCATAGGGCTGTGCATTGCATAGGGCTGTGCATTGCATAGGGCTGTGCATTGCATAGGGCTGTGCATTGCATAGGGCTGTGCATTGCATAGGGCTGTGCATTGCATAGGGCTGTGCATTGCATAGGGCTGTGCATTGCATAGGGCTGTGCATTGCATAGGGCTGTGCATTGCATAGGACGAATCAACCAACCTCCTGCATCTTTGTGATGCGTCTCGGTTAATGCTCAAAATTACTATAACTACCGGTACTGTTACATCATACACACGGCCTGGTACAGTGATATGTAACGCACAACAGATTATTATTATTCATTTCTTTGTGTCAAGGATTCCTCAATAGCCTATGATGCACTGTAGCTCGCAAGCCTGTGAAGAATAGACGAAAAGATGCTTAGCTTCCGAAAGGGAAGAAAACAATCAACAATAATAGGCTATATAATTCCGGGGTTTTTCTCCCATTTAGTTCATAGTTTTTGTATATATTATTCTGGGGGAACTCGGAATATATTTAGTTTATATAGGATATTCTACGAAATCTCACGGATTAGGAAAGGACTGAAAACCAATCCATGCACATGTAGGCCCAGACGGGTTTCGAACCCGGGTCAGAATGGTAGAACTTGGAAATGTACCACTAGGCCAATCTAACCCCTATTGGAACTGGACTGAAAATTCCTCTCAACCATTTTCGCCTACTTTATATTATGCCATTTCTATAAGCAAAAATGTCATTATTGTTATAGTTTGTAAAACAAAATTAAACAAAATTGCCATGATGTGAACAAATAGACTAATTCAGCTAACACAATTAGAAGCCATTTTTGGGTACCCAATCGGGTGGTACCACGCGGGCGGGCTCGTCTACACGGGCACTCAGTGCTCCTTTGACCAATAGGATTGCCAAAATTAACACTTGCCTCAAATGTAAGCACGCGTATATGACGCGAGCGCGGTACCGCCCAAGTAGTACCTAACAATGGCTTATAATTGAATTGAATTGAATTGAATTGAAATGGTTTATTGCAATAAAAGTTGTCATCGCGGCATATGCCGAATTAAGACAAATTTACAATGAAAAATATTATCCTAAAAACACTTATTAAAATTTCTTGCATAAAAAAACCTCTTATTAGTACATGCAACAAGAATAACATTAATAAACATGGAATTTAATAAAGTCAATATGAACTTTGTAGAAAAAAAAAGACATATTGTAGGAAAATAGATAATTTTGATAATTTTGTTCGCTAGATTAGTTTATAGGCATAGGCCTACCTGATCACCTCAAGCCGCTGTTGAATTTACTTTGGACGTCTGGCGTAAAATTCAAGACCGAAAAAAATCAAACTGTTTGAGATTTATTTTATATTTGGTTGACTGGGAGTCATGGATATGGGAGGTGGGGGAAGTTCAGACGTTACATACCGTGGAACAAGACAAAGTCTCCCGCTTCCATCTCCGGCATCATACATTTCTCGAATATCACGTCATCCGAGTGGCACGTCGGTCCCCAAACACAGGACGGTTTGAGATCGTGGTTTTCAACTGGGTCCTGTAAAGTCGGTAGAGTTCAAACGTTATATCACCTAATCCATTGTTTGATCGCTTTTGATGTCTTCGTCTGTTGTGTCATACAGGGCAGGGACGGATCTAGGTTTTAACTAAGGGGGGGGGGGGGGGGGGGGGGGGGGGGTTTGGGCGAGGTTTACCCGAAGGCACGCCTTGCTAGGGGGTCCTGGACATTAAACCCGTAAAGCATGCCCCGCGGAAAAAATTCACTAAGCAAGCCCAGAGGGAGGGGGGGAGGGGTTTAACCCCCCCCCCCCCGTAGATCCGCCACTGCAGGGTGTATAAAAAAATTTCCCTCTTCCTTCAATCACTCAAATTTGCCAAGTAACCAAATGTAACACCAATTCGACTATAACGCATACAACATAACTACATAATTATGTTCAGCAAGTTCTGTTAAGATTTGAATGATTTTCAAAGTGAACAAAGAAACTGGCACGAGCGGGATTCGAACCTGCGACCTCCGGGTTACCGTACCGGCGCTCTACCAACTGAGCTATCTTGCCCTATGTTGGCGGTCTCCCAAATTGACAGTATCTTTGTTCGAGTGGGCGATAGTCAGAAGTCATAAACCCAGAATGCCGTGTAGCCAGGGATCACACCCAATTTTACGATACAACCTGGGAAGCGACATTGTGGAGATCACTCAATGAGGATACGACTTTTTAACTTATAATTCGTCAAACAATCCACAAGGGAAACTGACCAGGTAAATTTGAATACATTTTCAAAGTGAACAAAGAAACTGGCACGAGCGGGATTCGAACCTGCGACCGCCAACATAGGGCAAGATAGCTCAGTTGGTAGAGCGCCGGTACGGTAACCCGGAGGTCGCAGGTTCGAATCCCGCTCGTGCCAGTTTCTTTGTTCACTTTGAAAATGTATTCAAATTTACCTGGTCAGTTTCCCTTGTGGATTGTTTGACGAAGATTTGAATGAGATTGATCCAATGGTCGACATGCAATTTATTAGGCATTGACAATTCAGGGCCATAACAATGCTTGCTGGCCTTAAGTTACCGTGCTGCAAATCTGCAGGATCTGCGTGACAGGATAACCCTTGAGACCCAAACATTAAGAAGAAGAACCAGAATGGTGGCGGTGCGAAGAGCTGTGATGGATATGAGACCCTCCGTCTGCCCAAGTCTGTGTGCAGCTGAATGGACGACAATTGGAAGGCAGGGCAGGGACACCACACGACAACTGACAATCTGAATCATGTCAAATGTGGATGTGTAGGTAAGCATTAGCCTTTTAGAGGTATGGCGGACACAATAGGAGAGCGCTATTTGATTTGGGTATAAAACATTTTGAAACCACAAATTCCAGTGAAAGTCAGAATCAGATATTGTTTTGAGTTAAAGTACAATCCATAGTGCAATCCATAGATCATGCCTAATCTTCAACTTTGAAATTTCCTGTGGTTTAACAAAAGGTATACCCAAATAAAATAGCGCCCTCTCCTATTGTGTCCGCCATACCTCAAAAAGGCTAATTGTAATGACCCTGAATTCGGTCGATTCACAACTCAGTGCGCCGCCAGCGGCAAGCCGGGAAAGGCCAATTTCCCACTTTCGGGGTCTACATCGCGTCTATCGCGTTGTATTTTAATAGATGGTGGACAGTACAGCAGTAAGGATTTCGCGCGATTGCGAGTGGATGTGTTAAAGCAATTTTTGAGTAATCGGGGAATACCTTGTGCGGAAAAGAAGAGAGAGGAGTTGACAGTTTTAGCGAAGAAGGGGTGTAAGATGTACGGTCGATTGGCGATAGCGACTTCTGGTTTTGCGATGTCGACTTTTTCCCATGATGCACTGCGTAATTTGGCCTCTCCCTGGTTGCCGCTGGCGGCGCACCGAGTTGTGAATCGACCGAATTGTCCATGCCTAATAAATTGCATCACAGCTCTGTAATTATAGGATCAATGTCATTCAAATCTTGACAGAACTTGCCAACAGATTTAGTTATGATATGTTGTACACTGTTAAAACGCTGTTAAGCTTTTTAAACAACCAATAAAGTTGTTTAAAGAGGGCACATGAACAACCTTGTTGGTCATTTTTAAGGAGACATTGATACATCGACAAACAGCTTAGAATAAAACGATATATAATAAAACTTTTTAGCTTCTGTCGAAACTATTTACCTGCAGTTCCAGTAACTCGGGAGGATCAAATAACGGTGGAATTTGTTCTGTCAGCAACGCACAACTAAACACATTGAACCGACCCACATTCAAGTAGTACATCCAAATTAATTGATCACTTGACCCTAGAACACAATCAACAAAAACAACAAGACAAAGAAATATAACGGCATGTAACTCTTTTTCCCCCACGGCGAGTGAAAACGTGATTGCCGTGGTTGCTTCAATCACCTTATTAATTTGAAATTAACAATGTATCCACTCAATATGGTGCGGTGTGTGTGTAATGCATCCTAACTACAAAACCCTCTGGTTAAGTGAAATGAAATTTACAGATAATAATCATATATGTTCCAAATTGCGTACTTTATTATATAAAAGACATTAGTGATTGGCTGCATGAGATCAGGTCAGGAGGAGCGAAATTCCCCCAAAAGTTCTTTTAGGGTTAAAAGTGGGTTTTTACTACAATATATTTTTAAATAACGTCGAAAAATCCACAAGAGAAACAACCCTCAACCTAACCCCGTTTCTCACCCTTATACCCTTAACCTATGTTTCTCATTGTTTTGCTTCACGGGACCTACTGACCATGCGCAGTGTAACCAAAAAGTCGGATTTTCAGGGAATCTCATATTCTCGTGACACCGGTGCTCTACTAACTGAGCCACGTTATCCTATGTTGGCAGTCTCCCAAACTGTCAGTGTCTTTGTTCGGGGCGACAGTGAGAAGACTAGTCAGAAGACTAGCGCCCCCAAAACAAAGACGCTGACATTTTGGGACACCGCCAATATGAGGTTTTCTTCGTTTGGACGGCACAATGCCCTTTGTAGCGCCCTAGGTTTTGGATTAGCGATAGGGAGTGGATCATGGAATGTAACGCATCAGTGGTTAACTATGGAGAAGTTAAATGCAATGCAGTGTAGCTCTATATAAGAGCTACTCGGCAAAAATCGCACCAGTTCAGGTCGTCGCACGCCGTGAGTTATACTCGGTAGGAAACGTTAAGTTCCAGAATTCTGTTTGCTTGTTGGTATTCCATTTTTCCCTTCCGCCAGGCCTGCCAAATGCTGACATGTTTCACCAGCAAGATGCCAGGTCATTGGGCAAGAGAGTGCCCGCACTTCCCTGGACCCATGTTCTCCAGAGCCCCGCCAAGGACCCAGTCATCCCCCGTCATGGCATATAATACAGAGAAAAGCCAAAGGGATCAGTCCTTTCGTACCCAATGGTTAGGTATGAATTAGTACACGGTGAAAGGTACCTTACCGGTTGTAATAACGTACAGATAAGATACTCTTATCGATATCCGACCTACGACGGTCACATCGTCCAATGATTGGACATTATTTCGTAGGGCAAGTGATTTCCGTAGTCCAGTTTGTGGTTGTATAACTCGATTAATGACCAAACACTGTTGAATAGAAATCACCAAAGCCAGTCCCACAGACAATTTCACAAGTCTGGTTGAATTGTACCTCTATCCAACATTGGATTCTGGAAGAATCACGTCTCAATGAACGTACGAGATATATTTGCATACAGCTGAAAAATCAGCAAAATATCATGTTGCCGATGCTAGTTCATCGGGTTCAGGTGCGATTCTCTGTGATGATTTCCATACGGCCCATAAACAGTAGACCGAGACCGAAGCCACACAGAGCCCAACATGGCAGGAAATAGATTCCATTCCTTTTGCAACCCTTTCCCTTCTTCCAATAGTTTCTAATTCAGTGGAATATTTATACAGAGCCAGTCAGCCGCTCCTATAGTCGAGGTATGACGGATTTGCAGAAGTTGGCTGTTGACATTTTCGATTCCTGTCTCACCAATTATATTCGATTCGAGGTTCAATGGATTCCCAGAAATCAAAACGAAGAGGCTGATCTAGTAAGTTAGACTAATAGATATAGACGATTTGGGAAATTTCAAAAGCACTAGACTACAAACAAATGATTTATGGGGTCCACTCACAGTGGACTGCTTCGTTTTTTCTCAAGACACTCTAATCCAGGGACTTCTGGGGTAGGTGCATTTGCACAAGATTGGTCGAAAGAAAATTGTCTCCTAGTGTCGACCACGGTCCGTATTAGTGTGCTTCAACATCTCCATGCGCATAAGGAAACAAAAAAGGGGGTGGAGCATTGGTTTGCCCATGGTGGCCATTCTCTCCATTCTGGCCGTTGTTTTGGTCGTGTTATAAGCCTTGCATACCAGGAATTTTTACAGCAGAGGGCTTGAATGGCTTGAATGTATTGGAAAAATGAAGAAATCACAAGATATTTGGCCCAGAGTTCCATGCCTCAGATCAGATATAACTAATTTGTTTTTTCTCCTTTCTGCATTAGATAATTTTCAAACAGATATCCTGGTGTGGTTTTCCGAAGGAATTGGAAGAATTCAAGGCTGGTATTTTTGCCGTTGTCAAGAGCAGGACAACTGGATATGTTCAAATGTATGCTTTTTCTTTTCATGGCTCGAAGACCACAAAACATTCCACTATTGCCTGTGCGTAATTGAGGTAATTGCAGTTTACATAATTGACGTATTTCGTCTGCAACAGCCCTAAAATGGCTTCTCTCTTATTTCCAAGCCTTATCTCGCATACTCGCCTATGGTACGACATACTCTTTCTGCTCAAGAGTACTGCATAATCCTCCCAAGCAAGAACCATTTTCTCTAGATTTTGGTTAAAACCATGGTCCCAAATTCGGGCTTCCCGAAAGTTCTCTAATACAACCACGAACAGCTTATGGGCAATTCCACGCAAAAGTGGACAAGTCTAGAAAGTGGAAAATGTATGAAATTTTCCGAATTACAAGCATCACATCATAATGGTGTCAAATTTTAAGGGGACAAAAAGATATTTCATTTAAGTGGTGTGCCATTGAGACGGAATGTATTTTAGGCACTTTGTTTTAACATGCAAACCGTGTTATTGAGTTTTTGTATTTAAGGCAGAGACAGGTTCATATATTACAGGAAAAGAATTTATGTTGCAGTTCATCAAATTTAGATTTTATGCCGTGTTAAAAAGAAAAACATGAAGAGGAAGTAACGTGAGTGACGATACCTCACTGTATGTAATCTCATGTCCCTTTCATCTCAAATACACACTGCTTTGATTCAACATGGGTTTTTTATATCTAGCTATGGGTCGAGTGAGAGGTAAAACCGTTACTTTTGTGTTGCAAAGTACAGTTTGAGGAGACTTTGAGGAGACATTTTTTGTAACGTGAATGACCAACAAAGCGCGTGTTAAAAAGAACGAATAGGTTGAATTTCTTTCCATTTTTGAGTACCCCTTACCCCAAGGTTGTTGCATGGCTACTTTGATTGAGCTTGAACGAATACTTTGAAAGCAGTGAGGTCGAAGTAGCCTCATGTCATATCAATGTTACGTGAGTGACGGTGGAATTGCCCTTATGTGTCACTAAAATTTACTCTTATTCAAACATGACGAAATGGTACAACTTAAAGCTCGTCATTTCGAACTTCTACAAAGGCTAGAGTATATTCATTCCCAGATCAAAAAACGGAAATATATGCGGTTGAGCGCCCCGATGAATTGGCATATATTTGGTTTCTCCACGGTATGTGATCACGAATGGTCTGCATATAGGGTGATTGGGTGTGGCGTGAGCTTCACTTCACGTTGGCTCGCACCACTGAACAGACGTGTAAAACACATCTGTGTTGTGTATATATATATATATATTTATATCAACATAGCAGAGCATTACTAGTTTTGAAAACCTGGATATTCCATGCGGTCTGTAATCGGGAGAATCCAATCCCTCTGGTTGGCAAGAGATAGCAAGCTTGGGGCCAAACTACGTTCTCAATTTTCTCAACGAGTTTCGAGTTTTCGTAGCCGGCTACTATCACAGTTGGTTTTTCAAGTCATTCCAGGTTTTCAACATTAGTAATTGCAAATTCGAAAATGGGAATCTTAATGTGTCTGCTAACTGTTTAGAATGTATCTACATTACACACGTATGCAACATCACATCTGTGAATGTCTGCAACGACCAACATTGTCTGTATTAATTGTAATTGTGTACAAGGTTTTACACCACAAAATTGTGACGCATAAGTGGTGCGAAATCAGACCAACACAATCCAAATTATTGTTCCAAGTGTGATTGTTTAGTTATTATTGGGTCTATTCGTGGTTTAGTGGAGAACGGATATTTTCAGAGCAGGAAATACAACATTTTTATTTCCGATACCTGAGATGACTACTCACCAGTTCGATTATTACTTAGATATGTCAAATTGTAACGTTGAAATTGGCCAGGATGTTTATCTATTTACGGCTCTGTCGTTTCGCCGTAGTACAACATCACACACGCCAATATTGCATAGGCCTATACTAGATGCAGGGATTGTTTCCTGAAGCACTCGAGCAAGTAGGCGTTGAGCACCCAACGAAATATGGCATGCACAGTATGAGATCCGGCGTTGCATCTCATTTAGCAAATGAAAGTATCGGAGATACTCATAAGGAATGAAACACTAGTGACTTAAAGACCTACAATTAATGATGTATCGCAGAATTCAGGCTAAGTTTATAGTAATTGGACGATTTCATCTGATGCATTTAAGGATATACACGTAGTTGCTTTATTAAAATGCCTTACACACGAAGTGTGCTGGAGGTGCGTTGGTGACTGATACAGCAGCATGTATAAAGAGTAGGATAACTTTTATAATTCACTTGCTAGTCGAAACCCAAAAAAAAAAAAAAAAAATGATTTTAATATAAATGTTGTGATATGAAAAAGTAGGCCTCATTGGAGGATGGTACGATGTACCGAGATGGACGGAACGTCCCGGCCTAAAGGGCATTTTTCCATGGAGGAACTGAGATGTGATGGCGAAGGGAAGGTACGACTGTATGATTCAGTCGAGTCTGATAATAACCTGTACATGTAAATATACTTTTAAAATTATGATTTTATATAAATGTTATGAGAAAGTAAATGGAGGAACTGAGATGTGATAATGGGGGGGGGGGGGGGGGGGGGGTATATATATGACATTATTCTCGTAGCAGTGTATAACTCAACGGTTACAGGCGACCGCATCCCATGCTCGGAATAAATTAATGCGATTCAGAAATAATGTGTTTGCGTTTAATCATTGTGTTGTCTAATAGCAGAAAACTATTTTTCATGCGTATGAGCGAAGCGAAGGAGCATGAAAACGGGGCAAGATAGCTCAGTTAATAGATTCAAATCCCGCTCCTTCCAGTTTCCTTTGTTGTTTAAAGGATTTTTGTGTGTAAGAGAAAAGGCCTGAGAACATGTATTCTAGCTCCCAAAGAAAATTTCACAGTACTCCTAAATGGTTGTGAATCCAACAAAAACATCGCGAGAACCACGGAACCTACCATCTTCATCGTCCGCGTTTTCTGCAGATTTTGTCCTGTAGACACGTTTGGACATGACGTTTGCCACCATATACCCAGCCGATCGTGTGTAGAATGTCCCTGGTTCGGCTATGACTCTAACACCACTGCTTTTTGGGAAGCACTCTTCGAGCGTCTCGCGGACTGCTTCGGCAAACTAAAACAAAGCAATACAATTAATATTGTCATGGGTATTGGCTGTTCTTTTATGGAATTCTCTTGGAAGTGACATAGTACCCAGAAAACCACTGAATGGTTTTAATTTCAATGATTTGTATCTACCCTCCTCCAAGACCTGAGTGAAAAGAAACCACCTCTATTTGTCATATTTAAGGAGAAAGTTAAAACAAAAAATACCGAAATAATGACATGCTTCCTTTAATTTTGCATTATTTGACACCAGGAAATACATCCAACAAAAATGTTACACGAGATTTAGACTGGCGACGCGCGTGGTGCGGCTGTTTAGGGTTTACCTTGTGGTCAGCTTTTCTGACGTACGTAAATTCAGACTTTCTTTTTGCATACGGAACCTTCAACAGCGGGACTTCTTATGCTGATGTCAGAGACCAATTCACCAATAAATTCAGATTTGTGCACGTGAGCGCATAAGCGTTTGGATAATGACGTTTGCTTCCAGCCAATCGTGTGTAGAATGTCCCTGGTTCGGCTATGACCCTAACACCAATGCTTTTTGGGAAGCACTCTTCGAGCGCCTCGCGGACTGCTTCGGCAAACAGGAAACAGGTCTCCGTGTTGCTTTACTTCACCAGGCGCATTTAGCCTAGCTGAATGCATGGACTGGGAACTAGACTGGCAATAGAAACCCGTCATAAAGTTATATTATGAAAACTAGAGGGCGCATGCGCTATTCCGTGCACGGTATGCGGCCGGCTTCGCACGCAGATCATAGGTTCAAAGAATATTTTCAAAGTGGACAAACAGATTGAAAAATACCTGAATGCAACACTCAACGTAATTTGCCCATTTTGTCAGAATGCGTGACGTCATACTTATGCCCTTTTGCTTTTATAGTGTAACCCTATGGTACCCAATAGCAGGCTTGCACGGCGCCAGTCTCGTTTTTGACAAAGGAAAAATTGTGACTTTCTTTTGGTCCGAATCAGTTGCCAACATTGGACAGTTCAGTACCTTGTCAAAGGTGGTCTTGGGATACAATCTCCCAGGGAAACCCCCACCGAGGTCCAGCAGCTTCATATCGAACCCGAGGGAGGTTCCCGTGTCGAACATTGGCCGGATGCGTCGAATCATTTCACTATAATAATTCGGGTCGTTGGACTGACCGCCAACGTGAAAGCTGAAAAGGAACAAAGTTTGAATATTTTCTCAACATAGAAAAACAAAGCGATGAAAACGTCTGTTTTGGATAAGACTTTGTTGTTTATTGTAAGTATCATATCCGTCCCTATTTGGGATAATTTCTTTGGTATCTATTAAAGATTTATTTCCCTATTTAGCCTTGTAATGGGCGACTTCCAAAAAAAGTAGGCCTATGTTTTTGGCAAGTTATCGACTGGCACTCTTGCACTCTTTTAGGACTTTAATCAAAGGAATTGCAAGCAGTGTCATTTTGATAAAAGCGAACTTGTACAGGATCGTTCTTTGTTAGGTGTGATTTGTAGCCCAGGGTCGTTCATCGTTAATTATGGGTGTGTGACAGTGGCGCTCACCAAACTATTTGGGAAACTCAAGGCCAAAATGCCTCTCAAGGTGTGGGCTACAAAAGACAAGAAAATACAGGGATAGAAAGTATCTGTTCACATTTCGTTTGAATTTTGAAATATTATAGGTGGAAGAGAAGCAGGTTACAGGTAAGGAGTTCCAAAGAGAGGCAGTACGAGGGGAAAAAACTTGAAGAGTATCTCGTAGTACTAGCCTTTGGAACAGCAACACTGAAATATGAGAGTCAGGTGAGTGATGTGACGGATTGTGAAGTTTCTAAATTTGTTGACTTAAGTATCATGAGCCCTAATTTATAAAGAACGTATTATACGCCATCTTACCTCACACCAACAATCTGGAGTCCCAAGTCCTTAGCAAGCTCCATTAGAGGGCGTACTTCTTTGTCGTGACATCCGAATTTGATACCAAATTCAATATCAGATGTACTGTCTTTACACAATATCCGAAGAACAAGCCTTATCGAAATAAATACATTTAAAAAGACGACTCTTTAGGCAAACTAATAGCAAAAGAAAAAAAGGCCCCGAATCCTTTTGAGTTTTCTAGTGACTTTGTGTCCTCGAATACAGCTTTCAACGTGACCTCGAAATATAACGAGATTTGGCGATAGTGAATGCTTCCAAGCCCATTGTATTGGAGCCACATTTTATGAACTTATATTGTTATCTGACTTGCCTGAGCCGGGAAGTCATAATAATGTGGTCTTGTGATGGAAAAAGAGGCAATACAAATTAAATATTACAACTTGATGACCAAAATAATAATTTGACCTTTACTTCCGATCAACCTATCATTAAAACGTATGTAGCAAGACTACAGTCAGTGTTTGGTTTGGTACCAAGACGTTCGTATGAGAGAGTAACACGGGCTATTACTTTTAGCAAGGATCCATTAGTATGGGTGATAGATTGCAAAAACTGTGATGTTAAATTAACACCTTGTGTAATGTATATTGAACCGTCCAATATAGATACTACGTGGTGTTAATTTAGCACCACAGTGTTTGCAGTGTAAGTCCTTATTATAATAATAGTTTTCCTTGCGGAATTATTGCTCCGGAATTTATTTTCATAATTTAAATGCCTAAGTATTACTTACTGAGCGTCTGGGTATACGCGTTTGACCTTGTGTAGCTCTTCTGCCGTGTCAAAGGTCATGAGTCGTACTCCTTTCTCCCTAGCGAAGCGAAGATGCGACTCCTGTTTGTAGGGATGAGCGTAGATGATGTCATCCGGGCTTGCGCCTAGATCGAGAACAGTCTGTATCTCTTTCTTTGAGCAGAGAAAAGACCACCCAAAAGAGAAAAATTACTCCAGTGTTCCTCGTGTTATAACCATGGATAGACGTCCACGTCTCCAATCCCGACTCCCGACTTAGAGTTGTCCAAATGCTTCTCACTCCCCTTGCAATTTCTCATATCACCATGTACACGGAGTCTCAAAAAGTAATCCATATTACTCAAAGGGTTTATATTGCAAAACTATTAGTTCAGTTTACATTTGTTATGGTTTCTGCATAAAGTAGAGGCAATACGCTTTCTGTCGTGTTGCTTAAAGTTAGTGTACACGATTGGTAATCCTCCAATTTCTTTTCTACTGAATTATTACGAAATACCTTACTCGACTGTAAGTTAAAAGTTCTCAATCATTCTGTGAAATTAATGATGGCACCAGGTATGCTGTCGTTGTCAAGAAAAGTGGAAATTTATATCGTTTTCCCAACGATTTCAAGCTGGAAATCATTGGAAAACTGCCCTATTGCCTTTAGTCAAGGCGCGCGTGGCTACACGGACGAGTGGCGCGCCCCGGATATGCTGACATTTGGGGCGCGTCACGTGTCCAGGTAGCCACGCGCGCCTTGACTAAAGGCTATCATCCGCCCGACGGTTAAAAACGAGCACCGCTTTTCTATCATTTTTTTCGCCACCCAACAACGCACAACTTTGAACAGGTCAGTGGAACGATATTTCCTTAAAAAAAATAACCCACAAATCCGCTAATTTCTGAAAATTGCAACAATGACCAACCATGTACACTATCTTTAAGTCTCATACTCTTACTTTACTGGCGCAGTCGAAACTTCTGCCAAGTGCAATCAGTATTCGCAGAATCAAGGGATCCGGGTTACATTTTACAGCTGCAGAATAAAGACACAATATGTGCACAATTTAAGAAACCAGAATATTTAACACTTTCATTAAACATTCTCCATATTCAAGCCGTGGCGTATCTGGGGGCGGGGGTGCAAGTTCAGGTCCATTAGCCTTTTTGAGGTATGGCGGACACAATAGGAGGGCGCTATTTGATTTGGGTAAACATTTTGTGAAACCACAAATTCCAGTGAAATTCAGAATCAGATATTGTTTTGAGTTAAAGATGTATCAAAAGTACAATCCATAGATCATGCCTAATCTTCACCTTTGAAATTTCCTGTGGTTTCACAAAAGGTATACCCAAATCAAATAGCGCCCTCTCCTATTGTGTCCGCCATACCTCTAAAAAGCTAATAGTCTGACTACACTCGTGCAGCACCTCACTGTAACACCAACCATGCACATAGACGCAGGACTAGCCCTCATGCTACGTTCAGGTTCACGGTTCGAGCTAAATTTGGGGTTCGGACTACAGATCGGTTGAGGCCTCGGGCTTGGCATTTAGGGCATGTGCTACATTGATGTACAGTGGCTATTTTTGTAGCGATTGGGCGACATTTTAGGTGTAGGTTTTGAGCTACATTTAGGTCTCGGGCTACATTTAGGGTCTGCGGGTACATTTAGGTCTCGGGGTACATTTAGATGGCACACAAACGCCGTTGTATTCAAGCAGTAAGTATTTCAGTCAAACAAGAAAAATATAAAAAGAACGGCGTTGAGACGGAAAGAAGGAAGGACATCTTGGGCAGTGTCCAAGTTTTCGGCTACGGCTATGGCTGTTGCTAAGGGGTTGCTAATCCGTCAGAATGGTTTCCCTAATGGTTGCAACCCCTTAGCAACAGCCATAGGCGTAGCCGAAAACCCGGTAACGGCCTGAGATTATTTACCAAAGAATGTCTGAACATCGGGCAGTAGCTCCCTCCACAAGTTGTCTTTAGCTATAACATCACCGAGGTCATAGATGATAAACGGGTCTTCTAGATCCTAAACGCGAAAATAAAGTAGAAGTCCCATGTAGATGTAAATGTCAATTTCATTTTTTTCATGTAATGAAACAATATTTAAATTCGCACAGTCTTGTCAATCCGGTCAAAGGTTTTGTTTTCAAAATGTTGATATTTTGTTTTGCAGGTAAATATGGTTTAGGACTTTAGGAGACTAAATAAAAAAAAAACCAACATGTTCCTTTATTATTATAATTAAGTTCCGTGCATATCCCCCCCCCCCCCCCCCCCCCCCGTTTATCACTGCTGCAGTTGAATTTGACATTGGGTCTTGCATTACGCAGCTCGATGCATAGCGCATATATGAGGCGTTTGTCTTGAGTACACTGCAAACACTGTCAGCGGTGTTAAATCATTTTATTACATAAATGATCAAATGCATTATACGCCATGAACACCAGTTTTCGGCAAGCACGTCTGCCATAGCACACACGTCAGAACACACAGGTAGGCATCCCCTATATACTGGTGGTTACAACTGTTGAGTTGGGCAAACCTTATATTATAGGATCCTGAGACGGATCCTAGCGTAGCCAATCAGGAAACGGGCACTGTTGCCACCAATTTTGACCAATAGTAATTACAAAAAAATTTCCAATTATTGTCCAAAATTGTCCAGTTATCATCGCCGCCTGTGGATGTATCTACGGTTGATCATCGTTCCTGCTGTAGACTTCGTCACCATCTATAGTTGGTGGAGATTTAAGGAGAGTTTTTACCCGCAGCTTTACCGTGGAGTCATCGTAACCAGCACAGACGAGAACAAGATTTGACTGTACTAACGGATAACAGTGAACTATGCCGCGTCCAATTCCAAGACGACGAGTCCGCGACCCTGCTGCTGGCGGTGGACCTGGCCCTGGAAGGCCAAAAAAGCGACCATGCACCACTTTATCGGCAGCTGGGGCACCAGACGCCGCTACCGCTACACTGTAAAAAGAAATCACCGTTTTTTGACGGGAATTTCCTGGCAGTTTGGACGCCAGCGCAATCCTGTAAAAAAAGCGGTGCAAGCTGCGACTCATGAACACTGTTATTTTACGTTGCTGTCCCTTAAAATAACCCTGCTATTCCCCTAAAAAAATACAGGGTATAACAAATTTCACTCAGTTACTGGAAACTATGGGCGGCCATTAGGGCAAAAAAGACAACCGCAAAATTTAAGTAAAGCAAAAATAAAACAAAAATAGAATTCGAAAAAATAAACAATAAAGCTACAATTAACAATGAGAATGCAGCAATAAAATAAAATCAAGAACCCCAAAACAAAATTAAAACTCCCCAAAAAAAAATAAAAATAAAAATAAAACGTTTGTGTTAAATGTACAATAAAACACAAAACTAACAAAATGCAGTGGAAATTAACAAATACCCGCGACAAATAAAAAACCCGATTACTGTCTCATGACATGGTATGGAGGATAAACCTCATTTAAATACAAATACAAACTTTTCACTTGCCTAAAAGTTGCACGTATTGCAGCTATTAAACGTAGTGGTACCACTGGGTACTGCCACTACTTTTTGGGCAGAAATCTTTGATTTACCAAACCTTCCTCACGCATGGTGTAGCTCTAGACCTCCTTCCTCCATTCCCGCCTAATGTCAGTCGAACATGGCCGCGGGCCGGGCCGCGCCGATGGGCCGGGATGTCGATGACAGGGAGGCTAACGCGACATATGGAGTGATAGACCGTAGGGTACCAGTCCGTGCAGACTGGTTCCCTGCTTTTAGTAATTTTTTATTCTTTACATTCGTTGCGGGACTTCTGGTAATTTTTTGGCACTCGTATCGCGCGCCGGACTTGTATTCGTCGCTTGGCTTTCATTCGTTGCGTGACTTGCATTCGTTGTGTGACTTATATTCGTTGCGTGGCTTTCAATAGTTGAGGGGTTTATAATGTTCCGTGCGTGGCTTCAATGATGAGCGCGGGGTTTCCGTTAGTCGCGGGGGTATTATTGCCGTGGCGGATTTTTTATTTGTCGCGGGTATTTGTTAATTTCTACTGCATTTTGTTAGTTTTGTGTTTTATTGTACATTTAACACAAACGTTTTATTTGTTGTTTTTTGTATTTTTTTGGGCGTTTTAATTTTGTTTTGGGGTTCTTGATTCTATTTTATTGCTGCATTCTCATTGTTAATTGTAGCTTTATTGTTTATTTTTTCGAATTCTTTTGTTGTTTTATTTTTGCTTTACTTTAATTTTACGGTTGTCTTTTTTGCCCTAATGGCCGCCCATAGTAAACCTGGTGTAAGTTATCACGAATTTACAGAAATGGGAATAGACGTGATTTATAATACATGTACATTATTGGTATAGTCAGTGGGCTTACGGTCGAAAATTACTTCCCATATGCAATTTCGGGTACATTCTTTGAAAAATTCAGGTATTATTCATAAAACCCCAAAGAATCCAAATCCACTTGATGCCATTTTTTTCGAACTCCAGAAAAGTGTTTTTTAGGTGATTATTTTCGAGCTGAAATGCAGACGACGAAATAGAACGGATATGATTACCCAAGTGACGACTTGCGCCTTTTTCGGAATACTCCCTATTGATACTGTATTAATGGATTCGCAATTAGGTTAAATTTCGCAAACGGTTGAATACGAGTCTGCGCGCAGTATCAGACATCGTACACGTATACACTCAGGATTCACACCGCTACGTGTGTCACGTCGAGATTCAGGAGTTTTACACAAAGAAACCTTCGTAAGAGTAAACATATTATTTAATCATAACATTAATGGTAATCCTCACCTTTAGGACACCTATTTTTTACGAGTTCCGTTCAAAACTTACTTTTGCAGATGACTTTACAGTACCAAAGTGACTTTGGCAGGCAAAAGCAGTCTTTTTTTCTTCAGATTAACTCATGTTTGTTGTAATTTTGAAACGCACTTTCAAAGAAAATGTGACTTTCCTACCTTTTTTTGCAGTCAGAGACGTTGCCGTTTTACCCCATAATTTCCCTAATAAATCAAAACCCCGCCCTCTTTCCACAAAATTAAGCTTGCTCATATTCAACATATTAGCGAACTATTTAGATGATTCCAAGCACACGGAGTGACTTTTCCTGCCTGTATCATCGCAAAATATTGATGTAAGTTCCGAAACATAAACTGTCTCCTTCGTTCTCTTATATGGAACGGGGTCATAAAGGTAAGGATTACCACATTAATCATTACATATAAGAATAACCGGGACGGGATTTTTGAGAAGAAGAAAAAAGGTGTTTAGTTTGACACATTTTCGACGTTACTTTAGTTTGGTTTCACCATGTTGTTCTTTCGTTTTGGATTTGTGTAACGCGGCGGGAGGCGTGATACCCGACTAGTAGTAGGCCAAGCAGTTATTTGTGTGCCTCTCTCGCTGCTATGGAAATAAGTAAATCGTAATTTTTCCTTTTTAGTTACAAGTCTGGACCGAAGTTAAAACATACACCATTAAGCATTTAAAACCAGTTTCGTGAATAATTATCAAATGTAAACAAATAAAAATCATGGAGCTTTGCAGGATCCCTTAAATGGCTCAAGTGACAGTGGTGTTCCAGTCAAACTTCTGAAAAGGGTGAAATGGATTCTGCAGGGTCGTAAAACTGCTACAACTAGATCACGAGAAGCTTTGCACAAATCATCTGTTATAATCTCGCAGACTATCATACAAGAACTGAACTGTAATTGTGAGGCTGAAGAGGACATGTGTGCAAATACAGCCAGTCACCCTGATGCTGACACCTTTTGCAAACTTATACAATGTAGATGACTAATATAATTCCAAGAAAGCATGTAAAAAGTTCAAATTACATAAAAGTATATTATTTAAACAACTAATCCTTTACTTTGACTTTCCAGACTACTGTCCTCAGTGAAAAACTGAAAGGTTAGGCTTACCTCTTGAAAGAGGCTTGGGATATCAAGTTTTTCTTTTGATATCTGGACGTAGCACTAATCATAATAATTATACATATATTCAGTGATATGCAAAACTGTTAAGTAAAACAAATCTTGTGTAACCACCCGAATCTAGATTTTGTCTTGTGAAACTATTGTCAGAGGTCTCAAACTTTTGTTAGTGAATAAGGTCATGGATATCAAATACCTAATCGAACTTTTGTCCAATTATAAGTGATTCTATATTGCATTCACTTCATCTGAGCCTGATAACTTTTTACTCTTTGACTTATTGAACTTATTGAACATTCTAAAACTTGTTGCCAATAAGTGCAAATAGCATCTTTAATACATATTGTAAGTGACGGTCATTTTAAAGTTTAAAATGGCTGTTACAGTTTGAGTGTAATATAAAGAAGGTCAGCATTGTAGTCAGGATAACATTTTAAAAAGGTCAAAACATAAATGTCTCACAACATCAAATATTTTGTCCATTTGTATGTGTACAATATGCAGTATGGATGCGTTTGAGTAGCTTACCCGGGTAGACTCGGGTTATCCCCATGCCGTTCGATTAGCTCTGACGTCATACTCGGGACTCACTCGGGTCAGCTACCACAGACCCTGCTCGCGGAGCAGAGTCACTGGTGGAATTACGTCACACGCATGGGTAGTCTGATTACTCACAGATTATACTGGAGCGGGGAATTTAAAAGGGCTAATCTCAAGCGCGATTGTGTGGTTAAGAGAACAAAATCCACTTTTAAAGTAATGGACATTAAAAACCAACGGGTATGTAGAAGATAGATGGCAGGGTTTTAACATTTTTGTGGGAAATTTTGGGGTGAAACGACAACGAAGATGACAAAACGCAACGCGAAAATAAGGATGGCGAAAACCGCACTGATTCGCAAGACACCAACCGCAAAACACGTAAGAAAATTGCATTTTCTACTGCAAGAAACTGTTCAGAATTACACCAAATGATGTCATTAGAATTGAGAGAAGTATATTTTCGGTTGATAAATTCATTTTGGAATGATAAAAACAACCTCGACTCGAAATGGATCCAATAAAAAGAGAGGTCTGTAACAACACAATCGCCGACTCAAGTGCCCGGTGACATCAACATGAGAGGGCGTTTAAGCGTTCTATTAGCCCAACTTTCGTGGCTGACCCTTCTGCCTTCACCCAAAACGATCCGGGTAAGCTACTCGAACGCACCATATATATGTTAAAAATGGCTGCCATTTTGAAATTCAAAATGGCCACCCTAGGGGGCGTGGGAAAATTGGATCAAGCGGTTTTGGACTTGTTGGGGTGTCCACAGGTGATCCTGAGAGTTTCAAAGAATGTACCTGAGATGGCTCCCGCAAGCCTACTTTTTTAATATGCAACCCCCCCCCCATGAAAAAAGTGTGACACACCCCAAAAGGGAACAAAAAAGTTGATGATTTGACATATAAACATTTTGTCCACCCCGTTCACTATACTGGATAGAAACAAAAACAAAACACCAAGATTGCCCGTTATTGCTCGATTTCCCCCCCCCCCACACTTTTATAAAATGTTGCCCCACCCACAAAAGAGACAAAATTCTGGAATTTTTTTTTCGTGATGTAGGACTTGGGTAAGCTGTCCAAATGAGAAAAAGAAAATTGAAATTATCTGAATCGGTTTTTTGCGCGCGAAGCCCTCCACTTTTTAAAGTCATGGCCCCGCCCATAAAAGGGTCAGAAAAAAATGGCATCATGTGGTTTTGAACTTCTTGAGGTATCCATTAGTGATCCTGAGAGTTTCAAAGAATGTACCCGAAAATGCATATGGGCCACCACAAGCCCACTGACTAGTACTCTAGATATCAATTGTACAAAATAATGCTACAGTAATTTACTAAACACTACACGCTAAATAATGTCGCGCTTTAGTTTTATATTCAGCCTTATCCTGCCATCATAAAGTCAAGGTTTCAGATGAAAAATTCCAATATTTGAATACGAAAGAAGATGTAATGCGATTCTTCACATCTGTTTACAAAAAGTCTTAATTCCTATGTGGAATTTCTTAAATAATTACATATTTTAGTCAAGAAATCGTGTTTTTGGACGAAACACTGCAATATAACATGACTTGTGTGAACACAAATTTCCTCAGTTCTGATTGGTCAGTTGCTGCGTAATGAGATTCGTTTAGGAGAACATAAGATTTTACTTTCAAAACCCGTTCAAACTAAACTACGGTGATAGTCTTTTTTTTTACAGGGGGAAAACCCGTGATTTTACGGGATTTTGTTTACAGCGTAGGCCTACTGGTGGACCGAGTACAAGTTCTACCGGGCATTGTACACCGGCTGGCACGGCCACGACGCCAGCGCCAACTATATCATCGGGGCTAGCTCCAACGGTCCCCGTTCGGGTCCCTCCTGCAGGGCGGCGCATCGGCAGTCCTCGTGAGGTCGAGTGGAAAGACTTCGGAAGTCGCGTTAGTGCTTGGCAGTGATAAGATGGTTTTGCGTCCACATGCCTCGGCCACAAGCCGTCATAACAAACCTTCCATACATTTATGGCAGTATTTATTGCCGAATACCCCTTCCGCGCCACAGAGCTCCTCGGGTACACAGAAATTGTGCGCATGGCGGCTATCTAATTGCATGGATTTGGTTGGCGAGCTTATGACGAGCAGAGGTGAGCAGCGGAACCAAATTTTTGGGCGACTTAATGCATCCACCATACACACACCTACATCATGCATCATTGGATAGCTTAATGTGTCTACTTTAAAGTTAGGCATGATGTGGAATTACCAAGTTGGGCAAACATTTGTTTTTTTGACCATTTTGGTCAAAACTCTCATTTTTTGGCAAAAATATGATTTTTGAGATATTGTTATTTTTTACACCTATGTAACAAGCCTCATCCATGTAAAGAGGTTTTTGACTTATCTGGCACCCAATTAGTGCAAAATAAGCATTTTAAAATTACAAAATGTTCAGTAAGTATAGCCGATACCGAGTGAATATGTGTGTTTTTCTCAAAATCATATTTCTGAAACAAAAATGGAAGTAACATTTTGATTGCACATATACAATATCCATGTTCGCTTCATGAAATAAAATATTAAATACTTAAGATACAATATACATTCAAAGAAGTCACGAGGTGGAGCTTCAAAATGTTGGCCAAGGTGTTTTTGGGCACGTTTGGTAAAAACACTCACTTTTGAAAAAAAAATGTGATTTTTAAGATATTGGTATTTTTGACATCCATTTAACAAGCCTAATCCATGGAAGTATGTTTTATATCTATCTGATGTTCTATTAACTCAAAATATGCATCTTAAGATACACAAATGTACAGTAAGTATAGGCGATATTAAGAGAAAATGTGTGTTTTCTCGAAACTATATATTTGCGATATTAATTTTGCTATTGCCGTTCTATAAATATCATCTATGACCAATTGCTCATACTCCGTTGGTATTATAAACAAATTGGTATGATTTTAGTGGTCTATTATTATAATTTTTCAGATGCTGTCCCAAGTTTAAGACTGTTCAATATCCATATACTATAGATCACTCGTTGTTGCACATAGTGCATATTAGTCAAGACACTCTAGGTAGAAATAGATGTATATTATTCATACCAACTTCAATCTTCTTTTTCTTCATATTAGCTGACAAGATGTATAAAACATTATTATGCCATCACCAGTGCATTTTAGCTCACAAACTCGTGCAAACAAAAACATTGTTTTAATACAAGTTACTTTTCACGTAAAGCATTCTTATGATGTCGAAGCTATCTCTCTTAATATAAAAGAGTGAATCCCTTCTCAAACCACTCCAAAAGAGTGAATCTCTTATAAAAACAACTCGAAAAGAGTGAAAACCACTCGAAAAGAGTGAAATTTCCACTCTTTCGAGGAGCCATATAAGGGACCACTCTTTTTAGACTTGTCCCTTATATGGCTCCACGAAAGTGTGGAAATTTCACTCTTTTCGAGTGGTTTTCACTCTTTTCGAGTGGTTTTTATAAGATATTCACTCTTTTGGAGTGGTTTGAGAAGGGATTCACTCTTTTGGAGAGTGAGTTTTTCACTCTTACATTAAGAGATAAGCAGATCAAGCAAGACCAAGGCCAAGACCCAATCCAGCTCCTCCTCATTGAGCATTCCAAGTGCACAACGGTCACCTGACACGAGCGATAACAAATCTCTGGTTTATCTCTAGAATTAGAATCAAAACCAACGTGTAGACAATCAACTTCCAGAACTCACAAAAAACACCAGGTGTGGAATCACACCGATTCCCGGACGACAAATTTCAACAAGTGGAATCCCTGGCAGCGAAAGTCAACAATTTGACTTTTGCCAAGGATCACGTCACTAAACTAATCAAACAACTGTCACGAGCCATCAAAACCGCCACACCACCACCCTATCTGGAAGTCGAAATACGACCACATGCCCACACAGATCCCTGAAATTTCTGGGATCCTTCAGGGAACGTTGGAGCAATCTTGGGCCAAGTCATCGCTTATTTTTGCACGTACCACACTTGAGGAGAACGAAGAGCAAACGAAGACGCAGCTGGTCAAGGCAAGAACAGCAACACAAGAGACTCTTGCTGAACAGTTTTAAGGCCAAGACCAACGAACTGCTCAACAACTCTACGGTTTCTTCACACGGCCAAGACAATTAGCAGGCTTCAAGAGAAAACATCCCTGAGATCTCTCATCAAACACAAACCAAAAATTATTTTTTTCAAGACCACCACATCTTCTCAAAAGAGACATCTATCCGTTCTAATCTTGAATATAACCCATCCCAACTTACCATTATACAGTCGAACCCTAATAATAAGAGCACTGTTAATACAACATCCTGCTTATAACAAGGAAAAAGATAGGTCCCGAGTCTTTGTTTTTCTTTGTTTTCCATTACTGATAATACAAGGTACCTGTTATAACAAGGTAAATTGTAAAGTCCCAAGGACCTTGTTATAAAGGTGTTCGACTGTATTCCTAACCATGGCCAAAAGGAAATTCAATAAAGAGATTAAAGGGGCTGTGTCGTCACGACCATAGCAGGCTTGCTGGTGTACACTGAATCCCGAACTGATGAGCGCAGATGAACCCAGTAACTGCAAATAATACCCCACGACCGCGCGCTGACCTACAGGGCGCGCGCGTGCTGACCTACAGGGCTCGCGCGCGCTGACCCACAGGGCGCGCGCGCCAGATCAGATTACAGTTGCAATGACTGCTGCATGCATGATCCTGTAGATACATACTGCATGTACAAGTATTTTGTATGTGTTTGTGCCACCAAAAATATACGATAGGTCTACAGTCGAACATAGTCCGTGACACCCCACCCACCAAACGCCAAAATGTACCATGACAGAACCAAACGAAAATAAGTAAATAAGTAAATCTGTATTTATAATTGTAAAACAAATAATGCACCAGCCCCTTCCTATACAAACATAAAGTTGTAGGCCTATGTATCGAAATAAATTTCGACTAAAATCGGCTGTGCGTGCAATGATGAGCAAATCAAAGTAAAACAGCTATACTGATGGCGATATTGAGTCCACGACCTTGTGTTACATTTGACGGCAGGAATTTATGGAAAGTTACATCATAAGAGTTATTTCAACACTATCAAATAATAAGCACAATAATAACATATATTACCAATAAATAATATACGCCAATGAAATGAGATTTCACCAGTGGCGAGTAAATCCGTGTCGAAAAGTGGGGATGATTATTGAATTTGTCAACGAAGTACTGCATCTTGAACATTTTTTCAACGGGAGATACCCCTGCCCCAAACACCGCTTGAAATTTGAAACATCACTTTGTGTACAATTTCCCCTTTTTAAATTTACGAAACAAAAAAGAAATACAAATCGGCGGGCCCCTGAACTCCTTCCCCGTGTTTACGCCACTGGCGCACAGATCCCCACATCACTATGATAAAGATGACTACCGAAGAAACAAAGAAATAAACACCCCGACAAATATTCAAACAACCCTAATTTTCACCTGTTTTGCACGAATTATTCGCTTATTACTTTTTATGACATGAACAATTCACATACCGAGTACATGGATCGGATGTACTGTACATGTAATGTATGTACTGTACATGTTGACTATACATTACATGTAGACTTGGTGTGTGGAAATATTGTTTCACACAGCGAGTTGTTGACAAGTGCCATTGGAATAGCGACCAAGTAAAGTTGTTTCAGCTCCATCTATCAACAAAATGTACTTATAAGTTCTAGATTTTAATATTTTTTTTCGCTGCTAAAGAACTGTCTGCAGCCACTACACAAACTGTCCCACATTGCATGGCATTGTCAGGGTGTGATAATGTGCCTGTTTATTATTCAGGAGGCCTCCTGATATGAATACGAACCCGGGAATCGCGGTGTCATATGAATATCCGACTCAATGAATGTCCGACTCCTCTTCCCTATTATTGGTTAAACCCTCTCACGTGACCGGCCACTCTTCCAATAATCGATTCATATTAAACTGGGACATATGATGCACGATATGGGCAGAGGAAACCCACCCTCTTTTTTGTTTGTCATTGTGTTCCCGGAATCTCAGGAATTCTTTTGAGAGGTCTGTGGGATGTGTTAGGTAACAATAGTCTGGAGAGTGTATAGGGTATATGGACAAGGGGGGGGGGGGGGTACCCCTTTTCCCCCATATCGTGCTGGGTATAAACTGGGGAGAGGGGATCCTTTTTGTTCTTTTCAGATCACACTCACAGTTCTGGCTCTAGTCTACTGAACTGTAAATTTGTTTTTATTTTTGGCCACATCGCATACAAAACATGAAATTCCAATTTGGTTATCAGTTCCCCAATTGCCTTGCGCACAAAATAAGCTGTGTTTAAGCAAAGGGCCAGTGATTGGTTTATACTGCACTGTACAGTCGTACATTTCTAATTCCAATCTGGCTTATGGTGTCATGGCAGGCAGTTTTCAGTGTGTAGTTTCGATCTTTAATTAAGACCTTTTCCAATGCAATAATTAACGTTGGATAAACCTATGTGTGCATCACATTATTGTCAAACCAGGCTGTTTTGGCATAAATAGTTTGCTAGTTGGATTCTGATGCCTTAATAACGCCTATACTTTATGTATATTTTGTAATCTTAAGATGTATATTTTGAATTATTGGAACCTCAGATAAGTATAAAACATACTTCCATGGATGAGGCTTGTGTAATAGATGTAAAAAACATACCAATATCTTAAAAATCATATTTTTCCCCAAAAGTGAGTGTACATTTTGTAATTTTAAACGGCCCATTTTGCACTATTGGAGTGCCAGATAAGTCCAAAACCTCTTTGAATGGATGAGGCTTAATAAATATGGGAAGTATGGGAACCCCCCCCCCCTCTTTTGTGTTGGTCATTGTGTTTCCGGAATCTCAGGAATTTTTTCAGAAGTCTAGGGGGGGTGTGTTAGGTAACAATAGTCTGGAGAGTGTATAGGGTATAGGGACAAAAAGGGGGGTACCCCTCTGCCCCATATCGTGCTCGGTATAGTCTCTCCAGTGCTCTCCTATCGGTCTGGTGCCAAAAACGGAACCGGGTTCATAGCGTTTAATTCGTCATCTGTCTTTCCCACATGGCAATAGTAAATGATTTTTCTCGACAGAGAGCAGTGCAAAGTGAATTATGCAACTTTTGATTTCGCAATAGAATTGCTCATGCAAGCAGGTTCAAATGCATGGCTGGCTAAGTCGGATATTAAGTCAACCTTTCGCCTTTTGCCAGTGTCACCTAATGATCTGTTAGGGTTTTCTTTTGTTTCGTAGCTACAGTTACTTCATCAGATGAAGTCAGATGTAGCTGTAGCTACGAAAGTGCTACCTTTAATATTTATTTGTGTCTAGCTGACTAATATCACGGCTGTAAACAACTTACCTCACGAGTCGGCTCTGATGATTTGTGTTGAATCTTGTCCAATGCAATTTGCCGGATAGACGTTGTATGGTCGTAAAGGTTTAGCCGGACACGCGGTGTCTCGAAGAGCTCCATCTTAAATCAAACAAAAGTCTGGCTAAGTAAAGCCAGATTATCAGCCGACACTCCATTAACTTTAATTCTAGGCAAAACAAACAACACACTCATTTTAATTATATGAAAATGAATTAAACTGTTGCAAACTGCTGACCGACTGAATGGACCTGAAATATACAAATACAAAAATTAGCTGGCCCGACGTTTCGAACTTAAGCAAGTTCTTTCGCAAAGGCAAACGACAGAGTACAAGAAACAAACACATAGGGAACACACATGCAAGAGGGGGTGGGTGGAGAAACACAACAGAGGTATACAAAGGAGCGTGGCAGTGAGTGAACAACAAAGAGAGGGGAAGGGACCGCGAGGAAAAAGGAACAAAGAAGTGTAGTTTAGGGTAAGGATGAAGGAGGGGAGGGATTAGGATGAGAGGGATGAAGCTGGAGAAAAGAGACAGAGGAGTGTGGTGAAGGGGGTGGGGGGGGGGGCTTAAATAGAAGGTGGTAATTAGGGCAAGAGAAGGAATAGAGGGATGTGGCAAGGATAAACAGGAAAAGGAAAGACAACCCCAAGTGGGCAAAAGACCCCAAGAGGGTTTGCCAAGAGGATTATCTGTAAACAAAGGACAATGGGGGGAAATTAAGAGTTAATCATTCCCTTCCTGGATGTTAAGACCATGTGGTTGAATGGTCCAAAGATGTTTCGTCAACACTTTCTCTCTGCGAAAGCGAACTGAGTCCTTGCGGTGGCCAAGTAATTCTATGCTCTGTAGAATCATATCAGAAATGGAATGGTTAGGAAAATTGAAGTGATGACCAACAGGGGTGTCCATTTTCTTAGTGTTCACAGTCGATCGATGGCCATAGAAACGCTTTCTGAGCGTGTTCTTGGTCTCGCCGACATGATTCCACAAACCCTGCAAGAAATGAGATAACATTAGGTGTTGCAGGTAATGTTGCTATTGGTTCTGTGGGTAGTGCCAGATGAATAGCCAGAAAAGGAGTCACCCTCCTGCATGTGAGTCGGGCAAACAACACACATGGAATCGCACTTAAAAGTACCATGCTGTGTGGGCGGGGATGCAGCCAAGGTGGGGACCTCGGCTCGAACAATCAGGTTTCGTAGATTACGGGGGCGTCTATTAAGCCAATACTGGGTTGTCAGGGACGGCACGGGCAAGGCGATCTGAAGTATGAAGGATATGATGGTTGTCATTAGTTATTTTACGAAGAGGAGGGAGACTAGGATGAAAGGTGGTGACCAAGGGAATCTTGGGGTCGGCATAAGTGCTGGTCGTCTTTTCCTTGAGAGCCAAATCTCTAGTGATCATAGATTTGGCCCTAGCGATAGCACGTTGAACTTGGCCGAGAGCTGTGGCCCCTGGCAACCATGTTATTCTTCATTACCTGTACATGATGGGAAAAGTCAGAATTATTAGAACAAATCCTTCTGAGTCTAAGTGCCTGGCTTAATGCTATGCCTGTCTAGCAATGCCTGGGGTGACAGCTGGAGGAGTGGAGTTACTGGTGGGTGTCTGTGGGTTAATTCTAGGCAAAAACCAAAGCTGAATATATACCAGTCACAAGCAGTATAGTAAAATTTAGTTGGTTGGCTAATCCTATTTTCACCAACTTACAGAGAAAAACGTTGTTTAAACAATAAACAACCCCGGGTTGTTCATGTGCCCTGCTTAAACAACCAGCTGGTACATGAACAACCCAAAGTTAAGTTTAAACAACGTTTTTCTCTGTATGCTCAGCAATGTTTCGTGCAATTTGTCTTGGCCTTCAATACCCGAACACTGCATCTTAATAATGATACATGTAATATCAATTTTAATTCACAGTATACACTCCAATATGCTTTTCTTTGTGAAACTTTTAGCTTAAAGTCCCATCCAAAGGACGTGACCCTGTTACAATGAGCAATTCACAAGGGCCCACCAGGTGCCAGACCAATGCACTGATTATTGCGAAGTAGGCTAATGCACTCAATACATGCGATCTTCCATCCAAGTACTTGCTAAACATGTATAGTGTGCCACTTGCTTTTCCAATGAACCAAATTTTCAGTGAAGATAAATATAGAAAAACGTTTCTCACAAGATCAAACAAACAACAAAGTGCCTTAGTGTGCGACATACTTTGTAAAAAAATGGGGCCAATTCAGTCATCTTCCAAGGAAACACCGCCCGTTTATTAAGTCCGAGTGTGAGCAGTGTCCGTCTGCCGTCCGGCTGTCCGTCGGGCTGTTTTCAATGTAATTGCCTGTCTGTCCAGAATAATGGAAAGTTTGTCTTGTCTTTTCTGTCTATGCTCTTTTATGATTTTCTCTAGCTTACTGATCACCTTTGTAATTTGTTTGGAGTATCATCTCTTTTTTTTTTTGGTTCAATAACTATCCGCTCGTTGTCTTTGTCATTGTTTATTAATTAGGCCACTTTGTTGTTGTATGTTATTTTTAAGCAATGCGTTTTAAACATTGATTTCAATTGTACATGAATCCAACCTGCCTTGTTGCCAAAAATAGCTTGGCCTTCGTGCGAAGCGTGCTAAAAATCGCAAAGCTCGGGAGTCCAAATAATGAGCATGAGTAAATGTTCTATTATTTATTTTCTCTACTTAACTTTAGTGCAATAAATAATTCATTATGTCATTGCAAAGAGTTATTATCATTGGCCAAAACCAACAATTCATCGTAAACGTTTGCCGAACTTGCCCAGTTTACATATCCTCCATCTTAAAACTGTGACGTAACCCCCGAATTTGACTAGAAACCGTGGTCCGTGGCAATGTTGATCCAGTTCGACTAGCTAGTCAAACCACGCAGTGTTCGAGTGACATCTAGATTGACTATGGTTAAGTCTAGTCACTCTGGTCGCCCAACCGAACCTGCTCAGAGACGGAGATCAATGGCTCCATGGTATGCAAATTGAATAGTACGTAGGGGTAGGGGTAGGTATAAGAATAGTCCGAGTAACATTTAACAATTGTTGACTGCTATGATGTGGGATATGACGTTTTTAACACCCGAGGGACGCATATAGCACCCGAGGCGAAGCCAAGGGTGTTATGCGTCCCTGAGGGTGTTAAAGGAACCATGCTTCTCAAATTGACCGGATCACATTTTATTTCATAAATAAATTCATTTATATGTATTAAATGTGAATTAAAAGCCAAAATGGTTTAAGCGAAGTTTTAGTGTGATTATTTGCCGCTCAAAAATTGACCCCCCTTTTTGAAATTTGTTGAGACTCAAATTGAGGGCGCTGTTCGTGACGTAGACCGAGGCACCGAAATTCATGGATCGACTCGATAGTCTGGACCCGGCCCGTATACAGTACACACACTAGGTCTACACGTGCAATTTCTTAAGTTGCAACAACAACTAACATCGAACTTACCCTGATTTTCTCCCTTTTAGCGAAGGCTCCTTGGGGAATGGG
The DNA here is from genome assembly GCA_037893225.1 of Hippasteria phrygiana. Lineage (NCBI taxonomy): Eukaryota > Metazoa > Echinodermata > Asteroidea > Valvatida > Goniasteridae > Hippasteria > Hippasteria phrygiana. The sequence goes on from JAZGUH010000488.1 coordinate 739,598, forward strand.
CCGTTTAACTGCTTTCGCCTTTATCTTACTCACAACTAACTGGGAACTTTGTTGGGATGGCAGTGGACTTGAGCATATTTTTAATGGTCATCCCAAAGGATTTGAAAATACCAGTATCGAAACACGACGGCTCAAAGTGGTCGCTACATAACGCTGAAAAGCTGCTGGGCCGGACCTCTTTGCTCTTGTCACATTCACTTTCGCCGTCCGAATTCTCCGATATTTCGCTTCAGTTGGAAATACATGAAGGCTTATTCCACCCGTCGTTGTTTTGCTGCACCCAGCAGCCACACACCTTGTCGGCATGGCCGAAAAACCACTATATTTTGCTTAGATTTTGGACGAAGAATTTTTGCCGTACAATGTACACACAATGCATACCCGTGACGAATGGGTAATGTGCCTCGATCTACGTCACACACTTATGTTAATGAGGGTCCCGCTCAGGGGGCGGAGTAGCTTGGACAAACATTTTCAAAAATTGTTTTCTCATATTTAATCTGGGAAATAATTGTCTCTGGACACAAAATATCATTGTCAAGATAATACTTTATTGTTTTATGCAGGAATAATGCAATATAAATCCTATATCATGTTTCCTTTAACAATGTCGTGTCCCACATCACAGCAGTCAACAATTGTTTGTTATATCGCCAAACCCATTTTTTCCAGTTCAACTTGCCTTGCTTGGTGGAAATTAACTGAAACAAATTACGCGATCAAAACAGCTGCTCGTCTGCTTATTCGCCGCTCCCACTATAGTTTTTTTTCGTAAACAGTGTAGCGTGGGGTATAGGCTAGCCCAGATTGGACCCCGTTTTCACTGCATGCACTATTGTAATGCGTTCTTTTCGGCTGCGTACATCACTACCCATTTAAAACAAAGTGTACCTCACATATTATCAAAAACTCAAACTTTCATTTCATAATCTACCAGACCATGCTTTTGGGCATACTTAATTTTGGTATAGGCTTCAGCCGAACACTAATTAGTGCGTAATAATGGAATTGTAATTCAGGCCACAGTCAATTAAACCCGTGAAATCAGAACGACAGGAAATATGAATCCCAAAAATGGACAATTAACCCTATTTTCCAAATTTTCTGCAAGCAGACTTTCTGACTTTTTAAGTCGCAGAAACTGTTTACACAAATTTCAATTTTCTGCTAGCAGAAATTTCGGTGTTACTTTGACGACTTCTTTGGAGCCCTAAAAGGGGACAACCCCAATTTTCTCATTTTCTGCTTGTCATGCAGGTTTTAATTAATGTTTTTACAAGACGCGACACCCGTTTTTAAAAACTCAATTTTCTGCTGCCAGAAATTAAAATTTTAACAAGACGCGACACCCGTTTTCTGCTTTTTTTTAGATTTTACTCTGACGACTATTTCGGTGCCCCATACCGTACCGATGGCCCATATCGTTCGCAGTTCCTCTAACCCCCGAAAACTGCAGCGTTACGTCTAGTAAAAAAAAGTAGGATGTTTTAGTTGTCCACAGTGGCGTAAACCCGTTTCGTGGGGGGTACCACCAAAATCCTGGCCGGTCAAAGAAATTCGAAAACGGGGGGGGGGGGGTTACTTGAGTCAATATGACACTGCAGGGTGCTGTTTATCATACAAAATACATGATAGATAATTTATATCATCCTTACTCGCAGCTGGGATGCTGAATTGCGAAGAACGCAGCTATACAACGTGGTCAAGTCGCTGGCACAGCCAGAGATCGAATGTGTTTGATTTTTCATGTACATCCATAAATGTACATCCAGAGTGACCATTTTACCAAATTTCTGCTAGATCCGGCAGATGTTTTAGAAAAAACACGGAAAACACCAGAAAATCTTAGTTTCAACCTTTTCTAGTACGCAATTTAGCATATTTTTTGTCAAATGTAGCTGCATTTTGAAATACATAGAGCAGAATTTTGCGATTTTTATCTCTGTGTCACCCTGTGTAGGCTGTGTACATGTGATGGAACTTACTGCACGCTAATGTCCCTAATCCTGACAACAACGGTGAATTTAAAGTGTTTTTTTCTCCGTTTGTAATACATTTTGACTGTTGGAAAGTTACAAGATAACCTCGAAATCGGCATATTTTGTTGCTTCTCAACACAGAAATCTTGGAAGGGGGCTGATCCAACGGCCCATCCCCTACGGCCCTCCCAGCTAACAATTTTACGTTGTGACAACGTTGCCACATGGTCACGTTTTCGTTGCGGCAACGTTAGGAAAATGACGTTGCCGCAACGGAAAAATGTCGACTCCCATACGCGTTGCCACAACGTTATCACGCAACGTTAAGAGGACGTTGCTGCAACGTAAAAGAAACGTTTACTGGTACTGGATTACAACCCTGACGGCACGTTAATACGACCTAATCGGCACCTAACAGCAACGTATATGCACGTTTCTACAACCTTATGGGGACGTGATTACAACTTGATTATCACGTTACAGCAACGTATTATGAGGAACGTTTCTACAACCATTTACAAACGTTATTGCAACCTTGTGGGCACATCTCTGCAACTTTGTTGGAACCTAAAAGCAACTTTATGGGACGTTAATGCAACTTTATTGGGGACGTCACTGCAACCTAATTTGCACGTCACTGCAACCTTTTGGGCACGTCGCTGCAACTTTGTTGGAACATAATAGCAACTTTATGGGACGCAATTGCAATTTTATTGGGCACGTCACTGCAACTTAATTGGCACGACACTGCAACTTTATGGCACACTATTGCAACTCTGTGGACACGTTCCTGTAACATAATAGGGATATTTGAAGTTAATTTCTGCAAACGATAACAAATCAAATACATGTACATGTAAACGGAATTAATGTCATTCTAATTTTATTACAAAGAATGTTGGAAATGATACAAACAAGTCAACTTTTCTTAAAAATGACAGCACGCAAGATGTCATGATTTCTCAGGATGCTTGAGACTATTATTCACTTACAATCAAGAAACATATTTCACAATAATTTGGGAGTTTTAATGTTGATATTTGCAAATGTATATTGCATTCAAGAAAATAAGTAAGTTCGTAATATGACCTGACCAAACTTGAAGGTCTAAAGTCCAGGTAATACCCCAGGCCGCAAGAGCAAAAACAAACGAATTAGATTTCGGAAATATTCGCTTCAATATTTACCGGAGTTATTTTCTCCCTTTTCGTAGCGCATGCGGGAATAATTTCCGTGACATTAACAATTTGCGTTCACTTTGGCTTTCTTGCAATAATATGAACTTGTCTTTAACTGAACGAATAATAGTGTGATGGAGTGTGTATAGTGTTGACAAAATATGTTACGGGTCTGGCCAAAGGCAATTGCGACGGGCCCCTTATCGGTTTTTAACATCTATGAAAGTCCCCCATCACACCATTATCCTCATAATAAATACCTTTTTGATAAAAAGATAAAAAGTCGACAAGTAAAAAAAAAGTTAAACCATTTCGTTCTTTCAAATCAAATTAATGTAAGTAACATACACAATGGTAACAATTTACATTGAAGCAAAAATATACATTAGTCAGTTTGAACGTCGACAGGCTAGGGAGGTGAGTTTAAAATCTATAAAAAAAAAATAAAAAAATAACAAATGACAACGTAAATGAAGTACATGTACACATTATTTTTTAAGCCGTCCTCTGCCACTGGCATTCTATATAAAACGTTTTTACATGATCGTTTTATCTTGCTACAGGGTTTATGAAACTTGTAGGGCCTACATGTAGGCCTAATAGAAGTACAGATTTTCTTTTTGTGAAGGTATATCGGTTTTCAGTAAATTGCGGAAATTAAAGTTAAAACAGACGCATTTTAAAATGGGATACCACAAAATGGCGTCTCCTAACTTTCATACATTTCAAAGGAGTGTATCTCTCAAACCACTCCAAAATTAGTGAATCTTTTATTAAAACCACTCGAAAAGAGTGAAATTTCAACTCTTTCGTGGAGCCATATAAGGGACTACTCTTTTTAGAGTTGTCCCTTATATGGCTTCTCGAAAAAGTGGAAATTTCACTCTCTTGGAGTGGTTTTCACTCTTTTGGAGTGGTTTGAGAAGGGATTCACTCTTTTGGAGAGTGAGTTTTGCACTCTTTTACATTAAGAGATTATTCAATGTGTTTTAAGAGTTAGGCTCTTTTCACAGACCGTTTAATAAGAAATTCCAAAACATCCAGAGAAGTGCAGGTTCATTCATCGGCAAGGTTGTAAACATGGCACGTCCCTCATTATGACGCGATTCTGACAAACAAATAACAGGAAAAAAATGTATCAGATTATTATGCCTGACGGATAGTGCACTAATTCTCTAAACTATTCCAAAACCAAGCCCTTCTCAGAGGCTGACAAAAGCCAAAAATCGGTAAAAGGTTTTTTGTCGATAAAACAAAACATACCGGTACCAATTGAAAATTGTTAGGGGAAAATAAAAAAAATTGAGAGCATGGTCAAGCATCTTTATTGAAAACACGACTGGGAAAAGAACACTTAATCACTTCACTTATTCCAAAAACCGTGTGCCTTTTGCACTTTTTAAAAGTTATTTTTATCCTCTTAACAGGAATACAGATGTGATCGAAAAGTCAACTCTATATATGTACTTACGGAGAAAAACAAGAGATGATTCAAAAGCATCCCGCAAACGCCGTATGAAGAAGACAAGCAGTTCACAGCCTGTCACCCATTGCACTCAGATGAAGCATAACTGCAGTGTGGGGACAAATTACAAAACATTATGAGTAATTTTAAGATTAATATACCATGCAATAGAAAACGAAAACAACGGAACACGGTTTGTTGTTGTCCACATGGTCTTGAAGGAAACATTTTAAAAGCACTTTACAAAAGGCTGTTACAAAAAAGGTTAGGGCAGTTCTTCTTTCATCTCTTAGCAACGCTGACCTAGCCACGAACCTTACCCAATCACACACAGTTCTAATATTTAATGCGGTCACTACAGATCACACCAAACACTTGAGCTATAACCGGAACGTCAAATTTCCGTGTACATGTACTTAGACATTCCAGCGAAATCTAGAGGACCGTTACGCTGGAATGATTTGGTGTCTGAACTTTTGGCCAGGCCCTGTGACTCAATGGTACGCACGTAGCCATGACAACGACCTCGCTAATGTACAAACCATGTGGTGCAGGCTTTATTTGGGGGGAAATATCTTAACGGTTAACTGTATTATTTTGCAGTTAAATTTGCAGTGGGCCTACTTTCCTTTGAAAATAGAAATCAAATTACAAGATACCGGCACGTACCCCAGCTAACTCTTTCATGTTGTTAAAGCTGGTGTGGTTTGACCATTGCTTAATTCGAATAAAAATGGTACTGGTAGGCTACACTACAAGGGTATAATTCTCGGTTTTTAAACACTGTCAGACATTTTCCATTTGCTAATAAATCATATAAGATTTTTCCTTGCACAGCTTTGTAAAACTAGCCAACAGTTTGTTTTTTAAACCCTAACAGTCCCAAATTCTCAAATTTTAATAGGATTTTACATGCACCTTAGGGGTTAATTAGCTATGTCATTAATGCCTGCGAATCTGCCAGCATATATCCGTATCATACTCAGTTTCCTTTGGGCATGTTGGGAAAAATACGACTTTTTCAACTAAACAAGACTTAGAACGTTAGGGCCTACATGAACCTAATTTGTATTGTTTCCTCTATAAATGCTGAAAATAACAAACTAGCCTATTACCCACCGTGATTTGTACTCTTCACAAATCTGAATCGACGGAACATTTTCAGTATCAACTAAAAACAAAGACTGTGTCCTTTCGTAAATTACGTTCGGAAAACTAGTTGCCAGTATACGTATACGTAAGAATACTGAAAAATCGTATCTCCGAAATTACACGAGAGAATGTCACTGATAATTTTAAGATTTATAGAAAATATACAATTCCTACCTTCTGAAGAAATGCTGCTCTGAAAAGCTATACTATTAGTACGTGTGGAGCCTGACTCAGCCGGGCATCAACTGGAGGGCGACCATTAATAGTGGCTGCTTGCTCCCGCTCGCTCGGTAACTGAGCACTGCGATTCAAATGATGCGGAATTCGGTGCCGCGCATGCGCCGTGGTATTAGTTTTCTCTGAGAACGGGCAAATTTATGTAAGTTGTACGCTCCATACAGTGCTGGAACACGATGCACGGATGCAGGTACAAGGATTGGCGGAAAAGATATGTCTAAGAATCGCAACATAACAGCAACTTTTTTAAAATACCATAGCACACTTTCACAACGTGATTTGCGAGTGAACAACAACGTTAAGATAAAACCTTCATACAACGTCATCACTACGTTGTGAAAACACCGAAATACAATGTTACCACAACGTCATTATATCAACATCAGAGCAATGTTGTGAAAATACTAACGCCGTAACAACGTGATTATTACAACTTAATGGCAACATTTATTAAATAACCTACACACGACTTAAGTACAAGGTTGGTTATTACAACCACACCGCAACGTAGTGAAAATATTTAACTACAACGTCATGGCAACGTGAAATTAACAGCATAAACACAACGTTATGAAAACACCGAGATACAACGTTACTGCAACGTCATGATTACAGCATTGTAGCAACTTTGTGAAAATACTTAACTGCAACATTATTACAACGCTATTATCACAACTTAATAACAACGTTTAGGAAACAACCTCCATACAACTTTATCACAACGTCATAATTACAACCATAGAGTAACGTCGTGAATATACTTAACTACAACGTCAAGACAACGTAATATTGACAATTTAATGACAACGTTATGAAAAACCTTTATACAACGTTAATGCAACGTGATATGATAACTTTTATACGACGTTGTCAAAATAACCAATATACAACATTTTTACAACCAATAAATGAACGGTCTAATGTTGTAGCAAAGTTGCTTTAACGTCCTCGTGAACGTTACCAAATGACAACCTTTTCACAACTTTGCAAAACGTTGTAGCAACGTTATGTGTTAGCTGGGCTAGTACATTCCCCCACCCCCCGGATCTACGCTCATGGTTGTCCACTTTAGGGAGCCGAAATAGCTGGGCCGTTAAAGTAAAATCCAGATTTCTGGTAGCAGAAAATTTAGTTTTTAAAAACAGGTGTCGCGTCTTGTAAAAAACCAAATGAAAACCGGCAAGCAGAAAATAAAATAAATCGGGCCTTCTCCTTTTAGGGCTTCATAAAAGTCGTCTGCTAGCAGAAAATGTTATTAAAAGTTTCCGCGACTTAAAATTCAGAAAGTCTACTTGCAGAAAATTGGGAAAATAGGGTTGTCAATTTTTGGGGATTCATATTTCCTGTCGTTCTGATCATTATGTAGCTGTCACCAAACATGTATCGGCCGTCGGATAATTTAAGTAGCTCCTGCCAGATAATTAATTGGCGGCCGCCAGATAATTAGGTGGCGGGATAATTAAGTGGCGGCCGCCAGATAATTTATTGGCGCCTGCCAGAAAAACGGTACAAAAAATGTTTTCGCGCGTTTGCAAAAAATATGTCGATCCTTTTCAGTGGTACTATCCGTCTTCCGCACGAACAGGTAGAAAGTCACGAATAAAAAGTTAGCCATAAAATTAGGGCATTATAAATGCCGTAATACGCCGTAAAATTAGGGCGTTTCAACGCCGTAAAATTAGGGCGTTATAACGCCGTAAATTTAGGGCGTTGTAACGCCGTAATAGGGCGTTATAACGCTGTATTACGGCGTTATAACGCCGTAATGAAAAACAAAAATTCTTGGCGGAGATCAGCCACCGTACTCCTTTGTTCTTGGTTCGCGAGTGCAAGTTTGTTTTTATTATAGCCCAGAAAAAAAGTTGGCGCCCCAACATCGATAATATCGACACAAGTCATTTTGAGCAGTACCATATGATACTCTCTACGCACTATACAGTACTTAGTTTTGCAGTGGTCAAATTAAGTATTGTAACGTCTCTTTGGGAGTCGTTATCAAGAAGTGAAACATGAAGGCGGATGTAGACTTACACACAAATACTAGCTGTTTTATTTACACAATTATGTACATCTCAGAGTTATTTACATCTCAAGAGAGGGCGTACTTCAATGACCACGGACGTGGGCGAACGGGACGTGACTGACAGTCATGATCAGTCCGCAGCGCACTCAAAAGCCGTTCATTTTATGTGCGCTGTATGCATGGCATTCCGTGTGTGACCCCTTTTTGAATATTTAATGAGCTCGCGACGGCGTGTGGAATTCGGTCCAAAATATTCGTTTTATTTGTTATGTGTCAACATCTTGTATATTCTCTTTTAGATAGAGAAATATTCTGTGATATTATCGCATCAGATTGGAAATTGGGTAATATTTAGAAGGTGAAATTTATAACGGAAAAAAGGCTTCGGATCTCAATAAAATGGCCTTCCAAAAACAACAAAATTTTCCGTCTTTTGACAATGGCAATAGCCAAATTTCACACTACCGTAACAGATAACTTCATATTCTATCTAAAGATTGTTGGTTTTGAGTTGATCTTTACCTAGTCTAGTCGGGGCGCAGGAAATTCTAACGATTGTCCCCCGAAACACCAACGGAACATCTCGCCATGACAGGCCATGGCCTTCCCGTGCCCTCATTGGTCAAAAATGATGTCATCGAGAAAGCGTTCATAATAACGTGTAGTTCATGTAATGCAATCATACGCATATAGCATGTGCTGACATTTATTCAATAACGTTGTTTTTTTCCATTTTCCCTCTAGCTAGAACCCCTCGAGAATTATTTATATGTTCATTTCAACTTAGACAAATCCAGTTTTCACAAGATATGGTATTTTAACAGTACGCTGTTAAATTGTCTTTTCAAAATGTTTTCTCCTTTCCCCAAAGTTTGCTAACTGAAAATGGCATGCAGCATCAAAACTAGCCAAAGACAGAAAAATAGCTCCATGGTACAAGCGACAAAGATGTAAAGGAATTATATGTAACATGTTTCTGCATTTATTGAAGACAAGGTACAGAAAACAACTTATTATATTAAAAAACAAAACATAAATATATTTGTACTAGATTTATCAAGAAACTGCAGATTTAAAAACATGAAAATTGTATACCGGTAACACATCATCCTGTGTTTTTAATGGATACATGTACTTGCAAAGATATACCCTGTTGATGCTACACATTTTGAATACAATTGTTACCATCACAAATAGCAAATATTAATACCCGTGTTTCCAGAGGAATATGCCATAAAAAGTGCAATATAATTAAAGAAATGAAAAAAATATATATGAACATATTAGCTCAAAATAGCATGACTGAGTAAAATGGCAAGTGTTGACGAAAGAACTTGTATGAACTATATACAAAAAAAAATTCTGAAATAATCACTACAAAATTAGGTCAATAATGCATGTACAGTGTACATGACTCAGAAATAATGACAATTCTTTGGCATAGTTTTTGGCATTAAGTCAGTACACATTTTCAATAAAAAGTGGGAATGTTTCTAGCATGGCAACGACAAATTGTGTTGAATAAACGTTAAAACATACAAGTACCTCTACGGGTAAATGTTGTATGCAGCATAAAAACACACAAAGTTTATACTGTGTGCATCCAAGTCTCAAAACCTATTCTGTACACTTTGGCATAGTTTTCTGGCATTAATTAATAACAAATTGTGTTGAATAAAAGTTAAAACATACATGTACCTGTACGGGTAAATGATGCATGCAGCATAAAAACACACAAAGTTAATACTGTGTGCATCCAAGTCTCAAAACCTATTCTGTACACTTTGGCATAGTTTTCTGGCATTAACTAATAACAATTAAATCAAAATAAGGTGACTAACATTGAAACAACAAATGGAGTCAGGTTGGCGCAGTGGTTACTGACTGTCCCCGCTTTTCCTGCCCTGGTCCAAAAATGATGGCCTTTATCTTTCGTGGTGGGATCAATGGCCACGCGTGTGGACGGCATGCCCTACATGTATAAAAAGAATTGAAAGAAAAACTCTTATGTCGGGCAATAACTATAACAAAGCATGCACCTACTTCCAAATTACAACCCTTACGAGTAAGTTAATTTAGGTACATGTACAAGATGACCGGAAATTCAAATTGGATCCCCCCCCCAAACAAAAATACAAAATCCTTGGGCTACAATTACATGTACATGTACACATATGCATGATGTTAATTGTTATGTGCAAGCCAAAAACAAATTGCTGAAAATCTGAAATCTTGTGCACAAAAAGTGACCATGTGTGAGTACATGATTACCCTGTTTGTTACATAAATGTACACGCGGGCATTTTTGTTTATTTTTATTTGACAATCTCCACGGATAATTAAAAGACAAAACAATAAATATCAAAATTCTATTAAATATAAAGAAAAAACAAACTGACATAAAACACATAATCCGAGGGGTTGTCGAGGATGACACAAAAAAGCTGCGAGCAGCTTATTTCCATTGTGGTCCTCATTATAACTCAGTGTGTGCACACTCCACATGTGCAAGCCAACAAGAAATGGCCGAAAAAATTGAAATCTCACGCGTGAAAAGTGCCGCATAAAATATTGTAAACGTGTCGCAACAAGTTAAAATATGTATCAAACTAAAGCTCGTTCATTCCTTCATCGATTCGTAGTGATCATTTTCTGTATTCTTTACTAGTCCAGTCAGGGCGCAACAGTTAAAACTATTACCAAAAACATCCTCAAAATCACACCCGACCTTCGAGTGGACAAATTTCTGCCAAAAAAATACTTAATCTCGACATATTTTATATCATTCGATTCGGAAAAACGTGCTCTTTCGACTTACCACGCCATCTTGGAGACCCACTGCTTCTTTTTCAACGTGTAGTTCGTGGAAAGAAATCTGCCGAACTCTCGCAATTACACGTGTAAGTCTCGTGGTCGGTTCGTGACGTAGACCGTGCAAAGAAAGTTCGGGATTTGACCTCATTAACGCGTGCGCTGCGGACTGACTATAACTTTGACACTGTGTGGTCATCTCAGTATAGTGTGTGTGTGTCTCGTGTGTGCGTGAGCGCACAACAACTGTAAGGACAACTGTGCTGTTGACGTGACCTAGCATGTCTATACTGTCTGTATGCATGGCTACATATACATGGCTATCGTAATACCAGGCTCGTGACACTGGGGCACTGTGGAGTCTCATGCACGGGCTAAGGTGTGTGAGGGGAAACTACATCGACTCCGGGACGAGTGTAGGGGAAAATGGCTAAACTAGGGCAAAGGGTATGCACTTGCTACGTGGCAATGAGATCTGTCTGCATAGCGGGCAGTGCATTAACTTCGCGCTGTGTGGGGACTAAGTGTAGATCGCTGCATGCGTTCAGTATGCTTGCATTGATCCATGATTGAACTATAGGTAGGAAAAGGATACTGGGGAAAGGGTAACTCAAAAAGGGTTGAATGCGGGGACCCAACAGTATTAACTATCAAACCATAATCAACTAAAATACATGTTTCCAACACACATGCTAACTCCCTATTAAAGCCTTTTTAATACATAAAAAGACGCAAGTGAACGAACGAATTCAGCTTATCACAACTTCAGAAAACCTGGCAAGGCGAGAAGGGGGGTCACCTGTCACAATTCCAAATTAAGTTCCTAATATGACTGGCTATTTGGAGACAAATTTAACTAATCTAAGCACAATATTATACTTAAAAGTAAACAAGTTTAACAAAATATAATTATTTAAGCAAGGATTTACAAAAGATTATATTTTAAAAGTAACAAAAGCAGCTTTCTACCAAAGTCCTAAAAAGGAGCTTCCATTAAACTTCCATTAAACTATCAACAATCACCTCCTTATAAATCCAACAGTGGATCTGTCACAGTAAGGAAATAGAACAGAATTTTGTACTCACTCTACAGATCTCCAGATTACAGCAAGGGACAGATAGGTTAACGGGTGTTGTGTGTGTCTCTCTAAAAGTGAAAGTAAACTTGACCAACTGACAACAGGGGGAAAAGGAGGCCATGCAGGACGACGTGCGTCACACCTTATGAATATGCTTATTAACGCCCACTTAATACACTATAGTGATATATTAGCATGAATTAACTTCCGGGCAAGCAGCACAGGGGAAGAAATGAACCGCGCGTACACAATGTACCGTTTGCGCGTTGTACACATTGATGGAGATCAATGGTTGTACAGTACATAAGTACATTTGTCATGCACGGTATTGCCTTACACGTGAGGACAGAAAAAGAGGGTATAATTAATTAACAATATGTCCTCGGATTTATTTCTTTGTTTCGGAAAATGTGAGGACACGTAAACGTGTGCTTAGTCTATGGGGATGGGTTAAAAGGGAATAATGGAAAGTCCTCATCAAGTGTACGAAAAATACATGTATTTATCATCGATGTTTTATTGATAGGAGGGGGAGGGGATTTCGGGTGGTGGAGGGGGAGGTGGCATTTGGTAGAATGCTTGTTCATAAAGACTATTCTCAAAAACCTCCATATCACACCAATTTGTTTTAACAACATTGGGTTGGCCACCGACAAGCATTGCAGCTGAACCCTTTTTATTTACTTCTTAAATACATCGAGTGATATCAATTATTGTATTTCATTAGATTTTTACACACCTAACACCTCCGCGAAGCGGAGTGATATTCTCATTGAGAACTTAATTTCGTTCTAATTCGCCCCTCAACCGAACGAAATAACATTTCTCTAAAACCTCTATATCACACCAATTTGTTTTAACAACATTGGGTTGGCCACCGACAAGCATTGCAGAGGTAAAGAACGGGCCTAATTTGCAACAGATTACTACATGTGTGTTATATAGTTTATATTTCTATTTATTTTTTATTACATGCTGCTCGTTTTACAGGCCCAATGACTGAGAGACTGTAAGCCTGTCTGTCAAAGCTTCACTGATATAGGAATCTTTGGCCTTATCGGACACCCAACGACCATGTTTCTTCAACAATATATCTGGAATACCTTTGTTTGCTGCTAGTGTTGCTCCACCAGAGCGTAAACTGTGCAGCCCATATTTTGAAGTATCTGGAACTACTCCTTTCAATATTTCCAAGAAAACTTCTCTCGCTCTGGTATAGGAAATTGGTTCATTGTTATCTCGCAATTTACAACCGTTTTTGAATTTTGTCATGCTGCGGAAAATGAAATCGTCCGAATCTTTCTCAAATCCACACAACATCAAATATCGCTCCAATATAGATACGGGACATGTGGTATCGCCGGATCGACTAATGATAACCCACGAACCATCTCTGTATTTGTCTGTTTTGCTTTTTTCTAAAAAGATGCTAGCATGAGTATCAAAAAAGATTATGTCTGATCTCTTGATATGAGAAAGTTCGGCGAATCTAAGGAACCCTGCGAAACCAATCATTATAATAGTGAGTGTTCGCAAGTGGTACAGTGGTATGGTATTTGGGGGATATTTGGTACAAAGTTGCTGTATTATTTCTAAGGTCATGGGATTTTTCCGGAGATTGGCTCTAGCCAGTGTTCTTTTAGCAGCCTCTTGTATACAGACCTCGGTAGCATGTGATCCGTTGGTGATGGTAGGGATGCTAATCGATGTGCCCAGGCGATACTATGGAAGGCTGATGTGACCGGAGCAGCTGTGTTGGCTGTTTGCATAATGCTGAGCAGGTAAAGGGCCACGTGTAATGGAGAGGCAGGAAGAACTGGAACCGGTTGAGTCCTTGTCTGGGCCCACTTCTTCCAGCGTTGGAAGCCATAAGAATACTGGGTTACAGTAGACTCCGCTCGATCTTATTTATCGGGGGAACTAACCAGTTGTTTGCTCTTGTCCACTTTTCTATGAATGCGTCTACAGCTTCAGATTCGGGATTCCAAAACCTAGAATTGTACCTTCTTACTTTTCTGTTGCAAGAATTTGCGAATCTGTCAACTGTGTGTGGTCCCCACATTGAGTTGAATCTTTGAAATAGGATGTCACTCAGTGCCCAATCGTCGTAATCAACAATACGACTCAAACTGTCTGCTATGTCGTTGAGCGACCTTGGAATCCAATCCATTCTAAGCGTTATGCCATGCTCTATACAGGAAGAATAAATAGAATATGCCAATTCGTGTAGTTCTTGTTTTCCACTACCAACCTCAATAATACGGACTACATCATGGTTGTCTGTGAACCATTTAACGTTCGTACCAGCAAGAAATGAGAGAAAACTATTCAGCACGATTTCAACTGCTTTAAGTTCTCGCCATGTGGAACTTTTTGTTTTTTGTACCTCGTCCCAAGCTCCATGTGACACTGCACTGTTAACCTCTACTATGTATCCGCCTGCACCTACACCGCTTGCATCTGAATAAACTACTTTGTTGTAAGTGAAATCGGTTTTCATAGGAACTGGCTTGAGATTTGCTATGCTATCTATCCAGAACTCGAGTTCTCTCTTTGCGTCTACATTAATGTTTACATAGTGTTGCCAAGAGGGAGCTGCTTGAATATCAGTTATCATTACTCTGGTCATAAGCCTTGTTACGTTGCCTAATGCCGGTGTCATAGCAATAATCTGACCAACTAAGCTTGCCAAAGATCTAACATGTACGTAGTACGCTTTGCCATGATGTGTGTGGTTTCTTCTTTAATCCTAATAAGTTTAGACTGTACTGGGCCAATTACTCCTTTGCCCGTATCTAGTACAAAGCCCAACCATGTACATTTTTGTAGAGGATCCCAATTAGATTTTTCTTGATTTATAATGAATCCTGCTTCGTTCAAATCTTTGTGCACTGCTCGAGCATGAGATTCTGTTTCAGACCTTGAGTTTCCGATACCCAAACCGTCATCCAAATACAGGATAATTTCTTTGCCTTCAGAGCGCCATTTTTTGACCAGGACTCTCATTATCTTTGTGAATATGTACGGTGCAGAACCAAGACCGAATGGTAATACAAGAAATTTGAAATATTTGATATAGGAGCCGAAGGTCCAAGCAAACCCCAGAAATTCGGTGTGTTCGTGAAAATTTCAATGTGATGATATCCGCTTTTCAGATCAAAAGAGAACATATATTTGTGACTGTCCAAGTACAACCGTGCCGTTTTGAGGTCTTCATATTTAACTTTTTCTTTCCACACGTGTAGATTTACTTTGCACAAGTCTAATATGAGCCGTTTCCTCCCGCTAGAGTTGGTGGATACTGATAAGGGGTTGACAACGATTGGCTTAGAGGTACACTCTTGTATGCGTCCCTCCTCTAATAACTGAAGGATAGCATCCGATACAAATGACCCAATTTTCTTTGCAGACCTGTTATTACCGGTCTGGGAGGGTTTTGGTAAGGAATGGAATGGAATTTTATACCCATGTTTGATTATATCCAAAACAAATTTGTTTGAACAATGCTAGTTCAGAAATGAGCCATGTTGTTTTAGTCTACCTTTGACTAGTTTTCCCCCATCTCCTTGTTCCCACTCATAGTAATCATGAATAATTTCTGCAATATACTTATCTTGAAACGTATCCGCTTTCTGTACCTGGCTCTGGTGAGTAGTTGTTGAACAACTAGGTCGTTCTGGCATCTCTTGCTGAAGTGATGCGAGTTGAAGTGGAGGGGGCGGAGCTCCTGCCTGGTTGGACGAATGGGCACTCCCTTCTCCAATGGCCGCTTGATCCGCAAGCAAAGCATGAGCCTGATCTGGTATCCTGTCTTGGTCTAACAGTAATGGAGGGGGCATTAGAGCTGGTGATGTAGGGACGAAAAGAGCTACTCGTATACGGACGGAAACGACTACTACCCTTGAGAGTTTTGTTTCGTTTCAGTTTCCTGACAGCTCTGGCCTCTGCCCGGTTTATGCGCCTTTCATCTTCAGAATCGGACGCTAGTTCATTGGTTTCATACTCTGCGACCGTCTGCCAACCTGCTTCGCTAGAGTCTGCCATACGTATTAGTTTCTGACGTCCAGATAGCTTTTTGATTGCTTCTTCTATGTGTGAATCGGATGCGGAAGTATGACCCCCCCCCCCCCCCCCCCCCCCCCCCCCCCCCCCTTCTTGGCTTCTAGTGCCTTGTTGAGCATATCGAGTGTTTCGGAGTTGAACTGAAACTGTTTCTTGTTGCCTTCCTTTTTCCACTTCCGGCTGACACTTTCCTTGATTTGAGAGTTCATGGCGTCCCTTGATTCTGTTTGATGCTGTACTAGCTCGTTTCTAAGAACGGCACAAGAATCTCTAAATGTACGCTGTAGGTCTGCAGTTGTCGTTTGGAAGACATGCAGTAGTTGCTCGGGCGTTGTCCGAGCGGGCTCGCTTGAATGCCCGTCCATAGTGGATGGAATGTGCGTAAAAGTTTAATCGTTCTCAGTTGCCTGTCGGTGCGCAGATGAATTAATTCCTTTACTCCCTCCCTTTTATACCTTAACCTCCTCACACCTAACACCTCCGCGAAGCGGAGTGATATTCTCATTGAGAACTTAATTTCGTTCTAATTCGCCCCTTAACCGAACGAAATAACATTATTGTGTACTACAACTTTACCCAAACCAATCCTTTAAAAAAAAAAAATTGGCCTTCAACAAATGGGGGGGGGGGGGGAGGTGGGTGACTTGCTATCGGAGACTTTCATAGTCTGCCTTTGAATTCTACCCTACCCCATAAGAGAAATGTACCACATTCTCAAAGCATTTGACAATTCGGGGGTTTTGGGGGCATTGGGTCTTACGAAAAAATACTGGGCATGTGTGTTTTCCGTTTATTCTTTCAAATATTTATGTGATTCCCTTTAAACATTAGGCAACATATTTTATATTTTTTAATCTGTGTCCCTTTTATATTATTGCATAAATGATTGAAAACATCGTTACATATCTGTATTTTCAAATTAAGGCATCCCTTTTATTGGTATCAATAATAAATAGTTCACAAAAAATGTACATTATTAACAAAGTGTGCTCATTTAATAACCTGGCTATAACAACTCTTTAAAAACTATCAGTTCCGTGGCTGTCATCAATTAATTTATAACTGCACAAGGAATGTATTTTTACAGTTATACTGAAAATGAATAAAAGTCAGTTTTTCATTCTCTCTGGTCCGTCAAACTGTTTAATAACTGGAATAATGTGAAATAAACCAATTCTTAAAGTTAGGAGGGTGGCACATTGGCACATCTGGGCTATATATGTAATAACATGGTCTTCTCCAAATTAATTTAGGAAAATGCTGCACTTGGCAAGTTTAAGTAATTCAGGAAATGAGCAGTCTCACTATTGAATTTTTGACAATTACTTATTTAAAAAGGTGCTTTTGTTTCAGGTTAAATAAAGCTTTATGAAAGGGTTAAACAACAAATGCCAGCAGGTGGTATGCATTTAACAGGAAGGCACTTAACATTTGGTACTATACACAGGGAAGAAATCGTCACCGTTTTCACGAAGAGCCACACATGTGGATTTTGAAGAAAAGGCGTTTTCGAGATAATCGCAAGTGGAGTTTCTCCTATTTCAAAACTGCAAAAAAATACTACTTTGTAACAATACTTTGTGCAGCAGGGAAACCTTCACATGATTCTATGAGAGGTGAATTTTCACGTGAACCCAGTAATTATAATTAACACGGTGGTTAATTAGCCTAAATTAATTAGTAAAGATGCGTGTCTCTTCGTGAAAACTTCCCTACATTGAAGCCCTTTCTGATCAATGTGTTTTTCTATATGGAAGGGGCGCGCGTGTTTACGGATGCGCAGCTGAGAATGTAATAAAGATGTGTGTCTCTGCGTAAAAACGAAAATCTCAGTTGACCTACATGTACTTTTACGCCTTTCCGTGCAATACGCGTTCAAGGGGCAGTCATGTTCGCGTCTCTTCGTGAAAACGCAAAATGCAATTATCGAGATGCCTGCCCCTTGCATCATTATTGTAATTTGGAAATTAATGATGTTTTTCTTACAGAAGCATGTCAACATGGTTAAGTACAGTGTTTTAAAGCAAAATAGTGAGAAAAAAATGGAAATACATTTTTTTTTCATTTTTGACATGTGTCTCTTTTCGTGAAAACGGTGACGAAATGATCTACATATGTACTATGTGCACCTTTCAGATGACGTCATCACGGTCTCTGACTAGCGCCCACCAGAACAAAGATATTGACAATTTGGGAGATCGCCAACATAGGGCAACATAGCTCAGTTGGTAGAGTGCCGGTACGGTATTCCGGAGGTCGCAGGTTCGAATCCCGCTCCTGCCAGTTTCTTTGTTCACTTTGAAAATGTATTCAAATTTACCTAGTCAGTTTCCCTTGTGGAATGTTTGACGAATCATACATGTAGTGTTACAATCCTGTTCGATTCAGCAGACAACGGAAAAATATGCCACAGTTGGATTTTGTTGGATTTAGAAGGCAAGTAATTTTTTTATGACCTGTTGGACTGCGTTGGATTGAGCAGGAACATTCCTGTTTATAATGGCCAGGGTTCGCACTCCCCTCGTCAAAGCCAGAGCATTCTGTAAGAAAAGAAAAGAAAAATATATATATAAATAACTTTGCAAGTACTAACAAGTGGAAACATTTGGTTGTTATTCAAGGGAGGATGTCAGTCTACCGGGAGGATGTCATTCTACCGGGGGGATGTCAGTCTACTGGGGATGTCAGTCTACTGGGGATGTCAGTCTACTGGGGGGGGGGGTCAGTCTACTGGGTCGTGTCAGTCTACTGGGGGGGGGGTGTCAGTCTACTGGGGGGGGGGGGGGGTCAGTCTACTGGGGGGGGGGGTGTCAGTCTACTGGGGGATGTCAGTCTACTGGGGGGATGTCAGTCTACTGGGGGGTGTCAGTCTACTGGGGGGATGTCAGTCTACTGGGGGGATGTCAGTCTACTGGGGATGGGGGACGTCAGTCTACTGGGGATGGGGGACGTCAGTCTACTGGGGATGGGGGACGTCAGTCGACTGGGAATGTCAGTCTACTGGGGATGTCAGTCTACTGGGGATGGGGGACGTCAGTCTACTGGGGATGGGGGACGTCAGTCTACTGGGGATGTCAGTCTACTGGGGATGGGGGACGTCAGTCTACCGGGGATGGGGGACGTCAGTCTACCGGGGATGGGGGACGTCAGTCTACCTGGGATGGGGGACGTCAGTCTACCGGGGATGGGGGACGTCAGTCTGCCGGGGATGGGGGACGTCAGTCTGCCGGGGATGGGGGACGTCAGTCTGCCGGGGATGGGGGACGTCAGTCTACTGGGGATGTCAGTCTACTGGGATGTCAGTCTACTGGGGACGTCAGTCTACTGGGGATGGGAGATGTCAGTCTACTGGGGATGGGGGACGTCAGTCTATATTTGGCTTGGACTTATTTCTGGGAAAATAGCAGTAGAGTTAAAGGCTCTACATGCTCTATGTATTTATTTTGTTCACGTGAGTGAAATTCGTTGTGGGTGCGCGAAAATCAGCAACACGTCGTGGAGACTGATACTATAGCCTCAAGGCCTACTTCATCCTCATGCCTAGCTTTAAAATTTGGGATCAGGTCAACTCGGACCCAAAACCAACTATCCAACAATTCTTCAGTCATCTTGCCGACAACATTGGAGCAGTGGCGTAACTAGATTTGAAATCTTGAAGTGAACACAAAATATACACCGCGCTTTTTAAATTTAATTCTATTTATTGTAATCTTTACCGAGGGTAGTCCATTTCAGTTTAGATAAACTGCTTTCCAAAGGAGCCCTCACATTGAAATTACATCAAAATAAAATTAGATTAAAAGATCACTAATACAAATAGACAAAAATAACATGCACAATTTACACGAAACATAAAAAATATAAACAAATTAATAGACAAAATTGTAAGACAGAATAGATAAAAATACCCTAATCAAATTAAAATGCTACAAATGGCACAATAGTAAACAAAAATAATAACAGCAAAATATAACAATATTGCACTTATATACGTAGATAAAATTCAGTTTTCATACAATCTAAAAACAACAACATCATATGTTTCCAATACCCGCCCCAGCCCCTCATCGGGACACCCCGACCGCCAATCAGCATGCAGCCATACGCCCAATCAGACACCCAACAGACTCCTCCGAAACCGCATGCGAACCCACTACCAGGTCTATCCCAAGATCCCATGCAATGCCGAGCAGCCACGAAGCAGTATAATTTTTATATTGTCCCATCGCTGCCAAACAGCACGTATGAAAGCCCCAAAACAACATATGATGCACGATATGGGGCAGAGCGAACCCCCCCCCGCCTCTTTTGTGTTGGTCATTGTGTTCCCGGAATCTCAGGAATTCTTTTCAGAAGTCTAGGGGGGATGTGTTAGGTAACAATAGTCTGGAGAGTGTATAGGGTATAGGGACAAAAAGGGGGGTACCCCTCTGCCCCATATCGTGCAGGGTATACAAAACAAACCCGGCAACAAATCCCCATGGAGCTCCAGAAAAGCCCGTCAGGCGTCCGACAAAACACGCAGCCACACGCAGACCAGCAACCGGGCAAAGTCCCAACAAAAAACAAAGACAAGTACCAAAAACACATGACATTATTGATTTAAAATATGTTGCTTAGGATTTGATTCAAAAACTGAAGCTGACGGAGCTTCTCTTATGATTAAAGGAAGGTTATTCCAAATATGACCACCAGAAAATCCAAACATATGTTTGCCAAAGTTTGTGTTGACTGAGTTAAAGGCTATGTTCTTGTTGGCATTACAACGAGTGTTGTAGGAATGAATATTTATATGAGAATTGATCTTGAGGACAAATACAAATGAGCTAACTGATTGATACATTGTACATCAAGGTCGCATTAAAGTACATATTACGTTGATTAATCGTCATCTATCCAAGTTTGTTAAACATATCATTAACATGAAGGTCTCTCATTTGGCAACCCAAAAACTAACCTAGCCGCACAATTTTGTAGAATCTGAATCTTTTTAAGATACTTGTCAGAGGTCTTAAACCAAACTGGAAGACAGTAATCTATATGGGGAAGAACAATTGTGTTATAAAGTATATGTAAAGTTGACCGATTAACAAAATGCCGTAATCGTTTCAGTACTCCAAGCTTTTGAGCTACTCTGTTACACAAGGCCTCTATATGTTTGTTCCATTTAAGATTACAATCATACAAAATGAGCGCTTGGACTGGGGTGCATATCGAAAGGTAAGTTATAAACCTGTATTTTACGTACGCGCACGCGCACGCGTACGCCAATGTATTCACACTTTTGTCATGCCAAAACTGTTGGGAAAACTACGTCCGCAATAATGACGCATTTTAGGTCATAGTGCATGCTCTGTGAATTTTACGAACATGTCGAGCTCGTTAGTACAATGTAGTTGATGTGTTAAAACAGTGAATGCCATACTACTGAGCGAGTATTCCCAAGAAATTTCTTCCCCGTGAGTATACGTTTATAAGCTGATATTTGTAGCTGTTTATAATTTCATTAACATACATTCGTTCTTGGGAGCGTGCTATTTGAGGTAGATACTGGCCCTGCTCCAAGTATAAGATTAAGAGTAGTTATAAGTTATATATCAAATTAAAGCGTGTGACGAAAGAAACTCATTGGTGCAATCATCATTAAAATATATTGTTTTTATAAAAAAGTTATGGTCCTTTGAAGTTTACGACTCTCCGGACAATTCTGCCGGCCGTTTGCCAATGGCCGGAAAAACTTTTGTTTTTCACAAAGGGGTCAAATTATATATAAATATATAAATAAAATTAAAGCTTGTGGTGAGAGATATACAACTGATGAAATCCCCACTGAAATATAACCTTCCTATAAAAAGTTATGGACCCTTAAACCTTCATTAGGTTTAATTCATCAAAAGAGATGGATTATTTATCGGCGCCACTTAATATCACGCACGGCAGCCGGCATATCAGCTAGTGCAAAATGGATGATGTGGCCCAACATACACCACTTCAAGGCTTCTAAATCCTTACTGCGAAAGAACAACTTTAGACTTTTCATACAAAAAACAAACTACAAGGAATTCAATTATGCATGTTTTATTGGCGTTCCTCCACGTCTTACCTGTTTAAATTCTTAAAAAATGAAGGAAACTGCCAAAAGATTGAGCAAAAAAGCAGCAAAAATCGTCTTAAAATCTTGATTTCTCACTGATTTTCACCGGATAAAAAGCATCAAGTTGTTTATTATGCCGCGTTTGGCCAACAGAGGACAGGAAGTAGTATAGAAGATGCCGATTCTATGTCATTTTCTGTTTTTTCACTTTTCTCTCCAATTTTGCTGTAGGTACATACGTCAAATTTTTTAAAAACAAAATCGTCTAAAAATCGCCCAAATTTTATTCAAAATTTTGCTGTGTATCTACACACCAAAATTTGCACAAAATCAAGAAAATAAAAAGTGCTTTTCATAGTCGAGAAGCGTACGAAACGCCGGGCGCGCCCGGCGAAAAAGGCTATTACCCCAAAATAACATAAGCCAAAAACAATTTTTTTTTTTTTTTTTTTTTTTTAAATATTATATTTGTTACTATAAAGATGGAAACTCAACCCACGATTCGAGGATACAATAGATGGAACAAAACATCTTTAAAAAGATATATCGATAAGTATAACTTATCTTTAGGAACACCAACAGGACGTAACGGTGTAACTATCAGGCGAGATTATATTCGAGCTATAAAAAATGAAGAAGACAAATTTAAAAATTTAAAAATACAATCTAAAGCTTCGTTAGCGCGACTCGCGCACGATAAAAATATTCGAGTCGTATCAACAGGTAGAAATGGTCGAGCGATAAAAAAAGATTACATCGAAGCTATAAAAAGATTTAAGGAGCAAAATACTTTTCGAGAAGCAGACTTTCGAGAGACTAGAAGATTTGAAAACAGTTATAGAAATTTGGAACTGATTCCGAGTCTGTTTATCGACGATCCAGAGCAATTTTACAACACCCACATATCGATGATCAAAAACAAAATCGTCGCTGAATTAATAAAAATAAAAACGATGAAACTACAGATCGCTATGAAAATAAAGTATGTAAAAACGACAACGGATGAATCAGGTAGCAGAGCTACTCATTTTAGTTATCAAAATCGAGTCTTAAACAAGAGCGAGATAGCTACGACTATCGGGCAACAATATGAAACGATATTATCTCAGATAGATAAATATACGAATAAAGGAAGTGGTTGGACTATAGATAAAATAGTCGCGTTTTACATTAACATAAACAGAGTTAACCCTCTGGTAGGCGCTTCTTACGTAAAACTACCCAAATTTATCGCTAGTAAACACGCAATATTTAATATCAAAAACGAAGATAAAGATATATAAGGTGTATAAGATGGTGTTTAAGAGCCGCCCTAGGTATATATACCGATAGAGTTAAAAACCAATTAGCAACAAACCCAAAGTACCAATTTCGCGGAAATAATCCATCTACTTATAAAACCGATGACGGATTAAATTTTAAGGACATAGACTTCCCCACACCCATAAGTCAAATATCTAAAATAGAAAGACAAAACGATATATGCATAAACGTGTTAGGATACGACGAAGACAACAAAAATAAAACCCATCTACAAGATAAAAAGGGTTTGATATATCCGCTACATATATCTAAAAGACCATACGATACAAAAACTATCAATTTGCTATTATTTGAAGGTCATTATTGTTGGATAAGTGACTTATCTAGATTTTTATCTGGCGTTACCAATAGTCAGCATCGTAAAATATTTTGCTTGAGATGTTTAACCCATTTTAATTCGAAAGAGAAATTAGACAGGCACATAGAAGATTGTGAAGGAATAGACTCTGCTTTATCTACTATTAAAATGCCACATGAAAGTGTGAACAAATACTTAGACAAAAGCAAATTAATGTTTAAAAACTTCAAAAATTTACAAGATGCACCCTACGTCATATACGCTGATTTTGAATCTATATTAGAAAAAACAAAGACGACGGTATGCCCTACGAGCGTAGCTACGCAAGTAGAACCGTCGTCTAAAACTCATATTCACAAAGCCTGCGGTTATTCGTACGTTCTCGTCAGATGCGATGGCCGACAGATCAAGCGAAAGACTTATAGAGGTGAACGCGCTATAGACAATTTTATAACCTCGTTGCAAGAACTCGAACCTAAGATTAATGACTTACTAGCTCGCGTTAAGCCGATAATATATACGCTAAAAGAAGAAAAAATTCACCTAAACTCTAACGAGTGCTGGATTTGCGAAAAACCAATTTATCCAAATTACTCGTGTAATTGCCAGTGCTACAAGCCTGTAGAACCTAAAAGTAAAGAAGAACTGGAAGAATACTCGTACGAAAACGAAAAGGGATACGTCGAGAAAACATGTATGTTCTGCCAAAAGAAAATTAACAAATTTCGAAAAGTAAGAGATCATTGTCACACTACGGGTAAGTACAGAGGAGCCGCACACGCTTACTGTAATCTTAAATTACGAGTAAAACCCGGTGAAACGACAATACCGGTCGTCTTTCACAACTTAGAAAATTATGACGCGCACTTGATCATGCAGGGTATTTCCAAGTATAAAGAAGATATCTGGTGTATACCCAAAAATTCAGAAAAATACATTTCATTTTCGATCGGTCAATATAGATTTATCGACTCGTTTCATTTTATGTCTAGTGGTCTCGACAAATTGGTAAAGTCTTGCCCGAGAGACGCTTTTAGGCTACTCTTGTAGCGTTTTGGCGAAGAAAACGTGAACCTCTTATTACAAAAGGGTGTATATCCGTACGAATATATGGACAGTTTTGAGAAATTTGACGAGACTACTCTACCGCCTAAGAAATGTTTTTACAGCGCTCTAAAGGACGAACACGTGTCGGACGAAGACTACGAAAGAGCGCAACAAGTATGGCGGACCTTTGATCTAAAAAACATGGGTGAATACCACGACTTATGTAACCACAGATACTCTATTACTAGCCGGCGTATTCGAGAATTTTAGACAAATGTGTAGAACGAATTACAAGTTGGATCCAGCCAACTACTTCACAGCACCGGGATTAAGTTGGGACGCTCTATTAAGACATACTAAAATAGAATTAGAATTATTAACCGATGTAGATAAACATATATTTTTTGAAAAAGCGAAAAGAGGAGGAATATCGAGCGTTGGTAGTACGCGCTATGCCAAGGCCAACAATAAGTATCTGAAAGATTACAAGCAAGATAAACCCGATTCGTATATTCTCTATCTAGACGCCAACAACCTCTACGGATGGGCCATGAGTCGACCGCTACCCTACGGCGGATTTAATTGGGTCGGTACAAAACAATTTACCCACGATCGTATCATGGCGTTAAAAGATAAGGCTTCAACTGGATATATGTTCGAAGTTGACCTGGAATATCCAGCCGAACTACACGATCTACACAACGATTATCCTTTAGCCTCCGATAATATAATCATACCTGAAGAATGGTTATCAGAGTATCAACGAGAGTTGGCGAGTGAGATAGGAGATAGCGCTAAGGTAAAAAAATTAACCGGCACGTTATATCGTAAAGAAAAATATGTATTGCACTACGTCAATTTGAAACAGTGTTTGAGGCTAGGCCTAAAACTAACTAAAGTACATCGGGCGTTACAATTTAAACAAAAACCTTGGATGAAATCGTACATCGATAAAAACACGCAACTCAGAACGAAAGCAAAGTCGGATTTCGAAAAAGACTTTTTCAAATTAATGAATAATTCCGTATTCGGCAAAACGATGGAAAATGTCAGAAATAGAATAGATGGTGTGCTATTAAGAGACGATCAAGTAGAAGAATACGAAAAAATAGTTTCTAAACCTTGTTACAAGTCTACTACAGCGTTTAAAGAATGCGGTCTCTCATTCGTGGAATCGTACAAAAAGAAAACGTATTTAAATAAGCCCATCTATTGCGGCGTTAGTATCTTAGATTTATCGAAGACTCTAATGTATGACTTGTATTACAACCAATTAAAAAAGACGTATGGTGATAAAGTAAGATTGATGTATACAGACACGGACTCGCTGCTTTTGATTATCTATACGAAAGACGTTTATCTCGATATGGCGAATCATACCGGCAACCGATTTTAGCAACTACGAGAAAGACCACTTTTTATACGACGATACTAACAAGAAAGTTATCGGTAAATTTAAAGACGAATGCGGAGGAAAAGTCATAAGCGAAGCTACTTGTATCAGATCGAAGATGTACTCGATTTTATACGGAGGAGGCGTCGTATTAAAAAAGGCCAAAGGCGTAAACCGAGTGGTTGTAGACAACGATCTATCTTACGAAAAGTATAAGCGATGTGTTTTATCGAACGAATGCTATTCAAACAAGATGATTCGTTTTGGAACTGAGCGTCACATGATATACACAGAGTCTCAAGTCAAGCAATCATTAAATCCTTTAGATACGAAGAGATATATTTTACCTAATGGTATAGACACTCTGGCTTATGGTCACTCGCGTAGCTAAAACCCAGAACAAGACGATCGATAAATATCTACTCGAAAAATAAATTTCTTATGGTTATTATCGATTAAAGTGCCGTCGCAGTCTCTGAAAGAAAAACTCAGTTCGGGTATTTTACTCCTAATTAGCGGTATGGTAGTTTTTCTTTTATTTTGTAACGCTACGATTACATCTGAATCAGCCTCAATATATGCAATCGGTATAACGTCTAACAAGTGCGTGCTCTTTCCGTTATAGAAATTATTAGACGTAGATAACTGATCGCAATGTAAAAAAATTGCATTTATATTATTTATACTATAACGTCCTACAAGTTCACCATCACGCAAAGGGTGCCAAGTAGGGGGTAGACTCAACACTTTTTGAGTATATAGGCCGAAATCTACAT
Organism: Hippasteria phrygiana; assembly: GCA_037893225.1. Lineage (NCBI taxonomy): Eukaryota > Metazoa > Echinodermata > Asteroidea > Valvatida > Goniasteridae > Hippasteria > Hippasteria phrygiana. The sequence goes on from JAZGUH010000488.1 coordinate 766,515, forward strand.
AAACATATATACCTGTCGGTATAACACCGACATTAAAAATAATCTTTTTATTAATCTTGTCCGCGTAAACTGTAATCAAAGTTAATTTATTAAATTCGACTACTAACTCATCGATAGTATAATTTCCAGCCGGAATATCAATTTTACCGGCTAAGTTGTTCCCCGGCGAATCATATATTCGCCATACTACTATAGTTATACGTTGACTAATATTATAAAAACCGACGGTAAATATCGCGTTGTTTAAACTCATGCAGTAATCTCCATTAGAGTTATCTATAGGTTTTGACAGACTAAACGTTTGTTCGTTATCAGCCATTTCAAAAACGTGCGATTCCATTTTATTAGAACAAAAAAAGCTTTAAAAAAAACGCTTAAAATTTACCTATCGCCAAGTTAAAACTGGTGATTTTTCCTCGATTATTTATTAAAGCGCCGTCGCGAAAAACAAATTTAGGATTCTCTAAAGATTAGAACAAGACGATCGATAAATATCTACTCGAAAAATAAATTTCTTATGGTTATTATCGACTAACTCACCGTCGCAGTCTCTGAAAGAAAAACTCAGTTCGGGTATTTTAGCAACTACGAGCGGTATGGTAGTTTTTCTTTTATTTTGTAACGTCGCGATTGTATCCGAATCAGCCTCAATATATGCAATCGGTATAACGTCTAACAAGTGCGTGCTCTTTCCGTTATAGAAATTATTAGACGTAGATAACTGATCGCAATGTAAAAAAATTGCATTCAAGTGATTTATACTATAACGTCCTACAAGTTCACCATTACGCAAAGGGGTCCAAAATTCGGGTAGACTCAACACTTTTTGAGTATATAGATCGAAAATAATAGTAACAAATTTATCTTGCGATATTATACCGACATTAAAAATAATCTTTTTATTAATCTTGTCCGCGTAAACTGTAATCAAAGTTAATTTATTAAATTCGACTACTAACTCATCGATAGTATAATTTCCAGCCGGAATTACCATTTCACCGTTCTGGCTAGAGAATGACCTCGGCGAATCATATATTCGCCATCCTATAGTCATACGTTGAGCTATATTATAAAAACCGACGGTAAATATCACGTTGTTTAAACTCATGCAGTAATCTCCATTAGAGTTATCTATAGGTTTTGACAGTCTAAACGTTTGTTCGTTACTAGCCATTTCAAAAACGTGCGATTCCATTTTATTTAACTAATTAAAGCGTAAAAAAAATCGCTTAAAATTTACCTATCGTCAAGTTGAAGCTGGTGATTTTTCCTCGATTATTAATTAAAGCGCCGTCGCGGTCTCTGATACTAAAGCTAAGTTGGTTTATCTTATCACCCGCGAGTCTACGAGCGGTTAATCTTGTACTCTCGATAATCGTATTATCTCTTTTCGTTATCGGTATAACGTGTAACAAGTGCGTGCTCTTTCCGTTATAGAAATTATTAGACGTAGATAACTGATCGCAATGTAAACAAACTGTATCGATAGGCGTTGTATAAATATACAGCCCTACGTAATCTACGCCAAAAACTAAGTTTTTGACTGATATCCCCAACAATTGTTTAATGTTTTTATCAAAGCGTAGAACGCTATTTTCTTCCGTTATATTAAAAGATATCTTTTTATTAAGTTTATCTACGGAGACTTCTAACCAAACTAATTTACTAAGTCTATCTTCGATCCAATCTATATCGTAATATCCGGCCGGAATATCAATTTTACCATCCGTACTACCCGTTTTTCTCCCAGTGTTTGGATCGATTTGATTTATATAATAGAGAATTTCGCTATTACTAGGTATGTTGTAGAACCCCGCGGTAAATATCGCGCTGTTTAAACTCATACTGTAATCTCCCTTGGAGTTATCTATAGGTTTTGACAGACTAAACGTTCGTTCGTTACCATTCATTTCAAAAACGTGCGATTCCATCATATTTATAAGATTAAAATATTTGGTTTATTATAAATTAAAATGAAATTCACTCAACTTATGGCGCTTCTAGACGTTAATAATCGAACGGTAAAGAATGCTCTAGATATCGTGAATCTAGCTAGAGGCCAAGACGATAGCGACAAGTACGAAGCGATAAGCCCAGAGAGTACCCCGTTGAACATGAACTTGAGTCTTCTAAAGATAATCGTAAACGCTAACACGAACGCTAGCTTCGCCGCTCAACTAGCTGATATATTTAGCGCTTATAAAATGTCCGACGTGAAGGACGACGAAGCGGTCAAACGTTATGCATCGGACCCCATGACGTTTTATCAAAATCAACTCAACTTTGCATTTTGGTGCGCGACTTCTGGTTGCGGCGTAGGACTAGAATCGTTGCTACATAAAAACCCCGTAATATCGGCTTTATTCAAGTTTCACGTATATTTCACGATCAGAAAGATACTTTACTTTCTAAAATGCCCAGTTCCAAACGACGATGCATTCGACGATCTAAACAATAGCATCGATCATGGTGCTTATATCAACGTCGGTCAACGCTTTCGAGTCGATCCAAACGTGAGTTTTAAACAGACCGTAGACTTAGCATCAGCGGGTCTAGGTACGGCGTATTATTACGATAGAGGCTCGCATAAATATTTACCGGTGCCAGGTATAGATTATATACACGATGAGGAAGACTTAGATCCACAACCTGGTGGTGGTTACACCATGGGTTTTACCACGCCGGATGATACGTATAAGTACGGTAAGTACACCGTCATGTATATCAGACAATCCGTAGACGTTGTACGACTCGGTTTTCGAGCTCTCATACGCCAGAAGAGCTCGTTTACCGACGTTGGTATAGAACAAATAAACGAAAGCGTTAGAACGTACGTGTACGCCATACTCGGCGCGCAAGCCCAAGCAAAAACGAGTATACTCACCGCGGGTACCGGATTAGATGCCCAAAGACAATTTGAAAATATAGTAGAAGGTATCATCGACAGCCCTACGGACTTAGAATCTTCTATAACCAGATTTCAAGATTCTTTACAGTACGCTAGAAGCTCGTTAAACTTTGTGATTAGCCCCGGATTATACTTGATTCCATCAAATATGGAGCTTTTAGTCGGTATTCATCGAGGTTATAATAATAATATACAGATAGCTACGCCCGGCGCGCCGATAGGATTAAATATCAATTTGAACTCAGACGTACTCTCTCCTGCGATAGCTACGCCCCCACCAACCCCACCTACACCTACACCTACACCACCAACCCCTGCACCTATACCGCAAACCCCAACACCCCCACCAACCCCTGCACCTACACCACAAATCCCAACACCCCCACCAACACCAACCCCTGCACCACCCCCACCCTCTCCTGTAAAAAAGAGTCGTACGCCCTACGAGCGTAGCTACGCAAGTACATCTACACAGCAACATTTAGACGATTTAGAAAATTTAGACCCGCCGCCAGACTCGCACGAACAAGAAAAAACGGCTTTAGTCGTTGGTTTAATGGCAGCTGCTGGGGTTGGGTATCTAGCTTACGATATTTTACGTCGCTGAAGAAGGTGGTAACTCAGTATCTGACGGAACGACCATTAATTCTTTCTTAACGAACGATCTCTTGGGGGCGTGAGTCAGCCAGTACAATGCGGGCTGTCCAGGATTCGTCGTTCTTTTTTTTATCGTATACATTTCTAAGCTCCAAATAGGATCGGTAGCTCTTCTTCTAACGTCTTTTTCGAGCTCTCCAGGAGCGTAAAGATATCTAACGATATCATCATTTACGCTTAAAAGTTCTTCGGGGCTCTTGAGCCCCGAAGAACTCAATTGTCTTATTTCTAACTGAGACATAGCCGCTCGAGGAGTTAACGGTTCGCCTTTCATAGTCGATATCAATCTAGTTTCTTCGTTGTTTAACGCCGCTACGACCTCAGGCAATCTTTTTACCCACTCGCGGCTACGCTCGGTAGGCTCTAACATTTCTTGAGCATATTGATGGCCAAATAATCTTTCGGCTAAAGTACGATTAAATCTTTCTACTATACCTTGAGCTCTATGATTACCAACCTCGCCTTTCTGTACTGCGACGTTGCGAGTCCGCATCAAAGTATTAAATTCGGCCATAAATTCTGTACCGGGATCTACTTTTATCGCGAGAGGCCAAGACAATGCCGATCTTTTATAAATCTTTTTTATCGCCTCTACAACTTGAGTACTCGTTTTATTCGTCAAGGGTTCAGCTTCTTTATATCGAGTGGCCACATCAACGATCGTCAACGCGTATTTGTATCTTCTACGTTTAACTACATCGTGAGGTAGATATAACAGATCCGCTTGATGCATTTCATTTGGTCGTGCGATAGTCTTATTGAGGCTCGTAGGTCTCGGGATAGTACTAGGGGCAGGCAAATAAATTTGCCACATGGCTTGTTTTCTTAACCAATTTCTAACGTCTGGCTCTGACGCGCCGGCTTTTAACGATAATATTTTTATGGCGCCTGCACCTTTCCAATATCCTTTAGGACTGTAAAATATTTTACTTAATTTTGTTTCCATTTTATTTTAACGACTTATTAAAAATGGTGAGTCTTTTAATTATGGGTGCTGGAGCTTTAATAAGCGCTGTGGCATTTAGCGGAACGAGCTTCGCCTTTTCTAAGATAGGAAAAAGCGGTGCGGACGAAGAGCGTAAACGACACGATTTGGCTCTAGAAAGATTAACTCAAGCTAAACAAGAGTGGGTAGAACAAAGAACCAAGGTTCTAGATTATTTAAACGATCGACTACATAAAGAAGCCAGGGCTCAAAAAACATTTAAAAACGTAGATGAGGCGTTGAGAGAATATAACGAAGTAACCAACGACGAGTTGAGATTACCTCGCGAACCTGTATTGTCAGACTTTTACGTACCCAGCGAAGATCAAAAAGATGGCGAAATTGCATTTATCTTAGGAGGCACTGCTGTTTTAGGTTATTTAGTTTATAAGTTTGCTTAAAAGTTTAAGTTTTTTTGCTTTTAAAATAAAATAATTTTTTTGTTTCGTTAAGTAAAATGAACGCAATTTATGGAAGCAAACTGAATCCACACAGAAGTTTAAAAAATCCTAGAGCGTTGAAGGGGTTGAGACAATCGATGGTTATTACTCATAATCCTAGTACCGCAGGGGCTGGCAGTCTGTTGATCGTTGAATTTCCTATGTTGAGTCAAGACGATGTAGTCGTACCGGGTACTGTACGATTAGCTTTTAATATAGACTTAGAATCTGAAGGCACTGGCGAAGATGATGCAAGAACTCTATATTATAACGTCGCACGAAATTTAATTAGTGGCGTAAGAATCAAACTAGAAGGTAAAGATTTCGTAGCGTTTACGGATGCCGATGTATATAACGCGTATAAAGACTTGTGGCGACCAGCCAGCGCGAACGATGCGTATCGAGGACTCGAAGATAGCAACGTCACGAAACTCAGAATCGGCGCTAGCGATGGGGTTGCTAGCGCAAATGGTGGAAAAGACAAAGCTATTGCCAACGCTTACGGTAACCGATATTACATTCCTCTAGATTTTGAAATGCTTACGGATCATCAGCCTTTTAGTCCATCGACGCTCAAAGATAGACTAACGTATGAATTTACATTTAACGATCACGCGAGCGTAGTAAAATCTACCGATAATAACGCGAAGTATAAAATTTCGGGGTTAGATCTCGAGTTTGAAACGGTGACTAGTAAAACATTGGCCGATAGTATCAGACAAAAATATCGAGGTAAAACTCATTTTCTATACGAAAAAGTTCAAAGATATACGGTTTTAACGTTAAACAAGTCCGATACTACTTGGAACATTAATCTTAATCAAGCCATTAGGAGTCTCAAAGGTATACTTCTTTTATTTAAAGAATCGGGCGAAAAGGATCCTCAAATTTTTTATAATCCAAAGATCGAAAAAGTAGACGTTACGATAGAGGGTAAGCCGAATCAATTGTATAGTCAGGGCATGAAGCGTTATCAACACTGGGATGAGATTACCGTTTTTCGGCGACTCTAATACAGAATTTGGTGCCAGCGTGTGCAAAGACTTAGACTTACACGATATGACGCTAGGCTCCTACTTAAGCACTAGTTACGGTCTTTGGCTAGATACGAGGGTAACCGACGACAACAAAAGTCACGGTTCTGGCAGGAAAATAGGAGACGTAGGTGGCGGTATTTCTCTCCATTTAGAAAGAGAGGCTGAGACAGCTGGTGGACTATCGTGTTACGTTTTCTTGGTGATGGATGGTCAGTTGGTTCTCGAAGATGGAAGATTTAGCGGTAGTTACTCTTAAAATCTAAAAAGTAAACCTTACTATTAAATAAGCCGTTGGTTCTAGAAGATAAAAGATTTAGCGGTAGTTACTCTTAGAAGAGTAAATTATCTACCTTACTATTAAATATGTATAAAACGTTTCCAAAAACACCACACTGCGCGCTAATATGCGGTAGGACTAATTCGGGTAAAACCAAATATATTTTAGATCTATTAGAAACTGAGTATAAAGATCACTTTGAAAATATCGTAGTTATTTGCCCTACGTTGAGCAACAACAAGACTTATCGCGAGAGACGTTGGTTGTGGTTAGATCCCGAGATATACCTATGCGATTTAGAGGTAGAAAAGGTGTCTCTCAACGAAGCTTTAGAATTTTATAGAGCTCGATTTAAAGGATCGCACGTTCTGTTTTTGATAGACGATTGTAGCTCGGAACAAGAAATAAAATATCGTAAGGCGGCGTTCGGGAAAAACACTTGCGTTTTAACAAAATTGGCGTTTAGCGGTAGGCACGACAATCACTACTGTTGGTTGATGACTCAAAAGTATAATTGCGTAATGACAGATTTTAGAGCTCAAACTGCATTTGTCGTATTGTTCTATTGTAAAGATAAAAATAGTTTCGATCAATGTCTCGATGAAAATGATGCGGTGCCTTTAGAAGAAAGATCGAGAATTAAAAAGATTTTAAGAGATGTGCCTTTTAGTAAATTATTGGTAAAAACTGATCCTCCTGTCTGTTGGCAGTTGATCTATAGTTGATCTATATATAACTGTTAGATGATCTATAGATGATCTATTAGATAACTATTAGATAACTGTTAGATAACTATTAGATAACTGTTAGATAACTATTAGATAACTATTAGATGATTTATAGATAGCTGTTAGATAACTGTTAGATAACTGTTAGATAACTGTTAGATAGCTATTAGATAACTGTTAGATAGCTGTTAGATAACTATTAGATAACTATTAGATAACTGTTAGATGATCTATAGATTATCTAGTCATCTATAAAATATGATAGAATATCTAGACCTATTATTAAAACTAGTAATAGCCATCAACTTATCTTTATTTTCTTACGATTATATGTCTTGTAGAAATAAGATAACAAAATATAGTTCTATTTTAAATGAGCAAATCGATAGAATCTCTAAGCACGTTATCTCAAGAACCTCATCCAACAGTAGCTGCTACGCCTATAGCGAGTAGCCTAGCTACGACCGTAGGAAGTACGAGCGAGTCTCCAGATCCTAAAAATAGACTTTTAGGCGTAGTTGCTTCCGGTGATTCTAAAAAATATTTTGGTAAAGAATACTCCGTTAATGAAATAGAGAGCTTGACCGCGGAAAAACAAGAAAAAGCTATATAAAAGATACGAAGCCAAGCTCGGTAAAGAAATGATAGTCAGTTTGGGGGGTTGCGTGTTGACCCTTTACGCAAAAGCTTTAGGCGTGACTTTGCCGCTGGCTTCGCCATTTGGTTATAAACTTTGTTTAGATTCTGAAGAAGCCCTTATCAACGACTTAGAAAAAGACCCCGTTATTTCCAGCAGCTTGTCCAGTTTATTACAATTGCATTACAATTATGGGGCTTATTTATCTCCTTTGGTGGCTATGTTGATCACTACTAAACATGTACAGGTAGATAGTAGTGATAGTGTAAAAACAACAACAACAAATAATAGTAGTATTACTATAAAAGATGAATCCAGAAACGACAACGACGGATCAAGTAGCAGAGACTCCCCAGCCTCCCCAAGAGCCGGCTCAGCCTCCCCAAGAGTCTCCCCAAGAGTCTCCCCAGCCGGCTCAGCCGGCTCTAGCGAGAGTCACAAAAAAAAGAGCAAAAGACCCTAAAAGAGTAGAGCAAGGTAAAAGGCTGGCCGAAAGAAACAGAAAGATGAAAGAACAAATACAAAAAATGCAAAGTATAGAAGAAGAAGCTCCCCAGCCGATGGCTTCGCTAACGATGAGAGACATCCCGAGCTGGGGATACGCTATGGTTGGTTTGGCTGTTTTAGGAATTGGATATCTCGCGTTTAAAAAGAGTAAACCGACTGAACCGCAGCAAAAAGTAGGGTTTGCGCTCGCAACCCCTAAAGTTGAAGAGCTAATAGAAATGGAATAAATAAAAAAATAAAAAAATGTTTGTACAAGTAAAATGGATACTAAGAACGTTGCAAATACTCTTTATCACGGCGCTGTGTTGAGTTTGTTGACCGTAGGTTATACTATGTTGAGTAAAAAACTTTTGAAAATTAAGCCCGCCGATTTAGGAAAGTTAGACGTAGAAGATACGGTTAAAATCACCGCTACGGTAGGTAGCGCTCTAGCTACTCAGACTTGGTTGGTGAGCCAAGGAATAATTCCTCAGAATGTGGTAAATACTACGTAAAATATAAAATATACGACTTTATAGAATGGCTGAAGGTGGAGAATTTATACCTATGGATGACTTGGGTCGAGAAGACGAACAAAATGATGCTGATGATGATTTTCAAGATGCCAATGCCGATGATGATTATGATGCCGACCATGATTATGAATGGGATAGATCGACTGAGCTACAACCGCCTACGACGATTGATGAAGCTGGTAATATTATAGATAAACATCGTGATATATATAAAGAAGGTTTAGCTAATAATTTTTATGATTTTTGGGAGGGAAAAAAAGACGGCTTTGTTAGACCAAAACTCATTAGGTACGAACTTTTTACTAAAGATAAAAATGGTATTTACTTCGACGGTGTTAGATTGACTTATATTCACAATCTCTCAAAATTTGTACTTGAACCGACGTTAAAAACAAACTTTAAAGCGAAGTTTCCAAACGGAAACTTTAATACATTTTTTAAAGAAGATTTGGGTTTATTAACGACCGATGAATATAATTTGCTAGATGCTGAACAAACGATAGATGAAGCGTATGATACTTACGTCACTCCAAAACGACTAGTTGAGATAGCTAACAATCTGCACGATCATATAGAAAGTATGGTGGGCCCCGAAATTGATCCCGAATATGATTTTGAAACCGGTAGATATACAATTCCTCCCCCTCAACCAAAAGGGGTAGATGCTCGAGCGCAAACTGAGGGGCTAAATTATAGAGAACTTGCAGCTTTAGACAAAAAACTACAAACGCTCAGTGGTAGTTTAGAATTAAATTTAGCCGAGCTGAGTAGGATAGATGATGAAATTGCTAAAACAAAAGTAGCCTTAGGTGAATCAGAAGATGAAAACGAGCTAGACTACCTAGCTAATCAATTAAGAGATCTCGAAGATGAAAGAGCGCCTAGATTAGAGGCTGTACGAAGCAATACGGAAAGTCTCCAAAACCAATTTCTGAGAATCAAAGAAACGATTAATAAAATATTAGAAAGAGATACCTCGCTAAGGGAAAAGATTAGAATTCTGTTTCGAGAACAGGGTGTGACGGTCGTAAGTATATTGGCCGCGTTTGCTTTAGCTATAAGTACGATCGTTGCTTCTTTGGTGGCGGCTGTTGGCGGTGGCGCTGCAGCAGCCGCAGCGGTTGTTCCTGCTCCGACTCCGGTTCCGCCTAAACCCGGAGGCAACGTGAAAGATTGGATAAGTAATCATTTAAGAAACTTGGCTAATTTACTAAAAAAGCTCGGGGGTAAGTTATTAGCCGCTTTACCCGGTATTTTGGGTAGTATCGCGAGTTGGTTGTTTAATCTATTAAGTAAGTCGGTAGGTTGGTTGGCGGAGCACGTGTGGGCATTATTGGTAGGTGTTGGTACTTTGATTCTCGTATACGTGCAAAAAAAATTAAAATAATAAGTCGTATAAAATATATGACTTTATAAAATGACCGCAGAATCTATTTACCCTAAATTGCCAGATGTCCCGAGTGAAACTAACGAGTCTTCAGTCATTAGGTTAAATAAAATCGAAGGAGTGCAAAAAGAGATAGTCGCAGAGAGAGATAAGAGAGAACGGTTGCACAAAAAGTATAATAAAATTATTACCTGTTTATCTAACGCAGAGACTGTTATAGAATGTTTCGGTGCCGTGTCCGGCACCATAGGCATAGCCAGCGTTGCCGGCGTCATTAGTATACCTATAGGCGTGGTGTTAGAAGGCTTAGCTATAGGATGCATAGGTGTAAGTTTAGTATTAAAACGATTTAGTAAAAAGTTTAGAGGTAAAGCCAAGAAACACGACGAAATTAGAGTAGTAGCCGAAACAAAATTAAATACGATAAATGAATTAGTGTCTCAGGCCGTAGACGATGGCGATGTAAGTCACGAAGAATTTGCTTTGATTAACGAAGAATTAAGAAGGTTTTATGGAATGAAAGAAGCCATTAGAACTCAAACGAAAGCTAGAGAAGAGTCCGATAGAAATCAAAAAGAAATAGACGATGAGGTCGAAAAGAAAGTTGTCGAGAGAATGGAGAAAGAAAAAAAGATCTTATCGCAAAACTTACAACTTTAGATTAGAAATATGTAAAGAGTATGAGCGTGATTCTAACGTGAGTATTTTACCTCCTGATTATGAGAGTTTAGGGACTAGGCCTAGCGCTCCGTATGAAGAATAGTTGTAGTTATTTATACTCCTTATAGTCGTAAACGTACAGTAGATCTACGTAACACAAAAAAAACCCATCTCTACTGAGTGTAGAGGTGGGGTTTTTTTTTGCCTTGTTATTTTGGGGTAACCGGGCGCGCCCAGCATTTCGTACGCTTCTCGACTATGAAAAGCACTTTTTATTTTCTTGATTTTGTGCTAATTTTGGTGTGTAGATACACAGCAAAATTTTGATAAATTTTTGGGCGATTTTTAGATGATTTTGTTTTTGTAAAATTTGACGTATATACCTACAGCAAAATTGGAGAGGAAAGTGAAAAAACAGGAAATGTCGCAGAATCGGCATCCTCTATACTACTCAGGATAACTCCAGAAACAACGTGTATAGTTCGGTAGCGCCAGTATCACACCCAGGGGAATGACAATTATCATAATTTATGCCTACGTCAGTATTTTACTGCAGAGGCCATACTGTAACATGAATAGTTACGAGTGTGAGGAGATGGATCCGATCAATGACTATTTTGATGTTTTGGGGTATGTTTACAAACTCGAAACTGCCATTGCTCCTATAAACAACGTCATAAGGCAGAAAACTTCGCCAAGGCAGAAATTGTTTCATTTTACTTCCATTCCCACTAGTTTGGGTAAACAATTCAAGTTGCTGCGGGACCACTGATCTGAGTTATTCTCTTGGTCGGAGGCTGTTCCACCAATTGCACTGTGCGTCGGGCAAAGGGAAGCCCTCCATTCAATTTGTACAGGGAATTACGTGTTTTGTCAATTTCTTTACAGTAATAAAAAATTAATAAAATTTTGTTGGGGGTATAACGTGGGAGATATTTTTACTGCATAAAACAGTGAAATTTTGAAATATTTAATGAAAAGGTGTAGCTGTTAGGATAATAATTTTGTTTTTTCCCCATTGACCACAACAATATTTATTCCATTTGAGTCCAGAGGGTGCGATCAGGTAACAGCCACCACTAACCAATCAGAGAAAAAAAAAGACCCAGTGACCTCGTACCCACCCAGAGAATAAAATTTACATTAAAAATTGAATTAAAATTTAAATAAAACTTTGAATTAAAAATTATATTAAAATAACAAAATTCCAAAAATTCATATTCACATTCACATTAAAGGGACACATTGCCTTCAAATGTCATGAAATGTTGCTGTTTGGAAATGTCCCTATCTTTTATAAGAGTTGTTCATGCAAAAAAAACACGTATAATCTGTTGTAATTAGTGAGTAGTGATTACAAAACAAAAAATTGGCCTCTGACCCCCGACATCTGACCCGCGAAACATAGACTTCTTTCCAGTAGTAAATACCACCGTCTAAATAATGCGCAAAATACGCTGTAAGAGTCTTAGGCTGGCACCGCAGCCAGTGGCCTTGTAAACATATCAGATGATCGCCAGGTACCATTCTCTACCTCGCGCGCGACACACAATCGCCAGTGCTGCGCGCCGTGCCACAGTACATCAAAACCATGATGGATCAACAGAACGTACTTCTTCCAGTTGCGACTGGAAATACGACTTGTGAACACGGTCCGCCATTTTGTGGAGTCAAAAAATTGGTTCTACAAAATGGCGGACCGTTATTTGTCACGAAATTAAACAAAAACCACGCAATTTGAAGGAATAGTTATGTGAATTTTTATATTCTACTTTTAAAAAAGCTTCCCAATCAGTTTTATAGCCCAAATCGCAAAATCCAAAACAATGTGTCCCTTTAAAATTCTATTTTCAATCAGTACTGCAGCGAGTTGCATATGCAGCAATTGTGTGAGCAGGTTAATCTATACGATAGAGGACTTGGGACAATGATGGATTAGGGATAACAATGACCACGAGGACCTGGGACGAGTCCTCGGGAGAATTTCGTGTACAAACCTTATGGGACATGTTCGGAAAATTTTGACAAAGGGAACAAAAGAACTTGGTTCCATTCATGGTCCTCATAGTAAAATACGACTGGGTGTGTGTGAGTATGACTATGAGTATGTATATACTGGCAATCGTGGACCTAGGACAAAATGGTTAGGGCACAGACAAAGAGTCCACGTTTGACTGAACGTCCACGATTGAAAATTGTGTACAAAACCAATGGGAGGCATTTCGAAAAAGTTGAAGTATAAACAAAAGAGGAACAATGGGAGGTCAACGATTGCTGGTGTTTACACACTTGTGTGGGTGGGTGTACGTACATATGCCGGGGAACCGCGCGAAATACTGTTCCAGAGATTTCCGGAAGTTTTAGGTAATTTTTTAGCACGATATTTCTCTTTCGATTCGGCTGATTTTTAACTTGATATTGGTAGAAACAATTTTGTAAAGGCCATTTCAGTGGGTGAATTTCTTTAACACTTATTAAATAAAAAGAAATTTAAAATACAAGACATTTTACACGTGTATTTCCAGGAGTGAACCGTTTTTAGGCTCTATTATACAACACCTGAATAAATTCCAGCCATCCGATTGGTGGATCGTCGATCACGTGCATTAAATTATTCGTCCCATCGTACGACGCGAACCCGCACCGCCAAAAATGTTCTATCACATGGTTCTATCAAACGGTAACGCGTTTGATAGAACTTCCCCGCCGCTGCAACACAGCTGTCATTGGACTGGTTCCCGGTCCCTCCGTTGTCCTTCGGACTTCAAATGTATATTATATAATACGGGGACCGGGAACCAGTCTAGGCTGCCATTCACACAAAATGGAGGACATTGTTTCCGAACCGCGGTTTGTTTTCCTAACAGACGACGAAATATTGTCTTCTTCTTCTCTTCTTCTTCTTCCAGGTTATGCGCCAACTTCATTTAGTTCATTACAAAAAGTTTGCACACGCGGAGTCTCAAAATGACGCGAAGTATTTAACTTTATTAAGTCGCTTCTTGATTATGTCTCGTGCGCGTTTTTTCGTAGTTCGCACGATTATTTCTTTGTGCGTGTGCACAGTGTGCCAGTGCAAGTCTACTATCGCAGCTGCGTGTGGTATTTATGTGTGCGTGCTGCGCTTACCGCGCCATTTTCCATGGATGGCGTACATGATGCGTAACACTCACTCGGCAGAATCGGGCCAAGTAACTCTGTAACTAAAACCATTCTTACAAATTTCACAATTAGGTCTTGGAACAATAAAATTACCAGGTGTGATGGCCCTAGTTGTTGGTCGATTGCCAGGTTGGATTCGGTTAAGTTTTTGGCATAAGTAGTCCGGCGCAACACCGATGCTAGCCTTAAAAGCCTGGCAGCCAAGTTGAAAATGAATACGCTGGGCAACTGTCATTGTATTAAGATTACCGAAAATTAAATTAGTGGGTGAAAGTGGTGGGAGCTTAAGAACAATACGAAGTGCTCTATTTTGAAGTTTTTGAATTTTAGAAACCAGAGTACATGTAGATTTGGCACCCCACACCATACAGCAGTAGTCAATGTGAGGTAAAATCAGGGCGTTGTATAACAAAAAAGCTGTAGGCTGATTAATAAATTTTCTTGTTCTGGCAAGCAAATACATTCCAGAATTTATTTTATTGCAAACTTGTTTAACATGTTCAGAAGAGTGAAGTTTACTATCAATTATAACCCCTAAATGTTTATGAGAATCAACGCGATGTATTTTTTGACCTGAAATAAAGATTTCCAGGGGATCATTCTTTTTGGCATGTTTTCAGTCAGCCGGTACTTGCCCCTCTTGAAGTGATTTACGAAATATTCTTGTGAGTGGGTCTGACAATTCCTCAGACAGCTCCTTCAGGACACATGGGCTGATGTTGTCCGGGCCTGCAGCTTTACGTGGTTTTAATTTTTTTTTAACAGCTTGAGTACGCCTGGTTTGTTTATATTGACATCTGGCATAGAGGGTATGACTGTGTAAGGTGCAGGAAAGAAGAAATCAGTTTCTTGTGTGAAAACTGACTGAAAGTGTTTATTTTAGTACTTCCGCTTTAAGCTGTGCATCCGTAATTAACTTGCCGTCTACTTTCAAAGGAGAGACTCCGACGAAATCAGACCTCTGGTGCAGAACCTCTTCATACCACATAAGTTGTTGGCGTCGGTTGATTGTGGGATAATATTAAAGATTTTCTACATAGCTCCAGTATGCCTGTCGTAGCTCACGCTGAACATCTGCCTTAAGTTTTTTAAATTTAGTTTTTTTGATGAGGTCGACCAAATCTTTTGCTTAATTTGTAAGCTTTGTCCCTGCGGCGAATTTTCCTTCTAAGTTGGGCTGAGATCCAAGGATGAGAATCTTTGGTTTTGGTTGATCTATGAAAAATGAATAATTGAATCCCTTCATGAATACCTTGCTTGAAGATATCCCACAACTGATCAACTGTTGAGGTCTGTTCAGCCATGGCAATTTTATCAGCTATTTGGGAGGCATGACAATGAAAACTTTCCCAATTAGTCTTGCTGTGCAAGGGCACTTTCCGAGGAAATTGTTTTCTGTGTGCTGCAGTTTTATGTCTAATTCTGTGTATACTATGTTGTGATCACTGATACCAGGGATGATCTGAGTCCTGTTAATTTGGTTAGGACGATTTGTAATGATAAGGTCAAGAATATTTCCAAGACGAGTCGGTTCTTCAACCATCTGAACCAAGCCGTTGTCATCTAGTATTTCACCAAACTTTCTGTGAACTGATGAATGATGAACGTTGGTTTTGAGAGATAGTTGACCAATCCCAGCCAGGGAGATTGAAGTCGATCCCCACCAAGGATAACTGTTTTGTTTCCATGACCAGATATTTTCTGAAGAGATGAATCTAATGCGTCCAGTGTAACAGTATCATACATTTTTGCACGATAACAAGCCCCAATGAACAGCGTCTTACAGCCCTTTATGTTGATTTTCACCCATACCCTTTCAGAAGATTCACACTCAAGATCTCTTACTCGGATGCTGATGAAATCACTATTGACAGCAATGACAACTCCTCCGCCAACTCCATTTAGCCTATCACATCTAAACACATTATAATGGGAACTAAAGTATTTCGAATCATGAATACCGGTGGTGAACCATGTCTCTGTTGCTATTATAATATCAGGTCTTGTGCTGTCGATGACATTAACAAAAAGCAGATTTCTTATTCACGAGTGACTGGCAATTAACATTGATGATGCGTATGGGTCTAGGACCAATACAAGACTTTGGTTTGGGCTTGATAGGTGATGACATAAATTTAGGCTCCAAAAGGAAGTGAGGATTGTTATCATCAAAGCTATCCACATTTAATTCACTGCTGTGGAGATCAAACAGGACTGAGCTATAGTTTGGAGAGTCACAACAGAGGCAGACCCATGCCACTGAGCTTCTTCCAAGGTTTTCATAAGATGAGTCATGGATGTTCTGACAACCAATGTACAACCATCTTTCACAGTTTTCGCACATAACCCCTTTGTCATTCTAAGTGACAGAGATCCCACAGGTACCACAAGGAACACACCAGAGTTGGGGGTACTTGTATCTACTAAGTGATTAATTAAGACCGATGGACCAGGATTGAATTCAATATCGCTTGAGGCCATTAGACGTAGAACAGCTATTTTGTACAAGACTGATGAACGATTGAAGTTGTAGTACTGGATGAGGCTTTTTGCCACACAAAAGGCTGAATGCAATTACAGAACTTGTACCTGGGATCTGCTTGTATGTGTTGTTTCAGGGCCAAACATGACACAGAAGATGGTGAGAAAGGTTGAGCATATCGCAGCTTGGAGTTGTATATCTGTGTAGCCAGCAGAAGACCAAGGAGTAGAACAGAAAGACACGACGTCCGAGTCCGAATCTTAGCCATGACGATGGTAGTACAGGTTATCGTTACTTACACGTACATGTTAAATCATGGAAGAATAAATACATCAAAACGATGACCAAAGACGACAAAAAGATGAAATAACCAACAATCCTATACAAGCAGTTAAACAAGAAGACACTAAAAACTTGATAAAAACTGGATGCTTATAAAACAGAGTGAATTTTCACGATTAAAAAACGATTGAAACATCAAGTAAAAACAGTAATTAAAGAAACACGTCCGTCCACAAAGAGCGCCCCATGGGGAACATAATTATTGGAACTCGTATACAGAAATTCGCTGACGCCATTTTTACAGTGGTACCGCGCTCGCGTGCAGGCTGCCCGCGTTCTTTAATTTGAGTCGCGTGCGCATTTTGGCAAGTTGTAAACACCCTGTTGGCATTGTCGAAGCTGCGTCGAGCGCGTGCGTCGAGCGCGTGCGTCGAGCGCGTGCGTCGAGCGCGTGCGTCGAGCGCGTGCGTCGAGCGCGTGCGTCGAGCGCGTGCGTCGAGCGCGTGCGTCGAGCGCGTGCGTCGAGCGCGTGCGTCGAGCGCGTGCGTCGAGCGCGTGCGTCGAGCGCGTGCGTCGAGCGCGTGCGTCGAGCGCGTGCGTCGAGCGCGTGCGTCGAGCGCGTGCGTCGAGCGCGTGCGTCGAGCGCGTGCGTCGAGCGCGTGCGTCGAGCGCGTGCGTCGAGCGCGTGCGTCGAGCGCGTGCGTCGAGCGCGTGCGTCGAGCGCCTCGCCACCGCAGTAAATTATGGAACGCCATTGCTATCTTGGGTGGCTTCAGATCGTTGGCTTCGTCATTTTCATCGTTCCGTTCGGCAATTCCATCATTCAATTTGGCAATTTCATCATTCCATTCGGCAATTTCGCCATTTCGTTTTGCATTTCGACATTCCATTCCGCAATTTCACCATTCCGTTTAATTGGCATTTTTATCATTCAATTCGGCAATTTTATCATTCAATTCGGCAATATCACCATTCCGTTTGGCATGTCACCATTCTGTTCGGCAATATCATCATTCAATTCGGCAATATCATCATTCAATTCGACAATATCATCATTCAATTCGGCAATATCATCATTCAATTTGACAATATTATCATTCAATTCGGCAACTTCATGATTACATTCGGCAATATCACCATTCCGTTTGGCATTTCACCATTTTGTTCGGCAATTTCATCATTCAATTCTGCAATTTCGCCATTCAATTTGTCAATTTCACCATTCAATTCGGCAATTTCACCATTCAATTCAGCAATTTCGCCGTTTCGTTTGGCAATTTGGTAGTAATCGATTCTCCGTGCTCGCATAACTATTCGGTTTTACAAGTATTCGTCCTTTACTGCGAGTTCGTCCTTTCATTCGCCAATTCACCATTCCGCAATTCAATTTCATCGTTCCGCAATTCAATTTCATCATGCGGTGTTGCAATTCAGCGTTCTGTGTGCAGTGACCTTTGTATGGTGGCCGTGAATGGACATTGCAATTTGTGAATATTGAAGTCAATATTCGCGTAAAAAAATCCACGTCCTGCATGCTATCCAGTCGTGATTTTTTTTGACGCGATTTTTTTCGAGCAAGCTAGGTGCTGGTTGGCAAGTCGATGTGCGCATGCGCAAAATGCATTTCACGCATGGTACAGCTAGCTTCGTAAATACTGTACACTATTAGTTCATACGCGTGTTATTATAATTGTGGTACCCTGAGTTGTCATTGTTATTCCAACTTTGTCACATGTGGGTGATTTGGTACCGCCGGGCAAGCTAGCCCGCGATTTGGCCCGCGCCCGCGCATATTGAAAACTTGAATCCATGCGACAAAAGGAGGTACTGTTTAAATGGAAATCTCTAGATTCATGCAACGGATTTTCTTGGTATTTACAGTCGATCGATGGCCATAGAAACGCTTTTTGAGCGTGTTCTTGGTCTCCCCGACATACTGGATTCCACAAGCCATGCAAGAAATGAGATATATGACATTAGAGGTGTTGCAAGTAATGTTACCATAGGTTCTGTGAGTAGTGCCAGATGAATGGCCAGAAAATGAGTCAGACTCCTGCATGTGAGTCTGGCAAACAACACAACTGGAATTGCACTTAAAAGTACCATGCTGTGTGGGAGGGGATGCAGCCAAGGGGGATCTCGGCTCGAACAATCGGGTCTCGTGGAGAGACCAACAGTGAAAAAGAAAATTCATTAGCCCTTTTCATTTCACATCCATAATAAATGCAAAACAATCCACTATAAATTGTAGACAATTTGTACAAAAACCTCAGAGGACAATAGGAAAATATATCAATTAAAGATCGTATTAATTTGAATAACCATTTGATGAAATTGCCCATAAAGTGATAAGAAAAGAAAAGCATGGTCATCCGTCATATGCACACACGGAGGTTACAAAACTCAATGTAAGAATGCAACTAATGAAGTCTTGAATGCACCAAAAACGTAATAGAATGTCCCTCAACAAAAACGAACACTATTAGGAACGAAATCGTTGGTGCTTAAGAACTGAAATTGATGCTCAAACAGTGAAAAATAGTGGATTGGCCAATTGCATTCATGATGTGGGGTTTTGAGACGCTGTTAAAGAAATGAGGTAAGAGTTTGGGAAAGTGCATTAAAGCGATTGAGAAAAACTGTAAATGATGATATTGCCGAACAGAATGGTGACATGCCAAACGGAATGGTGATATTGCCGAACTGAATGATAAAATTGCCGAATTGAATGATGAAAATGCCAAATTGAATGGCGAATTTGCCGAATGGAATGGTGAAATTGCCGAACGGAATGATGAAATTGCCAAACGGAATGATGAAATTGCCAAACGGAATGGTGAAATTGCCGAATGGAATGTCGAAATGCAAAACGAAATGGCGAAATTGACGAATGGAATGATGAAATTGCCAAATTGAATGATGGAATTGCCGAACGGAATGATGAAAATGACGAAGCCAACGATCTGAAGCACCCAAGATAGCAATGGCGTTCCATATACAATTGCCCCTTGGAGCGAGCGTTTGGTCTCAATTGCAAAGGTCATTAAAGAGGAACTAAAACGGCAAATTTGTTTTTGACTTTTTGGACTTTTCCGACAGTTTAAATACTCTTTTAACTGATGGAGATTAGTTTGCAGACGAGAGAAATGTTTTTATTAAAAAAAAGGGTTGTTATTCTGAACCATTTATCCTGTTTCGCGAAAGCTCATTATGTATGTTAAATGTATGTACGTGACCCCGTGACGTACACGTGTAGAGTCGGTTGATGCTACAGCCAAACACTATGCATGTACGTACGTGGAGTTGATGCTGCTGAAGAGTTTTTGTCGACCTAACTCCTCCGTTTTCCCGTCTATTTTGTCTAATTTAGATATTATTTCAGTATGAGCATGGATCTGAGATAATCATTATGCCTCGACCGTGTGTAGTTGGGGGTAGCACGAGGAACAGCGACAAAAACACTGACCCAACCTTACTGCGATTCCCAGTGCTGAATGGAGCTCAAAGGCGACAGTGGGTCCGCTTTGTAGACAATACAATATATGATTTTGGGCTGTCGAAATGGTCGAAAATATGTGCAGAACATTTCGCCAAAGACTGTATAGATGATAGTGTTAGTATGAAAACTCAGCTGGGTTTGAAGGCACAATTCCGTTTGTAGGATGGAGCCATTCCAACTCTAAAAGCACCGAGCATTCCAATCGTGTCCCGGACTCACGCGCACCAGCGCGACGACGTTAACTGCGGTTACCGTCTCGAGCAGCCAGAGAGCCCCGGTCGTCTCCCTGTCCACGCTCGCTTGACTCAACATGCATTGTACACGCACGGTACCGCATGTATACCCTGCCGGATATGGGGCAGCTTTTTTCACTCCGTATATTTTGTAGGATCCTATACTTCCTACAGTCCTACACCATTGAAATGTGCACAAAGTAAAAAGCAAAGACGGATACAGTGAACCAGTTTTGTGTAGGACTGTAAGAAGTTGTAGGTCCTGCAGATGATGCATGGTGAAAAAAGCTGCCCCATATCGTGCTGCATATGACCGCATGCGCTGCATGCGATTGAGTCTGGTACCTTATAACAGAAATTGTGTGTATAGTTCTGAGAAGGTGCGGGTCCTTATGAGGGCTGCATAATGCATTGAGGGCGCTGTTGCCGGCTGCCAGTCCAATTTTCTTGCTCCACTTTCTTAGTTTTTAACCGTTTTTAATCGTCTGTTATCTCGATGTATTTTAACCATCTTATTTGATGACTGTTACTTTTGGAGTGTTTGCTACCTTGTTGTGTAAGGTTTGAACTTATTTGCCTGCCGCTGCTGTGATTTTGCCGTTTTTTGTGAACACTGATTTTCGAAAACGGATCTACCAAGATGGAGGTATGCAAACATGTATACGTTATATTGTACCTGCTGTGCTTGGTTGTTGGACCATGCGACACGTATTCTCGCTCGAGGGATGATGTTTCAGATTGTTTTACATTTCCCAAACTTGTGAAAAGGAAAGCCAGACGTTTTCATCTTGCACCTGTCATTTACTACGCAAATTCGTGTGCAACTTTCCAACTCCACATATTGTGCGGTGATGTTGAATTGAACCCGGGACCTGCCAGTTTATCTCCAGACCAAAACCGGCAAGATCACGAACTAGCCTGTGACTTACGTCGATATAGTCCCAGTCAATTATATGAAATTGGAGCAACGTGTACCAAATCCAGGATTTCACAATGTACGTGGAATATTATTAAACAATTAAAGATTTATTTGCTCAGTTGTAGACCCACACACAGAGGCAAGAGAGCAGGCCGTCGTAAAACTAAACGGGTAAACTATTATATACCGACAATTATTGATCTCACAAGAGTACAAGTACCCAGTTTTAGCGTATGCAACCCACGTAACCTTGTTGCTGTACCGAGAGCCAACCAGCGTCCTATATGCATACAAAAACCAACTTTACCGTCATATTTGCTTTTCAATGCAAGGTCAGCTTATAATAAGCTTGATGAACTTTCAACATTTATTATGGACAATGATGTGGACGTTTGTGCCATCACGGAGACCTGGTTTAAATGGGACTTGCCACTAGATTTAGTTTCTATCCCAGGATACTCAATGTTTGCTAAGTCACGGGAACATAGAGTTGGAGGAGGTGTAACCTTTTATGTGAAGCATCAGTTTAATGCCACCCAGGTTATAGATATCTCAATACCAGAGAATCTGGAAATAGCTTGGGTGAAATTGCGCCCTCTACGACTTCCGAGAACAATTGCCTGTATATTTTGTGCAGTCGTCTATTTTCCTCAACCGGACATGCTAGTGGAAGCGCAAATGACTGAACATATTTTGAGTACTGTTGATTTGCTAACCACCCGACACCCTCAAGCAGGATTCGTAATCCTTGGTGATTTTAACCAGATGAACACAGATCCTTTGATTACAGATCAGCAATTTAAACAGATAGTGGACCGCCCGACTAGAGGTGATCGTATTCTTGATAAGATTATTACAAATATTAGTGATGATTATGATAATGTTCAGATAGCGCCCCCTGTTGGATTGTCCGACCATAATGTTGTTTTATGGTTCCCACGGATTCGTCAGACTAGTACAAAGGCCACCCAGCTTCGAATTACACGTCCGATGCAAGATAGCACTATACGTTCATGTGGGAGATGGCTCAGTCATTTCGATTGGTCAGTAATTACCAACCTCACGGATATTAATCAAAAATATGATTTGTTTATTCAGACTCTGCAAAAAGCTATTGATGAGTTTTTCCCAATTCGTAAAATTAAACTTCATCCAACTGATAAACCGTGGATGTCTACTCGAGTCAAAAGCTTGATTCGGTCTCGACAAGCAGCATTCCATCGTAATGATATGACAGCGTGGAGACGATTAAAAAACATGGTCATAGTTGCAATAGCCACAGCTAAGAAGCAATTCTATGCTTTACGTGTCCAAAGACTTAAACAAAGTAATCCATCAGCATGGTTTCGCCAAATACGAAGCATTACTGGTGATCGAAAACAACGTCATCCGATTAATATTCCTGGAATTAGTCCTTGTGACGAGTTCGCAATTGCATCAAATATTAATAATCGTTTTTTGTCAGTAGCTGAGGATTTGGAACCAATCGACATGAATAAGCTACCTGCATACTTACCAACGGAAATACCTTGTCCAATTTTAGCACCGTGGACTGTTCATAAGGCTTTGACGGGAATCCGTTTAACATGCTCTGGTGGTCCTGATAACATAACTGCCCGTTTCATTCGGGAATATTCCATTGAACTGGCAACGCCACTCACTGATATAATTAATTTATCATTTCAACAAGGAAGAGTTCCGAATGACTGGAAAAAAGCTATTGTGATCCCTGTTCCGAAGACTAATCCCCCTTCAGTTGAGAAATTGAGACCAATTTCTCTTACCAATCATTTTGCAAAGATTGCGGAAGGTTTTATTGCACAATGGGTATTACAAGATATCGCACCAAAATTGGATCCATGTCAATTTGGTAACAGAAAATTCCTATCTACAAATCACTATTTAATAAATATGTTACATTTGTTGTATGAACATGGGGATAAACCGAAATCCACTTCTACTGTAATTGTTACCGACTTTGCCAAAGCATTTGATAGAATTGATCATACCCTGGCTATCACAAAACTCATTGACTTGGATGTTCGCCTCTCTATTATCCCTTGGATTATTGATTTTTTGAGTGCTCGCCAACAATGTGTTCGATACCATTCAACATGTTCTGATTGGTCGACTTTATATTCAGGTGTTCCACAAGGAACTAAATTAGGCCCAATTATATTTTTAGCGATGATTAATGATGTTAAGCTTGATGGTAATAATATTTCTACTTATAAATACGTTGATGATCTGTCAATAGTAGAATGCAGAAACTTCTCACAACCGTCAAATATTCAAAATTCAATAGACAGTCTTGTTGGATGGTGCGACCAAAATCTAATGAAACTTAATCCATCCAAATGCCTCCACATGAATGTTAGTTTTTTGCGAAATCCACCCATTTGTCAAACATTTTCTATTGGTGCTCATAACCTTGTAACAGTGACTCAAATGAAAGTGTTAGGAGTAATTATTCAAAATGATTTGAAGTGGGATAGAAATGTTGATAACATAGTTAAACGGGCTAATAGTAAGATTCACATGTTACGTGTGCTTAAATGTCACGGTCTTCCATCTCATGACCTTATGACGATTTATACATGTTTTATCAGACCAATTACTGAATACGCTGCTCCAGTGTGGAATGGGGCACTGACTAAACAACAGATAACTCATATTGAACGAGTACAGAAGAGATCCCTTAAAATAATATTGGGGTCAAATTATACAACTTACGATGATGTTTTAACTAATTGTAATTTACAATCTTTAACTGATCGAAGAAAATCGTTGTGTGTGGCTTTTTATAAAAAAACATCAGAGAGAACAAATCAATTTAAACAGTTCATTCCACCCAAAAATAATACTATGGTCTTAAGAAATAACTTAAAAATTCCCGAAATCCGATGTAAAACAAAACGAATGCAGGACAGTGCAATACCATACTTAATTAAATTACACAACATGGAGCAATAATGTGGTTTAATAATAATATATAATATTGTGTTTCGTACTGTGCCTTTTTTAATAGTTTAATTTATCTTTAATTGTAATTTTTATTATGTAAATCCATTATAATTCAGTTTTAACTGTGAGAATGGATCAATAAACCAATATGAAATGAAATGAAATAATCAAAGTCGCCAGACTAGAGTATAGCATCAGCTCACACACAACTCACCGCGCAGGTTCCAATAAAAGCCGACTGCAAACAAAGGAAAGTATGACTCATAACTAGCTTTTCAGCAAGAACAAGCCTACAACCCCAATTCTTAATGTGTCTCACAAAGATGTCAACACTTTAAAATATGTTTATCGTAGTGTTACTCCTGAATCATGAGCAAAAAGCACAGCAAGTAATTGTGACCAGTCGGGTTGTCTCGCTCACCTTTAACCCGACAGGTCCCATTATATCTTAACGTTTGTAATATATTACATCACGTCTTCCGTATCGTGTCCGTCATGTCCGTTTGTTACATAAAATGATTGTCCGCCTAGCGCCCTCTCGTGGCCAACTTAACTTTCTCATGCATAGACAGCGCCCGCACATTTGGTCGCCCGCTGCGTTTGAAAGTTATAGTAATCACGTGCTGGAGTTCATTTACATACCGCGCTTTGTTAAATATTTAGTATGCATTCCGGACATAGTTTTGTAGTTTACCTGTCGGGCAGAGCTGCGTTTTTCCTTTGATTTCGATCCACTCTTGCCTTGCGTGAACACCAGCAATTTGGCAGCAGTGCACTCACACATACCACCATTTTTGGGTGTGGTTCCCGAACGGCAGCAACGCCAACAATTTACCGGCCTTGCCGATCACAGGCAATTGCTGTTTCTATACCTGCTCCGTTGTTTCAACGTGGACATTGGATGGCATGAGCGTAGTCCAGCCCAAGTGGTAAGTAATGACCCTTGATTATATTAATTTTAATATTACTGTTTTATTTGTATTTTATGCCATGCATCACTCCGAGGTGCTAAATTTTACACTTATTGTGCACTTCTAGGTGCCTGTATATAGGTAGCGATTGCACCTACTGTGCTGATTTGGCACAAGTGTGCAGTAACACTCAAAAATAATTAGAATAAATCTACTTCCAGGGCTATTTTCAAGAGTTGATAAGACACAAATATGGAAAAACCGGAAGGTCAAACTGGAAGTTTGGTTGACATTGGCAGGCGAGTGGGGCATAACTACACAATTGTGTAGTAGCGTACGCTTGCTGCGATATCCTACGCGAATGCTTCATATTCAGTTTATCCCACCATTGAAGTCGTGGCTTCTCATGGACAATTCCAATGTTTGAATACGATAGGAGATGTAATGAGAATTATTCACATAGGTTCGTAATCAATTATAATTGTATCGTGGAATTGTTGGAATAAATGTATTATGGTCAAGAAAGTGTATTTTTTTGGACTAAAAACTGCAATTTGACCTGCCCTTTGTAAACACAAAATTCCTCATTTCTGATTGGTCATGCAATTGCTACGTAATTTTACACTGAAGGTACAGTCAAGGAACCTCCTAATTTTTAACTCGGTATTTAGCACATTTGCCTCTAGAGTGTGCAATAACCGGTAAATCTGAAAAATATCGCGGTTGCGTACTTTGTACCTTCAGATTTAAGGCCGTTATAAAATCAAACACGGCGATTTACCTACTATCCTCGTAATAGCACTCACGACGTGAGTACTAAATTATAGCTGTTAAGTTGTCATATTTTCTCGTGACATTTGCAAATTAATTCAGATTTCCTGATCATAGTGGCGAGAAGGATTGTTTAATCTTATTATAAATGTTCGAACAGTTTTCCACCCTTTGGGGGCTCTGGGAAAACAAGTATTTTTAATATGTATATTTTCATGTGTCTTTGCCCTTAAAACAAAACTATTGCAATCTCTTGCTAAAACGGGAACGCTCAATTACCAGTGTTGCTAATCTCCTGTTCAAACTTAGTATTTGAAATGGACTTTCCCACTTTCCAAGAATATTGGTTTTGTTTAAACATACAGCACACTTTCAGAAAATTCTTGGATTGCTGCCGGTATATTACATTATTTTGTAAAAATTACATTATGTAAATATTACACTTTCTATATTCAAATACTGCGTTACAGACGATATGCCATTGCGAAAGCAGAAATAACATTCTTATTCTTGCATTAACTGTTGCAGTGACTACCGATTTTATAAATTGGCAACACAGTAAAACAATTTCCAATATTGATTGAGGTGTTCTATTTGGAGATATTGTTTTATACTAAATATATGTTCAATCAAAATTCGTTTAAATGAGATACTGCGATAATATAGTGGTAGTGGCTAACATAAATTTGGCCCGTATACTTCGATCACAAATATTATTTTGCAAACAATTGGTAATATATTATTTACTATCTTATATTTCAGATCTCTGGATAGATATACACCAGTCCCATTTTTGACTGTCGTTCTTGTATACGTTCTTGTATACGTTCTTGTATACGTTCTTGTATACGTTCTTTTATACGTTCTATTATACGATACGTTCTTTAGACCATAATATCCTTGGCTATTTGTATATGATCAATTTCATAAAGCCACTGGATTTCATTGTCTCTATTTAGAGATGGACCGTATTTTTGTAGTACTATTCTGTTTATTGTAAATAAAACTATTTGTGTACAGACAAACAAAAATTCGTGCTTCCACACCCGATTCAATTTTTTAGAAGTGGTAACCGCTCGGTTGTGCAGAGAGTGTTCGATCATTAATTTGTCATCCTTCTCCCTTCCACTCTCCCCGGTTACATAATACTAGCCTTAGACAAAAAAATACGTACAGACTCTACGTAAAACATTGTCGTATAATACAGTGACGTCATATGTTTCTACACGTGTACGTCAATACTCGCGCGATACGGCACGCAGTTGACCTCGGCCTTTTCTGAATCGAGTCAAAGTGGCTCAGAAAGAAAAGGCTCAAAAACATTTTTTTTGATTTTTCAGAATCATGAAACTTGTTACATTAGTTTTGGGGAGGCATAAACTATCAGATAAGTCAAAAATGTCCCCAAATTTTTTTGCGTTTTAGTTCCTCTTTAAGGTGCAAATGTATGCATATGACCTTATGACGCGTGTGCGCTTACTTGGCCTCGGTGGACCAGCAGCGCGGCCAGCGCCACTGCATCCCCGGCCCCCCGCATGCACCACGTCTGCAGCGTGTTGGCACTATCATCCGCCTGTGTGTTATGACATTTTCGTCGTCAGCTGGTCGTACTTTCTTGGCAATTTTTGCCGAATTCACGGCCTTCCTAGCTTACTTTTGGAGTTCAGAGCTCGAATGTATTACAGTTGACGGTATTATGCAGCTGAAAATCTTCAGAATCTACGCTATACTCCTCCCACGAGCCATCAGATTCTGCCATTATTCCAGAGCGAAAATTGAAAGTACGTATACGTCTGTACGTATCGCGACGTCACTGTATGTTTTCATTTCATTGAAAATGAATTAAACTGTTGCAAACTGCTGATGACTGACTGAATGGACCTGAAATATACAAATCAAAAAATTTGCTGGCCTGACGTTTCGAACTTAAGCAAGTTCTTTCTCAAAGGCAGTTGGAATTTGGAAACGTCAGGCCAGCTAATTTGTCTATTCATTTCATTGAGACAGATACAATGCAGTTACCAGTCTATGTTCGCGGCGCACACACAAATCCATCCACATTTCTGCGTTTTTGCATCCCTGTGGAGACATGGCATTGTTCTCCCCTTTGTCCCTGTACTTAAGCAAACCCCCATAGTCTTTGTACACACAATTCCTTGTGGAGACAACCTAACCCATAGAATTGCATAGTGGAGACCTATTCAGTCCCTTTGTCTCTATTGTTTTCATGTCTCCACAGGGTACGGTATATCTCTCCATCCACACAAATTCCAAACCCAAATTTCAGTGTCGAAATATGAATGAATAAGACACGAGTAAGCTTCCTGCTCCACAAACGGACCCCATTAAAAATAATGAAAAACTCATCAGTGCAACGTTCATGCAATAATGCACCGCCAAGAACATTAAAAATAGGACAAAACCAACACATAGTACACACGTACACGCACACAGTCATGTAAACGGGTGCAATCGTGGACCTCCCATTGTTCCTCTTTTGTTTATACTCTAACTTTTTCGGAAGGCCTCCCATTGGTTTTGTACACGATTTTCAATCGTGGACGTTAGGTCAAACGTGGACCCCTTTGTCTACGCCCGAATTCTTTTGTCCTAGGTCCACGATTGCCGGCATATACAAACTCATAGAAACACAATGGGCACTCGCATAGTGACGTCATCTATCTCCACGCAGCTACGTCACACGATTGGATTGTAAACACGCGGTTGATCCCGAGCTTTTCTGATTCTGAGCGAAAGAGACTCCAAAGTAAAACTTCTCTAAAATTGCCAAATCCATGCATAAACTCTTCAAACCTACTTTGTTAGGTTTGGGGAGGCATAAGCTCTCAGAAAAGCCACTAAAGTAAAAAAATGCAAATTGGTTTTCTTTCCTCTTTAAGATCGTATCAGGGGAATGGGCGCTGATAATGACCCGAACCGGCAAAGCACATATTTATTCCCTCATTGTTAAATATGTCACATGACTGTCTTTGCCGCGGAATTGTCGTGGATCGTCGCGTCGTGGGTGACATGAGCGTGGTTGCGATTATTTTGCGTCGAAATACCGATAACCCAGTCTTGACGCAAATCCTTGGCCAGGCGAAGACCCCCCGCAGGGTATTTGTCTGAATATGCATACATTGAAATTTATTCGCTCGTGAATAATCACACAAGCGCAATAGTGCAGATCTTTTGCATACTAGTCTGGTCACGCGGTGTATGTACTTAATCATAATCACTGTAATGGTACGAGAGCGAGCGGTAGTGGTTGACAGTTTTTTAATTGTATACACTGTACATTGTACGTACGTACGTACGTACGTACGTACGTACGTACGTACGTACGTACGTACGTACGTACGAGTGTGGGGCCATTTGTATCATGGCAGACTTCATGGACTGTGCCGGGCCAGCAGCGCACGGTATTGCAAGAACATTATGGCTTCTTCGACGAAAACATCAACAGTTCGATGGTGTCTGGTATGCAATCGTCAGTTAATCACATGTAAGCGATACATATCCATAGATGCAGCGAGTGCCAGGCTGCGGAAAGATCCAGCATTCGTCATCAAGTTGACAAACATTGTTGGCGAAACTATCGATGTTGACGAACTACACATGTCAAAATACTTTTTAGAAGAATGCTAAACTTAGAGAAGAAATTAAGAGATTTTTGCGTCACGAAGTCTAAGCACGAAGGCAAGACGACGATCAGTGCACCAAAAAATACTTCCGTCCTCAAGAAGAGAAAGGCAGTCAGTTCCCCTGGAACTCCATCTACCCGCAAGGTAATTTATATTTAAGCCTCGACCGAGGACTCATCAGGCCTCAGGAGGTATTTTAAAAGTTTGAAGTTCTTTGATTTGTCAATTCCATGGCCATGGTACGTGGACGGTACTGCCACAAAACATTATAAAAGAAAACGAATTATTTGTCACCTGTAACGTTACGTGTGAACAAAATAATTTCAACATTATTAAGAGGGCATTTTGACACATTGGGCTAGTTAATTAAAATATGTTTACAGAGAGGCCAACATTTCAAAATCAGAAGCTCTTTTAGCTCACTGAAAAAAATAGAGGGAGCAATTTTACCAAAGATTACAAAGGGAATTTGTTTGTTCTGTATTGATCTTGGAATAATTGATATAACATGATGTTTTACTGTAGTTGGCCCCAGTGCACATTTTAACCAGGCTTGGTACTCAGAAATAGTAAGATCCACGAGTGTTTCAAACATGCTGTGACCATGAGCATGGAAACGAACTGCTACGTGAATTATTTTATTGTAATATTCATAAACTTTTTTCTACAGTTGAGGATTAGTCCAGTAAGAATTGACTGAAACTGTTGTGCCCAACCCAGACATTTTTGTTAATAACCGAATTTGTACTTAGAAATGTACGTATGGGTGCCATGAGCCCACAAAACAATTTAACCAATTTTCAAATGTTTTTAAGCCCCCAAGAAATAAATAATCGAAATTCTGCCAAAATAATGTCATAAATCGCAGTTGCGAAACCTACCCAATTTGGAATAAACGTTGTGCTCGGTCAATGGAGGCCCGTCCAAAGTCGTGC
Source organism: Hippasteria phrygiana (assembly GCA_037893225.1). Lineage (NCBI taxonomy): Eukaryota > Metazoa > Echinodermata > Asteroidea > Valvatida > Goniasteridae > Hippasteria > Hippasteria phrygiana. The sequence continues at coordinate 797,055 of JAZGUH010000488.1, forward strand.
TAAAAAAATGGGCAGTACAAATAGCATTGCAGTTTCCATGGACAGGTGGGAAAGATTTGTGGAGTCTGTATATGTACAAATGCGAAAAGGCTGAGATATTTCCCTGTATTCATTAAGTTGACGTTACCCATGACAGCAAAATTCACTCTTAAGTCTCTCCCCTGTGGGTGTTTTTATGTGACATTTGTTGATGATCAGTGTTGTGGTGTGGGCACGCAGTTGCTGAAAAGACATCTCACACAACTCCAGCAATGCTACATATACCAGGAATCACAACAGCAGCCAGTGTTCTGTTAAACTGCCGCTCCAGAGACATGAATGCACACCAAGTCTTGAACTCCCTTATCCTAAAGGAAAGTGGGGCTAAGAAAGCTGCCTTCCGAAGTCTGAACTCCACTAACATGCTCAAGTTATGACACTGTTCTCAGACGCCAAATCAATTTTGGGATGGATTACGATAAGGAAGTAAAACAATGGGCCAAGGCAAAATGTGAGGCAGATAGCAAGGAACGTGAACTAATAAATAGCGGGACTGCGGAAGAGTTGGAAGAGTTTCAGAAGCAGAGGAAGGATAGCGGGTACCAACTAGTGATGGACAACGTAGATCTAATCATCCATGCCAGACATACATCAAGAGCCAAGTATGGGTCGGATCTTCACATGGCTCAGATAATTGCCGTCAAAAATAGGGTCAGCGGACTTCACCTACCAAACGACAAACCTTCATCGCTGATCAAGGATGTAGATATGTCAACATGTGTACCCACAGTAATAGACAATAGACTATACTTAAGCAAGAATGGGTCATTTTGATTGGGAAGATCATCTCCGAAAACATTCCTGCCCTACAATGGTTCGCGTCCCATTTGCCCAACGAAGTACCACATGCTCACATGGCAGAGATGAAGCAGAAGTCACAAGTGGTAAAATTACAATTTCGAACATTGAGAATCCGAAGGATGGAGTGGGACATTGGGAGGGGTGGAAGGGGGTGAAAGTGAGTGCATGTACCAAAATTGAAGTACCCAAATCGCAAAGTTACAACCAAATTTTTGTTGTGCCCCCCCCCCCATCTTTTGGGTCATGAGCCCCCTCTTTTGCCGTTATTGACTGACCCATGATTTTGGAATAATCCACAACTTTAACAACCATTGGACATACAAATTACAACAAAAGTCCAGCGGCGGTGACATATGTTGCAGATGTGATGCAAAAATAGCATGAAATTTTCAGTTGGAAAATGGTATTTTTAGCCTTATACTCTTCTTTGGAGGTCCTGCCATAACCCCCCCCCCACCCCCGAAAAAAATTTCCCTTGAAGATATCAAAATCATTGCAATAAAATATGAAGTGTAAGACAGAAATGTATTAGTCCCCCTGCCATCTCCTCAATACAAGTATCTGACTCCATCACTGTCACCTTTAGTTTTTGTCTGAAATTGAAAATTTTAGTGTCAAAAGCAGTACATCATTTACTGACCCGGAACCATGTTTTGGTTGTTTGGGCCATGCGGAAATAGGCCTATGGCAGGATAATCCCAAACAAACAATATGACTCCATAAGTCCACGGAGTGAATTCTTTCTGCAATTAGGATGGGGGCCAGTATGTTTAAAGGTATCGGAAAAATCATGTGAAAAAGTGTCAGAAGCGAGTATACCTGTATAAACAATGATGGAGCAACCTGAAAAACTGAAGAAAACAAGAAATCAATTTGTGTTTGACTCTTAAAATGCACCTTTGTACATGTATGTTTTCATTGTCTTCTGACAATTACAGTTGAAAACCCCTGTTTAAGTATTGTCTCAAAAGCAGCTACTGATGTCATCTTGAACTTGGTGGCCATCTTGAAAAGATATTCTTTTTTAAAGAAAACGGCAAAAAGTAAATACCTCCCGTTTTGAAAAAGGCCGGACGTGAGAAACATATAATTTTTGTTATTTGGCCTAATAGGAATGACTGACAAGTAGGATCCAAAGCGAGTCTATCAGTGTAATGTGTATGATTATAATTGAATAATATTTTTTTGAAATATGTAGCCGAGGGAAAGACAGGAAACATGACTGGGTTAAAAAAATTACTGAACCCAAGAGCCGTATCCAATTATTGTGATTCCCTGTTTAATTAGTTGCTTTGGTTGGGCTTACAACTTGTTGCATCACAGGGGTGTGATCCCCGGCTATCAGTTAAAGGGTTATGGCTCCGACTGGCCCACCAACCAGAGCAAATATATGTTGACTATTTGGGAGGACACAATCATAGGGTTGGATAGTTCAGGTGGTAAAAGTGATTGCATGTTAATAGGTCTTGGGTTCCACTCCCGGTTCAGTAAAATTGTCTTTGCACAAAATTAATATTCATTTTGAATATATTCTTGATATTTTTTTGAATTGGGATTATTTTAACAACTGCCTTTGCTAACGGGTCAATCTAGGAGTTCCCATGAAAAATGAGAACAGTTCAGATGGCATCTACAGGATTATGCACAAGTACGCCCCAGGACATGACAGTGAGTCAGTCACACCTATCATCAGTGCTGGTGATCTCTTGACATGCGAACGGGAGAGCTCCTGCAAGAGTGAGCAGAGAAACTCACGGACACCGAGTCAACGCTTATTGTTGACCAAGTAATTTTCTTGTGCTGAGGGTGTTAGAATACTGTTAGAATACAACAGGGCAGTAATTTTCATGGTCTGTGTATGGCTGAAATATTTCCTTAATATTGTCTTTGTTTTGAAAAGAAAAAGATATTCAGTGGAGAGTGCAATAATTGTATGAAAAGAAAATGCATTTCTAATCAGTGTTGTAGTCGAGACCATTTAAAGACCAGGCACAAGACCATGCACAAGACCAGCTTGTAACAGGCACAAGTAACGGGCATAAACCATGACAAAGGAATGCTTTTGTTACAGTTCGTTTGAATAGCTTAAGACTTAGATTAAGACTGTTGGTCTTGTGATGGTCTTGACTACAACACTGTTTCTAATGTAACATTTTGTTGAAAACAAATTTAGCTCCCTATTATGTTCAGTACAGGCTTTATTTTGTCCAAAAACAGCATACATGTACACTGGTGAACTCCCAAGCATATATATCCATTTGACATTTTCTACACTTGTATTTCTTTCTAAAATAATGGTCAGTGTGTCAGAAGCAGTAAGAAGACTTATTAAAATTGCCTCTCATTTTAATCTCCTGCACTGTTAATACTAACAAGGCTCAAAGTTTAAAGGAAGCAAACAATGTCTGGGAAACACACATAACACCTTGTGGTCTTTACCTACATCATGCGAGACAAGTGTCAATGGTACATGTACGACACCAATAAAATATAGGTTGCCCATTAAAGTTGTTTGTAATGTGAACATAAGATCAATGGCATTTACAAATTGAAAGGGTCAGGATTGTCATGGATTTTTTTAATAATTAAAAGGCTCTCTTCAGTTGCCAAATAGTAAACACGTTTACATGTCAAACTGACAACAGCATCCAGCAATTGATTTACAAGGCGTGGGTTGTGGGGGTGGGTGCTGGGGTAGTGAGGGCAATTTTGAGTGACAATCCTTTGCTGTATCAGTCTTGAAATGTAAGGCAATATATTGTCCTTTAAAAAGGAGTGCCTTTTTATTAATTTTAAGGAAGACTGATTACATGTGAATTATACTGTAGTGGAATACGTTTATGACACGCTGATAAATGTATAAATTACCACAAAATGTAAATTGAAACTCTGTCTCACTGTATTTGCCCAACCATCTTCATTTGACATGTCAGCCCTTTCAGAAATGTACTTTCAGTTACATGTATTTTTATACATAAAATATGTAAAGAGTTTGTACAAATGCTATAATTTTAACCTTTTCATAGCAAACATAAATGTATTTATAGGCTAAAGATACATATATTCATGTGACTTATTTAAGAAGATTTTACAACTGCATAACGAGTAATGCACTATTCATAAATACCTACAGACAGTTTACCCATTCCTATTGGTCGAGTGCCCGTTACGTACGTGGCCGGTTTTAAACGGATGAAAAGGTATTTATGAATGGGAATAAATATGGGCTTCGTCAGTATTAAACACTATGTTTAAGACCGGTTGGAGTCTGGACGCTGATAATTACCCTCACCTTCCGCTCGGGTAATTATCAGACTCCAACCAGTCCTAAACATAGTGTTTAAAACCTCCAAAGCACACATTTATTCCCGTATTAGTGTCAGAGGCTTGTTAGAAAATGCATATGAAATAAGAAAGTATCACTCCTGTGGGCTATGATTGTTACATGTGTCAAACAGTTTTGGATTATCATTTTCATAAAATGGAAATATTTCAAGGAGACATATTGCTCTCATGTTCAAGTTAAGGGAAAATACAACATTTGCAAACATCATGCCTTGTACCCCTTCATGTGTGTAATCAATTGCAAAGAAAATGTGGAATAACTAAATAATATGGTCGGCCGACCAGCATTTGAAATTGATACAAAAATACCACTTTACTTGAAAATGCCAGCACACAAGAAGCCATGTTTTTACAGTATGCTTTAGGCTGTCATTCCCTAACAGTTCAGTAAAGTATTTCGTGATGATTCAGTCATTTTGTTTTGAGGTTTGCAAATGTTGTATTTTACCTTAACTTTTACATATATGCAAAACAGTATTACATGTATCCATGAGACAACAGTCCAGTGTCGGTCCAGTTTGTTGACATGATCACTATTTATAGTTACTTTCTTATTTTTCAGGGATTGATTCTTATCTTTGGTGAGCCTGAAAAAATAACAAATTTAAGGTGAATTTTGTTTGAACACGAACCATATATTTGAACTTTATTATCTCAAATTGTACATGTATAGTGCTGTGTTTTGCATGTGCTGTTTATTACATGTACACTATCTTAAACAGTTATTGGAACATGGTATCAATAAAAAAAGTTTTTACAGCAAACATAAATTCTGATGTCCATAGATTTTACTTAAAGGCAAATTACCACATGACATTCTAATACTCTAAATTCCAAAAGGTATATTAAATAACTGGTTGAGGGACAACAATAGACCAGAAAAGAGCATCATCAACCCCCCCCCCCCCCCAAGTATTTAGCAAAAACACTGAGAAATAAACATACACCGCACTATATTTTGATAAATGTAACACTAACGGGGATTAATGTGTACTTTCTCGATGGTCATATGAACATCATTAAAGACAAAAATCCTTTCTTGGGAAAACAATTGATTGAGCTACTGCCCAGCACATGAGTGTCGTACGTCAGTACATTTTAAAGAGCTAAGTCCTGTACAACAACATTCTGCTATGAACAAAAAATTATGAAATGCCAAATCTTTTTCCTTGGTTTTTGTTTAAGTCCACTTAACAATGAAATCTTGATGGCCCAGTTACATTATTTTAACAAGATTCAACTGTAAATAGTCAATTCATGTTTACATTATTACAAATTTATATTGAATCAAGGAAGAATAATGGACATATCGACAGTTTATGATGTTGCAGATGATGATATGTCACAAATATTAAAGAAATTGCAAGTACATGTACATACACAATTTAAGTTTATGAATACTGAGTTTGTCAAAGTGCTGTGGGAGTATTACAAACTACCTACACCAGATACAATTTGGACTGTTCCATTTTATGGGGTGATATAACCGACACTTAGATTCTTGTCATTCCATGTTATATGAAATTAGTCGGCTGTAATCAATTTTCCAAAACTTTGAAATAGAGTGATGTACAACATTGTACATATACAAACTGTACTCCTTCAATTTTGAATAACCCAACATACAGATATCATTCAAGACCACGTATAATTGTGAAGCTGCTTTTACACTTGCATAGAAACCATATTTGACTTGTGTGCAGGACAGTATACGTGTAGGCCTATAAACAATTTATGTGTGGGAATTTGTATAATATGAAAAGTGCTAAATGTCACAAACAATGCAGTAAATGCCTTCTTATCAGTAATTAAAAACATTTTATCAATGACTACTACAAGTTCAGTCACTCTCGTCACTGTTGAAGAGTACTGCCTCTGCATATTCTCCTTCAAATACATCCTCATCATCATCTGTGGAAATGTCACTACTTGCCAAGTTTGCAAGTTCTGGGAAAGGGTCATGGCGATTCGAACAGCTCTGTACAATATCCCACACAGCTTTAGCAATGTTTTTCCCAGAGAAGGAGTATCTTTCACAAAACTGGTGAAATGGAATTTTCACATGACTTTCATTGACTACATCTTTAATTGTGTCAACTGACAATCCACATGCCAAGTCCTGACCCGTGTAAATGGTTGCTGTCATACAGCAGGGTCATTCTGAATTGTTCAAGGTTCTTTGTCATTTGTGACATGTCATCTTCTGTCACAACATCTACTTCATACTCTGAGGTCGAGAGTCCATGAACTAGCATGTCCATCATTTCTTTCTCTGCAGTTAATGGCTTGGCCGAACACTTATCCTCTGTACACAGGCATGTTCTGGCACAAACATCACAACAATTATGATCCACAATTAAAACCGGTTCCTTGTTACACGGAAAGTTTTTCCGTATAACTTGTCTTCTGCAAATATTGCCCTTCAAAAACTCCTTCATATTTTGACTTGTGTTAATTCCAGCTCCGGCACCTGGAAAATCCAATACTATAGCAACACTCTGCTGACCGTCTCGCCCAGCTCTGCCACTCATCTGCATAAGGTCATCCAGCTGGGTAGGATGGCCGACCATGATAATAGTATGAACACCACGAACATCAATGCCCATGCCAAAGGCAATTGTGGCAAAGAGTACGCGGATTTCACCATCTTCATGTGCAAAATTGTCAATTATGTTTCTCTGCACATCATCCTAAGTGTTGGTATGGTACATGTCAAAATACTTGTGACATGATGTCGGTAATTCATCGCAAAACATTGAAAACAAGTTACTGACTTGCTTTCTGGACTGGCAATAAAAATTTTCCTTTCGGTTGAACGTCCTTTCTCTTGAAGTTCCTTATACAACCAACAAAAGGCATCGTCCAAGTTCTTGCTAGGGTTCTTGAATACAACATGCTTGATATTAGCCCGCTCCGGACTCTCCTGAATAAGCCAAAAGTTCCGTAAGCCGAGGCTTTTGGCAATCTCCTGCTGCACTGTCTTGGTTGCCGTTGCAGTCAAGGCAACAACTGCTGTGGTAGATTGCAGTCTGGAGCGCAATTCGCCAAGTTGCCCATACGACTTTCGAAATGCATTGCTTTCTCCAGAGGAATGTCCCCTGTTCATCAATGAAGAGAAAATCAGAAGAAAATTAAGAGAAAAATATTGAGACTGACTGACACGATAAATAAGTATTATTATGGGTTTTGGCATTCACATTGAGTTAGCACTGTCTAATCGGTGCTTTGAGTCACTGAAAAAGAAAACCCATTGGTTATTCAGCCACCCTTCAGCCACCCTTCAGCCACCCCTCAGCCACCCCTCACCCCCCCCCCCCCCCCCCCCCCCCACACACACACACACACACACACCCCGGTCCAAACATTGTACTTTGTAGTTGCTGATATTATTTTTATCAATGTTTTGGATTGTATAATAGTTGAGCCTGTTGTTGGTTACTAGTTCAGCTATTTGTATTATGAACTTGATTACATGTGCTTCAATCATATGCTTCTACAAGTTGTTGTGTATCTCCGATGTAAAACAGCTATTTTTAAGAATAGTTATGCACCTATCAAATGGTTTCCCCCTCCCCCATCTCCTCCCCCTCCCACCTCCCTCCCTCCCGGGCTGACCCAGGTCTTATGTCGGGGTTTGGTATGTTTTTCAAGCACTAGGGTGGGGATTTGGGCCACTCACAAAACGTTTTTACAACTGGCACACTACATGGTAGGAAACCAGTCATGCGCCCCACCCTCGTATGTCGGAGATTGTCACTTGGGTAAAACATTTACTTGAATACCAGCACCAAAATCGGTAAGAAACAGCAACTCTTGGAAAATAAACATCCATATGTGTTCAGAATTGTATAAACACTTTGCACAACCTTTAATTTTGAGAATTTTGTTGGGACATTTTAGTGCAATATAGGGGGAAAAGTTTATGTTTTCTGTGTTAGAAGTTGTTGGCACCATGTACAGTCACTCAAAGTGTTCACATACATGTTGATTTCTTCCTCGTTTCTATTTTACAGATTTTACTGAAATACATCTTGAAATAAAAGGTTGTGCCACAGGTTTAGACAGTTGTAATCAAGTGGGGTTGGTTATTTTCCAAGATTTTGCTATTCTTGACTGTTTTGGTGGGGGTATTCAAGTAAAATCTTTCCGTCACTTGCCCCACAGGTGGGGATTTTGTCTCTTCAAAAGTGACAATCCTCACGTCTTGAGTGTGGCAGCCCGGGGGAGGGCAGTGGGCAGTGATACAAAAATACCACTTTACTTGAAAATGCCAGCACACAAGAAGCCATGTTTTTACAGTATGCTTTAGGCTGTCATTCCCTAACAGTTCAGTAAAGTATTTCGTGATGATTCAGTCATTTTGTTTTGAGGTTTGCAAATGTTGTATTTTACCTTAACTTTTACATGTATGCAAAACAGTATTACATGTATCCATGAGACAACAGTCCAGTGTCAGCCCAGTTTGTTGACATGATCACCATTTATAGTTACTTTCTTATTTTTCAGGGATTGATTCTTAACTTTGGTGAGCCTGAAAAAATAACAAATTTAAGGTGAATTTTGTTTGAACACGAACCATATATTTGAACTTTATTAGTTTATCTCAAATTGTACATGTATAGTGCTGTGTTTTGCATGTGCTGTTTATTACATGTACACTATCTTAAACAGTTATTGGAACATGGTATCAATAAAACAAGTTTTTACAGCAAACATAAATTCTGATGTCCATAGATTTTACTTAAAGGCAAATTACCACATGACATTCTAATACTCTAAATTCCAAAAGGTATATTAAATAACTGGTTGAGGGACAACAATAGACCAGAAAAGAGCATCATCAACCCCCCCCCCCCCCCCCCAAGTATTTAGCAAAAACACTGAGAAATAAACATACACCGCACTATATTTTGATAAATGTAACACTAACGGGGATTAATGTGTACTTTCTCGATGGTCATATGAACATCATTAAAGACAAAAATCCTTTCTTGGGAAAACAACTGATTGAGCTACTGCCCAGCACATGAGTGTGGCAGCCCGGGGGAGGGCAGTGGGGGAAACAATTGATAGGCACATTACAAAATATATAGAAGTGACAAGGACAGATATTCCATTGAAGTTGAAACCAATTTGTGGATTTAAATTACAAAGTATGTGCTAGGGAAGTTGTCATTTTCATATTAAATTGAGATGGAAAGAATTCCATACACGAACATCACTAACTTTCCCCTACTTTGACCTATCAGTATCACATCAGAAAGCAATAACATGTCCTAAAAAGTCAAATTTAGCACAGAAAATATTGAAGCATTTACAGAGAAATTTTTCAGACTAGTCTCACATAGGGTTTGTGCATAGGGTGTCAAGTAGTGATGTCCGTGTAGGTCTTGGCCTATGTATGGAGCAAGATTGCCCTTACCATTTTGAAACACAATGACTTTCGTCGATGAATATTCCACGGCATCTCGTTTTCGTCAAACGTAACAACTCCTTTCCCTGTTCTCCAAGAAGGGTTTCGGGACTTAAAAATATAACCGAATACTTGTCACAATTTTCCAAGACATCTGGAGTGACACCAGAAAGTGTATCTGCTGCCTGTAGACCCAGCTCTTGAACACGTTTAAGCTGATCGATGGCCAGGGCTTTCAACGGCAAGACCACGATGACCAGAGTTTTCAAGACGCCATCAGCATTTGTAGGCCTATCGTAACTCTTCAAATAGTCTAGAACTATTGGGGCGGCTTGTAACACAACACTCTTACCGAAACCGGTCGGCAGATTCACAAAAATATCATGACCTTGAACGAATTGACGGATAGCAGTCGACTGTTGAATTTTGAAATGAGCAATACCCAACCTTTTAGCTACAAACTCAAGAGCGTCGTCGAGTCGATCAGCAGCAGCCATACCCAGCGCAATGACATGAATTGAATGAGCGCATAAATAAGTTGTGAAGATATCTGTTGTTGTTGTTGTTGTTGTTGGTGGTTTGGATGGCACTTATGGCAAACTATGTGCCCTGTGTGCCAGTGACTGCGAAAATTAGTGATATCACCGTGATGATTTGTGAAGATATCTATCTTTGCATGCATGCTATATACCATACGAGACGATGCATACAAAAAAGTACCAGCAGAACACCGGGTACTAGACGCGGTAATTTGCATAGCCCTATACGTCACAGCGCGTGCGAGAGCTATTTGAGCTATGCTTGGAATGTCCTCGGAATTTCACGGGTTTTTTGGAGCTTTGCGACAAGACTGGGTTTAGAACATACGCGTAGTCACTACACATACACAACACACATGCGCGTAGTGACAGCGAGCGCGTTGATTATAGCCCCCTCTATTTTGCGTTTTCGAAGTAACTGAGAAAGGATCGCGCTTGAACTGCACTCACTACACGGGGGATACGCGGGGCGGACGGCGCAGGGAACAAATGAAAAACCCAGTCTTGGAGCAAGACTAGCAGGACGGCAGTTCCGCGGGCCTCGTGCGCGAAGTCTGCGACGCGCCATGTCACCGCCGATTGGAGCCTGGTGATGTGCAATGGTGCGTCGGGCAGTTTCTGAGGCTGTCAGGAAACGGTCTCTCCGATGATTGCAAAAGATTTGGCGATCTTGCCTCAGGGTAGCGACTCGAGGTTTTCCGCTTCCCGGTCGATCATCAGTCACTGATCTGGCCGCGAAACGCTGCCGCCAGCGTGGCCACTCATCAAATTTGAAATTCCCAAGATTCATCCAGTAAAATTCCCAAGAATTCCTAAGGCAAGGGAAAACACCGTACACATCCATATTTTTCCCACCAAAATTCCCAAGATCTTGGGAAAAATCCCAAGGAGTGGCCACAGTGGCTGCTGCAGACGATAGACTGCAGTGAGGTGAACGTCAGATGCTGCCGCAACAGTCCGGAAAGGGGGGGGGGGGGGGGGTCGTCGCCGGCTGTCGAACGCCCGATAGCGCTCGTTCACGCCGTGTGCTGTCAGTCTTGACATTGTTGCCGTGTCCAAAACGTCGGTGACAGCAAGCGTGCAGTGGCTTTCTTCTATCGCAGATGAACCGCAGAACTCGACTTGTGCATTACTTTCAAGCCGCACATCTTGCGCGTGCCGCTCGTGAGCATTTTGTGCCTTTGGAGATGTCCGCATTCCCCGAGCTCATACCAAGTAGCAGCACAATAAAACTCGTGCTGCACACGCTTTACACTTCTCCACACACATATCCAGTAAGCAAAACAGCCAACGTCAAAACATGGTTAACTTTTATTCAATCAAACATCGCAAATTTAATTTGCGTTTCTTTTGCTGTTTAGTATATAAATATATTTTCTATTCGGTCATAGAATTCGGAAAATCGTGGCTTCGTTAAAGTTTAAAATGCATTCGGGTTGTATTATTCACAATGCGCTTTATTTTGAATCTTGTGAGTTTCGGTCTTCCCGGTTGTTGACTTGTGACACCAGACATAGCCGTGGATACAACTCAGCCATTTGTGTCCGCCCAAAATAGGATTTTGGCAACTGAAACGCAAGTCGGCTGTATTTGACATTAATCTTCGCCTTATCATTATATTCGGTTAAGTCGGACCTTTTCTATATTATAGGTTTTCCCGGCCAATTTCATCACAAATTTATTCAATTTCATTAACATGCATTCAAATTCACGCATTTCCCCCAATTCAATCAAACCAGGGATTCTTTTTAACTACTATTGCATTCAATTTCGTGTTTGTGCACACATGATTTCGTTCTTTTCATTCAGGTTCGTTTTAGTCATTCTATTTCGTTTATAGGCATTCAAGACTACATTTTCACCAATCTTCAGTTGAATTTCTACTACCTATCTACAATTCATGAAATCAAATTAAGACTCATCGAAGCGCACATAAAATTGTTGCTAGTTTTTGTTTTCTTTTTCGTTTATGGGCAATGAATTTCAAATTCTGTGCGTTCAAATTAAACATGAGTTATGGCTTGTTTATTCGAGGAAGCTGGCAATAGCTATTTTACTGGCACTTGAGTTTTTCTTAGTTAGATGCGTTTCCGTGTTGTTTGCATTTCATTTACGTCATATGCATGCGTTTTGTCTTAATTGCAATAATTGTTCCTTTTGCTTTGTAATTTTATGATTAAAGTTAAAGCCTGTACCCTGTATCTAGAAGACTGTTAAGTAAAGTTTAAAAAGTTATGGTGATAAGTTTGAAATGAAAACAAAATCTTTCGCTATAGCCTTGTGATAGTTTGCACTGGTCTTTATGTTTTCTTCTTTATTTCTGCTAATGTTCGGACCACGTCAAATTAAAATACGAATCATAAAGCACATACCATTAAAACGAATTTGAATGTAAACTTTTGAAAAATGTTTTCCAATTGATGAACTGTGAACGCTCTATTAAATGGGGTGAAAGAGTTCATGGGACCGCCATGTGTACATGTACATTGGTCGAAGGTATATACATGTACGCTACAAGCACATGCTTCCTCAAAGGAAGCAGGCAGTGTCACCGCGTCAGTAGGAATTGGCAGTGATGCAGCGCAGGGTTAATGAATGCCGTAATACAGGTGGTTTGTCGACCGCAACTAAACTTGTCCAGTGCAACCACTTGGTGGCGCACTGTAATGCGAATTGCCCCAATACGTAAGAATAAAATCCAGCTGCACAAGACTTCAGTATAACTGACCCTGTTCATCGAAAGGCACTTAGATGAGACACTTCTACGCCGCGAAAATCCGCTCCAGAACCGGCCTGAATGAAAAAATAAAACCAGACGAATGAGTGTATAATTTATTATCAGCATTTTTCTATGTAAAGGAACACTACTGTTTAGGCTAAACACATTTTTTTAAATCTTAATTTTTGTTTTGGCTGTACCAGCATCATTTGGGCACTTTTTAGTAAAACAAAATCAAAACTTGGCTGAACAATATAAGGAGTAAATTTAAAATGAAAAAAAATTTAAATATTGTTTGCATTTTTTTCAAAGTGCCAACTGCTCCATTACTCAAAGTTTAAGTATTCTACACTGGCATGTTTTGTTTATGATTGCAGTGCCGTATGCTGAAGAATTAACAAGACAGTGACTCCAAACAGCACAGAAATACATGTAAGCCTAGTGACGTATCCAGCGTGGGGCAAGGGGGGGTGCATTTGAGGCGTCATGAAAAACAAAAAGAAATAGGCCTAGTGTTTTAAAACGGTTTAAGACGGTTCAGACGTTGTTTGCCCTCCCTGACACAGCTGGATACACTATTCTGTAAGCCATAGCCATTCAAGTGGCCCCGGTTTAAGCTTTATACGCTGCATACTTACCGAGCTTCCTTTGGTGCAATATAACACGTCGGAGGAACCCCAAATCCGTTAAACCCACAGCCACATGGGGTGATATAACCACCCATATCTAATAGGAAGAAACACTGTAAAAAGTCTGTGTGCATGTGTGCATGTGTGATGAGCCGTACAGAAGTGCATGAGGTGCTCCGGGCAAGTTAGGGGCAATTTTGATCAAGGACTATTGTTGGAATTTCGCGTGAATGATGGCTAGTCGACCAGTCTAGACGACAGGCGGGGAACCAACTTTTGGGAACCATCACGGTTGCGCTGGTTATGTGATCAATAGCAACATTTGCGTACTAAACTGTGAATAACTGAAGAGGGAACCAGTGACACACTAGCTGTGTTTCGCACTTGGGTGCCATCGCGCAGATACGATAAATCAACCAACTTTCTGTATGTTTGTAATGGTGATGCTCAAAATTACTAATTAGTAATTACAGTTGCATAATACACATGAGCTGTGATATATGTAACACACACAACATATTTGCATTATTCATTTCTTCTGATCAAGGATTCCTTAAAAGCGTATAATGCACTGTATCTCGCAAGCCCGAAGAAGCCTGTGAAGAATAGACGAAGAAATACTCGGCTGTAGATGAATTTTACATTAGCCCCGTCTGGGCACTTCTGAGTTGAAAGTGAGAGTCTCAGTGTTAATAAACAAACACAGTGCTGTTCGTAGTCCTGTTGTCCCTGTACTTCCGAGGACAATGCATTAATGCATGAATGAATCATGCCATAAAAAAGCGCAGCGCACGTTCAACATAATAGGATTATTTTCTTAGCACTGAGATCCTCGCTTTCAAACCCGGAAGTGCGCGGATCGGTGTTAGTGTTGTCAATTCCTGATTTGTCTCTATAAAGGGAAGAAAACTCCAGAAAAATATTTTTTCCTCCTATTTAGTCCATAGTTTTGTCCTTATTATTCTGGGGAAACTCAGAATATATTAAGTTTATATATGATATTCTGGGGAATATCTCAAGGATTAGACAAGGACTGAAAACCAATCCACATGTAAGCCAGACGGGATTCGAACCCGGGTCATAGTAGTGGAAGGCTATGAAAATGTACCACTAGGCCAATCTGACCTGTTACAACTGGATTGGAAATAATTCTTGACCATTTTTCGCCTACTTAATATTATGAGATTTCTATAAGCAAAAATATATTCACGTACCGTTGAACAAGACAAAGTCTCCCGCTTCCATCTCCGGCATCATACATTTTTCGAATATCACGTCATCCGCGTGGCAAGTCGGTCCCCAAACACGAGACGGTTTGAGATCGTGGTTTTTACATGGGTCCTGCAAAGTTGGCACAAAGAGTTCATACGTTGTATCACTTTGCCATTGTTTGATTAATTTTATGATCTTGAGCTACTGCCTTGTTTTGTGCCGTGGTTGTATTCTGTATATCTGATGATCCATTTGAATGTTTGAAACCACCAAATATGACCACACAATTCCATAGATTAAGGTTGGTTAGCCTTCAAAGAGCCGAGAAACCCCTTCAAAGAGCCGAGAAACCTCCCTCGTATTGCTGGCTGGCTGGCTGGCTCTCAATTCAATATAGGCCTATAAGAACACACGAATGACCTGTATTCATCACGGGGTCTCTTTTGTTGGCCAATTTTTAAGGAGACTTTGATACATCGACAAACAGAACTTAAAATAGCTTTTTGGCTGTCGAACTATATACCTGTAGTTCCAGTAACTCAGGAGGATCAAAGAACAGCGGAATTCTGTCTTGCAGCAACGGAACACCAAACACATTGAACCGGCCCACGTTCAAGTAGTACATCCAAATTAATTGATCACTGGATACTGAAATACAATGAACAAAATAACAAAAAGAAATAGAACAGTACGGTATGTAACCTCTTTGTAAGCAATGTTTGTTTGGGGCAAACATTTAGGCCTACTTTAATCCTACTACTGATCCTACCAATTGTTTCAACAAAAGAGAACGCTTGACAATGACGGTGTAGCGTGAATTTCAGTCACTATGAAATACGGGCTCATTATGCCTAAGTGGCCGGTTACGTGAGAGCGTTTAACCAATAATAGGGAAAACGAGTCCGATTTTCATTGTTTGGTGTTTTTGGTTTTGGTGGTTTTTTTTAAAGTAATTGTTAGGAACGGAATTGCGACAATAGCGTTGTGACTTTCTGACTTTTTTCGGCTAATGTGTTAGACAAATTTTGACACCAAATTTATAAAGGTCGGGGATACCGTTCTTACGCACTGCAATTTGTTTTAGACCGGTGGGTGAAGACTGCCGTGATTGCTTCAATCATCCACACACACAGGTTCAGTGTGTCTAACGCATCCTAACTACAAAACACTTTGGTTAAGTGGAATGAAACTTTGCATAGCTAATAATCATAGACATTCCAGATTGCGTACTTGGTTATATTAAAGACGTTAGTCATTGGCCGAGATCAGGGGAGGAGGAGGAGCGAAATTAAAAACAAAAACTTCTTTTAGGGTTAAAAGTGGGTTTTCACTAACAATTCCAATTTGTTGTTCATGGAATTGTGTGTGTAAGATGAAAAGTCTGAGAACATGCGTTCCAGTTAGGTCTAACCCTAATTAGTTGTGTACGAACAAAAACATCGCGAGATCCACGGAACCTACCATCTTCATCGTCCGCGTTTTCTGCAGAGTTTGTCCTGTAGACACGTTTGGACATGACGTTTGCCACCATATACCCAGCCGACCGTGTGTAGAATGTCCCTGGTTCGGCTATGACTCTAACACCACTGCTTTTTGGGAAGCACTCTTCCAGCGTCTCGCGGACTGTTTCAGCAAACTAAAACAAAGCAATAAAATTAATAGTGTCATGGGTATTGGCTATTCTTTTATGGAATTCTCTTTAAGGTTACACAGTGCCCAGAAATCCCTTGAAATTCAATTTAACAGATTTGTATCTCCCTTCAAGAGCTTAGTGAAAAGAAACCACCTTTAATTGTTTACGGAGAAAGTAAAACAAATATTGACTTGGTTCCTTTAATGCTGTATTTCTACCAGGAAATACATCCAACAAAAGATACCCAGTGCGATATGGGGAAAAGGGTACCCCCCCCCCCCCTTTTTTGTCCATATTACCTAAGCACACTCCAGAAAACACATCCCCCCCCCCCCCCCCCCCCGATTTCTGAAAAGAATTCTTGAGATTCCGGGAACACAATGACCAACACAAAAGAGGGTGGTCCCTTCTTCCCCATATCGTGCTTCATATGCAACAAAATGCTCCACGAGATTTAGACTGGCCCCGCGCGTGGTGCAGGAATCTACGGTTTACTTTGCTCAACATCATTATTGTCAGCTTCTCTGCACCTGTAATTACAGGCTTTTTGCATACGGTACATTCTATAGAGTACCGAAGTGATCACGTCAATGCAATGTTTCGAGCCAGAATACTTTTGCTATTTTGTGTCAATGTGTTTGCATGAATGGCTGTTAACAAAGGAACAGTCGAAATCTCCATTTGTTTGGAGCCAGTTGTCGCGCCAACTGACGTCAGACTTCGGTACTCTATACCGCGGGATTTACTTTCTTATGCTGATGCCATAGACCAGTTCACTAATAAATTCGGATTTATGCACGTGCGCGCATAAGCGAGCAGCGAGGCGGAAGTGAACTGCATGATGTGCGTGAAGCATATACATTTATTGGTGGTCTCGCTGGCTCGTTTTGTTCAAAGAAAACAGGTCTCCGTGGTGCTTTACTTCACCAGGCGCATTTAGCCTAGCTGAATGCATGGGCTCAGGGCTGGGAACTAGACTGCTAATGGAACCCGTCATAAAGTTATATTATGAAAATTAGAGGGCGCACGCGCTATTCCTTGCACAATATGGGGCGTACTTCGCACGCAGACCCAATCATAGTGTTCAAAGTGGACAAGTAGAATGCAAAATACCTGAATGTATCATTAAATAACACAGTCTGCCCAAATTCAAAATGGCTTTTGTCAAAATGCGCGACGTTATACTTACGCCATCTTGCTTTTATAACTCTATGGTACCCAATGCCAGGCTTGTGTTGTTTTTGGCAAGGAAAATGTGTGAGTCTCTGTTCTTTATCTAAATAAAGTTGCCAACGTCGGACACTTCAGTACCTTGTCAAAGGTGAACTTGGGATACAATCTCCCGGGGAATCCCCCACCGAGGTCCAGCAGGTTCATGTCAAACCCGAGGGAGGTTCCCGTGTCGAACATTGGCCGGATGCGTCGAATGGTTTCGCTATAATATTTCGGGTTGTTGGACTGACCGCCAACGTGAAAACTGAAAGGGAACATTGTTTGAATATTTGCACAACATTAAAAACGTTAAAAACATCTGTCTTGATAAGACTTTTTGGTTTGTGCAGAATGTTGCCTTGCACACAGGTCCGTTACCGTTTTCACAAAGAGGCGGGCAGGTTAAAATGACAATGCCCGTTTCATTGTGCAAAGTATCGTGTCCGTCCTTTTGTGAAAACGGTGGCGGCGAGCCAACAGAATATCAGAATATAAAGTTTACATCGAGAATAAGGTAAATTTAAACAAGGGGTGTTCTTTAGGGGAGGAACTTTCCCCACGAAATATAGAAGTAATAACAAAATATCCCAGAGGTTTCCCTTTACTTGTAAAGATATTATTGCATGTTTCTTGTAGTTTTGTATGCAAGTTCGCCCCAAACAAGGCTAAAAACCACTCGAGGTGTAGAGCTACAAAGAGCAAAAAGAAGTTTAAAATGCAAGTGGTAGGAATTATTATTACTCTTGAAGCAGTAGAGATCGTAAATATAGGGAAACATGCCCAGCCAAAGAGATACAGAACTAGGGGGAAAGCTATTGGCATAAATAAATTGAATTGAATTGAATTGAATTGGCATAGCTTTTCGTTCTACATCTAGGTACAGCTACAGTAAATTGGTGGGAACAGGAGAAAAGCAAGAGTTTCACGCTCAAACACCCTAACTGGAGTGTTTCGCGATTTATTGACTTTTAAGATGTGCCACATATTAAGGAATTTATGAAGGACTTTCCATGTGGTGGTATTTGAATAAAGCGAACTTGTATAGTATCGTTCGAATGGCATGACGACACTTTCAAGTTCTCTGGCAGGTGTTATTTTAGGCCACGGTCGTTTATTTATACCACGCGAATAGGGGACAAATTGGGCTCAGGGCGTTGCTAGACCATTGTAAATGGGAGGAGTGTCATCGCAAGAATTGCCGACGGACAACCTGGGATATGAGGCATTGCCTGTTTTGCCGACAGCCACATGCTAATACCGGGAAAGGTAATCGAACACAACCAATCATACTTAAATATACACAAGAAGGATTGAAGATGCAGAGTACCGTACCTTTAAGTTCAACATGCATAGGTTACCGTGTCACAGACAACAGTATACTGTTTTACACATCTGTTCGTGCGTTTTTTGTCTTTTGTTTTCGCTTCAAATTGTTTACTATTTTTAAAGTGTCTGCGTGGATTCCGACTTAGTGTTCAGTAAAATTAGTAAGTCACACGGCTAGGCTAAAACTGTGATTCTATACATGTGAAGATGGAATTTGCGTCGGGGATGATGATTAGAACAGAGATTTTCTCTTTTGCCCTTTCCCGACGTAATGTATGAAGCACTGTATGCTCAGTGCTTTTCGAGAGCCTGTGTGAAAAAAATTCACATCATTATCCCCGACACAAATTCCATCTTCACATTGATTACGCAGTACCCGCTGCTGCATTGGATTCGAATCGGCCATCCGACCCCGGAAAGCTCTGTGGTCCAGTGGTTAAGACGTTTGCACTAGTATGCAGGAAGTCGTGGGTTCGAATCCCGCCTGAGTAAGCATGTGACTTTTTTTTACACAGGCTCTGGGAAAGCACTGAGCATACAGTGCTTATTACGTCGGGAAAGGGCAAAAGAGAAAATCTCTGTTCTAATTTACTGTGATTCTACTGCTTCATTCACTGGTGAGTGGACATATACTTCAAGTATTTCGTTGATAGAGCCAACAGTTGATCAGAAACAAATCCTGCAGTAGTGACCCAGACGTGAAAAAAAGGAAGGATAATGTGACTTTTATAATTATTTTGTTGACTCTAGAATCATAAGACCTAGTTTATAGATAATACATTACATGCCATCTTACCTCACACCGACAATCTGGAGTCCCAAGTCCTTCGCAAGCTCCATTAGAGGGCGTACTTCTTTGTCGTGACATCCGAATTTGATACCAAATTTAAAATCAGATGTACGGTCTTCACACAATATCCGAAGAACAAGCCTCGTGGAAATAAATACATAAAAAAATACGACCCTTTAAGCAAGCTACAATAGCAAAAGCAGAAACGCCCATAATCCTTTTGAGTTTTCTGGTGACCTCCTAGCCATGAATAGAGCTTTCAACGTGGGACCCCAATGGAAATAAGCCTGTAAAATTTGCTTTTTTGGGTTATCCCAGGTTAAATCAACTGTCTTTTGTTTATTGTGCATATTTGTATCTGTTTTGTTAATGAGTCGGTTGAAACCTGAATAAATCAAATCAAAACCTCAAAATTTAACGAGATTTGGCAATAGTGCATACTTTTGGGCCCATCCTAAAGAGCTACAACGTGTGCAGCGTCCTGTAATATATTGTCTGAATTGGGAAGCTATAATAATGTGATCTTGTGATGGAAAAAGAGGCAATACAAATTTAATATTACAACTTGATGACCAAAATAACAATTTGACCTTTACTTCCGATCAACCTATCATTCAAACTGCTATGTGGTAAAGACAGACTAAAACGTCTGTAGCAAGACTACAGCCAGTGTCTGGTACCAAGACGTTCGCATGAGAGTAACACGTTTTAGCAAAGATATGTGAATCCTATAGTATGGGTGGTACATTGCAAAAACTGTAATGTTAAATTAACACCATGTGGTAAGTGTATTGAACATCTGTCCAATATAGATACCACGTGGTGTTAATTTAACACCACCGTGTTTTGCAGTCCTTATTACAATAATATTTTTCCTCGCGGAATTATTGCTCCGGAATTTATTTTCATAAGTTAAATGCCTAAGTATTACTTACTGAGCGTCTGGGTATACGCGTTTGACCTTGTGTAGCTCTTCTGCCGTGTCAAAAGTCATGAGTCGTACTCCTTTCTCCCTGGCGAAGCGAAGATGCGACTCCTGTTTGTAGGGATGAGCGTAGATAATGTCATCCGGGCTTGCGCCCAGATCGAGAACAGTGTGTATCTCTTTCTTTGAACAGAGAAAAGACACACCATGTTATAACCATGAATAAACCATCACGTCTCCAATCCCGACTCCCGACTCCCGTCCAAATGTGTCTCACTCCCCCTTGCAATTCCTCATATATCACCATATACATGGTGTCTCAAAAGGTAATCCATACTCAAAGGGTTAATATTGCGAAACTATATTTCAGTTTACATTTGTTATGGTTTCAGCATAAAGTAGAGGCTATACGCTTTCTAGCGATATCTTGGTTACATTCCTCCTTTTATGCATCATTATTTAAAAAATTGAGCACCATTGTCTTAAAAATGGGATGTGAAAACAGGCTTGGGATAATTTTGTTTCTGTTGGATGTTCGAGTAGCTAACGTCACATAGCAACATTGTTGTCTTTTTTGAGAAACTCCATATACAATATAAACATGTAATTACAAATTAAAATGAATTGACGCAGACGAGCGTGCAGATGATCAAATTGGCGGGAGATTGTCCCGTCCATTAAGCTCCGCTCCTTTACGTATCCACCAATTACAGCCGCGCGCCATATATGTTAGTCACGCATGTCAGACTTTTGTCGGACCATAGTCGCGGCTGTGATTGGTCAATACATCCAGGGGCGGAGCCTAACAGATCGTTTCTGTCATGTTGCTTAAATCTCATACTCTTACTTTACTGGCGCAGTCGAAACTTCTGCCAAGTGTAATCAGTAATCGCAGAATCAAGGGATCCGGGTTACATTTTACAGCTGCAGAATAAAGACACAATATGTGCACAATAAAAAGAAACAGAATATTAACACTATCATTAAACATTCTCCATATTTAAGCAGTGACGTATCTGGCGGGGGCGGGGGTGCAAGTTCCCTTCCACAGCCTGATTATACCCGTGCGGCACCTTACTGTAGCACCAACCATGTACATAGACGCAGCACTAGCCCTCGGGCTATGTTTAGGTTCAGGGTTCGAGCTAAATTTGGGGTTCGGACTACAGATACGTTTAGGCTTCGGGCTGTGCGTTTAGGGCATGTGCTACATTGAGGTACAGGGGCTATTTTTCTAGGGATTGGCCGAAATTTTAGGTATATGTCTTGGGCTATATTTAGGTTTCGGGCTACATTTAGGGTCTCCGGGTACATCTGTGTCTCGAGGTACATTTAGGTGGCACACAAACGCCGTTGTATTCAAGCAGTAAATGTTTCAGTCAAACAAGAAAAATGAAAAAAAAACGGGGTTGAGACGAGAAAAAGAAGGACATCTTAGGCTGTGTCTAAATATTCGGCTACGGCTACGGCTATGGCTGTTGATAAGGGGTTGGTAATCCGTCAAAATGGTTGTCCCTAATGGTTGCAAGCCCTTAATAACAGCCGTAGCCGTAGCCGTAGCCATAGTCGCAAACTCGGTAACGGCCTGATACTATTTACCAAAGAATGTCTGAACATCGGGCAGTAGCTCCCTCCACAAGTTGTCTTTAGCTATTACATCACCGAGGTCATAGATGATAAATGGGTCTTCCAGATCCTAAACGCGAAAATGAAGTAGAATTCCCATTTAGTTGTAAATGTCAAATTCGAACACTTGTCATTTCCGTCAAAGGTTTTGTTTTCAAAAATTTTGATGTTCAGTTTTGTAGTTAACGACGATTTTGTACTGATTTGATAGTTCCTTTTAATTCGCTGTATTTCGTTCCATGGTGTTCAACTCTATTTTAAAAGTTCATTTATTGCAGTGTTCCATCTTTTTTTCTGGAGTGAATCCTATGGTAAAAGAGGAATTTGTGTGGTATAGTAAATCTGATTAAGGAGAAACCTTTACAAGTGAATACAAACCCAATAAGTTCATTTATCATAATTAATTTCTGTGCATAAAGTTTTCCCCTGTTTATCACAGCTACGGTTTAATATGACATTGCAATGGGTCTTGCATTACGCAGTTTGAAGCATAGCGCATACGAGGTGCGATCAAAAAGTACCGAGACTGCGCCTATAACAAGCAAAAACCGTACGTGATCTGGCCGCCACCCCCTTCAAAATAGTCCCCTTGTGCAGCGATACACCGCTCCCAGCGCCCCTGCCACACTTGGAACGCTCCCTGGAAACCCCGTTCCGTATAAGCGCGTCTAGCAGGGTCATGAATCTTCAAACGTTGGGCATATTTAAGGTTAATGCTTTATGTCTATGCAAAATGCATTTTAGGTAAACAGGTAAAATGTAATGTGTTTACGGAAAGTATAGTGAGGGCGAAAAATTGCCTGCAGAAACAACAGAAGAATAAACAAATGTAATTGGCACATTATTATTAACAGTGTTGTAACCAAGTCAATTTTTCCAAGTAGTCAAGTCAAGTCCCGAGTCAATTTTGTTCAAGTAAAGTACCAAGTCTCAAGTCAATTGTTGCACAATAGTAAAATAATTCAAATTCCAATGACTACGCATAGGCTGGCATGCATTCACTGTACAAAATCAACCTGGCATGCCTTCTTGACGATTCTCCATGCAATCGTCCAGTCCTGCAGCCCCGTCATATGCGTATACGTACTGGACACCCAGCTCGCTATGCACCGTAGGCTTGGCATTTTTTTTCAACTGTGCGTACGCCCAAAAGTTGTGTTTGTTTTAACAAAAGTGTTAATGTCAACAAGTCAAATTTATTCAAATCAAGTCGAGTCACTAGTCATGTTCTTTCAAGTCAAGTCAAGTCCCAAGTCATTTTTTTTCTAAGTCAAGTCAAGTCTCAAGTCAACAAAATCGCGACTCGAGTCTGACTCGAGTCCGAGTCAGCAAGTCAAGTCAACTTATATCAATACAATATTAGCACCAGTGTTGTCAAGGCAACAACTACCTAAGCCGAGGCCAAGGCCAAGGCCACAACCTCCGAGGCCGAGACCGAGGCCGAGGCCACAACGTCCGAGGCCAAGGCCGAGGCCGAAACCACATCCTCCGAGGCCAAGGCCGAGGCCGAGGCCAGCTATTAAACACGTAATAATCCACTCAAACAAGTGTTATGGTCTGAAAATCTCCAGACTATCCGTAAATATAAATTACCAGAAAAACGCCTGAATTTTCTCAGATGCAACAAAGAAATCAAACAAGATCACACTGATATAAAGAACAAAGAAACAATGTGATTTAATAATGAGAATATTCGAGAATCAACAGGGTTTAACAAGTGTAGAATTAAGAAAAGATCTTATACAATATATAACTTAGAAGATCTTACGGGCAGGACTTATATAGGCGAGGGCTCAGACGACTTGGGCAGCTCTGCAGTGGGCGAGGACTTGGGCGAGGACTTGTGCGAGGACTTCGACGGCTTGGGCACTCAGCAACGGACAAGGACAACTCCAATAATGCGAGCAAATACAGTTCTTTGACGAGCTGGAACACGGGGCGAATTCACCTCCAAAACAGCCGAAGAGAGAGGAAAACAGTGGGGGACGACATCAACTAGCTCCCGTCGCGAAAATATGGGGACATGAGACCCCGAATAATGAACCGACGACAATTCGCAGATAATACTCCTTTTCCGGAAATAAAACTTAGCTCTAACTGTCTCCAGACGCTCCTACGCAGACAGTCATATACAGGTCACAGGTCCGAATAAAAGCAGGTCGATTAACTCGATGACCAAACTCCCAACGAAATTCTCCGTCCGTCAAAAATAATCTCCAGTCCTCCGTCGAAAATCAAGTTCTGATTCTATTCCGAAATTAGCCCGTATATATAGAAATGTATATCTTCAAGAAATTACCAAATTATCCAGAATCATCTTACAAATGACGTCAGCCTCTAAATACAATCTTACACAATTACATCACATCCAAAAATAATCCTCTACACAGCCCCGAATACAATTACTCTGTATTCGAGATACACACAGAACCTTCTGGCACATAGGCTTGGCGTAAACAACTCTGACCCATTCATAAACAAATTAAGGTCAGCCGAGGTCGCACGTGTATGCAAATAAGTGGCGCGTGGCCTCGCCGGTTGTACATACCAGAGGGCGTATATACATTCCGTGAGGGGAATTTCCTAACACTGACAGCATTTACTTGTGTACATAACACAAGGTTAGGATTTTGTTTGATTTTTAAATATTTTTAACCCCTTGACCTCGGGCGCCGGGGCGCCAGATCGGCTTGTGCAGCCAAGCGAAACAGGAACAAGAGGCTTGTGCAGCCAAGCATAACGTACACAATACCCCAATAATGGATTGAACTGCAGAGATTGGCACAAATAGAAGTCAACCGGCCAGGTGGCAATTTTCAATCCGCACGGTTTTTGTGTCAACTAGTGGCAAGGGGTTAAAGAGCAACTCCAACGGTTTTGAAAAGAAGGGCAAGATAGCTCAGTTGGTAGAGCACCGGTACGATATTCCGGAGGTCGCAGGTTCGAATCCCGCTCCTGCCAGTTTCTTTGTTCACTTTGAAAATGTATTCAAAATTTACCTAGTCACAAACCCTTGTGGATTGTTTGACGAATTAGGTTTTGAAAAGTGTTAGAATTAAATGTTATTGTGTTCAATATATAATAAATTACTTATTCATTCGTGGCCATTGTATCCAAATCGGATGATCTGATAATTCATGGACATTTTGATGACATGATGAAGTCTGAGTGATCATGCACGCGCGCAGAAAGTTGAAGAATTAAAGCAAAAGCGCAAGACTAGACTAGTAGACATGCGACAGGCTTCGCGTTGCGCGAGCACGCGTGCATGCGAATAACAGGTTGGTTCCCTTAACTTCACTGCCGGCCATTATGATTATCGCTTTAACGTTCACTCGTTCAGGGCCGAGTGGTGGACCAGGAACCAGTCTATAGCGGGAGTAGACTGATTATCTAACAAGAAGATTAGATGCTACCTGAGTACGTGTAACGCAGTGGCAGTTCATGGGTCGAGTGAAGTGCTGGGCCAGGAACGAGTCTATTAGCGGGAGTAGACTGGTTCTACAAGCAGATGATACATGTACATGTACGTACGTGCAATCGTGGAGCTATCCATTGCTCCATGGTGCAATAATGCAAATACCAGTTTGTTCATTCATTCACGAGTATCCGCTTGAAACTCTATTTCGGAACCCACTGTGGCAGCTTCTCGAAAGTTTGATCAGGTAAAAAATTGAAATTGATTGAAACAGAAAACACATGTGAATTGGTGGGGAAATTGGTCAAAGTGGGCGGCCTCGAGCCGGCCTCAACCAGATCATCGAGTCCGGAAGGCTCCGAGGCCAAGGCCGAGGCCTTGCACTCCGAGGCCAAGGCCGAGGCCGAGGCCATACAAATCGGCCTCGAGGCCGAAGCCGGTCTCGAGACCTCCAACACTGATTAGCACAAGGCCCGAGTTTGTTCTTACCTCACGAGTCGGCTCCGCTTTGTGTTGAATCTTGTCCAATGCAATTTGCCGGATAGACGTTGTATGGTCGTGAAGGTTTAGCCGAACATGCGGTGTCTCGAAGAGCTCCATCTTAAATCAAACCGAAGTCTAGCTTAGTAAAGCTAGATTATCAGCCTACACTCCATTAACTTTAATGCTCGGCAAAAAAACAGCTGAATACCAGTCACAAGCAATAATAGGCTAATCCTAATTTCCACCAAATTACAAGAACTGTTCATGCTAAGCAATTTTTCGTCCAAATTTGTCTTGGCCTACAGTAACCGAACACTGCATCTTAATCATGATAATCAATTTTAATTCATAGTAGCCACGCTAAGATGCTTTTCAACGGGCCATCTTTGTGCTAAGTAGGACCAGAGGCACCGGGGATCGGGACAAACCCCTTCTCTGTGATGACAGGTGTGTATGGTTTTTTACATCATGCACTAATCCTATGGCACATGGAACTTTTAGCTTAACGTCCCATCCAAAGGACGTGACCCTGTTACAGTGAAACATTTACAAGGACCCTTCCGGTGCCAGATCAATGCACTGATTATTGCGAGGCACGCTAATTCACGCAATACATGTGATCTTCTATCCAAGTACTGCTGGCAGTCGGCGTTGCTTAACTTGCTAAACATGTAGTGTGCCACTTGCTCTTCCAATAAACCAAATTTTCAGTGAAGATAAATATAGAAAAACGTTTCTCACAAGATCAAACAAACAAGAAAGTGTCTTAGTGTGTGACATACTTTATCAAAAAATGGGGCCAATTCAGTCATCTTCCAAGGATGCTTGGAAACACCACGCGTTTATTAAGTCCGAGTGTGAGCATGAGCAGCGTCCGTCTGCCGTTCGGCTGTCCGTCGGGCTGTTTTCAATGTAATTGCTTGTCTGTCCAAAATAATGGAAAGTTTTGTCTTGTCTTTTCTGTATATACTCTTTTATAATTGTTTCTAGCTTACTGATCGCCTTTGTAATTTTTTTGGAGTATGATCTTTTGTTTGGTTCAATAACTATCCGCTCGTGTTATTTTTATCAGGCCACTTTGTCGTTGTATGTTATTTTTAAGCAATGAGTTTTAAACATGTATTTCAATTGTACATGAATCCAACCTGCCTTGCTGCCACAATATAACTTACCATAGCTGGAGGCACAGAGGAGTGTCAGAAAGGAAGTTCAAATTTTGCGTTGATGAGGCGTTGAGGACGTGTAAACAAATTAGCGTGGAACGATCGTTTAGGGGAGGTATCTTCGCACTACACTTCGTTGTTCATCTCGCAAACTACGAATACCATAGCTGGCGATGCACGACAAACAAGCATCGTGTATACACAGAAGGCACTCTGGCTGTAATGGATTATCTGACCATACGCTAATAATATAAAGATCGGTTTTGATTACAATGAATACTGCATATTAAACGGTACAGAAATGCCATCAATTCCATTTTTTATGAGGTAGGGATGACCAAAAATGAATTTATGCCGAACTTAAACAAAATGTCAATTTAACTTCGGCACGGCAGTAGCACGATATTTAGCGCAGGCCTGGTCTTGTATGCAAGGAACTCGTGTTTTCGTATTTCCTGTCTTGATGACGGAGAAAAGTTTGTCAATTTCTTTAACCACCGGGGTCAAATTTCATGGCTTCGCTACACACGAAATTCGTTCGGTTTGGTTCATTAAGCGGCTATGCTCTGAATAAATATTCAACTCAATCATTTTCCCTACTTTGAATGAAAAAGCACTTAGTACTGTTATGTACGCACAGTAAATGTAATAAGTGTTATGAAATTCCCCTCACAGAATGTATATAGATATATACCCCTCATTCAGTATTATGTACAACCGGCACAAACAAATGTTTTGTCACAGGCCACACGTCACTTATTTGCATACGCGTGTGACCTCAGCTGACCCTAACCTGTGAATGAATGGGTCAAAGTTGTTTACGCCAAGCCGTGCCAGAAAGTTCTAGGTCAATCTTGTGTACGCTAGCTCTTTCGAGAAGCTGTGTAGAGGATTATTTTTAGATGTGACGTAATTTGTACGATTCTCTAGAATTTCTAGTAATCTCTGAAATGAATGAAATCAAGACTTAAATATTTGCGCCCAGGACTTTCGACGGTGGACTTTAGACAGACAGAGAATTTCTTTGGGATATGACTCGTCTGCGTAGGAGCGTCTGGAGACAGTTAGAGCCGAGTTGTATTTCCGGAAAAGAGACATTTATCTGTGAACTGTCGTCGGTTCACTATTTGGGGTCTCATATCCCCATATATTCACGACGGGAGCCAGTTTGTGTCGTCCCCCGCTGTTTTCGTCTCTCTTCGGCTGTTTTGGAGGTGAATTCGCCCCGTGTTCCAGCTCGTCAAAGAACTGTTTTCGCTCGCATTATTTGAGTCGTCCTTGTCCGTTGCTGAGTGCCCAAGCCTTCCAAGTCCTCGCCCAGGTCCTCGCCCATTGCAGAGCTGCCCAAGTCGTCTGAGCCCTCGCCTATATAAGTCCTCGCCCGTAAGATCTTTTAAGTTATTTATTGTATAGGATCTTTTCTTAACTCTACACTTGTTAAACCCTATTCATTCTCGAATATTATCATTATTAAATCACATTGTTTCTTTGTTCATATATCAGTGTGATCTTGTTTGATTTCTTTGTTGCATCAGAGAAAATTCAGGCTTTTTCCAGTAATTTATATTTACGGATAGTCTGGAGATTTTCAGACCGTAACATATAACAGTACAGTGTGCATAAAATGTTGGTCTTCCTACAATATACTGTTTTATTTCGTTCTACGCGCAGGTTGTTTTACGTAAAATACTGTCGGAATTATGAGCGTCATTCTACTAATTTAAAATTTGAAACTTTATATTTCCATTGCCAGTTGATTTTTTTTTAATGTTTTATTTTTTTGTTAGGTGGAGGATTTCTCATTTCAAAGTTCACAATTTATCAAAAACTTAACAAATTAGCAGTTCGGTTTTAATTGTTCAGTGTGGTGCGTCCCAAAAACGCGGACAGAGCAGCTTTAAGGGGCACACTTTTTGGGCGTTCCCCTTCATACTATAGCGTTCGCTCTAAAATTGCTATTAGTGACATGCTCAACAGTTCAGCATATTTCTGTGCTACTAATTATGCATGCCGTAAGTCTTTATAACTCGCTACCCAGCCAAAAGTACATTGTACTGTACAAATTAAAAACTCTAATCTTTGCCTGTCAATGCCGTACATAAACTTGGAGAAGTAATTATGTAAACATTTCCATATGACTGCAGGTCGTGTTGCATGGTAATTTTAACAGCGCCCATGACCGCCTCATCAACCCGCTGTCTACAGGTGATGTATTTCTCAAGTTATGGAATGTTTAAGGTGCGTGTCAGCAGGTGTTTATATCTCTGCAAATGCAGTTGGTTTTGAAATATTCTTTTGTAATTTATATTGTTTCCACCCCCCCCCCCCCTCCTTTTTTGAGGAGTCCAGAAAGTTCTTTAAACCTGGAGTATGTAAATGTATGCAAATACGATATGCTAATTTATTAGGGCATGCCAGAAGGATTAAGTGTGTGTGGGGACATGCATGGTGTGACTGTGTGAACTGCAGGGGCGCGGCAGACACACCCTAGCTTTTGATGTGAAAGCACATACAATTTTGGCTGAGCTTGCTCAACACAGCTACAGCTTAACATGCCTTGGGTGTGTCCCAGCATCGATCTTGCACTGTGATTGCCAGTTGAAAACTGTAAGTTAAACTATATTCCACTTATTATATTACTCAGAGTAAGAATATTGAATGCTTTTGATACCCTATGTTGAAACATTTATTGAACTGACATTTTGAAGGGAAATTTAAAAGTTAACTTAACGGTATTCGATTGTCTAACTCGAAATAGGGTTCAAAAATCCTTGTAATTTGCAATAACCCTATATACCCCAGGGTGTGTGGAAATTGTTATTAATATTGATGGATTCAGCAGTGTTAGGGCTATGTGAAATTTTGATGGAGCGTTACCCAAGTATATGTGTAACTTATTATATTACCTGGGTACTTAGAACAATTTTTGTTTGTTTATAACAAAAGGGTTCCCCGGTAGGGGTCAGCATGTTTGAGGTGACTCGGCCTGAAGGGAGTTAGAGCCTGTGTGGCACCATTGGCAATGGGGCAGCAATTTCTTTGTGAATTTCCTGTGTGGAACTGCGCCACCAATAACCCTCCCATTGACGTCCTTTGTGGACACCGTCCTGTGTGGACATTCCCTTGTCTGTGCGGCCAGGTCAGCTAT
This sequence comes from Hippasteria phrygiana, assembly GCA_037893225.1. Taxonomy (NCBI): domain Eukaryota; kingdom Metazoa; phylum Echinodermata; class Asteroidea; order Valvatida; family Goniasteridae; genus Hippasteria; species Hippasteria phrygiana. The sequence goes on from JAZGUH010000488.1 coordinate 827,476, forward strand.
TGACTACCCCTGGATCCAGTGTACATGTACAGCGGTACCATCCATTCTGAGGACCACAAGAGTGATTCCCTATAAAAGGAAAGCTGGGTGTATGTGACTGTACAGCTAAGTGCAACTGAGTCGGGACAATAGATGTCCTAACAATTGTTTAATTCACTCCCTCGCTGAGAGCGGAACTGATTTATGGTGGTGGGTTTGGAGTAAACTAATATTTAGGTGAGACGAATCCAAAATAATTGTAAATAACCTGTTCGAATTTAATTAAATTTGATTCTGTTAATTATAGATATTTTTGTTTTATAGCGTAATTTGTCCTATCGTTGTATCGCCCCAGTCTGAACTAACCACTGCGATGTCCGCCTTGGGAAAAACGGACCCATGGTGTGACAGTGCGGAATAGGCTGAAAACGCATTACCGCTTTGATATTTTTCAATTTAATACCATTCGTTACATGCAGGAACAGCCTGGTGTTGGCGTGGGCCTTCACAAATTTTGATCTAATTTTGACATTGTGAAAGTTTAGTTTTTCTTTCAAAATGTATCGGCAATGTAACAATAATAGGCAAAGAAAGTTAATGTGATTAATTGATTAATACATTTGTCGCTTCGTGAAAACCTCAACCCATTTCCTACCATTCTTTGCCATTGATGGAAAAATTGAATCAGATGCAGTTAATGTTTGTCACTTCGTAGAAACTTAAAACAAAGAAACAGCTTTTTCGCCGCACAGCCTGTAAATTTGCTTCAAAATTCAGTTCCTATTCTGCGATTCACCCATATTGAATAACCCGGAGTTTAAATTTGTTCAATTCATTTGTTGCGTTGCTAGTTATACTTATAATCTACTTTCCTGTACACAGTATACATAGATGTTCGAAAATACAAAGTGGCAAGTGTTGTAGGCATACAGATGAAAAGACAGAGTAATGGAATAAAATATCTGTAGTAGACCCGTGCTGGCATATATACAGCAGCTTGACCTCGTACAAGTATCAACTATTATATGCAGGTACCATGTCTTATAATCACTTGTATTTGCTCATAACACTTAAAGGGATCACAATTTTAAAAATCCGGTTAAAAGAGCGTTCACAGTGCGAGTAAAATCAGCTTTTGTCTCCATTTTTCTTAACTACATGAAAACAAAGGAATGTCCACACTAGGTATGGAACGTAAGGATGAGTATGTATATACGGGCAATCGTGGACCTAGGACAAAAGAATTTGGGCGCAGACAAAGGGTCCACGTTTGACCAAACGTCCACGATTAAAAATTGAGTACAAAACCAATGGGAGGTCTTCCGAAAAAGTTAGAGTATAAACAAAAGAGGAACAATGGGACGTCCACGATTGCAGGTATTTACACACTTGTGTGTGTGAAAAGATATACCGTACCCTGTGGAGACATGAACACAATATAGACAAAGGGACTGGATAGGTCTCCATAGGGCAATTCTATGGGTTAGGTTGTCTCCACAAGGAATTTTGAGTGGGTTAGGCTATACGAGAGAGGACTTGGGACAATGGGGGATTAGGGATAACAATGACACCAAGGACTTGGGCCGAGTCCTCGGGAGAATTTCGTGTACAAACCTTATGGGAGCTGTTCGGAAAAAGTTAAAGTACAAACAAAGGGAACAAAAGAAGGGTTCCATTCATGGTCCTCATAAGTATAGGAAAACGCACATGTGTGTGTACAAAGTCTATGGGGGTTTGCTTAAGTACAGGGACAAAGGGGAGAACAATGCCATGTCTCCACAGGGATGCAAAAAACGCGGGTGTGTGTGCGTGTGTGTAAATGTAATGTATTACTACTGAGGACACAATGATAGAGAAACAACAATGAAATAATTGTTGTCCTCTGCGGGAGGTCTTTTTGTGTACATAGTCCAGAGGAGGGTGTTAAAAGTAAAGGGACAATAGAGAAGACAAAGCCTTGTTCTCAGCAGTATAGTAAAACACGACTGTGTGCGTGCTCTTGTATTGTACTACGTTCGAGGACAAGAGAAAGAAAATACAAAAGAATCTTTCTTGTCCTCGAGAGTCGGTCTTAGTCCGTGGGGTTGGGAAAGGAAGAATAGAAACACAAAGCATTGTCCTCACGAGTATAGGAAAGTATGTGAGTGTGCGTTCGTGCATAGTCATTGTGCTCTTTCATATCAACTAACAATATTTGTCACTTCGTGGAAACGGCATGATGGAAATGTAGGGAAATGTCCGGCGGGAGCGGGGACAGGAGCGGAAGCCTTGGCAGGGTCAGATTGCGGACTCCGAGGTAAGGGATGGACTAAACAAGACAATTTGTTTTAATCTTCAATCTTGACTTTATTACTTGCCATTAATCACCACCACTAATTAAAAAAGAAAAAAAACCACACCTGACAAAGATCCAAACACCCCACAATACCTTGCAATGCAACACCGGAAAACATCAATGAATACAATTACATTTGCGAGAACATGCACATATCTCTATGCATTAACGGTAGTGAGATTTTGTGACTGTCTCAGGACGAAACCTCAACCTAATAATATAGAAATAAATCCGACTACTTGACCGAATATAATTAGCCTTTTAGGAGGTATGGCGGACACAATAGGAGGGCGCTATTTGATTTGGGTATACCTTTTGTATGGCACAAAAGGTATACCCAAATCAAATAGCGCCCTCCTATTGTGTCCGCCATACTTCTAAAAGGCTAATGATAAGGCGAAGATTATTGTCAAATACAGCCGACTTGCATTTCAGTTGCCAAAATCTTATTTTGGGGGGACGCAAAATGGCTAAGTTGTATCCACGTATATGTCTGGTGTCACAAGTCAACAACCGGGAAGACCGAAACTCACAAGATTCAAAATAAAGCGCATTGTGAATAATACAACCCGAATGCATATTAAACTTTAACGAAGCCAAGATTTTCCGAACTCTACTTGTTTTTTTAATTTACGGATAAACACTGAAAAACAGTGCCTACTTGTACCATTAGGATAACAACGTGCAGTATTAAGAGGCACAATTTGTGTAAAAGTGATTAGAGAAACAGTAAAACAGAAACACCAGATTAATAATTCTTAAGAAAATCATAAAATCTGAAAACAAATCTTTAAAAAAAGGCCTTGCTTCCTGCTGTTGTGGGTTGACCAACAGTGACATCTGGCAGGCTGTTCCAAACTGGAACCATCACTGGCATGAAGGAACGATCATACTGCACAAGTGACCAGTGACCATTCTCTGTCCTACCTGATAGCCCCTGCAAGGCAAACCTTCCAAGTGAGGCGCTTGCCCTGGTAGATCTTGATGGAGCTCTCAATGGGGGAAGCATGGTCTTCAGAGGTGCTGGTGCTCCTTCCGTATGTAGTCTGTACACAAGGCCAAGACCTGCTACAGTTCTCCGATGTGCAGGTCACTCTTCAACTCCTGTGTAGGGGCCTTGATGATAATGCATGGCACGACGTTGTACATCGTCCAGCTTCTTGAGGTGCGTGGAGCTTGCTGACATCCAAGCTAAGGGGGCCGAATAGAAAATGACCAAATAGAAAATATAGTGACGTGTTCAGACAACTAAGAGCAAGTTCGAGCGGCGACCACTAGTCGATTTTCCATGGCAACCTGTATACGAAATACATGTTGGGTCCCAAAACGGGGTTTGAGCTTTGTCCCTCTCATCTCAACGCGTTCAATGATGAGTTTTCTACTCGACGAGATATTGAAATGTTCTATAGACGTCTGCGCCTTAAAGCCTACTTCCACAACAAAGAAGTTAGTTCTTCCACTGTTACTCATCATGATGATACCCTCACCATATATGCTCTACAGTGCTACGCAGCATCCCCACATTTGTTATTCTACTGCCAGTACCATTGATGGACTAGTCCCAAAATCATCTAACCGGTGTCCACCTACTGGCCTCAATAAGTCCCTCGACCGAGTTATTGACAATTGTCGCGCTGACGTTTGTCGCCTCAATTTTAACACCCGTTGCACCAGGTCCAATATCTCTTCTGCAGAACGGCAGGCCCTGCGATCGCTCAAGGAAGAAGAAAACTATGTCATCAAAAGAGCAGATAAAGGCGGTGCCACTGTGGTTTGGCGTAAGGATCTTTATCCGTCTGAAGCCGACCGCCAACTTTCAGATACCTCATCCTACCAAGTGATCGACCACGACCTCACCCCTACGCACCAGGGCATCGTGTCCGACACCATCAAGGCCTTTGTTGACGCAGGTGAGCTACCCGGTAATGCGACTAAACTCATCACTCCATATCCCAGAACCTCCGTTTTCTATATGCTTCCCAAAATTCACAAGAAGGAGAATCCGGGCCGGCCCATTGTTTCAGCTTGCAATTGCCCCACTGAGTTGATTTCCAAGTACCTAGACTCAGTGCTTTCACCCATTGTCATCCAGCTGCCCTCCTATGTGAAGGACACTAATGACGCACTCCATACTTTCGCCAACTTTGAATTCACGGGCTCCTCTAACTACCTGTTCAGTATGGACGTCAAGTCTCTGTATACATGCATCCCCCACGCTGATGGCCTACTTGCGCTACGTCATTTTCTTGACCGCCGTCCAGACCATGATCCCCCACCAGTACCCTCCTCAGGCTTGCTGAACTTGTCCTCACTCTGAACAACTTCACCTTTAATGGGAAACACTACCTGCAGACCACGTATGGGTCCAAGTTATGCATGTCTATTTGTTGGCTTTCTCGAGGAGAAGATGATGTCAAATTTTCCCGGGCCCAAACCATTGTTGTACAAACGATACATTGACGATATCATCGGTGCTACATCTGGTTCTAAGGAAGATGTCCAGGCGTTCATCAAGTATGCCGATAACCTGCACCCAGCCCTGCACTTCACCTCTGATATTTCAATTGACACCATCACCTTCCTCGACATCAAAGTGTCTATCAATGGCAACTCTCTCACCACATCGGTCCACTACAAACCCACCGATTCCCACAGCTACCTTCATTACGAGTCGTCACACCCCAAGAATTGTAAAGATGCCATCCCATACAGCCAATTCCTCCGTCTCCGTCGAATTTGCAGCGAGGATGCTGAGTTTCTTCACCGAGGTAAAGAAGGGGTTCTTACAACAACGTGGATACCCACCTTCTGTCACTGATGCCGCTCTTCGCAGAGTATCATCAGTCACCCGCAATGCCGCTATGAAGCAAGCCCCTACAATGCAGCAAGATCGTATCCCTCTAGTCCTCACCTACCACCCGCACAACATGGCTGCCAGGGATATCATTATCAAGCACTTCAAGACGCTGCAGGAAGATCCAGCGACCAGCACCATCTTCACCCAGTCTACCAACCCCCTCTGTTCATTCAGACGTGACCGCTCCATCAGCAACCATATTGTGCGGTCAACACTTCCCAGCATCGCTAGTACCGTAGACAACGACCCCTTCAAAACTGTTCCCTGCAAGCGTCCAAGATGCAAAACTTGCGCACACGTTGATGGTACATCTTCCATCACTGGTCCCCGTGGCCATTTCAACATCCGGGGCCACTTCAAATGCACCACTACTAATCTGGTCTATTGCATCACGTGTACCCGCTGTGGCATGCTCTACATTGGCGAAACCAAGCGCCGACTGGCCGACCGTTTTACGGAGCATCTCCGAAGCGTTCGGCTGAAACAACCTGGTCTGGCTGTCGCCCAACACTTCAGCGTGCCATCACACTCCACAAAGGACATGAGCGTCTGCGTTGTTTCCACGGCATCGTCGGATACGCAGCGCCGATCTCTAGAACAGCGTGTGATGTTCCAACTGGGCACGCTCCACCCTGACGGGATGAACGTGGAGTTTACCGCGTTTGTTCTACCAGCGGTTCATTACAACAAGCCATAATTCCCCTGAAGAAGGTGCATTGCACCGAAAGCTCGGGTAAAATTATCCGGTGAGCACTGTTTCACCTTTACCATATATATTTTCAATGCTCTGCAGTGCTACGCAGCATCCCCACATTTGTTATATTTACACCAGAAGAAAATACAAATGGAGATTATTAATACATCTCAAAGATATACACTTGTATTTTAGCGGATCGAGGCATGGATTATGCATGAAAAAATGGAATTCTCTGTTGCTAAGCAACCGTGAAAAGGACCATGCTGGAACTTAAACAACATGGACAGCTTTTTTCTCCATCTCGATATAGGCCTACTACGTACAAAAGAAGCAAAATAGCGAAAAAAATACAAACAATTCAATATCAGCTGTGCCACTATTGAACAAAATAAATTTTAACAGTGTTTGTTATATAAAAGACATTTAACATCTTTTCTCATTCATTATCTAACATACTTCAGAGACCGACTAGAAAACTGAATTTATTAAAAACACAAACATTTCTTCAAAGAACTATTGTGAACCTCCCCAATGTTTTATATCGCTTTAAAAGCTCACTTCTTTTTCTTTCTTTTACAAGTAAACCTTTAAACGTGACGTCACTGGAGCTAGACTGGTTCCATCCATTATTTTGCGGCGGGAACCAATCTAAATTTGCGTTAGCTCAATGACTTGCTAATCCAGGCTCAGGGGCCACGTTTTTACTCCGCTGTTATTAAACATTTTCCACCCAGTATTAAACAAAGGTTTAAACACACCCACGTGACAGCCTCTTGACCAATATAAAGAGTGAAACTGGAAATTTACTGTGGGTAGACGCGCGATATAATGACTTGTTGGACATAAACTCTAAATTGTTTACAATGGTCTACATTCGAGGTCTTTCCAAATACTGCTCAATTAAGAAATCCCGAGAAATACTTCTTGATGAATTACGTAATACGGCTGGCAAAATCTCCGGTGCAACCACTAGCTTGGTGGCGCACTGTAATGCGAACTTCCTGCGATTTTTCGTAGTCCAGGGGCCGATTTCACGAAACGCTAAGACGCGTCTTAGGAAGAGTAACTCGTCTTAACACGCGACTCGTCCTAGGATCGATTTCACCAAAGTTAGGACGCGTTCAACACGTCCTAACTTCCTTAGCAACGCGGCTGAACTCGTCTTAACTTAAGATCGGTCTGGGGGTCGTCTTATCTATATGCGAACACGTACAATTTACTGAAAAGCAACAATGGCGCTTATGCTTCTCGCTGATTACAAAGCTCGGCGGGCAATTAGGAGAGAGAGGGGATATTCCGAGATAGAAGAAATCCACTAGATAATCTAGGAAATCCTCAAGAGATATAGGTTCAAAGGCAGGGAATATTCCAAGGGTTGGAGATGAATTGGAGCCAGATAACGGGTGAGTGTAATATTAATAAAGGGATAAAAGTGTGATGACCCGGTCTTTACCACGTCAATAATAACCGAGGAGGGGCGACCCTTACGAAAAATGCAAAAACCTCCCGTAAAAAGGACAAAAAAAGTGCAAAGCTTTTTCTCCCCACATTTTCTCCCATTTGCTCAGTACAAAACACATGCGTACGTACGTATCGGACTTGTGAGCGCGTGAAGGCACTCCGCGCCTGTCTGTCGCGTGCGCGTACGCACACGCACGAATGCAGCGTTTTATACGCGTGCATTAGCGTTGTCTTACAGTACATATTGTGCGCGCACCTACTACGCTCTCCCTGTTGCGTATCGGCTGAGAACAGTTGGTTATGACGCGCCGTGTTTAAAGGAACCATGCTTCTCAAATTGACCGGATCACATTTTATTTCATAAATAAATTCATTTATATGTATTAAATGTGAATTAAAGGCCAAACTGGTTTAAGCGAAGTTTTAGTGTGATTATTTGCCGCTCAAAAATTGACCCCCCCTTTTTGAAATTTGTTGAGACTCAAATTGAGGGCGCTGTTCGTGACGTAGACCGAGGCACCGAAATTCATGGATCGACTCGATAGTCTGGACCCGGCCCGTATACACACACTAGGTCTACACGTGCAATTTCGTAAGTTGCAACAACAACTAACATCGAACTTACCCTGATTTTCTCCCTTTTAGCGAAGGCTCCTCGGGGAATGGGCCGTTTAACTGCTTTCGCCTTTATCTTACGCACATCTGGGAACTTTGTGGGATGGCAGTGGACTTGAGCATATTTTTAATGGTCATCCCAAAGGATTTGAAATACCAGTATCGAAACACGACGGCTCAAAGTGGTCGCTACATAACGCTGAAAAGCTGCTGGGCCGGACCTCTTTGCTCTTGTCACCTTCACTTTCGCCGTCCGAATTCTCCGATATTTCGCTTCAGTTGGAAATAAATGAAGGCTTACTCCACCCGTCGTTGTTTTGCTGCACCCAGCAGCCACACACCTTGTCGGCATGGCCGAAAAACCACTATATTTTGCTTAGATTTTGGACTAAGAATTTTCGCCGTACAATGTACACACAATGCATACCCGTGATGAATGGGTAATGTGCCTCGATCTACGTCACACACTTATGTTAATGAGGGTCCCACTCAGGGGGCGGAGTAGCTTGGACAAACATTTTCAAAAATTGTTTTCTCATATTTAATCTGGGAAATAATTGTCTCTGGACACAAAATATCATTGTCAAGATAATACTTTATTGTTTTAAGCAGGAATAATGCAATATAAATCCTATATCATGTTTCCTTTAAACAACCGTTTTTTACAGCCGTTTTAGAAAGGGTTTTTAACAGCCGTTTTTAACAACCGTTTTTAACAGCCGTGTTTAAACAACCGTTTAAACACACCCACGTGACAGGCTCTCGACCAAAAGGGATAGTGAAACTCGAAAAGGTAGGCCTATTTATGAATCAGCATTCAAATGTTTCATCCAAAACAATCACCAATCAATCATCTTGAATTTACTGCATGCGCGTACACATCCGACGGCTGTTACGCGAAAGTGCCAAATTGAACACGATACAGCCGTTGCATGCGAAAGGTCATCCTCGTCCAATAATTAGCGGTTCGTTTATCTGTATTTCGGATGCGTCTTGCTTAAGAAGGGTTTAGTGAAATCGATCTCAGGACGCGTCTTAGCTAAGATCGATCTTAGAGCAGGAACTCGTCTTAAGTCCTAAGATGAGTCATAAGTTAAGAAGAGTTTCGTGAAATCGACCCCAGAGCACTGATCTCTATACACTGGATTGGCAGCGCGGCAGTGATTGCCTATGCGTGAATTAAAGCCACCGCGTGGCCATCTTGCTATATTCAAAACAATGACCGTTTTCCAAGTTCCAGGCTTCAACTCCGTCTCCAACTTCAGCCCATTCACAAACTGCATGCATGAATGCAGTTTGGCAATGGGCTGAATTCAGAGACGGGGCTGAATTCAGAGACGGAGCTGAAGACAGGGCTTGGAAAGCGGCCATTGTTTTGAATATAGCAAGATGGCCGCGCGTTGGCTTCATTCGCGGAGCTTCGCAGCCAATCCAGTGTATAGAGATCAGTGGTCCAGAGTTGCCTGAATTAGCCTTTTAGGAGGTATGGCGGACACAATAGGAGGGCGCTATTTGATTTGGGTATACCTTTTGTGCTTGTGCCATACAAAAGGTATACCCAAATCAAATAGCGCCCTCCTATTGTGTCCGCCATACCTCTAAAAGGCTAATGTTTATAGCTATGTGAGCTGCAAGACAGATTCTCGGCCTTGTTTGCTATGGAAATAAAATCCTCCACATCACAATTAGTACAAAACAAATTATAAACAGGGCAGAGGATTCGAACCCAGGCCTCGTACTCCAAAGCCTTATGCGCTACCAATGTAGCCATAACAGCAGCTCGACCAAATTTGATTACTGCAACCTTAGAGCAAGTTCGAGCGGCGACCATTTGTCGACCACTGGTCGATTTTGCCTGGGACCCAACATGTATTTCGTATACAGGTTGCCATGGAAAATCGACTAGTGGTCGCCGCTCGAACTTGCTCTTAGTTGTCTGAACACGTCACTATATCAAGCGCCCTCGTGCGATGTTTATGATATCTTATTGTATCTTAATCATGAATATGCATGATGGCAATTCTGGTCTACAAAAAAAATGGCGAACTGCCCCAATTACGTAATAATATAATCCAGGCACACAACTCCTCAGTGTAACTGACCCTGTGCATCGAAAGGCACTTAGATGAGACACTACGCCGCAAAAATCCGCTCCAGAACCGGCCTGAATGAGAAAAGCACACTGTATATATGGTTTATTATTACCCCGGTTAGGGTATACATGTTAATTTCTTTAATGTAATATGCAACATTTGTTTTTGCTGTAATTTTCAGAAATTAATGGTTTTGGGGTTAGTATTTTTATAGAAAAAACTGTAACATTGACCTGTTTAAAGTTTCGTGTAAATTATGCTGGGAAAACAAGAGAAAAATGCTGTAGGCTGGTTCCCTGACCCTACTTCAGACAAAACAGAGCAATGTTTGACCCGGAAATGAGTCAGAGAAGTATCATGTTGACCTAAAAAGAAGTATCATGTTAACCGAAGCAGAAGTATCATGTTGACCTGAAAAGTGTCATTTTGACCCGTAAAGGGGTCAGGCCAAATAGAACCAGGATCCGGGTTAAATCTGACCGGGTGTTTTTAGAGTATGTTTTGCACTTGTATGCCATTGCACATGTGTATAAAGTACGACGAATCAACCAACCTCCTGCATCTTTGCGATGTGTCTCGGTTGATGCTCAAAATTACTATAACTACCGGTACTGTTGCATCAAAAGGCCTTTTCACACTAGACAAAATCTCGGGGGTGGCCCCAGGGCGACGCGGGGTGAGAATGTGCGATGTTTCACACTAGCCATTTTCGCCCGGGGCCACTCTCGAGATTGGTCTCGCCCTGGGGCGAACTCACCAAAACTCCGGGCCAGGGAGATTTTTCAACCCGGGGCGAGACCGATCTCGGTGGTGGCTGCGGCGCGAAACGGCCAGTGTGAAACGTCGCACCGCGTGCGGGGATTCGTACAACCCGGGTTGAAAAACAGATGGTCCCAACGCAATTTACGAAAGAAGATCAAGGTCATGTCAAAGCGCGCGCTATTGTTAATTGTGAAGCTTGGCCGAAAGCGCAGCGCACCGCGGGTAATTTGTATAGTCGTACAGTTCATGGAGAAGACAATAGTTAAGAAAATAGAGCGGATTGGTGTGAAACGTACGTTCATGCCTAACCCCGGGGCGAGCTCGCCCCGGGGGTTGGTTAGGGTAGGTTTGCGCGAAACGAGTGTGAAACACGCGGGGTTGAACCGGGTTAAAACGCTGAGGCGGTCCCGGGGCCTCCCCGGGGCGAGTTCGCCCCCTTGGTTCGGCGCTCTAGTGTAAAAAGGCCTATACACACGACCTGGCACACACATAATGTAACCACGCAACAGATTATTATTCATTTCTTTGTATCAAGGATTCCTCAATTATGGTGGCCCTGAAGGGACATCGGAAATCGTGAATATTCACGTCAATATTCACGTCAATATTCACGACAATATTCACTACAAAACATCGGAAATCGTGATAATTCACGTCAATATTCGCGTCAAAAATTTCACGTCCCGCTCTCCGCTCGCAAATATTCACGTGAATTTTGTTTCAGCAAGCTAGGTGCTAGTTGTCAAGTCGATGTGCGCGTGCGAACTCACGGCTGGTTTATAGTCGGTCGCGCGATGGTCGCCGCTACTAAAAATTGACGCGCGATCCTCTCACGCTGCTAACTCTGATAAGTAATAATTATCGCAGCTAAAATAATGTTACGTTCAGCAGTGGCGATGCGTGATCGTCACACGTCGCATTTGAATTCCAGACGCGCTGCGCGTATGCGGCGCGTTTGTTTACAAACGTCGCGTGGCGACTATAAACTGCACAAAAACGGCCTAGCGTCCAGCGACCATCAGCGTCGGGCGATTTTCATCGCGCGACCGACTATAAACCGGCCTTTTGTCGCGAAAAACAAAAAATAGGACGCATGCAGCAAAGGGAGCTGCATAAAATCAGTAGATTCTGGAAACACTTTTCTGTAAATCTTCTACCATCTCAGTAATGATTACTTTTAAACATCGTCTTGGTTTCGGGTGATGCAAAAACTTGTGACTTCATGAACCCTTAACTTAGAAAAACTTTCAACAGCATAAAACGCACGGAACGAGGAGGCCATTCAACCTCACGGTTGACTGCATTGTTCCATGGATGTAGTCAGTTGAAAACCTCCCATTGGAGACGTGCTAGAAGTGTCATTCACATAATGTGTAGGTGTCTTGGGCGGCGATCCGGGGGGAGGGACACGCCCCCAATATATTTTGGGGAAGGGGACGGCTGTGGCAGTGTCCCCCCCCCCCCCCCAATAATTTCCCCCCTTGCCATATACATTTATGGTTTATTGGCTTTACATGCACCAGAATACATACAGATCAGCACAAATTGTTTAAAATGCTTATAACAATATGGCTGGTTTTCTCCATCCCCTCCAACCTTGACGAGAAATCGCCACCTCTGCATCTTGTGTCAGTCCGATAAATACCCCCATTTAGTCCTACCTGCTAATAAAATGTTACTACATGGTACACACATTTGTAAAAATAATTTTTTTAAATGGACATTATTATGTGCCCAAGCTATTTAATGCGTCTTAACTCAAAAGTTCAAATGAAATTCTCACCATTCTTTTTTTTAAGTGCTTCATCGGTAATGAAGCCGGGACCGAATTTCATCACATGGGGTGTCATATGGAAATCTTCGTCACGAGCAGGAATTAGCCAGGGGAGGATCCAGGATTTTCCAAACGGGGGGGGGGGGGGGGGGGGGGGGGGGGGGGGGCGTGAAATCTACCAAGCAGCTAATGGTGAAGGCAAGTTGTGGCGCCTACGCCGAAGGCGTGCATGCCCGCCCTGTTAGAGTGGTCTTGGTGAATTTTCCTGTAATCTACAGCATATTTTACTCCAAATATAGACACAAACATAATCTATGTCTTGTGGGTTTTTTCTTGAAGGAAAAGGGGGTCGTGTGCCCCCCACGCACCCCCCCCCCCCCCCCACGCCCCCCTTCTGGATCCAGATTTGGCGGTACAATATCGTCTACAGAATTCCTCTATAAATTACAGTGAGCACACCTTTTCAGCAGAGCCACGAAATTTGGCTCACTGCTGAAGGAGCGCGCACCTGGAACGGCACAAATCCCTACACCGTGGGTCCCATAAAAAAAATAATGGGACGCCCGTGCACTCCATTGAACATTGAGATCGTAAACTCGCCACTTAACTTCTTTGTTGCACAAAAATAACTGAATGATGAGTTTAAAAGTCAGCTTTTCCTCTTCTGTGTGTGTGTGGGGGGCGCTCACAATATTCTTAATAATACTATTATTTTTTCCGTTTACGATATTTACAGGGGGGGGGGGGCGACTGGGGGGGGGGGGGGGCGACTGGGGGCGGCGACGACGCCCCCCCCCCCTCCCGCTACGCCGCTGCACAAAACATATACTAGCAAACAACATACTGCATGAACACACATACGGCTGACGCTGCAGACCGTCTCAAAAATACCGTAGAAGATCTGAGTGCAAAATGCAAAAGGATTTGTTTTCAAAATTGAGATTTGATAATTCAGTTTTCAATTTTGAATTTTCAATTATTAATAAAGATGAATAAGGGCTGATTTTGAACTTTTGTTCTCTCTCTAGTAGTGAAAAAGATTTATAATGAATTATTTTACTCAAGTACGGATAACTTACAATAAATCTATTTTATATGGAAAATGACGTCCCTTTAGTCGTCCATTCGAGTACTAATTAGTAGCCCGAATTAGCCTTTTCAAAAATAAAGTGTGCCCAGGGGTATACTCTTTTAGATTTTCAAAGTAAAGTGGGAAAAATTCGAAAAATGTGAGGTACATTATCTTTTTAGTGAAAGGTACTGCCTTTTCAGAAAATCTAATATTTTCTTAACCAATTAATAAAATAATATCTCATTTTAAACAGTTATTTTATGAACAATGGAAAGGTAAAATATTTGTTTCGTGTACTAAAGTGTGCTAACTGGCCACTGTTGGAAAAACGTAATCTGCTGATTTTATGCAGCTCCCTTTGCTGCATGCGTTCTAGTTTTTTTTAATTCGCGACTGAGTTCGCACGTGCACACCGAATCGACAACCAGCACCTAGCTTGCTGAAACAAAATTCACGTGAATATTTGCGACCGGAGAGAGGAACGTGAAATTTTTGACGTGAATATCCACGATTTCTGATGTTTTGTCGTGAATATTGACGCGAATATTCACGCGAATATTCACGATTTCCGATGTTTTGCCGTGAATATTGACGCGAATATTGACGCGAATATTTGCGATTTACGATGTATTGACGTGAATATTCACGTGAGTATTCACGATTTGGGGCAAGTCGTGAAATTGTGTCGTGAATATTGACGTGAATATTCACGATTTCCGATGTCCCTTCAGGGCCACCATACTCAATAGCCTATGATGCAATGTAGCTCGCAAGCCTCTGAAGAATAGACGAAAATATGCCCAGCTTTCCAAAGGGAGGAAAAACCCAGAATAATAGGCTAGGCTTATATAATTCCGAGGTTTTCCTCCCATTTAGTTCATAATTATATATTAATCTGGGGAAACTCAGAATATATTTAGTTTATATATAATATTCTGGGGAAACTCACGGATTAGACAGGGACCGAAAACCAATTCACATGTAGGCCGAGACGGGATTTGAACCCGGGTCATAGTTGTGGATGGTCAGGTAAATGTATATTACTCACTCCAATACAGAGTAGCACTGCTGCAGCCTCTCAAAACCTTAACTCGCCGACTTTCTGCAAATTTCAGGGGGGGGGGGGGGGGGGAGGGAATTGGCATTGTATACTTAATTTAGTGGAACACATTAAATGAAATGGTTTATCATTAGCCACGGTTTTGATTGTTTAATTTTTGGGAGTGCTTGTTTTCTGGTAATTTTCTTTCTGTTGAGTGGAAACATTATTGTGATTTTTGAAGTTAAAATACTTTTACATTTGGCGTCTATATAATAAGACATGATCTATGTACCCACCAAGTTATATTACTATTGAACCTTGTTTTGTGTTACAAAAAAACCCATAATTTTGATGACGCCACAAATGACCCAACTTGGTGCACATCTATAACCAAAGCAATCATAAATATTATTTGAAAATGTTATGATTATGTCATTGCATGTAATATGCACACCTTTGAATGAAGATGAATGTATGTGTAACATTGTAAAAACCAACGGCTAACACTTTTTTAACACTTCAACGCGTTAATATTAATACTTTACACGTAAAGGTATAGGAGGCGTTGCACGCGATTAACACTAAAACACGTTTAAATTGGCGTTGGTTTTGATGATTATCAACGCTTGACGTGTTAATTTAGGTAGATATTAACACTTTAGAATTCATTTATATGTACAGGGTGTATCAAAAAGAAGTATACACTCAGAAAATTATCTCAAAAATGAAAATTTCAATGTTTTTAGAATATGGCTCCATACATATGCGTAGAAAACCTTTCAGGCTTTAAAATGACACCATGATCATTTGGCGCATTTCATGCATGACTGATCAGGGGCTACATTTGCAAACCTTGTCAAAAACGGCTTGCGCACAAAAATGCAGGGTTTTAAATTGGATCAAAGGCAATAAGAGACAAATCCAACATGCGCCTCTTTTAATCACCATTTTCTGTGGAAATTTAATTGCAGGTTAATCTTCAAAATTACCACTAATCCTTTGGATACAGACTTCCGCCCTCCTCAACATGTCATTTACGGCACGCCTGACCATTCCTCTGTCCTGTGTGATGATCGCAACCTCAGCGGTTATGCGTCTCCAGAGGTCATCAAGGTTCGCTAGTGGAGTTGTGAAAACCTTGGATTTGAGATGGCCCCCACAAGAAAAAATCCAGTGGTGTAAGGTCTGGGGATCTTGGGGGCCACTCACGGGGCGATTTACGCGATTGCCGTACAATTCTGTGAGGCGTTCAGTCACAATCCTTCTGCGGTGTGTTGGAGCGTAATTACGTTGAGGAGGGCGGAAGTCTGTATCCAAAGGAATGGGAGTCGTGTTGAAAATTAACCTGTAATTAAATGTACACAGGAAATGGTGATTAAAAGAGGCACATTTTGGATTTGTCTCTTATTTCCTTTGATCCAGTTAAAATACCCGCATTTTTTTGCGCAAGCCGTTTTTTACAAGGTTTGCAAATGTAGCCTCTGATCAGTCATGCATGAATTGCGCCAAATGATCATGGTGTCATTTTAAAGCCTAAAAGGTTTTCTACCCATAATGTATGGTGCCATATTCTAAAAATATTGAAATTTTCATTTTTGAGACATTTTTCTGAGTGTATACTTCTTTTTGATACACCCTGTATTAAATGTGAATTAAAAGCCAAACTGGTTTAAGTGAAGTTTAAGTGTGATTATTTGCCGCCCAAAAATTGACCCCCCCTTTTTGTAATTTGTTGAGACTCAAATTGAGGGCGCTGTTCATGACGTAGACCGAGGCACCGAAATTCATGGATCGACTCGATAGTCTGGACCCGGTAAATGACGCATGTACATCGTATACTTTTAGTATACACACTAGGTCTACACGTGCAATTTCGTAAGTTGCAACAACTAACATCGAACTTACCCTGTTTTGATTTTCTCCCTTTTAGCGAAGGCTCCTCATGGAAATGGGCCGTTAACTGCTTTCGCCTGTACCTTACTCACATCTGGGAACTTTGTTGGGATGGCAGTGGACTTGAGCATATTTTTAATGGTCATCCCATGATTTGAAAATACCAGTATCGAAACACGACAGCTTAAAGTGGTCGCTACAAACGCTGAGAAGCTGTCCAAATTCTGCGATATTTCCCATCAGTTGGAAATAAATGAAGGCTTACTCCATCCTTCGTTGTTTTGTTGCACCCAGCAGCCACACACCTTGTCAGCATGGCCAAAAACACTATATTTTCCTTAGATTTTGGACGAAGAATCGTTCTGCACACACACGTACATGTACACCCAATGCATACGCGTGATGAATGGGGCCGGCTCGCGCAGCATGCAGAATCTGTGATGTGCCTCGATCTACGTCACACACTTATGTTAATAAGGGTCCCACTCAGGGGGCGGAGTAGCTTGGACAAACGTTTTCAAAAAAAAATTCTCATATTTATTCTGGGAAATAATTGTCTCTGGATACAAAATATCATTGTCAAGATAATACTTTATTGTTTTAAGCAGGAATAATGCAATATAAATCCTAAATCATGTTTCCATTAACGCGTTGAAGTGTTCAAAAAGTGTTAGCCGTTGGTTTTTACAGTGAAGTGTCTCTCTGATTGAAGAAAGTTGAGGTTGAAAAGAAGCGATTAGAAAGATCATGTATAGGCTAATTGTAATATGCCTTCCAGGATAGAACATTCTGAAGGACTAAAAATATCGATTGAATTGAAACAGCTAAATAGGTGTCTTTCTGTTTACAGAACATGCGGCTTTTCCGCACTTTTGCAAAATATGATCATGATCAACACGCAATGATCAACACGCAAAAAGTCGTCAACACGCAAAGCATGGCATGGGTTGCATGTATGTTGCGTGTGTGCGTGTAAAGTGTACATGTAGGAGTGGCATCAATGAGAACATGTATACAAAGTTTAAGGAAATTAAGTCAAACTTCAGAAATCGACCCGAAAGCACATGACGAACATGTTCTATGTACATATACGGTGTATATATATATATCCCGTGCTTGCATAGTGCAGAGGAGGACGTGCCATCGTGTACAGAGTCAATGGGTACTAGGTAAACCTTTAAAAATCGATTAAAAAAATGATAACCTCATCATGACGTGACCTCAGATTTACATGTAACCGAGTACTATATGTACGCATGCAAATGAGGCATCCTCACCGTAGTTGCAGTTTTTGAGACATTGGACTATAAAAGTGCACATTAAGTCCATGTCGCGTTAAAGTCAGTCACATCATCGTAACGTCATTATAGACCACATTCCATTATAGACCATATTCTGACAAGAATATGAAAGATTCTAGTTGAAAAACAAATTAGACGATGAAGTCATCATAACGCCACCTAAAGTTCCCTCTATAACACGTCCCTGTCTACACATTTAATTCGATATTGGACCTGAAAAATACCCCCTTAAGTTAATGTAACGTAAAACCTGATAACGTCATCATGACGTTATCGGGACGTTTTTGTTAGGTATCTACGCAATGAGGTCTTTTAAAAGGTTTCAAAAGTCCAGGGCAGAAAAACTGTATACAAAGTCTTGTACCGAAAGGGTTTGGGAAAGAAAAATAAGAAGAATCCGGAGAAGAAGAAAATAAGAACAAGACAGCCTTTTCCGCGTAATATGCGGAAAAGCACAAAAAACATCTTGACAAAACAAAAGCTGGTTAGGCAATTGTACCAAAACACATAAAAACTGAACGAAAACAAAAGCTGTTCCTTCAATTGCGCCAAAACAGCTAAGTAGGGTATTTATCAATCATTTTGACTCCAACTGGTATTAAAAACGCTTAGACAGATTACAAGAAGCGATCATAAGTACCCAAATGATCTTCACAAGTCTGGAATAAATGATTTTTCGAGTTGAGTAAAAGTGGCGTGACAAATGCCCTGGTGGCCCTTTGGGAAACGGTTTTCTTATATTTTATGGCAGTCAGCTGTGCATACATTAGTATGCAAACAGTTAAGTATGGCATGTCAAACGTTGCAATATTCGATAATCTACGTATTTTTGTGCGATGTTCAAATATATATGTGCGATGTTTGTCATTATGTGCGATGTTCAAATATATATGTTCGATGTTTGTCATTATATGTGCGATGTTCCAATTTATATGTGCGATGTTCCAATTTATATGTGCGATGTTCCAATTTATATGTGCGATGTTCAAATATATATGCGATGTTTTGTCATATATGTGCGATGTTTGTCATTATATATGCGATGTTCAAATGTATGTGTGCGATGTTTGTTATTATATGTACGATGTTCAAATATATATGCGATGTTTGTCATATATGTGCAATGTTCAAATTTATATGTGCGATGTTCAAATTTATATGTGCGATGTTTGTCATATATGTTCGATGTTCAAATAATATGTGCGATGTTTTTCAATTTATATTCGAAAACGGAATTGTGGGATATAGTATGGTTTCCAGACCGAAATAGTATGAATATTCCTAATAAGTTACATCAGGGACCAGACTACTTAGGACGGTCTATCTGTCGCAATAGGGCCCGCGATTCGCCTGATCAGAGCAGCCGCATATTGAAAACTAGAATCCATTCGACAAAAGGAGTTTTTCTTAATAGAAACGCTGGATTCAGGCAACGAATTTTCGAGAAATGTCAAGAAATTACATACCAATTTGTGCATGAAATTTCAGAATAGGTATGAGCAAAGCTGAACATATTATACTTAACATTGTTTATGGGTATTTTTTATGAAATAATTAGTCGTTACGCGAGGGCCCATTTCAAAGGGTTCTCTACATCAATTCCTTTCGGCTCAGCACAATAGCTTCTGTTTGAAAGAAAGTGTACCACACATGTTTTAAAAAATTCATATTTTTCTTTCATATTCATAATTGCCACCTTCCTGGGCACACTTAATTTCAGCAAGGGCCTATTCCAAGAATGACTTCTGTTCCAATTAGCCGCTTAAAGACGGATCATTTTCATGAATATCTGGAAATGCGGTATTCGGAGTTTCGTGTGAAATGCCGTCTTTGAAAGAAAGTGTACCACACATATTTTGAAAACTTCATATTTTTCTTTCATATTCATAATTACCACCTTCCCGGGCACACTTAATTTCAGCAAGGGCCTATTCCAAGAATGG
Source organism: Hippasteria phrygiana (assembly GCA_037893225.1). Lineage (NCBI taxonomy): Eukaryota > Metazoa > Echinodermata > Asteroidea > Valvatida > Goniasteridae > Hippasteria > Hippasteria phrygiana. Next base: position 847,300 of record JAZGUH010000488.1, read on the forward strand.
CTTCTGTTCCAATTAGCCGCTTAAAGACGGACCATCTTAAAGAATATTTGGAAATGCGGTATTCGGAGTTTCGTGTGAAATGCCGTCTTTGAGAGAAAGTACCCGGGAAGGTGGGAATTATGAATATGAAAGAAAAATCAGAATTTTTCAAAATATGTGTGGTACACTTTCATTCAAAGACGGCACATTTCACACGAAACTCCGAATACCGCATTTCCAGATATTCATGAAAATGATCCGTCTTAGCTTTAAAGGCAGTGTACATGATTGGTCATTGTTGCAATTTTCAGAAATGGGCGGATTTGGGGGTTAGTATGTTATAGGAAATATCATTCCACTGACCTGTTCAAAGTTTTGCGTTGTTAGATGGCGAAAAACGAGTGAAAAACGGCGCTCGTTTTCAACCGTCGGGCGGATAATAGCCTTTAGTCAAGGCGCGCGTGGCTATCTGGGCCCGGATATGCCAAGGCGCCATCATGTCCGGGGCGCGCCACTTGTCCATGTAGCCACTCGCGTCTTGACTAACGGCTACAGGGCAGTTCTCCAACGATTTCCAGCTGGAAATCGTTGGAAGACGATATAAATTTCCACTTTTCTTGACAACGACAGCACATCTGGTGCCATAATTTCACAGGATAATTGAGACTATTATTAACTTACAGTATACAAAGGTATTTTGTAATAATTCATTAAAAAAAAAATTGAGAATTACCAATCGTGTACACTTTTTTAAGCGGCTAATTGGAACAGAAGCCATTCTTGGAATAGGCCCTTGCTGAAATTAAGTGTGCCCAGGAAGGTAGCAATTATGAATATGAAAGAAAAATATGAATTTTTAAAAACATGTGCGGTACACTTTCTTTCAAACAGAAGCTATTGTGCTGAGCCGAAAGGAATTGATGTAGAGAACCCTTTGAAATGGGCCTTCGCGAAACGACTAATTAATTCATTAAAAAAGACCCATAAAACAATGTTAAATATAATATGTACAGCTTTGCTCATACCTATTCTGAAATTTCATGCACAAATTGGTATGTATTTTCTTGACATTTTCAAAAAAATTCGTTGCCTGAATCCAGCGATTTCATTAAGAAAAAACTCCTTTTGTCGAATGGATTCTAGTTTTCAATATGCGGCTGCTCTGATCGGGCGAATCGCGGGCCCTATTGCGAATCGCGGGCTGAATCGCGGGCTAGCTTCAGCCAGGTCAGTGCAACAGATAGACCGTCCTAAGTAGTCTGGTCCCTGATGTAACTAATTAGGAATATTCATACTATTTCAGTCTGGAAACCATACTATATCCCACAATTCCGTTTTCGAATATAAATTGAAAAACATCGCACATATTATTTGAACATCGAACATATATGACAAACATCGCACATATAAATTTGAACATCGCACATATAAATTTGAACATTGCACATATATGACAAACATCGCATATATATTTGAACGTCGTACATATAATAACAAACATCGCACACATACATTTGAACATCGCATATATAATGACAAACATCGCACATATATGACAAAACATCGCATATATATTTGAACATCGCACATATAAATTGGAACATCGCACATATAAATTGGAACATCGCACATATAAATTGGCACATATAATGACAAACATCGAACATATATATTTGAACATCGCACATAATGACAAACATCGCACATATATATTTGAACATCGCACAAAAATACGTAGATTATCGAATATTGCAACGTTTGACATGCCATAGTTAAGACCGTGGCTAGCAACCAAGGTTCAGTATAGATAATGAAGCATTCACAACACGGAATAACAAAGAACGGGACTTCCCGATGGAAATTCCCAGTTCATAATAAATTGTTGATGCTACTGATATAAGTTATCCCACGAGCGCCGAGTGGAACACGGAATAATGTAGTGCGTCCGTGTCCCATATTCCACGAGGCCGAAGGCCGAGTGGAATATGGGACACGGACGCACTGCATTATTCCGTGTTCCACGAGCGCGAGTGGGATAACGAATTTATCTTCAAGCAAACTTGACGCGCAGTAAAGATGGAACACGCACGGTGCTGTGCGCGAAACCAGTGTACCACATGCACGCACACATCAATAACAGTCAGAAGAAACAGGAGCGATCCGGAAAAACGTAACAAGTGTGCGCCGAAACAGACGTGACGATCCACACGGGACGCAAACGCGCAGCTTTTGAATTACCAATGGATTGTGCAACACTGCGTTTTGCGTATCGCGCAATTCGCAGAATTAGAACAGCGCAATTCGGAGTGTGTATATGGGCCATGTGATATGGGTTTTTATCACACTCTCAGCTGCCACGGATCGACCAATCAGGATCGAGGATTCAAGTTTGCTTGAAGATAATAGCTGAAGTCTAGTTACTAGAAACGTGTACGCCTCTCAAAACCTGTATGTACTCACCGGCATAGTTTGAACACATGGAATAATTGTTTATTATTAGCAACGTTTTGATTGTTAAATTTCAGGGAGCGGTTGTTTTATGGTTATTTTCTTTCTTTCAGGTGGAAATAATGTGGAGCGTTATTGGGATTTTTGTAGCTGTAAAACTTTTACAATTGGCGTCTATATATGGGACATGCTCTATGTACCCACCAAGTTTGATTACTATTGAACCTTGTTTTGTGTTATAAAAAACCCGTAATTTTGATAACGCCACAAATGACCCAACTTGGTGCACATATTGACATACCAAACCAATCACAAAAATGATTTTGAAAATACCTTGTTTCGTTCGGTAGATATCTTGAAAAGAGTGCTAAAAATGCAAATATTCCAATATTCATAAAAGATCACGCAATGACGTCATCATGTGGTCTACCCATTTGTTACATCTTGTCGCGAAATGTTGATTTACGTGTGAGATCGCCGTCGAGTTGTTTCACTGGTCCCATGCGATAGATGTTTGAGGTGTTGGCTGGTGTTGGCTGGCGAGACACAGTTGTCACCTGCACGGAAAACACCTACGTTGCCACACAGTCATGTAAACGGGTGCAATCGTGGACCTCCCATTGTTCCTCTTTTGTTTATACTCTAACTTTTTCGGAAGGCCTCCCATTGGTTTTGTACACGATTTTCAATCGTGGACGTTAGGTCAAACGTGGACCCCTTTGTCTACACTCGAATTCTTTTGTCCTAGTTCCACGATTGCCGGCATATACAAACTCACCTGTGGGTGTAACAACCACTAATCTCTGTGTAAACTGGATAGCACATCGGCTGTTTGAGTTGACGCCACCGTCCGCCATTTTATCACTCTCAATACAACAGGTTTTCCAACCTTGTCCCCGGGGTCTCCTTTCATCCTCGTTCTTCTTACATAGTGATCAGTGGTAAATTGGGAGTGGTAATATGGCGGGTGCTGGCTTCAGTTTCTTGTACAGCGCGCAATGGCCAATGAGCTATCCAGTTTATAGAGATCAGTGGTATAACGACCCAGTGGAGGCCCACTTCCGCTGCCTTGTGGAATAACAACATGTACAATTGCTTTCTGTATTGACAACTTTTAGCCGTGCGCATACCGCCGGGCACATTTTAGTGTACATGTTGGGGCTAACATCTGATTCGACTTCGAAACACATAAATTACCTTAACAGTATAATAGATATGTATATATTAGTACGCAAACAATTATCGCGCCTTATAGCGACCAAGGTTTAGAAGATAATGAAGCATTCACAACACGAAATAACAAAGAACGGAACTTCCCGATAGAAATTCCAAGTTCATAATAATATTGCAATATCAGGCTAATGAGCTAAAGTCTAGTCGAAAAGTATGCGCCATCGCAACGTTTTGTGCAGGTAGGCCGTGTTTTTTCACAGCTTTCTCAAAACGGGTAAAAGTGATAATTTCAGTGTGCAGCATTTCAATGGCCTAACGAGGACATAATTAAGGGCATGAGTACTCACTCAATGCCGAAATGCACTGGAACCTTTTAAAACCTGAACTCGCCGACTTTCTGCAAATTTGATGGGGACAAATTGGCATTGTATACTTAATTCAATGGAACACATGAAATGAAATTGTTTATCATGAGCCACGATTTGATTGTTTAATTTTAGGGAGGGGTTATTTTACGGTCATTTCCTTTCTTTTGAGTGGAAATAATGTAAAACGTTATTGTGATTTTTTGATTACATTTGGCGCATCAAGATTGCACCTTTTCTTGTGTTATTAAAAAACAAATTAATTTTGATGACGTCACAAATGACTCATCTTGTTGCATATTAGAAAAGGAATTTTGAAAATACCTTTTGCTCAAAAGATATCTTGAAAAGAATGCTGAAATGCAAATATTCACCATATTTGTACATTTTGTCGCGAGATGCTGATTTATCCGTTAGGCTAGCCGTGGAGTTGTTTGGCTGGGTTCCTGCGCATGGTGTTTCAGGCGTTGGCTGGTACCTACGGCCATCTGCAGTATAAAAGCGCGTGTCACTAGCTTTTCGTCTCTTCTGCTCGCGGCCGGCGTGGAGTGAGCAGCATGCTTCGGGCGTGTGCTGCTCCTTGCTCTATGGTAAATGTGTGCTGGCTATGCCACAATTTTGAGATACGAGCTTTGCCGGCTTAATTCCCGAAGATGGATCGTGCGGAGCCTGTCTGATACTACGCCATCAATTTGGAGTCCATGAACACCTCATGCACAGGCTTTGCCCGTGGTGGGTTCTGAGGGTATAGGCTATATCCCTAGTTGTCAAGAGGCTATGGCTAACACAAACAACAATAACAATCTGTCAAAAAGAAAAACAAGTTATACTAACTATAGTGGGCATCAAAAACAGACACAAACATCAGAAAATCTTAGTTCTTAAACCCTCAAATGATTACAACAGTCACGTCCAATTTTAACGGGCTTCTGTGATTTTCAGAATGTTCAAATCATATGATATCCGAAAGGTTTCTCGTATAGACAAGCAGAAAATCAAATGATATCCGAACTTTTTTCTTGTAAAAAAGGCACGATTTGATCCCTCTTTATTGCGGACCATGCGAGGAAATTTGGCACCTAAGCGTACGTACTTTGTTAAACTTGATTATAGTTGAGGAAGATTGTGGAACGTTATGCGCGGTTAGCACGGAAATCAGGACAACGCCTTGAAAAAGACTAGAATTCGACTCCTTAATAAACAGTATCTTACATGAAACAAACGGTTTCATGCCCTTTCCAGAATCCTCATGTATATTCCACTGTTTTGATTTAAATGTGAAAATGCTTTTATTGAACACACCAATAAGTCACAATCACAAAACCTTGGAATTACAGAGACAAAAATACCATAAATAAAATAGAAGACTTCTAAATGTACGAAATATGAGCGTGAAAATTATGATATCTGGCTGACGTCATAGTGACGCCATGAAAAATTTCACTTCAAATGTACAACTTTGCCACCCAAGCAACACTTTGCAATAAAAATAACCGATGTAGCTGGTTTCATTCTTGAGATATGGTGTGCACAGAATTGACTAATTAAATAGTTATGACGTCATGACGTTAAAACCACCACCGTTATGATGACGTCATTGTAATATGCACATCTTTGAATAAAGATAAATGTATGTTGTAAGTGTCATCTGATTGAAGGAAGTTGGGGTTGAAAAGAAGCGATTAGAAAGATCATGTATAATTGTAATGCCTTCCAGGATCATTTGAAGAACTAAAAAAAATCTTAACTAAAATAAAAGTTGGTCCCAATTGAATCGGGAACAGCTAAATAGATGTCTGTCTGTTTAAAGAACATACGGCTTTTCCGCACTTTTGCACAAATGATCATGACGTAGTAAACGCAAAACGTTATAGGCGCCACAAGAATTCAAGGGCAAAGCATGGGTTACATGTATGTTGCGTGCACGGTATGCAAGCACGTATACCCTGTATGTACGTGTACAATAATTATGTAACTGTACTGTGCGTGTAAAGTGTACATGTAGGAGTGGCACCAATAAGAACATGTACAAAGTTTAAGGAAATTGGGGGAAACTTCAGAAATCGAACCAAAAGCACATGATGAAAAAGCACACACATACATATACGGTGTATATGTATCCCGTGCTTGGATAGTGTACATGGAAGAGGAGGTGTCATCTGTATGTATGAAAACGTTTACAAAGTCAATGGGTAATGGGTAAAACTTTTAAAATCTATAAAAATGATAGCCTCATTATGACGTCACCTCAGATTTACATGTAACTGAGTACATCGTCATCGTATTGCATATTTTGAGATACTGGACTATAAAAAATGCACATTAAGTCCATGTCGCATTAAAACCAATGACGTCATCGTGACGTCATTAAAGACCACACATATTCTATGATATCCTCTCTGCGTGTAAGGATTTTTAGTCTAAAAACTGTTACAATAATGTGAAAATAGGTCATTACGAAAAATAATTATTATAATAATTATGATAATTATAATATAGTATAACATTGATACAAACTCAAATGATGACGTCATCATGACATCACTTCAAAAAGTTCAGACCTTTTCTTATGTTCTAAAAGTCCCATTTTTGATGACGTCATATTTGTCCCGACTCTGTGCACGTCTCCACGCCTACTTAAGCTATTGAAAAAAGGAATTTTTAATTTAGCATTTTTCGTTCTGTATATAAATTTTTTGACAAGAATATGAAATATTCTAGTTTCATTTTTTTTTTATCAGACGATGACTCCATTAAAACGCCACCTCAAGTTCCATCTATTACACGTCCCTTTATACACATACACACAATTGGACATGCATTATTTCGATATTGGACCTGAAAATGCAGTCCCTTTAAGTTAATGTAACGTGATAACATGGAGTCGTTGTTAGGCACACATCTACGCTATGAGGTCTTTGTGCCAGGTTTGATAAAGATGCAACTTTTAAAAGTTTTAAAAGTCCAGGGCAGAAAACATGTCTACAAAGTCTATGGGGTTTGGGATAGAAAAATAAAAACAATCAGGAGAAGAAGAAAATACAAACAACAAGAAAGCCGTTTTCGCAACTATTCTGAAAAGCACTAAAAAAATTAAAAAATAAACCAGCTTAGGGTATTTATAAAGCATTTTTACTTAAACTGGTATTAAAAAAAACGGCTTACACAGATTACATGAAGCGAATATAAGGATCCTAAGGATTGTCACAAGTCTGGAATAAATTAATTTAAGTGAAGTTTGCGTAGAAGTGGCATGACATGCGAAAGTTCACCCATGTTGGCCATTTGGGCAAATAGGATCCACGAATTACCTATGGCATCTAGCTATGCATACGTTAGTATGCAAACAGTTAAGACCGTGGCTAGCGACCAAGGTTCAGGACGGGACTTCCCGATGGAAATTCCCAGTTCATAATATTTTTTTCAACATCAGGCTGATAAGCTAAAGCCTAGTAGACAAGTGTATGTCAGTGTGTAGCATGAATCACAAACCGCCCCTGCTTAGAAATGAAATGGTTTATCATTAGCCACGGTTTAAATTTTTTGGGAGTGGTTGTTTTATTGTCATTTTCTTTCTTTTGAGTGGAAACGTTATTGTGATTTTTGTGGCTGTAATACCTTTACATTTGGCGTCTATATATGGGACATGCTCAATGTACCTACCAAGTTTAATTACTATTGAACCTTGTTTTGTGTTACAAAAAACCCGTAAGTTTGATGACGCCACAATTTACCCAACTTGGTGCACATCTATATGACATACGGTACCAAAGCAATCACAAAAATGATTTGAAAATGGTATGATTATGTCATTGTAATATGCACACCTTTGAATGAAGATGAATGTATGTGTAAATGTCTATCTGATTGAAGGAAGTTGAGGTTGAAAAGAAGCGATTAGAAAGATCATGTAGGCCTATAGGCCTAATTGTAATATGCCTTCCGGGATAGAACATTCTGAAGAACTAAAAAAAAATCCATTGAATCGGAACAGCTAAATAAGTTTCTTTCTGTTTACAGAACATGCGGGTTTCCGCACTTTTGCACAAAATGATCATGACGTAGTGAACGCAAAAAAAATAAAGGCGCCGCAAGAATGACAAGGGCAAAGCATGGCATGGGTTGCATGTATGGACGCATGCAAATGAGGCACTTTTGCACTTTTTGAGACACTGGACTATACAAAAATGCACATTAAGTCCATGTCGCGTTAAAGCCAATGACGTCATAGTGACGTCTATATAGACCACATTCCATTATAGACCCTATTCTATGTTGAATTTAGCATATTTTCTTTCTCTAAATAATTTGACAATACACACACAATCGGATATGCATTTAATTCGATATTGGACCCTTTAAGTTAATGTAACGTGATACCTGAGGGCGTCATTGTGACGTTTCATGACGTCATTGTTAGGCACACATCTACGCTATGAGGACTTTGAGCCAAGTTTGATAAAGATGCAACTTTCAAAAGTTTCAAAAGTCCAGGGCAGAAAAAAACTGTATACAAAGTCTATGGGGTTTGGGAAAGAAAAAAAGAAAAAGAATCAGGAGAAGAAGAAAATAAGAACAACAAAGCTTTTTCCGCTAATATGCGGAAAAGCACACAAAACATCTTAACAAAACAAAAGCTGGTTTGGCAATTGTACCAAAACAGATACAAAACTGAACGAAAACAAAAGCTGTTCCGGCAATTGTGCCAAAACAGCTAAGTAGGGTATTTATAAATCATTTTGACTCAAACTGGTATTAAAAACGCTTAGACAGATTGCAAGAAGCGATCATAAGTACCCAAATGATCGTCACAAGTCTGGAAGAAATGATTTTTAACTGATGTTTCGAGTTGAGTATAGTGGCATGACAAATGCGAAACTTCTCATCTGGTGGCCCTTTGGGAAACGATTTTCTAATCTGTTATGGCAGTCTAGCTGTGCATACATGAGTATGCAAACAATTAAGACCGTGGCTAGCAACCAAGGTTGAGTACATAATTAAGCGTTCACAACACGGAATAACAAAGAACGGGACTTCCCGATGGAAATTCCCAGTTCATAATATTTTTTTTCAACATCAGGCTGATAAGCTAAAGCCTAGTAGACAAGTGTATGTCAGTGTGTAGCATGAATCACAAACCGCCCCTGCTTAGAAATGAAATGGTTTATCATTAGCCACGGTTCTAATTTTTTGGGAGTGGTTGTTTTATTGTCATTTTCTTTCTTTTGAGTGGAAACGTTATTGTGATTTTTGTAGCTGTAATACCTTTACATTTGGCGTCTATATATGGGACATGCTCAATGTACCCACCAAGTTTAATTACTATTGAACCTTGTTTTGTGTTACAAAAAACCCGTAAGTTTGATGACGCCACAATTTACCCAACTTGGTGCACATCTATATGACATACGGTACCAAAGCAATCACAAAAATGATTTGAAAATGGTATGATTATGTCATTGTAATATGCACACCTTTGAATGAAGATGAATGTATGTGTTAATGTCTATCTGATTGAAGGAAGTTGAGGTTGAAAAGAAGCGATTAGAAAGATCATGTAGGCCTATAGGCCTAATTGTAATATGCCTTCCGGGATAGAACATTCTGAAGAACTAACAAAAATCCATTGAATCGGAACAGCTAAATAAGTTTCTTTCTGTTTACAGAACATGCGGGTTTCCGCACTTTTGCACAAAATGATCATGACGTAGTGAACGCAAAAAAAATAAAGGCGCCGCAAGAATGACAAGGGCAAAGCATGGCATGGGTTGCATGTATGGACGCATGCAAATGAGGCACTTTTGCACTTTTTGAGACACTGGACTATACAAAAATGCACATTAAGTCCATGTCGCGTTAAAGCCAATGACGTCATAGTGACGTCTATATAGACCACATTCCATTATAGACCCTATTCTATGTTGAATTTAGCATATTTTCTTTCTCTAAATAATTTGACAATACACACACAATCGGATATGCATTTAATTCGATATTGGACCCTTTAAGTTAATGTAACGTGATACCTGAGGGCGTCATTGTGACGTTTCATGACGTCATTGTTAGGCACACATCTACGCTATGAGGACTTTGAGCCAAGTTTGATAAAGATGCAACTTTCAAAAGTTTCAAAAGTCCAGGGCAGAAAAAAACTGTATACAAAGTCTATGGGGTTTGGGAAAGAAAAAAAGAAAAAGAATCAGGAGAAGAAGAAAATAAGAACAACAAAGCTTTTTCCGCTAATATGCGGAAAAGCACACAAAACATCTTAACAAAACAAAAGCTGGTTTGGCAATTGTACCAAAACAGATACAAAACTGAACGAAAACAAAAGCTGTTCCGGCAATTGTGCCAAAACAGCTAAGTAGGGTATTTATAAATCATTTTGACTCAAACTGGTATTAAAAACGCTTAGACAGATTGCAAGAAGCGATCATAAGTACCCAAATGATCGTCACAAGTCTGGAAGAAATGATTTTTAACTGATGTTTCGAGTTGAGTATAGTGGCATGACAAATGCGAAACTTCTCATCTGGTGGCCCTTTGGGAAACGATTTTCTAATCTGTTATGGCAGTCTAGCTGTGCATACATGAGTATGCAAACAATTAAGACCGTGGCTAGCAACCAAGGTTGAGTACATAATTAAGCGTTCACAACACGGAATAACAAAGAACGGGACTTCCCGATGGAAATTCCCAGTTCATAATATTTTTTTTCAACATCAGGCTGATAAGCTAAAGCCTAGTAGACAAGTGTATGTCAGTGTGTAGCATGAATCACAAACCGTCCATGCTTAGAAATGAAATGGTTTATCATTAGCCACGGTTTGAATTTTTTGGGAGTGGTTGTTTTATTGTCATTTTCTTTCTTTTGAGTGGAAACGTTATTGTGATTTTTGTAGCTGTAATACCTTTACATTTGGCGTCTATATATGGGACATGCTCAATGTACCCACCAAGTTTAATTACTATTGAACCTTGTTTTGTGTTACAAAAAACCCGTAAGTTTGATGACGCCACAATTTACCAAACTTGGTGCACATCTATATGACATACGGTACCAAAGCAATCACAAAAATGATTTGAAAATGGTATGATTATGTCATTGTAATATGCACACCTTTGAATGAAGATGAATGTATGTGTTAATGTCTATCTGATTGAAGGAAGTTGAGGTTGAAAAGAAGCGATTAGAAAGATCATGTAGGCCTATAGGCCTAATTGTAATATGCCTTCCGGGATAGAACATTCTGAAGAACTAACAAAAATCCATTGAATCGGAACAGCTAAATAAGTTTCTTTCTGTTTACAGAACATGCGGGTTTCCGCACTTTTGCACAAAATGATCATGACGTAGTGAACGCAAAACAAATAAAGGCGCCGCAAGAATGACAAGGGCAAAGCATGGCATGGGTTGCATGTATGGACGCATGCAAATGAGGCACTTTTGCACTTTTTGAGACACTGGACTATACAAAAATGCACATTAAGTCCATGTCGCGTTAAAGCCAATGACGTCATAGTGACGTCTATATAGACCACATTCCATTATAGACCCTATTCTATGTTGAATTTAGCATATTTTCTTTCTCTAAATAATTTGACAATACACACACAATCGGATATGCATTTAATTCGATATTGGACCCTTTAAGTTAATGTAACGTGATACCTGAGGGCGTCATTGTGACGTTTCATGACGTCATTGTTAGGCACACATCTACGCTATGAGGACTTTGAGCCAAGTTTGATAAAGATGCAACTTTCAAAAGTTTCAAAAGTCCAGGGCAGAAAAAAACTGTATACAAAGTCTATGGGGTTTGGGAAAGAAAAAAAGAAAAAGAATCAGGAGAAGAAGAAAATAAGAACAACAAAGCTTTTTCCGCTAATATGCGGAAAAGCACACAAAACATCTTAACAAAACAAAAGCTGGTTTGGCAATTGTACCAAAACAGATACAAAACTGAACGAAAACAAAAGCTGTTCCGGCAATTGTGCCAAAACAGCTAAGTAGGGTATTTATAAATCATTTTGACTCAAACTGGTATTAAAAACGCTTAGACAGATTGCAAGAAGCGATCATAAGTACCCAAATGATCGTCACAAGTCTGGAAGAAATGATTTTTAACTGATGTTTCGAGTTGAGTATAGTGGCATGACAAATGCGAAACTTCTCATCTGGTGGCCCTTTGGGAAACGATTTTCTAATCTGTTATGGCAGTCTAGCTGTGCATACATGAGTATGCAAACAATTAAGACCGTGGCTAGCAACCAAGGTTGAGTACATAATTAAGCGTTCACAACACGGAATAACAAAGAACGGGACTTCCCGATGGAAATTCCCAGTTCATAATATTTTTTTTCAACATCAGGCTGATAAGCTAAAGCCTAGTAGACAAGTGTATGTCAGTGTGTAGCATGAATCACAAACCGTCCATGCTTAGAAATGAAATGGTTTATCATTAGCCACGGTTTGAATTTTTTGGGAGTGGTTGTTTTATTGTCATTTTCTTTCTTTTGAGTGGAAACGTTATTGTGATTTTTGTAGCTGTAATACCTTTACATTTGGCGTCTATATATGGGACATGCTCAATGTACCCACCAAGTTTAATTACTATTGAACCTTGTTTTGTGTTACAAAAAACCCGTAAGTTTGATGACGCCACAATTTACCCAACTTGGTGCACATCTATATGACATACGGTACCAAAGCAATCACAAAAATGATTTGAAAATGGTATGATTATGTCATTGTAATATGCACACCTTTGAATGAAGATGAATGTATGTGTTAATGTCTATCTGATTGAAGGAAGTTGAGGTTGAAAAGAAGCGATTAGAAAGATCATGTAGGCCTATAGGCCTAATTGTAATATGCCTTCCGGGATAGAACATTCTGAAGAACTAAAAAAAATCCATTGAATCGGAACAGCTAAATAAGTTTCTTTCTGTTTACAGAACATGCGGGTTTCCGCACTTTTGCACAAAATGATCATGACGTAGTGAACGCAAAAAAAATAAAGGCGCCGCAAGAATGACAAGGGCAAAGCATGGCATGGGTTGCATGTATGGACGCATGCAAATGAGGCACTTTTGCACTTTTTGAGACACTGGACTATAAAAAAATGCACATTAAGTCCATGTCGCGTTAAAGCCAATGACGTCATAGTGACGTCTATATAGACCACATTCCATTATAGACCATAATTATTCTATGTTGAATTTAGCATATTTTCTTTCTCTAAATAATTTGACAATACACACACAATCGGATATGCATTTAATTCGATATTGGACCCTTTAAGTTAATGTAACGTGATACCTGAGGGCGTCATTGTGACGTTTCATGACGTCATTGTTAGGCACACATCTACGCTATGAGGACTTTGAGCCAAGTTTGATAAAGATGCAACTTTCAAAAGTTTCAAAAGTCCAGGGCAGAAAAAAACTGTATACAAAGTCTATGGGGTTTGGGAAAGAAAAAAAGAAAAAGAATCAGGAGAAGAAGAAAATAAGAACAACAAAGCTTTTTCCGCTAATATGCGGAAAAGCACACAAAACATCTTAACAAAACAAAAGCTGGTTTGGCAATTGTACCAAAACAGATACAAAACTGAACGAAAACAAAAGCTGTTCCGGCAATTGTGCCAAAACAGCTAAGTAGGGTATTTATAAATCATTTTGACTCAAACTGGTATTAAAAACGCTTAGACAGATTGCAAGAAGCGATCATAAGTACCCAAATGATCGTCACAAGTCTGGAAGAAATGATTTTTAACTGATGTTTCGAGTTGAGTATAGTGGCATGACAAATGCGAAACTTCTCATCTGATGGCCCTTTGGGAAACGATTTTCTAATCTGTTATGGCAGTCTAGCTGTGCATACATGAGTATGCAAACAATTAAGACCGTGGCTAGCAACCAAGGTTGAGTACATAATTAAGCGTTCACAACACGGAATAACAAAGAACGGGACTTCCCGATGGAAATTCCCAGTTCATAATATTTTTTTTCAACATCAGGCTGATAAGCTAAAGCCTAGTAGACAAGTGTATGTCAGTGTGTAGCATGAATCACAAACCGCCCCTGCTTAGAAATGAAATGGTTTATCATTAGCCACGGTTCTAATTTTTTGGGAGTGGTTGTTTTATTGTCATTTTCTTTCTTTTGAGTGGAAACGTTATTGTGATTTTTGTAGCTGTAATACCTTTACATTTGGCGTCTATATATGGGACATGCTCAATGTACCCACCAAGTTTAATTACTATTGAACCTTGTTTTGTGTTACAAAAAACCCGTAAGTTTGATGACGCCACAATTTACCCAACTTGGTGCACATCTATATGACATACGGTACCAAAGCAATCACAAAAATGATTTGAAAATGGTATGATTATGTCATTGTAATATGCACACCTTTGAATGAAGATGAATGTATGTGTTAATGTCTATCTGATTGAAGGAAGTTGAGGTTGAAAAGAAGCGATTAGAAAGATCATGTAGGCCTATAGGCCTAATTGTAATATGCCTTCCGGGATAGAACATTCTGAAGAACTAACAAAAATCCATTGAATCGGAACAGCTAAATAAGTTTCTTTCTGTTTACAGAACATGCGGGTTTCCGCACTTTTGCACAAAATGATCATGACGTAGTGAACGCAAAAAAAATAAAGGCGCCGCAAGAATGACAAGGGCAAAGCATGGCATGGGTTGCATGTATGGACGCATGCAAATGAGGCACTTTTGCACTTTTTGAGACACTGGACTATAAAAAAATGCACATTAAGTCCATGTCGGGTTAAAGCCAATGACGTCATAGTGACGTCTATATAGACCACATTCCATTATAGACCATAATTATTCTATGTTGAATTTAGCATATTTTCTTTCTCTAAATAATTTGACAATACACACACAATCGGATATGCATTTAATTCGATATTGGACCCTTTAAGTTAATGTAACGTGATACCTGAGGGCGTCATTGTGACGTTTCATGACGTCATTGTTAGGCACACATCTACGCTATGAGGACTTTGAGCCAAGTTTGATAAAGATGCAACTTTCAAAAGTTTCAAAAGTCCAGGGCAGAAAAAAACTGTATACAAAGTCTATGGGGTTTGGGAAAGAAAAAAAGAAAAAGAATCAGGAGAAGAAGAAAATAAGAACAACAAAGCTTTTTCCGCTAATATGCGGAAAAGCACACAAAACATCTTAACAAAACAAAAGCTGGTTTGGCAATTGTACCAAAACAGATACAAAACTGAACGAAAACAAAAGCTGTTCCGGCAATTGTGCCAAAACAGCTAAGTAGGGTATTTATAAATCATTTTGACTCAAACTGGTATTAAAAACGCTTAGACAGATTGCAAGAAGCGATCATAAGTACCCAAATGATCGTCACAAGTCTGGAAGAAATGATTTTTAACTGATGTTTCGAGTTGAGTATAGTGGCATGACAAATGCGAAACTTCTCATCTGGTGGCCCTTTGGGAAACGATTTTCTAATCTGTTATGGCAGTCTAGCTGTGCATACATGAGTATGCAAACAATTAAGACCGTGGCTAGCAACCAAGGTTGAGTACATAATTAAGCGTTCACAACACGGAATAACAAAGAACGGGACTTCCCGATGGAAATTCCCAGTTCATAATATTTTTTTTCAACATCAGGCTGATAAGCTAAAGCCTAGTAGACAAGTGTATGTCAGTGTGTAGCATGAATCACAAACCGTCCATGCTTAGAAATGAAATGGTTTATCATTAGCCACGGTTTGAATTTTTTGGGAGTGGTTGTTTTATTGTCATTTTCTTTCTTTTGAGTGGAAACGTTATTGTGATTTTTGTAGCTGTAATACCTTTACATTTGGCGTCTATATATGGGACATGCTCAATGTACCCACCAAGTTTAATTACTATTGAACCTTGTTTTGTGTTACAAAAAACCCGTAAGTTTGATGACGCCACAATTTACCCAACTTGGTGCACATCTATATGACATACGGTACCAAAGCAATCACAAAAATGATTTGAAAATGGTATGATTATGTCATTGTAATATGCACACCTTTGAATGAAGATGAATGTATGTGTTAATGTCTATCTGATTGAAGGAAGTTGAGGTTGAAAAGAAGCGATTAGAAAGATCATGTAGGCCTATAGGCCTAATTGTAATATGCCTTCCGGGATAGAACATTCTGAAGAACTAACAAAAATCCATTGAATCGGAACAGCTAAATAAGTTTCTTTCTGTTTACAGAACATGCGGGTTTCCGCACTTTTGCACAAAATGATCATGACGTAGTGAACGCAAAAAAAATAAAGGCGCCGCAAGAATGACAAGGGCAAAGCATGGCATGGGTTGCATGTATGGACGCATGCAAATGAGGCACTTTTGCACTTTTTGAGACACTGGACTATAAAAAAATGCACATTAAGTCCATGTCGGGTTAAAGCCAATGACGTCATAGTGACGTCTATATAGACCACATTCCATTATAGACCATAATTATTCTATGTTGAATTTAGCATATTTTCTTTCTCTAAATAATTTGACAATACACACACAATCGGATATGCATTTAATTCGATATTGGACCCTTTAAGTTAATGTAACGTGATACCTGAGGGCGTCATTGTGACGTTTCATGACGTCATTGTTAGGCACACATCTACGCTATGAGGACTTTGAACCAAGTTTGATAAAGATGCAACTTTCAAAAGTTTCAAAAGTCCAGGGCAGAAAAAAACTGTATACAAAGTCTATGGGGTTTGGGAAAGAAAAAAAGAAAAAGAATCAGGAGAAGAAGAAAATAAGAACAACAAAGCTTTTTCCGCTAATATGCGGAAAAGCACACAAAACATCTTAACAAAACAAAAGCTGGTTTGGCAATTGTACCAAAACAGATACAAAACTGAACGAAAACAAAAGCTGTTCCGGCAATTGTGCCAAAACAGCTAAGTAGGGTATTTATAAATCATTTTGACTCAAACTGGTATTAAAAACGCTTAGACAGATTGCAAGAAGCGATCATAAGTACCCAAATGATCGTCACAAGTCTGGAAGAAATGATTTTTAACTGATGTTTCGAGTTGAGTATAGTGGCATGACAAATGCGAAACTTCTCATCTGGTGGCCCTTTGGGAAACGATTTTCTAATCTGTTATGGCAGTCTAGCTGTGCATACATGAGTATGCAAACAATTAAGACCGTGGCTAGCAACCAAGGTTGAGTACATAATTAAGCGTTCACAACACGGAATAACAAAGAACGGGACTTCCCGATGGAAATTCCCAGTTCATAATATTTTTTTTCAACATCAGGCTGATAAGCTAAAGCCTAGTAGACAAGTGTATGTCAGTGTGTAGCATGAATCACAAACCGTCCATGCTTAGAAATGAAATGGTTTATCATTAGCCACGGTTTGAATTTTTTGGGAGTGGTTGTTTTATTGTCATTTTCTTTCTTTTGAGTGGAAACGTTATTGTGATTTTTGTAGCTGTAATACCTTTACATTTGGCGTCTATATATGGGACATGCTCAATGTACCCACCAAGTTTAATTACTATTGAACCTTGTTTTGTGTTACAAAAAACCCGTAAGTTTGATGACGCCACAATTTACCCAACTTGGTGCACATCTATATGACATACGGTACCAAAGCAATCACAAAAATGATTTGAAAATGGTATGATTATGTCATTGTAATATGCACACCTTTGAATGAAGATGAATGTATGTGTTAATGTCTATCTGATTGAAGGAAGTTGAGGTTGAAAAGAAGCGATTAGAAAGATCATGTAGGCCTATAGGCCTAATTGTAATATGCCTTCCGGGATAGAACATTCTGAAGAACTAACAAAAATCCATTGAATCGGAACAGCTAAATAAGTTTCTTTCTGTTTACAGAACATGCGGGTTTCCGCACTTTTGCACAAAATGATCATGACGTAGTGAACGCAAACAAAATAAAGGCGCCGCAAGAATGACAAGGGCAAAGCATGGCATGGGTTGCATGTATGGACGCATGCAAATGAGGCACTTTTGCACTTTTTGAGACACTGGACTATAAAAAAATGCACATTAAGTCCATGTCGGGTTAAAGCCAATGACGTCATAGTGACGTCTATATAGACCACATTCCATTATAGACCATAATTATTCTATGTTGAATTTAGCATATTTTCTTTCTCTAAATAATTTGACAATACACACACAATCGGATATGCATTTAATTCGATATTGGACCCTTTAAGTTAATGTAACGTGATACCTGAGGGCGTCATTGTGACGTTTCATGACGTCATTGTTAGGCACACATCTACGCTATGAGGACTTTGAGCCAAGTTTGATAAAGATGCAACTTTCAAAAGTTTCAAAAGTCCAGGGCAGAAAAAAACTGTATACAAAGTCTATGGGGTTTGGGAAAGAAAAAAAGAAAAAGAATCAGGAGAAGAAGAAAATAAGAACAACAAAGCTTTTTCCGCTAATATGCGGAAAAGCACACAAAACATCTTAACAAAACAAAAGCTGGTTTGGCAATTGTACCAAAACAGATACAAAACTGAACGAAAACAAAAGCTGTTCCGGCAATTGTGCCAAAACAGCTAAGTAGGGTATTTATAAATCATTTTGACTCAAACTGGTATTAAAAACGCTTAGACAGATTGCAAGAAGCGATCATAAGTACCCAAATGATCGTCACAAGTCTGGAAGAAATGATTTTTAACTGATGTTTCGAGTTGAGTATAGTGGCATGACAAATGCGAAACTTCTCATCTGGTGGCCCTTTGGGAAACGATTTTCTAATCTGTTATGGCAGTCTAGCTGTGCATACATGAGTATGCAAACAATTAAGACCGTGGCTAGCAACCAAGGTTGAGTACATAATTAAGCGTTCACAACACGGAATAACAAAGAACGGGACTTCCCGATGGAAATTCCCAGTTCATAATATTTTTTTTCAACATCAGGCTGATAAGCTAAAGCCTAGTAGACAAGTGTATGTCAGTGTGTAGCATGAATCACAAACCGCCCCTGCTTAGAAATGAAATGGTTTATCATTAGCCACGGTTCTAATTTTTTGGGAGTGGTTGTTTTATTGTCATTTTCTTTCTTTTGAGTGGAAACGTTATTGTGATTTTTGTAGCTGTAATACCTTTACATTTGGCGTCTATATATGGGACATGCTCAATGTACCCACCAAGTTTAATTACTATTGAACCTTGTTTTGTGTTACAAAAAACCCGTAAGTTTGATGACGCCACAATTTACCCAACTTGGTGCACATCTATATGACATACGGTACCAAAGCAATCACAAAAATGATTTGAAAATGGTATGATTATGTCATTGTAATATGCACACCTTTGAATGAAGATGAATGTATGTGTTAATGTCTATCTGATTGAAGGAAGTTGAGGTTGAAAAGAAGCGATTAGAAAGATCATGTAGGCCTATAGGCCTAATTGTAATATGCCTTCCGGGATAGAACATTCTGAAGAACTAAAAAAAATCCATTGAATCGGAACAGCTAAATAAGTTTCTTTCTGTTTACAGAACATGCGGGTTTCCGCACTTTTGCACAAAATGATCATGACGTAGTGAACGCAAAAAAAATAAAGGCGCCGCAAGAATGACAAGGGCAAAGCATGGCATGGGTTGCATGTATGGACGCATGCAAATGAGGCACTTTTGCACTTTTTGAGACACTGGACTATAAAAAAATGCACATTAAGTCCATGTCGCGTTAAAGCCAATGACGTCATAGTGACGTCTATATAGACCACATTCCATTATAGACCATAATTATTCTATGTTGAATTTAGCATATTTTCTTTCTCTAAATAATTTGACAATACACACACAATCGGATATGCATTTAATTCGATATTGGACCCTTTAAGTTAATGTAACGTGATACCTGAGGGCGTCATTGTGACGTTTCATGACGTCATTGTTAGGCACACATCTACGCTATGAGGACTTTGAGCCAAGTTTGATAAAGATGCAACTTTGAAAAGTTTCAAAAGTCCAGGGCAGAAAAAAACTGTATACAAAGTCTATGGGGTTTGGGAAAGAAAAAAAGAAAAAGAATCAGGAGAAGAAGAAAATAAGAACAACAAAGCTTTTTCCGCTAATATGCGGAAAAGCACACAAAACATCTTAACAAAACAAAAGCTGGTTTGGCAATTGTACCAAAACAGATACAAAACTGAACGAAAACAAAAGCTGTTCCGGCAATTGTGCCAAAACAGCTAAGTAGGGTATTTATAAATCATTTTGACTCAAACTGGTATTAAAAACGCTTAGACAGATTGCAAGAAGCGATCATAAGTACCCAAATGATCGTCACAAGTCTGGAAGAAATGATTTTTAACTGATGTTTCGAGTTGAGTATAGTGGCATGACAAATGCGAAACTTCTCATCTGATGGCCCTTTGGGAAACGATTTTCTAATCTGTTATGGCAGTCTAGCTGTGCATACATGAGTATGCAAACAATTAAGACCGTGGCTAGCAACCAAGGTTGAGTACATAATTAAGCGTTCACAACACGGAATAACAAAGAACGGGACTTCCCGATGGAAATTCCCAGTTCATAATATTTTTTTTCAACATCAGGCTGATAAGCTAAAGCCTAGTAGACAAGTGTATGTCAGTGTGTAGCATGAATCACAAACCGCCCCTGCTTAGAAATGAAATGGTTTATCATTAGCCACGGTTCTAATTTTTTGGGAGTGGTTGTTTTATTGTCATTTTCTTTCTTTTGAGTGGAAACGTTATTGTGATTTTTGTAGCTGTAATACCTTTACATTTGGCGTCTATATATGGGACATGCTCAATGTACCCACCAAGTTTAATTACTATTGAACCTTGTTTTGTGTTACAAAAAACCCGTAAGTTTGATGACGCCACAATTTACCCAACTTGGTGCACATCTATATGACATACGGTACCAAAGCAATCACAAAAATGATTTGAAAATGGTATGATTATGTCATTGTAATATGCACACCTTTGAATGAAGATGAATGTATGTGTTAATGTCTATCTGATTGAAGGAAGTTGAGGTTGAAAAGAAGCGATTAGAAAGATCATGTAGGCCTATAGGCCTAATTGTAATATGCCTTCCGGGATAGAACATTCTGAAGAACTAACAAAAATCCATTGAATCGGAACAGCTAAATAAGTTTCTTTCTGTTTACAGAACATGCGGGTTTCCGCACTTTTGCACAAAATGATCATGACGTAGTGAACGCAAAAAAAATAAAGGCGCCGCAAGAATGACAAGGGCAAAGCATGGCATGGGTTGCATGTATGGACGCATGCAAATGAGGCACTTTTGCACTTTTTGAGACACTGGACTATAAAAAAATGCACATTAAGTCCATGTCGCGTTAAAGCCAATGACGTCATAGTGACGTCTATATAGACCACATTCCATTATAGACCATAATTATTCTATGTTGAATTTAGCATATTTTCTTTCTCTAAATAATTTGACAATACACACACAATCGGATATGCATTTAATTCGATATTGGACCCTTTAAGTTAATGTAACGTGATACCTGAGGGCGTCATTGTGACGTTTCATGACGTCATTGTTAGGCACACATCTACGCTATGAGGACTTTGAGCCAAGTTTGATAAAGATGCAACTTTGAAAAGTTTCAAAAGTCCTGTGCAGAAAAAAACTGTATACAAAGTCTATGGGGTTTGGGAAAGAAAAAAAGAAAAAGAATCAGGAGAAGAAGAAAATAAGAACAACAAAGCTTTTTCCGCTAATATGCGGAAAAGCACACAAAACATCTTAACAAAACAAAAGCTGGTTTGGCAATTGTACCAAAACAGATACAAAACTGAACGAAAACAAAAGCTGTTCCGGCAATTGTGCCAAAACAGCTAAGTAGGGTATTTATAAATCATTTTGACTCAAACTGGTATTAAAAACGCTTAGACAGATTGCAAGAAGCGATCATAAGTACCCAAATGATCGTCACAAGTCTGGAAGAAATGATTTTTAACTGATGTTTCGAGTTGAGTATAGTGGCATGACAAATGCGAAACTTCTCATCTGATCCAGCAATTTCAAGATATCTTTAAATTGACCGCGGTGCGGATACCAGCGACGTACTCCCCACGGAAGTGCGGTTGCTATGTGGACAGCGCCCTCATTCGACGGCGCACGGAGCCCATAGGTTTATCCAGTACTCACAATTTATTAATAAAAAAAGATGATTAAGAGATTACATGAAAACATGATTGGAACACAAGATTGCCAGTGTGATTGTCAAGTAATTTCAGAAGCAGAGAATGTGACAGGCAAGAAGAAAATCAATGGTTGGGGCAAATTTGTTTTTCTCAAACTTCTTGACAGCTGCAGAACATTTTAAAAGTGAGGGAGAATTAGGGAGCACACATTTATATGCTCGTAAGTGGTGCACTGGCTGAGTATAGGGGATGTTGGCTGGAAAAGGGTTCAATACCACCTTAAACATGGACTTTTATAGAACTTTATGTGTTGAGACCTTCATTGTGTTGGGAAACGCATTCTAATTCAACCTTTATACGTGACTGAACATTTTATGAACCTTTAAAAACACACCCTCTAAAAAAAGCTCCTCAATCTGAATGCGTGTTGATGAAAGTGAATGCTTTTAATTTGTTTGCTGAATTTTGCTGAGAAAAACCTCGGTATAATATGCAGTTAAATTTAACAATTCTTACATCTTGAAATGCCGTGGTTCCCATAACATCTGGCAAGTCATCGGAGGAGGTATGAGGTGCCTACATTAACAGAACAAAAACACACACACACACACAGTCATGTAAACGGGTGCAATCGTGGACCTCCCATTGTTCCTCTTTTGTTTATACTCTAACTTTTTCGGAAGGCCTCTCATTGGTTTTGTACACGATTTTCAATCGTGGACGTTAGGTCAAACGTGGACCCCTTTGTCTACGCCCGAATTCTTTTGTCCTAGGTCCACGATTGCCGGCATATACAAACTCACACACACACACACACACACACAAATAAAACAGAGGAGCAGCAGGAGCAGCATCAGTAGTAGCAGCAACCTCATCTTTCACATAAAATCTATTGCAGCTTTTTACATCCCCTGGCAAAAATTGTGTTTTGGAGAAGTTATATTTGTATTATATTGTTGTGAAATTTTTGACCAAGTTGTGGGGATGTTGGCTATTAGTAATTTAGCTCTCACAAAAACCTCTCTTCAACTACATAACGCTTACAGGACCGTGTGTTTCTTTTCAGTGAGACATTAGGTCAACATACATCAACAAAACAGAAACCTTATCCTGAGATGTGCATATTGCTGTCCTGATGTACTAAATTAGGAGCAATTTAACTAGGAATAAGCTAGAATAAAAACAAAATTAACAATTTTTTTACTTTGCTACTAGAAATTGCTACCATGCAAGACAAGTGAAGGGATTTGCTGCCTCGTATGGGCTCTGTGTGCTGACAAAAGAAGGCGCTTTTTCACCTTGCAACGCAATGCCCCATGGGTGGGGCAATTTCGCTGGTTTCACGCACGTCATTCCTCGTTGATGTGATACACGTATACCAGGTGTATTTGATAGTCTGTTTGCGGACAGTCTTAATAATAAATGTTTTGGTTCAAGAGGAGGGAATCAGATCACTTCAGCACAAAAATTGCAGTCAGGCAAGATGGCGGGTACTTGTGCACAGAGCCCATAAATGATAATTGAAACACCGTGAATTCGCCATTAATCTTCAGGGTGGTAGATGTTTACCGTTATGTATGACCGATGATAATCCTCAGTGGCCAGGGTCATTGAAAAACCATGAAAAAAACCCTTACGGGATTAGTGCAATAAGCCCCAGGTAAATATCCGTGAAACATCCCTTAGGGATTCATTTCACGGCAAAGTGGACTTTTAATGGGAATTTAAGGGATTAGATGTTCATAGTGAATGCACATTAAGTCCATGTCGCGTTAAAGTCAATCAGTAGTATAGGAGATGCCGATTCTGCGACAAATCCTTTCTCATCATTATAGTAATACATGCAAACAGTTAAGACCGTGGCTAGCGACCAAAGTTCAGTAGATAATAATTAAGCATTCACCACACAGAATAACAAAGAACAGGACTTCCCGGTGGAATTTTTTAGTTAATAATTGATTTCAACATCCGGCTAATAAGCTAAAGCCTAGTAGAAAAGTGTATGTCAGTGTGTAGCATGAATCACAAACCGCCCCTGCTTAGGAGATGCACCATCACAACGTTTTGTTCAGGTAGGCCGTGTTTTTCTACAGCTTTCTCAAAACTGGGCATTGTGGTCATTTCAGTGTGAAGCATTTCAGTGGCGTAACGAGGACTGCAGCCTCTCAAAACCTTAACCTTAACAAATTTCAGGGGGGGGGGGGGATTGGCATTGTATACTTAATTTTGTGGAAGACATAAAATGAAATGGTTTATCATTAGCCACGGTTTTGATTGTTTCATTTTTGGGAGTGGTTGTTTTATGGTCATTATATTTCTGTTGAGTGGAAACGTTATTCTGATTTGTGTAGCTAAAACACTTTTACATTTGGCGTCTAGGCCTATATATAAGACATGATATCTATGTACCCACCGAGTTTTATTACTATTGAACCTTATTACAAAAATCCCATAAGTTTGATGACGCCACAAATGACCCAACTTGGTGCACATCTATATGACATACCAAAGCAATCACAAAAATGATTTGAACATGTTATGATTATGTGATTGTAATAGCCACATATTTGAATGAAGATGAATGTATGTGTAAGTGTCCATCTGATTGAAGGAAGTTGAGGTTGAAAAGAAGCGATTAGAAATAACATGTATAATTGTAATATTCCTTCTAGGATAAAACATTTTAAAGAACTTACAGGGGCGGATCTAGGATTTTTTTGCAGGGGGAGGGGGTTTCTGAAATTTGCCCAGAAAGGTTACTCCCAAAATGTTTCGTCTGCGAAATGGAGTATCCCATTTGGTTTTAAAATGCACACAAGCAGAAGTGTGAAGATAAACTGTCCCCTAAAGATAAACTCCTATCTGTAAAGATATTTGAAACGTCTGACAACGTTTCAAATGTATTTTTCATTTGTCTCAATCAAACGTAATTAACTGTTTTCTTGCAAAAAATAGCAAATAAAAAATATATAAATCTTTCAGGCTAGACTAATTCGAAAAGCGCACGGACATTGTATCTCCGAGTAATATTCATTTCAAGGAAAAGCGTAAAAATAGGTGGTTCATATTATGAACCAACGAAATAAACAAAATAAGTGTCGGAAATTCTAGTGGGTGCCCTTGGACTAGTTTAAAGACTACAGTGAGCTACCTTTAGTGAAAGAAGTTTGAAGTTTTCCTGTGACAAATTCAAGCAACATATGGTTTTTTTTAACACGTTCAAGCAAGTAGGCCATGTAACATTAATTATTGATTCTTGTATAGGTTTTCCCAGCCAATTTCACAATTTTTCCGTTTATTTTAACGCCTGGCTCATTCAATTTAGATTGCAATTAAATGATCACGCAGATCGTCATTCTACAATCAAAAATAATCATTCAAATTCACTATCCGTGCATTCTATTGTCTTTTAGCTTCACTCTTGCCTGTAAAGGATGCATTCAAATTAACAGTATCGTATTGTTCATTAATTTTCGTCTGGACTAGGCAAACATATTTCACCTTTTTTCAAGCATCTTTTCCTGCATGTCCGCGTTCCTATAAAAGTCTGAGTTACCTGATGAATACCCAACGCCCCCACCCATACATAACATACCTTGTGTGGACATTCCTTTGTATTCGTGTAGCTATAAGCATTCTCTTCAAAAATAATCATACCTTTATTCTCTCACAGATAACCCTAACCCCATTTTCCCTCTAAACCCCTTTTTCTTCGCTACCTGCCTAGTGTGGACATCTTTTGTTCAGAGGTCCTCACAACAGATGCAATGCTTGTACACACTTTTTCATGTCTTGGCCCCACCCATAAAAAGGGTCGGGAAAATGGCATTGAGTTTAAAGAGTGTACCCATGGTTTGCCACAAGCCCACTGACCATACTGAGACCATGTACCCTTTGTTTACATCTAAACCGCCCCATATTCAAATGTGCCCAGCGGTATGTGCACACATCCCGTTTTTCATAAGTTTTGTTATTAAGGAGTGGTTTTAAAGGTCACATAAATTACAGGCAATCTGACTTGCGATGTCGCTCCTAATCGAAATGCGCATACTTGTCTATATGCAAGCTTAGGAAACCGATACTTTTAATATAAAATCAATAGATAGAAAGGATAAATGCAACAACTTTGTTCTAGTTTTACAACTTGTAAATAGATTCTTACCGTGGGAGTCCCTGCAGGAACATGTAGTGATACTGTCTCTTCAGGCTAAAAATGAATGATGAGAGATGAGATGATGTATGAAACTACTGTTTTGAACATAATGGTCTAAAAGATTTGTATGATCTTGATTTTCACATGCATTTTTCATACTGTTAGAGGGGATAAAAAGACATGAAGCATCAGCTTCTGCTGTTGGTCTTTGGATCAGGGAGGGAGAATTAAAAACAGTTGATATATCTAATGCGACAGGATACTTACAGTGGGAGTGGCTGTTGGTAGTGAAACTGTCTGCTAGTGAAAATTAAAGACATGGACATGAATATCTCATCATATTAGTTGGGTCTTGCATGCCAGTTTTAAAATGATTTTAGAGAAGACATAAAACTTAGTCTCTTTGTTCATTATAAAGCAGCGGCATATTCAGGCTTTTAGCTCAAATGAATCTTTTTTGTCGTATAAAATGATATTATATCTTTCTACAATAGTTAACAATCCGTTAAGAAGAAAAATGTCCTGGTCTACAAAAATGTTTGTTAAAACATAGCAGTAAAGGTATTATAGTATACAAAATTTGCAAGCATAAAAAAAAGAAGTACCAAATCTTTATAAAATATTTTGCTTGGATGTACATGTACGTGGATAACATTCTCAAGCATCCTGTGAAATTATGGCACCCGGTGTGCTGTCTTTTTTGTGTAAAGTGGAATTTTGTATCAGTTTCTAACAATTGTGGGCTGACAATCATTCAACCTATTTTTCAAATACTGCCACCAATCTACCAAATTTTTGTGAAACCACATTTTGTTTTCAATTGGTTACACATCTGTGAAGGGTTTCAAACCATCTTGTCTACTTCTCTGAACCAGCAATTTCAAGATATCTTTAAATTGACCGCGGTGCGGATACCAGCGACGTACTCCCCACGGAAGTGCGGTTGCTATGTGGACAGCGCCCTCATTCGACGGCGCACGGAGCCCATAGGTTTATCCAGTACTCACAATTTATTAATAAAAAAAGATGATTAAGAGATTACATGAAAACATGATTGGAACACAAGATTGCCAGTGTGATTGTCAAGTAATTTCAGAAGCAGAGAATGTGACAGGCAAGAAGAAAATCAATGGTTGGGGCAAATTTGTTTTTCTCAAACTTCTTGACAGCTGCAGAACATTTTAAAAGTGAGGGAGAATTAGGGAGCACAGATTTATATGCTGGTAAGTGGTGCACTGGCTGAGTATAGGGGATGTTGGCTGGAAAAGGGTTCAATACCACCTTAAACATGGACTTTTATAGAACTTTATGTGTTGAGACCTTCATTGTGTTGGGAAACGCATTCTAATTCAACCTTTATACGTGACTGAACATTTTATGAACCTTTAAAAACACACCCTCTAAAAAAAGCTCCTCAATCTGAATGCGTGTTGATGAAAGTGAATGCTTTTAATTTGTTTGCTGAATTTTGCTGAGAAAAACCTCGGTATAATATGCAGTTAAATTTAACAATTCTTACATCTTGGCATGCCGTGGTTCCCATAACATCTGGCAAGTCATCGGAGGAGGTATGAGGTGCCTACATTAACAGAACAAAAACACACACACACACAGTCATGTAAACGGGTGCAATCGTGGACCTCCCATTGTTCCTCTTTTGTTTATACTCTAACTTTTTCGGAAGGCCTCTCATTGGTTTTGTACACGATTTTCAATCGTGGACGTTAGGTCAAACGTGGACCCCTTTGTCTACGCCCGAATTCTTTTGTCCTAGGTCCACGATTGCCGGCATATACAAACTCACACACACACACACACACACACAAATAAAACAGAGGAGCAGCAGGAGCAGCATCAGTAGTAGCAGCAACCTCATCTTTCACATAAAATCTATTGCAGCTTTTTACATCCCCTGGCAAAAATTGTGTTTTGGAGAAGTTATATTTGTATTATATTGTTGTGAAATTTTTGACCAAGTTGTGGGGATGTTGGCTATTAGTAATTTAGCTCTCACAAAAACCTCTCTTCAACTACATAACGCTTACAGGACCGTGTGTTTCTTTTCAGTGAGACATTAGGTCAACATACATCAACAAAACAGAAACTTTATCCTGAGATGTGCATATTGCTGTCCTGATGTACTAAATTAGGAGCAATTTAACTAGGAATAAGCTAGAATAAAAACAAAATTAAATTTTTTTTTACTTTGCTACTAGAAATTGCTACCATGCAAGACAAGTGAAGGGATTTGCTGCCTCGTATGGGCTCTGTGTGCTGACAAAAGAAGGCGCTTTTTCACCTTGCAACGCAATGCCCCATGGGTGGGGCAATTTCGCTGGTTTCACGCACGTCATTCCTCGTTGATGTGATACACATATACCAGGTGTATTTGATAGTCTGTTTGCGGACAGTCTTAATAATAAATGTTTTGGCTCAAGAGGAGGGAATCAGATCACTTCAGCACAAAAATTGCAGTCAGGCAAGATGGCGGGTACTTGTGCACAGAGCCCATAAATGATAATTGAAACACCGTGAATTCGCCATTAATCTTCAGGGTGGTAGATGTTTACCGTTATGTATGACCGATGATAATCCTCAGTGGCCAGGGTCATTGAAAAACCATGAAAAAACCCTTACGGGATTAGTGCAATAAGCCCCAGGTAAATATCCGTGAAACACCCTTAGGGATTCATTTCACGGCAAAGTGGACTTTTAATGGGAATTTAAGGGATTAGATGTTCATAGTGAATGCACATTAAGTCCATGTCGCGTTAAAGTCAATCAGTAGTATAGGAGATGCCGATTCTGCGACAAATCCTTTCTCATCCTTATAGTAATACATGCAAACAGTTAAGACCGTGGTTAGCGACCAAAGTTCAGTAGATAATAATTAAGCATTCACCACACAGAATAACAAAGAACAGGACTTCCCGGTGGAATTGTTTTGTTAATAATTGATTTCAACATCCGGCTAATAAGCTAAAGCCTAGTAGAAAAGTGTATGTCAGTGTGTAGCATGAATCACAAACCGCCCCTGCTTAGGAGATGCACCATCACAACGTTTTGTTCAGGTAGGCCGTGTTTTCCTACAGCTTTCTCAAAACTGGGCATTGTGGTCATTTCAGTGTGAAGCATTTCAGTGGCGTAACGAGGACTGCAGCCTCTCAAAACCATAACCTTAACAAATTTCAGGGGGGGGGGGGGGGGGGTTGGCATTGTATACTTAATTTTGTGGAAGACATAAAATGAAATGGTTTATCATTAGCCACGGTTTTGATTGTTACAGGGGCGGATCTAGGATTTTTTTGCAGGGGGAGGGGGTTTCTGAAATTTGCCCAGAAAGGTTACTCCCAAAATGTTTCGTCTGCGAAATGGAGTATCCCATTTGGTTTTAAAATGCACACAAGCAGAAGTGTGAAGATAAACTGTCCCCTAAAGATAAACTCCTATCTGTAAAGATATTTGAAACGTCTGACAACGTTTCAAATGTATTTTTCATTTTAAGGAATAACAAAGTCTGCAACAACTGCAAAGTCTTGCATTCTCGGTTGCTTTTACGCCCCTATCGCACTGTAGAAACTGAATTATTGTGTGGCTGCAAACATTTCAACTATTTTGTTTTGCTCAATGTCTCAATCAAACGTAATTAACTGTTTTCTTGCAAAAAATAGCAAATAAAAAATATATAAATCTTTCAGGCTAGACTAATTCGAAAAGCGCACGGACATTGTATCTCCGAGTAATATTCATTTCAAGGAAAAGCGTAAAAATAGGTGGTTCATATTATGAACCAACGAAATAAACAAAATAAGTGTCGGAAATTCTAGTGGGTGCCCTTGGACTAGTTTAAAGACTACAGTGAGCTACCTTTAGTGAAAGAAGTTTGAAGTTTTCCTGTGACAAATTCAAGCAACATATGTTTTTTTTTAACACGTTCAAGCAAGTAGGCCATGTAACATTAATTATTGATTCTTGTATAGGTTTTCCCAGCCAATTTCACAATTTTTCCGTTTATTTTAACGCCTGGCTCATTCAATTTAGATTGCAATTAAATGATCACGCAGATCGTCATTCTACAATCAAAAATAATCATTCAAATTCACTATCCGTGCATTCTATCGTCTTTTAGCTTCACTCTTGCCTGTAAAGGATGCATTCAAATTGACAGTATCGTATTGTTCATTAATTTTCGTCTGGACCAGGCAAACATATTTCACCTTTTTTCAAGCATCTTTTCCTGCATGTCCGCGTTCCTATAAAAGTCTGAGTTACCTGATGAATACCCAACGCCCCCACCCATTGGACATTCCTTTGTATTCGTGTAGCTATAAGCATTCTCTTCAAAAATAATCATACCTTTATTCTCTCACAGATAACCCTAACCCCATTTTCCCTCTAAACCCCTTTTTCTTCGCTACCTGCCTAGTGTGGACATCTTTTGTTCAGAGGTCCTCACAACAGATGCAATGCTTGTACACACTTTTTCATGTCTTGGCCCCACCCATAAAAGGGTCGGGAAAATGGCATTGAGTTTAAAGAGTGTACCCATGGTTTGCCACAAGCCCACTGACCATACTGAGACCATGTACCCTTTGTTTACATCTAAACCGCCCCATATTCAAATGTGCCCAGCGGTATGTGCACACATCCCGTTTTTCATAAGTTTTGTTATTAAGGAGTGGTTTTAAAGGTCACATAATTTACATGCAATCTGACTTGCGGTGTCGCTCCTAATCGAAATGCGCATACTTGTCTATATGCAAGCTTAGGAAACCGATACTTTTAACATAAAATCAATAGATAGAAAGGATAAATGCAACAACTTTGTTCTAGTTTTACAACTTGTAAATAGATTCTTACCGTGGGAGTCCCTGCAGGAACATGTAGTGATACTGTCTCTTCAGGCTAAAAATGAATGATGAGAGATGAGATGATGTATGAAACTACTGTTTTGAACATAATGGTCTAAAAGATTTGTATGATCTTGATTTTCACATGCATTTTTCATACTGTTAGAGGGGATAAAAAGACATGAAGCATCAGCTTCTGCTGTTGGTCTTTGGATCAGGGAGGGAGAATTAAAAACATTTGATATATCTAATGTGACAGGATACTTACAGTGGGAGTGGCTGTTGGTAGTGAAACTGTCTGCTAGTGAAAATTAAAGACATGGACATGAATATCTCATCATATTAGTTGGGTCTTGCATGTCAGTTTTAAAATGATTTTAGAGAAGACATAAAACTTAGTCTCTTTGTTCATTATAAAGCAGCGGCATATTCAGGCTTTTAGCTCAAATGAATCTTTTTTGTCGTATAAAATGATATTATATCTTTCTACAATAGTTAACAATCCGTTAAGAAGAAAAAT
Organism: Hippasteria phrygiana; assembly: GCA_037893225.1. Classification (NCBI taxonomy): domain Eukaryota; kingdom Metazoa; phylum Echinodermata; class Asteroidea; order Valvatida; family Goniasteridae; genus Hippasteria; species Hippasteria phrygiana. The sequence continues at coordinate 879,003 of JAZGUH010000488.1, forward strand.
GTCCTGGTCTACAAAAATGTTTGTTAAAACATAGCAGTAAAGGTATATAGTATACAAAATTTGCAAGCATAAAAAAAAGAAGTACCAAATCTTTATAAAATATTTTGCTTGGATGTACATGTACGTGGATAACATTCTCAAGCATCCTGTGAAATTATGGCACCCGGTGTGCTGTCTTTTTTGTGTAAAGTGGAATTTTGTATCAGTTTCTAACAATTGTGGGCTGACAATCATTCAACCTATTTTTCAAATACTGCCACCAATCTACCAAATTTTTGTGAAACCACATTTTGTTTTCAATTGGTTACACATCTGTGAAGGGTTTCAAACCATCTTGTCTACTTCTCTGAACCAGCAATTTCAAGATATCTTTAAATTGACCGCGGTGCGGATACCAGCGACGTACTCCCCACGGAAGTGCGGTTGCTATGTGGACAGCGCCCTCATTCGACGGCGCACGGAGCCCATAGGTTTATCCAGTACTCACAATTTATTAATAAAAAAGGATGATTAAGAGATTACATGAAAACATGATTGGAACACAAGATTGCCAGTGTGATTGTCAAGTAATTTCAGAAGCAGAGAATGTGACAGGCAAGAAGAAAATCAATGGTTGGGGCAAATTTGTTTTTCTCAAACTTCTTGACAGCTGCAGAACATTTTAAAAGTGAGGGAGAATTAGGGAGCACAGATTTATATGCTGGTAAGTGGTGCACTGGCTGAGTATAGGGGATGTTGGCTGGAAAAGGGTTCAATACCACCTTAAACATGGACTTTTATAGAACTTTATGTGTTGAGACCTTCATTGTGTTGGGAAACGCATTCTAATTCAACCTTTATACGTGACTGAACATTTTATGAACCTTTAAAAACACACCCTCTAAAAAAAGCTCCTCAATCTGAATGCGTGTTGATGAAAGTGAATGCTTTTAATTTGTTTGCTGAATTTTGCTGAGAAAAACCTCGGTATAATATGCAGTTAAATTTAACAATTCTTACATCTTGGCATGCCGTGGTTCCCATAACATCTGGCAAGTCATCGGAGGAGGTATGAGGTGCCTACATTAACAGAACAAAAACACACACACACACAGTCATGTAAACGGGTGCAATCGTGGACCTCCCATTGTTCCTCTTTTGTTTATACTCTAACTTTTTCGGAAGGCCTCTCATTGGTTTTGTACACGATTTTCAATCGTGGACGTTAGGTCAAACGTGGACCCCTTTGTCTACGCCCGAATTCTTTTGTCCTAGGTCCACGATTGCCGGCATATACAAACTCACACACACACACACACACACACAAATAAAACAGAGGAGCAGCAGGAGCAGCATCAGTAGTAGCAGCAACCTCATCTTTCACATAAAATCTATTGCAGCTTTTTACATCCCCTGGCAAAAATTGTGTTTTGGAGAAGTTATATTTGTATTATATTGTTGTGAAATTTTTGACCAAGTTGTGGGGATGTTGGCTATTAGTAATTTAGCTCTCACAAAAACCTCTCTTCAACTACATAACGCTTACAGGACCGTGTGTTTCTTTTCAGTGAGACATTAGGTCAACATACATCAACAAAACAGAAACCTTATCCTGAGATGTGCATATTGCTGTCCTGATGTACTAAATTAGGAGCAATTTAACTAGGAATAAGCTAGAATAAAAACAAAATAATTTTTTTTTTTACTTTGCTACTAGAAATTGCTACCATGCAAGACAAGTGAAGGGATTTGCTGCCTCGTATGGGCTCTGTGTGCTGACAAAAGAAGGCGCTTTTTCACCTTGCAACGCAATGCCCCATGGGTGGGGCAATTTCGCTGGTTTCACGCACGTCATTCCTCGTTGATGTGATACACGTATACCAGGTGTATTTGATAGTCTGTTTGCGGACAGTCTTAATAATTAATGTTTTGGTTCAAGAGGAGGGAATCAGATCACTTCAACACAAAAATTGCAGTCAGGCAAGATGGCGGGTACTTGTGCACAGAGCCCATAAATGATAATTAAAATAGATTAAGACTCACCTCTTCAGAGTCGGACGATGATGAAACATGTTCCTTTATAAAGTAATATTTAGAAAATCAAAACATACGAAATCAATCATCAGATGTACATTTCAGCTAACACTCAGTGGAGCGTAACTACTACAATTGCAGGGTGGTGGAAATTAAACATTGTTTGACAGGATGGACCCAACATTACACTTTGGGCGCTGTACATATATACATGCATAATGTACATGTACACTAGGTGTGTTGCACATGCATGCATGGGGAAATCTAATGGCCCATTTTCTTAGGTCAACAAGTGGGGTTATAGTCCCCCAGATTTATGCCTTTGCTAATAAGCAAAAGGGTCTACAGTAAGAGTCTGATTAGGATACATATTTGCTCAACTCGAAAATTACTCTTCTTCTCACAACTAATGTGTTAGCACAAATTGGGCTGATGAACAATATCAAATGCAACACACGTAAATATCATTAGGTGTCAAGTGGTGTTAACCATGTGCATGGTGGGAAGCACTGTAAATGGTTCTTTAAAACATGCACATTCTATGAAGATTAAAGCAAAGTACAAAAATAGCGATTGCATTGGCAAACAAGTTATTTCATATCGACTTTCTATAATTATGTAAATGATCATTTGTTTGAGCTTTAAGCCAAACCATTTAGGTGATCAACATATATTATTAACATGGGGTTAATCTGGCAAGCAACCCTACCTTGGCAGTAGTGAATAAATAGATGCGTGTTTTCGAAGGATTGCCGTGCTCTCGTATTGTGTTCTGGAGACTGAATTGGGCATCATCCTCTAGGAGTTGTTGGTAGGTCCCGATGCCATCAATTTTGAAGTGATGCCTTGTTCCAATAGCCGACTTCCCGGAGGGGAAGAAGACTGCAACTCCCTTGTCACACAGATCCTGGTAACTGGCATCATCAGAAACTTCAGTATATCTTTTTCCGCCTCCTTTGCGTATGCCTTTATGCTCTGAAGTTTCACCTGAACGATGCAGCCATCCAAATTGTATTGTTACCTCTCTGGAACGTTTATTCTTTTACTTTCCCCCTGCCTTGGTTTTACATCTCTAACAAAACAACAGCAACATACAAATGACTTGTGTTAAGGTAAATTGTGCACATCAACAACACATTCTAAGATAGCATGGTTCATTTTTTGTTGTGCTTTTGTTTAATTACTATTGAACCTTGTTTTGTGTTACAAAAAACCCGTAAGTTTGATGACGCCACAATTTACCCAACTTGGTGCACATCTATATGACATACGGTACCAAAGCAATCACAAAAATGATTTGAAAATGGTATGATTATGTCATTGTAATATGCACACCTTTGAATGAAGATGAATGTATGTGTTAATGTCTATCTGATTGAAGGAAGTTGAGGTTGAAAAGAAGCGATTAGAAAGATCATGTAGGCCTATAGGCCTAATTGTAATATGCCTTCCGGGATAGAACATTCTGAAGAACTAACAAAAATCCATTGAATCGGAACAGCTAAATAAGTTTCTTTCTGTTTACAGAACATGCGGGTTTCCGCACTTTTGCACAAAATGATCATGACGTAGTGAACGCAAAAAAAATAAAGGCGCCGCAAGAATGACAAGGGCAAAGCATGGCATGGGTTGCATGTATGGACGCATGCAAATGAGGCACTTTTGCACTTTTTGAGACACTGGACTATAAAAAAATGCACATTAAGTCCATGTCGGGTTAAAGCCAATGACGTCATAGTGACGTCTATATAGACCACATTCCATTATAGACCATAATTATTCTATGTTGAATTTAGCATATTTTCTTTCTCTAAATAATTTGACAATACACACACAATCGGATATGCATTTAATTCGATATTGGACCCTTTAAGTTAATGTAACGTGATACCTGAGGGCGTCATTGTGACGTTTCATGACGTCATTGTTAGGCACACATCTACGCTATGAGGACTTTGAGCCAAGTTTGATAAAGATGCAACTTTCAAAAGTTTCAAAAGTCCAGGGCAGAAAAAACTGTATACAAAGTCTATGGGGTTTGGGAAAGAAAAAAAGAAAAAGAATCAGGAGAAGAAGAAAATAAGAACAACAAAGCTTTTTCCGCTAATATGCGGAAAAGCACACAAAACATCTTAACAAAACAAAAGCTGGTTTGGCAATTGTACCAAAACAGATACAAAACTGAACGAAAACAAAAGCTGTTCCGGCAATTGTGCCAAAACAGCTAAGTAGGGTATTTATAAATCATTTTGACTCAAACTGGTATTAAAAACGCTTAGACAGATTGCAAGAAGCGATCATAAGTACCCAAATGATCGTCACAAGTCTGGAAGAAATGATTTTTAACTGATGTTTCGAGTTGAGTATAGTGGCATGACAAATGCGAAACTTCTCATCTGGTGGCCCTTTGGGAAACGATTTTCTAATCTGTTATGGCAGTCTAGCTGTGCATACATGAGTATGCAAACAATTAAGACCGTGGCTAGCAACCAAGGTTGAGTACATAATTAAGCGTTCACAACACGGAATAACAAAGAACGGGACTTCCCGATGGAAATTCCCAGTTCATAATATTTTTTTTCAACATCAGGCTGATAAGCTAAAGCCTAGTAGACAAGTGTATGTCAGTGTGTAGCATGAATCACAAACCGTCCATGCTTAGAAATGAAATGGTTTATCATTAGCCACGGTTTGAATTTTTTGGGAGTGGTTGTTTTATTGTCATTTTCTTTCTTTTGAGTGGAAACGTTATTGTGATTTTTGTAGCTGTAATACCTTTACATTTGGCGTCTATATATGGGACATGCTCAATGTACCCACCAAGTTTAATTACTATTGAACCTTGTTTTGTGTTACAAAAAACCCGTAAGTTTGATGACGCCACAATTTACCCAACTTGGTGCACATCTATATGACATACGGTACCAAAGCAATCACAAAAATGATTTGAAAATGGTATGATTATGTCATTGTAATATGCACACCTTTGAATGAAGATGAATGTATGTGTTAATGTCTATCTGATTGAAGGAAGTTGAGGTTGAAAAGAAGCGATTAGAAAGATCATGTAGGCCTATAGGCCTAATTGTAATATGCCTTCCGGGATAGAACATTCTGAAGAACTAACAAAAATCCATTGAATCGGAACAGCTAAATAAGTTTCTTTCTGTTTACAGAACATGCGGGTTTCCGCACTTTTGCACAAAATGATCATGACGTAGTGAACGCAAAAAAAATAAAGGCGCCGCAAGAATGACAAGGGCAAAGCATGGCATGGGTTGCATGTATGGACGCATGCAAATGAGGCACTTTTGCACTTTTTGAGACACTGGACTATAAAAAAATGCACATTAAGTCCATGTCGGGTTACAGCCAATGACGTCATAGTGACGTCTATATAGACCACATTCCATTATAGACCATAATTATTCTATGTTGAATTTAGCATATTTTCTTTCTCTAAATAATTTGACAATACACACACAATCGGATATGCATTTAATTCGATATTGGACCCTTTAAGTTAATGTAACGTGATACCTGAGGGCGTCATTGTGACGTTTCATGACGTCATTGTTAGGCACACATCTACGCTATGAGGACTTTGAGCCAAGTTTGATAAAGATGCAACTTTCAAAAGTTTCAAAAGTCCAGGGCAGAAAAAACTGTATACAAAGTCTATGGGGTTTGGGAAAGAAAAAAAGAAAAAGAATCAGGAGAAGAAGAAAATAAGAACAACAAAGCTTTTTCCGCTAATATGCGGAAAAGCACACAAAACATCTTAACAAAACAAAAGCTGGTTTGGCAATTGTACCAAAACAGATACAAAACTGAACGAAAACAAAAGCTGTTCCGGCAATTGTGCCAAAACAGCTAAGTAGGGTATTTATAAATCATTTTGACTCAAACTGGTATTAAAAACGCTTAGACAGATTGCAAGAAGCGATCATAAGTACCCAAATGATCGTCACAAGTCTGGAAGAAATGATTTTTAACTGATGTTTCGAGTTGAGTATAGTGGCATGACAAATGCGAAACTTCTCATCTGGTGGCCCTTTGGGAAACGATTTTCTAATCTGTTATGGCAGTCTAGCTGTGCATACATGAGTATGCAAACAATTAAGACCGTGGCTAGCAACCAAGGTTGAGTACATAATTAAGCGTTCACAACACGGAATAACAAAGAACGGGACTTCCCGATGGAAATTCCCAGTTCATAATATTTTTTTTCAACATCAGGCTGATAAGCTAAAGCCTAGTAGACAAGTGTATGTCAGTGTGTAGCATGAATCACAAACCGTCCATGCTTAGAAATGAAATGGTTTATCATTAGCCACGGTTTGAATTTTTTGGGAGTGGTTGTTTTATTGTCATTTTCTTTCTTTTGAGTGGAAACGTTATTGTGATTTTTGTAGCTGTAATACCTTTACATTTGGCGTCTATATATGGGACATGCTCAATGTACCCACCAAGTTTAATTACTATTGAACCTTGTTTTGTGTTACAAAAAACCCGTAAGTTTGATGACGCCACAATTTACCCAACTTGGTGCACATCTATATGACATACGGTACCAAAGCAATCACAAAAATGATTTGAAAATGGTATGATTATGTCATTGTAATATGCACACCTTTGAATGAAGATGAATGTATGTGTTAATGTCTATCTGATTGAAGGAAGTTGAGGTTGAAAAGAAGCGATTAGAAAGATCATGTAGGCCTATAGGCCTAATTGTAATATGCCTTCCGGGATAGAACATTCTGAAGAACTAAAACAAATCCATTGAATCGGAACAGCTAAATAAGTTTCTTTCTGTTTACAGAACATGCGGGTTTCCGCACTTTTGCACAAAATGATCATGACGTAGTGAACGCAAAAAAAATAAAGGCGCCGCAAGAATGACAAGGGCAAAGCATGGCATGGGTTGCATGTATGGACGCATGCAAATGAGGCACTTTTGCACTTTTTGAGACACTGGACTATAAAAAAATGCACATTAAGTCCATGTCGCGTTAAAGCCAATGACGTCATAGTGACGTCTATATAGACCACATTCCATTATAGACCATAATTATTCTATGTTGAATTTAGCATATTTTCTTTCTCTAAATAATTTGACAATACACACACAATCGGATATGCATTTAATTCGATATTGGACCCTTTAAGTTAATGTAACGTGATACCTGAGGGCGTCATTGTGACGTTTCATGACGTCATTGTTAGGCACACATCTACGCTATGAGGACTTTGAGCCAAGTTTGATAAAGATGCAACTTTCAAAAGTTTCAAAAGTCCAGGGCAGAAAAAAACTGTATACAAAGTCTATGGGGTTTGGGAAAGAAAAAAAGAAAAAGAATCAGGAGAAGAAGAAAATAAGAACAACAAAGCTTTTTCCGCTAATATGCGGAAAAGCACACAAAACATCTTAACAAAACAAAAGCTGGTTTGGCAATTGTACCAAAACAGATACAAAACTGAACGAAAACAAAAGCTGTTCCGGCAATTGTGCCAAAACAGCTAAGTAGGGTATTTATAAATCATTTTGACTCAAACTGGTATTAAAAACGCTTAGACAGATTGCAAGAAGCGATCATAAGTACCCAAATGATCGTCACAAGTCTGGAAGAAATGATTTTTAACTGATGTTTCGAGTTGAGTATAGTGGCATGACAAATGCGAAACTTCTCATCTGATGGCCCTTTGGGAAACGATTTTCTAATCTGTTATGGCAGTCTAGCTGTGCATACATGAGTATGCAAACAATTAAGACCGTGGCTAGCAACCAAGGTTGAGTACATAATTAAGCGTTCACAACACGGAATAACAAAGAACGGGACTTCCCGATGGAAATTCCCAGTTCATAATATTTTTTTTCAACATCAGGCTGATAAGCTAAAGCCTAGTAGACAAGTGTATGTCAGTGTGTAGCATGAATCACAAACCGCCCCTGCTTAGAAATGAAATGGTTTATCATTAGCCACGGTTCTAATTTTTTGGGAGTGGTTGTTTTATTGTCATTTTCTTTCTTTTGAGTGGAAACGTTATTGTGATTTTTGTAGCTGTAATACCTTTACATTTGGCGTCTATATATGGGACATGCTCAATGTACCCACCAAGTTTAATTACTATTGAACCTTGTTTTGTGTTACAAAAAACCCGTAAGTTTGATGACGCCACAATTTACCCAACTTGGTGCACATCTATATGACATACGGTACCAAAGCAATCACAAAAATGATTTGAAAATGGTATGATTATGTCATTGTAATATGCACACCTTTGAATGAAGATGAATGTATGTGTTAATGTCTATCTGATTGAAGGAAGTTGAGGTTGAAAAGAAGCGATTAGAAAGATCATGTAGGCCTATAGGCCTAATTGTAATATGCCTTCCGGGATAGAACATTCTGAAGAACTAAAAAAAATCCATTGAATCGGAACAGCTAAATAAGTTTCTTTCTGTTTACAGAACATGCGGGTTTCCGCACTTTTGCACAAAATGATCATGACGTAGTGAACGCAAAAAAAATAAAGGCGCCGCAAGAATGACAAGGGCAAAGCATGGCATGGGTTGCATGTATGGACGCATGCAAATGAGGCACTTTTGCACTTTTTGAGACACTGGACTATAAAAAAATGCACATTAAGTCCATGTCGGGTTAAAGCCAATGACGTCATAGTGACGTCTATATAGACCACATTCCATTATAGACCATAATTATTCTATGTTGAATTTAGCATATTTTCTTTCTCTAAATAATTTGACAATACACACACAATCGGATATGCATTTAATTCGATATTGGACCCTTTAAGTTAATGTAACGTGATACCTGAGGGCGTCATTGTGACGTTTCATGACGTCATTGTTAGGCACACATCTACGCTATGAGGACTTTGAGCCAAGTTTGATAAAGATGCAACTTTCAAAAGTTTCAAAAGTCCAGGGCAGAAAAAAACTGTATACAAAGTCTATGGGGTTTGGGAAAGAAAAAAAGAAAAAGAATCAGGAGAAGAAGAAAATAAGAACAACAAAGCTTTTTCCGCTAATATGCGGAAAAGCACACAAAACATCTTAACAAAACAAAAGCTGGTTTGGCAATTGTACCAAAACAGATACAAAACTGAACGAAAACAAAAGCTGTTCCGGCAATTGTGCCAAAACAGCTAAGTAGGGTATTTATAAATCATTTTGACTCAAACTGGTATTAAAAACGCTTAGACAGATTGCAAGAAGCGATCATAAGTACCCAAATGATCGTCACAAGTCTGGAAGAAATGATTTTTAACTGATGTTTCGAGTTGAGTATAGTGGCATGACAAATGCGAAACTTCTCATCTGGTGGCCCTTTGGGAAACGATTTTCTAATCTGTTATGGCAGTCTAGCTGTGCATACATGAGTATGCAAACAATTAAGACCGTGGCTAGCAACCAAGGTTGAGTACATAATTAAGCGTTCACAACACGGAATAACAAAGAACGGGACTTCCCGATGGAAATTCCCAGTTCATAATATTTTTTTTCAACATCAGGCTGATAAGCTAAAGCCTAGTAGACAAGTGTATGTCAGTGTGTAGCATGAATCACAAACCGTCCATGCTTAGAAATGAAATGGTTTATCATTAGCCACGGTTTGAATTTTTTGGGAGTGGTTGTTTTATTGTCATTTTCTTTCTTTTGAGTGGAAACGTTATTGTGATTTTTGTAGCTGTAATACCTTTACATTTGGCGTCTATATATGGGACATGCTCAATGTACCCACCAAGTTTAATTACTATTGAACCTTGTTTTGTGTTACAAAAAACCCGTAAGTTTGATGACGCCACAATTTACCAAACTTGGTGCACATCTATATGACATACGGTACCAAAGCAATCACAAAAATGATTTGAAAATGGTATGATTATGTCATTGTAATATGCACACCTTTGAATGAAGATGAATGTATGTGTTAATGTCTATCTGATTGAAGGAAGTTGAGGTTGAAAAGAAGCGATTAGAAAGATCATGTAGGCCTATAGGCCTAATTGTAATATGCCTTCCGGGATAGAACATTCTGAAGAACTAACAAAAATCCATTGAATCGGAACAGCTAAATAAGTTTCTTTCTGTTTACAGAACATGCGGGTTTCCGCACTTTTGCACAAAATGATCATGACGTAGTGAACGCAAACAAAATAAAGGCGCCGCAAGAATGACAAGGGCAAAGCATGGCATGGGTTGCATGTATGGACGCATGCAAATGAGGCACTTTTGCACTTTTTGAGACACTGGACTATAAAAAAATGCACATTAAGTCCATGTCGGGTTAAAGCCAATGACGTCATAGTGACGTCTATATAGACCACATTCCATTATAGACCATAATTATTCTATGTTGAATTTAGCATATTTTCTTTCTCTAAATAATTTGACAATACACACACAATCGGATATGCATTTAATTCGATATTGGACCCTTTAAGTTAATGTAACGTGATACCTGAGGGCGTCATTGTGACGTTTCATGACGTCATTGTTAGGCACACATCTACGCTATGAGGACTTTGAGCCAAGTTTGATAAAGATGCAACTTTCAAAAGTTTCAAAAGTCCAGGGCAGAAAAAAACTGTATACAAAGTCTATGGGGTTTGGGAAAGAAAAAAAGAAAAAGAATCAGGAGAAGAAGAAAATAAGAACAACAAAGCTTTTTCCGCTAATATGCGGAAAAGCACACAAAACATCTTAACAAAACAAAAGCTGGTTTGGCAATTGTACCAAAACAGATACAAAACTGAACGAAAACAAAAGCTGTTCCGGCAATTGTGCCAAAACAGCTAAGTAGGGTATTTATAAATCATTTTGACTCAAACTGGTATTAAAAACGCTTAGACAGATTGCAAGAAGCGATCATAAGTACCCAAATGATCGTCACAAGTCTGGAAGAAATGATTTTTAACTGATGTTTCGAGTTGAGTATAGTGGCATGACAAATGCGAAACTTCTCATCTGGTGGCCCTTTGGGAAACGATTTTCTAATCTGTTATGGCAGTCTAGCTGTGCATACATGAGTATGCAAACAATTAAGACCGTGGCTAGCAACCAAGGTTGAGTACATAATTAAGCGTTCACAACACGGAATAACAAAGAACGGGACTTCCCGATGGAAATTCCCAGTTCATAATATTTTTTTTCAACATCAGGCTGATAAGCTAAAGCCTAGTAGACAAGTGTATGTCAGTGTGTAGCATGAATCACAAACCGTCCATGCTTAGAAATGAAATGGTTTATCATTAGCCACGGTTTGAATTTTTTGGGAGTGGTTGTTTTATTGTCATTTTCTTTCTTTTGAGTGGAAACGTTATTGTGATTTTTGTAGCTGTAATACCTTTACATTTGGCGTCTATATATGGGACATGCTCAATGTACTCACCAAGTTTAATTACTATTGAACCTTGTTTTGTGTTACAAAAAACCCGTAAGTTTGATGACGCCACAATTTACCCAACTTGGTGCACATCTATATGACATACGGTACCAAAGCAATCACAAAAATGATTTGAAAATGGTATGATTATGTCATTGTAATATGCACACCTTTGAATGAAGATGAATGTATGTGTTAATGTCTATCTGATTGAAGGAAGTTGAGGTTGAAAAGAAGCGATTAGAAAGATCATGTAGGCCTATAGGCCTAATTGTAATATGCCTTCCGGGATAGAACATTCTGAAGAACTAAAAAAAATCCATTGAATCGGAACAGCTAAATAAGTTTCTTTCTGTTTACAGAACATGCGGGTTTCCGCACTTTTGCACAAAATGATCATGACGTAGTGAACGCAAAAAAAATAAAGGCGCCGCAAGAATGACAAGGGCAAAGCATGGCATGGGTTGCATGTATGGACGCATGCAAATGAGGCACTTTTGCACTTTTTGAGACACTGGACTATAAAAAAATGCACATTAAGTCCATGTCGCGTTAAAGCCAATGACGTCATAGTGACGTCTATATAGACCACATTCCATTATAGACCATAATTATTCTATGTTGAATTTAGCATATTTTCTTTCTCTAAATAATTTGACAATACACACACAATCGGATATGCATTTAATTCGATATTGGACCCTTTAAGTTAATGTAACGTGATACCTGAGGGCGTCATTGTGACGTTTCATGACGTCATTGTTAGGCACACATCTACGCTATGAGGACTTTGAGCCAAGTTTGATAAAGATGCAACTTTCAAAAGTTTCAAAAGTCCAGGGCAGAAAAAAACTGTATACAAAGTCTATGGGGTTTGGGAAAGAAAAAAAGAAAAAGAATCAGGAGAAGAAGAAAATAAGAACAACAAAGCTTTTTCCGCTAATATGCGGAAAAGCACACAAAACATCTTAACAAAACAAAAGCTGGTTTGGCAATTGTACCAAAACAGATACAAAACTGAACGAAAACAAAAGCTGTTCCGGCAATTGTGCCAAAACAGCTAAGTAGGGTATTTATAAATCATTTTGACTCAAACTGGTATTAAAAACGCTTAGACAGATTGCAAGAAGCGATCATAAGTACCCAAATGATCGTCACAAGTCTGGAAGAAATGATTTTTAACTGATGTTTCGAGTTGAGTATAGTGGCATGACAAATGCGAAACTTCTCATCTGATGGCCCTTTGGGAAACGATTTTCTAATCTGTTATGGCAGTCTAGCTGTGCATACATGAGTATGCAAACAATTAAGACCGTGGCTAGCAACCAAGGTTGAGTACATAATTAAGCGTTCACAACACGGAATAACAAAGAACGGGACTTCCCGATGGAAATTCCCAGTTCATAATATTTTTTTTCAACATCAGGCTGATAAGCTAAAGCCTAGTAGACAAGTGTATGTCAGTGTGTAGCATGAATCACAAACCGTCCATGCTTAGAAATGAAATGGTTTATCATTAGCCACGGTTTGAATTTTTTGGGAGTGGTTGTTTTATTGTCATTTTCTTTCTTTTGAGTGGAAACGTTATTGTGATTTTTGTAGCTGTAATACCTTTACATTTGGCGTCTATATATGGGACATGCTCAATGTACCCACCAAGTTTAATTACTATTGAACCTTGTTTTGTGTTACAAAAAACCCGTAAGTTTGATGACGCCACAATTTACCCAACTTGGTGCACATCTATATGACATACGGTACCAAAGCAATCACAAAAATGATTTGAAAATGGTATGATTATGTCATTGTAATATGCACACCTTTGAATGAAGATGAATGTATGTGTTAATGTCTATCTGATTGAAGGAAGTTGAGGTTGAAAAGAAGCGATTAGAAAGATCATGTAGGCCTATAGGCCTAATTGTAATATGCCTTCCGGGATAGAACATTCTGAAGAACTAACAAAAATCCATTGAATCGGAACAGCTAAATAAGTTTCTTTCTGTTTACAGAACATGCGGGTTTCCGCACTTTTGCACAAAATGATCATGACGTAGTGAACGCAAAAAAAATAAAGGCGCCGCAAGAATGACAAGGGCAAAGCATGGCATGGGTTGCATGTATGGACGCATGCAAATGAGGCACTTTTGCACTTTTTGAGACACTGGACTATAAAAAAATGCACATTAAGTCCATGTCGGGTTAAAGCCAATGACGTCATAGTGACGTCTATATAGACCACATTCCATTATAGACCATAATTATTCTATGTTGAATTTAGCATATTTTCTTTCTCTAAATAATTTGACAATACACACACAATCGGATATGCATTTAATTCGATATTGGACCCTTTAAGTTAATGTAACGTGATACCTGAGGGCGTCATTGTGACGTTTCATGACGTCATTGTTAGGCACACATCTACGCTATGAGGACTTTGAGCCAAGTTTGATAAAGATGCAACTTTGAAAAGTTTCAAAAGTCCTGTGCAGAAAAAAACTGTATACAAAGTCTATGGGGTTTGGGAAAGAAAAAAAGAAAAAGAATCAGGAGAAGAAGAAAATAAGAACAACAAAGCTTTTTCCGCTAATATGCGGAAAAGCACACAAAACATCTTAACAAAACAAAAGCTGGTTTGGCAATTGTACCAAAACAGATACAAAACTGAACGAAAACAAAAGCTGTTCCGGCAATTGTGCCAAAACAGCTAAGTAGGGTATTTATAAATCATTTTGACTCAAACTGGTATTAAAAACGCTTAGACAGATTGCAAGAAGCGATCATAAGTACCCAAATGATCGTCACAAGTCTGGAAGAAATGATTTTTAACTGATGTTTCGAGTTGAGTATAGTGGCATGACAAATGCGAAACTTCTCATCTGATCCAGCAATTTCAAGATATCTTTAAATTGACCGCGGTGCGGATACCAGCGACGTACTCCCCACGGAAGTGCGGTTGCTATGTGGACAGCGCCCTCATTCGACGGCGCACGGAGCCCATAGGTTTATCCAGTACTCACAATTTATTAATAAAAAAAGATGATTAAGAGATTACATGAAAACATGATTGGAACACAAGATTGCCAGTGTGATTGTCAAGTAATTTCAGAAGCAGAGAATGTGACAGGCAAGAAGAAAATCAATGGTTGGGGCAAATTTGTTTTTCTCAAACTTCTTGACAGCTGCAGAACATTTTAAAAGTGAGGGAGAATTAGGGAGCACACATTTATATGCTCGTAAGTGGTGCACTGGCTGAGTATAGGGGATGTTGGCTGGAAAAGGGTTCAATACCACCTTAAACATGGACTTTTATAGAACTTTATGTGTTGAGACCTTCATTGTGTTGGGAAACGCATTCTAATTCAACCTTTATACGTGACTGAACATTTTATGAACCTTTAAAAACACACCCTCTAAAAAAAGCTCCTCAATCTGAATGCGTGTTGATGAAAGTGAATGCTTTTAATTTGTTTGCTGAATTTTGCTGAGAAAAACCTCGGTATAATATGCAGTTAAATTTAACAATTCTTACATCTTGAAATGCCGTGGTTCCCATAACATCTGGCAAGTCATCGGAGGAGGTATGAGGTGCCTACATTAACAGAACAAAAACACACACACACACACAGTCATGTAAACGGGTGCAATCGTGGACCTCCCATTGTTCCTCTTTTGTTTATACTCTAACTTTTTCGGAAGGCCTCTCATTGGTTTTGTACACGATTTTCAATCGTGGACGTTAGGTCAAACGTGGACCCCTTTGTCTACGCCCGAATTCTTTTGTCCTAGGTCCACGATTGCCGGCATATACAAACTCACACACACACACACACACACACAAATAAAACAGAGGAGCAGCAGGAGCAGCATCAGTAGTAGCAGCAACCTCATCTTTCACATAAAATCTATTGCAGCTTTTTACATCCCCTGGCAAAAATTGTGTTTTGGAGAAGTTATATTTGTATTATATTGTTGTGAAATTTTTGACCAAGTTGTGGGGATGTTGGCTATTAGTAATTTAGCTCTCACAAAAACCTCTCTTCAACTACATAACGCTTACAGGACCGTGTGTTTCTTTTCAGTGAGACATTAGGTCAACATACATCAACAAAACAGAAACCTTATCCTGAGATGTGCATATTGCTGTCCTGATGTACTAAATTAGGAGCAATTTAACTAGGAATAAGCTAGAATAAAAACAAAATTAACAATTTTTTTACTTTGCTACTAGAAATTGCTACCATGCAAGACAAGTGAAGGGATTTGCTGCCTCGTATGGGCTCTGTGTGCTGACAAAAGAAGGCGCTTTTTCACCTTGCAACGCAATGCCCCATGGGTGGGGCAATTTCGCTGGTTTCACGCACGTCATTCCTCGTTGATGTGATACACGTATACCAGGTGTATTTGATAGTCTGTTTGCGGACAGTCTTAATAATAAATGTTTTGGTTCAAGAGGAGGGAATCAGATCACTTCAGCACAAAAATTGCAGTCAGGCAAGATGGCGGGTACTTGTGCACAGAGCCCATAAATGATAATTGAAACACCGTGAATTCGCCATTAATCTTCAGGGTGGTAGATGTTTACCGTTATGTATGACCGATGATAATCCTCAGTGGCCAGGGTCATTGAAAAACCATGAAAAAAACCCTTACGGGATTAGTGCAATAAGCCCCAGGTAAATATCCGTGAAACATCCCTTAGGGATTCATTTCACGGCAAAGTGGACTTTTAATGGGAATTTAAGGGATTAGATGTTCATAGTGAATGCACATTAAGTCCATGTCGCGTTAAAGTCAATCAGTAGTATAGGAGATGCCGATTCTGCGACAAATCCTTTCTCATCATTATAGTAATACATGCAAACAGTTAAGACCGTGGCTAGCGACCAAAGTTCAGTAGATAATAATTAAGCATTCACCACACAGAATAACAAAGAACAGGACTTCCCGGTGGAATTTTTTAGTTAATAATTGATTTCAACATCCGGCTAATAAGCTAAAGCCTAGTAGAAAAGTGTATGTCAGTGTGTAGCATGAATCACAAACCGCCCCTGCTTAGGAGATGCACCATCACAACGTTTTGTTCAGGTAGGCCGTGTTTTTCTACAGCTTTCTCAAAACTGGGCATTGTGGTCATTTCAGTGTGAAGCATTTCAGTGGCGTAACGAGGACTGCAGCCTCTCAAAACCTTAACCTTAACAAATTTCAGGGGGGGGGGGATTGGCATTGTATACTTAATTTTGTGGAAGACATAAAATGAAATGGTTTATCATTAGCCACGGTTTTGATTGTTACAGGGGCGGATCTAGGATTTTTTTGCAGGGGGAGGGGGTTTCTGAAATTTGCCCAGAAAGGTTACTCCCAAAATGTTTCGTCTGCGAAATGGAGTATCCCATTTGGTTTTAAAATGCACACAAGCAGAAGTGTGAAGATAAACTGTCCCCTAAAGATAAACTCCTATCTGTAAAGATATTTGAAACGTCTGACAACGTTTCAAATGTATTTTTCATTTTAAGGAATAACAAAGTCTGCAACAACTGCAAAGTCTTGCATTCTCGGTTGCTTTTACGCCCCTATCGCACTGTAGAAACTGAATTATTGTGTGGCTGCAAACATTTCAACTATTTTGTTTTGCTCAATGTCTCAATCAAACGTAATTAACTGTTTTCTTGCAAAAAATAGCAAATAAAAAATATATAAATCTTTCAGGCTAGACTAATTCGAAAAGCGCACGGACATTGTATCTCCGAGTAATATTCATTTCAAGGAAAAGCGTAAAAATAGGTGGTTCATATTATGAACCAACGAAATAAACAAAATAAGTGTCGGAAATTCTAGTGGGTGCCCTTGGACTAGTTTAAAGACTACAGTGAGCTACCTTTAGTGAAAGAAGTTTGAAGTTTTCCTGTGACAAATTCAAGCAACATATGTTTTTTTTTAACACGTTCAAGCAAGTAGGCCATGTAACATTAATTATTGATTCTTGTATAGGTTTTCCCAGCCAATTTCACAATTTTTCCGTTTATTTTAACGCCTGGCTCATTCAATTTAGATTGCAATTAAATGATCACGCAGATCGTCATTCTACAATCAAAAATAATCATTCAAATTCACTATCCGTGCATTCTATCGTCTTTTAGCTTCACTCTTGCCTGTAAAGGATGCATTCAAATTGACAGTATCGTATTGTTCATTAATTTTCGTCTGGACCAGGCAAACATATTTCACCTTTTTTCAAGCATCTTTTCCTGCATGTCCGCGTTCCTATAAAAGTCTGAGTTACCTGATGAATACCCAACGCCCCCACCCATTGGACATTCCTTTGTATTCGTGTAGCTATAAGCATTCTCTTCAAAAATAATCATACCTTTATTCTCTCACAGATAACCCTAACCCCATTTTCCCTCTAAACCCCTTTTTCTTCGCTACCTGCCTAGTGTGGACATCTTTTGTTCAGAGGTCCTCACAACAGATGCAATGCTTGTACACACTTTTTCATGTCTTGGCCCCACCCATAAAAGGGTCGGGAAAATGGCATTGAGTTTAAAGAGTGTACCCATGGTTTGCCACAAGCCCACTGACCATACTGAGACCATGTACCCTTTGTTTACATCTAAACCGCCCCATATTCAAATGTGCCCAGCGGTATGTGCACACATCCCGTTTTTCATAAGTTTTGTTATTAAGGAGTGGTTTTAAAGGTCACATAATTTACATGCAATCTGACTTGCGGTGTCGCTCCTAATCGAAATGCGCATACTTGTCTATATGCAAGCTTAGGAAACCGATACTTTTAACATAAAATCAATAGATAGAAAGGATAAATGCAACAACTTTGTTCTAGTTTTACAACTTGTAAATAGATTCTTACCGTGGGAGTCCCTGCAGGAACATGTAGTGATACTGTCTCTTCAGGCTAAAAATGAATGATGAGAGATGAGATGATGTATGAAACTACTGTTTTGAACATAATGGTCTAAAAGATTTGTATGATCTTGATTTTCACATGCATTTTTCATACTGTTAGAGGGGATAAAAAGACATGAAGCATCAGCTTCTGCTGTTGGTCTTTGGATCAGGGAGGGAGAATTAAAAACATTTGATATATCTAATGTGACAGGATACTTACAGTGGGAGTGGCTGTTGGTAGTGAAACTGTCTGCTAGTGAAAATTAAAGACATGGACATGAATATCTCATCATATTAGTTGGGTCTTGCATGTCAGTTTTAAAATGATTTTAGAGAAGACATAAAACTTAGTCTCTTTGTTCATTATAAAGCAGCGGCATATTCAGGCTTTTAGCTCAAATGAATCTTTTTTGTCGTATAAAATGATATTATATCTTTCTACAATAGTTAACAATCCGTTAAGAAGAAAAATGTCCTGGTCTACAAAAATGTTTGTTAAAACATAGCAGTAAAGGTATATAGTATACAAAATTTGCAAGCATAAAAAAAAGAAGTACCAAATCTTTATAAAATATTTTGCTTGGATGTACATGTACGTGGATAACATTCTCAAGCATCCTGTGAAATTATGGCACCCGGTGTGCTGTCTTTTTTGTGTAAAGTGGAATTTTGTATCAGTTTCTAACAATTGTGGGCTGACAATCATTCAACCTATTTTTCAAATACTGCCACCAATCTACCAAATTTTTGTGAAACCACATTTTGTTTTCAATTGGTTACACATCTGTGAAGGGTTTCAAACCATCTTGTCTACTTCTCTGAACCAGCAATTTCAAGATATCTTTAAATTGACCGCGGTGCGGATACCAGCGACGTACTCCCCACGGAAGTGCGGTTGCTATGTGGACAGCGCCCTCATTCGACGGCGCACGGAGCCCATAGGTTTATCCAGTACTCACAATTTATTAATAAAAAAGGATGATTAAGAGATTACATGAAAACATGATTGGAACACAAGATTGCCAGTGTGATTGTCAAGTAATTTCAGAAGCAGAGAATGTGACAGGCAAGAAGAAAATCAATGGTTGGGGCAAATTTGTTTTTCTCAAACTTCTTGACAGCTGCAGAACATTTTAAAAGTGAGGGAGAATTAGGGAGCACACATTTATATGCTGGTAAGTGGTGCACTGGCTGAGTATAGGGGATGTTGGCTGGAAAAGGGTTCAATACCACCTTAAACATGGACTTTTATAGAACTTTATGTGTTGAGACCTTCATTGTGTTGGGAAACGCATTCTAATTCAACCTTTATACGTGACTGAACATTTTATGAACCTTTAAAAACACACCCTCTAAAAAAAGCTCCTCAATCTGAATGCGTGTTGATGAAAGTGAATGCTTTTAATTTGTTTGCTGAATTTTGCTGAGAAAAACCTCGGTATAATATGCAGTTAAATTTAACAATTCTTACATCTTGGCATGCCGTGGTTCCCATAACATCTGGCAAGTCATCGGAGGAGGTATGAGGTGCCTACATTAACAGAACAAAAACACACACACACACAGTCATGTAAACGGGTGCAATCGTGGACCTCCCATTGTTCCTCTTTTGTTTATACTCTAACTTTTTCGGAAGGCCTCTCATTGGTTTTGTACACGATTTTCAATCGTGGACGTTAGGTCAAACGTGGACCCCTTTGTCTACGCCCGAATTCTTTTGTCCTAGGTCCACGATTGCCGGCATATACAAACTCACACACACACACACACACACACAAATAAAACAGAGGAGCAGCAGGAGCAGCATCAGTAGTAGCAGCAACCTCATCTTTCACATAAAATCTATTGCAGCTTTTTACATCCCCTGGCAAAAATTGTGTTTTGGAGAAGTTATATTTGTATTATATTGTTGTGAAATTTTTGACCAAGTTGTGGGGATGTTGGCTATTAGTAATTTAGCTCTCACAAAAACCTCTCTTCAACTACATAACGCTTACAGGACCGTGTGTTTCTTTTCAGTGAGACATTAGGTCAACATACATCAACAAAACAGAAACCTTATCCTGAGATGTGCATATTGCTGTCCTGATGTACTAAATTAGGAGCAATTTAACTAGGAATAAGCTAGAATAAAAACAAAATAATTTTTTTTTTTACTTTGCTACTAGAAATTGCTACCATGCAAGACAAGTGAAGGGATTTGCTGCCTCGTATGGGCTCTGTGTGCTGACAAAAGAAGGCGCTGTTTCACCTTGCAACGCAATGCCCCATGGGTGGGGCAATTTCGCTGGTTTCACGCACGTCATTCCTCGTTGATGTGATACACGTATACCAGGTGTATTTGATAGTCTGTTTGCGGACAGTCTTAATAATTAATGTTTTGGTTCAAGAGGAGGGAATCAGATCACTTCAACACAAAAATTGCAGTCAGGCAAGATGGCGGGTACTTGTGCACAGAGCCCATAAATGATAATTAAAATAGATTAAGACTCACCTCTTCAGAGTCGGACGATGATGAAACATGTTCCTTTATAAAGTAATATTTAGAAAATCAAAACATACGAAATCAATCATCAGATGTACATTTCAGCTAACACTCAGTGGAGCGTAACTACTACAATTGCAGGGTGGTGGAAATTAAACATTGTTTGACAGGATGGACCCAACATTACACTTTGGGCGCTGTACATATATACATGCATAATGTACATGTACACTAGGTGTGTTGCACATGCATGCATGGGGAAATCTAATGGCCCATTTTCTTAGGTCAACAAGTGGGGTTATAGTCCCCCAGATTTATGCCTTTGCTAATAAGCAAAAGGGTCTACAGTAAGAGTCTGATTAGGATACATATTTGCTCAACTCGAAAATTACTCTTCTTCTCACAACTAATGTGTTAGCACAAATTGGGCTGATGAACAATATCAAATGCAACACACGTAAATATCATTAGGTGTCAAGTGGTGTTAACCATGTGCATGGTGGGAAGCACTGTAAATGGTTCTTTAAAACATGCACATTCTATGAAGATTAAAGCAAAGTACAAAAATAGCGATTGCATTGGCAAACAAGTTATTTCATATCGACTTTCTATAATTATGTAAATGATCATTTGTTTGAGCTTTAAGCCAAACCATTTAGGTGATCAACATATATTATTAACATGGGGTTAATCTGGCAAGCAACCCTACCTTGGCAGTAGTGAATAAATAGATGCGTGTTTTCGAAGGATTGCCGTGCTCTCGTATTGTGTTCTGGAGACTGAATTGGGCATCATCCTCTAGGAGTTGTTGGTAGGTCCCGATGCCATCAATTTTGAAGTGATGCCTTGTTCCAATAGCCGACTTCCCGGAGGGGAAGAAGACTGCAACTCCCTTGTCACACAGATCCTGGTAACTGGCATCATCAGAAACTTCAGTATATCTTTTTCCGCCTCCTTTGCGTATGCCTTTATGCTCTGAAGTTTCACCTGAACGATGCAGCCATCCAAATTGTATTGTTACCTCTCTGGAACGTTTATTCTTTTACTTTCCCCCTGCCTTGGTTTTACATCTCTAACAAAACAACAGCAACATACAAATGACTTGTGTTAAGGTAAATTGTGCACATCAACAACACATTCTAAGATAGCATGGTTCATTTTTTGTTGTGCTTTTGTTTAATTACTATTGAACCTTGTTTTGTGTTACAAAAAACCCGTAAGTTTGATGACGCCACAATTTACCCAACTTGGTGCACATCTATATGACATACGGTACCAAAGCAATCACAAAAATGATTTGAAAATGGTATGATTATGTCATTGTAATATGCACACCTTTGAATGAAGATGAATGTATGTGTTAATGTCTATCTGATTGAAGGAAGTTGAGGTTGAAAAGAAGCGATTAGAAAGATCATGTAGGCCTATAGGCCTAATTGTAATATGCCTTCCGGGATAGAACATTCTGAAGAACTAACAAAAATCCATTGAATCGGAACAGCTAAATAAGTTTCTTTCTGTTTACAGAACATGCGGGTTTCCGCACTTTTGCACAAAATGATCATGACGTAGTGAACGCAAAACAAATAAAGGCGCCGCAAGAATGACAAGGGCAAAGCATGGCATGGGTTGCATGTATGGACGCATGCAAATGAGGCACTTTTGCACTTTTTGAGACACTGGACTATACAAAAATGCACATTAAGTCCATGTCGCGTTAAAGCCAATGACGTCATAGTGACGTCTATATAGACCACATTCCATTATAGACCATAATTATTCTATGTTGAATTTAGCATATTTTCTTTCTCTAAATAATTTGACAATACACACACAATCGGATATGCATTTAATTCGATATTGGACCCTTTAAGTTAATGTAACGTGATACCTGAGGGCGTCATTGTGACGTTTCATGACGTCATTGTTAGGCACACATCTACGCTATGAGGACTTTGAGCCAAGTTTGATAAAGATGCAACTTTCAAAAGTTTCAAAAGTCCAGGGCAGAAAAAAACTGTATACAAAGTCTATGGGGTTTGGGAAAGAAAAAAAGAAAAAGAATCAGGAGAAGAAGAAAATAAGAACAACAAAGCTTTTTCCGCTAATATGCGGAAAAGCACACAAAACATCTTAACAAAACAAAAGCTGGTTTGGCAATTGTACCAAAACAGATACAAAACTGAACGAAAACAAAAGCTGTTCCGGCAATTGTGCCAAAACAGCTAAGTAGGGTATTTATAAATCATTTTGACTCAAACTGGTATTAAAAACGCTTAGACAGATTGCAAGAAGCGATCATAAGTACCCAAATGATCGTCACAAGTCTGGAAGAAATGATTTTTAACTGATGTTTCGAGTTGAGTATAGTGGCATGACAAATGCGAAACTTCTCATCTGATGGCCCTTTGGGAAACGATTTTCTAATCTGTTATGGCAGTCTAGCTGTGCATACATGAGTATGCAAACAATTAAGACCGTGGCTAGCAACCAAGGTTGAGTACATAATTAAGCGTTCACAACACGGAATAACAAAGAACGGGACTTCCCGATGGAAATTCCCAGTTCATAATATTTTTTTTCAACATCAGGCTGATAAGCTAAAGCCTAGTAGACAAGTGTATGTCAGTGTGTAGCATGAATCACAAACCGCCCCTGCTTAGAAATGAAATGGTTTATCATTAGCCACGGTTCTAATTTTTTGGGAGTGGTTGTTTTATTGTCATTTTCTTTCTTTTGAGTGGAAACGTTATTGTGATTTTTGTAGCTGTAATACCTTTACATTTGGCGTCTATATATGGGACATGCTCAATGTACCCACCAAGTTTAATTACTATTGAACCTTGTTTTGTGTTACAAAAAACCCGTAAGTTTGATGACGCCACAATTTACCCAACTTGGTGCACATCTATATGACATACGGTACCAAAGCAATCACAAAAATGATTTGAAAATGGTATGATTATGTCATTGTAATATGCACACCTTTGAATGAAGATGAATGTATGTGTTAATGTCTATCTGATTGAAGGAAGTTGAGGTTGAAAAGAAGCGATTAGAAAGATCATGTAGGCCTATAGGCCTAATTGTAATATGCCTTCCGGGATAGAACATTCTGAAGAACTAACAAAAATCCATTGAATCGGAACAGCTAAATAAGTTTCTTTCTGTTTACAGAACATGCGGGTTTCCGCACTTTTGCACAAAATGATCATGACGTAGTGAACGCAAAAAAAATAAAGGCGCCGCAAGAATGACAAGGGCAAAGCATGGCATGGGTTGCATGTATGGACGCATGCAAATGAGGCACTTTTGCACTTTTTGAGACACTGGACTATAAAAAAATGCACATTAAGTCCATGTCGGGTTAAAGCCAATGACGTCATAGTGACGTCTATATAGACCACATTCCATTATAGACCATAATTATTCTATGTTGAATTTAGCATATTTTCTTTCTCTAAATAATTTGACAATACACACACAATCGGATATGCATTTAATTCGATATTGGACCCTTTAAGTTAATGTAACGTGATACCTGAGGGCGTCATTGTGACGTTTCATGACGTCATTGTTAGGCACACATCTACGCTATGAGGACTTTGAGCCAAGTTTGATAAAGATGCAACTTTCAAAAGTTTCAAAAGTCCAGGGCAGAAAAAAACTGTATACAAAGTCTATGGGGTTTGGGAAAGAAAAAAAGAAAAAGAATCAGGAGAAGAAGAAAATAAGAACAACAAAGCTTTTTCCGCTAATATGCGGAAAAGCACACAAAACATCTTAACAAAACAAAAGCTGGTTTGGCAATTGTACCAAAACAGATACAAAACTGAACGAAAACAAAAGCTGTTCCGGCAATTGTGCCAAAACAGCTAAGTAGGGTATTTATAAATCATTTTGACTCAAACTGGTATTAAAAACGCTTAGACAGATTGCAAGAAGCGATCATAAGTACCCAAATGATCGTCACAAGTCTGGAAGAAATGATTTTTAACTGATGTTTCGAGTTGAGTATAGTGGCATGACAAATGCGAAACTTCTCATCTGGTGGCCCTTTGGGAAACGATTTTCTAATCTGTTATGGCAGTCTAGCTGTGCATACATGAGTATGCAAACAATTAAGACCGTGGCTAGCAACCAAGGTTGAGTACATAATTAAGCGTTCACAACACGGAATAACAAAGAACGGGACTTCCCGATGGAAATTCCCAGTTCATAATATTTTTTTTCAACATCAGGCTGATAAGCTAAAGCCTAGTAGACAAGTGTATGTCAGTGTGTAGCATGAATCACAAACCGTCCATGCTTAGAAATGAAATGGTTTATCATTAGCCACGGTTTGAATTTTTTGGGAGTGGTTGTTTTATTGTCATTTTCTTTCTTTTGAGTGGAAACGTTATTGTGATTTTTGTAGCTGTAATACCTTTACATTTGGCGTCTATATATGGGACATGCTCAATGTACCCACCAAGTTTAATTACTATTGAACCTTGTTTTGTGTTACAAAAAACCCGTAAGTTTGATGACGCCACAATTTACCCAACTTGGTGCACATCTATATGACATACGGTACCAAAGCAATCACAAAAATGATTTGAAAATGGTATGATTATGTCATTGTAATATGCACACCTTTGAATGAAGATGAATGTATGTGTTAATGTCTATCTGATTGAAGGAAGTTGAGGTTGAAAAGAAGCGATTAGAAAGATCATGTAGGCCTATAGGCCTAATTGTAATATGCCTTCCGGGATAGAACATTCTGAAGAACTAAAACAAATCCATTGAATCGGAACAGCTAAATAAGTTTCTTTCTGTTTACAGAACATGCGGGTTTCCGCACTTTTGCACAAAATGATCATGACGTAGTGAACGCAAAAAAAATAAAGGCGCCGCAAGAATGACAAGGGCAAAGCATGGCATGGGTTGCATGTATGGACGCATGCAAATGAGGCACTTTTGCACTTTTTGAGACACTGGACTATAAAAAAATGCACATTAAGTCCATGTCGCGTTAAAGCCAATGACGTCATAGTGACGTCTATATAGACCACATTCCATTATAGACCATAATTATTCTATGTTGAATTTAGCATATTTTCTTTCTCTAAATAATTTGACAATACACACACAATCGGATATGCATTTAATTCGATATTGGACCCTTTAAGTTAATGTAACGTGATACCTGAGGGCGTCATTGTGACGTTTCATGACGTCATTGTTAGGCACACATCTACGCTATGAGGACTTTGAGCCAAGTTTGATAAAGATGCAACTTTCAAAAGTTTCAAAAGTCCAGGGCAGAAAAAAACTGTATACAAAGTCTATGGGGTTTGGGAAAGAAAAAAAGAAAAAGAATCAGGAGAAGAAGAAAATAAGAACAACAAAGCTTTTTCCGCTAATATGCGGAAAAGCACACAAAACATCTTAACAAAACAAAAGCTGGTTTGGCAATTGTACCAAAACAGATACAAAACTGAACGAAAACAAAAGCTGTTCCGGCAATTGTGCCAAAACAGCTAAGTAGGGTATTTATAAATCATTTTGACTCAAACTGGTATTAAAAACGCTTAGACAGATTGCAAGAAGCGATCATAAGTACCCAAATGATCGTCACAAGTCTGGAAGAAATGATTTTTAACTGATGTTTCGAGTTGAGTATAGTGGCATGACAAATGCGAAACTTCTCATCTGATGGCCCTTTGGGAAACGATTTTCTAATCTGTTATGGCAGTCTAGCTGTGCATACATGAGTATGCAAACAATTAAGACCGTGGCTAGCAACCAAGGTTGAGTACATAATTAAGCGTTCACAACACGGAATAACAAAGAACGGGACTTCCCGATGGAAATTCCCAGTTCATAATATTTTTTTTCAACATCAGGCTGATAAGCTAAAGCCTAGTAGACAAGTGTATGTCAGTGTGTAGCATGAATCACAAACCGCCCCTGCTTAGAAATGAAATGGTTTATCATTAGCCACGGTTCTAATTTTTTGGGAGTGGTTGTTTTATTGTCATTTTCTTTCTTTTGAGTGGAAACGTTATTGTGATTTTTGTAGCTGTAATACCTTTACATTTGGCGTCTATATATGGGACATGCTCAATGTACCCACCAAGTTTAATTACTATTGAACCTTGTTTTGTGTTACAAAAAACCCGTAAGTTTGATGACGCCACAATTTACCCAACTTGGTGCACATCTATATGACATACGGTACCAAAGCAATCACAAAAATGATTTGAAAATGGTATGATTATGTCATTGTAATATGCACACCTTTGAATGAAGATGAATGTATGTGTTAATGTCTATCTGATTGAAGGAAGTTGAGGTTGAAAAGAAGCGATTAGAAAGATCATGTAGGCCTATAGGCCTAATTGTAATATGCCTTCCGGGATAGAACATTCTGAAGAACTAACAAAAATCCATTGAATCGGAACAGCTAAATAAGTTTCTTTCTGTTTACAGAACATGCGGGTTTCCGCACTTTTGCACAAAATGATCATGACGTAGTGAACGCAAACAAAATAAAGGCGCCGCAAGAATGACAAGGGCAAAGCATGGCATGGGTTGCATGTATGGACGCATGCAAATGAGGCACTTTTGCACTTTTTGAGACACTGGACTATAAAAAAATGCACATTAAGTCCATGTCGGGTTAAAGCCAATGACGTCATAGTGACGTCTATATAGACCACATTCCATTATAGACCATAATTATTCTATGTTGAATTTAGCATATTTTCTTTCTCTAAATAATTTGACAATACACACACAATCGGATATGCATTTAATTCGATATTGGACCCTTTAAGTTAATGTAACGTGATACCTGAGGGCGTCATTGTGACGTTTCATGACGTCATTGTTAGGCACACATCTACGCTATGAGGACTTTGAGCCAAGTTTGATAAAGATGCAACTTTCAAAAGTTTCAAAAGTCCAGGGCAGAAAAAAACTGTATACAAAGTCTATGGGGTTTGGGAAAGAAAAAAAGAAAAAGAATCAGGAGAAGAAGAAAATAAGAACAACAAAGCTTTTTCCGCTAATATGCGGAAAAGCACACAAAACATCTTAACAAAACAAAAGCTGGTTTGGCAATTGTACCAAAACAGATACAAAACTGAACGAAAACAAAAGCTGTTCCGGCAATTGTGCCAAAACAGCTAAGTAGGGTATTTATAAATCATTTTGACTCAAACTGGTATTAAAAACGCTTAGACAGATTGCAAGAAGCGATCATAAGTACCCAAATGATCGTCACAAGTCTGGAAGAAATGATTTTTAACTGATGTTTCGAGTTGAGTATAGTGGCATGACAAATGCGAAACTTCTCATCTGGTGGCCCTTTGGGAAACGATTTTCTAATCTGTTATGGCAGTCTAGCTGTGCATACATGAGTATGCAAACAATTAAGACCGTGGCTAGCAACCAAGGTTGAGTACATAATTAAGCGTTCACAACACGGAATAACAAAGAACGGGACTTCCCGATGGAAATTCCCAGTTCATAATATTTTTTTTCAACATCAGGCTGATAAGCTAAAGCCTAGTAGACAAGTGTATGTCAGTGTGTAGCATGAATCACAAACCGTCCATGCTTAGAAATGAAATGGTTTATCATTAGCCACGGTTTGAATTTTTTGGGAGTGGTTGTTTTATTGTCATTTTCTTTCTTTTGAGTGGAAACGTTATTGTGATTTTTGTAGCTGTAATACCTTTACATTTGGCGTCTATATATGGGACATGCTCAATGTACCCACCAAGTTTAATTACTATTGAACCTTGTTTTGTGTTACAAAAAACCCGTAAGTTTGATGACGCCACAATTTACCCAACTTGGTGCACATCTATATGACATACGGTACCAAAGCAATCACAAAAATGATTTGAAAATGGTATGATTATGTCATTGTAATATGCACACCTTTGAATGAAGATGAATGTATGTGTTAATGTCTATCTGATTGAAGGAAGTTGAGGTTGAAAAGAAGCGATTAGAAAGATCATGTAGGCCTATAGGCCTAATTGTAATATGCCTTCCGGGATAGAACATTCTGAAGAACTAAAAAAAATCCATTGAATCGGAACAGCTAAATAAGTTTCTTTCTGTTTACAGAACATGCGGGTTTCCGCACTTTTGCACAAAATGATCATGACGTAGTGAACGCAAAAAAAATAAAGGCGCCGCAAGAATGACAAGGGCAAAGCATGGCATGGGTTGCATGTATGGACGCATGCAAATGAGGCACTTTTGCACTTTTTGAGACACTGGACTATAAAAAAATGCACATTAAGTCCATGTCGCGTTAAAGCCAATGACGTCATAGTGACGTCTATATAGACCACATTCCATTATAGACCATAATTATTCTATGTTGAATTTAGCATATTTTCTTTCTCTAAATAATTTGACAATACACACACAATCGGATATGCATTTAATTCGATATTGGACCCTTTAAGTTAATGTAACGTGATACCTGAGGGCGTCATTGTGACGTTTCATGACGTCATTGTTAGGCACACATCTACGCTATGAGGACTTTGAGCCAAGTTTGATAAAGATGCAACTTTCAAAAGTTTCAAAAGTCCAGGGCAGAAAAAAACTGTATACAAAGTCTATGGGGTTTGGGAAAGAAAAAAAGAAAAAGAATCAGGAGAAGAAGAAAATAAGAACAACAAAGCTTTTTCCGCTAATATGCGGAAAAGCACACAAAACATCTTAACAAAACAAAAGCTGGTTTGGCAATTGTACCAAAACAGATACAAAACTGAACGAAAACAAAAGCTGTTCCGGCAATTGTGCCAAAACAGCTAAGTAGGGTATTTATAAATCATTTTGACTCAAACTGGTATTAAAAACGCTTAGACAGATTGCAAGAAGCGATCATAAGTACCCAAATGATCGTCACAAGTCTGGAAGAAATGATTTTTAACTGATGTTTCGAGTTGAGTATAGTGGCATGACAAATGCGAAACTTCTCATCTGATGGCCCTTTGGGAAACGATTTTCTAATCTGTTATGGCAGTCTAGCTGTGCATACATGAGTATGCAAACAATTAAGACCGTGGCTAGCAACCAAGGTTGAGTACATAATTAAGCGTTCACAACACGGAATAACAAAGAACGGGACTTCCCGATGGAAATTCCCAGTTCATAATATTTTTTTTCAACATCAGGCTGATAAGCTAAAGCCTAGTAGACAAGTGTATGTCAGTGTGTAGCATGAATCACAAACCGCCCCTGCTTAGAAATGAAATGGTTTATCATTAGCCACGGTTCTAATTTTTTGGGAGTGGTTGTTTTATTGTCATTTTCTTTCTTTTGAGTGGAAACGTTATTGTGATTTTTGTAGCTGTAATACCTTTACATTTGGCGTCTATATATGGGACATGCTCAATGTACCCACCAAGTTTAATTACTATTGAACCTTGTTTTGTGTTACAAAAAACCCGTAAGTTTGATGACGCCACAATTTACCCAACTTGGTGCACATCTATATGACATACGGTACCAAAGCAATCACAAAAATGATTTGAAAATGGTATGATTATGTCATTGTAATATGCACACCTTTGAATGAAGATGAATGTATGTGTTAATGTCTATCTGATTGAAGGAAGTTGAGGTTGAAAAGAAGCGATTAGAAAGATCATGTAGGCCTATAGGCCTAATTGTAATATGCCTTCCGGGATAGAACATTCTGAAGAACTAACAAAAATCCATTGAATCGGAACAGCTAAATAAGTTTCTTTCTGTTTACAGAACATGCGGGTTTCCGCACTTTTGCACAAAATGATCATGACGTAGTGAACGCAAAAAAAATAAAGGCGCCGCAAGAATGACAAGGGCAAAGCATGGCATGGGTTGCATGTATGGACGCATGCAAATGAGGCACTTTTGCACTTTTTGAGACACTGGACTATAAAAAAATGCACATTAAGTCCATGTCGCGTTAAAGCCAATGACGTCATAGTGACGTCTATATAGACCACATTCCATTATAGACCATAATTATTCTATGTTGAATTTAGCATATTTTCTTTCTCTAAATAATTTGACAATACACACACAATCGGATATGCATTTAATTCGATATTGGACCCTTTAAGTTAATGTAACGTGATACCTGAGGGCGTCATTGTGACGTTTCATGACGTCATTGTTAGGCACACATCTACGCTATGAGGACTTTGAGCCAAGTTTGATAAAGATGCAACTTTCAAAAGTTTCAAAAGTCCAGGGCAGAAAAAAACTGTATACAAAGTCTATGGGGTTTGGGAAAGAAAAAAAGAAAAAGAATCAGGAGAAGAAGAAAATAAGAACAACAAAGCTTTTTCCGCTAATATGCGGAAAAGCACACAAAACATCTTAACAAAACAAAAGCTGGTTTGGCAATTGTACCAAAACAGATACAAAACTGAACGAAAACAAAAGCTGTTCCGGCAATTGTGCCAAAACAGCTAAGTAGGGTATTTATAAATCATTTTGACTCAAACTGGTATTAAAAACGCTTAGACAGATTGCAAGAAGCGATCATAAGTACCCAAATGATCGTCACAAGTCTGGAAGAAATGATTTTAACTGATGTTTCGAGTTGAGTATAGTGGCATGACAAATGCGAAACTTCTCATCTGATGGCCCTTTGGGAAACGATTTTCTAATCTGTTATGGCAGTCTAGCTGTGCATACATGAGTATGCAAACAATTAAGACCGTGGCTAGCAACCAAGGTTGAGTACATAATTAAGCGTTCACAACACGGAATAACAAAGAACGGGACTTCCCGATGGAAATTCCCAGTTCATAATATTTTTTTTCAACATCAGGCTGATAAGCTAAAGCCTAGTAGACAAGTGTATGTCAGTGTGTAGCATGAATCACAAACCGCCCCTGCTTAGAAATGAAATGGTTTATCATTAGCCACGGTTCTAATTTTTTGGGAGTGGTTGTTTTATTGTCATTTTCTTTCTTTTGAGTGGAAACGTTATTGTGATTTTTGTAGCTGTAATACCTTTACATTTGGCGTCTATATATGGGACATGCTCAATGTACCCACCAAGTTTAATTACTATTGAACCTTGTTTTGTGTTACAAAAAACCCGTAAGTTTGATGACGCCACAATTTACCCAACTTGGTGCACATCTATATGACATACGGTACCAAAGCAATCACAAAAATGATTTGAAAATGGTATGATTATGTCATTGTAATATGCACACCTTTGAATGAAGATGAATGTATGTGTTAATGTCTATCTGATTGAAGGAAGTTGAGGTTGAAAAGAAGCGATTAGAAAGATCATGTAGGCCTATAGGCCTAATTGTAATATGCCTTCCGGGATAGAACATTCTGAAGAACTAACAAAAATCCATTGAATCGGAACAGCTAAATAAGTTTCTTTCTGTTTACAGAACATGCGGGTTTCCGCACTTTTGCACAAAATGATCATGACGTAGTGAACGCAAAAAAAATAAAGGCGCCGCAAGAATGACAAGGGCAAAGCATGGCATGGGTTGCATGTATGGACGCATGCAAATGAGGCACTTTTGCACTTTTTGAGACACTGGACTATAAAAAAATGCACATTAAGTCCATGTCGCGTTAAAGCCAATGACGTCATAGTGACGTCTATATAGACCACATTCCATTATAGACCATAATTATTCTATGTTGAATTTAGCATATTTTCTTTCTCTAAATAATTTGACAATACACACACAATCGGATATGCATTTAATTCGATATTGGACCCTTTAAGTTAATGTAACGTGATACCTGAGGGCGTCATTGTGACGTTTCATGACGTCATTGTTAGGCACACATCTACGCTATGAGGACTTTGAGCCAAGTTTGATAAAGATGCAACTTTGAAAAGTTTCAAAAGTCCTGTGCAGAAAAAAACTGTATACAAAGTCTATGGGGTTTGGGAAAGAAAAAAAGAAAAAGAATCAGGAGAAGAAGAAAATAAGAACAACAAAGCTTTTTCCGCTAATATGCGGAAAAGCACACAAAACATCTTAACAAAACAAAAGCTGGTTTGGCAATTGTACCAAAACAGATACAAAACTGAACGAAAACAAAAGCTGTTCCGGCAATTGTGCCAAAACAGCTAAGTAGGGTATTTATAAATCATTTTGACTCAAACTGGTATTAAAAACGCTTAGACAGATTGCAAGAAGCGATCATAAGTACCCAAATGATCGTCACAAGTCTGGAAGAAATGATTTTTAACTGATGTTTCGAGTTGAGTATAGTGGCATGACAAATGCGAAACTTCTCATCTGATCCAGCAATTTCAAGATATCTTTAAATTGACCGCGGTGCGGATACCAGCGACGTACTCCCCACGGAAGTGCGGTTGCTATGTGGACAGCGCCCTCATTCGACGGCGCACGGAGCCCATAGGTTTATCCAGTACTCACAATTTATTAATAAAAAAAGATGATTAAGAGATTACATGAAAACATGATTGGAACACAAGATTGCCAGTGTGATTGTCAAGTAATTTCAGAAGCAGAGAATGTGACAGGCAAGAAGAAAATCAATGGTTGGGGCAAATTTGTTTTTCTCAAACTTCTTGACAGCTGCAGAACATTTTAAAAGTGAGGGAGAATTAGGGAGCACACATTTATATGCTCGTAAGTGGTGCACTGGCTGAGTATAGGGGATGTTGGCTGGAAAAGGGTTCAATACCACCTTAAACATGGACTTTTATAGAACTTTATGTGTTGAGACCTTCATTGTGTTGGGAAACGCATTCTAATTCAACCTTTATACGTGACTGAACATTTTATGAACCTTTAAAAACACACCCTCTAAAAAAAGCTCCTCAATCTGAATGCGTGTTGATGAAAGTGAATGCTTTTAATTTGTTTGCTGAATTTTGCTGAGAAAAACCTCGGTATAATATGCAGTTAAATTTAACAATTCTTACATCTTGAAATGCCGTGGTTCCCATAACATCTGGCAAGTCATCGGAGGAGGTATGAGGTGCCTACATTAACAGAACAAAAACACACACACACACACAGTCATGTAAACGGGTGCAATCGTGGACCTCCCATTGTTCCTCTTTTGTTTATACTCTAACTTTTTCGGAAGGCCTCTCATTGGTTTTGTACACGATTTTCAATCGTGGACGTTAGGTCAAACGTGGACCCCTTTGTCTACGCCCGAATTCTTTTGTCCTAGGTCCACGATTGCCGGCATATACAAACTCACACACACACACACACACACACAAATAAAACAGAGGAGCAGCAGGAGCAGCATCAGTAGTAGCAGCAACCTCATCTTTCACATAAAATCTATTGCAGCTTTTTACATCCCCTGGCAAAAATTGTGTTTTGGAGAAGTTATATTTGTATTATATTGTTGTGAAATTTTTGACCAAGTTGTGGGGATGTTGGCTATTAGTAATTTAGCTCTCACAAAAACCTCTCTTCAACTACATAACGCTTACAGGACCGTGTGTTTCTTTTCAGTGAGACATTAGGTCAACATACATCAACAAAACAGAAACCTTATCCTGAGATGTGCATATTGCTGTCCTGATGTACTAAATTAGGAGCAATTTAACTAGGAATAAGCTAGAATAAAAACAAAATTAACAATTTTTTTACTTTGCTACTAGAAATTGCTACCATGCAAGACAAGTGAAGGGATTTGCTGCCTCGTATGGGCTCTGTGTGCTGACAAAAGAAGGCGCTTTTTCACCTTGCAACGCAATGCCCCATGGGTGGGGCAATTTCGCTGGTTTCACGCACGTCATTCCTCGTTGATGTGATACACGTATACCAGGTGTATTTGATAGTCTGTTTGCAGACAGTCTTAATAATAAATGTTTTGGTTCAAGAGGAGGGAATCAGATCACTTCAGCACAAAAATTGCAGTCAGGCAAGATGGCGGGTACTTGTGCACAGAGCCCATAAATGATAATTGAAACACCGTGAATTCGCCATTAATCTTCAGGGTGGTAGATGTTTACCGTTATGTATGACCGATGATAATCCTCAGTGGCCAGGGTCATTGAAAAACCATGAAAAAAACCCTTACGGGATTAGTGCAATAAGCCCCAGGTAAATATCCGTGAAACATCCCTTAGGGATTCATTTCACGGCAAAGTGGACTTTTAATGGGAATTTAAGGGATTAGATGTTCATAGTGAATGCACATTAAGTCCATGTCGCGTTAAAGTCAATCAGTAGTATAGGAGATGCCGATTCTGCGACAAATCCTTTCTCATCATTATAGTAATACATGCAAACAGTTAAGACCGTGGCTAGCGACCAAAGTTCAGTAGATAATAATTAAGCATTCACCACACAGAATAACAAAGAACAGGACTTCCCGGTGGAATTTTTTAGTTAATAATTGATTTCAACATCCGGCTAATAAGCTAAAGCCTAGTAGAAAAGTGTATGTCAGTGTGTAGCATGAATCACAAACCGCCCCTGCTTAGGAGATGCACCATCACAACGTTTTGTTCAGGTAGGCCGTGTTTTTCTACAGCTTTCTCAAAACTGGGCATTGTGGTCATTTCAGTGTGAAGCATTTCAGTGGCGTAACGAGGACTGCAGCCTCTCAAAACCTTAACCTTAACAAATTTCAGGGGGGGGGGGGGGGATTGGCATTGTATACTTAATTTTGTGGAAGACATAAAATGAAATGGTTTATCATTAGCCACGGTTTTGATTGTTTCATTTTTGGGAGTGGTTGTTTTATGGTCATTATATTTCTGTTGAGTGGAAACGTTATTCTGATTTGTGTAGCTAAAACACTTTTACATTTGGCGTCTAGGCCTATATATAAGACATGATATCTATGTACCCACCGAGTTTTATTACTATTGAACCTTATTACAAAAATCCCATAAGTTTGATGACGCCACAAATGACCCAACTTGGTGCACATCTATATGACATACCAAAGCAATCACAAAAATGATTTGAACATGTTATGATTATGTGATTGTAATAGCCACATATTTGAATGAAGATGAATGTATGTGTAAGTGTCCATCTGATTGAAGGAAGTTGAGGTTGAAAAGAAGCGATTAGAAATAACATGTATAATTGTAATATTCCTTCTAGGATAAAACATTTTAAAGAACTTACAGGGGCGGATCTAGGATTTTTTTGCAGGGGGAGGGGGTTTCTGAAATTTGCCCAGAAAGGTTACTCCCAAAATGTTTCGTCTGCGAAATGGAGTATCCCATTTGGTTTTAAAATGCACACAAGCAGAAGTGTGAAGATAAACTGTCCCCTAAAGATAAACTCCTATCTGTAAAGATATTTGAAACGTCTGACAACGTTTCAAATGTATTTTTCATTTGTCTCAATCAAACGTAATTAACTGTTTTCTTGCAAAAAATAGCAAATAAAAAATATATAAATCTTTCAGGCTAGACTAATTCGAAAAGCGCACGGACATTGTATCTCCGAGTAATATTCATTTCAAGGAAAAGCGTAAAAATAGGTGGTTCATATTATGAACCAACGAAATAAACAAAATAAGTGTCGGAAATTCTAGTGGGTGCCCTTGGACTAGTTTAAAGACTACAGTGAGCTACCTTTAGTGAAAGAAGTTTGAAGTTTTCCTGTGACAAATTCAAGCAACATATGGTTTTTTTTAACACGTTCAAGCAAGTAGGCCATGTAACATTAATTATTGATTCTTGTATAGGTTTTCCCAGCCAATTTCACAATTTTTCCGTTTATTTTAACGCCTGGCTCATTCAATTTAGATTGCAATTAAATGATCACGCAGATCGTCATTCTACAATCAAAAATAATCATTCAAATTCACTATCCGTGCATTCTATCGTCTTTTAGCTTCACTCTTGCCTGTAAAGGATGCATTCAAATTAACAGTATCGTATTGTTCATTAATTTTCGTCTGGACTAGGCAAACATATTTCACCTTTTTTCAAGCATCTTTTCCTGCATGTCCGCGTTCCTATAAAAGTCTGAGTTACCTGATGAATACCCAACGCCCCCACCCATACATAACATACCTTGTGTGGACATTCCTTTGTATTCGTGTAGCTATAAGCATTCTCTTCAAAAATAATCATACCTTTATTCTCTCACAGATAACCCTAACCCCATTTTCCCTCTAAACCCCTTTTTCTTCGCTACCTGCCTAGTGTGGACATCTTTTGTTCAGAGGTCCTCACAACAGATGCAATGCTTGTACACACTTTTTCATGTCTTGGCCCCACCCATAAAAGGGTCGGGAAAATGGCATTGAGTTTAAAGAGTGTACCCATGGTTTGCCACAAGCCCACTGACCATACTGAGACCATGTACCCTTTGTTTACATCTAAACCGCCCCATATTCAAATGTGCCCAGCGGTATGTGCA
This sequence comes from Hippasteria phrygiana, assembly GCA_037893225.1. NCBI lineage: Eukaryota > Metazoa > Echinodermata > Asteroidea > Valvatida > Goniasteridae > Hippasteria > Hippasteria phrygiana. The sequence continues at coordinate 916,205 of JAZGUH010000488.1, forward strand.
CACATCCCGTTTTTCATAAGTTTTGTTATTAAGGAGTGGTTTTAAAGGTCACATAATTTACATGCAATCTGACTTGCGGTGTCGCTCCTAATCGAAATGCGCATACTTGTCTATATGCAAGCTTAGGAAACCGATACTTTTAACATAAAATCAATAGATAGAAAGGATAAATGCAACAACTTTGTTCTAGTTTTACAACTTGTAAATAGATTCTTACCGTGGGAGTCCCTGCAGGAACATGTAGTGATACTGTCTCTTCAGGCTAAAAATGAATGATGAGAGATGAGATGATGTATGAAACTACTGTTTTGAACATAATGGTCTAAAAGATTTGTATGATCTTGATTTTCACATGCATTTTTCATACTGTTAGAGGGGATAAAAAGACATGAAGCATCAGCTTCTGCTGTTGGTCTTTGGATCAGGGAGGGAGAATTAAAAACATTTGATATATCTAATGTGACAGGATACTTACAGTGGGAGTGGCTGTTGGTAGTGAAACTGTCTGCTAGTGAAAATTAAAGACATGGACATGAATATCTCATCATATTAGTTGGGTCTTGCATGTCAGTTTTAAAATGATTTTAGAGAAGACATAAAACTTAGTCTCTTTGTTCATTATAAAGCAGCGGCATATTCAGGCTTTTAGCTCAAATGAATCTTTTTTGTCGTATAAAATGATATTATATCTTTCTACAATAGTTAACAATCCGTTAAGAAGAAAAATGTCCTGGTCTACAAAAATGTTTGTTAAAACATAGCAGTAAAGGTATATAGTATACAAAATTTGCAAGCATAAAAAAAAGAAGTACCAAATCTTTATAAAATATTTTGCTTGGATGTACATGTACGTGGATAACATTCTCAAGCATCCTGTGAAATTATGGCACCCGGTGTGCTGTCTTTTTTGTGTAAAGTGGAATTTTGTATCAGTTTCTAACAATTGTGGGCTGACAATCATTCAACCTATTTTTCAAATACTGCCACCAATCTACCAAATTTTTGTGAAACCACATTTTGTTTTCAATTGGTTACACATCTGTGAAGGGTTTCAAACCATCTTGTCTACTTCTCTGAACCAGCAATTTCAAGATATCTTTAAATTGACCGCGGTGCGGATACCAGCGACGTACTCCCCACGGAAGTGCGGTTGCTATGTGGACAGCGCCCTCATTCGACGGCGCACGGAGCCCATAGGTTTATCCAGTACTCACAATTTATTAATAAAAAAGGATGATTAAGAGATTACATGAAAACATGATTGGAACACAAGATTGCCAGTGTGATTGTCAAGTAATTTCAGAAGCAGAGAATGTGACAGGCAAGAAGAAAATCAATGGTTGGGGCAAATTTGTTTTTCTCAAACTTCTTGACAGCTGCAGAACATTTTAAAAGTGAGGGAGAATTAGGGAGCACACATTTATATGCTGGTAAGTGGTGCACTGGCTGAGTATAGGGGATGTTGGCTGGAAAAGGGTTCAATACCACCTTAAACATGGACTTTTATAGAACTTTATGTGTTGAGACCTTCATTGTGTTGGGAAACGCATTCTAATTCAACCTTTATACGTGACTGAACATTTTATGAACCTTTAAAAACACACCCTCTAAAAAAAGCTCCTCAATCTGAATGCGTGTTGATGAAAGTGAATGCTTTTAATTTGTTTGCTGAATTTTGCTGAGAAAAACCTCGGTATAATATGCAGTTAAATTTAACAATTCTTACATCTTGGCATGCCGTGGTTCCCATAACATCTGGCAAGTCATCGGAGGAGGTATGAGGTGCCTACATTAACAGAACAAAAACACACACACACACAGTCATGTAAACGGGTGCAATCGTGGACCTCCCATTGTTCCTCTTTTGTTTATACTCTAACTTTTTCGGAAGGCCTCTCATTGGTTTTGTACACGATTTTCAATCGTGGACGTTAGGTCAAACGTGGACCCCTTTGTCTACGCCCGAATTCTTTTGTCCTAGGTCCACGATTGCCGGCATATACAAACTCACACACACACACACACACACACAAATAAAACAGAGGAGCAGCAGGAGCAGCATCAGTAGTAGCAGCAACCTCATCTTTCACATAAAATCTATTGCAGCTTTTTACATCCCCTGGCAAAAATTGTGTTTTGGAGAAGTTATATTTGTATTATATTGTTGTGAAATTTTTGACCAAGTTGTGGGGATGTTGGCTATTAGTAATTTAGCTCTCACAAAAACCTCTCTTCAACTACATAACGCTTACAGGACCGTGTGTTTCTTTTCAGTGAGACATTAGGTCAACATACATCAACAAAACAGAAACCTTATCCTGAGATGTGCATATTGCTGTCCTGATGTACTAAATTAGGAGCAATTTAACTAGGAATAAGCTAGAATAAAAACAAAATAATTTTTTTTTTTACTTTGCTACTAGAAATTGCTACCATGCAAGACAAGTGAAGGGATTTGCTGCCTCGTATGGGCTCTGTGTGCTGACAAAAGAAGGCGCTTTTTCACCTTGCAACGCAATGCCCCATGGGTGGGGCAATTTCGCTGGTTTCACGCACGTCATTCCTCGTTGATGTGATACACGTATACCAGGTGTATTTGATAGTCTGTTTGCGGACAGTCTTAATAATTAATGTTTTGGTTCAAGAGGAGGGAATCAGATCACTTCAACACAAAAATTGCAGTCAGGCAAGATGGCGGGTACTTGTGCACAGAGCCCATAAATGATAATTAAAATAGATTAAGACTCACCTCTTCAGAGTCGGACGATGATGAAACATGTTCCTTTATAAAGTAATATTTAGAAAATCAAAACATACGAAATCAATCATCAGATGTACATTTCAGCTAACACTCAGTGGAGCGTAACTACTACAATTGCAGGGTGGTGGAAATTAAACATTGTTTGACAGGATGGACCCAACATTACACTTTGGGCGCTGTACATATATACATGCATAATGTACATGTACACTAGGTGTGTTGCACATGCATGCATGGGGAAATCTAATGGCCCATTTTCTTAGGTCAACAAGTGGGGTTATAGTCCCCCAGATTTATGCCTTTGCTAATAAGCAAAAGGGTCTACAGTAAGAGTCTGATTAGGATACATATTTGCTCAACTCGAAAATTACTCTTCTTCTCACAACTAATGTGTTAGCACAAATTGGGCTGATGAACAATATCAAATGCAACACACGTAAATATCATTAGGTGTCAAGTGGTGTTAACCATGTGCATGGTGGGAAGCACTGTAAATGGTTCTTTAAAACATGCACATTCTATGAAGATTAAAGCAAAGTACAAAAATAGCGATTGCATTGGCAAACAAGTTATTTCATATCGACTTTCTATAATTATGTAAATGATCATTTGTTTGAGCTTTAAGCCAAACCATTTAGGTGATCAACATATATTATTAATATGGGGTTAATCTGGCAAGCAACCCTACCTTGGCAGTAGTGAATAAATAGATGCGTGTTTTCGAAGGATTGCCGTGCTCTCGTATTGTGTTCTGGAGACTGAATTGGGCATCATCCTCTAGGAGTTGTTGGTAGGTCCCGATGCCATCAATTTTGAAGTGATGCCTTGTTCCAATAGCCGACTTCCCGGAGGGGAAGAAGACTGCAACTCCCTTGTCACACAGATCCTGGTAACTGGCATCATCAGAAACTTCAGTATATCTTTTTCCGCCTCCTTTGCGTATGCCTTTATGCTCTGAAGTTTCACCTGAACGATGCAGCCATCCAAATTGTATTGTTACCTCTCTGGAACGTTTATTCTTTTACTTTCCCCCTGCCTTGGTTTTACATCTCTAACAAAACAACAGCAACATACAAATGACTTGTGTTAAGGTAAATTGTGCACATCAACAACACATTCTAAGATAGCATGGTTCATTTTTTGTTGTGCTTTTGTTTTTGTCAGCCACGGACTCTGCTCAGTTCTCAAACTGCATACTTTAACTATGAAATATTAAATCTGTGTTTTTATTTGTTATTGTTAATTTTGTAAAGAGTCCAACATACTTTTAGTTGAAGCAAACAAAAATAGTTTCTTGTCCAGGTTTCTTAAAAAAGCAAGTGATCCTCGGATCATGAGTGTCGCCTTTTTTCGCAGTCGATTCCTGTATGTTTTGTGTTCTTAAAAACGTCAAATTTTGTGCAATTTTTTATTGATGACCTTATATGCCCCCTAGATGACCTTTGACCTATTTCAAAAGAGCTGTGACAAACCCCCACCCAAGGATCACTCCATCCAAGTTACATGAAAAACCATTAAAATCTGTAGACAAAGAATATTTGAAGCATATTTAAACAGTGACCTCTAATGACCCCTACATGAGCTTTGACCTCGATAATCGAATGAAGAGTTGTGTCGTCCCACCCAAGGGTCACTGCATCCAAGTTTCATCAAAATCAATTAAAGCATGTAGAAATTATAAAAAGAAATTCAAAATCTTAACCTGAAAATTGAACACACATACAATCATGCGGAGATACAGAATTTAGGACTGGTAAATGCCCCAAAACGATTGTAAATTTACCAAGATGGCAAACTATAATTTTCTGGACTCTTTTGCCCGGACACAATTTCGAGATAGCTGCCAATCTTGCTGGAAACTAATAAAAAGAAGACATTATATTGACATCATTTTTGGAAAAAATATTGCAAATGTAAAAAATTTAGAAAAACTAAAATCGAGGAATATCCCTCCCCCTAATAAACGAATTTGGTGGGGAAAAGAAGCAGGCGAGGACAAGAAACTAAAGCAGAGCTACGAAAACACAATATACAAACAGTAATAACAAAATGGTACTTTACCTTTGCAAAAAGGTCATCAATTCTCTCTCTCTCAAACTTAGTGGTCTCTTCGAGGTAGCACGTTTTGAGTCTACAATGGCATAATTATAGGACATTTGGATAAATTCCAAGCCTAGCTGGGAACAATTAAACTATACCCTGACACTTTATCTTACAATATCAAAGTCTTAATTGCTATTAGGAGTTGTACAAACCATATACACACAGAAAATAGTACGACAAATATCATTCTAGACAACATGACATGTCCACCTATCATTTAAACACCTATCAAATCATAACAGCAGGAAAGGTAACAAAACATTTTGAGTTAAAATTATCTCGACATGAATATTCGAACTCTCGTTCTGTTCCTAGAACCACCACAGCATAGAAAGATCTTCATCAGATTGCTCTTGATTCGTCCAGCTGCTTTTAGTGACTTTTATGTGACAATTGAAAATACAATAGATTCCACTTTTCTGGAGGCACCCTCAATAGTAGAGAATTCAGGATTTTTCAACAAGTAAAAGTAGTAGTGAGTACCTGTTGCAGGTTCAGAATCCATAGGCCTATTTGTAGTTGGGGGATCATCCTCTACTGCAGCTGAAATACCCAACATTAAATTTAATTGAAAATTATCAGATGTACTTCAGCAGGCAACGTACACATTCCTGTAAAAATGAACACTCATAGTTTCACATAAAAAGTGGGCTACGCAAAAAAGATGTGGCAGTCATGTTTAGTTAACAGTAGTCTTACATGTATGCAGTATGAGTTCATGTGAAGCAAATGCGAGTAGTGAAACATGTTAAACAAAGTCTTGAATCATATTATTGAAACCTTTCAAGTTTTCCAGAAAGTAAGACAGTCCTATGCAAACAAAATCACAAACAAATTACAACAATCGGTATACATTTTCCTTACCTACTAATTTCTTTTTGCAATGCGAGTGGTCATCAGTTTTATGATCGGTGTAGGATAAGGCCCTTGAAAAGTTTGTTCCAACTTCCAAGAAAAGGAAACCAGTATTTTTATCTTTATTGATCTCTGAGGTATAACTGCTTTGATAAAAGTAGCTCCGGACCAGCAACCAATACAGCCTGTTTGTATTCACTGACTGCAGTTCCGCATGCATGCCAAAACTTACTAATTTTGAATCTGTTAAGATTGGAGACAGTCACTGTGCCATGCCTGTACGTTACAAATTCCTTGAAGTCCTTGTCCAGGACTTCAAGCGTCTGCCCTTTCTTAACTTCGAGAACCTGTTAGTGTGACAAAAAAGGAGAAATTGTGATTTTGGGGATTTATTGGTACATGCAGATGTTTTTTATTCAAGTAGAGTGGTTTAAGGTACCATAGTTCTAAGGCCCTAGCCCGGGGGTCCTGCAAATAATAAACTGAAGTGAAGATTGATAAAACAATTTTAAATTAGGGCAAGCCAAGACTTTATCTTGGGACCTCAGGGCTTGTAAAAATTCAATAAAAGTATTTATATGTAGACGAAAACATTAATTAAGCATATTGAAAATATCAGATTTTGTGCATGCAGTTATTATATTACTTTGACAGACTACATCATTGTACTACATGTACTTCCACTTCAAAAAAGGAAATAGAAGGTATTGTGAGGAAAATTTTTTATATGTATTCCAGTAATATTTAAATGAAAACCAGAAAAGTGATAAACAAAATCTATCTTCTTTAAAAAGAAGTTACACCCCTCCTTAAAATGAAATAGTCCTATATTGTTTGTTTTAAACTTGGCCATGTGTTCAACAGTGGTACCTCGAATGAGAATACATTAATTCGTAAGCGTCAATTTTGCCTATATTAAAGCACATACAGTTTTCCCCATAGTGTCCAATATGTAACACTATTGTCAATTACCTGTTACCTAATTATCTTATTATATTTTACAGGTAGTATACATGATTTGCTTTTGCTGTAATTTTTCTGAAATAAATGGATGTGGGGTTAATATACATGTAGTTTATAGCAAATAGTATTGCAGTAACCTGATGCTCATCCTTTTATGTGCGTGGATGATGGAAAAACCAAGAACAAAATTCTACTCGTTAAGTATGATTCCAAGACTTACCAAAACAGATCAATGTATATACGTCAGGAAATTGTTAGGTTATAGAAGTATATGGTTTGAAACCATTCACAGATGTGTAACAAATTGAAAACAAAATGTGGTTTTATATAATTTGGTAGATTTGGGATAGTATGTGGAAAATAGGCAATCTTTTTTAACAGGTTGTCGATCGACCGACAATCCGATAGATTTGTATGCAAAATTCAAATTTACACGAAAATGACAGCACACCAGGTGACATAATTTCACGGGATGCTTGAGACTGTTGTCCACTTACATTCAAACAAGATTTTTAATAATAATTAAGTACTTTTTTAGAACACTTGCAAAATTGTATACTAACTAGGGTTGATTTTGTAGGGGGCACCTGGGGCTGCACCATTTTTTTAAGGGATGGCACTGAATGGGAACTGATATATTGTTTGTGTGCAAATCGAAATTTCAAATGGGGCTGGAGGGTGGGGGTGGGGAAACCAGGGGGGCACGGACCTCGGACGGGGGGCACGTGCCCCCTTCCGTAGTTACGCCCATGAATGCATTAAATATTACCACTACATGATTAATTAGAAATTCTGAAAAAGCCTAATTTGCATAATAAATAAGAGAACCATTCTTTTTCTTGTGTATTAAAAGGGCATAGTTGTGTGTTCAGGTCCATGTAAAAATGTAGTTGTACAGTTTTGTTTAATTTAGTAAATTGCTATATCAAATTACCCCATAAGTAACACCAAATTTGCATATATGCTAACTATTAGTGATTTCAAAACTGAAATTGCTATGACTGATTTTTTCTTTCAATGATTATTACAATATCACACTCAGACAACAAAATGTCATTGAAATTAGGCTACAGCTGTGACATGAATATGAAATGTTGCCATCTATGAAGGGAAATTTTTTTGACTTTGTTAATTCACAAACTAAGGAGTTTTGAAAATTTTCACACGAATCGACACACTCTCAAGGTGTTAGATTTAAAGTACCGTAGTTTGGAAAATTCAATAATTCATTGACCTAATAATGAAATATTCTAAACTTCAATTTCATATTGAAATCCATAAATGTAAAATGCATGCATTGAAATTAAATGCAAGTAAATTTGCACTTAACCTTTTAGTGCAGGAGAGTACTTACCAGCTAAAATGAATACCACTGGTTGTTTGCATGGTTTTGGTCACTGTATGCTTACTAATTGCCAAAAAAATACGTATTTGGTATTTTGCATATTTAATTATGGATTTACAAAACGTCCACATGTGGACGTCACTCAGGCTGTTAAAAAATTACTAAAACAGGTAGGTATGCATTGCCCATTGTTGCATGGAGTGAATGTTAACAAAATAATTTGAACAAATGGGAGACTAACACTTTGACGTTATCAATTACAATTAGTTGTCAACAGTAACACAAAAACGAAAGTACCAACAACACACCAATACATTTACATTCACAATACCCAAAGAGTTCATCCAGAAAAATAGTAGTTGTGGGGCTAGCTGTGGAGGCTGAAACCGCCCTCAGTTGTCTAAATTTGACAGGACACGTAACGTTAACAATACAAAAAAAAAATAATTCTTGTTAAATTCATATAGATCTATTCCTTTTCAACAGTTTTACTATGACTGACCTTCATTAAGATATGATATAATGACAAAAACCTGGCATCCGGGTGCAACATGCTTTACGGTCTTTTTGCATGTGCATGACTGTGTGCAATTGCAAGCTAACGTTTGCATATTTATATAGTAGGCCTAACAAAAAATCAGTTCATTGTTACAATCATCAACATCAAATGTACTTCACACTTATCAAGTTGTCTGTAGGATTGACGAACACGACGTTTTTTGTGCCATTTGCCCTTTCAAACAACATTTTAACATCGTTCGGTGTTTCGACCTCAGGCTCTTGGGTAGGCTCTTGGGTAGGGCCTGCCTGGGTAGGCTCTGGGGTAGGCCGAGGTACTAGCTCTTGGGCAGACCCACGCCTTTCTGAATCATCATCCATGGTACTACAGCACGACGGCAGGCCCACTGTAAACACAGCACCTCGAGCATATGCAGCACTGAGCAGGACGCGTCACTAGACAGATACAATATCACGGAAAGACGTCTTACCGATAGACGATTATCGTGGAAGGACTTTTTGTATAGATGTAATATCGTGGAAAGACGTCTTTCCGAGAAAAGATATCATGGAAAAAAGTCTTTCCGAAATACAATATCATGGAAAGAGGTCTTTCTGAGATACCATATCGTGGAAAGACGTCTGAAATATCTCAGTATTCCATCTTTCCGTGAAAATCTATCAGAGAAACGCGGAAACGCGGATGGTCACTTTAAGCTTCCGTAGTTAGTCTATGGGGGATGGGTTATATTAAAGGGAACAATGGAAAGTCCTCACGTGTATTTGTACATGTATGTACATGTACAAGTGGCATTAATGTACAAAGTTTAAGGGAATTGAGTCAAACTTCATGCAGAAATCGACCCAAAAGCACATGACGACATGTTCTATGTACATATACGGTGTATATGTATCCCGTGCTTGAATAGTGTACATGGATGAGGATGTGTCATCATGTACAACGGCAATGGGTACTGGGTAAACCTTTAAAAATCAATTAAAAAAAAAAAACCTCATCATGACGTGACCTCAGATTTACATGTAAATCAGTACTATATGTACATGCAAATGAGGCATCCTCGTATTTGCAGTTTTTCAGACACAATGCACATTAAGTCCATGTCGCGTTAAAGTCAATCAGTAGTATAGGAGATGCCGATTCTGCGACAAATCCTTTCTCATCCTTATATATAGTAATACATGCAAACAGTTAAGACCGTGGCTAGCGACCAAAGTTCAGTAGATAATAATGAAGCATTCACCACACAGAATAACAAAGAACAGGACTTCCCGGTGGAATTTTTTTGTTAATAATTTATTTCAACATCAGGCTAATAAGCTAAAGCCTAGTAGAAAAGTGTATGTCAGTGTGTAGCATGAATCACAAACCGCCCCTGCTTAGGAGATGCACCATCACAACGTTTTGTTCAGGTAGGCCGTGTTTTCCTACAGCTTTCTCAAAACTGGGCATTGTGGTCATTTCAGTGTGAAGCATTTCAGTGGCGTAACGAGGACTGCAGCCTCTCAAAACCTTAACCTTAACAAATTTCAGGGGGGGGGGGATTGGCATTGTATACTTAATTTAGTTGAAGACATAAAATGAAATGGTTAATCATTAGCCACGGTTTTGATTGTTTCATTTTTGGGAGTGGTTGTTTTATGGTCATTATATTTCTGTTGAGTGGAAACGTTATTCTGATTTGTGTAGCTAAAACACTTTTACATTTGGCGTCTAGGCCTATAAGACATGATATCTATGTACCCACCCACCAAGTTTTATTACTATTGAACCTTATTACAAAAAACACATAAGTTTGATGACGCCACAAATGACCCAACTTGGTGCACATCTATATGACATACCAAAGCAATCACAAAAATGATTTGAAAATGTTATGATTATGTCATTGTAATAGCCACATATTTGAATGAAGATGAATGTATGTGTAAGTGTCCATCTGATTGAAGGAAGTTGAGGTTGAAAAGAAGCGATTAGAAATAACATGTATAATTGTAATATTCCTTCTAGGATAGAACATTTTGAAGAACTTACAGGGGCGGATCTAGGTTTTTTTGCAGGGGGAGGGGGTTTCTGAAATTTGCCCAGAAAGGTTACTCCCAAAATGTTTCGTCTGCGAAACAAATTTTGCAGGGGGGGGCGGGGGGGCTGACACACTTTCTCATCGTTGATGGCGCCATTTAACCTCTTTGTATACCCATATGCAAACTAATCAAATATGACCTGTACGGTTTCCAACTTTATGCGTAGACCCCTACAAGAAAACAAAAACTAAATTGCAGGGGGGGGGGGGGGGGGTTCGACCCCCCCCCCCCCCCCGGATCCGCGCCTGACTTTTACAAAATCGATTGAATCGGGAACAGCTAAATAGGTGTCTTTCTGTTTACAGTACATGCGGCTTTTCCGCACTTTTTGCACACAATTATCATGACGTAGTAAACGCAAAAAAGTTACAGGCGCCGCAAGAATGGCAAGGACAAAGCATGGCATGGGTTGCATGTATTTGCGTGCACGGTATGCAAGCATGCATACCTTCTTTTCTGTCCTCACATGTATGGCAATACCATGGTATTGCCATACATGTGAGGACAGAAAAGAGGGTATAACAAAGTCTGCTTAGTCTATGGGGATGGGTTATATTAAAGGGAACAATGGAAAGTCCTCACGTGTATTTGTACATGTATGTACATGTACAAGTGGCATTAATGTACAAAGTTTAAGGGAATTGAGTCAAACTTCATGCAGAAATCGACCCAAAAGCACATGACGACATGTTCTATGTACATATACGGTGTATATGTATCCCGTGCTTGAATAGTGTACATGGATGAGGATGTGTCATCATGTACAACGGCAATGGGTACTGGGTAAACCTTTAAAAATCAATAAAAGAAACATAACCTCATCATGACGTGACCTCAGATTTACATGTAAATGAGTACTATATGTACATGCAAATGAGGCATCCTCGTATTTGCAGTTTTTCAGACACAATGCACATTCAGTCCATGTCGCGTTAAAGTCAATCACATCAACGTGACGTCATTATAGACCACATTCCATTATAGACCATATTCTGACAAGAATATGAAATCTTCTAGTTGAAAAAAATTAGACGATGACTTCATCACAACTCCACCTCAAGTTCCCTCTATAACACGTCCCTGTATACACATTTAATTCGATATTGGACCTGAAAAATGCCTACTTTAAGTTAATGTAACGTAAAACCTGATGACGTCATCATGACGTTATCGGGACGTTTTTGTTAGGTATTGACGCTATGAGGTCTTTTAAAAGTTTCAAAAGTCCAGGGCAGAAAAAACTGTATACAAAGTCTATGGGGTTTGTGAAAGAAAAAATGAAAAGAATCAGGAGAAGAAGAAAATAAGATCAAGAACGCCTCTTCCGCTAATATGCGGAAAAGCCCAACAACATTTTAACAAAACAAAAGCTGGTTTGGCAATTGTACCAAAACAGATACAAAACTGAACGAAAACAAAAGCTGTTACCCTAAGCTGTTTTGGCGCAATTGCCGTATTTATAAATCATTTTGACTCAAACTGGTATTACAAACGCTTAGACAGATTGCAAGAAGCGATCATAAGTACCCAAATGATCGCCACAAGTCTGGATTAAATGATTTGAACTGATGAGTTGAGTAGAAGTGGCGTGACATTTGCAAAACTTCACACTTGGTGCCCCTTTGGGCACGATTTTCTTATCTATTATGGCAGCTAATAAGCTAAATCCTAGTAGAAAAGTGTACGCCAGTGTGTAGCATATGAATCACATACCGCCCCTTGCTTAGAAGATGCACCATCGCAACGTTTAGTTCAGATCGGCCGTGTTTTCCTACAGCCTTATCAAGACAGGTCAATGTGGGCTCACCGACATTCCGCAAATTTCAGGTTGGAAAAATGGCAGTGTGTACTTGATTCATAGTTGGAACACATGGAATAGAATTGTTTATCAATAACCACGTTTTGATTGTTAAATTTTAGGAGAGACTACAGAAGCTGATTTGAGGGTCAAGAGGATCAGGAAGACACGGGGTAAGACTTTTTCGGGAAACACCTTGGAAGACAGTTATCACCTGCAGGAGACCACACAGTGGCGTATCCGGGGGGGGGGGGGGAACTTTCCCCCTGGCGGCATTTGAGGCGTCCTAAAAACAAAAGGAAATAGTGTTTTTGCGATGGTTCTAAAACGGTTAAGACGTTGTTTGCCCTCCCTGGCACAAAAAGCTGGATACGCCAGGTCACCTGTCACCTGTGGGTGTAACCACCCAGTAGGAGCCCGCCTATCAAGGCGTATTACGCCTTAAATTTGGACTCCATGCACACCTCATGCAAGTACATGCACAAATTATCTGAACCCATCAAATAACTAGGACGAGAACTGGCTAAATGATACTTATGGTTTCGGTGAAGCAAGTATTGGTAGTTTTTTAAAGGTTTTATTTTGTTACATGTACTTAAATTTCATTTCCATTTTAAGATACAATTATCGTGATTGTTTTGCCTTTCTCCGTTTTATTTGACAGACATCTGATAACATTCACCTCAAGCAATCCTTTCTCAACGTCAGCATGGCTACTCGTACGGCAGGTAAGTAAATCAAATAAGTCGTATGGCCATTTGATAGGGGATGAACAAAGCAACTGGCGAACTTATGCCGCTTTTTGTCTACGGCAACGAATTGAATTACACGCAGCAGAAGTTCGACGTTTGACAAAGGCCTTACACAAGTGCAGCGTATTTGTAATACTTTGACGAGTCCACTAGATTTATGATTTCTAACATGACAACAGTCAGCTATTGTAGAGAAATTAACGATTATCCGTTCCATAAACTGTCTATTACGAGCGTGTGCAGACTTTTAAAACAAAGCATCTCCGGATGCTACAGTTTTACAGTATTTTGGTAGCCTATGATAGTCTTTGACTATGATAGCCGTCGGGTAGTCGTTTCAGAGTCGGTGGCGATACAGATTTCTGAAAAGAATTCCTGAGATTCCGGGAACACAATGACCAACACAAAAGAGGGGGTTCCCTTTGCCCCATATCGCGCTTCATACGCGTGCACCAGCACAATGGCAAATGATATCACACTTCGGTACTAAGTCGACTAATAAATTCAAATTATGCACACATGCGCATTTTGCACACATGATGCCAGAGTTAAAAATAGAAGGAGATACACTTTGCTAGAATTTCTCAGATATCATTAGTATTTACAAAGTGTTCGTGCCGAAAGACGTGGAGAATCAACCATAGTATTGAGTTAGCTATTGCGGGATAAAAATAGGAGGAAAAACGACAAAATACGGGATACCCCTCTTTGCCTTTCAAAAGTATGTTCTTAAATAATCACAGTTTAACTTGTCTAACGTGTGTCTTTTAATTATCAATTTTTTTTCAATATATTGCCGTAAAGTATAAGCGATTTTTGCCTTTTCCCGAAGAATTAAGCACTATATTCTCAGTTCTCTTCGATGGCCTGTAGCACTACGTCGAGAAAGTGGCAAACATTTCTTGTAATTTACATCATCCCCAACTCAAGCTCGGTGATCGAGTGGTTAAAACGTCTGCCGTAATAGGCAGCAGGTCGAGGGTTCGATTTCCGCCCGAGTTATCTTGTGAATCTTTTTTTCACACAGGCCCTTTTAAAGCACTGAGTATAGCCTTTGGTGGAGACCAATACAAACAATATAATGATAATTTCTAAATAAATAAAAAATATGACACATTTGTTAAAAACAAAACGGAGTATCCCATTTGGTTTTAAAATGCAGAAGTGTGAAGATAAACTGTCCCCTAAAGATAACCTCCTATCTGTAAAGATATTTGAAACGTCTGACAACGTTTCAAATGTATTTTTCATTTTAAGAAATAACAAAGTCTGCAACAACTGCAAAAGTCTTCCATTCTCGGTTGCTTTCACGCCCCTATCGCACTGTAGAAACTGAATTATTGTGTGGCTGCAAACATTTCAACAATTTTGTTTTGCTCAATGTCTCAAAAGTAATTAACTGTTTTCTTTAAAATAATAGAAAAAACAAAATATATAAATCTTTCAGGCTAGACTAATCCGAAAAGCGCACGGACATTGTATCTCCGAGTAATATTAATTTCAAGGAAAAGCGTAAAAATAGGTGGTTCATATTATGAACAAACGAAATAAACAAAATAAGTGTCGGAAAATTTAGTGGGTGCCCTTGGACTAGTTTAAAGACTACAGTGCGCTACCTTTAGTGAAAGAAGTTTGAAGTTTTCCTTTGACAAATTCAAGCAACATATGTTCGTTTTTTAACACGTTCAAGCAAGTAGGCCATGTAACATTAATTATTGATTCTTGTATAGGTTTTCCCAGCCAATTTCACAATTTTATCGTGTATTTTAACGCCTGGCTCATTCAATTTAGATTGCAATTAAATGATCACGCAGATCGTCATTCTACAATCAAAAATAATCATTCAAATTCACTATCCGTGCATTCTATCGTCTTTTAGCTTCACTCTTGCCTGTAAAGGATGCATTAAAATTGAAAGTATCGTATTGTTCATTAATTTTCGTCTGGAACAGGCAAACTTATTTCACCTTTTTTCAAGCATCTTTTCCTGCATGTCCACATTCCTGCATGTCCGCATTCCTATAAAAGTCTGAGTTATCTCAACGTAAATCATATCTGAGGTCTTCAATCCGCAGATGCACACCTCTTGTTTTTAACAGTCTTCAGACAGATAAGATGGCGAGCCTATTTTTTGGGGTCAAACTTTAAAACAAAGATCAACAGTGAAAAAAATCCTGAGCCCTTTTCATTTCATTAGTTCGTTACATCATCCATCCCTCATATCAGTTCAGATGTTACAATATAAATGTTACAAAATCTTCCATTTTAAATTGTACACAATTGTTACTAAACCTTTGAAGACAGGAAAATATATATCGATTAAAAATAAATCTTATTTAAATGAATATCCAAGAAAAGAAAAGAAAAGAAAAGCATGGTCACACGTCATATGCACACTGAAGTTCGCTAATTTGAATGCTTCAACCGTCAAAGTATGTCACAAAACTCAATGTAAGCGAAATGCAACAAATTTGAATGCACCAAAACGAAATAGAATGCCCCTAAACGAAAACGAATATTAGTAACAAAGTCTTGGGTGCTTGAAAATTGAAATTGAATGCCCAAACAATAAAAAAGAAGAAAAGATTTTACTTTAATACCCCCCACCAAAATCGTTCAAGAACAGAAAAACTTTGGAAAATAACCAACCATCCTTGATAACAACTGTCTAAACATGTGGCACAACCTGTTATTTCAAGATTTATGTCAGCAAAATCTGTAAAAAATGAGGAAAAAATCAACATGTATGTGAAAATTTTGAGTGACTTTACATGGTGCCAAGAACTTCTAACACAGAAAACACAAACTTTCTTCCCCTATATTGGACTAAAATGTCCCAACAAATTCTCAAAATTAAAGGTTGTGCAAAGTGTTTATACAATTATGAACACAAATGGATAGTTATTTTCCAAGATTTGCTGTTCCTTACCGATTTTGGTGGGAGGGATTAAAGTAAAATCTCTCTAAAAAGAAACCTTGATCAGATGTGTAAAAAGCACGCAAATTAGAATGACCAATGGAATATGATCAGAAAAAATGCAAATTGGCCGGGAAAACCTATAATATCCAGACATTTCACCTATAACCCAGAACATTGTTTCACATGTTATTTTTGTAGGTGTAAGTCAACATAATAGTATACGACCTGGCATCAGCTTGATGAACAATTCAGCCAGCCAGCTCCTTAGGAATGCTGACTATTCGCGGGCGTGTGTTGTCAGTGTGGCTAACTACACCAACTGGACACTGCAAGCTGCTGGGGTAGGCCTTCGAGAAATTTCTCCTGCACGTATGTTTCGGCCCCATAGAATATGGGCCCGTTTGATTCACACGAACCGGGATCGCGATCAGTGATCTTTACGTTGGTTCACACGCCAGATTCCGCCTAATGGATGGAGCGAACCAGATTCCGCAAAATGGATGGAGCGAACCAGCGGCTGGATTACTGATCGCGATCCGGATTCGTGTGAAACAAAGAGGCCCTATTCTAGACTTGGTTCCAAGTCTGTGATCGTGGGTTTTTGTAGGCCTGATAGCCAATACAGTTGTGCCGGAAATAGCACCCTCTTCCGCCCTCTTGTGAATTAACATTAGTAGTAAGGTTCGTCTCTAGCCGACAAAACAATAGGCTCATTAGCATAACAATAGGCTCAATAGCATAACAAGGGGAAACCTTACAACTTGATCCGACAGAACAATTGGAGAATTTGTACGAGTGGAAACATAATCAGAGTGCGGCGCATCATTTAAAATTGACCAATGAGATTCGAGGAACGTATTTGAATTCGACCAATCGGAGTGCAGCGCATCATTTAAAATTGACTAATGAGTTTCGAGGAACGTCTTTGAAATGGACCAATACGAGTGCATCGCATCATTTAAAAATGACCAATGAGATTCAAACGAACAAAATAAAAAAAAAAAGAGTATAGACCTTATAAATACTTAAAATGGCGACCGTAAAAAGAAAAATAATAATAATAATAATAATAATAATAATTAAATTTAAAAAAATACAAAAAATATTAAAATATACACCCAAAAAACCGAACAAAAACCACACATTTCCGAAAAACAAAACAAAAACAGAAAAAGAAAAAAGAAATCCGAATGTTTTCGAATAAAATTCCGAACATTGCCGAACATTGCCGAACATTTCCGAAAAAAAAAATCCGAAAAAAGGAGTATAGACCTATATAATGTACATAGCGAATGTAGCAAAATAAAAAGAAAAAAATAAGGGAAAAAAAAAAACCAAAGGTTTGAAATTTGCAGCGCACATTTCAGTTTCGGTTCTGAACCGACTACATCATTTAACAATTTATCGTCCTGAAAGCATCATGGAAAACTCTGGAATCGGCATGGGACCTTTACATCGACTAAGTCAATTACCATCCGAGCTTCAGTTGAGTCTACTCGCGCATAACCTCTTGAAATAAACCGTAGCTTTGGGATGTCAACAGCCATGGGAGATGGTCATGTTTGCTCCAGGATCTTCAAAAGCGGACATTTTTAGACAGAGAAGAAAACAGATATAACGAATCGGCGCAATGTTTTAGCGCGCTCATTCAGTGGAAACAACGCATGGACCGAAATGCCACCATAGATAGAATTATTATCGCTTGTCAGCATTGTAATATTACTCATAGCGCCTATGAGTTTTTGTTACCGAGCGCGTAAAAATACAAGTATTGGACGAAGCGTGGGTAAAATTACTATAGTCCCGAAAAGGACTGGTTTGTTGTATACTTACGTAAGACTTGAGGATGTCGATCTCTGGACGCTGTCAAAAGAAAATAAGATGAACGCAACAGAATGGAAATCTCTCTCTTTTTTAAAAATATGTGGGGCCCTGAAAAGGACCGTTTGGTTTGATGGTTCACACCTGCCAGAAGCGCCGCATGGTTCTCTGCTCCTCGAACCGTTTCTTGATCAGCCAAATATCCAGAGAGATGAGGGGGGGTTATTGTCGTACAGCTTGCTTTTCTCATAGATAGACGCCCGTATGATTGAGATGTCTCCGTATCCGTAGAGCATTCCCCGCTTCAACAACATCTTGATAATCCTATTGAAGATCAGCGCACAGGACTCGAGATACTGAATGGGATATCCGTCTTCCTGGAGGTCATCAAACAGCCACACGAGATCGTCCCAATACACTCCGTGTAGCAGAGAATTTACTCTGGTCAAACAGGTATTCCAGCTTCGAGGCAAGTACATAGAACTACATGGTGACTGATACCTCCATGCGCCACAGCGGGTAAAGAGCTATATCGAAAAACTGGGGGATTCTAATTTACGCGGGGGAAGGACCCTAATTGTTCCCCACGTTGATTGGCAGCCAGCGCGCATCAGCGCTCAGGATCCACGGTCTATTGAACCCCGCTCTCCTTAACGGGTTAGCCCTGCCGCACGAAACTGAGTTTCGGAGAGTAGTTTTTCCATGGATTTTAGAGGATGCAATCGGGTAAAACTCATAGTGTATACAATCCCACGTCGTGTAAGACCATAATTATATTGCCGTCCGTGTAATTTTCGCGTGAGAAAACGTAGAAGGAGCTTATTCTGAACGGGTACGGGTGTTTTTTCATGACAAATTCAGTAAAAACCCATCTTTCGTGCGTAAAATTCCAGAATTTCTGAGGTTCTCTTGCTCGATATAAAGTTGTACCGTCATTCTGAATATATATTTCCGAAATCCAAATTTATTTTTTCTCTCAAAATCGTGAAAATAAGGTGTCCAAGAAACACAGATTAGAGAGGTGTTAGGAGGGTTTCTTGGCGCGCATCTTGGGCCCACATCCCCCACGTTGATTGACAAGCAGCGCTCATCTTGGACCCATCATACCCTATTGCGCACCCATCATTCGATGATAGACAGCACTCATCATTAGCGCTCGGGATTCGCAGGTATGGTTATTGTCCCCTACTCTCAACGAGAAATTACCTAGCCACACTAAGAGGCCCACGGTGCCCTGTTGTTCACACCTCATTCAATAACAAACAGTGCACATCCTGACCCACGGTGCCCTATTGTCCACCCTTCATTTATTGGAGACAACGCGCATCTTGACCCATGGTACCCTATTGTTCACCCTTCCTGGAAGGCACGACCAGCGCGCATTCAAGTTTCTCATGTCCATTGTTCAGCGGCCCACGCATTAGCCGTCCAATTAGGATTACTTGTTTTCCCCCATTGTTAGCCTGTCTGTATTCCTCTGTTCGGGACAAAATATGTCATTTTTCTTGGGGGGAGCTCTGTGTCGTGTGTTGGGACCACTTGCAATTATTGCGTGGGGTCAGCTTGTTCATACTGCAGAGAGAACGCCAGGCCTAGGGCGGCACACCATGGAGGAAGGAATACACGGTGTCTGTACGATATTAACCGTCATGTAAACCTATCACATTTTGCAATAAAACTCAAATAAATTCAATATTTGTTCATGTGTATTCACTCATTTATTCATTTATTTATCTGCACAAACTCTGCCCATTTATTGAGGATTCCCTTAATCGTAATTTTCTTCTTTAACATGGACGAACATTATAACAGAGTCAATTTACATGACACGTTTGGGAAACATTCACCGGTTCAGGCCACGCTCTTTCAAACTCTGGAGGAATCGTAGAGCATCAAATACGTTTCTTTGTTTACTTTACGTCCAAAGGCAGGGGACAAAATGTAAATGTTTACAGTCGACTTTCAGCTAATTGATTCTTCTATACAAGCGGTGACTTAATCGGTCACATCGTTTCGATAGCAAACCTTCCCTATAGGTAGGCCAATATTATTTTGTTTACCAGGTTTGATGCTCGACCGCTATATGTACACACTTCCGTGTGTGTAAACAACATTGTATAATAGGCAACAGCAAAGCAATCCCTTTTATTTGTTATTGTGACATGACACGACCATGCAAGGCCAATGAAAGGAAGGATAAACGGACTACGTTATGACAGGCAAAGACTGTTGCTCCTAAATTTACTTCTTTCATTGGACTGGGAAGTTCGAAGTGAGCCATGTAAAGGGTTTTAATTAAAAGAAAGTGTGCGAAAAGTGCACGTAAAAAATTAAAATATAACGTAAAATTGGAAATAATCAAAGCAGATTACCAAAAAGCGAAAACTAAAAGTAAAACAAAATTTAAAAATGTACAAATGAAAAGCAATTTTGTAAAATATACGCTAATGTGATTAGCGTTCAGCTTAAAGAAGTAAAACTATAAAGTTACAATAGTCTTTCTGAAACTATTAGTCTTTATTCATCACTGTTTTCCTGGCTATTCAAGCTCTTCGTCTTGTTGGAAAAGTTCATCAAATTTGGCCCAGTGTTTAGGCATTACTCCGTTCAGGGCTTTGTTTACTTCCAGACCCTTATTTCTCTTTTTACTGTAGAAAAGAATGTTATGGATGTAATCTTCCGATAGTAGATGACGTGACACAGACAAATCATGATTGTGTGATGTTACCTATGTGTGAAAAGGTAGAGAGGTAGGCTACTTTGACCAAGCTTTAGAAGAATTCATTCATACTGATTTAGGGAAATGTAGAATGGAATAGAATATAACAGCCATGACAACAAACGCATTGCTTTACACTTTCCATCTATTCACGACACCAACAGTCTCTTCACGAAGTATATGAACTTAAACGTTAGAAATAGGGCGAATGACTCGGTTCTGTACGACATTTGCCATGCAGATGGGAATTGTTTTGAAGTTTAATTTGTATCCACCAACTGTTTGATTTTAGTTTTTCTTTTTTTTTGGTTTTGCTCGGTAAAGGTTGTGGTTTTATTTTAACGAATGTTTAAAATTCTAAAATTCTAAAATGATTAAAATGTTAAAATCAAAAAATTAGCTGGCCTGACGTTTCGAACTTAAGCAAGTTCTTTCTCAAAGGCAAATGACGGAGTACAAGAAACAAACATGTAGGGAACACACATGCATGAGGGGGGTGGGTGGAGAAACACAAAAGAGGGATGCAAAGGAGCATGGCAGTGGGTAAACATCAAAGGGAGAGGAAAGGACAGCCAGGAAGACAGGAACAAAGAAGTGTGGTGTGGGTAAGATGAAGGAGGGGAGGGATTAAGATAAAGGTTGAAGCTGGGGAATTGGACAAAGGAGTGTGGTTAGGGGGGGGGGGGGGTAGGGGGGGTTGAATTGAAGGTGGTAATAGGGCAAGAGAAGGAACAAAGAGAAGTGGCAAGGATAAACAGGAAATAGAAAGACAACCCCATTTGGCCAAGAGACCCCAAGAGGGTATGCCAGGAGGATAATCTGTAAACAAATGGCAATGGGGGAACAATTAAAAGTTAATCATTCCCTTCCTGGATGTTGAGACCATGTGGTTGAATAATCCGAAGACGTTTCATCCAAACTTTCTCTCGGCTGAGGCGAACTGAGTCCTTGCGGTGGAAAAGTGATTCTATGCCCTGTAGAATCATATCAGAAATGGAATGGTTAGGCAAGTTGAAGTGATGACCAACAGGGGTGTCAATTTTCTTGGTGTTCACAGTCGATCGATGGCCATAGAAACGCTTTTTGGGCGTGTTCTTGGTCTCCCCGACATACTGGATACCACAAACCCTGCAAGAAATGAGATATATGACATTAGAGGTGTTGCAAGTAATGTTGCCATTGGTTCTGTGGGTAGTTCCAGATGAATGGCCAGAAAAGGAGTCAGACTCCTGCATGTGAGTTTGGCAAACAACACACCTGGAATCGCACTTAAAAGTACCATGCTGTATGGGAGGGGATGCAGCCAAGGTGGGGACCTCGGCTCGAACAATCAGGTCTCGTAGATTGCGGGGGCGCCTATAAGCCAATACTGGGTTGTCAGGGGCGGCACGGGCAAGGCGATCTGAAGTATGAAGGATATGATGGTTGTCATTAGTTATTTTACGAAGGGGAGGGAGACTAGGATAAAAGGTGGTGTCCACGGGAATCTTGGGGTCGGCATTAGTGCTATGCGTCTTTTCCTTGAGAGCCAAATCTCTGGTGATAGATTTGGCTCTGGCGATAGCACGTTGAACTTGGCGGGAGCTGTGGCCCCTGGCAACCAAGTTATTCTTCAGTACCTGTACATGATGGGAAAAGTCAGAATTATTAGAACAAATCCTTCTGAGTCTAAGTGCCTGGCTGAATGCTATGCCTGTCTTGCAACGCCTGGGGTGACAGCTGGAGGAGTGGAGGTACTGGTGGGTGTCTGTGGGTTTAGAATACAGATCAGTGGTTACCGAGTTGTCTTCCTTGCGGATGGTGACATCCAGGAAGTTGGTCTGATGCACTGAATACTCTGATGTAAACTTGATGGTCCTGTGGAAGGAATTAATGTGATTAATGAAAGTCTCCAGACTGTCCTAATCACTGGTACAGATGAAAAATACATCGTCAATATATCTCCACCATACCCAGGGGCGACATGGTGCTGAGGCAAGCATGCGCTCTTCGAGGTCGCCCATGAAGAGGCATGCAAAGGAGGGGGCCATGCGAGTGCCCATGGCTGTACCGTGTACCTGTAGATAGTGTTTACCTAGGAAGGAAAAATTGTTCTTGGTTAGTACAAGTCTCATGAGGGTGCCAATATCACTGATGGGTGGGGTTGTGTGTCCTGTTGGAATCACTATTCATAATTTCTAATGCATACTGGGAACAAGACAAAGATGGTGACAGCATGATGAAGGTCTATATACCCATATCGTGCATCATATGAATTGCAAAATGATTTTGGAACCTCATAATCGACAAGATTCGTCCAGAAAATCGTCAAGATTTGTCCACAAAATCCTGCCGATAACCAACAAACAGTTGGATCAACAAGGAGAGTATATTTCAACCAAAACTTTCGCCAAATGGCGACAAGAAGTGGACCAGTGGTTGAGTGTGTGATAAATGGCTGTGTGGATAATTCTACGTTTTCCTTTCTCCGTGGTGTGGCCAACGTGTTACGGTAACGTACCGTGCATGGGGGCTGCTAGTTGGCCGGGTAGACCGTTGTATGTGCGGCATGGAACACTTTATCGTACCACGGCACAGCAGTTTCTGATATGGTGACCGCAAAAACAAGTCAGTTTCATATTTATTTTGTTTAGTTTATTGGTTATGCGGATAAATAGGCTATCAGTCATGCAAGCTATTTAATTGTACTATGTTCATTCTTTGTTCTGAATAGAACATTGCGATCCCAACTGAACGGATGCAACTTTACCTTCGAGAAAATAAAAAAATAAGGAAATGGTCCATCCAGCGCGTGGTTAAACCATTGCCGTTACAGCGGTGTGGACTATCCTGCACGAACAAAAAAATCTGATCTTTAGGTAATATTTACATTTCATGAAAAATACGGATTTTCTTAGCAAAATACTGATTTTTATGTTTTGCTTTCTGAATACTGAAATGAGTTTTAAAAAGGTTGGCAGTTCTGTCAGTTGGACTTGGTAGACCTATCCAACTTAGCAAAGTACAACAATGGAAACAAATACCTATTGACATGGATCGATGTATTTTCTAAATACGCGTGGGTAATTCCTTTGAAAAACAAAACTGGAAAGGTTTTGACTGAAACCTTTAAACAGAATATTAAGTCTAGCCGGAGAAAGCCCATAATGATTCATACCGATTGAGGCGGTGAGTTTACCAATCGTGAGTTTCAGGATTTTCTTAAAACTGAAGACGTACATTTCTATACAACAAACGGCGAAGTGAAGGCTTCTATCGTGGAGAGGTTTAATCGTACTTAAAAGTACATCACCGTATTACCACAACTAGTGGCGGCAAACAATAACTCGAATCACCGTTCAATCAAAATGAAACCGTGGAAGTTGATGGAAAAAATTAAAGTATGGTTTGGAAAAATCTGTTCTCGAGGCAAACAATTTCTTAAAAGTTTAAATTTGAAGTCGGTGATCAAGTGAGAGTCAGTAAACAGTGATTGACGTGTGGTCCTGGGTGGTCCGAAGAAATATTTACAGTGTCCAAACGTAGCGGTCGTCAAAAAAGACCTGTGTATAAACTGAAAGATTATTGGGGTGAAGAAATTCGGGGGTATATTTTATGAGCAAGAATTACAAAAGATTCGGTACGGTATTAGCGATGACGACCTATGTCCCCTCTGTAAAGATGAAGTGGAAACACTGGAACACCTTTTCATTAATTGTAATAGTCATCTCGATGCTTGGTTATTTGTCGAAAGTATTATTCGCAAATATCTGAAAAACCCTCTTTTCTATTTAACGGATGAAAACAGAATTTTGGGAACCGGTTTTAAAAGCCATTTGTGCCTCTTTCTAATCGGGCGACTACATAGAGATATTTGGAAAATGCGATGTCGAGCTGCCATTCAAGATATAAGTGACTACAATATTCTATATAAGTACAAAACAAATCTTCGTCATTTTATTTTCATGGAAAAGGAAAGACTTGAAGATGATATTTTCGAAAAGATTTTTTGTAAAAATTCAACTTTATGCTACCTAGAGAGAAATCTAGTTAATATTTGTTTCTGAGTGTTTCAGTGAGGATTTTCTTTCTATATATTTTGGCTTTGTTTTTGCTTTTTGACAATTTTTGATTTGTTTTGCTGCATTATTTGTTATTTGTTTTTGCTCAAGAGTTACCTGATAGTTTCTTTCTTTTTTGTTGTTACAATTTTAGCAATTACCATGCATGACTTTGAGATCTTGTCTGGCTAGCTCTTTGTTATTGTCTTTGCATGATTTTATGGCTCTTTTCTTTTGCGATTCCAGATCTCGTTTCTAAATATTGGATTCTTTTTGTTTCAGTATTTTTTGACATTTACTTTTGCATGATTAAAAATTGTGTATCTGTTTGAATATCTTGTTTTCATAGTACACGTACTAGTATCATTGTTTTCATCGTTTTTGTTTATAAACTTTCAGTTTCATGATTGTTGTATATATATATTTGAATTATTATTTTTAATATTGTCATTATTTCCATGATTTCTTTTGTGTGTGTCAATATTTGAATAATTGTTCATTGTTAAATTGTTAATGTGATTAAATCACTACTACTATTTTTTTGCAAGTGTCCAATTCGGACTGTTATTGTTATGCTTTCAATTTGTATGATTCGGGAATTATATCTTTTTTCGTCTGTTTATATCTTGTTATGTGATTGATTGATGAAAATACGTTTTCAAAATAGTTTACTTTGTGATTGATTGATTTTGCATGATTCGTCATTCATTTTGTATGATTTGTGTTTCCATATTTATTTGATGTATTGTTTCCGCCATGATTATTTGATATTTTGTTTTGCATGACTACACTGTATTGTATTTACTTTCCTTTCTATTTTGTACATATGTATATACATATATTTTGTAATTTGGTGTGTTGTATTGAATGTGTGTAAATGATTTTGTAATAAATGGAGTTGTATAAATCCACTTTTCACGAAAAAAAAACAAAAACAAAAAACGTAGTATAAAAGAACGTAGTATAAAAGAACGTAGTATAAATGAACGACAGTCAAAAAGGGAATGGCGTAAATCTATCCAGAGATCTGAAATATAATAAGAACATAATAAATCGCTAATCAATGTCAACTAAACTTCCAGTATAACCTTTTCAGATTTTCTAAATTTGTTGTCCTATGAGTTGTTGAAAATAACACTCAAAGTGCATTTATTTTAGTTCTTTTTGAGTGCTATTATTATTGCACGTTTACTTGTGTTAAATCGGCACGGCAGGTGCAATCACTATACAAGAACCTAGAAGTGGACAATAATTGCTAAATTTAGCACCTCAGAGTACATATGCAGCATAAAAATACAAATGAAACACTAATATTGAATATAATCAAGGGTCATTACTCACCACTTGGGCTGGTCTACGTTCATGCTATCCAATATCGACGTCAAAACAACGGAGCAGGCAGCAATTGCCAGGGATCGGCAAAGCTGGTCGGGAACCGCACCCCAAAAAAGTGGAATGTGTCAGTGCACCGCTGCCAAATTGCTGGTGTTGTCGCAAGGCAAGAGTGGATCAAAATCAATGAACAAATGTAGTTCTGCCCAACAGGAAAACTACAGAACTATGTCTGGAATGTACCCTAAACATTTATAAACAAAGCGCGGTATGAAAAAACTCCAGCACGTGAATTCCTCTAACTTTTTAAACGCAGCGGGCAACCAAATGTGGGGGCGCTGTCCATAGCAAGAGAATTTTAAGTTGGCCACGAGAGGGCGCTAGGCGGACATGTTTATGTTATGTAACAAACGGACATGACAGACACGATACGGAAGACGTGATGTAATGTATTACAGAGTTACGATGGAATAAGGGACCAGTCGGGTTAAAGGTGAATGAGAAAACCCGACTGGTCACACTGAGCTGAAGCCTGGAGCTTGGAAAACGGCCATTGTTTTGAATATAGCAAGATGGCCGCGTGGTGGCTTCAATTCACGCATAGGCAATCACTGCTGCGCTGCCAATCCAGTGAATAGAGATCAGTGGTTTGCACACACCCTATATGAAATAGTCCAAAAGAGGACGGAACAAGCTGATCGATCGGAATCTCTAAAAGCCTTCTATATAAGATGAATATTCAAATGATGACACTACTCGACGATTCCATTCAACATATAGGTAACACGTTTTTCGTCTCATTTTGTATTTTTCCACTGATATAGGACCTAATATGATTTAGCTATAGGTTTTAAATACCATTACGTACCAAGTATAATACAAATTTGAGACTGAACAATATAACAGAACATACTTACGTGATCGTAACCTATTGGTAATGGACGCGGCCTACACGGTTTTTGTGGCCTTCTGATTGGCCATCTCTATGGCCTCCGTTCTATTATGTAAATTTTAGTTACGAATGCATGAATATCCCACATGCACATGAGGGTCAAGTCTGAGATCGCGAGCAGGGATAATGACGTTCAGCGTGCCTGATGCAGACACACACACACAAAAAAGGCGATCTCAGACTTGAAATCAAGTCTAGCCCTATGCATGCATTTAGTTGTGTTTTCACGCATGCGCGATGGCGACCTCTGCGTCGTTTACACACAAAACAGTTCCTATCTAGCAGACGACGCACAGCGATGTTTGCAGGTAGGCCTACGTCGGATTTGTACTGCAACTTCTTTTGAATGTTATATGAAACAGTGATACAAAGTCACTGCTAGTAAAAGAACAAAAACCCCAAAAACAATTATCAGACGCCTTAGAACGGTGCAGTGGAACTCAGTGTTGACAGTCTGACCCTTGGGGAGGAATTCACGGTGCACGACCCCGCGAATGTCAAAGATGAGCATGCTCTTGGTTGCGCTCCTGACCTGACGCGCCTTCTTCGGTCTTGGAGACTGCGGGCTCTTCCACTGCTAAGACTGCTGTTTGGTCTCTGGGTCGTAGCCGTAGACCCAACTCTCGTCACCGCTGATGATGCTCGTCATGAAGTTTGGGTCATCCCGGGCCTGTTGACGGAGATCCTCGCAGACTTCGACACGGTGCTGCTTCTGCTCGGGATTCAGATCCATGGTGAAATCGCAAATGCGCACGTACCAGTGGTCACAAAAATACGTGACAGGTGCTGATGTTGATCAAGCGATGTAACTTTGAATACTTGATCACGAAAGTTATTGCTTACACCTGCTATATGCACATTACTGGGCTGCGCTTCGTTCGGAACTTTCTGATCGCACCTCGTACTTCTCCCAACTATGGCAAGGGAAGATAAGTCAAGGATGACGTACGTATAGGTAGTATACCCGAGGGGACGTCAAGGGACCCATATGAACTCAAGAAAATCGTCTCTAGATCAAAACAGACAACAGTTTTATTCGCACTGGGGTTAATACCAGCCAGTCGTTCCCCCATGTCAATACACTTTCCAGGTCATTGTTGACTAAACCACGCACTTCATTGCGAGAAGAAGAAGTTGGAGAAATACAATAGAGTGTTCAGTCATCACCATACATGGCAATGAGACAAAACATTAGTAGACAAATAATTGATATAAACCAGAAAGAGAGTTGCACCAAGAACAGAGCCCTGTGGTACACTAGAATTGACAGAATAAGTAAAAGACGATTGTCCTTCAAGGACCACTTTGTCACAAACCCGGGTCCCCCTACCCTCTCACACGCAATGTGTCCCCGGTCTAGTCATTAAGGACGCTCAGACATAATCATAAAGGGAAACAAAATGTATAGTTATCAAATCTTTATTTACAAATTATACAAAATGCCCCTTAACAATCAACAAGACTAGATTCTTTCGAGTCCAAAGAACCTTGAAATTAGCCAGTCCTTTTCAACCTAAGTTGAAAATGGCACCTACGAACGACAAGATTACTTGAATGTGCCGAGCACTATTTCGTTTTAAGAATGGACAGATGATATAGATATATTTTTATAACAAAACTCTCCGGTTTTACGTAAAATTAGGTCTTAAAAATGTTACTCCATAGCTCACGTGGGCGAACAGTCCGCTTTCCGGCGAGTCTCCAATTAGCGACGCACCCATGCACTATGAAACTGTGGTGGGTGACGCTATAGTGACCGTCCGTGTGAGCAAGGGGCAGACCGTATACGGCCGTCGTCCAGACCAAGTTGTGAGGCGATGCCATTGACAGGTGATGCCCAGCCGATAGGCAAATCCCAAATACACGTATCAGGCGTGGATTTAACTCCACAGTAAGGAGCCCTGAAAATATTGAATACAGTCATAAGAACCTATCCTAGAATTGTTGGGCTGAGCTTACCCGTGCAACATAAATCAACATTATCATAAAACGCAGTCTAACCGCCCAAAGGGGCGTGTCCTAAAAAGGATTTGCAATGCTGATATCATTCAAATATGCACAAGCTAGAATACAACAAAATTGGCACATTCAATAATACATGTAGCTGAAATGAAGTAATTAAATAAAACTAAGACAAATTTAAACAAACTTACAGTCTATACTGGCTCCTATGGTCTGAAACACCGTCGGGGAACAATTTCTCTGGCACTGCAGATGTTTAAAACGAACAAAACTCGCAGGCAAAATGCCAGCCAATGTCTCCTCAGCTACCGCTGAAATTAAGGCTATCGCTAAATTAGTTCTCCACTCCAGAATTAAGCAAAACACTCAGCAGAATCCAGCCAAGCAAAATTTAGGAGCTATCGCTCTATACGTGCTATCGCACCTCAGGCCTGTCTGCCTCTCCCAACCGCACCCCAAAACACCTCCACATCACCCCATGTACTGTGTACACCTCAGTGAGCCAGTATTGACATGCTAATTATCAGCTTTAGAAACCTCCGTGCCCACACCACACACTGGGTTAACCATATCAGACCACCCTTGTTATGCATAAAATATACATATAAGGTAATTTGGTCAGACTTATTAACATGTAGTTGGAAAAACTTATTGAACATACACTTGCCGTAAAATATCACTTGACTTGTGACAGTACTCCCTTTTTCAGATATTTAACGGCAAAAAACTATTTGCACCATGACTCTTTTATACAACATAAGTATTATTCTAGTCGTAGTCTGCGGGCACAAACCAAACCAAATTATAATTAAACACAGATGTCTGGCAATTCTAATATCTATTCTATTACGAATCACATTTCTGTATACATCAACATCCCAATAACCATCACGTAATTTTAATACACTCACAGAACTCTCAAAACAAGGAGTCAAGACTCTGAAAATTTTAAAAGGTCGTATCAGGGCCTAGGAACGAGATACTACAACACACAATATATGAAATTAAAGCTTTTAACCTGTACTTTCAGGAAATACCATATTCTTGATTTTCAAATTTGCTACTCCATCCCCATTTTGTGGGAACAGGTCACATTTAGTCTTATGCAGTTTCCTTTCTTTCTTAACTTAGTCACTCTACTTTGGATATGTTCCTGCCACGTACCTGTATAAACACAAATGTCGTCGATGAAGTTAACTACACTAGACAGACCACTGAGTAACTTCCGCATCATCCTGCTGAACACTTTGAACTGGAACAAACCATCGGCAGTCACAAAGGCCGTCTTCTCTTTATCCTGAGGAGAAATAGGAATCTGCCAATACCCTTTTGACAAGTCAATCTTTGTGAAATACTTACCTGTTGTCAGCTTAGCCATAATGTCATCCACGTTTGTGATCAGCTCAGGATCAAAGATTGTGATGTTGTTCAACTTGCGAAAATCGACGCAAAATCGATTGCTCCCATCTTTCTTTCGAACCAATACGATAGGGGAGCCATACGGTGATGTAGATTTCTCAATTACGTCCAATTTCAGCATGGTTTCTACTTCTCGTTTAATTGTGTCTTGCACTGCAAGGGGCACTGGATATGGCTTGGACTGGATCGGTGTGCCAGTCGTCAGTTTCACACTATGCTGAGCTAAATTGGTTCTGCCTGGGAGATCTGTGAAGACATCGCTATACTGATTGATGAGGGATGTAATGGCTGTCATCTCATCTTTATTTCTATTGGAACAGATGTGTACATCGCCGATTGTTTCTGTCTGCTCCAAGGGAGGAAGTTCTAGCGTTGGAGTATCATCGAGATTGTCATGATCTGCTGCATCAATAATTGCTGCACAGGCCACGGCAAGATGGAGAACTGGAGTACTAACTTGCTTCCCGTCACTCGCCTCCCCATCTCGTCTGATGTACCTCTTCAGGAGATTTGCGTGCAACGTCTTTTCCTTCCCCTTCATCATCAATTTATAGTCATTCTTGGCAACTTTGCGGATGATCTTGTACGGTTCTTGCCACTGCATGAGGAGTTTATTATGACTTGTTGGAAGTTGAACCAACACTTCGTCACCAACGTTCAGTTTTCGAACTCTGCTTCTAACATCGTAGTACTTGCGGTAACGAGTGGATGCTCTTTTCAATTCCTCCTTAGCCAATTCACAAGTTGATTCCAATCTGTCCTTCAGGTCCAGTACATACTGATAACTGCTACGAACCTCTTCATCTTCATTGTCACCTGTCCAAAGATTGCGCAGGATAGCCATTGGACCTCTAACTGTACGACCAAACATCATCTCAAACGGAGAGAACCCCAAACTCTCTTGTGGAACTTCTCGGTAGGCAAAGAGTAAGGCTGGGATGTAACGGTCCCAGTCTCTGGGTCGCTCGTTGCACATCCTCCTTAACATCTTCTTCAGTGTACCATTGTATCTCTCGCAGAGGCCATTGCACATGGGATGGTACGGGGTAGTTGTCAACTGCTTAACCATGAGAAGTCGACCAACTTCCTTCATGACGTCTGACGTGAATTGAGAGCCCACGTCTGTTAAAATCTCATCTGGAACACCCATTCTCGAATACACCTCTATCAGTGCCTCGGCTACTCTCTCTGTCTCGATGCCACGCAAGGCGATGGCTTCTGGGTACATAGTGCAGTAGTCAACCAAAGTAAGTATATACCTATTTCCGCGATCTGTAACGGGAGTGATAGGGCCTACCAAATCCACTGCAACTCGACGAAACGGTGTGTCGATTAAAGGCATCTCTCCTAGTGGCGCCTTGGCTATGCTTCCCTTGGATACAGTTCGCTGGCAAATATCGCAAGAAACACAATATCTGTGGACATCTCCGTTAACTCCTGGCCAATAGAACTTGGACGTCACTCTATCGGTAGTGCGCCGAGTTCCTATATGTCCTGCCATCGGTGAATCGTGGGCGACCTTCATGACGTATTTTCTATAGGGACATGGAATGACTAACTGCTTGAAGCTTCTGCCTTGGTTAATTCTGGGTGAAGTAAATTCACGATACAAAAGGTCATCTTTCACCATATAACGAGATGAGTTACCATGACTAGATACCTTAGTCTCATCAGTTGCTGATGCTTTCCATAGATTCTTAAGTGTGTCATCTGCTTTCTGTGCTTGAAGAAGCTCGCCTCTTGAAGCTGGAACTCCATATGACCCTTCAATCTTGGGAGTCTTCAACGGTTGTAGCGGCTTCGACTTTCTCAGCTTCTGGGCACTTGTTTCTACGGCACTGGCCTCACTGATGTGACCCTTTACTGACTCGCCTGCAATTGACCTCGGCTTCCACGACGGATCAGGATCTGCAGGATCTCTGGCGAAAGGAATGTTTCCAATAGTTACATCATACAAGGGATTAGACATGCATATTGCGTTGACTGTGCCCGAGTAGAATGGCGTATCTAAACCAACCTCTGCGACCGGACAGTTCCTAAACGCATTTCTGAATTTGATTGGTAAGTTGACCTTTCGGAACTAAATCCTTTCTAACCACAACTGTGCTGCACCCTGTGTCTCGAAGAACTAAAACTCTTTTCTGACCTATGTATATAGCCTTCTTTTACTGACATTCTATCACCATCCGTACAAGCTGCACTTACCACCGGAAGAGTGTGGCCACATGACAGTCTTATATCTTCACCTGAAGTATGGTCGTCGCAACTGCACAATGATGGAGCTGGGGGAGGACTAACGGGTAAACATGTCGCCACTGTCTCAGCTGAGTGGGTAGCATTCTCCACTGCAGGCTCTGGTTCTTGTGCTGTTGGATCTGTAAGTAAACTTGCAACCATCTTAGTACCACTGTTCAGGATTGGGTTACGCTGTCGACTGTAACAGTCACGAGCTATGTGTCCAACCCTACCACACTTATGACATGTGCGCGAGTCTCTCCAGGATTTTGCAGATTTATCCCAACCTTTGGCTTAAAGTGTGACTGAGGCTGATTTAGTTGCTGATTAGTTTTACCCTTAAAACTAGCAAACGCCTGTGGTTTCCTATCTTGCTTGAAATGATGGGCCTCCACGTACCTATCAGCTATTCGCACCAATTCGCTCAAATCTTTTGGTTGCCGTTCCTTCAAAAATATGCTGAGGTCTCTACCACACACTCTATGAATCTGCTCTTTCAGAAGCAGTTCAACTAATCCTTCAAATGAATTAGGAACAAGAGCTACTTCTACCCAACGCATAAGGTAACTCTTAATACGATCACAAAACTGAGTGTATGTTTCACCAGTTTCAGGACGGGTCGATCTAAATTTGATCCTAAAGCCTTCTTCAGTAAGCTGATAGCTATAAAGGAGGGCTGCCTTAAGTTCCTTAAAGTCATTAGCTTTGCACGCA
Source organism: Hippasteria phrygiana (assembly GCA_037893225.1). Classification (NCBI taxonomy): domain Eukaryota; kingdom Metazoa; phylum Echinodermata; class Asteroidea; order Valvatida; family Goniasteridae; genus Hippasteria; species Hippasteria phrygiana. The sequence goes on from JAZGUH010000488.1 coordinate 949,497, forward strand.
GGTAACCGGGTATAAACATCTAGTGCCTTACCTGTAAGAAGAGCGCACAACGATGTTGCCCAATCTGCATCTGGCAAGTTCATAGCATTAGCGAATCTTTCAAACCTCATGATGAATGAATCCATTTCATCCTTCCCATCACGGAAGTTTGGCAACTTAGGGAGTTTAGGAGTGAGGTAGTGCGTACCTACATCCTTATCCTTACCTCCATTCATGAGCTCTGCATGCTTAATGTCTAATTCCTTCATGATTCTCTCATGTTCGCGCCTTTTCTGCCTTTCTTCCTTTTCTAACGCGTCTTGTTCTCTTCGCTCTGCAATCTCTATTTTCTTAGCTTCTCTTTCCTCTTCGATTGCTCTCCTTTTGGCAATCTTTTTTTCACGCTGCTGGACAAATTCTAGCAGTTTTTCGCCCTCTAAGTTAAGCTCCGTGCCTAGCTTTAAAAGCCGCTCGAATTCCATAGTGCACCTCAATAATCTCTAACGCTGTGTGAACCCGAGTGTGCGTGCTGCGCACACGATGTGCCTATCAATCACAAAATCAAAGCAAACACCAAGACCGCTAAAACAAGTCAACCGGTAATTTTTGCATCATTCTAGCAAAAGTGCGCTACCAAAAAAATCGCGCATGTACCTTGAAAGGCGTGCAGAAATGTTATCATCCGATAGAAAGACAGTAAGCCTTAAAACAATTCTCATCATCGTACATTATTTACACAAATCACTGTAACGAGTGAAAAATTACATCTTTACATTACTGGCTGAGCGTCATTCATGTTTTGACCAAGTAGAGAAAGCATACCGTTAGAATGGGAAAAACCCCGAGCTATGTCCATCACACAACATTTTCGGTATTCAATTTCCCGGACCAGCCCCCAATTGTCACAAACCCGGGTCCCCCTACCCTCTCACACGCAATGTGTCCTCGGTCTAGTCATTAAGGACGCTCAGACATAATCATAAAGGGAAACAAAATGTATAGTTATCAAATCTTTATTTACAAATTATACAAAATGCCCCTTAACAATCAACAAGACTAGATTCTTTCGAGTCCAAAGAACCTTGAAATTAGCCAGTCCTTTTCAACCAAGTTGAAAATGGCACCTACGAACGACAAGATTACTTGAATGTGCCAAGCACTATTTCGTTTTAAGAATGGACAGATGATATAGATATATTTGTATAACAAAACTCTCCGGTTTTACGTAAAATTAGGTCTTAAAAATGTTACTCCATAGCTCACGTGGGCGAACAGTCCGCTTTCCGGCGAGTCTCCAATTAGCGACGCACCCATGCACTATGAAACTGTGGTGGGTGACGCTATAGTGACCGTCCGTGTGAGCAAGGGGCAGACCGTATACGGCCGTCGTCCAGACCAAGTGGTGAGGCGATGCCATTGACAGGTGATGCCCAGCCGATAGGCAAATCCCAAATACACGTATCAGGCGTGGATTTAACTCCACAGTAAGGAGCCCTGAAAATATTGAATACAGTCATAAGAACCTATCCTAGAATTGTTGGGCTGAGCTTACCCGTGCAACATAAATCAACATTATCATAAAACGCAGTCTAACCGCCCAAAGGGGCGTGTCCTAAAAAGGATTTGCAATGCTGATATCATTCAAATATGCACAAGCTAGAATACAACAAAATTGGCACATTCAATAATACATGTAGCTGAAATGAAGTAATTAAATAAAACTAAGACAAATTTAAACAAACTTACAGTCTATACTGGCTCCTATGGTCTAAAACACCGTCGGAGAACAATTTCTCTGGCACTGCAAATGTTTAAAACGAACAAAACTCGCAGGCAAAATGCCAGCCAATGTCTCCTCAGCTACCGCCAAATTAGTTCTCACTCCAGAATTAAGCAAAACACTCAGCAGAATCCAGCCAAGCAAAATTTAGGAGCTATCGCTCTATACGTGCTATCGCACCTCAGGCCTGTCTGCCTCTCCCAACCGCACCCCAAAACACCTCAAAAACAACCAATGTACTGTGTACACCTCAGTGAGCCAGTATTGACATGCTAATTATCAGCTTTAGAAACCGCCCATACCACACACTGGGTTAACCATATCAGACCACCCTTGTTTTGCATAAAATATACATATAAGGTAATTTGGTCAGACTTATTAACATGTAGTTGGAAAAACTTATTGAACATACACTTGCCGTAAAATATCACTTGACTTGTGACACACTTAAACATGCTGTTGGAAAGGAAATCGGATATAACATTCTACCAGACTGAAGCTTGTGCAAATGGTCATTATGCCAGACCTTGTCAAAGGCCTTGGACATGTCTAGTGGTAGTACACCAGCCTCGCCCCTATCCAAAGCCCCATTAAAATGATCAGTGATGAGGGGAACATATCACAAGTCGAGAAGGAATGGCGAAAATTATAATGGCAGTCGGTAACTAGGTCATTGTGTTCAAGGCGACTGAGAAGCTGTTGGTTGTTAAATCATTCAATATTACAGGAAGCAGACTAATAGGTCGGTAATAGAGTACCGAAGTCTGACGTCAGTTGCCGCGGCAATGGTTCCAAACACATGCAGTTTAGAATGTATTCTGGTTCCAAACATGGCATTGATTGACATTGCATCACTTCGGTACTCTATTAGTAGAGTGACTCTGACAGCTAACTAGATCCCTTTAAGACAAGGACTGCAGACGCCACTTTCCCACTCAGTGACACTTCTCTACTGGTGACTTGTATAGCTTAATCTCGAAGGAAATATTAATCACATTATTATACTTATTGACAAGAATAGCTGTAGGTTCAGGTAAACACATTTTCAGAATAATTATAGGAATTCCGTCAGTGCCAGTAGCTTTGGAGAGATGCAGACACTGATAACCCCAAAATGCATCACGGTAAAACATTTGATCTGCTTTTCTGAAAGTAGAAAACGCAAACTTTATTCAAAAACATTTTACAACAACTTTTTGTTTTTGTTTTTCTGATTGGTGTCGGGTTTCGGTTTGGGGTCTCGGGTCTCCGTCTAGTCTCCGGATTCGTTTTGTTTCGTTTCGTTTTGTTTCGTTTCATTTTTGAGCGGCAAAGAGATAGCATTTTGAACCTATAGTCTACCCAGTCGAAAAAGCTTTGTCTGCGTTACTAGATAGCAGAAAAGCCGAAGAGTGGATTTGACAAAGTTCCATCAGTTCTTTAACTATAGCAAAAATGAGAAATAAAAATAGCAAAAATAACAAAAAAATACTGCAAAAAAAAAAGAACATTTCCTTATCCGGACTGTGAGTGCAGGGTAAACAGTACCATTTGCTTTTGAACAAAAACGGTCGATCTGCAGTTCTGCTGTGCCTATTAATTGCTCCCCCCCCTCCCCCCCCCCCCCCCCCCTCCGGGCTGCCCTAGGTCTTATGTTGGGGTTTGGTTACGTTTTTCAAGCCGCACAGTGGGGATTTTGGTTACTCATTTTGCCATTGTTTCCCCATCATCGGAAGTTAAAACCATGAGGTGGGGGTGCCCCCCACCCATGTATGTCGGGGATTGTGACTAAAATGTTGCCGCAGGGTCGGGGATTTGGTCACTTCTTGGGTGGGGCAGCCCGGGGGAGGGGTGGGGGAAGCAATTGATGGGCGCATAACGTTGCTTTATATTAGCGCTGTTTTGACTTCCTTCAGGTTAGCGCAAACCAAGGCGCAGTGCGATCAGCTCAAGGTAGTGTTGAACCAGGGACGGTCGAAGCACTTGTGGCCACCAAGATTCCATACAAACCAACAGGCACCAGCGGGACCCTGTCGTACCTTGTTAAAGGACTTGACCAGGAAGAAAGGTACGTGAACATCATGTGGTCTGTTCCGTTCTTCCACACGTGGACAAAGAACTGGCTGGGCATACAAGTAGCTAATCAGATAAACGATTTGTATAATATGCAGCATAATCTGGGTCAAAATGTTAATATTGCCATGTTTCAGAGAAATATAAGGCCCCTAGAAGTAGTGATCGGTGATTTAACAATTACTGGTGTAATGGGAAGCGGCAATAAAGCCGAAGCCTTGATTGAAGTGAGACATACAAAAATTGCAGAATGAACAACCTATGCGAGTTCAATGCAAAATTAACAAATAATATTTTTCCCAGCATGCTTTGGCCGATCGACATGAAATTTGCTGACTTTTCTTGACCTGGATAGTTTTATAATGATATTTCTAGGTCTTCCCTGATTAGCATAGATACATATTTAAAATTATAGTAGCCTTGTTTGAATATTCATGTTTATGTAGCGATTTCTGAATAGTATTTTTTTCTAAAATCAAATCAAAATCTGTTTTGAAGACTTCTTTTTAAATGAGCCCTCATTGGGTCTACAGGTGAAGTATTTCTCAAATTATGGAATGTTTAAAATAGTAAATAGGTAGTCTGATTCCCTGACCTGAAGATTCCCCGACGTCTAAATCTTAGGTCAGGTAGCTACTACGGTTTAAAATAGATCATGACGTAGTGTTAGTCCGAGTGACGTCAGTGGCATTATTTAAATTTAATATTCTTGCAAAATCCAGTCGACAAAATACTGCAAGAGTGTAGCATTGATATTTCAGTTTTTATATATAATTGAGAATTCAAATTTCAGGATCTGTAACGGGTCTGACAGAAATTTGGTTATTGCGAACATCAACGTAAACAGCCGAATGTTACCGAAAACAAGTTCGGAAAACTTCGGAAATTTTCGGAAAGTGGCAGAATTCTGCCACTTTTCGTCTCGACATTGGCGGCTACCGGACCTAATATACCCAGCACGATATGGGGCAGAGGGGTATCCCCCTTTTTTCCCTATACCCTTATGCACCCGCAAGACTATTGTTACCTAAACATCCCCCCTAGACCTCTGAAAAGAATTCCTGAGATTCCGGGAACACAATGACCAACACAAAAGAGGGGGGTTCCTTCTGCCCCATATCGTGCATCATATGAGACCTAATATTCATCCGAATTAGTCAGAATATTTTGGTCTGGGAACCAGACTAATAAATAGGTTGAAAACACATTACCGCTTTTGATATTCTTTTCTTAATGTTATACCATTCGTTATAGGTAGTGATATACATGATTGGTCATTGTTGCAATTTTCAGAAATGGGCGGATTTAGGGGTTAGTATTTTATATGAAATATCGTTCCACTGACCTGTTCAAAGTTTTCCGTTGTTGGATAGGGAAAAAACCAGAGAAAAACGGCGCTCGTTTTCAACCGTCGGGCGGATGATAGCCTTTAGTCAAGGCGCGCGTGGCTACATGGACGCGTGACGCGCCCCGAATGCCAGCATGTCTGGGGCGCGCCACTCGTCCGGGTAGCCACGCGCGCCTTGACTAACGGCTACAGGGCAGTTTTCAAACGATTTCCAGCTGGAAATCGTCGGAAAACGATATAAATTTTCACTTTTCTTGACAACGACAGCACACCTGCAGTGCCATCATTTCACAGGATGATTGAGACTACTATAGGTTTTCCCGGCCAATTTCAACAAAAATTCATTCAATTTCATTAACACGCTTTCAAATTCACGCGATTTTTCTAGTTCAATCAAACTAGAGTTTCTCTTTCGATATTATTGCATTCAATTTCGTTTTCGTGCACCCATGATTCCATTACTTTCATTCCATTTCGTTAATAGGCATTCAAGACTACAAGATCGCCATTCTTATGTTGAATATATACCACCTTTTCGCAATAGGTGCAATCAAATTCAGAGTCATCGAAGCGTTCAGGATTTTGTAGCTGTTGTTTTTTTCTTTTTCATTTATGGGCAACGGATTTCAACATTCGAGCATTCAACTTCAACACGAGTAGGGCCTATGATACGACTTATTTGAGCTTAAAGTGAAACATGTTTCTTTTACTGGTATTTTTTGTTCCCTGTTAGGCATTTCCATGTTATGCGTTTCATTCAATTATTGTTGTCTTAATTGCAATACTTGTTACTGGTGCCTTTGTTACCCCTTGACTAAACATGAAATATGTGTCTTAAAGGCACTAAAATACAGTTTACAAACTTATGGCACTTAACAATTATTTGGTTTTGCTTTGAGATTGCTTGTATGGGTCGTTATTATGTTTTTGACGTCTCCTTCAACCATGTCAAAATGAAAATCTACAAAGGATTTGTTATATAAACATGAGCTTATATTCACAAGGGGGTCATTGGTACGTTAGAATAATGATGTTGTTTCCCTGTGGAAATTTTTTTCACAGGTCCTTTTTTTTACCCTTTGCACGTTTATCTTAAACTCGTTTCTGTCTCAAACTTGTTTCTTTAACCATCAATGTTCTGACGTGCTAGGCATCTCGGCATGTACGTTTGGCTGTTGTTGTACCATCTCACGCATTTGTCATGGGTGATTTCTCCCACATTCTGTTGGGCCACTTCTTGTAGGAGATCACCTCTCCATATATGCCATATTTGATTCAGAAATCGTCTATTTAGGGCCTACTAGATGTGTTTAGCTCGGAACTAGTGTAGAAATGAAGTTCTCCTTAGAGTATCCTGCCATTAAATACGAATCAGAAAGCGCATACATCACAAACGAATTTGAATGCAAACATTTGGAAAATGTTTGCTCATTGATGAAATTGAATGGTTGACCAGCCTCGGTGACTGGCTTTGACGAAATTGAATGAACTAAATGACCAGTTGAATTTGAATGATCTTATTTGTAGAGTGAATGCTCAAGTGCTGAAAGTGAATGACCCTTTTTAACTCTTGAATGCTGGTGTAGCTCAGCATTTATTTTCTAACTTGAATGAATTTTTGTTGAAATTGGCCGGGAAAACCTATATTAACTTACAGTCTAGTAAGGTATTTCGTAATAATTCAGTAAAAAAAATTGGAGGATTAACAATCGTGTACACTTATACCTTTAAATGCAGAAAAAGCCTGGTTTGGCGTGAGCCGTTACACATTTGGATCAAATTTTGACACTGTGAAAGTTTAGTTCGGTCTTCCAAAATGTATCGGCAATTAAACAACAGGCAAAGCAGTTAATCTGATTATTTGATAAATGAATCCGTTTTCTACTATTCTTTTCCAAAATTGAATCAGAGGGAGGTAAAATGTGTCACTTCGTAGAAACTAAAAAACAAAGAAACAGCTTTTTCGCCGCACAGCATGTACATTTGCTTCCAACTTGAATTCATTTCCTGCTATTTTTTGCATTTAATTCACATCGTATAACCCGGATTATAAAATGTGTCTCTTTGTAAAATTGAGTAAACGGATTATTTGTCTCTTCGTCAATACTTATTTCCTGCAAATTTTGTCTTTCACAACCAGACTTGTTAAACATGGAATTAACATACCTTAGTGATATTTCCCCTTCGGAAATCACCGTAATTAGTATATCTCAAAAGATTCTGTCAAAAATCAGTAAATTGTTGTTTATGATGAAGTGAATCGACTTTCTCCCAAAAAGGAAAATTGCCCAATTGTCACTCTCTTCCGTTGTAAAGACTAGGCCGATGAGATGGCGTTATGGTGACTCATATGCTTTTTTAATTCAATTCTCTTTTGTTTTGATTGTTGTTGCTAGTTATAATCTACTTTCCAATAGACAGTGTACTATGACCGAAAACACAAACTGACTATAGAAAAAGTGTTGTAGGCATACAGTAGAAATGAGACAGAGCATGAAATAGGGTGAAACCTTTTACGACGCTTTTTGTAGACTTAGGCCTACTGGCATATACAGCAGCTTGTCCTCGTAAAAGTATCAACAATTGCTCATAACGCTAAAATAGATTTTTAGACTATTAAACAATATGTTTATTAGTGTGGGCTTTTATATAGAGAAATTGGCATAATACTCATAATTAATCATTTGATGACATATTATTAGCTTGTAGGCCTAATCCTTGCTGCACACTATATTCTGATCTTGAAGATCTTAAACCTGTCCTGGTCATAACCAACGCACACAAAAAGAAAATAACCATTACTATTCTGTTCGAGTCTAATTTACCAACAAGTTTCCATTTGAAATGTCTTAACACACCAACCTTGTTCGAGACCTCACGCAACTCGGCTTCACTTGAAACTTTAAAGCCACTGAGGTGTGAAGCCGTGGTCTCGTTACCTCCGACATAAGCTTCGAATTAATTAAATTGCTCTTTCAAACCCTAGTCAGAATAAAGCCCCGATCCCACTTTCGCGAATTTGACGACAAATCAGCGCGACATGAAATTCGTTGTGATTCGTTGCGGGGAGGCCTTCAGAGCGCATTTTATACAAAACGGATACGAAACGGTTACAACTCTCACGATTTGATTGCGAACAAACACGAAACGGTACAATACAAATACGAAATGTGACGAATTGTTTACGAAACAGACCGAAAGTGTTACGAATTAACATGACATGTTACGAGGTATTAACGACTTTACGACGCGTATACGACATATTTACGACATTTTGAGATATATATATACGAACTTGTTGCGAACTTAACGTCACGTGGTGACGCGCACGTTGAGAACCTGTACTTGTATTTTCTCATTTTGCATCATGTTCACCAACTCTGATGTACTGGAAGCGGCTACTGTTGAAGAGGAAAACCTCCTCCTGGCAGCTGCGGTTCTCGTTCTTCAAGGAATCCGGCGACGACAATACGAAAGTGAAGATAAAACGCCGCGAACCGCTGATTCATCACGTGTTTCCCACGTGTTCTTGTTGACGTCGTAACGTATTTCAAACCACGTCGGCAAGTTCGTAACCGCGTCGTAAGTGCTTCGTCAAAGTCTCAAACGCTTCATAACTGAGTCGCAATGTCGTAATGGTTTCGTGAATGAATTCGTCGTCATTCTTATCAATTCGTAACCAAATTCGTAAACGGTTCGCGCCAAAACACAGGTGTTTCGTGTTGACGCTACTTTTTCGGCTTGGTTTGTAACCATTTTATAATTACTTCGTTACCATGTCGTAAACTTCGTGAACTGTCGTGACACTTCGTTGAGGGAAAAATTTGCCGAACCAGCCCGATATGGTTACGAAAGATTACGATGCATTCGCGAAGCAATTACAACAAGTAACGACACCGTCGCGACATATTGCGAAGGCTTACAAAATCGTAACGCTGCGTAAAAGTTTTGAAAATTTCAAAATTGGCACCACGACTTAAGGCCGGTTCATACGAATGCGAAGCGAACTTATGACGTCACGCCAAATATTCGCTCTGCGAATTCGCAAAAGTTGAACACATTTCAACTTGTGCGAATCTTCGCCTCGAATGTTTCATGACGTCAAATTCGCTTTGCATTTAATAGCATTCGCGTGAAGTATGAACCAGCCTTTACGCGACAATACGAGGTGTTTAAGTATTGCGAATAATTACGACACTCAACGAATTCAATTACGAAGTACTTACGACACGTTTGCGATTCATTACGAAATGACACGAATCGACTTCGCGTTAATTCGTCGTCAAATTCGCGTAAGTGGGATCGGGGCTTAAGTTGACAAACTCATAATCCGCCTGCCTCCCTACCAGAGCTCTAACGTCTTCGCTTGTTATATGCTACGTCAAATACTCGAGTAGTTCTTTCGATGAAGCGGACAAGTTACCTGTCCTCCATTTACCATCCCTATTCCTGATTGTTATAACGGTTATGTTCATTTAATTTAAACTTTCATCAGTTTATTATTATAGTGTATTTACAATTCATATATTTTCTTTTATAATGTCTATTCATATTTACTCTGTTGAATCCTGTATCTCGATATTATTGTCCTAGCTTTTTCACGTCTTTTTCAAGAGTTACAAAACTCCTTTTATTGTTCCTTCAGAGAACTTTCATCTATACGCTATTTACATAAATTTACAAAATACGATACATGTACTGATAGAATTGTTTACTATTTAAAGTCACAAGAAAACAAGACAATTAAATACAAAATGAATTGAAAGTTTGACAAAATGGTCTGCAGATTAGTACTTTATATTGTGCATGTTCAAAAGAAATGTGAATAGATATCTTCTCTCCATTTAATTTTCTTTCTTCTTTCTTCCGTAGCCCACACCTTTGAGTGGCCCTCGGGCCTTGTGATGGGCGATTTCCAGTTTAAAAAAAATTGTAACATAATTGATGTTTTACGTTTGAATCAATTTCTTTCAGAAAGCCTGTTCTTTTCATATTAGAGCGTATTCTTAATGTTATTCTGATACTTCTTCAATTTGTTTTTCTTTTAGAGTGTCCCTTTTATCCATGTTGTAACTGTTACATCTTGTCAACCAAATGGTGCAAATAAACGTACTTATGAGAAACAGAGAAATGGTCTACATGTTTTTTTCCATATCCCAAAATTCCATTACTGTCGTTGAGAAACAAGTGTCTCATTCCAGTATACACCTTCTCATATTTTCCACAAACGGCCAGGCAGAAATAGTTTTACAACACAAAAAACAGATGTTCAATAGTTTCCTTCTTACAATTACAAAGAACACGTTTGTCAACGGCTATCGTGTACATCTTTAAAAGGACATCCTTAGTTTATTGTGAATAAAAACACAATTATGCACGTACTATATTAAATAACCCTTCACAAAAAAGATACAAATAATGACCAGTTTTCAAATCATGTCGCCGTGTTTATTCATGAGACTTGCTCAGTATCATTTTGAAAAGATCCGCGACGTAAGTAAGCTTTCGACTACACTATGTTCATCAGGACTGACGCATATCATCGGACCAGTCTTCCAAAGTTTTACACGATGGCAGAAATCAACCTTTGACACAGTGAGATAACATTGTTCGGTCTTAAAGGGACATTGCACGTACATTGCCTCGACAATAAACCAGATATTTATGCACAATGATATTTTCCTTGAACTTGGAATCCCTATTAATTCCCAAAATGTCAAAACATAGTACATAATTATTTACAAAAATGTTCACGTAGTGTTAGTATCTGAATTTTCTGCAGGAAGTTCATTTTTAAACCAAGATTGATAAAATAATGCGTTAATAGAATTACGCATTTTCATTTAATTTTATATTTATACTCAAATTCACAAAGCACCACACCTAAACAGCTTTAATTTTATGTAAATGGATGTCGCAGATTTTGGTTTATTCAGTCAAATAGACATCATGTCCGGAATACGAAAAATTGGGCAAACCGGTTAATCGGATTTTTGAAAAAATATTGTAATAGTGTACTGCAATACCCAAGACTGCAGTAAACAATATTGCAATAGTGGACTGCAATACCCAAGACTGCAGTAAACAATATTGCAATAGTGGACTGCAATACCCAAGACTGCAGTCAACAATATTGCAATAGTGGACTGCAATACCCACGACTGCAGTAAACAATATTGCGACAGTGGACTGCAATACCCAAGATTGCAGTAAACAATATTGCAATTGTGGACTGCAATACCCAAGACTGCAGTAAACAATATTGCAATAGTGGACTGCAATACCCAAGACTGCAGTAAACAATATTGCAATAGTGGACTGCAATACCCAAGACTGCAGTAAACAATATTGCAATAGTGGACTGCAATACCCAAGATTGCAGTTCCGCATGCATGATACACCACAACCCGTTTAAAAACATGGAGTAGCCAAGACTCCCTGAAACTCAGCTAAACGGGGCTCAAACAACTTACAAAACAGGGTACCCAAGACCCTGTGTAGAACAAGAAGCTGACATAGAAAAACTGGATTCAATACCATGCCTTTCTTTCGAAAGGCAACAAAATTTGTCCGCAAAGTTGTACAAGTCCTCAACATTTAAAACATGAACAAATATTTTGTCCCCCGCCGCAGGTACATGCGGTGGAGTATATTATAGCCCGAGAGGCACATTCAGGCACTATTTCCAAAGAACATGAAAAGTCCAACTATTTAAATTTCAGCAAACCTTTAATTACCTAAAAACGTGAATAGTGCCAATCATCCCCCCGATGAAATATACGGTAGCGAATAGCCTGTGTGGGACATCACCTGGCTAACTTTTTTGAATCAAACAGCGAATTATTTTGCAAAACAATTCCTCTTTTTGTTTACATTGCTCCAAACTTGTGAAAATGGGTGAGTTAAGTGCTTCTCCCGGTTAAAGTTATGCCACCAAGCGAAAGCACCACCACCAGGGAGAAAACACTCAACCACCCACTCATCCCATAGTCAGAAGTTTAAAGGGTAGCTGAAATGGCGTTGCAAATGTTCGCAAGAAACAAACTATTTCCCTTCTTCGAGAGGTGGACGCCATCAAAGCGGAACAAACTGGCATCTGACCACTGGAATCGGGGATGCTGTAGGACATGTGCCCCTACCCTCCTACACTGCGATTTCGCCCAGCGATTAACGGCACGCCTGACTTTTTCCATGGACTTTTGAGAGCGGGCCCCGTAGTAAAACATCCTGGGCAGGATGTTAGACCAAACCAAAACAGCATGTGGAAACATTTCCTTGCATGTTCGGAGCATGACTGCGATTTGCTGAGGCAGTGAAAAGAAATCCAGTGACACCAAGTCATTGGTGCCAATATGCACAGTTTGGCATGCGTGTCAGCATATTCGCGATATCAACTAGCCTTGCTCCGCTTTTCCCGCGCCACAGCACTCTTATGGGGACATTCAGCTCCCGTTTGGCCCATCGGATGATTGAGTCGCCCACCAAGCAAGCATAAACTGGACCTGCATAAAGCCAATGGGTTTAAAACTAATATTTAAGTGAAAACTTGACTAATACGCAACTACCATCCAGGAAAATGAAGCGACGGAAATAGACGAATATAATTACGCACAGCGTCGGAACGCCAACGACCCATGCGCTTAAGTCTTCATAGGGAACCCCCAAGGCAAATGCAGTTGATGCAGCCCCCATGCGGAAGGAATGGGATCGGTAGTGACTATCTGTTACCCCACAAAGCGCCAGTACTGAACTAAGGATTGCGCGAAATTGGAATTGCGTAAGTGGTTTTCCATTAAGATGGCAAAAAAGGGGGCCACAGGAAGTTGGGGGCGGACCTTGTTATAATCTCGCAATGCTTGCACCGGGCAAAGCAAGGTATTGTTCGACTGAGGGAGACGCAGCGTCTCAGGGGGACAATGTTGGTTTGTTTTAGTTTACCCGCAAGGAGAGAAGCACCGATGGCGTACCCCAGCTAGCATCGCAAAAAGTGACATCAGACGCCAGCAGAACAGATCATTCCTGGATGCAAAAGCATGATTTGGCGGCAAATTCACTGACGCGGAGAAACCCCCCAAAAATGCTGTTAAAGGAACCATGCTTCCCAAATTTGCCGGATAGCATTTTATTTCATAAATACATTCATTTATATGTATTAAATGTGAATTAAAAGCCAAACTGGTTCAAGTGAAGTTTTAGTGTGATTATTTGCCGCCCAAAAATTGCCCCCCCCCCTTTTTGGAATTTGTTGAGACTCAAATTGAGGGCGCTGTTCGTGACGTAGATCCAGGCACCGAAATTCATGAATGGACTCGATAGTCTGGACCCGTTAATGACGCCTGGGTGCGAGACGAGCATCAAAGCATGTCCGCGTGGGTACGCGTACCTGTACGGTATACGTATACGGCAGAGCACGTGTATACTATGTAGGGCCTACACGTATACGTATACGTACACCAAGCTAGCTGTACACCCATGTACTGTACGTGTACAAAATGTATCCGCATGTACGTACACACTAGGTCTACACGTGCAATTTCGTACATTGTAAGTTGCAACAACTATACATCGAACTTACCCTGATTTTCTCCCTTTTAGCGACAGCTCCTCGGGGAATGGGCAGTTTAGCTGCTTTCGCCTGTACCTTACCCACATCTGGGAACTTTGTTGGGATGGCAGTGGACTTGAGCATATTTTTAATGGCCATCCCAAAGGAGTTGAAAATACCAGGATCAAAACACGACGGCTCAAAGTGGTCGCTACATAACGCTGAGAAGCTGCAGGGACCGGACCACTTCGCTCTTGTCACCTTCACTTTCGCCGTCTAAATTCTCCGATATTTCGCATCAGTTGGAAATAAATGAAGGCTTACTCCATCCTTCGTTGTTTTGCTGCATCCAGCAGCCACACACCTTGTCGGCATGGCCGAAAAACGCTATATTTTGCTTAGATTTTGGACGAAGAATGTACATTCATTTTACGCGTGATGAATGGTGCTGGCTCGAGCAGAATATGTAATGTTCCTCGATCTACGTCACTCACTTATGTTAATGAGGGTCCCACTCAGGGGGCGGAGTAGCTTGGACAAACATTTTCAAAAAATGTTTTTTCATATTTAATCTGGGAAATAATTGACTCTGGTAACAAAATATCATTGTCAAGATAATACTTTATTGTTTTAAGCAGGAATAATGCAATGTAAATCCTATATCATGGTTCCTTTAACGTGGCAGCACGGAACAATGTGTTCTCATATGGAGTGGAACAAACTTGGGGAAGCCAGCGGAGGATCTGGGAAAGCAGCTCGGCCGAAATAGGGAACCGTTTAGGCCTATCTGCTCTTTTTCCACTGCGCTTGCAACCCTCAAGCAATTTAGACACCATGCAATCTCGTGTAGGGTCACCCCACCCGTTAACTCTAAATTGACAAACTACCCCTGAGACATATGCAGCAATAGTAGCAGGGGCATAAGACTGCAGTGACAACCATGCAATGAATTCACACATGGTGCGGAGGAAGCCAGCGGTGCTGACAAGGGCAGGCTTTCTAAAAATCAGCAAAATGCATTCCAACCAGATGCATATGTCCTGCGCGTGTTCGAGGCAAATGCAAAGGATAGCAGTCGATGTACCTCCCTCTTTACCACACCTGAGGCAGCTGTGGCAAGGGGGTCATGAGTGTGTCTGCCTGTGGAGCCAGTGTGCGAAAACGCTGCATCTGAAAACGAGACAGAGCATCAGCCAGATCATTATGAACACCCTGTATATGAGCTGCTTTGAAAACTACTTTAAACCGCAAGCATTCCAGAACAAACACACGCAGCAAATGCATGATTTTGGGGCAACGTGAACTCTGTTGGTTAACTATGTGCACTACAGCCACATTATCTGTCCGAAAAGTGACCTTTCGGTTGGCTAGCAAGGGGGCCCAACACTGCAGCGCCACCACCACAGGGAAAAATTCAAGAAATGCAATGGATGGTGGGCATGAAAGCACTTCTGCTGGCCAGCGTCCCTGTACCCATTTCCCGTTGAAAAATTCCCCCCAACCAATGGTAGCTGCAGCATCTGTGAAAAGCTCGAGAGTGTCGTTAGACACCCAAGACCTATCAAGAAATGGTGTGACTCCATTATGTCCGTGGAGAAATGTGAGCCACATGAGGAGGTCGAGTTTTGCCCCCTGGGTGAGACGCACCCTGTGCTGTGGGTGTTGTTTGTAAGCCCCGGGTAAGCTCGATAATTCTACGTGTGAATGTTCGCCCTGGGGCAATAGCTCGGGAAACAAAATTTTAAGATCCTACCAGGGATTGAATTTGCTGCAAGGTTGCTTTAGGCTTCCTATAGCAACAACTGTATTTGTCTTGTCAACGCATGGACTTTATCCTCGGGGACCCGAATTTGGCAGCCAATTGTATCAATTTCTAGGCCCAGATATTTGATCACCCGGACCGGCCCTTCCGTTTTCTCCATTGCTTTAGGAACCCCTAAGTCCGCGCATACTCTTCTGAATGTGAACAAGAGGTCACGACAAAGAGTTCGAGTTGGGGCAATAAAGATGAAATCCTCCAGATAATGTGTAACGAGACCCCCCTGTGCTAATTGCTTCACTCTGAACTCAAGGAAAGTTTTTTGTCAGATTTAGCCAGCCAAGGGTTCAGACACGGTTGCATTATTAACTCAATTGCAAAATCAAAACTTGCATAATTAACTGTGCATAGATCTTTATCAATAAAATCATTAATACTAGGAAAAGAAAGATGGTGAATTAGGCGATATGACCCAGGTTCCTTTTTAGGCACCAGACCGATAGGGGAGCACTGGAGTGATGGTAAAGGTCGAGACGAGAAAGGCCCTGCGATACGACCCACTTGACATTCCTTGCGGATTTTTTCCAAAACAACGTGAGGCAAAGCCAATGCCGAACTAAGACAATATGAATCCCTACTAACCCGCGGACCCGAATACCCAAGTGAAAATCCGCGCGTAAAACCTCGGCATCTTCTGCATTGGGATATGTGCTCAACAGCGGGAGCAGTACAGGCAATTTAATTGGCGTTGAAAGCACGAAAACCCCCCGCCTTTGCGCTACGGGGTACTGATACTTGCTTAGACATGTTAGGTGCCGCTGCAGGCCGATTGCGCGACTGAGAATTATCAACTGTCTTCCCTGCAAGCATTCGACTCTGCCGAAGCTTCCGATGTTCTGACCAGCAAACATGCGCTCCATGACCTGGGCGAGTACATTTAGCACATTGGTGAGCATACTTGCAACTAAAATATGAACAGCCATTTGGACTGTTGTACGCAAAGCACACCCGAGGATTTGACCCCAAACGGGTATTTTTCTTCACCACAGAGAGGGTGCAGCACTGCGGCTGTTGGAAACAACAGAGGAAACAGTAGACTGGTTCCCGGTCCCTACATTGTCCTTCGGATTTCAAAAGTAGGGACCGGTAGCGGGTAATAAATTTCGGAGGAATTCCTCCGGTTCATGCATATGCATGTAGGTCAGGGATCATACCCACAATGCAACTGGGCCATGGTAGAGTACGGCCGGCCAATGTGTACGTGTGGTGATGATACGTAAGTACGTCAGTGTATATTACGAATATTCGTTTAGATTTTCGCTCAGGTTTAAAAAAGGTATATATTTTCGCAACCATCAACAAGGCCAGGAGAGAGGCACGTACTGTTTTTCATATTTGAAACCTATGCTGTTGAAATGCTTGAAATTTTGCCTTCGCGGAGGAGACACGATCATGATCATGACGATGGCGATTTTGCCTACAAAAACAAGAAGATTGTGACTAGTGTGAAGTGTGATGCTGGATACGATTACGAGAACGATGGACTTTATAGGGGCCTATGGAGAAATAAGACTAGAATACATGTACCGAGTGAGACTGGACTGGAGTATCATCGTGTAGTGGCCATGTATACTGAGACTGAGAGCAGCAACAACCATTTGCAGCCCGCTTAATTCAATCATTAGAGAGCAGATTGAAAGGGTAAGACGGAAATATTTTACTTTAATACCCCCACCAAAATCGGTCAAGAACAGCAAAATCTTGGAAAATAACAAACCCTCCTTGATAACAACTTTCTAAACATGTGGTACAACCTGTTGTTATATCAAGATTTATTTCAGCAAAATCTGTAAAAAATGAGGAAGAAGTCAACATGTATGATTGTGAACACTTTGAGTGGCTTTACATGGTGCCAAGAACTTCTAACAAAAAACACAAACTTTCTTCCCCTATATATATTGCAATAAAATGTCCCAACAAAATTCTTAAAATTAAAGGTTGTGCCATCCAAGTGTTTATACAATTATGAACACAATAATGGATGGTTATTTTTCAAGATTTGCTGTTTCTTAACGGTTTTGGTTAGGGGTATTAATCCTACAGTCCTGAATCCTCCAATTTTAATATGATTTTCCACACGCACTAGGGCATTAGGGACTTAGGGTTAAAGTAAAATCTTTCCGATGTGACAAATTTCTTTCATATTAAAACTAGTCTGAATTTATGTTAGTTATACAATAGAGAGTTCTATCTGAACTGATTGTCCAACTAGTGCTTTATACTCATGTTTCAGGCATCCAGTGCCAGTAGTTGTGCAAAAACAACCCCTGACAAATAGTTGGAAGATATTCATTTTTGAAATCTTTTAACACTACCTATTCACTTGTTTGTCAAAGATGTGTTTGCACTTGCTCAGAAATAGATTTGCGTGATCAGGTGATCCTGTAGGAAAGACTTTACCTCCATTGTGATAGTGGTACAGTTGACTGATATAGCACTGCGCCATCAGGCAATAATGCATATCCACTTATGATAGCACCCGACTTATGCTATGTATGCAAACAGCAGTACTGCTATTCATTTGCATAAATTTTGTCTTCATGCAGATACGGTGCATGTGCCATTCAAGTCAGTGACAAAAGGTGCCTAACTATTGCAGATGAGCAACAGGACACCAGAGTGAAAGTGTTACGGATGGAAGATTTGTTGACATTAATGGGCATCTTGAACATTTATTGGAGAAACATGTGTGTGATGTTTTCGTCACAAAGCCCTATCAGAACAGTGTGACTCATGTTGTGATTGATGAAGCCCACAGTGTCCTTCATTAGGGGCAGACTTTAGACAAGATTTTAGAAAGTATCTAAACTGCAGTCACTGTTTTCAGGAGCATTTTTTCTTGCTGTCACTGCAACTGCCAAGTCTACAAAGAAGGAAGGAAATTTGTTCATTGATTGGAATGAAGTCCACCAGTTTCATAACATCCAGCATTGACAGGACAAATATTAAGTTCAGAATCGAAAAGAGACCTCCAAAGCGTCTTGCCGAATACCCTTTCATACTTGTGTTTAAATGCATCAATTTAAAAATGTTAAAATATGTTAGCAAAAGCTTGAATTCTATTTTAGATTTTACAGTATTGTAGCGTCGACCGTGCGCGGGAGTGCAATACACCTGAAAAGAACTCTCCGGCACACTTTCGTCTCGTTATCAAGGCTCTAGGCCGTTTATTCAGGCACAAAACACACTCAGGACTTCACACAAAATGGGGGAAATCGCACACTGTTGTTGCCAGGGGAAACGGGCCACTGCGCGTGCGCCGCACGGCAACGGGCCTCCCCGGCCGACCAGCAGGGGCTCCGTTGCAACAGCTCCGCTGGGGTACCGTGCTGGTGCCCTCTACCGGCCGGTCAGCCGGGGCTCCACCGCAACGGCTCCGCTAGTGGTGCCGTGCTAGCGCCCTCCGCCAACCGACCGGCACCGGCGCTACATTGCCCCCCTCGAGGACCTTTGTTCGTCCCCGAACAATGACTAGCACCGATGACCGGACGCCCAGGAAGGCCCGAGCCGGACGGCGACCGCAGTGACCCAAAAACACACACACAGCCAAAAAAAAGAAAAAGGGGGGGGGGGTTACACAAAATGTCCCGGGGGGAAGGAAGAACGGCATCCAGTCTAGTTGGTAGGTGGAGGCTGCCGCTGGACTTCTGTCTGTCGGAACAGTTCCTCCCAGAAGCGACGTGGCACGTTGTTGGGGTAGCGTGGAGGTGGCGGCGCTCCGGGTGGCAGCAGTCCTCCCAAGGAAGGCTGGGCGGACACGGAGGGATCCACGAAGTACTGGCCATACTGCTGCCCCTGGTACGTCTGGAGAAGGTGGACGGGGGCCTCGTAGGTATGGACCACTCGTGTCCGCCCCAGCCGGTGTCCGCGGGCATCCACCCCGTGGGGCGTATGCTCTAACCGCCACTCCTCCCTGAGGTGTTCACAGAGGGCCGTCTCCATGTGGGTGCTGGCCTCCCGTGTGATGCTGGGCGTCCGGACGGCCGCGGCTCTGTCCATCTGGAGTCGTCTCCCGTCCGGGAAGTGCACGCTGGTACCGGCCGGCAGAAGAAGAGGGCGTCCATCCCACTGTGGCAAGGGGGCATCGGGGGGCACAGAGGGTCTCGTCTGCACCCCGCCTTCCGCGCGGACCGGTCGACCTCTCCCGCCTTGGCGCTGGTTCCAACGGTATCGTGGGGGGGGGGGGGGGGGGGGCTCGGAGAGCGTTCCGAGCGGACACGGCTCCCCGGCCCAGATGGTCGCCCCTCCGAGGGGCGTTCCAGATGGTGTGGTCTGGGGGGGCGTTCCGAGTGGCCACGGTCCCCCGACCTGCTGGGAGACTCTGGAACCTGGTGACTCCCCTGCTGAGTGAGGTGCGGCGGTGAGGGCGACCGCCCCGTGCGTGGAGCGGTAGTGTGAGGGGGCTGTTCCGGGTGGTTACGGCCCCCCCGGTGGGACGTCGGAGGCGGAGGAGGTGGAGCGGCGTCCATCTCCTCGTCACTGGCGTGGACGTCGAGTTCGTCGACCTCCGCATTCACCGATCCCACGAAGCTCCCCGCACAATAGTGGTAATGTCGCTCTCGGACGTCCCTCCTATAGAAGGTTCTTCCGCACCCCCGGGCGCAAGCGTAGGGACATTCCGGATGGAGTACCCTGCACGCCGTCCGGAGGTGCCTCCGCAGGTTATGGTGCTGGTTGAACGTCCGTTCACAGTGGGGGCATTTCGCCTGATCCATCCTGCAGGGGGGAGAAGAAGGAAGGTTAGTTAGATGGAGACAATATCGACTGGGACGGATAATTCTCCGTCCGGCCCTAGTGACTCTGCCGGGAGCCGGTTCCGATGGCGCGGGAGGTGCCGGCCCGCCTTCCCCCGCCGCCTCGCCGGCCACTTCGCCGGGCCCGGTCTCCGTCCCACTCGGCTCGCCGGGGGTCATCGCCGTCGTCTCGACCGACGGCGGTGTCCCTTCTCCATGGGGAGTCAGGATCATCCCGGGGCCCTGACCTTCCCCGCTGTCCGACCGGTCGTCCGGGGCAGCTGCGTTCGCCGGGTCCGCTAACGGAACCCCCGATCGGTCCGGAGTCCCCGGCGGTCCCTCCGCGGTGGTGTTGTCTTCCTCCGCCCGAGGTCCCCGAACGGTGCGCTCCCACCAGCCCACATCGGCGTCGCCCAGGTATGGTTTTAGCCGGTTGTAATGGACTACTTTGGCTTTAGCCCGCGGGGACCTCTGGACCCGGTAAGTGACGTCGTCCATTCTCTTTGTCACCACGAATGGCCCGTCCCACCAACACTGTAGTTTGGGTGTACGACCCACTTTCTTGGCGGGGGTGTACAGCCACACCGGTTGGCCTAGCTCATACCTAGCCCCTTCGGCCCGACGGTCGTACTGTCGTTTCTGGTAGGTTTGACTGCTCCGTAGGTGACGACGGGCGAACTCGTGGGCGTGTTCCATCTTCCTCCTCAGCCCATCCACGTAGTCATGTACTACTACGCGTGCCGCCCGCTCTTCCGGAAGCCCCACCACAAGATCCAGGGGGAGCCTGACTTCCCGGCCGAGCATGAGCATGTTCGGTGTGAGTTTGGTGCTGTCGTGTTGGGAGGAACGGTACGCCATCATGACGTACGACAGGTGTTCGTCCCAGTCGTCCTGGTTCTCGTCGACGAACAGGCTCAGCATCGTTTTGACCGTGCGGTTGAACCGCTCCACCATCCCGTCTGACTGGGGGTGGAATGGCGTAGTACGAGTCTTGTGGATGCCGAGCAACTTACAGACTCCCTGGAACAGTCCGGCTTCGAACTCCTTCCCCTGATCCGTATGGATTTCTAGGGGGGTGCCGAACCGCGTGACGACCTGCTCGACGAGGACCCTGGCGACGGTTTCTGACGTCTTGTCGGGGATCGGAAAGGCCTCCACCCAATTCGTAAAGTAGTCGGCGACCACCATGATGCCCGTGTTCCCGGCCTTCGTCCTCGGGAGCCTGCCCGTCAGGTCAATTGCTAGACGCTCCATAGGGGCCCCCACCAAGTATTGCTGGAGTGGGGCCTTCCGGGGTCTGGGAGGCGACTTCTTCGAGCCACACTTGTGGCACTTCTGGCACCACTCCTCCGCCTGGCGTTGCATCCCTCTCCAGTATACGGAGGCCTGCTTCAGTCGTGCCACCGTCCGGGCGACCCCCAAGTGGCCCGAGGTCCGGTTGTCGTGGACCAACCTCATGACTTCCTCCACCTTCCCCCTTGGGACCACGACCTTCCACGTCGGGAGTCCCCCGCCGGGCTGTTCCCATCTCAACTGTAGGACCCCACGGGCCAGCCGTAGCCTTTCCCACTTGGCCCACCAGAACTTGGTACCCTCGTCTAGCGCTGAGACATCCGCCCAACCAGGTCGGGGGACAGCCTCCTCCAGCCACTGCATGAGCTTGCCCAGTTCAGGGTCGCTGCGTTGCTCCTGCACCAGTTCCTCCGGGTCCCATGTCTCCAGGAGTTGTTCCGAGGTGGCCAGGAGTCCGAACTCGCCGATGGCTCCCACCAGTCCATCCACTTGTGCCT
The DNA here is from genome assembly GCA_037893225.1 of Hippasteria phrygiana. Lineage (NCBI taxonomy): Eukaryota > Metazoa > Echinodermata > Asteroidea > Valvatida > Goniasteridae > Hippasteria > Hippasteria phrygiana. The sequence continues at coordinate 971,543 of JAZGUH010000488.1, forward strand.
CCCCAGTACTACCCCGGTCCTCCCCGGTGTAGCATTCCTGGCCCTCCTCTTTCGACCGTCCGCACTGGCCACACGGGATCCTGGAGACGGCGTCGGCGTTGATGTGATTCCTGCCCGCCCGGTGCTCGATGTCAAACTCGTAACACCCCAGCCTTTGGATCCATCTGGCCACCTGTCCTTCGGGTTCGTGGAAGTTGAATAGCCACCGTAAGGAGCCGTGGTCTGTCCTGAGCAGGAACCGTTTGCCCAGGAGGTAATGTTTGAAGTAATGGATGAAATGGACCGCGGCCAGCAACTCTTTCCGTGTGGTACAGTAGTTGCGCTCGGCTTTGGACAAGGCGCGGCTGCCGTAGGCAATCACCCTTTCCCCATCATCCCCTTCTTGTGACAACACCGCTCCAATGGTACAGTGGCTGGCGTCCGTGTCCAGGATGTAGCGACGCTCCGTGTTCGGGTACCGTAACACCGGCGTCGTAGCCAGCGCGTCCTTGAGGTGCTCAAAGGCCGACTGACAGGAGTTGGACCAGGCAAAGGTCTTCTGACTCTTGTTGGTAAGGGCGTGGAGGGGACGAGCGATCTCGGCGAAGTCCGCGATGAAACGTCGGTAGTACGACGCGAGGCCCAGGAAGCTCCGGACTTGGGTCAGGTTCGCCGGCTGTGGCCAATTCCTGATGACAGTGACTTTTTCGGGGTCTGTGCTCACCCCTTCGGCTGAAACCCTGTGGCCCAGGAAGGACACTTCCGTCTTAAACAGATCGCATTTTTTTGGTTTCAGCTTCAATCCCGTGGCCCGGAACCGCCCCAGCACGGTGGCCAGCCTCTGGTAATGTTCCTCGAAGTCGGACCCCCACACGATCGCGTCGTCCAAGTAGACCACCGCTATCTGCCACTGAAGTCCCCTCAGCACCCGTTCCATTAGCCGTTCGAATGTCGCCGGAGCGTTGCAGAGCCCGAATGGCATGACCGTAAATTGGTACAAGCCGTTCTGCATACCGAAGGCCGTCTTCTCTCGATCCCCCTTGTCCAGGCCGACCTGCCAGTATCCGCTGGCTAGGTCGAGTGTGCTGAACCACTTCGCCCCATCCAGGGCGTCTAAGTTATCCTCAATTCGGGGGATGGGGTACGCGTCCTTCAGCGTCACCTCGTTGACCTTGCGATAGTCCACGCAAAATCGAATGGACCCGTCCTTCTTTTTCACAAGGACGACAGGTGACGACCAAGGACTATTGGACGGTTCCACGACGCCCTCCTGCAGCATCTGTTCTACCTGCTTCTCTGCCTCCTGTCGCTTGTGCATGGGTAGTCTCCTTGGCGGCTGGCGTATCGGGTTGGCCACTCCGGTGTCGATCGCATGCTGGGCCAGGTTCGTCCGACCGAGCTTGCCGTCTGGGCCCGTGAATGCTTCCGAGAACTCCGTCAGCAATTCCGCCAACCGGGCATGCTCGGCTGGGCTGAGGTTCACCGCGCCCCGGTCCAAGAGGTCCCCGAGATGAGCTGGTACCTCCTTCCGGACATTCTCTGGGGGGAGGGGGTGCCTGGCAGCCGGTCCTGGTCGTCCGTCGCCAAGCTCCATCACGTCAAAGTCGTCCATTGGCGAAAATACAGCCAGGCGACTCCCCTTGTAAACGGTGACGGGGTCGGTCGTCGGGTTGAACACCCGGATCGGCACAGTCCCATTCCCAGTATCGACCAGGCCAGTGGCGACTGCAATCTGACAATTGTCCGTGGCCCCCAGGTTCGGGTACACCATCCCGACTCCCATCCGTGGCTCGGCAGCCACTCCGCCCGCGATAATCGCCTCGTGACCTGCCGGTACCACCATGTTCTCCATCACCTGCACCCTGGCTACCATCGGCCGCCGCCGGGAACCTTCCAGGGGAACGGCCTCCCCGTTGACTACGACCACGCCATCCCCCCATCGCCATTCGCAACGGTATTTCGACAGGAAGTCGATCCCGAGTATCACATCTGGCTCTATATCGGCCACCGTACAGGCGTGGTTCAGAAGTTGACCCCCGACCCGCAGCTTGAAGTCGGCTACCCCCCTCGCTGGCATGGAGCTCCCGTCCGCCATTCTCAGGGACGGCGCGGAAAGAAGGAGTCTCGGCCTCTCCGTCTCATCCAAGGTGCCATAGACACTTTCGGACAACAAGCTTACCGCCGCCCCGGTATCAAGGAGGAGGCGCACGGGTTTCCCGGCGACCTTGCCTGTGATGTAGTTCGCACTGGTCACTCGGGCTTGAGCCGCCGGCTCTCCGCTTGGGGCCTGGCGTCCCGGCGCCGCCCCCGTCAGTCCCCGCGGCCGGTCGGAAGCAGACTTCCGCTTGGGGCAGTACCGTCGTATGTGCCCGAACTCGTGACATCCGTAGCACTCCACCCGGGGGCGGGCGGCCTGCACATACCCAGTCCCGGCGGCAGGCCCGTGCTCCTCGGCTGGGGGCTGGGTTACTAGCCGGACGTCCTTGGCCCTTGGTCTCCCCTTCTGGCGCGCCTGTGCCTCGAGGAAGGCCTCCATCTCGGCCGCAAGGGCGACTGCCTCGGTCAGGGTCGTCGCCCTTCTAGAAAAGATGTGGCGTTGCAACTGTTCGTCCCCCAGGGCGTTACGAAATGCCTCCACCGCCAGATCTTCGCGGGCCTGTGTGGGCAGCTTCGGGTAGCTTTTGTAAATTAGTCTTCGAATTGACTGCCCCAAGCTGCCGAGTGACTCGTCGCGGCCTCTCAAGCGCATCGACAACTGCGCCCGGTGTAATGGGATCTGAGCAGCCACTCCGAACCGTTGCTCGAAGGTCTCGAGGATGGAGGCATATTCCGTTCGCCCCTCCGGCTCCATATCCGCAATTGCCTCCTGGGCCGTGCCCCTCAAATGAGAAGCTAGGAACATCGCCTTCTCGGCCTCGATCCAATGATTGACTGCCGCGACGCTCTCGAAGTGGATCAGGTAGTCGGACCACGACGAGCCTCCATCGAACCTGTCGGGAAACATCATCGGCCTCCGACCCCCCGGGTCGGGGTGTCCCGCTGTTGGTGGTGTTGGTATGTCTCCCGCTCGCCCAGCGGCCCCGTGGGTACCAGGGGTAGTTTGCGCCCCCTTGGTGGTGGAGGGTGCCGCGGTCCCGCATGGGGGCTCCGTGTGGTGCCACCCCGCGATCCAGGGTCCCTCCTCCCGACTGTCCTGTCTCACTCCGTGGACCCCCGTGCGAATTGGCGACGCACCATTCACTCCCACGCGGAGTGGCTCTCCTCCATAGACTCCCGTGCGGAGTGACTCCGCGCCATTGACTCCCACGCGGAGTACTTCCGCGCCATTGACTCCCACGCGGAGTGGCTCCCCTCCATAGACTCCCGTGCGGAGTGCCTCCGCGCCATTGACTCCCACGCGGAGTGACTCCCCTCCATAGACTCCCGTGCGGAGTGACTCCGCGCCATTGACTCCCACGCGGAGTGGCTCTCCTCCATAGTCTACCGTGCGGAGTGACTCCGCGCCATTGACTCCCACGCGGAGTGGCTCCCCTCCATAGACTCCCGTGCGGAGTGACTCCACGCCATTGACTCCCACGCGGAGTGACTCTCCTCCATAGACTCCCGTGCGGAGTGACTCCGCGCCATTGACTCCCACGCGGAGTGCCTCCGCGCCATTGACTCCCACGCGGAGTGGCTCTCCTCCATAGACTCCCGTGCGGAGTGACTCCGCGCCATTGACTCCCACGCGGAGTGGCTCTCCTCCATAGTCTCCCGTGTGGGGCGTATCCGGACGAACCCCCGCTGCGTCGGCAGACGCGGCGCGACCGCGTTCCGCGTGGAACAGCGTCTCTGCCACGCCACCATACCCAACGCGGCACGGTCCCTCCTGTGGCGTACTGGTACGAAACTCAAAGGCCCCCTCCACACGAGGCTCCGCCCCCGCTGCCCCGGCGAACGCGGCTTGGCGGCGTTCCGTGTGGAACGCAGCGTTTGCCCCGCCGCCATGCGCAGCGCAGGGCGGCTCCCCACGAGACCCCCCACCGGGCGTACCGGTGTGAAACTCACAGGCCGTTTCCACACGAGGCCCCGCCCCCGCTGCCCCAGCGAACGCGGCTCGGCGGCGCTCCGTGTGGAACGCAGCGTCTGCCCCGTCGCCGTGCGCAGCACAGGGCGGCCCCTCGCGGGGCCCGGCGTCCGGCACGCCGGAACAAGGGTCGTGCGGTGTCCCGCAGTGAAGCACCGTCCCCGCCACACCGGCCGGTGCGACTCAGCAACGTTCCGGGTGGAACAGAGCGTCTGTCGCCCCGACGTCAGCGGCGTGGGTATGGGACGGCCCACTGAGGGACTCGTAACTAGTCTGGGGGGGATCGATGCAAATGCAACATGGAATGTAACGAATTCCCCTTCTCTGATCTACAATTTCAGGCTTCCTATTCTCCCCGTCCTCCCACATGAGAGATTCCGATCCAATTGACCCCCCAGTCTCCCTCTTATCCCGAGGAAGACTCCCTTGATTATCCCTCAAGAAGGATTCTAATTCGCTCAGGGTAACGAACGGTCCGCCATTCTTATCTCCCAATTGGCTTGCGTTGTGTTGAGCTGTATCCCTGTCTGTGTCCGCGCCGTGTGGCGAGTCGGACACCAGACTATCTCTACCCGGTGGATTCATGTCACAAGAACTCGAAGTTTTACCTGATTTGTTCTCTTCTGGTATGTCACCGCTGCCTCCAATGTAGCGTCGACCGTGCGCGGGACTGCAATACACCTGAAAAGAACTCTCCGGCACACTTTCGTCTCGTTATCAAGGCTCTAGGCCGTTTATTCAGGCACAAAACACTCTCAGGACTTCACACAAAATGGGGGAAATCGCACACTGTTGTTGCCAGGGGAAACGGGCCTCCCCGGCCGACCAGCAGGGGCTCCGTTGCAACAGCTCCGCTGGGGTACCGTGCTGGTGCCCTCTACCGGCCGGTCAGCCGGGGCTCCACCGCAACGGCTCCGCTAGTGGTGCCGTGCTAGCGCCCTCCGCCAACCGACCGGCACCGGCGCTACAGTATTATGCAATCGATTTCAGCTCTGAATTTTGCATGGACCACCCCCCCCCCCCCCTCCTCTTGAAGGGCTTCGTATATAGCTTGCCTTTGCCATCTACTGCTTGAACACGGTGTCTTAGTCAGTCGATCAGTACTGATGTGAGTGCCCTCCCCCCAAAAGAAATGTTTTTATGCAGTTGTCCCAATATGAAAGAATCTGAAAGAAACTGACTAGGACACCGTGTTCAAGGTTCGCATATGATGCACGATATGGGGCAGAGGAACCCCCCCCCCCCCACCCCCACCCATTTTGTGTTGGTCATTGTGTTCCCTGAATCTCAGGAATTCTCTTCAGATGTCTGGGGGGATGATGGGGGGGGGGGGGGGGGGAGTTACCCCTCTGCCCCATATTGTGCTGGTTATAAAGGTCTAGGTTCGACCTATTATTTATTAAAAACGAATGTCACTTTTTCATTTGTTTTGGTGTGTTTTTCCTTCTGCTTTGTAATAAAAAATTATTAAATTTGTCTAAACATTCATGCTCTACTCAATTTGTATACTTTTGGTTTGTATTTTGTTTTTCTGATGAGAAATCATATTGTTAGGCGCGACAAGCGAAGGGTAGATTAAGAAGCAAAGGGTAGATTAATCTGACCTCCAGGAAGAGGGTTGGGGCTTGTGTGCAGTTCCCGGGATTTTTTTGTAGGCCTACATGTAAACAATTGTTTGATTTTTTGGCTGCTGGCGCACACGTACGTTCGAATACGTCCCTAAATCCTACCTCCATGCTTTTACTTAGCTTACATATTACTCCTCCCAACACATGCATTTCAGCAAGTTTTCCAAGAATTTCATCGTGTTTGCTGCCTATCAAGTCGGTGAATCATTGGCTACGCCGCATTATTCGTAGTTTTCCGATACTGTACTTGTACATTGTGCTCGAGATGTCGATTCTGCACGAAAATGTAAACATCATCTCTAAAAATAGAAAATGCTTACTGCGCACGCGCGGAAGTGGTCCAATCAGAAGCTTTATATGAGTGCTAGCTACCGGTCCCCATATTATATACATATGCGGACCGGGAACCAGTCTAAGGTGACAGCCACTGTCAGCCACAACTCAACATCTAGCTCTGCCCAACATCGATTGGGTTGCATTTCTTGCCCGAGTCGGAACTGCTGATCGTATGCGCGCCAACCAAACCCGGGAAACTGAGCAGAAGCCATACGCACAATTTCTGTGTATTTGAGAAGTTCTGTGGCACGAGAGGGGTATTTAATTATGTACACCGCTATGAAAACATGGAACGCAGAAACCCACTTGTCCCAAGTGTCAAGCTTCTTAATTTGGACCTTGTACGAGCCGGTTGGACGGACAAACATTTTTTTCATTATCTACAACAAGTGAAAGCTCCGACTCCTTACTGGTACTTGTAAGGACAGTCGATGCACTATCGACATAAAGGGCCGAAATATCAATGTACGCACTGCTCCATATTTTTTCCCTTAATGCCTGTGGGATATGACCCCCAATCAACAAAGTGGAATCAACTCTCGGGATAGGCTTTGGAGGAAGGGAAAATGCATAAGTTGCACTGGGCATGCTGGGGGGCCTGTATCGAAACAGATGCGGGCAGAGCTCCAGCTCCATGAGATATCACAGTAGGGGGCAAAAAGATCGGACTAATAGGATTGCCGTTCACGGCACATTGACATTTGTGGACGCAGTTCGGATCATCTATAGCCGCAAAACACAGCAGCTTGAAGAATCACATAACACATATCCACACGATATATCCACGAGCTGCAAACAGCAGTAGAAGCACATCACTATACATGTATATCCATACTTGAAGAAATCGACACGAAAACGAAAAACACTGTCGATAAAAGTACATTCAAAACAAAAAGTACAAATCCGCCACCGTAAAACTTTTAAAAGGTGGAGAAGAAAGCTGACAACAAACTTTAAACTTAAAGATGTTCAGATGTTGCTAAACCAAAAGCTGTGACAAAAGTGCGATGAAGATCGCGCGGACGCGTCGTATGACGCGTGAACTCGATTTTGATTGGCTGAAACTTTGTGTGCCCTTCCATTCTATTGGACAACGAATGCGGGTTTCTGATTGGCTACCATGGGATCCTTCGACCACATATAAAAGGCTTCACCATGTCACACATTTTTGAGAGCGAAAGAATACGGCCAGACCGGTCCATCGAGCTGTAATGGTGTGGTGCGTGTCATATCACAGCAAAATTACAAACTCCTGGTTCATTGCGTGGAAAATGTAAAAAACCCACAATGAGATCCACTACCGCGATTAAGTACTATAGGGGCCTATATAAAAATTAGTAAAATACTAAAAATATAAAAAGTAATATGATGTAAAAACCAATAAAAAGAATATATAAACTACCAAGTAAATATCATTTATAAGGATAACAGAACAAAACAAACAAAATAGTAGTTGGAACAAAAAGACAAGTCATGACACAAAACAAGATAAAAAGGTTGCAAAATTAAAAATTGGTGCGGTGTAAAATATAAATTTAACTTAGAATTAAAAGAATATAATTTAAAATACAATTTAAAATAAACTTTAACATGGACAAAAATTTCAGATTCAGCGCCAAATAAAATAAATGAAGTTAAAATGTAAAATAAGTAAGAAGAACACTGTGTACTATGTTAAAAACGATACAATAAAATAACCATAAAATAGGGGGGAATCTAATTTAAAAAAAATAATCCTTAAGAGAAGATTTAAAGATACTCAGGGGGGGGCACTTTAAACAACATCACCTGGAATGTCATTCCAGTCATTTGCGGTACGCACAAAATATGAATTCTTAAAGTAGTCGGTTTTGGCAAAGGGAACCTGGGCTTTTAAGGCATGGTCATTTCTCGAGATTCTATTAGGTGGGCTGAATTTACGAAGGCTACATTTGCTTTGAAACATTGAAGTTACACCAAAACACTTGGGTAGACTTGCGGAAAATATCAGGTGGAAATCTGCTTGACCTACATTACGGTGGAGTTTGGGAGAAAAAGTCTTAAAATTTTTGTGTGGGTGTGTTCTTACATTAGTCTCCTTACGGGGTACCGGGAAGAAAGGGTAACAATAGGGACAATGGTACCCCACGAGGGAGTCTTTAGAAATCGAGGTACCCCACAAAGTTAACGCTATGGCTTTTGAGATTTCAATGGGGACAAAGGAGAATAAAAGAAGGAAAGTAAAGTCCACAATAGAGGTACCCCGTATCTACCCATATGAGAGGATGGGTTTGTATAGCTTTTCAAACCGTGGACCTTTAACAAAGAGGACAATAGGGTCCACGATTGTGTCAAGGTCCACTATTGAAAATCGTGTACAAAACATATTTGAGGCTTCCAAAAATGTTAAAGTACAAACAAAAGAGGGACAATAGGAGGTCCACGATTGAAGGTATTTACAAACATGTGTGTGTGTGTGTGTGTGTGACTGTGTGTACATGTGGGGAGTATTCGTGGGTTAATTTATGCATTCAATAGGGGACCTTAGAGGACAATAGGGTCCCGGTTGAGAAAGGTCCGCGTTTGAAAATCGTGTACAAAACCAATGAGGGTCCTTGCCGAAAAGTTTAAGTATGAAAAATAGGAGGTCCCGAGTAAAGGTGTTTACACACTTGTGTGCCACTGCATACCTTATACTCTTTCACCCCACTTCGTGGACACGGCATGGTGGAAATGTAGGGAAACTCCCGGCGTGAGCGAAGACAGAAGCCGAAGCCCCGGCAATGTCAGATTGTGGACTCCGAGGTAAGGGATGGACTGGACACGACGAATTGTATTTAACCTTAATCTTGGCTTTATTACTCGCCACATATCACCACTACTAATTAAAAAACAACACCACACCTGATGAAGATCTAAACAAAGCACAATACCTTGCAATGCAACACAGTAAAATTGGAATAATTCCATCAATGAATACAATTACATTAACAGTCAAATGAATATACCCTGCCCACGAGAACGTGCACATATCTCCATGCATTGATCTTCAATGAGAAGTTATGAAAGTTGCACGACGAAACCTCAACCTAATAATTTAAAGAAAATCCAACAACTCAACCGTACAAGGCGAAGATTAATGTTAAATATAGCCCAGATTTGGGGTCGGAAATGGCTAAACTTATTTCCATGGCTGTCTAGTGTCAGAAGTCAACAACACACAAGGTACAAAATAATGCGCATAATGAATAATACACACCTAAATGCTTATCGAACTTTACGAAGCCAAGCTAACTTTTCCAAGTGCCATGACCGATACGTAAATATTAATGTAATGTTTTCTATTTAAACCAGAAGGAAATATTATACAAATGGGGATTAATCACGAATCCCAATTATATGCACTACTTGTGTTTTATCGGATTGGGGCATGGATTATGCATTTTAAAAACCCACGCGAGGCACATTCCCACACGAACAATTCTTTTCTGGATCTCGATATAGGTCATAAAACAAGCAAAATGGCGAAAAAATACAAACAATTCAATTTTGACGGCGTTTGTTATTTCAAAGACATTTAACATAAACATGTTTGTTCTCATTCATTACCCACATACTTTAGAGACTGTGACATTGAGATCCTCGTTTTCAAACACGGAAGTGCGCAGATCGGCGCTAAACTCATCGTTGTGGGATTCCTCTATATAGCCACAACAGCAGCTCGACCAATTTGGTTTACTGCAACATTAATCGTTTGATACATCTAGCGCCCTCTTGCGATGTTTACTATATCTTATAATATGCATGATGGAAATTCTGGTCTACAAAAACAAGCACGAATTCGTGCAGGAGCCGCGTCGTCCACCTATGAATCAGTAAAGGATAGTAAATGTTGTAGCGCCCTCTCCTGTTGAGCCGTGTCGCGAAAACGAATTTAATACAATAAGAACAACAACAACGATAAGCGCTTATAGAGCCCCGTCTGCGATGCGGATAAAAATGGCGAACTGCCCTAATTACTTAAGAATAGAATCCAGGCACACAACTCCTCAGTGTAACTGAGCCTGTGCATCGAAAGGCACTTAGATGAGAAACTTCTACGCCGTAAAAATCCGCTCCAGAACCGGCCTGAATGAAAAAAAAGTACACGAGACGAATTAGTGTATATTTTATTATTACCACTTTTAAAGGAACGTCCCTAGTTAGGGTATACATGTAATATGCAACATTGCTTTTTCAGAAATAACTGGCTTTGGGGTTAGTATTTGTATAGCAAATACTGTAACACCGACCTGTTTAAAGTTTTGTGTGAATAATAATGGAAAATGATGTTCTTGTAGGATGGTTCCCTTACCCTACTTTAGACAAAACAGAGCAATTTATAGACGTCAGGGAATTATCAGGTCGGGAAACTAAACTGGTTTGGCTAAACAAATTGCCAAACAAAATGTGGACTAACTAAAGTTAGTAAATTGGGGGGGCAGTACTTGCATTTGTTTTTTCAAACGATGGTCGGCCGATCATTGCTTGAAATTGATACCAAAATTCCACTTTTCTTAAAAATGACAGCAGGTGCCATTATTTCGCAGGATGCTTGAGATTATTATTTACTAACAGTCGAGTAAGTTATTTCATGATATTGCAATACTGTGGGTTTTTTTGTGCTGTTTGCAAATGTCTTATATTATACCTTAACTCAATTTTTTATTTTGTCCTTACCACCATAATTTGGCCACTTTGTAGAAACAAAATTCAAAACTTGGCTGGACACTATAATGAGTAAATTTCAAACGGAACTTGACTGGTGATCAACAGATAAAGTGGACTTTTATGAGTTTTTGTACCAAATGATTTTCTATTTTTTCAAAGTGCCAACTGTTCCGTTAATCCAAGTATAAGTATTCTACACTGGCATGTTCTTGTTAATCTTTCAGTTCCGTATAATGAAGTATAAACAAAATTGTGACTCCAAACAGCGCAGAAATCTATGTAAGCCATAGCCATTAAAGTGGGCCTCGGTTTAAGCTTACGCTGCAGGAGAATTCCATACTTACCGAGCTTCCTTTGGCGCAATATAACACGTCGGTGGAACCCTAAATCCGTTAAACCCAAAGCCACGTTGGCTGATATAACCACCCATATCTAATAGGAAGAAACCAAAGTGACCACGCTGTAAAATGTTTCTGCGTATACACATCATGCACGTCTAGTGAGCCGTTCAGAAGTACTTAGGTGCTTCGGGCAAGTTAAGGGCAATTTTGATCAAGAACTGTTTTTGGAAAAGTTAGAGTGAACGGTGGCTAGTCGGCCATCTGGAACCAACTGTTGGGAACTAGCATGGTTGCGCTAGTTATGTTATCAATAGCAACATTTCCGGTACTAAACTGCTAATAACTGAAGAGCGAAACCAGTGTCATACAATCTATGTTCGTTATTGGTTCAGCTACACTCTAAAAAATCCGGATCCGGGTTCTGTTTGGTCCGACACTTTTCCGGGTCAAATTTACCCGGAAATTAATCAGAGAAGTGTCTCTTTGTTGACCCGGAAAAGTGTCTCTTTGTTGACCCGGAAAAGTGTCTCTTTGTTGACCCGGAAAAGTGTCTCTTTGTTGACCCGGAAAAGTGCCTCTTTGTTGACCCGGAAAAGTGTCTCTTTGTTGACCCGGAAAAGTGTCTCTTTGTTGACCCGGAAAAGTGTCTCTTTGTTGACCCGGAATAGACGAAAAGATGCTCAGCTTTCGAAAGGGAGAAACAACAAGAATAATAGGCTATATGATTCCGGGGTTTTTCTCCCATTTAGTTCATAGTTTTTTATTTATTATTCTGGGGGAAACTCTGAATATATTTAGTTTATATAGGATATTCTAACGGATTAGGAAGAGACTGGAAACCAATCCATGCACATGTAGGCCCAGACGGGTTTCGAACCCGGGTCAGAATGGTGGAAGGCGGGGAAAATGTACCACAAGGCCAATCTAACCTATATAGAACTGATCTCAAGGCCTGATGACCAGGGGTAATAATTGTAAAGCGCTTTGAGACATTTGTATAAAGCGCTATATAAGCACCGCATTATTTATTTATTTTTTTTTTTTTTTTTAATGAGGTTATACAACCCCTTTTATTCCATTTTACACTCTTCCTTTTCAATCACATTGTAATAATCAAATGACAAATATGTACAGTAATTAAAGAATAATAATTACAATAATGAAAATTAAAATAATATCTACAATCAGACTCCACTCAATTAGAAAATTAGAAAACAAACTTGAGGGCATTCTGGTCCAAGTAACATAAAGCAGAGTTTCGAACATAAATGAAGCGAAATAACTTGTCACCTAGTCTCAGCTTTTCTAATCTAATTATTTTTTTCAAATTCTTTTGATAGGAATGTAAAATATCGACATTATCATGGGTACTATTCATTGTTTGATCGCATCTAACATTCCAGATTACTTTGTTTAGTCTTCCGACTAAAAAGAGCGCCATTTCTTCCTTAATATCACAACTAAGAACTCTTGTATAGTCATTTAAGCAAAAAAGTGGATTATCAGTATACTTCTTAAGTATTTTCTCCACAAATAACCATGCACTGATGTGTTTTTTACAATGTATAAAAAGATGCTCTAGAGTTTCTCTTTCTGAGTTACATAATACACATATATCATCCTCAGTTAAGCCAAAATTCTTCAACTTATCCTTAGTTGGAATAATTCTGTGCTTTAGTTTAAACCAAAAATCCCTATCTTCGGGGTCTAATAGTTTACAATAACCATTCGTCCAAATCTTATTCCAGTTTAAGGTTATAGATGAAAACAAATCATTCCAAATATTTTCCACTATTGGTGAAACAAATGATTGATAGACTAATATATTATAAGCAGTTTTAACATTCAGTGAGGATAAACATAATTGGCAGTCATTCCTTTTTTCGTATATAGTGACACAGTTAAGTGGGTGGTTAGCTGGACCCGCTCTCATTTCATCTATATAACTACCTTTAATTTTGGTTTTTAGATTTGATAAAATTCTGCCAGCATTAATACATAGAATATTGCATTTTTGGGCTAATTTGACATGAGACATAATTTGTCCTTTATCTAAAACGTGTTGTAGGAGATTAAAGCCCTGTGGTTTGAGAATTTTGCTGTCCATTGCTTTAACTAGATTACCAGTGATTATATTGTTTCTCCACAAAGGTAAGTTATGCGTTTCATTAATACACGAAAACAAGTTATGAAATTTCCCACCAACCGATTGAAAGGCTACAATTATTTCTCTGTAAAACGGAAGAATAACTGGATCAATAGTTTTAGGACAATCAAGTATGTACCAACCAAGAGTATGTAATCCACTAGCTTGGTTTATACAATAATTCATCAAAGTTTTCCATTCGCCTGATCCATCCATGTACCTTCTTAATAGATTACATTTTAAGGCTTGCAATTTAATCTGAATATCCACAACACCTGTGCCTCCAAGATCTTTCGGACCAATCATAGTTTTCCTCTTAATTTTATCCGGTTTACCATTCCAGTAAAAGGACCATTTAATATCTTCCATTCGATCAACATATTGTTTGGGGCAATGAACAACGGATCCTATATATGATAAGCTGGCTCCCATAAAACTATTAACAACAACAGCTTTCCCTTTCAGGGTTAAATACCTTCTTTTCCAGTTATTTAAAACATATTTCATTCTATTGATTTTAGGCTCCCAGTTTTGATTAGACGTGTCTTCATTTCCAAAATAGATCCCCAAAATTTTCAGACTATTATTGACCCAAGAAAAATCTCCTGGTTTGTCTTTTCTGTTCCTCCACTTCCCAATCCACATACCCTGAGATTTATTTTTGTTTATTTTGGACCCAGAACCCATACTGTAAATATTAAATATGTGCTCTAAAACTCCAAATTCTTTATCATCAGATATAAAAATGGTGGTGTCATCGGCATGCTGTATTAATTTCAAACGATCTTCAGATTTTGGAAGCAAAATTCCTTGTAATTTGTTATTATTCCTGATCATACTAGAAAAACCTTCGGCACATATCGAAAAAAGTAACGGTGATAAGGGACATCCTTGCCTTATTCCCCTTGTTACTTTGAATGGTTGAGTAATAAAGTTATTTACCAAACAAGCACTAACTGGTTTTTTATATAAAATTTTAACCCACTGAATAAGTCCTTCAGGTATTCCCAATTTGTGCATAATATTAAACATATAATACCACTCTATTCTGTCAAATGCTTTTTCCATATCGATACTCAAGATAGCCGCTTGCATGTTTTCATTATTAATATAATATATTACATCTCTAAGGATAGCTAGGTTGTCTTGTATGTTTCTGTTTTTAACACCACTTGTCTGATTTTCATCAATGATATCAGGCATGATATTTTTGAAACGATTTGTTATCACTTTGGAAATTATTTTGTAGTCTACGTTAAGCAGGCTTATAGGCCTCCAATTTTTTAAATCACTTCTATCACCTTTGTTTTTGTATATTAATCGAACTAGCGCAAAATTCATTGAATCGGGAAGGGAAGCTTCACCATAGCATTGATTGACAACTTCTAAAAAATCATCTTTAATAACTGACCAAAAATGCTGATAAAATTCAACTGAGAGACCATCTATACCAGGTGATTTACCCTTGTTCATTTGGTTAAGAGCAACATATACTTCCTGATCATTAACATTTTCTTCTGAAATGAAATGAACATCTTCACTGGAATAAACTTTTTGAACTGAATTAAGAATTTCCTCAAGGCAGCTGCTGTCAATGTTTGTGCTACTATATAATTTTTTATAAAAATTATTAACACATTGGCACATTTGGAGGGGTTCGCTGCAAATTTTACCTTTCTCGTCTTTGAGACAACATATTGAATTATTGTTGATTCTTTGTTTTTCAATATTAAGAAAATACTTGCTAGGTTTTTCACCTTCAGTTTTGTTTATAATATGAGCTCTAATTCGAGATCTTTCATAATCATCAATTTCTAGATTTTTTATTGTATTTTCAAGATTTTTGATGGCTATTTGATCAGGTTGAGGATTTTGGAGTAAATCATCCATACTTTTTTGGAGATGTTTCTTATAGCTATTATTAGAGTAGTATTTTTCAGAGCCATACTCCGTGAGAATTTCCTTCAATTTTAGTTTCCCCATTTCCCACCAGTCTAAAATTGATTCATATGTATGCTTTTTACTTTTCCAATAACTCCAAAAAATTATAATACGACTGTTGCACTGATCGTCTTCCAACAGAGAATTATCAAAAATCCACCGACCTGGACCCCTAATAACGTTTCTTTTTCCTATTCTAAAGCTGAGGGCTCTATGATCAGTCAGTCCAATAGAGCTAACATTGGCGTTAGAAAATAAGTGGAGCAGGGTGCTTGAAATAAAACAATAATCAATTCTACTCGGTCTTTTTAAAACTTTGTGGTAAAACGTATACCCTGTTTCATCAGGATGAAAGGTATCCCAAACATCATACAAATCATTTTCATCTATGAAATTATTTAAAACAGTTACACTCCTATCCCTGTTGCTTGATAGGTCCATCTGGCAGTTAAAATCCCCACAGACTACCCAGTTGGTACCTTCATAAATGTAATTTCCCATATTTTGGAAAAAAGTTTTACGTGGATATTCAAAATTTGGTGCATAAATACACAATATACTGAAATTAATATTATTCCAAATGATGTCACCCTTAATGACACGGCCTTCATTATCATTTACTTGATTATTTAATTTAATACCACTTTTACTTGATGTTAATATAGCCACCCCTTTTGAATTCCTTTCACCATGATTAAAAATAATGTCGCCTCCCCATTGTTTCTTCCAAAAATTCTCATCTTCAAATATACTGTGGGTTTCTTGTAAGCAGATTATATCATGTTTTTCTCTCTTGAGATGGTTAAATAGAACGTCCCTTTTAAAGTTATCCCTCAAACCGTTGACATTAATGGTGGCAATTCTAAGCATTATAAAAAGGATCAGAATATGCCCCATCATTTGGAAAAAAACATAAGGACTACAACTTACAAATTATCTCCTCTGTGACCCCGACCTACTCCTCTTCCTTTATGTTGATATGGGGCCCTTCTGTTAACAAATGAAAGTGTTCCAGAACCTCTCTTCTTTCGGAATCTTTGGACACCCCCTCTCCAGTATGGAACCATCACTCCTTCTTGTGTTGCTGCTGAAGCTTCGTCACTTCCAGCATCCTTTTGCCTACATCCTTTCGTCATATCTTGAGGTTTGGTCTTACCACTTTTATGTTTAACTACATGTGCCCAGCTCGTTTCCACATCAATCTCTCCCTGTGAAAATTGGTCTTCACTTTGCTGTTCTTCGAGATCTCCTTGAGTGTGTGGCCCTATGTTATGACCATCCGGGAGTTCCGTTTGTTGCGGTATTTCTGAAGCGAGATTGTTGTTTGAGGTTTGTTGCTCTCGTTCTTGATTGTTTTGTTGCACTTCCGGTTCGTTTTTGTTGCCTTCATCCTCACGTCTGCCATTTGTTGTCTTCCCATTTTCATCTTCCTTCATTTTGCTAGTTGTTGGCTCGTCTTCTGTTCTTGCTTTCTTTGGTACATGCGTCTTTTCCCCGTTTCCCTCATCTTCCTCTGCGTCTTCAAAAACACTTATGGTGGATCCTTCTCTCTTCGTATCTTCGTCTCGTCGAGGATCCTCTTCCATTGCTTGACGGGATTCCTCTTCTTCCATTTCGTTTGTGGAATTCGGGATCGAGTCGCCATCATCGGTGTTTTCTCCTTCGACCTCACTATCCGATATCTCGATATCGAAAAAGTTCTTAACTGGTCGCCGATGGAATTCTGCACGGTGGCCTGGCTGTCCACACTCAAAGCATCTTCCGTGCATGTCGCAATCTCGAGCGACATGGCCCGGTCGGTTGCACAATCTGCAGGTTTTGATTTGACCTCGATGTCTCACTGGAAGGTTGAAACTGCCGATTTTAATGAAACTATAGGGATGGGTCTTTTGACGTTTTTAACTAACATACTTCTTACACCGGTCTCCACTCTATCGTCGAAATCATAGTACTGACGTCGAATATTGGCAACAGTTCCATAGGTTGATATGGCTGTGGTGACTGTCTGGTCAGACATCTCATAAGGTGCCGTAACGTATACTACAACTGAATTCTGTATACTCGCTCTTTCACAGGGTATCAAGATTCCATTCATGCGTATCCCTCGCAGGGCTATTCTTTCACATTGTGTTTCATTGTCCAATGACACATTAAACCATCCATTGTTTAGCTCCGCTATACACTTCACTGCACCTGTGGTGCCCAGCTCTTTGTTCGTGGCTGCATACACTTCTTCTGGCGTTGCGTGCATTCCTCGGGAATTAAAACGTATTGTGTTCGTTCTTTTCAACTCCTCCCTGTACAATGTATATGCCATGGTGCTGCGGGACTGGACAAGATGGCGTCGGCGATAATTCGCCTTGCCCTTGCCCTGTATTTACTGCAAAAAAACGTCAAATACGACTTCTGCGGGTAATAAAATCGATAGGATTAGCACAAGATGAAGGGCGAAACTATCACTAAACGTTACCTTCACTCAAAGGTAGGTATAATTGTCATTAGCGTCGAAAAACTGCCGAAATTTGAGAGCCGATGTGGACGTGCACCTCGCGGCTTGAACGCATTATTATTATTATTATTATTATAATGTTTTTTTTTTTTTTTTTTTTTTTTTTCAGTGGTGCTGACAGAGTTGTTTTATTCAACATTATAGTGTATAAATACTACTTTATATCAACAGCTAAAACTATGCCACTCCAATTCAAGCACAACATGACCTATTATTATTATTATTATTATTATTTTTTTTTTTTTTTTTTTTTTTTTTTCTTTTTCCAGGTAGAGTTATTCAACTCTTTTTATTTCTTCGTTAAGCACAAACATATATACATCACAGAGGTAAGTAAGCTACATATATACAAATTTACAATAAGGCTCTTATATACAAAGTTTTAAAAAAAAAAGGGGGGGGGGGTGGGGTAGGGGGGGGGGGGGTTTGGGGGAACAGGTTGAGGAAAGGAAAGGAAGAGTAGGAAGGGAAAAAAAAACACAGTTTAAACATTCCTTTCTAAAAGGCAAATTTCAATACTTTATCGTTCCAGCACAGAGCTTTGTTTTTTGCAAAAATCGAAAACTCATCATCACTTAATCTTTTTCTTTCCATTTGTATGCTATATCTTAGGTAAGCTTTAAAACATTTCAATATATAATCACTACTAATGGGTTCCTGTTCTTGCAGATATTTACATCGAATTCTCCAAATATTTCTATGTAACTTACTAATTACGTACAGAGGTAAGTCCGTGATTTCTTTTCCAAAACCCAAAATACGATTGGTATCATTTAGATAAAAGAACTTATTTCCCGTGTAACTTCTAAGGACTTGTTCAACAAAAAGCCAAGATTGCATAATTTGTTTACAATAAAGAAAGAGGTGTTCGACGGTTTCTACTTCCGTTTTACACAATGTACAACAATTATCTTCAAGTTTCCGCATTTTATACAAAACATCTTTCGTGGGAAGAATTCTATTTCTTAGTTTATACCAATTATCCCTATCTTCATGGTCTAAACATTTACAACACGATTTCTCCCAGATTTCCCCCCAATTTAAGTTAGCATTAATATGCAAGTGCAGTTTCTTCGGCCACTTTTTCTCGGCCCCCGGAGGAATAAAATTTCCCCTCACCATGCTTTGGTACATTTGCTTGACATTTGTTTTTTTTACGGAAATATGCTCCGCCTCAATATTAACTTCTAAAGCATTGCACAAGTGATTGGATGGCCCATTTCTGTTTTCCTCAAAGAAAATAGGGCTGATACGAGTTTTTAAATTCGATATAATTCGACCAGCATTAATATGTCTTATGCAACATACGGAAGCCAATTCTTTCACAGAAATAAAGGAATTATTCTTATAAACATCTTTAAAAAAAAACAACATTCCCTTTGGAATCAGGATTTTGGAGCGTAACATATGATTCCCCTAGGTAATGACCTTATTATGCCACAAAGGAGTATACAATACGTCATTTTTACAAGTGATAGGTAAATTAATCCTACCTTCCATACAATTAAAGGCGTCAAAGAGGTCTCTATAAAAACCCGGTGTACATGGATTTATCTTCTTGGGATTGTCGAAAATATACCAACCCAATATGTCATTGCTAGCTTTCCGTATCCAAAAATCGAAGAAAATTTTCCACTTTTTCTCTGTTTGGGTATATCTTTGTAGCCACTTTAACTTTAAGGCGCGTAATTTTAGTTTGACATCTACGACCCCCATCCCGCCCAGTTTAGGTGGTCCCCTGACAGTGTCTCTTTTCATTTTGTCCGGCTTGCCCGCCCAAAAAAAATCCCAAATGATACCTTCAAGTTTTCTAATCAAAATGTCCGTGCACGGGAGCACAGACCCCAAATACGCTAGACTGCTGCCTACCAGACAATTAATTACGATAGCTTTTCCCCTGAGTGTTAAAAATCTCCCTTTCCATCTATTAATAGAAGTACCAATTTTATTGATTCTTTCGTTCCAATTTGATTCCGGGTTAACACTGTTACCAAAATAAATACCTAAAATTTTAATTTTATCATTGACCCATTTAAAGCCGCACGGATTATCGGTTCTATTTCGCCATCCCCCGATCCACAATCCTTGGGTTTTTTTAACATTTATTTTGGAGCCCGACCCTTCCGCGTAAGTATAAAATGTGTTATTTAATTTAGAAAATTCATTCTCGTCAGTAACAAAAATTGTCATATCGTCCGCATGTTGGACGACCTTAACATTAGCTTCGTTCATTTCTAAACTGACACCTTTAATATGATTATTTGTTCTTATTAGATTAGCCAAACCCTCGGCACATATAGCGTATAAAAGGGGGGACAAAGCACAACCCTGCCTTATTCCCCTAGTAACTTTGATACGCTCGGTAAAGAAATTATTGACATTAATTGTAACGAATGGTTGTCTGTACAAAGTTTTGACCCAATGGATTAAAAAGGGGGGTACACCCATTTTGTCCATCATAGAAAAAAGATATCTCCATTCTATACGATCGAAGGCCTTTTCTTGATCTAAACTTATTAGTGCAGCTTTACTATTACTGAAATTAACGAAATCAATAGTATCTCTCAAAACCATTATATTCTCATGTATGTTACGTCCTCTGACCCCACAGGTTTGGTCCTCATCGATTAAAAAAGGCATTATTTTGCACAACCGATTGGTCAAGGCTTTAGATACTATTTTATAGTCTACATTCATTAAACTGATGGGTCTCCAATTTTTTATATCGTTACGAGCCCCCCTATTTTTATAAATAAGTCTAATTAATGCCGTGTTCATAGATTTGGGTAGGAAACCTTCACTACCGCAGTAATTAACTAAGTTAACGAAATCATCCTTTAAAATATACCAATATTGCAGATAAAATTCGACCGTGAGTCCATCTAGACCCGGGGCCTTATCTTTAGCCATATCTTTGAGGGCAGCAAAAAGTTCAATGTCGGTGAAATTTCTTTCGAGATCTTGAGTCAAATTATCGTCAAAATTACAAGCATTGACAGTCTCGAGAATTTTTTGCATATGGAAGTTGTTCGTTCCTTCCGAATTAAATAAGTTGGAATAAAATTCACGAACATACTGTAGCATTGATTGGGTTCTATCGTAGAATTCCCCATTGTCATTTACTAGTAAATCAATCAAGTTGTTTTGTCTCTGCTGTCTGGCCGCTTCAAAGAAGAATTTGCTTGGTTTTTCCCCTGCTACCTTTTGTTTGATATGGAGGGTCGTCTTTGCCCGTTCCCAGTCATTCCGTTCAAAATCTTTAAGTTTTTTCTCAATATCATTAATTTCTTCGTTGCCACTTTCCGTGGGGTTTCCAACAATAAGATTATATCTTTTTTGTAATTCTCTCCGAAGTTTTCCATCTTCATTTCGTTTTTGTGTGGTATAACTTCTGAGGACTTCCTTTATTTTATTTTTTCCCGCATCCCACCATTCTAATGGGCTGGGATAACAGTCTTTTTGACTTTTCCAATAAATCCAAAAACATTCTATACTGAAAAGGCAATTTTCGTCCAAAAAAATTTCGTTCGGACAAATCCACCTGCCAGGCCCTATATCGACTGTTTGTTTTCTAAAACGGACTATGACCGAACTATGGTCCGAAAGCCCTGAGCTGTCAACGGCAATTTCTTTAAAATGGCATCTCAGGTGGTGCGAGACAAAAACATAATCGATTCTGCTAGTTTGCTTTATGCCCTTGTGGTAAAACGTACATTGCGGAGTTTCCCCGGCCAATGACGCCACATCAGTAAGGTCATTTGTTTGAAGAAAGTTTTGTAAGAAACTTTTACTGTGGTCAATACCAATCTCTTTATCAATTTGACAATTAAAATCTCCTGCTATAATGCAAGGTTTATCAAGGCATTCCGTATCAAAATAGCTCACAAAACCTTTAAAGAAATCTTTTCTTTCTGTTATATGATTTGGGGCATAGACTGAACAAAGTGTTATTTTATATCCTCCTATTTCTACGTCGCCCCTTACCCAGCGTCCTTGAGTGTCACAATGAAAATCACATACCGTTATGCCACTTTTTCTGGAAACAAGGATAGCCGATCCACAAGAATGAGCAGATCCATGGCTGTATATTATGTCTCCTCCCCATTCCTTTTGCCATCTGCTCTCGTCCTCTATTAAGCTATGCGTTTCTTGCAAAAAGGTAATCCCGATTTTTTTCCTAGTGAGGTAATTGAAGACCATACCTCGTTTATGGTCATCCCTGAGGCCATTAGCATTGAGAGAACATAATGTAAGTGCCCACATCAGGCTTAGGTAAAGGATAATCATTGCGACAGTCATTGACCAGACGAATTAATTAATCTTTACCTCTTCCCCTCCCCCTTCCTTTCGCCTCCCTTCCTTCCTGTGCCACAGCTCCGGTTCCCCTCCTTTTCCTATATCGTTGGACGCCTTTCCGATAGTACGGGACCCATTCCCCGTCCTCTTCCTTCTCCTGTGTCTTCCCGTCCGTCCCGTCCTCGTCTTGCTCCTGTTCCCGTTCTGGGCCGTCTCCGCCACCGCCACCGCTACCGTCCTTCTGTATTTTCGGGTCGCGGTCTTCTGGCAGTCCCTCCTTCCCGTCCAGTTTCCGTTTCCGTCCTTCTTGTACTTGCTCGTCCGCGACGTCCTTCGTACTCTCCCCCGTCTGCTTCGGTCGACGTTTGTCGTCGTCTTGTTGTTCCTGTCTTGTTGTTGTTTTCTGTCCGCGATCCTTCTTTTGTGTTTCCTTCCTTCCTTCCGAGTGGTCCCGTCTTTCGCCCTTGTCGTGTGTCGCCGTCCGTTTAGTATTCACTTCTGGGCGATCTCTCTCTTGCCCTTTATTTCTCTCTTCCTCTCCCTCCACTCGTTGTGCCCAAGTCCGGGGGTCATGTTGGGTTTCCTCGGGTTCCGGTGCTCTCGGTTCTTCCTCCTCCATACTTTCTCTTTCTCTTTCCGTATCCCGGTATTCTGTATCCGTGTCTGTGTCGTCTTTTCCTTCTTCTTCTTTCCCTCTCTCCTGCCCTTCTCCATGACTTTCGTCCTGGTGCATGCGGGCTTGGTGGTCGCGGCTGCCGCAGACGAAGCACCTGCCCCGTGCCTCGCAGTCGCGAGCAATGTGGCCGGGTTGGCTGCATATCTTGCAAGTTCTCTCTTGTCCCTTATGTCTTACCGGTAGGTTGAAGGCACCGATTCTGACGTAGCTCGGTATGGGCTTTTTGACATCGCGGATCAGGCAGCTTCGAACGCCTGTTTCCACCTTGGGGTCGAACTGGTGCGTTTGTCGTCTGATGTTGACAATCGTTCCGAACTGGCTGAGTGCACTGGCCACTACCCGGTCTTCCATCTCAT
Organism: Hippasteria phrygiana; assembly: GCA_037893225.1. Lineage (NCBI taxonomy): Eukaryota > Metazoa > Echinodermata > Asteroidea > Valvatida > Goniasteridae > Hippasteria > Hippasteria phrygiana. The sequence goes on from JAZGUH010000488.1 coordinate 994,506, forward strand.
ACGGAACCTTGATATAAACCACAATGGAGTCTTGCATGTTTGTCTTCTGGCATTCCACGATAGACTCTTTCAGAGCCATTCCATACTGCGCCAGTGTCTGGCAATCCTTCTCGTTATCAAAGGTCACATTATACCAATTGTTCTCCAGTGGAGCGATGCATCTAACCGTAGCGATGGTATTTAACTCTTGCCGTATGGCTTCATACACCTCCTTCGGTGTTACGTCATCCAGCCCTCGCACACTGAATCTTATTGTGTTTGGCCTTCGCAGGCCCACCCTGGGGTTAGCGTACATCGTAAGATGGCCGCCGCCGTATACCAAAAGGTAAGAAAAAGAAAAAGAACAGTAAGAGACCTAAAAAAGGCCCCTTCTGCTCACCTGTCTCTGTTGACTCTCCCCCAGGCGGTGTAGTCTTGAAGGTAAATATTTCTATAAGGTTTAGGGCTGTGTGGGTCTTGAAAAAGCGACAAAATCAGACGGTTACACGGAGCTGACCATAAACACGTCTTGCGCCGTCCAACGCTATTATTATTATTATTATTATTATTATTTTTTTTTTATTTTTTTTTTATTTTTTTTATTTTTTTTTTTTGGTTTCTCTTCGAAGCTATGCAGCTTCGTTTATTACGAATTTGTCAACCAAGTACATACAAATCTACATATTTACATATTTACAAAAGTAATAGAAATATGCTAAAACAAGAAAATCGTTACTTTAAATCCATATAAATGGAAACTTTAGAAACAAAATTTTAGTTGGTTTAATTCTACATAACATAAAGCCTTATTTTTTGTGTACATTGACATAAATTCAATGTCAGAAAGCCGGGTCTTATCAAGCGTAATACATTTTTTGAGATTGGTCTTGTAACAGGCTAGAATATCAACCTTCTCGCCGTCCATGTGATTCATAGCTATATTACATCGAATACTCCAGATAGTTTTATGCAATACCCCAATGAGAAGCAGGGAAACATTCGTAATTCCTTTACCTACCCCTAAAATTCGTTTACTGTCATTTAAAACAAAAAACTTGTCATTGTTGTATTTTCTTAATTTACCTTCCACAAAGATCCAGGCATCCAGGTGCTTTGGACATGACAAGAAAATGTGTTCTATTGTTTCCTCACCTGTATTACAAAGCAAACAGGTATTGTCAATAGTAATCCCCATCTTATGTAATTTAGCCTTAGTGGGTAAAATCCTGTGTTTGAGCTTAAACCAAATATTCATAACTTCATGATCCATTTGATTACACCAACAGTTTTTCCATACTTCATTCCAAACTGGCTTACAACAAAGAGAACTTTCCCATGCCCTTTCCGCAATTGGGGGAACATACAATTTTTTGATAAGGTTTTGGTAAATTACTTTGACAGAAATTTTTGACAACACACAAAAATCGTTTTCTAAATTTTGAAAGTAAACCTTGCTACTGACGTGATTAGGAGGCCCTTCTCTTTGTTCTAACACCCATTCCTCCTTGACGTGCAATTTCAATCCAGATAATATTCTTCCCGCATTTATTAATTTAATACCACAAATATCAGCAAGTTGTTTGTATGTAATCCATTTACCTTTATGCACAACATGACAAAGTTTGGTCATTCCTTTGGGCTTAAGAATTTTACTATCCATATCTTTTCCATCGTCACTAGTAATAATAGAATTTTTCCATAAGGGAATTTCAAGAGTCTCATTAACACTCGTGAATTCTAACTTAAAACAACCTCCCGTTTCATTAAAGGAAGTAATAAGATCTTTATAAAATGTGGGAGTTCCAGGAATTACTACTCGGGGGTTATTAAAAACATACCAACCGAGATTGTTTTTCCCGCTAGCCTCGGATATCCAATAATCAAAAAGAATACGCCATTTGCTGGATGATTCCCTGTACCTCTTCATAATATTAACTTGAACAGCTTTTAGTTTGGCATCGATGTTAAGTAAGCCAGTTCCCCCCATTTCTTTCAGGCTCCTGATAGTGTTCCTTTTAATTTTATCTGGTTTGCCATCCCAATAGAAGTTACAAATAACGTTGTCCATACTCTTAATGTACTGCTTGGGACATGCTATGGCTGCACCAAAATAGGAGATCCCGGCCCCAACCAAACTATTCACAATGACAGCTTTTCCTTTTAGAGTTAATTTCCGAGCTTTCCACCTATTCAGGGTGACTTTCATTTTGTTAATCCTAGGTTCCCAATTGTCCGCCGAGGTGTCGACATTCCCAAAGTAAATGCCAAGAATTTTAATCTTGTCTTTATGCCACACAAAATCCCCCGGTTTGTCAGCCCTGTTTTTCCACGTTCCCACCCAGAGACCTTGCGTCTTTTGTTTGTTAATTCTGGAACCCGACCCTTCACTGTAAACTTTAAGGATATTATCTAAAAAAACAAATTCTTGGTTGTTGGTGATAATAACAGATGTATCGTCTGCATGCTGCACAAGCTTAAAACTTTCTGTCGTCTTCGGAAGAATAACCCCCCGAATTTGATCTGTATTTCTAATAAGGTTAGCCAAACCTTCTGCACATATTGAATACAAAAGCGGAGACAAAGGGCATCCCTGTCTTATCCCTCTTTTGACTCTGAAAGGTTCTGTGATGAAGTTGTTCACAATAACGGCACTAGATGGGTTTTTGTATAAAATTCTAATCCAATCAATAAATTTACCCGGAATGCCCATTTTCTCCATTATACAAAATAAATATTCCCACTCAACTCTATCGAATGCTTTCTCCTGGTCTAGACTTAGAATGGCAGCCTCCTTATTGTTATAATTTACATAGTCGATGACATCACGTAAAATAATCAAATTGTCATGAATATTTCTACCCTTAACTCCACACGTTTGGTCATCTCCCACTACCTCCGGCATTATTTTCTTTAAACGGTTGGTTAAGGTTTTGGCAATTATTTTATAATCGACATTTAACAAACTGATAGGCCTCCAATTTTTTAAATCACATCGTTCCCCTCTGTTTTTAAAAATCAATCGGATGAGAGCGTTGTTCATACTATCAGGCAGTGTATTTGAATCCTTGCAAAAGGTCACAACTTCAAGAAAATCATTTTTCAGAATCGGCCAAAAATGTAAATAAAATTCCATCGTCAGACCGTCTGGGCCTGGAGACTTATTCTTTTTCATGGCAGTAAGAGCCGTGAAAAGTTCATTTTCACTCATTTCGTTTTCCATGTCTTCCGCAACACCATCTTCAAAAAGTGCAGTTTTGGTGGAATTAAGAATGTTGTCTAACTGGTCTTTGTTAATTTCTTGACTCGAATAAAGCTCTTGGTAGTAATCTCTAACACACTGTGTCATAGTAACAGAATTATCACAAAATTTGTTGTTTTTATCAAGTAAAAATTTCATGGCATTATCATTAACTAGTTGTTTTTTGGTGGAAAGAAAAAACTTGGTCGGTTTTTCTCCTTCTACCCGATGGATATTGTGTATTCTAGATTTCGACCTTTCCCACTCATTCATCTCATAAGATTTCAACTCTTGTTCAATTTCTCTTATTTCTTCCGTGTGACCGAGAGGATTGACAATCAATGTCTCGTAAGCTTTTTGGATTTTATTTTGGTGGTATTTCTCTGTCCTCCTCTTTTCAATACCGTATTCTCGAATGATTTCTTTGATTTGGGTTTTCCCTATATCCCACCAGTTAAGAATATTATTGAAGTTACTTTTTTTGGTTTTCCAATACATCCAGAATTGCTGGATTCTAATTTTACACTGATCATCATCTAATAAAGAATTATTACACTTCCATCTTCCCTGTCCTCTAATGGCATTTTCCTTGTTTAAACGTAAACTAATAAATCGATGATCAGTCACACTCATAGCGCTGTTAGCGATGCTAATTATTTCGTTCAGGATAGTGTGCGAAACAAAAAAATAATCGATTCTACTGGATCTTTTTAAACCTTTGTGATAACAAGTGTAGCCTTCCTCATTGGGATGAATGGTTTGCCAGACATCGCTGAGGTTAGTTTCCTGAATAATATTTTGCAAAACACACGCACTTCTGTCTTGGCAATTGGGACTTAGCTGGCAGTTAAAGTCACCCCCAATAATCCATCGGCTATCATCATTAAAAATTTCCTTTAATTCTTCAAAAAAATGAATTCGAGGATACAAAACATTCGGCGCATAAACACTCATAATAGAATATTTCTCTTCTTTCCACAGAATATCAACTTTTACCCATCGACCATTACTGTCGCACTGGTTACCCAGAAATGTAACTCCACATTTCCCTGAAATAAGAATTGCCACCCCCCTCGAATTTCTGTCGCCGTGACTAAAGAAAATTTCGCCACCCCACTCGTTGGTCCACGCTTTTTCATCATTTTGTGTACTATGAGTTTCTTGCATGATAACAATACTGGTCTTAGAGCGAGTGAAATAATCAAAAAGAAAGTTGCGTTTATTGAAGTCGCACAAACCATTAACATTAATTGTAGCGACACTAATGGCCATCAGAATGAAAAGGAAGTCACTAGCACGCATTGGCTCATAATAATGAGAATGATTTATCAACTAACCAACATTATTTCTTCCCCTTCCTCTCCCTCGCCCTGCTTGCTGTGAAGGTTGTTGAGATGATTGGGAAGATCCCATTCTCTGTAGTGCGCTGGCACCTGTCCCTCTCTTCTTTCGAAATCTCTGTACCCCCTTCCGATAGTAGGGAACCATCTCGCCCTCTTGTTCACCTTGGACGCGAGTGTCCAATGGCTTCTCGTTTTCGGATGCCCTCCTTTCTGGCTCCATATCCGTTTCAGACACTTCAGATGGATCATATTCGTCATCCGTCGCGGATTGTTCTCCCGTGTCGAGTTTTCTTTTTCGTCCTTCTTGGACATGTTCATCCCAGAATCCTTGTTTCTTGTGTTGTCGTGATGTTCCTGGTTTGTCCGTCTCTGGCTCGGTGTTTTTGTCCGTAGACTGCTTTGTCTGGCCTGCTGCTCCTTCTTCTTCCTTTTTATCCATTGTCTCCTGTTGTGCCCCTGTCTGTTGTTTCTCGTCCTGCTGTTTGGCATGTTTTTCTACCTGTTCTCCTGATTGTTTCGCGTCAGTTGTTTGTTTGTCGTCTGATGCTTTCTGCTGCTCTCCATGTTGTTTTGGCTGGTTTTCTTCGTTTTGTTTCTTCTCACTTGGAGGCTTAGTTGTCGGTAGTCGTCCCCGTTGCTGTACTTCTGCTCGTCTCTGTTGTCTCTCCTGTGTCTTTTTCTGTAGTTTCTCCTCTCGTTTCTTTTGTTCGCTTTCCTCCATCTGTTCTGACCACGTCTTCTTGGTCCAAACCTTTTGTGTGTTCGGTGGTGGTTCGACCCTGTCTTCCTGTGTATTTGTGTTGTCTTCGTGTGCTGTTTCTTCGTCGTTTTCTTCATCAGCTGTGTAGTCGGAATCGGCATCCCTGTCAGATTTGTCATCTCGCGTTGCATCACTTTCACTGACGTCGGTTGTTTCCTGGTGTTCTTCTGCTCTATGTCCGTACTTTCCGCATACCAAGCACATCCCTTTCATTTGGCATTCGCGGGCAAAATGTCCAGGTTGTTCACAAATGCGACAAGTTCTTATTTGCCCTCTGTGTCGGACGGGTAAGGTGAAGCCCCCGATGCGAAGGAAACTGGGGATAGGATGTTTAAGATTTTTGATATTAAACTCCTCACCCCTGTTTCGATAGTGTTATCAAAAGGGTGCACTTGCCGTCTTATATTCGCGACTGTCCCATAGGCCAGAAAGGCGTTCACAACTACGTTGTTGTCCATCTCATAGGGCACCTTGATGTAGGCTACCACCGAACTGAGCAGGTTGACCCGTTCACATTCCACCAACATGCCTTGCATTCGAAGACCAATTCGGGCAATTTGTAGACAATGCATTTCGTTCTTGAATGTCACATTATACCATCCGGTGTCGAGCTCTGCAATGCAGCTTATTGTAGTTGTTGTATCGAGCTCTCTATTTACAGCATCGTACACGTCTTGCGGTTTGACATGGAGGTCTCGAGCATAAAAACGCACGGTGTTCGGTCGATTGAGCCGGTTCATTGTATATGCAGGCCGCGCCATATTGGCGCCCTACACAAGCGTCCCACGAAAAGGGTTGGAAATTTCGAGACGCCTTGGCGCCTCGAAATGGTGAAGAAAAACCACCCAAAATCGCTCAGAATGTTCCTCGCACACAGATAAGAAGAATTCGTACTTACACGTAAGATGAACCTAACCAAAGGTGGAATTTTGGACGGTTTTTGGCAGAGCTCTGTGATGTACGTGTTGCGTCCCCGAACGCTATTATTATTATTATTTTTTTTTTTTTTCCCGGTAGAGTTATTCAACTCTTTTTATTTCTTCTTTAAGCACAAACATATATACATCACAGAGGTAAGTAAGCTACATATATACAAAAATTACAATAAGGCTCTTATATACAAAGTTTTTAAAAAAGGGGGGGGGGGGTGGGGTAGGGGGGGTTTGGGGGAACAGGTTGAGGAAAGGAAAGGAAGAGTAGGAAAGGAAAAAAAACACAGTTTAAACATTCCTTTCTAAAAGGCAAATTTCAATACTTTATCGTTCCAGCACAGAGCTTTGTTTTTTGCAAAAATCGAAAACTCATCATCACTTAATCTTTTTCTTTCCATTTGTATGCTATATCTTAGGTAAGCTTTAAAACATTTCAATATATAATCACTATTAATGGGTTCCTGTTCTTGCAGATATTTACATCGAATTCTCCAAATATTTCTATGTAACTTACTAATTACGTACAGAGGTAAGTCCGTGATTTCTTTTCCAAAACCCAAAATACGATTGGTATCATTTAGATAAAAGAACTTATTTCCCGTGTAACTTCTGAGAACTTGTTCAACAAAAAGCCAAGATTGCATAATTTGTTTACAATAAAGAAAGAGGTGTTCGACGGTTTCTACTTCCGTTTTACACAATGTACAACAATTATCTTCAATTTTCCGCATTTTATACAAAACATCTTTCGTGGGAAGAATTCGATTTCTTAGTTGATACCAATTATCCCTATCTTCATGGTCTAAAAATTTACAACACGATTTCTCCCAGATTTCCCCCCAATTTAAGTTAGCATTAATATGCAAGTGCAGTTTCTTCGGCCACTTTTTCTCAGCCCCCGGAGGAATAAAATTTCCCCGCACCATACTTTGGTACATTTGCTTGACATTTGTTTTTTTTACGGAAATATGCTCCGCCTCAATATTAACTTCTAAAGCATTGCTCAAGTGATTGGATGGCACATTTCTGTTTTCCTCAAAGAAAATAGGGCTGATACGAGTTTTTAAATTCGATATAATTCGACCAGCATTAATATGTCTTATGCAACATACGGAAGCCAATTCTTTCACAGAAATAAAGGAATTATTCTTATAAACATCTTTAAAAAACAACATTCCCTTTGGAATCAGGATTTTGGAGCGTAACATATGATTCCCTTGGGTAATGACCTTATTATGCCACAAAGGAGTATACAATACATCATTTTTACAAGTGATAGGTAAATTAATCCTACCTTCCATACAATTAAAGGCGTCAAAGAGGTCTCTATAAAAACCGGGTGTACATGGATTTATCTTCTTGGGATTGTCGAAAATATACCAACCCAATATGTCATTGCTAGCTTTCCGTATCCAAAAATCGAAGAAAATTTTCCACTTTTTCTCTGTTTGGGTATATCTTTGTAGCCACTTTAACTTTAAGGCGCGTAATTTTAGTTTGACATCTACGACCCCCATCCCGCCCAGTTTAGGTGGTCCCCCGACAGTATCTCTTTTCATTTTGTCCGGCTTGCCCGCCCAAAAAAAAACCCAAATGATACCTTCAAGTTTTCTAATCAAAAAGTCCGTGCACGGGAGCACAGACCCCAAATACGCTAGACTGCTGCCTACCAGACAATTAATTACGATAGCTTTTCCCCTGAGTGTTAAAAATCTCCCTTTCCATCTATTAATAGAAGTACCAATTTTATTGATTCTTTCGTTCCAATTTGATTCCGGGTTAACACTGTTACCAAAATAAATACCTAAAATTTTAATTTTATCATTGACCCATTTAAAGCCGCACGGATTATCGGTTCTATTTCGCCATCCCCCGATCCACAATCCTTGGGTTTTTTTAACATTTATTTTGGAGCCCGACCCTTCCGCGTAAGTATAAAATTTGTTATTTAATTTAGAAAATTCATTCTCGTCAGTAACAAAAATTGTCATATCGTCCGCATGTTGGACGACCTTAACATTAGCTTCGTTCATTTCTAAACTGACACCTTTAATATGATTATTTGTTCTTATTAGATTAGCCAAACCCTCGGCACATATAGCGTATAAAAGGGGGGACAAAGCACAATCCTGCCTTATTCCCCTAGTAACTTTGATACGCTCGGTAAAGAAATTATTGACATTAATTGTAACGAATGGTTTTCTGTACAAAGTTTTGACCCAATGGATTAAAAAGGGGGGTACACCCATTTTGTCCATCATAGAAAAAAGATATCTCCATTCTATACGATCGAAGGCCTTTTCTTGATCTAAACTTATTAGTGCAGCTTTACTATTACTGAAATTAACGAAATCAATAGTATCTCTCAAAACCATTATATTCTCATGTATGTTACGTCCTCGGACCCCACAGGTTTGGTCCTCATCGATTAAAAAAGGCATTATTTTGCACAACCGATTGGTCAAGGCTTTAGATACTATTTTATAGTCTACATTCATTAAACTGATGGGTCTCCAATTTTTTATATCGTTACGAGCCCCCCTATTTTTATAAATAAGTCTAATTAATGCCGTGTTCATAGATTTGGGTAGGAAACCTTCACTACCGCAGTAATTAACTAAGTTAACGAAATCATCCTTTAAAATATACCAATATTGCAGATAAAATTCGACCGTGAGTCCATCTAGACCCGGGGCCTTATCTTTAGCCATATCTTTGAGGGCAGCAAAAAGTTCAATGTCGGTGAAATTTCTTTCGAGATCTTGAGTCAAATTATCGTCAAAATTACAAGCATTGACAGTCTCGAGAATTTTTTGCATATGGAAGTTGTTCGTTCCTTCCGAATTAAATAAGTTGGAATAAAATTCACGAACATACTGTAGCATTGATTCGGTTCTATCGTAGAATTCCCCATTGTCATTTACTAGTAAATCAATCAAGTTGTTTTGTCTCTGCTGTCTGGCCGCTTCAAAGAAGAATTTGCTTGGTTTTTCCCCTGCTACCTTTTGTTTGATATGGAGGGTCGTCTTTGCCCGTTCCCAGTCATTCCGTTCAAAATCTTTAAGTTTTTTCTCAATATCATTAATTTCTTCGTTGCCACTTTCCGTGGGGTTTCCAACAATAAGATTATATCTTTTTTGTAATTCTCTCCGAAATTTTCCATCTTCATTTCTTTTTTGTGTGGTATAACTTCTGAGGACTTCCTTTATTTTATTTTTTCCCGCATCCCACCATTCTAATGGGCTGGGATAACAGTCTTTTTGACTTTTCCAATAAATCCAAAAACATTCTATACTGAAAAGGCAATTTTCGTCCAAAAAAATTTCGTTCGGACAAATCCACCTGCCAGGCCCTATATCGACTGTTTGTTTTCTAAAACGAACTATCACCGAACTATGGTCCGAAAGCCCTGAGCTGTCAACGGCAATTTCTTTAAAATGGCATCTCAGGTGGTTCGAGACAAAAAAATAATCGATTCTGCTAGTTTGCTTTATGCCCTTGTGGAAAAACGTACATTGCGGAGTTTCCCCGGCCAATGACGCCACATCAGTAAGGTCATTTGTTTGAAGAAAGTTTTGTAAGAAACTTTTACTGTGGTCAATACCAATCTCTTTATCAATTTGACAATTAAAATCTCCTGCTATAATGCAAGGTTTATCAAGGCATTCCGTATCAAAATAGCTCACAAAACCTTTAAAGAAATCTTTTCTTTCTGTTATATGATTTGGGGCATAGACTGAAAAAAGTGTTATTTTATATCCTCCTATTTCTACGTCGCCCCTTACCCAACGTCCTTGAGTGTCACAATGAAAATCACATACCGTTATGCCACTTTTTCTAGAAACAAGGATAGCCGATCCACAAGAATGAGCAGATCCATGGCTGTATATTATGTCTCCTCCCCATTCTTTTTGCCATCTGCTCTCGTCCTCTATTAAGCTATGCGTTTCTTGCAAAAAGGTAATCCCAATTTTTTTCCTAGTGAGGTAATTGAAGACCATACCTCGTTTATGGTCATCCCTGAGGCCATTAGCATTGAGAGAACATAATGTAAGTGCCCACATCAGGCTTAGGTAAAGGATAATCATTGCGACAGTCATTGACCAGACGAATTAATTAATCTTTACCTCTTCCCCTCCCCCTTCCTTTCGCCTCCCTTCCTTCCTGTGCCACAGCTCCGGTTCCCCTCCTTTTCCTATATCGTTGGACGCCTTTCCGATAGTACGGGACCCATTCCCCGTCCTCTTCCTTCTCCTGTGTCTTCCCGTCCGTCCCGTCCTCGTCTTGCTCCTGTTCCCGTTCTGGGCCGTCTCCGCCACCGCCACCGCTACCGTCCTTCTGTATTTTCGGGTCGCGGTCTTCTGGCAGTCCCTCCTTCCCGTCCAGTTTCCGTTTCCGTCCTTCTTGTACTTGCTCGTCCGCGACGTCCTTCGTACTCTCCCCCGTCTGCTTCGGCCGACGTTTGTCGTCGTCTTGTTGTTCCTGTCTTGTTGTTGTTTTCTGTCCGCGATCCTTCTTTTGTGTTTCCTTCCTTCCTTCCGAGTGGTCCCGTCTTTCGCCCTTGTCGTGTGTCGCCGTCCGTTTAGTATTCACTTCTTGGCGATCTCTCTCTTGCCCTTTATTTCTCTCCTTCTCTCCCTCCACTCGTTGTGCCCAAGTCCGGGGGTCATGTTGGGTTTCCTCGGGTTCCGGTGCTCTCGGTTCTTCCTCCTCCATACTTTCTCTTTCTCTTTCCGTATCCCGGTATTCTGTATCCGTGTCTGTGTCGTCTTTTCCTTCTTCTTCTTTCCCTCTCTCCTGCCCTTCTCCATGACGTTCGTCCTGGTGCATGCGGGCTTGGTGGTCGCGGCTGCCGCAGACGAAGCACCTGCCCCGTGCCTCGCAGTCGCGAGCAATGTGGCCGGGTTGGCTGCATATCTTGCAAGTTCTCTCTTGTCCCTTGTGTCTTACCGGTAGGTTGAAGGCACCGATTCTGACGTAGCTCGGTATGGGCTTTTTGACATCGCGGATCAGGCAGCTTCGAACGCCTGTTTCCACCTTGGGGTCGAACTGGTGCGTTTGTCGTCTGATGTTGACAATCGTTCCGAACTGGCTGAGTGCACTGGCCACTACCCGGTCTTCCATCTCATACGGAACCTTGATATAAACCACAATGGAGTCTTGCATGTTTGTCCTCTGGCATTCCACGATAGACTCTTTCAGAGCCATTCCATACTGCGCTAGTGTCTGGCAATCCTTCTCGTTATCAAAGGTCACATTATACCAATTGTTCTCCAGTGGAGCGATGCATCTAACCGTAGCGATGGTATTTAACTCTTGCCGTATGGCTTCATACACCTCCCGCGGTGTTACGTCATCCAGCCCTCGCACACTGAATCTTATTGTGTTTGGCCTTCGCAGGCCCACCCTGGGGTTAGCGTACATCGTAAGGTGGCCGCCGCCGTATACCAAAAGGTAAGAAAAAGAAAAAGAACAGTAAGAGACCCAAAAAAGGCCCCTTCTGCTCACCTGTCTCTGTTGACTCTCCCCCAGGCGGTGTAGTCTTGAAGGTAAATATTTCTATAAGGTTTAGGGCTGTGTGGGTCTTGAAAAAGCGACAAAATCAGACGGTTACACGGAGCTGACCATAAACACGTCTTGCGCCGTCCAACGCTATATTATTATTATTATTATTATTATTATTATTATTATTATTATTATTAACCCTATTGGAACTGGACTGAACATTTCTCTTAACCATTTTCGCCTACTTCATATTATGCCATTTCTATAAGCAACTAGAACGGCAAAGCCGCCATGGCTCGCTGCTCAAGGCAGGCGCGAGGCCCAACACCACCCCTCCACCCTCACTACACCAATATTAATCCCATCCCGTCTCCACCCGAATCTCATTCTATCCATTTTAATATAACAAAATAACAAATTTGAAATATTTGGCGTGAGATTGGGTAAGGTAAAAGGGCATCATGGTGATGGAGTGTGTCAGCTTTTTATGTGCCAATACCAATAGGTCACCCAATTACCTTGTACCATACATCACCCCACCCCACCCAACATCACCCAACCCCATATCACCCAAATGTGCTCTCTGAAAATTACAATTGTATGTACAGTGTTTACATGGCAATAAATGTACAATACATTACATAGTGGGATGTAACAATTAAAAACTTCATTTTCTTCTTATTAAAAATTCCTCAATTAATACTATAACATTTAGACCTGATACACTGCATGTTTGGACTAAACTAGCTAGAAGCAAAAAGCTTTAACATTTTAATGCGGGCGGCCGGCCCGACCGACGGACAGACGGCCCTACAGACGGAACGGAAAAAATTGGTATTGTATAGGCTCGCATCTGCTTTGCAGCTCGCCAAAAATGTCATTGTTATTGTTATTGTTTGTTAAACAAAATTGCCATGATGTGAACATATAGACTACTTCAGCGAACACAATTAGAAGCCATTTTGGGTACCCAATCGGGTGGTACCAGCGGGAGCGCTCTTCATACACGAGCGCTCAGTGCTCCTTTGACCAATAGGATTTCCAAAATAAACACTCGCCTCAAATGTAAGCACGCGTATGACGCACGCGCGAGCGCGGTACCGCCCAAGTGGTACCCAAAAATGGCTTCTAATTTTGTTCGCTGGATTAGTCTTAAGGCATAGGCCTATCTGATCACCTGAAACCGCGGTTAAATTTACTTTGGACGGCTAGCGTATAATTCAAGCTCGAAACAAAATTCAAACTGTTTGAGATTTATTTTATATTTTTTTGATTGGTTGACTGGGAGTCCAGGATATAGGAGGTGGGGGAAGTTCAGACGTTACGTACCGTGGAACAAGACAAAGACTCTCGCTTCCATCTCTGGCATCATGCATGTCTTGAATATCACGTCATCTGGGTGGCACGTCGGTCCCCAAATACAGGACGGTTTGAGATCATGGTTTTCACCTGGGTCCTGTAAAGTCGGTAGAGTTCATATTTTATCATCTAGCCATTGTTTGATCGCTGTTGATGTCTTGGTCTATTGCCTTGCTTGTGTCGTAGTTGTGTCTGGTTGTTATATACATTGTGTCTGGTTGTTATATAGAACTTCCCACTATTTGTTTTAATATTTATTTTGGGTCCAATTGAATCGTCCGCCCGCCCGCCCGCCCGCCCGCCCGCCCGCCCGCCCGCCCGCCCGCCCGCCCGCCCGCCCGCCCGCCCGCCCGCCCGCCCGCCCGCCCGCCCGCCCGCCCGCCCGCCCGCCCGCCCGCCCGCCCGCCCGCCCGCCCGCCCGCCCGCCCGCCCGCCCGCCCGCCCGCCCGCCCGCCCGCCCGCCCGCCCGCCCGCCCGCCCGCCCGCCCGCCCGCCCGCCCGCCCGCCCGCTAAGCTTTTGTTGAAACTATTTACCTACAGTTCCAGTAACTCGGGAGGATCAAATAACAGTGGAATAATTTCCGTCAGCAACTCACAAGTAAACGCATTGAACCGACCCACATTCACGTAGTACATCCAAATTAATTGATCACTTCGCCCTAGAACACAATCAACAAATGTGAAAAGACAAAGAAATATAACAGTATGTAACCTCTTTTTTCGTAAGCGCGGAAAGCTGTGGTTAGCAGAGCCATGAAATTGGACCCAGATGTGGCCGGACAGAAATGATCGGCTTGATCATGCATGAAACTATATGGAAACTGTTACTTTCCATTTGCGGACGCATTTGCTTAAAAAAACATGAATCGTTTTGTTGGCATTATTTGTGTTTTTTGGTGTTTTGTTGTTTTTGCGACCTCCGAAATACCGTATCGATGTTATATAAATATCCAATTCCCATGATTATCGGACTCTTAACCCATGATGCATTGCAACACAAGCGTGTTTTTATAACGACACAATAACCTTCAACCTCATCACAACCCTAACCCTGCCCTAACCCAAACCTAACCCCGTTTCTCACCCTAATCCTTACCCTTAAAGGAAACATGATATAGGATTTATATTGCATTATTCCTGCTTAAAACAAAGTATTATCTTGACAATGATATTTTGTGTCCAGAGACAATTATTTCCCAGATTAAATATGAGAAAACAATTTTTGAAAATGTTTGTCCAAGCTACTCCGCCCCCTGAGTGGGACCCTCATTAACATAAGTGTGTGACGTAGATCGAGGCACATTACCCATTCATCACGGGTATGCATTGTGTGTTCATTGTACGGCGAAAATTCTTCGTCCAAAATCTAAGCAAAATATAGTGGTTTTCGGCCATGCCGACAAGGTGTGTGGCTGCTGGGTGCAGCAAAACAACGACGGGTGGAGTAAGCCTTCATTTATTTTCAACTGAAGCGAAATATCGGAGAATTCGGACGGCGAAAGTGAAGGTGACAAGAGCAAAGAGGTCCGGCCCAGCACCTTTTCAGCGTTATGTAGCGACCACTTTGAGCCGTTGTGTTTCGATACTGGTATTTTCAAATCCTTTGGGATGACCATTAAAAATATGCTCAAGTCCACTGCCATCCCATCCAACAAAGTTCCCAGATGTGAGTAAGATAAAGGCGAAAGCAGTTAAACGGCCCATTCCCCGAGGAGCCTTCGCTAAAAGGGAGAAAATCAGGGTAAGTTCGATGTTAGTTGTTGTTGCAACTTACGAAATTGCACGTGTAGACCTAGTGTGTGTATACGGGCCGGGTCCAGACTATCTAGTCAATCCATGAATTTCGGTGCCTCGGTCTACGTCACGAACAGCGCCCTCAATTTGAGTCTCAACAAATTTCAAAAAGGGGGGGTCAATTTTTGAGCGGCAAATAATCACACTAAAACTTCGCTTAAACCAGTTTGGCTTTTAATTCACATTTAATACATATAAATGAATTTATTTATGAAATATAATGAGATCCGGTCAATTTGAGAAGCATGGTTCCTTTAACCTTAAGCTATGTTTCTCATCGTTTTGCTGCACGGCACCTACTGAGCATGCGCAGTATAACCAACAAGTCGAATTTTAAGGGAATATGATATTCTTGCGACACCGGTGCTCTACCAACTGAGCCACGTTATCCTATGTTGGCAGTCTCCCAAACTGTCAGTGTCTTTGTTCGGGGGCGATAGTGAGATGACTAGTCGGAAGACTAGCGCCCCCAAAACAAAGACACTGACAATTTGGGACACCGCCAATACAGGGCAAGATAGCTCAGTTAATAGACGGGCAACGTCTATTAACGGAGTGTTTCTTAAATTGCTGGGCAGTTTCGCGAACCTGCTCGGCTTTGACGAGGGCGCGATCGTGACGGGTACCGAAACGAGTACGAGAGTAGTGGACATGCAGCCATTTTATTCGTTATTTATTTACTCCAATATTGTTGAGTAGTACCACACAGTTGGAGACACGCGTGCACCCTTATTACGCATCGTGAATGTCGACGGGAAGTATGGAGAAACCGTTACAAAAACCTACGACAGTCCGCATTATTATGCCCCTGAAGCACAAGTTGTTGGACACGATCGAAATCGATATAAGGGACGACACGGGCCAGCTCATTCCATTTGTGAGCGGGAGAGTCATTGTGAAACTTCACTTTAGAAAACGTCGCTTGTCCTACTTCAACTAATCATTATGAGGAGTCATTATCTACCCAGCATCAAGCATTACGAAGATTATTACGTCGGACAAGTGGGGCGTGGTCATCTGGTGTTCACTGGACCGAGAAGTCAGAAGGGGTACGGACTTGGAAGAATTTTAGGCGGGCTTTTCCGCTCGGCCATGCCCCTGATCAAACAAGGAGCTAAAACATTGGGTCGCGAAGCTCTCCGTACGGGTGTAGGCATCGCGCAGGATGCACTGAAGGGTAAAAATATCAAATCGTCGGCCAAAGACATGGACACAATATAACCAACACGGCTTTACGTAGTGTAAATGCACGACTTTCACAGGGCCAACGGCGTGGTGTAAAAAGGAAAGCCAACGGCAGACGTGCCACTTCCTTGTCCAACAGGAGACCGAAAAGATCACAAGACATTTTTGATCAGTGCTTCGCAGGCTATTCTCTATCCCATCATGTCGCTGTTGCACAATAACTCGTGTGAATGCACGAAATCCGAACTTGACATGTGCCACCTACCCAAACCAGCATCGAAAAAGGACAGTGGGAGGAATTTCATCCCATTTCTACCATTTCTGATGGAGGCCCGATAGAGTTTTTTGTGCCGGGATCCGGAGAAGAATACATGGATCTCAACCAAACACAGCTGTACGTCAAAGCAAAAATCACCAAGGCGGACGGCTCCAACCTGACAGACGCCGACCACGTGGGTCCCGTCAATTTATTTCTACAATCCCTATTCAGCCAGATTGGTGTGAGTTTGAACGAGCGGTTGATTTCTCCCTCGACACCTACTTACCCTTATCGCGCCATACTCGAAACATATACTTAGCTATGGCAGCGATGATAAAAAGTCTCAACTTACCACAAGTTTGTTTTACAAAGACACCGCCGGCAACATGGACAATGCGGACCCGCAGGCGGACGACAATGTGGCCAATCTGGGCCTGAAGAAGAGATACAAGTTTACAAAAAACAGCAGCGTGGTGGACATGATCGGACTGATACACAGCGACATTTTCTTTCAAGACAAACACATATTGAACGGCGTAGATTTGAAACTGAAACTGATCTGCAGCAGCGACGCGTTCTGCCTCATGGCGTCTGGGGCCAACTCCGCCTACAAAGTGGTCATCCAAGACGCGTCCGTGTTTGTCAGGAAAGTCAAAGTCAGTTCGGCCGTCATGCTGGGACATATGAAGGCTTTAGAGAGAGGCACCGCCAAATACCCTATCAAGCGCAATCTGTGCAAGATGGTGTCCGTACCCCGCGGTAACCTGACCCTCACACAGGATCACGTGTTTCTGGGACAGCTACCGAACCGTATCGTGGTAGCATGTGTTACCAACGAAGCGTTTAAAGGGACACATTGCTTTGGATTTTGCAATTTGGGCTATAAAACTGAAATGGATATGGTTGGGAAGCTTTTTTAAAAGTAGAATATAAAGATTCACATAACTATCCCTTCAAATTGCGTGGTTTTTGTTTAATTTCGTGACAAATAACGGTCCGCCATTTTGTAGAACCAAATGTTTGACTCCACAAAATGGCGGACCGTGTTCATCAGTCGTATTTCCAGTCGCAGCTGGTTGAAGTACGTTCTGTTGATCCATTTTGATGTACTGTTGTGGCACGGCGCGCAGCACTGGCGATATGTGTCGCGAGGTAGAGAATTGTACCTGGCGATCATCTGATAGGTTCACAAGGCCACTGGCTGCGGCGCCAGCCTAAAGACTCTTACAGCGTATTTTGCGCATTATTTAGACGGTGGTATTTAGTACTGGAAATAAGTCTATGTTTCGCGGGTCAGATGTCAGGGGTAAGCGGCAAATGTTTTGTTTTGTAATCACTACTCACTAATTACAACACATTATACATGTTTTTTGCATGAACAACTCTTATAAAAGATAAGGAACATTTGCAAACAGCAAAATTTCATGACATTTGAAGGCAATGTGTCCCTTTAAAGGGTGGCTGCAATGAAATTGTACAAAAAAAATTAATTTTGTGTTGTATAACTCTTTTACAATATAAGAAATGTGATTAAAATTTGTTTTCTGTGTTTCTGCCCATTTTTTGTGTTTAATTTTCCCGGAATAAAGTCCCCCCCCCTTTCTCTATTGTTTCCGCGCCCCTAATTGCGTGACGTCATCTCGGGAACACGGAAACTCAGCGAGAGTAGTTTGATCAGTGTGCGTTTGTGTACGTGTGGATATGTATACCGTTATTGAGGGAACCAGCCACGCGCGATTAAATAGCTTTGGATGAAGGGACCAGGGAAACATTTCTCGTCGCGTTAAAATCTTCAAACAGAATCTTTTGGACCTGAATCTGACAATCAAGTGTCGATTTTAGACTTGTTGATTAAGACACTTCTTCGGAACATTATTGGGGCGAGGAAGAGGAGGATCTTGGAGCTCTTCCGTACATGTATGAGCCAGAAGGTGAGAGTAACAGCGAAACTACTGAAGACTCCGAATCGGACTCCCGATGCGGAACGCGTGAAAGACTTGAAAACAACGATTGCTAGGCTAAATAACACTCTCCGAGTCCAAATACGACGGTATTTCGGTTCTACTGGAAAGAGGTAAAGACTTACACCATCCTTAGTGGTGTTGCTGAATCCAGTAGCAACACAACGCCACGGTATTATCCACGAAAAACATTCGCAAAACACTGAAAGCTTTCCACGACACAGCGAAAAACACCGTGCATGTCAATGCAACGCACGCTCGGTGTATGGCCGACCATCCACCACAGCCAGCCGGCGGTTCCCGGGATGACGTCACATCGGCGTTACCACTTGATGGGCGGGGCTGACCCCCTCCCGCCTTAAAAAAAAATATTTTCAAATGCTTACGCGAAATAAAAAAATACAAACAACACACAGTTGTGTTTCAAAAACTTTATTTCATCGATATACACAATAAACATTCCATTGCAGCCACCCTTTAACGGTCGGTATACAAAGAATCCCTTCAATTTTCAGCACATGGATATCAACTTTTTAACGGTGCACGTTGACGGAGAACAAATACCGTATTCCCCACTTAAACCTAAATTTGCTGAACCGGCCAAAAATTGCATCAGGGCCTACCAGACCCTCTTCTCCGGGACGGATAAAATGTACCAAGACGAGGGCAACACCATCACTCGTGATGACTACGCCGCAGGGTACACACTGTTTGCGTTTGATCTGAGTCCAGACTTGTCCATTGGAGGACACTTTAATCTTGTGAAGCGTGGCAACCTGCGACTGGACCTGCACTTTGCGATACCACTGGTTAAAACCATCAACGTCATCATCTACGCCGAGTTCAACAACATCTTAGAAATTGACCAGGCTCGCAACGTCATCTTTGACTACGCCAGTTGAATCACCCTTCGGCAGCATGGATAGTTATGAAATCAGCCGTATTTTGAAAAAAGACCGCTTCACCAAGCAATACTTCAGAGGAGTATTTGCCCTCGATCAGCTACCCAAGCACTACGTACATCGGCCGAGCGCCCTCATTTTCAACACGGACCCATCCACAAAACACTGGGTGGCCATTTACATCACGCAAGATGGTGAGGGAGAGTATTTCGACTCCTACGGACAACCGGTCAAGCTACCCCAAGTCAAGAAATTTCTCAAGAGAAACGTGACGCGTACACGTTGCAACCCCCGACCCCTGCAGGGATCTTTGTCAGCCGTGTGTGGACAATACTGCATCTTCTTCCTATTACACCGTTGCCGGGGATTAAACCTGACCAAAACCACGCTTTTATTTTCTTCTGATAAAAAGGACAACGATGTACTCGTCAATGATTTCATAAGAAAACACTTTCCTTCGGGTGATTCAACTGGCGTAGTCAAAGATGACGTTGCGAGCCTGGTCAATTTCTAAGATGTTGTTGAACTCGGCGTAGATGATGACGTTGATGGTTTTAAGAAACACTCCGTTGCCCGTCTTTACTATGATTTTTTGAATATAGCTGTTGTAAGTAAATCGGACTAGTCCACCGTGCTCGATTGGAGGTGCGAAACTGTCGAATAAATCTTCGGGCGTCGGGTAGTACCCCTCAGGAATGCGGTGCAGGTGAAGTTCGGAATCGGATCTTCCAGCCGAGCACGCCAGTTGATTGTTTCCTTCAATCACTTTCAACCAGCGGTGAGGGTAAGTAACTTCAGCCAGGGCCACTTCCCACTCTCCTTCGAATGATAGGGATGCGGGTAAAATCACAAAGAAATGACTCAATGTGTTGTTGGGGTGACTGTCCATAGAACTGTTGCTAGGGAGCGTGACGTAGAATGAGTCCGCCATGACGAGGATTACCTTTACTATGTGGGAAAACGTTCAGGACCGTACGGTTTTTATAACTTGTGCAGACTTGTTACCCAACTGTTAAATTTGTCTGGATAGCCAACCCATTTAACAAAGTACTCTGTTTTTCCTTGGCTCTTTTGAGTTTTATGCACCTTTTCCACCTGGTACAGGTCGTCCAATTTAACCGCTCGTTGAAGCTCCTGTTCATAACACGTACCATCTAACTCTTCTCCATCATAATCTTTCAACTTGTACACGGGAGGATGGCGCGGGATTAGAGCGCTGACCGTAAACAATTCGGTGGTCCAGCTTGGAAGATAACCTTTCCTAAACGTTCTGGCCGTCATGCTAATCCGCACCGTGTCTCTCACTTTTAATAGGAAAGAAAGGGCCTTTACCGCAGGACCGTTATCACCGGGACCGTTATACAGATTTTCTCCAATCCTCGCCGCATTGTTGACATTAACCTCAGCGGGGACTGCCTTGATACTTCTGTGGTAAGCGTGATTGTACGCGGACATCAATTTTGGCAAGGCCTTGACGTACACGCGACTGTTGGTTGCCGGGAAATATTTGTACATCTTTGTCTTGAGCGTTCTGTTAAATCTCTCCACCACGCTGGCCTTTGTTTCATTCTGGGTTGTGAAGAATCTAATCTTTCTTTTCTTAGAAAGGCCTGGAACTGACGGTTGACAAACTCGGTACCTTTATCGGTCTGTAGCACTTTGGGTTGTCTTCCGCCTTTCAAGATTCGCTCGAAACCGTCAATGAGGGAAGTGCCGGTCTTATTCTTGAGCGGAATCGCCCAGGCATATTTTGACAATATGTCGATACACGTCAACAGGTATTTGTAGTTTCCATTAAAATGGCTGAGTGAGGCCATGTCCACAAGATCCGCCTGCCACTGCTGGTCAATACCGCCCACGATGACCCTATTCCGTTTAAAGTGTCTACGTACCGGTTTGTGCAACGTGTAAGTAGGCTGTTGAGTCAACCATGTTTTAATTCTCTTCCGGTTGATGTTGGCGCCGCTTTTTCGAGCAGCACGGTAGACAGCCTCTACACCACCAAACCCGGCGGGGTTCTAGGGGTCGTAGTACACCCGTTTCAGATACGCCTCCTTCCGCCCATCCATAAAATCTGTGCTTTGGATTATGACGCTACTGCAACAACAGACGCTCAGACAGCGAATTTTTCTGGCGAGCTGTTGAAATCCGCAATCTGGTTTAGGTGGACAACACTCCATTAGCCTTTTAGAGGTATGGCGGACACAATAGGAGGGCGCTATTTTATTTGGGTATAAATACACAGGTTTTACCCAAATCAAATAGCGCCCTCCTATTGTGTCCGCCATACCTCTAAAAGGCTAATGGTGGACAGGTTTAAAATGATGAGATTGGTGGTTGTGCGAGGTTAATATGGAGTCCATTTTGGCTTTGGAGCTGTTTTTCTTTTCCTGGTTTTGGTCTTAGGGGTAGCGCCAAGGTGGGACGCTTCAGCAAATAACTGGGGTAAGTGATAAAATTCCTCCTCCTTTGGTTCTCCCTTTAAATGCACTTTTACTTTAGGGGAAATCATCAAAGCCGGGTTCTTTCTCTAATTTTGGCGGCCCGTGTCCCACGTGCTTCATCGACTCTAATTTGGGTGGTTGACTGTCCTCTTGCTTGCTTTCCAAAGTCATGGTAAGCGGTGCCATTCTCTGTTTATTTAGGCTAATGTAGCGTTGAAGTGTCTGGTGGCACAGCTTAATTTTATCCTCATCTGAAAGATCTTGGCGTTTCAAGAGCTCCCTCATCACGCCATCCAAACTGTGTACAACGCGCGTGGTTGGTGTTTGTTCCAATCGTCTGGCCGACTGGAGCTTTGTCAGAGTTTCTTGAGGTACAAGAACCATTTTCCTGGTGTGCTCCATGTTTATTTAAACAACAATCCACCAAGGGCGCTCAATACCGGAGTGAGTAAAGCACCCAGAAAACCTCCCTTCTGACGTAAAACTTTCTTTTTCCTTTGAACGCCAATTTTTCTATTGCTGAGAACTCGCATGTGATTCTTATATCTAATTAACTTTTGCTTCTCGGACGGTTTGAGGGGGATGTTACCGTTGAGGACGTTGAGGGCGCACTCACATAAACAATGTACGAGTTCCTTGTTCGCCCCTTGGATCACACCCTATCGTTGTTTGTCACTCCCCCTAGCCAGCACGTGCAGGTAGGGAGCGTTGTGATGCACACGCCTCGACATCTTCAAATGATTGCAGTCTATCCCAAACCCTGTCATTTATACCTTTGGAATGTAAACGATGAATTATTCACCGGGAAAGATGTTGGTTCTGAGTCTTACATTTTCGGGGGTATCGGGTTTTAAATCGACAAAGAGGTAACCGTAGGGGGCGGATGTCGCATCGCGGTAAGCTTCCATCATATATTTGGACTTGGTGGGGTACATCTGCCTCGCTAAGTGGGCAATTTGCGAGGCGTCTCTCTGGTTTTTGAAGAGTACCAGGCAATGAGCATTCAAACTTATTGTTCTCATTTCCTTCCCCTTGTAAAATAAATGTTGTAGTTTGATTTTCGACGGTGGACTTTAGACGGATGGAGAATTTCGTTGGGATTCTATTCGGACCTGTGACCTGTATATGACTCGTCTGCGTAGGAGCGTCTGGAGACAGTTAGAGCTGAGTTCTATTTCCGGAAAAGAGACATTTATCTGTGAACTGTCGTCGGTTCACTATTTGGGGTCTCATATCCCCATACTTTCACGACGGGAGCCAGTTGGTGTCGTCCCCCGCTGTTTTCGTCTCTCTTCGGCTGTTTTGGAGGTGAATTCGCCCCGTGTTCCAGCTCTGTTTTATTTCGTTCTACGCGCAGGTTGTTTTACGTAAAATACTGTCGGAATTATGAGCGTCCTTCTACTAATTTGAAATTTGAAACTATATATTTCCATTGCCAGTTGATTTAAAAAAAATGTTTTATATTTTTGTTAGGGGGGGGGGGGGAGGATTTCTCATTGCAAAGTTCATAATTTATCCAAAGCCTAACAAATTAGCAGTTCGGTTTAAATTTTTTCAGTGTGGTGCGTCCCAAAAACGCGGACAGAGCAGCTTAAAGGGGCACACTTTTTGGGCGTGCCCTCTATAGCGTTCGCTCTAAAATTGCTATTAGTGACATGCTCAACAGTTCAGCATATTTTTGTGCTACTAATTATGCATGCCGTAAGTCTTTATAACTCGCTACCCACCCAAAAGTACATTGTACTGTACAAATTAAAAACTCTAATCTTTGCCTGTCAATGCCGTACATAAACTTGGAGAAGTAATTATGTAAACATTTCCATATGACTGCGGGTCGTGTTGCATGGTAATTTTAACAGCGCCCATGACCGCCTCATCAACCCGCTGTCTACAGGTGATGTATTTCTCAAGTTATGGAATGTTTAAGGTGGGGAATATGGTGAAAACGCATTACCGCTTTTGATATTTTTAAATTTAATACCATTCGTTACATGCAGGAACAGCCTGGTGTTGGCGTGGGCCGTCACAAATTTTGATCTAATTTTGACACTGTGAAAGTTTAGTTTTTCTTCCAAAATGTATCGGCAATGTAACAATAATAGGCAAAGAAGTTAATGTGATTAATTGATTAATAAATTTGTCGCTTCGTGGAAACCTCAACCCATTTCCTACCATTCTTTGCCATTTATGGAAAAATTGAATCAGAATGTTTGTCACTTCGTAGAAACTTAAAACAAAGAAACAGCTTTTTCGCCGCGCAGCGGGTAAATTTGCTTCAAAATTCAGTTCCTATTCTGCGATTTACCCATATTGAATAACCCGGAGTTTAAATTTGTTCAATTCATTTGTTGCGTTGCTAGTTATACTTATAATCTACTTTCCTGTACACAGTATACATAGATGTTCGAAAATACAAAGTGGCAAGTGTTGTAGGCATACAGATGAAAAGACAGAGTAATGGAATAAAATATCTGTAGTAGACCCGTGCTGGCATATATACAGCAGCTTGACCTCGTACAAGTATCAACTATTATATGCAGGTACCATGTCTTATAATCACTTGTATTTGCTCATAACACTTAAAGGGATCACAATTTTAAAAATCCGGTTAAAAGAGCGTTCACAGTGCGAGTAAAATCAGCTTTTGTCTCCATTTTTCTTAACTACATGAAAACAAAGGAATGTCCACACTAGGTATGGAACGTAAGGATGAGTATGTATATACGGGCAATCGTGGACCTAGGACAAAAGAATTTGGGCGCAGACAAAGGGTCCACGTTTGACCAAACGTCCACGATTAAAAATTGAGTACAAAACCAATGGGAGGTCTTCCGAAAAAGTTAGAGTATAAACAAAAGAGGAACAATGGGACGTCCACGATTGCAGGTATTTACACACTTGTGTGTGTGAAGAGATATACCGTACCCTGTGGAGACATGAACACAATATAGACAAAGGGACTGGATAGGTCTCCATAGGGCAATTCTATGGGTTAGGTTGTCTCCACAAGGAATTTTGAGTGGGTTAGGTTATACGAGAGAGGACTTGGGACAATGGGGGATTAGGGATAACAATGACACCAAGGACTTGGGCCGAGTCCTCGGGAGAATTCCGTGTACAAACCTTATGGGAGCTGTTCGGAAAAAGTTAAAGTACAAACAAAGGGAACAAAAGAAGGGTTCCATTCATGGTCCTCATAAGTATAGGAAAACGCACATGTGTGTGTACAAAGTCTATGGGGGTTTGCTTAAGTACAGGGACAAAGGGGAGAACAATGCCATGTCTCCACAGGGATGCAAAAACGGGGGTGTGTGTGCGTGTGTGTAAATGTAATGTATTACTACTGAGGACACAATGATAGAGAAACAACAATGAAATAATTGTTGTCCTCTGCGGGAGGTCTTTTTGTTGAACACAGTCCTCGAAGGTACAAATGTGTACATAGTCCAGAGGAGGGTGTTAAAGTAAAGGGACAATAGAGAAGACAAAGCCTTGTTCTCAGCAGTATAGTAAAACACGACTGTGTGCGTGCTCTTGTATTGTACTACGTTCGAGGACAAGAGAAAGAAAATACAAAAGAATCTTCCTTGTCCTCGAGAGTCGGTCTTAGTCTATGGGGTTGGGAAAGGAAGAATAGAAACACAAAGCATTGTCCTCACGAGTATAGGAAAGTATGTGAGTGTGCGTTCGTGCATAGTCATTGTGCTCTTTCATATCAACTAACAATATTTGTCACTTCGTGGAAACGGCATGATGGAAATGTAGGGAAATGTAGGGAAATGTCCGGCGGGAGCGGGGACAGGAACCGAAGCCTTGGCAGGGTCAGATTGCGGACTCCGAGGTAAGGGATGGACTAAACAAGACAATTTGTTTTAATCTTCAATCTTGACTTTATTACTTGCCATTAATCACCACCACTAATTAAAAAAGAAAAAAAACACACCTGACAAAGATCCAAACACCCCACAATACCTTGCAATGCAACACAGGAAAACATCAATGAATACAATTACATTTGCGAGAACATGCACATATCTCTATGCATTAACGGTAGTGAGATTTTGTGACTGTCTCAGGACGAAACCTCAACCTAATAATATAGAAATAAATCCGACTACTTGACCGAATATAATTAGCCTTTTAGGAGGTATGGCGGACACAATAGGAGGGCGCTATTTGATTTGGGTATACCTTTTGTATGGCACAAAAGGTATACCCAAATCAAATAGAACCTCCTATTGTGTCCGCCATACTTATAAAATGCTAATGATAAGGCAAAGATTATTATCTAATACAGCCGGCTTGCATTTCAGTTGCCAAAATCTTATTTTGGGGGGACGCAAATGGCTAAGTTGTATCCACGTATATGTCTGGTGTCACAAGTCAACAACCGGGAAGACCGAAACTCACAAGATTCAAAATAAAGCGCATTGTGAATAATACAACCCGAATGCATATTAAACTTTAACGAAGCCAAGATTTTCCGAACTCTACTTTTTAATTTTTTTTATTTACGGATAAACACTGAAAAACAGTGCCTACTTGTACCATTAGGATAACAAAGTGCAGTATTAAGAGGCACAATTTGTGTAAAAGTGATTAGAGAAACAGTAAAACAGAAACACCAGATTAATAATTCTCAAGAAAATCATAAAATCTTAAAAAAATATTTTTTAAAAGGCCTTGCTTTCTGCTGTTGTGGGTTGACCAACAGTGACATCTGGCAGGCTGTTCCAAACTGGAACCATCGCTGGCATGAAGGAACGATCATACTGCACAAGTGACCAGTGACCATTCTCTGTCCTACCGGATAGCCCCTGCAAGGCAAACCTTCAAAGTGAGGCGCTTGCCCTGGTATATCTTGATGGAGCTCTCAATGGGGGAAGCATGGTCTTCAGAAGTGCTGGTGCTCCTTCTTTATGTAGTCTGTACACAAGGCCAAGACCTGCTACAGTTCTCCGATGTGATAACAGGTCAATCTTCAACTCCTGTGTAGGGGCCTTGATGATATGCATGGCACGACGTTGTACATCATCAAATGACCGAATAGAAAATATATTTATATATATATACATGTATATAAGATTATATTTACACCAGAAGAAAATACAAATGGAGATTATTAATAAATCTCAAAGATATACACTTGTACTTTAGCGGATCGAGGCATGGATTATGCATGGAAAAATGGACTTCTCTGTTGCTAAGCAACCGTGAAAAGGACCATGCTGGAACTTAAACAACATGGACAGCTTTTTTCTCCATCTCGATATAGGCCTACTACGTACAAAAGAAGCAAAATAGCGAAAAAAATACAAACAAATCTATATCAACTGTGCCAATATTGAACAAAGTAGATTTTAACAGTGTTTGTTATATAAAAGATATTTAACATCTTTTCTCATTCATTATCTAACATACTTCAGAGACCGACTAGAAAACTTAATTTATTTAGAACACAAACATTCAAAGATTTCTTCAAAGAATTATTGTGAACCTCCCCAATGTTTTATATCGCTTTAAAAGCTCACTTCTTTTTCATTCTTTGAAAAGCAAACCTTTAAACGTGACGTCACTGGAGCTAGACTGGTTCTATCTATTATTTTGCGGCGGGAACCAATCTAAATTTGCGTTAGCTCAATGCCTTGCTAATCCAGGCTCAGGGGCCACGTTTTTACTCCGCTGTTATTAAACATTTTCCACCCAGTATTAAACAAAGGTTTAAACACACCCATGTGACAGCCTCTTGACCAATAGAAAGAGTGAAACTGGAAATTTACTGTGGGTAGACGCGCGATATATTGACTTGTTGGACATAAACTCTAAATTGTTTACAATGGTCTACATTCGAGGTCTTTCCAAATACTGCTCAACTGAGAAATCCCGAGAAATACTTCTTAATGAATAACGTAATACAGCTGGCAAAATCTCCGGTGCAACCACTAGCTTGGTGGCGCACTGTAATGCGAACTTCCTACGATTTTTCGTAGTCCAGAGCACTGATCTCCGTACGGCAGTGATTGCCTATGCGTGAATTGAAGCCACCGCGCGGCCATCTTGCTATATTCAAAACAATGACCGTTTTCAAAGTTCCAGGCTTCAACTCCGTCTCTAACTTCAGCCCATTCACAAACTGCATGCATGAATGCAGTTTGGCAATGGGCTGAATTCGGAGACGGAGCTGAAGCCAGGGCTTGGAAAACGGTCATTGTTTTAAATATAGCAAGATGGCCGCGCATTGGCTTCATTCGCGGAGCTTCGCAGCCAATCCAGTTTATAGAGATCAGTGGTCCAGAGTTGCCAGAATGTATATGGCTATGTGAGCTGCAAGACAGATTCTCGGCCTTGTTTGCCATGGGAATAAAATCCTCCACATCACAATTAGTACAAAACAAATTGTAAACAGGGCAGAGGATTCGAACCCAGGCCTCGTGCTCCAAAGCCTTATCAATGTAGCCATAACAACAGCTCGACCAAATTGGATTACTGCAACCTTAGAGCAAGTTCGAGCGGCGACCATTTGTCGACCACTGGTCGATTTTGCCTGGGACCCAACATGTATTTCGTATACAGGTTGCCATGGAAAATCGACTAGTAGTTGACAAATAGTAGCCGCTCGAACTTGCTCTTAGTTGGCTGACCACGTCACTATATCAAGCGCCCTCGTGCGATGTTTATTTTATCTTATTGTATCTTTATCATGAATATGCATGATGGCAATTCTGGTCTACGAAACAAAATTGGCGAACTGCCCCAATTACGTAATAATATAATCCAGGCACACAACTCCTCAGTGTAACTGACCCTGTGCATCAAAAGGCACTTAGATGAGACACTACGCCCCAAAAATTCGCTCCAGAACCGGCCTGAATGAGAAAAGCACACTGTCATCATCATCATCAGGCTGTCAGCTCGCTAACGAGAAAGACGTCATCGCAGTCATGTACATTGATTCAGTTGGCCGGAGTTGAACGCCGGCCACAAGCACGTTCATGGGAGAAAAGTCCAATCCGTGACGTCACACATCTACCACAATGCCGACACGCCAAGATTGGTAGTGTGCAGGCAACAGATGGTAAAGGGAATGGTAGGGCACGTTCGTGACGGCGAGACCGTTTTGCATCTGCGTCTGCTGCTCTTGCCACTTCAGCTGCAGTAGATCCAACCTGCACCACAGTTCGCCAGGCCGTCCTATCCCTAGCTGTACTTTCCCATTGCTGGACATTAATACCAGCAGCCTTGAGGTGTCTCTTTATACAGTCTGAATAGCGGAGTCTTGGTCGCCCAACTCTGCGTTGTCCATGCGATAACTCGCTGTACATCACAGCTTTCGGCATTCTGTCATCCTCCATTCTGACCACATGACCGGTCCAGGTGAGCTGTCGCTTTAGAAGCATTGCCTCGATACTAGGAAGTCCGGCCAGCTGTAGGACCTTGTTGTTTGTCACATGGTCAGACCACTTGACACCAAGGATGGTTCGCAGTTGCCATAGAAACACCCTGGACAAGCGCTGAATGTGTCTACGGTAGAGCGTAAAAGTCTCTGAGCTGTACAAGAGGCAGGATAGTACGACGGCTCTATAAACCTTGCACTTAGTTGTTGTGGTGATGCTGTGCCTGCTCCACAGCCGGTCACGCAGGCGGCCAAAAGCAGCACAGGCCGAGCGGATTTGCATGGACAGCTCCTTCTCCAGACTGCAGTCACTAGAAACAGTGCTACCAAGGTACACGAAGGAGTCCACGATCTTAAGTGGCTCACCATTTAGCAAGATGTTTGGCTCAATGTATGGGGTTCCAAGTGCTGGTTGGTAGAGTACCTCAGTTTTGCTGGTGTTGATGGTCAGTCCGAAGGAAGCAGATGCTGCAGCAAACTTGTCAAGAACCTTCTGCAGATCATGCGCAGAGTGTGAGACAAGGCCGGTATCGTCAGCGTAGAGCAGATCACGTGCACACCACTGGTGGACCTTTGTCTTGGCTTTTAGACGTCGAAGGTTGAAAAGCTTGCCGTCAGTTCGAGTTGTTAGGTAAACGCCTTCTGTGACATCCCGGTTTGCAACTTCCAGTACAGCAGATAAGAGGAGGGTGAACAGAGTAGGGGCCAGGACACAGCCCTGTCTCACACCATGTGCAACAGTAAAAGAGTCTGAGGCTTCACCATCAACAAGAACCCGTGCCTGCATGTCGTCATGAAAGCCTCGTAGAATGTTAACAAACTTATCCGGGCAGCCATACTTGGATAGAAGACGCCAGAGGCACATACGGCTGACTGAGTCGAATGCCTTTGAAAAATCAACAAAGGCGATGTATAGTGGCATATTCTGCTCAGACGATTTTTCCTGAAGTTGACGCAGTGTAAAAATCATATCAACTGTTCCGCGACCTGCACGGAATCCACACTGTGCTTCAGGAAGTATATCGTTTACTACGGGTTGAAGTCGCTTAAGCATGATCTTTCCAAGTACTTTACCAGCGATTGCAAGGAGTGAAATACCACGGTAGTTGTCACAGACCTGACGGTTACCCTTTTTCTTGTAGATGTTGACAATCAGAGCATCTTTAAAGTCTTGTGGAAGTTCCCCGCGCTCCCAAAAAAGCTGAAACATATTGAGTAGCGCATTGAGAAATATCTCACCACCGTGCTTATATACTTCTGCAGGGATTCCATCCTGACCAGCAGCTTTGTTGTTCGCCATACCAGCCACAGCACCTCTAAGTTCACTCATTGTTGGAGCAACATTGAGCTCCAAGCGGAAGGGCTGCTGGGAAATAGACTCAAGAACATCCTCATCTCCAGTGGAGGGTCGGTTGAGCAACAAAGAGTAATGTTCTTTCCAGCGAGCTCGAATCTCCGGCTTGTCTGTCAGTAGTTTGTTGCCATCAGAGGAGAGAACTGGGCTCGTAGTTGAATGGCGTGGGCCATAAACTCCTTTGAGCGACTGGAAGACGCCTCGAGAGTCGCCCCTATCTGCTAGAGCTTGCACCTCTTCGGCTTTTGCCGCCCACCAGCCATCCTCCATGCGTCGTAATTCCCTCTGCAGGTTTGCCCTTGCTTGCGCATGTTGTTGAATTGCAGCAGGTGAGGAAGGGTTGTTCAGTCGGGCATGGAGGGCTGTGTGGTTGAGAGAGAGCAATTTCTCTATCTCCGGGTCGTTTTCTGCAAACCAGTCAGAGTTCTTTCGACGTGGGTGACCAAGTGACTTGAATGCAGCAGAATAGACAGCTGAGCGGAATCGGGTCCACTGATCATTAACTGATTCACCAGCTGATGGTGATACAGTCTCCAGGTTTCTATACAAGGCTTCGCGTAGGCGAGATTTCCCCTCATTGGAGTTCAACTTGGAGACATCGAGCCTGCGCTTATCCTTAGGGGGTCGACGTATGTGCGGCACATGAAGGTTCAACTTCAGAATACACCTGATGAGTTTATGATCTGTGGAACAGTCAGCACCACGCATTGCACGGGTGATGCAGACGCCAGAGAGATGCTTTCTTCGTGTAATGATGTAGTCCAGCAGATGCCATCTCTTTGATCTAGGATGCTGCCAGGAAAAATACCAGTTGTCGGACATGTTGAAGAAACTGTTTGTTACTGCAAGATCAAAATCCGCACAAATCGAGAGTAATAGCTCCCCGTTGGCATTGCAGTTACCTCTCCCGAACCTGCCCAACACATGGCCCCAAGTTCTGTAGTCATCGCCGACACGTGCTTTGAAATCACCCAGAACCACCAGATTGTCTGTGGCTGGCACTGATTGAAGGACCTTGCATAATTCTCCATAGAACCTCTCCTTCACTTCTAAGCTGCTTGGTAAAGTTGGTGCATACACACTGACTAGTGTAACAGAAGTTGTGTTGTTGAGTGGCATTCGAAGAGTCATAATGCGATCTGAGATGACTTTTGGAAGATCGGTTAGATTTTTTGCAATGTCATTGGCAACGGCAAAACCGACACCAGAAGTGCCTTTCCGGGTGTCAGAGCAGTGTGACCAATAGAAGGTGAAATTTTTCTCTTGAACTTCCCCGGCAACTGCAAACCTCGTCTCTGACAGAGCGGCAACGTCAATGTTGTATCGATAAAGTTCCTTTGCCACCAGAGCAGTGCGCCTCCGTGCACAGTTGGCATTTGCATCCAGGAGAGACCTGACATTCCAGCTTCCAAGCACGAGTCTGGTTTTAGTTTTTGTTTCCGGCCTTTTATCTTGATTTCGCCCACAAGAAATGGAGTCCCGCTGACCGTGGGATGCCAGCCAGGATATTGATGACGAGCCTTTTTTACCCCACCTTTTCTAGGGGCTTCCCCAAATTGGGGCAGGCGGGGCATCCCTAAATAGGGCCGCCTGGTCATCCTGGGAAGGACCTCACACTGCCGTCGTCATCGGCAAAGCATGCGACCATCACTCCCAGGCCGCTCACGTGCAGGGATCCCACTACCAGCCTCCAGCTGCTCAAGCCTGCCAGTACCGCGGTACCCTGTCGCCGTAAGACTTAGAAGATTTTCGTCGGTGTTCTGGACGTTGACTGCGATGTTATTGCCTGCGCAGTAATTAAGAACAGCCTACCTTGCGCAGGAGTAGGCCGACTCTCTGGACCGTCACCCCATGGATCCAACGGAGAGCAGAAGCTCGACAGTTGGTAGGAGTGCCGGTTGCCCCGCAGTGTCCAACTAACTAGGACTAGTAGGTCCCTGCCATGAACCCATGTATCTAATGTCGGGTTATGGTAGGCACCAAGTAGAAATGCTGCCGGAGGAAAGGGAGAATCTCCCGGAGAACCGTCAGCATGCCTGCAAAAGCGCTGCTGCTGCCCAGCGCTAGAAGTTGTGTTCACAAAAACAAAAAGGGTTTGGGATCAGAGTTTTCCTTCTCCTAGATGGGCTGCCTTCCAAGGCTTGCGAGCCCCATCTGCCCGGAGCAATCTGGTTTTAAGGCGCCAGAAACCCGCCTGCACACCTCTGCCCTCAGTTCTAAACAGGGATCGGCGCGTGAAGCCGGGCAGTAGGAGTTTGAATAGGAGAGGCTATTTGTGACGCAGACCATATGGGACATTTCCTGGTGAGAAATGGCTCATTAATTCACACAATCCCGGTCATTCCTAATCCTTTGACCCCCGGCCTGAATGAGAAAAGCACACTGTATATGGTTTATTATTACCCCGGTTAGGGTATACATGGGTTATTTTCTTTAATGTAATATGCAACATTTGTTTTTGCTGCAATTTTCAGAAATTAATGGTTTTGGGGTTAGTATTTTTATAGAAAATACTGTAACACTGACCTGTTTAAAGTTTCGTGTAAATTATGCTGGGAAAACAAGAGAAAAATGCTGTAGGCTGGTTCCCTGACCCTACTTCAGACAAAACAGAGCAATGTATAGACGTCAGATATGTATCAGGTCGGGGAGACTAGTTGGCTTGCACCCGTTCTAGACTGGTCCCCGAAGGACAATGGAGGGACCGGGAACCAGTCTAGCACCCGTTCACGGATGTGTAACCAATTGCCAAACAAAATGTGGACTAACTAAAGTTAGTAAATTGGGGGAAGTACATGTATTTAAAGAAAAGTAAGTTTTTTTCAAACGATGGTCGGCCGATCATCGCTTGAAAATAATACAAACATTCTACTTTTCTTAAAAATGACAGCAGTTGCCATGATTTCACAGGATGCTGGAGATTATTATTTACTAACAGTCAAGTAAGTTATTTCATCATATTGCAATAGTTTTCTATTTTTTTTTATTTTTCTTTGGGGGGGGGGGTTATGTTTGCAAATGTCTGATATTACCTTAACTCTCAATTTCTATTTTGTCGTTACCAGCATAATTTGGCTAATTAAAAAAAAAATCTAAACTTGGCTGGACACTATGAGTACATTTCAAACGGAACGTGACTGGTGAAAATCGACAGATAAAGCCGACGTGGAGTTTTTAACCTAATATGTTTTATATTTTTAAGTGCCAAGTGTTCCATTAATCCAAGTATAAGTATTCTACACTGTCTGGCATGTTCTTGTTAATCTTTCAGTTGCGTATAATGAAGTATTAACAAAATTGTGACTCCAAACAGCGCAGAAATCTATGTAAGCCATAGCCATTAAAGTGGGCCTCGTTTTACGTTTACGCTGCAGGATAATTCCATACTTACCGAGCTTCCTTTGGCGCAATATAACACGTCGGTGGAACCCCAAATCCGATAAACCCAGAGCCACATGGGGTGATATAACCACCCATATCTGATAGGGAAAAAAAAGTGACCACGCTGTAAAATGTTTGTGCGTATACACATCATGCACGTCTAGTGAGCCGTTCAGAAGTACTTGGGGTGCTTCGGGCAAGTTAGGGGCAATTTTGATCAAGGACTGTTTTTGGACTATTTAGAGTGAACGGTGGCTAGTCGGCAGTCTGGAACCAACTGTGGGGAACCAGCATGGTTGCGCTAGTTATGAGATCAATAGCAACATTTGAAATACTAAACTCCAAATAACTGAAGTGGGAACCAGTGACACACAACCTATGTTCGTTTTTGGTTCAGCTGCACTATAAAAACTCCGGATCCGGGTTCTATTTGGTCTGACACATTTCCGGGTCAAATTGACCCGGAAATGAGTCAGAGAAGTATCATGTTGACCTAAAAAGAAGTATCATGTTAACCGAAGCAGAAGTATCATTTTGACAGGGAAAAGTGTCATTTTGACTCGGAAAAGGGTCAGGCCAAATAGAACCAGGACCCGGGTTAAATCTGACCGGGATTTTTTAAAGAGTGTATGTTTCGCACTTGTATGCCATTGCACATGTGTATAAAGTACGACGAATCAACCAACCTCCTGCATCTTTGCGATGTGTCTCGGTTGATGCTCAAAATTACTATAACTACCGGTACTGTTGCATCAAAAGGCCTTTTCACACTAGACAAAATCTCGGGGGTGGCCCCGGGGCGACGCGGGGTGAGAATGTGCGATGTTTCACACTAGCCATTTTCGCCCGGGGCCACTCTCGAGATTGGTCTCGCCCCGGGGCGAACTCACCAAAACTCCGGGCCAGGGAGATTGTTCAACCCGGGGCGAGACCGATCTCGGGGGTGGCTGCGGCGCGAAACGGCCAGTGTGAAACGTCGCACCGCGTGCGGGGATTCGTACAACCCGGGTTGAAAAACAGATGGTCCCAACGCAATTTACAAAAGAAGATCAAGGTCATGTCAAAGCGCGCGCTATTGTTAATTGTAAAGCTTGGCCGAAAGCGCAGCGCACCGCGGGTAATTTGTATAGTCGTACAGTTCAATAATCATGGAGAAGACAATAGTGAAGAAAATAGAGCGGATTGGTGTGAAACGTACGTTCATGCCTAACCCCGGGGCGAGCTCGCCCCGGGGGTTGGTTGGGGTAGGTTTGCGCGAAACGAGTGTGAAACACGCTGGGTTAAACCGGGTTGAAAACGCTGGGGCGGTCCCGGGGCCGCCCCGGGGCGAGTTCCCCTTGGTTCGGCGCTCTAGTGTAAAAAGGCCTATACACACTACCTGGCACACACATATGTAACACACGCAATAGTAAACTATTTATATCGCTCTGTTGTTCCGTAGCGGGCTCCAGAATCTACAAGGCTTAGATATGGGTTTGATAGATTCGTAGAAACCGGAACCTGAAACGGAACTCCACACAGGAAAGGGGGTCGGGTGGGTGGGAAAACCATAAACTTACCACTGCAACTTCTCGGCGTGCAAAACGAGAGATGATTACTCACCTATAACGAGCTAGACTCTTACCACGTACAGCGAACGCCACGCCGTCGGTCAGCTAGAATCACGAATGACTTGATTCTTCTGTCGCCCTCACCGTTTCGAGCGGTACAAATAGTAAACTATTTATATCGCTCTGTTGTTCCGTAGCGGGCTCCAGAATCTACAAGGCTTAGATATGGGTTTGATAGATTCTTACCGAAACCCCATCCGAGCTTCAACCCCCAAACCCTTATCAATACTCACCAAACCACCCATCTCTAATCCCAAACCTTACTCAACCTCCCCCCCCCCCCCCCCCCCCCCGCCCTTAAAGGAAACACGAGGACTGAGGTTGCTTTCTTGCTGTCGTCACGCAGCCACTTTCATTGAAAACTTTGTCATCGTGCCATTAACAGCTTAATTCTAAATTGCTATGTTATGAATATAATGAAAATTTGATTATGATTCGATTGGATCTTAAATTTAACTGGCCACAGTACAACGCAAAATAAAAGCTGTCCAACCCCAAATATTTAAAAACCTATGTTCCTATTCCACGTACTCTTCTAATTATTACTGTCGTGTATTTCAAAAGGAATCTACTGGACTTAATGCCCAACAGGCAGACCCAAATTTTTTTATTTTTTTTTAACTTATGGACATGCTTGCTGAACACTGAAACCTGAGCTGATGAGCCCTTTGAAGAAACTGGCCTACTAGATCAGCTGAGGATTGTTGACCCGGATAGCATCACGCAGTGCCTGCTCTGTTTGCTTTCGCCTATAGCTACTTTTTTCCCAACTCTGTGTAGTGCTTATATGCCCTCCTTCAGGCCCATCTGCAGTGATCCATAACTTGCTCTTCTTAGGCTCCAAGCAGGCGTAATGTGGCCGCCACTCCCTCACGACTTTTATGGGCCCTGAGCTGGCAATTGTCTGGATTTGATGAAGAGGAAAAGTATAGGCCTGTAACCGCAGGTTGGGCGCGGCATCCAAAGGCTTGTTGATAAGATATTTGTGGTCCTGCGTTGATGATCGAAATAGGAAACCGTTTTTTTTGCTGTAATCCTTGTGATCCTGCCAGTTCGACCAAACTGTCAACTGCACCGGCTGGGTCTAGGTCTGATTGACCCTCGAACTTTAGTATGACAATGAGAGAAGAGCTGGACTCTATATTACTGTGTAGTTGAAGAGAAGGTCGCCGCCCTCTAATCGCGAAATCTCACACGTCGTGGTTCTTCCTAGGTCGCCGGCTCCGTCCACCAAAGGCATAAGAAGAACTCGAAGTCTCCCTGTTGTATGTATCTCTGTGTGAATGGAGAGTTGCTATCATCTTGGGATGACCAATGCCTCTTTATTCCTGCCGCCAACCAGCGCAACTGATCCGAGAAAATTTGGGGTGGCCTGCCCTGGGGTGACATGGGCCTCTCTGCCTGTACTAGTCGAAAGCCCTCAGGTATCTTTGAACCTGTTGTGAAATGCAAGGGTTCCCCAGAAAGAGCTGGCGCGCCAAATCTCAGTTCTGCCTCACAGAATTATAATATCCCCTGAGTTGGCTAATGTAGGAATCCACAGTACCGGCTGCTAAATGGCGTGGGCATCCACAAGAGAAGAGGCCATGCTTGCCCAAGTTGTCATATCCAACGGTGTGGACCTGTGTTCCTCCTGTAGAATTGCTATCCAATAGGAAGGTGACAATATCTAGAGGAGTTGCCGAGTGCAAGTCGTCTCCTTACGTGTGGTATCCTTCGCCATGGCGCTTCTGGATAAACTCTCCGAGTGATGCCACCAGCTTAATTTTCTGTTTATTGTATGCCCGCCCATCCAAAAGGCTGTCCAGCGACTTCAACCTCGCCCAATACCTCATCACGCATGAAAAGAAGATGCAACATTGTTAGCCACCGTGTTCTATTTGAAACAAGATCAGTGGCGTATCCAGCGGGGGGTCGGGGGGTGGGTGAAACTTGCCCCCCCCCCCCCCCCCCCCCTGGTGGTATTTGAGGCGTCATAAAAAACAAAAGGAAATAGTGTTTATGCGACGGTTTTAGACGGTTCATACATTGTTTGCCTTTCCTGGCACAAAAAGATGGATACGCTACTGAACAAGATATGTCGGGACCAGAAAGCAGGCGCAAAGCTGACCTTAAAACTATCTGTAACCTACAATGAAGCTTTAGGGTTGCCCCACAAAGACAGATGGACGTCATCCATCAGATCACCTTGCATAATATAATCATTGGAGAGAAAGACCCAGCCAGTCTCACTGCATATGGCTCTCAGGGCCTCGATGACCGCCGCTACAGAACGGTTTACTTTCACCAGCCTGGTTTGACAAACCGATGACAAGATGAAAACGCAATCTGGAAACTCGGCTCGAAGCCGAACAGCAGCCACGTGAAACACCCTCATGACCTCTTGCACTCCCTCTTGGCAATCTGTTAACCTGCTGAAATCATTAATACCCCATGCAAAACCACTGCATCATGTAAATGCCGTCGACTTGTGATGAGATCCTGTGACCCCCACTTGTGACCAGTAGGCTCAATAGCCAGCTGAATCCTTTTAGGCCTTTGAACATGGAATCCGACATGAGGATATTCTCTTGCTTAGACGGCGGATTTCCCTCCTTATGTTTACCGCAGTCAGAAAAGAAACATTCGAAGGCCCAAAGCGCAAAGGGCAGGCTGTTTTATTCGTTACGTAACCCCTACTGCTGATGGATATTCAATTAATGACCCACGTCTGTCCTACCTCTGACAGACGTACAGGTACTGACCGACGTGCAAAAGAAACTAGACGCGGCCATCATGGTCTCGGGTGGGGGCGATTAGGTACCACCCTCGTAACCTTCACATTTCCCCATTAGTCCAATGAGTGAGGCAATCAGAAAGAAAGGTGGGAATACACAAAGCCCTTCACTCACTAGGCACTGCTGGATGGGCAAATACGTTTACCCATGACGGCCCAGGCGCCGGATCCCCTGAGTAGAATTTTAATGCGGATCCGTCCGATCCTTTCGGTACATTCGAAGGAAGTGTCATCAAGGCAAACGTGAAACCGCGAGGGCCCCAAACTCCCTCAGAAGCAACCTCTAGATTGATTGGGACAACTGAGCGTCTGCCCTAGACATTTCTCTTGATGGGGTATCTGCTGGATTTTGCTGAGAAGGGACCCATCTCAACTGTAGAGTGAAGATGACCTCTAAAGTAAGGGCGAAAATCAACTTCAAAACCCTTGCCAAAGTTGTCCAAACGTCGAAGCGAGCTAATTCGTCAACCGTTACGCACACACGTCCACCCCACAATGAGT
This sequence comes from Hippasteria phrygiana, assembly GCA_037893225.1. Classification (NCBI taxonomy): domain Eukaryota; kingdom Metazoa; phylum Echinodermata; class Asteroidea; order Valvatida; family Goniasteridae; genus Hippasteria; species Hippasteria phrygiana. Next base: position 1,033,182 of record JAZGUH010000488.1, read on the forward strand.
CCAAGACTGACTGCAAGACAAAATATCAAACAAAGGCCTCGTTGCAGCAAATGTCCAAATTTCCTGAGGCCAGTAATCTCAAAAACTAGTGTTTCCTGACGGACACACCAAGACTCCTCCCCACCGAAAACCAGACGCGGCCGTACTCAGAGCCACTGGCACGTGGTGCACCTTTTTCCAAGGTATGGGCTGTGATAATGAATCTATAAAACGCCAGAAAAGAATCTCGGCCCGCACTTCTTGTTCGAGAGGGGCAGGGAAGACGTCGTCCAGTTTCGGCACGAATGCGCAACACTCCCTTATAAACAAAGATGCAGTTGGTCACACACCAACGAGAAGCTTTGACATTTTCCGACGAAGCGTTGAAGCTGCCTTTCAGAGAACCCGTTCTGCCAATAGAATATCTTCCCTCACCTCGACAGATGACACATTTTCCTTTTCTGGAATCCCGACCGAGATAAATCATGCTCGAGGATGGATGAAGATGACTTTTCCTCAGATGATGAAGAACCCCAAATGTGATTTCATGTAACAAACCACATAAAGTGATCTCAGCGCCCTGTCAAAAGCCCCGGTATCTGACGCACACTGCACTAAAAGGCGTGTCTTCACACCAAAGATTCGGTTCCTTCATTGGTAAAACCAGTCTGGGCTTCTGAGGTTCTATGGGAACTGAGGACTTCCTTCTTTTGCTTTGCTGCCTGGGCTGCGAAGGGATTAAAACACAGAATAGAAGATCTCTGCCATGAGTAATCCTCTAGTACTCTCCAGTATCGTAATAGTTCGTATTAAAATGGTTAAAGTTTGAAGAGGCTCTCTCTCTCTCTCTCTGTTTTTTGTTTTTGTTGTTTTTTCATGGGGAGGGGGAAACAAGAAATTCCCTGTACACCAATATTACTGCATTCGAATATTTATTTCTTATGCCTCTCAATGCCAAACAAAATGCCTATTGCGTTCATAAATAATTTTATTGATGTATGGTATATTCTGGTAAAACTCAAATATCCAAGGATATACACTATCAGGGGACTATATAATTGCTTCACCCATCAACTGGTACACTGTTAAAGAAAAAAGAAATTGTGGTACAACGATTTACAGAGTTTACTTCCGTATAAACACATAGAAACTCTGTCACAAACATTTTCCTTGTATATCAACAACTGCGCAATTGTAAATTGTATATGTACAAAGAAGTTCTGTAATTATACAATGCTCCTTTGTTGACCTGTTCATTCACATAGAATCTTCTGTTATCCTACATGAATCTCATTATGCGGCAGCTGACCAATCACAATTGAAGAAATTTGTGAGCCCAAAAATCATGTAAAATTGCTGTTTTTTTGTCCAAAAACACATTTTCTGGATCATAATAGGTAATTTGTCAAGCAATTCATGTACAAAATTACTTTAATGCAAACATTATTAAATAATGTCATAAGTACATCCCCGTTTATATTTTAAAAAATCGAAACGGTTGATGGGAACCATGACTTCATAATGGCTCGACCAAATGAATATAAACCAAAATGCGCTATGCTATCATGTGTAGGATCCTATATGGGCACATGTACATGTACACCGTAATAATGTAGGAGTATGTAGGATTGCACAGTATTTACAATGTGCCAAGTTTGTAAAATCAGAAACCGATATGTAGATGCGCAGAAAAGTCTACATATAGCCTGTAATAGCACAGAATATTTTGTTAGTACACAAAATGCCTCTGTGAATGTACAATTTCATTGTAAAAATACGAACCGTTCTCTGTACATACACACAGCCCTTGTAATGCCAATTGACATAAGATTTGTTTGTGAAATAGTAGATAATTTTTTTAACGGTGTACCAGCACCCGTCACTATCGTCAAAAGGCCAATGGCCCGGACCCGCCAGAATATATTATTTGATTTATATTGAGGGAGTTATTCTCATCAATCGCCCCTATCTCGCCTCGTCTCGCCCGCTGACTCCCCTTTATAATTTTCTTGCAGTCACGGGCCATTTGTCCCCTCCTTTGGCAGCGGAAACAAGCACCAGTCTGCTTAACCGAACATAAACTGCGAAAACCCCAAACCATGTTGGTTCTGCCGAGGATTTCATCTAGGTGGGAACCCCTGCCGCCTGGGACTGGGAATGCGGCCTAGCCATGTGGCCCCACCCCGGGCTTAGTGGCGGCAGGAGGGACGCTCAAACCTAAACGTTTGCGAGCAAATCCCAAACGCTTGTCGGAATCCTCACCCGTTATCAACTATAAGGCGATAACCTGCACCATTATTAGACTATACGTGTTTTGTACACTCCGCGATCGGCGGAAAGTGGTGTGAATTATTCAACGTACTTCCTGAGTATTGACATATGCTACATTGCGATCGTATTACCCGGTTTCCGTACAAGCTTTCAGAAGTTCCAGACGCCTTGGTTTGTGGACCTCCAAAGCTGATTTCGCCTGTATCATTATATAAACAACAAACGCCGAATAAGCAACTCACAGTGGATAACAAGAACCATGTTGTTTACTGTCTGCCCAACCTCAATAGACTTCATTCACGATGAAGACATTTGATTGTGCTCCCTGATGTTATTAACACATACGGAATTTTGTCGAGCGATAATGTCGCGCGTAATTATATACGCGCACAAATCAATGAGCGCGTTTTATGTTCGCGACCAAGTCGTGGGATTCGATTCAACTCAACCCGCTAACAATTTCAAAAAAACGCGCAATACACTGCGCATATGTTCGTTACACACCCGCGTGTGCGGCAATTGCCGCGCGACATAGTCGCTGCGACAAAATCAATTGGATGGTGCCAGACTATTTATGCGTTCAGAGCCTCACTTTCATTTCTTTTGTTGTTGTTGTTGTTTTTTGCTTATATCATTAGCGTATTATTAAACGCAAATTCTAAATTATTCATCAGAGCAGACTGGTACTAATTTGTAATTAGCCATATTTCATTGTTCATTGCTTTTGCAAGTTCTAAAAAATTAAGGTGTTTACCTTGCTTCCAAATTGAGATGACCGACCCGTGAAAAAGGCCTAGCAAACGAATGCGCAGCGCTTAACACGCGCATCTGCTGCACCTTACAAATTTGCCTTGCTGGCTACATTATGTGAAAAGCATCCAAAAATATTCAAAAGTAATGTATTGAAACCCTATATTTGACAATGGTTCAACACACAGGGATCAGCCGAGGAAACACCCAGCATGCATGTATCTGTACCGGATCTGTCTATATCCGACTTCAAATGACCCCAAGGGGGGGGGGGGGGGGGGGGGGGCTGCCCCATTCTTCGTTTCCTTCTCTTATTTTATTTACTTGTTTACCCGCCCCAAAGAACTCGAAATCTTGCTTGCAACCATAAGGACGATATGGCGATATTTTGATGCCATACATTTATTTTATATTAGTTACCTTATCAGTGCTATACATGCTTCAACTATACCTGTATTTGTTTATGGAACCTCGTTCTTCCTTACATCAATAATACCACTCATACCATTGATATGCCCCAACTTTCATATATTTTCTATCACGATTGTGGGCTAACCTCTGATCAAGAGAGGCCTCATGAAAGTTTGCTCGGGACCCTGCGCCCCAAAAACTGCGTTCAGCAACCAAATACAATCCCGCCATCCGTCCGCAAACACGCTCACAAGCCAAAATTTCTAAACACCCGTCAATACGCCAAACATGTTTGCCATGCAAACGTGCCCACAGACCGACAGCAAGAAAGTGTATAGAAAAGTGTTCAATTGCTAAACACTGCCCCTGCAGTGTGCCCTTTTGAGCCTAGAGGTCCCACCTCAATACAAAATACATGTATCCCTTAAAATTATATTTCTCTGGTTTCCATTGGTGCATTATGTCAGCGGTACGATTTCGCTAACTGAAATCATTCTCTACTTTAAGGCACAGTATGAGATCCATTTAGCATTGCTAATATTAGTATCACCGTTATTGCTACTCCCTTAACTTTTTCTCTTTTTTGTGTGGTAAACTTGGCCCGAGAAAATCATTTACACTTCTCGTAACTTTCCCCTAATGTTGTGTCGGTGGAAATGTTGACTTTGGAGATTATTTTCTCTGTACCATATTCCTTTCTGGGCAATGCCCAAGCGTACTTTGAGGTCCGACCTCGGGCCCAAATTTTATGAAACTTTAAAGTCAAACACAGGGTTTCGTCCCCTTGGCGCCTCCAGGTCCAAACCCGGAATCAAATAGTGCTATCTTGGCAACTTAATTCGGATCCAGAACCTTAATCAAATTTTCGTGGTTTCCTACCCCAGCATGCCCCAAGGACCCGCCTCGGCTTTAAATTTACGGTCTTTTAGCCCTTGTATGTATAATTTGAAATCAATATCCTGGAGGTTCGTCCTCAAATTTAAATAATTCATCAGATTTCCTTCGGGGAACCCTACCCCTTATCACCTTAAGATCTAACCTCTGAATCGAAACTTAAATTTAATTTACCGGTATCAGATTTCTTTTGGGGAACCCTGCCCCTTATCTCAAGGGCCAACCCCTGAATCGAAACCTACATTTAATTTATCAGATTTCTTTCAGAGAATCCTGCCCTTATCACCTCAAGGCCTAACATCGGAATCGAAACGTAAACTTAATTAATTGGATTTCTTTCGGGAAACCCTGCTCCTTAACGCCTCAAGATCCAACCTCTCAATTATAACTTAAATTTAATTGACCAGATTTCTTTCGGGAACCCTGCCCCTTATTTCCTCGAGGTCCAACCTCTGAATCGGAACCTAAATTCAATCTGTCAGATCTCTTTCGGGGAACCCCGCCCTTATCACCTCGAAGTTCAACCTCTGAATCAAAACTTCGATTTAATTTATCAGACTATACTTCCAGGGAACCCTGCCCTTATCACCTCGAGGTCCAACCGCCGAATCGAAACTCAAATTTAATTTACCAGATTTCTTTAGGGGAATCCTGCCCTTATCACCTCGAGGTCCAACCTCTGAATCGAAACTTAAATCCAAATTATCAGATTTCTTTCGGGGAACCCTGCCCCTATCACCTCGAGGTCTAACCTCAGGTCCAACCTCTGAATCGAAACTTAAATCTAATTTATTAGACTTCTTTCGGGGAACCCTGTCCTTATCACCTCGAGGCCCAACCTCTGAATCAAAACTACCATTCAATTTACCAGATTTCGTTAGGGGAGCCCCGCCCTTATCACCTCGACGTCCAACTTTTGAATCGAAAATCCAAATTAATTTATCATATTCCTTTACGGGGACCCCTCCCTTGTAACATCAAGGTCCTACCTCAGAATAGGATCTTAAATTTAATGCATCATACTTCTTTTGAGGAACCCTGACACTATCACCTCGAGGTCCAACCTGTGAATCGAAACTTCTATTTAATTTATCGGAATTCTCTCGGGGAACCCTAGTCTCATCACCTCGAGGTGCAACTTTTATATCGAAACTTAAATTTAATGTATCATATTTCTGTTAGGGAACCCTGTCCCTATCACCTCCGGGTCCAACCTCTGAATCGAAACTTCAATTTAATTTATCATATTTCTTTCGTGGGACCCCGCCCCTTGCATCAAGGTCCAACCTGTGAATCGAAACTTCAATTTCATGTACCAGATTTCTTCAGGGGAACCCTGCCCTCATCACCTCGAGGTGCAACTTTTATATCGAAACTTAAATTTAATGTGTTCTATTTCTGTTGGGGGAACCCTGCCCTTATCACCTCGAGGTCCAACTTGTGAATCGAAAATTCAATTTAATTTATAGTATTTGTCTTTTCTTTTTCGTGGGACCCCTCCCCTTGTGCATCAAGGTCTAACCTTAGAATGGGAACTTGTAATGTATCATTCCGTGTCCATATCACCTCCAGGTCCAACCTCTGAATCGAAACTTAAATTTAATATATCATATTTCTGTTGGGGAGCCCAGTCCATATCACCTCGAGGTCCAGCCTGTGAATCGAAACTTAAATTTGGTTTAGCAGATTTCTGCTGAGGAATTTTGACCCTTTTCACCTCGAGGTTCAACCGCTGGATCCAAACTTTAAACTAATTTCTCATGGGGTCGAACCCCGTTGTACCTCGAGGCCCCACCTCGGAATCTCTGTCCTGCCCCATCTCGCCTCCAGGTCCAACCTCGTGTCCAACATTTCTAAAACCACTTTCTCGTGGGGCCCTGCTCGAGGGCATCTCGAGGTCCAACCTCCGATATAATAACCCTTTCCCCAATTATGCATTCGACTTTAAATCAATTTTTCTTTTGTTGGTCCGAATTTGTTTTTATCGAATTTCTGTAGACCCTTCCCCAACTCTCCCCAAGGTCTAACCTCGGATCAACATCATTCAATATTTTCCTGGGGTGCTAACAAGGGGTTCGTTCAAGGTCCAACCTCGGGATCAGAATCTCAGCTCAAAAACAATTTTAGTTGTGCGTCCTGCAGATAACGCCAACTGTCCCGCTCCGACGGGAGTGGACAATCTATATAGAAGATCGGGTCTTTAATATTTAAAAACGTTTTACTTCGGCGGTTGTCGCATACGCAACCACATCATCAACCGCTACCTTCTTCACCTTTTGTGAAGGGAAAGACGACGCAATAATGTCGCAATTTATCTCATAAATACGTTATTCACTGAGAAAATCGAACATGGACTCTGCACCAAAGCTATGACTGTATGTGGGCATTCCTTAAATGCCAAGCAGACTATTCAAGCGCGGCCGCGCCCAAAAGCACATAACTTCACGGCCCATTGATTAACAATAGAACGCTAAGGCTAGAAAAACCTAGAAAAACGTGGCCACTGCCAGCGAAGTTAGATAGACTGCGGTCTGAGCGACGAATTTCAGGCAATGTTGTGCCTCTTCGTTTTTACGCCTTGACAAGAATATTGAATGCCAAACAAGAACGATCAAATCATGCACCGACCGTCGTTTTCAGTCAGCCTCCGCAATACACTATTGTTGCAAAGCATGACAGCAGGACAAGCTGTATACACCCAAATTTGCATTCAATAATAGGAACAGTCTTACCGTCAAATTCCTTCTAACGAATCCGCTCCAAAGGGTAGAAAACTACACCTTGCTCTTCCGATCCCAAGTTCCACAAAAGTATCGTAAAAGCCCACAGGTGATCGCAAATATCGCCAGCGCGGTTCAAGGACACCCGGCTGGCGAGCTGCTAGAATCACGAATGACTTGATTCCTCTGTCGCCCTCACCGTTTCGAGCGGTACAAATAGATTATTATTCATTTCTTTGTATCAAGGATTCCTCCATTATGGTGGCCCTGAAGGGACATCGGAAATCGTGAATATTCACGTCAATATTCACGTAGATATTCACGACAAGACATGGGAAATCGTGAATATTCACGTCAATATTCACGTCAACAATTTCACGTCCCGCTCTCCGCTCGCAAATATTCACGTGAATTTTGTTTCACCAAGCTAGGTGCTGGTTGTCAAGTCGATGTGCGCGTGCGAACTCACGGCTGGTTTATAGTCGGTCGCGCGATGGTCGCCACGACTACAAATTGACGCGCGATATCCTCTCACGCAGGGTTTATAGTTGACGCGGAAACACCAGCAACTAGTTGCTGAAAGACGCTGCGACGTCGCTGTAGAGTTCAATCAATTGAACTTTGACATGGTCGCTGACCTCACTTTTTTCAATGGGCCAATAGAATTGCCTGATCGGTAAGAAACGATGAATATGTAAATTGGCACACGGCATAAACAATTTATATCACTATCAATAAGCATCGAAAACGTCCTATATTTTATTTATCCGTTTTAATAGTTATTGTTATTAAAACAGCTGGGACGGACATTAATCGCACATCAAAAAAAGCTGCTAACTCTGATAAGTAATAATTATCGCAGCTAAAATAATGTTACGTTCAGCAGTGGCGATGCGTGATCGTCACACGTCGCATTCGAATTCCAGACGCGCTGCACGTATGCTGCGCGTTTGTTTACAAACGTCGCGTGACGACTATAAACTACACAAAAAGGCCTAGCGTCCAGCGACCATCAGCGTCGGGCGATTTTCATCGCGCGACCGACTATAAACCGGCCTTCAGTCGCGAATAAAAAAATATAGAACGCATGCAGCAAAGGGAGCTGCATAAAATCAGCAGATTCTGGAAACACTTTTCTGTAAATCTTCTACCATCTCAGTAATGATTACTTTTAAACATCGTCTTAGTTTCGGGTGCTGCAAAAACTTGTGACTTCATGAACCCTTAACTTAGAAAAGCTTTCAACAGCATAAAACGCACGGAACGAGGAGGCCATTCAACCTCACGGTTGACTGCAATTGTTCCATGGATGTAGTCGGTTGAAACCTCCCATTGGAGACGTTCTAGAAGTGTCATTCACATAATGTGTAGATGTCTTGGGCGGAGATCCGGGGGGAGGGACGCGATCCGGGGGGATAGACACGCCCCCAATATATTTTGGGGAAGGGGACGGCTGTGGCAGTGTCCCCCCCCCCAATAATTTCCCCCCTTGCCATATACATTTATGGTTTATTGGCTTTACATGCACCAGAATACACACAGATCAGCACAAATTCTTTAAAATGCTTATAACAATATGGCTGGTTTTCTCCATCCCCCTCCAACCTTGACGTGAAATCGCCACCTCTGCATCTTGTATAAGTCAGATAAATACCCCCATTTAGTCCTACCTGCTAATGAAATGTTACTACATGGTACGCACATTAAAAAAATAGATTTTTTAAAATAGACATTATTATGGTGCCCAAGCTATTTAATGCGTCTTAACTCAAAAGTTCAAATGAAATTCTCACCAGTTTTTTTAAAGTGCTTCATCGGTAATGAAGCTGGGACCGAATTTCATAACATGAGGTGTCATGTGGAAATCTTCGTCACGAGCAGGAATTAGCCAGGGGAGGATCCAGGATTTTCCAAACGGGGGGGGGGGGGGGGGGGGGGGGCGTGAAATATACTAAGCAGCTAATGGTGAAGGCAAGTTGTGGCGCCTACGCCGAAGGCGTGCCTGCCCGCCCTGTTAGAGGGGTCTGGGTGCATTTTCCTGTAATCTACAGCATATTTTACCCCAAATAAAGACACAAACATAATCTATGTCTTGTGGGTTTTTTCTTGAAGGAAAAGGGGGTCGTGTGTCCCCCACGCACCCCCCCCCCCACACCCCCCTCCTGGATCCAGAGTTGGCGGTACAATATCGTCTACAGAATTCCTCTATAAATTACAGTGAGCACACCTTTTCAGCAGAGCCACGAAATTTGGCCCACTGCTGAAGGAGCGCGCACCTGGAACGGCACAAATCCCCACACCGTGGGTCCCATAAAAAAAAACATGGGACGCCCGTGCACTCCATTGAACATTGAGATCGTAAACTCGCCACTTAACTTCTTTGTTGCACAAAAATAACTGAATGATGAGTTTAAAAAGTCAGCTTTTCCTCTTCTGTGTGTGTGTGGGGGGCGCTCACAATATTCTTAATAATACTATTATTTTTTTCCGTTTACGATATTTACAGGGGGGGGGGGGGGCGACTGGGGGCGGCGACGACGCCCCCTTCCCTCCCGCTACGCCGCTGCACAAAACATATACTAGCAAACAACATACTGCATGAACACACATACGGCTGACGCTGCAGACCGTCTCAAGAATACGTCTTCAGAAAAGAACCGTAGAAAATCTGAGTGCAAAATGCAAAAGGATTTGTTTTCAAAATTGAGATTTGATAATTCAGTTTTCAATTTTGAATTTTCAATTATTAATAAAGATGAATAAGGGCTGATTTTGAACTTTTGTTCTCTCTCTAGTAGTGAAAAAGATTTATAATGAATTATTTTACTCAAGTACGGATAACTTACAATAAATCTATTTTATATGGAAAATGACGTCCCTTTAGTCGTCCATTCGAGTACTAATTAGTAGCCCGAATTAGCCTTTTCAAAAATAAAGTGTGCCCAGGGGTATAATCTTTTAGATTTTCAAAGTAAAGTGGGACAAATTCGAAAAATGTGAGGTACATTATCTTTTTAGTGAAAGGTACTGCCTTTTCAGAAAATCTAATATTTTCTTAACCAATTAATAAAATAATATCTCATTTTAAACAATTATTTTATGAACAATGGAAAGGTAAAATATTTGTTTCGTGTACTAAAGTGTGCTAACCGGCCACTGTTGGAAAAACGTAATCTGCTGATTTTATGCAGCTCCCTTTGCTGCATGCGTTCTAGTTTTTTTTAATTCGCGACTGAGTTCGCACGTGCACACCGAATCGACAACCAGCACCTACCTAGCTTGCTGAAACAAAATTCACGTGAATATTTGCGACCGGAGAGAGGAACGTGAAATTTTTGACGTGAATATTCACGATTTCCGATGTTTTGTCGTGAATATTGACGCGAATATTGATGCGAATATTCACGATTTCCGATGTTTTGCCGTGAATATTGACGCGAATATTGACGATTTACGATGTATTGACGTAAATATTCACGTGAATATTCACGATTTCAGGCAAGTCGTGAAATTTTGTCGTGAATATTGACGTGAATATTCACGATTTCCGATGTCCCTTCAGGGCCACCATACTCAATAGCCTATGATGCAATGTAGCTCGCAAGCCTCTGAAGAATAGACGAAAAGGTGCCTAGCTTTCCAAAGGGAGGAAAAACCCAGAATAATAGGCTAGGCTTATATAATTCCGGGGTTTTCCTCCCATTTAGTTCATAATTATATATTAACCTGGGGAAACTCAGAATATATTTAGTTTATATATAATATTCTGGGGAAACTCACGGATTAGACAGGGACCGCAAACCAATTCACATGTAGGCCGAGACGGGATTTGAACCCGGGTCATAGTTGTGGATGGTCAGGTAAATGTATATTACTCACTCCAATACCGAGTAGCACTACTGCATCCTCTCAAAACCTTAACTCGCCGACTTTCTGCAAATTTCAGGGGGGGGGGGGGGGGGGGGGGAGGGGGGAATTGGCATTGTACACTTAATTTAGTGGAACACATGAAATTGAATGGTTTATCATTAGCCACGGTTTTGATCGTTTAATTTTTGGGAGTGCTTGTTTTCTGGTCATTTTCTTTCTGTTGAGTGGAAACATTATTGTGATTTTTGTAGTTAAAATACTTTTACATTTGGCGTCTATATATAAGACATGATCTATGTACCCACCAAGTTTTATTACTATTGAACCTTGTTTTGTGTTACAAAAAAACCCATAATTTTGATGACGCCACAAATGACCCAACTTGGTGCACATCTATACCAAAGCAATCATAAAAAAATTGAAAATGTTATGATTATGTCATTGTAATATGCACACCTTTGAATGAAGATGAATGTATGTGTAACATTGTAAAAACCAACGGCTAACACTTTGTTAACACTTCAACGCGTTAATATTAATACTTTACACGTAAAGGTATAGGAGGCGTTGCACGCGATTAACACTAAAACACGTTTAAATTGGCGTTGGTTTTAATGATTATCAACGCTTGACGTGTTAATTTAGGTAGATATTAACACTTTAGAATGTTAATAATCATTAACACCAACGCCTATTTAAACGTGTTTTAGTGTTAATCGCGTACAACGCCTCCTATACCTTTACGTGTAAAGTATTAATATTAAAGGAAACATGCTTCTCAAACTGGCCGGATCACATTCTATTTCATAAATAAATTCATTTATATGTACAGGGTGTATCAAAAAGAAGTATACACTCAGAAAATTATCTCAAAAATGAAAATTTCAATGTTTTTAGAATAATGGCTCCATGGGTAGAAAACTCCTTTCAGGCTTTAAAATGACACCATGATCATTTGGCGCATTTCATGCATGACTGATCAGGGGCTACATTTGCAAACCTTGTCAAAAACGGCTTGCGCACAAAAATGGCAGTCAGCTGTGCATACATTAAGACCGTGGCTAGCAACTAAGGTTCAGTAGATAATGAAGCATTCACAACACGGAATAACAAAGAACATAATAAATTGTTGATGCTACTGATAGCTGAAGTCTAGTTACTAGAAACGTGTACGCCTCTCAAAACCTGTATGTACTCACCGGCACTCCGCAGTTGGAAAAAATGCAGTGTATACTATATTCATAGTTGGAACACATGGAATAATTGTTTATTAATAGCAACGTTTTGATTGTTAAATTTCAGGGAGCGGTTGTTTTATGGTTATTTTCTTTCTTTCAGGTGGAAATAATGTGGAGCGTTATTGGAATTTTGTAGCTGTAAAACTTTTACAATTGGCGTCTAATTATATGGGACATGATCTATGTACCCACCAAGTTTGATTACTATTGAACCTTGTTTTGTTATTGAACCTTGTTTTGTTATAAAAAAAAACCCGTAATTTTGATGACGCCACAAATGACCCAACTTGGTGAACTTAAAAATTATGTGACATACCAAACTAATTACAAAAATGATTTTGAAAATACCTTGTTTCGTTCGGTAGATATCTTGAAAAGAGTGCTAAAAATGCAAATATTCCAATATTCATAAAATATCACGCAATGACGTCTTCATGTAGTCTACCCATTTGTTACATCTTGTCGCGAAATGTTGATTTACGCGTGAGATCGCCGTCGAGTTGTTTCACTGGTCCCATGCGAATGATGTTTGAAGTATTGGCTGGTACCCGCGGCCACCTGCACGCGAGTATAAAAGCGCGTGTCATTATGCTTTCCGTCTCTTCTGCTCGCGGCCGGCGAGACAGTTGTCACCTGCACGGAAAACACCTGTGGGTGTAACAACCACTGATCTCTATGTAAACTAGATAGCGCATCGGCTGTTTGAGTTGACGCCACCGTCCGCCATTTTATCACTTAAAATACAACAGGTTTTCCAACCTGGGGTCTCCTTTCATCCTCGTTCTCCTTTATACATAGTGATCAGTTGTAAAGTGGGAGTAGTAATAATTATGGCGAGTGCTGGCTTCAGTTTCTTGTACAGCGCGCAATGGCCAATGAGCTATCCAGTTTATATAGAGATCAGCGGTAACAACACAGTGGAGGCCCGCTTCCGCTGCATTGTGGAATGACACGTGTACAATTGCTTTCTTTATTGACAACTTTTAGCCCACCGTTTGGTTCAGTTGTTTTGGCATTGTAGTCGGAGGTAGTCAGGATATTGGGCAGTGGACGCCTGTATTCAGTGGGACACCTACGTGCATTAAGTAGAGGAGACTACAGAAGCTGATTTGAGGGTCAGGAGGAAAATACAGTATCACTTTTTTTGGGAGACACCTACACTGTTAAAACGCTGTTTAAGATGTTGTTTAAATAAGTTAAACAACCAGGTTGTTCATGTGCCCTGCTTAAACAACTTTATTGGTTGTTTAAGCATGCAGGGCACATGAACAACGCGGGTTGTTTAAAAAGTTTAAGCAACGTTTTAACATTAACAGTGTAGGAAGACAAAGTTATCACCTGCAGCGGGAACACCTAAGTTCGGAACACAACATTAAACGCAAATCTGTAAGAATTTATAAACATTTCGACACGTTTATGAATAAACACTAAACACATGTTTATATTTAAATACTGCGCTTATTTCTATAAACACTATGTGTTTTTACGTAAACGTATCAACATGTTTAACAAAAATTAAACGAGCTTGTTGAGTTTAATTTCGTTTAAACACGGTAAAACGAGCTTGGAAGTTGGCGGCGTGTTTGCCCCACTGTGCGTTTTCGCGCCATTGTATGGTCACACTGTTTATGTTCGAACATACCTCTTCAAAACTGAGCAAAAAACCGGCAATTTTACACGTTTTGGGTCCGGTTTCTGCTTCAATTGCACTAATTTCGAAAAGCCTACGTATCCAGCATTCCTGTGGGATATTTCTTGGTGCCTAGCTCGTTCGGTGAAGTGCAGGAGAGAAGGATTTCCAACTCGTCCCAAGGCTCTCGGACAGAACGCAATCAATCAAGACAACGCTGTACAACTTACAAGCAACCAAGTTAAGTCCATTGTTGTATTGCCCCGGGGTATCGCCTACCACCAGTGTATTCCTCTGCACAGTTCAGAGTGCATGCACAGTTCTTTGCCGTAACATATTCACATCATGACAATAATAATTGCCATGTTACTGCATCATTGCTGTTATACTGACTGATTCTGGGTGTTTTTATAGTGTGGTTATAGAAATTTTCGGGGCTGTTTATAATTTTCTATAGTTAAAATGTTAGGTTTGGTTTGTTTTTGTTTTCAATGATGGGTTCTTACCTCGTCCACCGACAAACCATTTTACTGCGTAATTCTATTTGGCATGGTAATCGTCACTTCATCATCGTGTTTCTTGATTTGTTGTGTTTTCATGTTTAAACGGTGGGGATTCTGTTTTTCTAACCCAACACATTCAGTTCATTGAATTCCTCGCCATTCTAAAAGTTAAATTTGGTTTCATTCATTCAATCATTAAAAAAATAATAATAATAATAATAATATTAATTTTCTTGTGAAAGATATCAATGGTAGGGTTTTCTATAAATTTTGTGTTGTTAATAAATTAGGTTTTAAGTCATTTTCAAGGCGCTTTATTATCATTTATAACCCCCATAGGCAGGACCATTGTCTGTCCCTTTAGCTGGCATGCAAGCATGCAAAGCTTATCCCCGTCACCCACCCCCCCCCCCCCGCCCCCCCCCCCCTCCCCTCCCCCCCCCCTCTCTCCCCCCCCCCCCCTCTCTCCCCTCCCCCCCCCCCCTCTCTCCCCTCCCCCCTCTCCCCTCCCCAATATCCTTGCCAATACATTTTGTATTATGATTAGCCAATGTTGTGTGGGTTAAATTTACAAGCAGGTTGTTCTGGTCTTTTCGTAGGATGAAACAGGTATTCGATCTAGGGTCACTACTAATGATAAGACAATTTACTACACAACTCTCATGTGCACTATTAAGGTATACCGTAACACTGTTATTTAGAAAAATGCACTGTGTAAACTACATGTACTGTTGGCTGTGTGTGCATTTACTGCACATAATGTCAGTGCCATTTTGTGTCATCACAGGATCCTGAGCTGATCGCAAGCACCCAATCAGCTGCTGAGGTGGCAAACCTTTTCATGAATATTCATAACTTTGCCAGTGCTGGATGCATGGTGGTGGGTGTGTCAAATCATACTTTAAAAAAGGGACATTGCACTTTGCCACTTTGTGACCTGGAAAACCCTTGTATAGATCTCTACTAGGTGGATTATTTGATTGAAATGTAACAAACTGGCAAGCATTAAGCTGTGCAGACATAGCTGTGTGAAGGTTAAACAAGTTTATCCAAATTGGTACTGCAAATTGGAGGAAAACAAAGGATTCTGGCACAGGATTAACCACTAGGATAGGAAACTATGCATGTCTAGTCTATGTAGTACTTTTCTTTCCTTGCAGGATGTGTAGAATTTGGAGACAATTTGTGCTTCAAAATGCCATTACACATTTTGTGAAAAACACATGATTCTAAACAGGATTCAGCGCTAAATATTCATACCATGTCAGTCAATCACATTAGAGAGTTTTGACCAATGAAGGCTCTTGGAGGATCAAACTTTTAGCCAATGGGGCAGCTTCTTATTCTAGTGGATGGTTGGGTGGGAATAAGAAGTGAAACTTGGGTTCACTTTGTCACCAATCCCTATTACCAACCACTAAAGTAATTTTTTTCTGAGGTACTTGACTGTCCTTTCTTTCATGGGGTTTGGGACCAAGACGCAATTTTGATGATAATGTCCCTCCATAAATCTGATGCTTCCCTTAATCAATTTAATTATTTTGGTACCCGTAATTTCACCTATTCTAATATCCAGAGGCTTAAAGAAGATCTTCATACAGCCGACTGGTCCAACATTACTACCTGTGATAATCCTGACCAAGCATTTAATTTATTTATTGACAATTTCATTAATAAAGTAGATAAAAATATTCCAACCAAACCACATAAATCTATATCAAAGTTTAATTCTAACCCCACTGCCCCGTGGATAAATAAACATCTTCTTAAATCCATTGATAAGAAAAACAAATTATATCGTCATTACACTGCTAACCCGACCAACATACTGACTAGTCTCTCACGAAATTCTAAAAAGCAATATTATGTTCGTCAGTTTGAGCAGGAAAAGAACATTCTATGAGTGGCTCAAATTCAACCGTTTGGCCATAAAATGTGGTGTTCCACAGGGGTAAATTTTGGGTCCATTGCTTTTCTGATCTATATGAATGACTTTGTTAAATCATCTGATGTCTTTTCATTTAATTTATTTGCCGATGACTCCAACTTATTTATTTCTTTCTAATAGTAATTTGACTACTCTCACCAACACGGTTAATCATGAGGTAAAATCCATCTGTAATTGGTTTACAGTTAATAAGCTGTCACTTAATATTAAGAAAACCAACTATATGTTAGTTAGTAAAACTGCTAGTAATCTCCCCTCCAATATATTAATTCATGACATGGTCCTGGAAAAAACAGATTGTCTTAAATTTCCTGGATTATTCATTGATTCTAAATTAACATGGACTAATCATATAGATTATTTAGGTAAAATTATTGGTAGAAACATAGGTATTATTAATAAGCTCAAATATGTTATCCCTCCTACAATTTCTGTCTCTCTGTATAGTACATTAATATTGTCTTACCTTAGTAATGGTATTCTAGCCTGGGGAACATGTTCCCTCAGTAAACTTAACAGGCTTTCCCTTTTTCAAAAACGGGCTCTGCGAATTATTAATTTTACTTATTTCAATGCTCATACTGATCCTTTATTGGATTGATTGACGAATAACAAGATTTTCGAAGTTAAAGATATTTATTTTCTTCAGCTTGGGTCCCTCGTGTATCAATCTGTTTCTGGTTCCTTACTATCTTCTATATAATAATAACAACTTTATTTACTGATGGTAGCCATGTCACCTCTAGGATGATTTTCGATAGGCCATCTCTTAAAAATTAGAAAGTATAAGATATACTAGGTAAACAGACGAATACAAATTATAATATATAATAAAACAAGTAGATAATACAAAAATGAAACCAATTAAAATGGATACGGATGACCACCACTCGAGGAAGCCCAACTTCGTCCCCTAAATAACAAGAACATGAACAATCATTGATATACTTACAAAAGCAAACAGGACAAGTAGACATACTACATGACCGGCACTGGGTGGCGGTGTGCGGCTGTCAGGCTGTGTAATTATGTAAACTAACCAACCAGGAATCAACCCATTAGAACCACACATTGCACGGCATGGCAGCTGCGCGCCGCTGTCCAGTGTGAGTTGTAGGAGGTCGTACCGGTTATTTTTAAGGTGATGAAGTAACTTCTGTTTATTCATTTTCTGTTTAAATGTGTTTAATTTTTATGGTTTTCAATTGATCGTTTAACTTGCCCCAAATTATTGGCTTCAGCTGGCCCCTTGCAGGGGGATGGAGGCCGATGATCTGATTCTGGGAATCAAATCCCCGGTTGGCCCCTACGGGAAGGGAGGCGGTGAGAGAAATGTGCACCTAGCTCAGGGCAGCTGGGGAATAAAGGGGGTATGAAGAACGGTTTCTTATAAACATTTGCTACGTTTTGGTATTAACAATTTTGTGAAAAGGAGCCTTGCGGTATTGCAGTGCTCAGAACAGACAGGCCGCTTGCGTTTATGCAGCCGACCATCATTTACGTTACCTTATGGCGGAGAGGCATACATTTTAAACTAACTTGAAAATCACAAATTATTTTGAAAGCATCATTAGATCATTTATCAATAGATAAGATTGCGGCAAAGCATTTTGTCTAGATTATATGAGTATAAGGTTGCGACAAAGCATCTTTAGATTATGATAAGATTGCGTTAATGCATCATTATGTTATATGATTGTAGGAATGCGATAATGCATCATTATGGTAGATGATTATAAGATTGCGTCAATGCATCTTATAATGGAACTTGGTTAGGATTCGTCAAAGAATCCCTATGATTGCGTTAATGCATCATTATGTTATATGATTGTAGGAATGCGATAATGCATCCTTATGGTAGATGATTATAAGATTGCGTCAATGCATCTTAATGGAACTTGGTTAGGATTCGTCAAAGAATCCCTATGATTGCGTTAATGCATCATTATGTTATATGATTGTAGGAATGCGATAATGCATCCTTATGGTAGATGATTATAAGATTGCGTCATTGCATCTTAATGGACTTGGTTAGGATTCGTCAAAGAATCCCTATATGATTGCGTCAAAGCATCTTTATGATATATATATGATCTGTTTAAATGATCAGTACAATAATCTCGTAGATTTGATTCAGTTTGTGATCAGGTGTTCGTACATTAAACTATTTGTGACCTATACCGCAGCTCCTTGTTTCCGAGTTTTCCTCTGTGTTTAATGATACTGTTTAGTTTCTGAATACAATGTACTTTTGTTTATGTTATACACACTTTGACATGTTTAAAGCCTTTAACACTTTTTAAACGCTGCAACGCATTTAAAGTAAAATTTGTTGTTTAAGTACTAAACACTCCTTTAAATCACAAGAACGTGTTTTTTAACTTTCCTTTTTTTAAATCTAGTATGGGCCTATGTAGTCATGTTGCACCATTTTTGACTGGAAACTAAATTAAGCTAGACCTGTACGCTCATAACATCATTTTCATCAATTCACTATTAAATCTGGCTCGTCAACAAGCATTGTGATTGACGAAATTTCGGCCATCCGGGATTTGACTTAACAACAAGACCTCAGTAGATTAAAGTCGCCAAACAGAGGATTTCCGTATTCTTAATACTTGATTATACACAGACAGCAGCACAGAAGATAAATACACAAACTTCTAGTATAGGGAGCGATGGCGACCACACGCCTCTGGATTACAGAACACCATCATGGGTTTTATACAGCAAATATCGTGATTGGGTTTTATAATCGAATTCCATTCGGATTACAGTGAATTCAGATTAGAAAGTACTCATTAAAAAATAAAATAATCAGGTGCATGTCAAGGGCTTCAGTCAATGGTGGCAATGTCGCGTTTAAACGTCGTGTTTAAAATATACACGTCTCGTTATTTTACGTATTTGTTTAAATGTTTAAAATGCAAACACGGTGTGTTAACTTAAATAAAGCTGTATGATTGAAACTAAAGGTTAAACGGAACATTAATTTCTAAGAGTAATCGAACTGTAACATCTGCCCCTCATACGACAAATATTTTAAAAGGGCTTATCAAGTTGTTTTTTCAATAAAACATGAATACGATTTTTTTTAAATTGAAACTCAGTTAAACGTGTTTAAACATACGCTTATCATCACATTGTGTTTACTATATAAACACCCAAGTGTTTCAATGTTCAATAGTGTTTAGATTATATACGCGTCATAGGTGGTCACCCGTCGGTGTAACAACCCAGTAGGGCCAACCTATCAAGGGATATTGCGCCATAAATTTGAACTCCATCCACACCCAGATGAATGAAATTTTGATTTCAGTGAACTAAGCATTGATAGTTTTGAGAAGATTTTATTCTTCAAATTTTCAAAATGAACAAAGAAAACTGACAGGAGCGGGATTCGAACCTGCGACCTCCGGAAACCGTACGGGCGCTCTACCAACTGTATGTTAGCGGTCTCCCAAGTTTGCAGTTTTATTTGTTAGGGGCGCTAGTCAGAAGTCATAAACCCAGGGATCACACCCAATTTTACGATACAATCTGGGAAGCCACATTGTGGGGATCACTCAATGAGGATACGACTTTTTAACCTATAATTCGTCCAACAAACCACAGGGTAAACTGACTGTGTAAATCTGAATACATTTTCAAAGTGAACAAAGAAAACTGGCAGGATCGGAATTCGAACCTGTGACCTCCGGACACTGGCGGCGGAACAGGGGGGCAAGGGGGGGGGGAATTTGCCCCCCCCCCCCCTCTTTTTCCACTTGGGGGCAATGGCTCCCAACTTTTGGCATTTCAATCACTTTTGGACATTTCAAGTTCGTATATTTGTATTTGCTTAAACACTACATGAGGCCATGAACATCTCACAGCTATCTCAAATGTTGGCCATATGCCGCACATAAATGAACAGAGGCCATCTGTCAACAAGCCCAGGATATGATTCCAAAATATGATGGGTTTTTACGTAGAGGTAGGAAGTAAAAGATTTTCAGGAAATTTCAAGTTAGTATTTTTTTGGCACATGATGGATCCCTACTTTTTCTGCTGCCTTAACCTTTGGCAAAGTCTGAGAGTGGTACTTAGAATTATTTCTGAGACCGACTTGAGGTAATTCATTAGATGTTGTAGGAATTGTACATAATTCCCTGGTTTGCAGAGATAGGACCGACTGTCTTTCAAGTCATTATACACAAAGGTGCAAATACTCTACAAGAATCTGAAAACTGCTTATCGTTGGCAAGTACAGGATGAACAGAATCTACAAAACTGTCATCATTGCAACTTTTCAAAATCTGATCCGTTACCTCTACCTCATGAACAACTGAAACTAATGCTCAGAATTTAAACGCGCTACAAAATATAAATTGGAAATTTAATTTTTAGGTATATCATTAGGGGAAACTACATTACTGAAACCGATTTCATTCTGTTTTTCAAAGAACATGACAGATATACCGTAACGGTCATTGAGAGCAGCCTTGTAAAAGACTTTGTGCCCTTTGTTTACATCTGAACTGCCCTATATTCAAATGTGCCAGGCGGTATGCGCACGCATCGTCTTCTGCATAAATGGTGTTGAGTGACATCAAAATGTCACATAATTCAAAGGCGATCTGACCTGCGACGTCACTCCTAAACCAAATGTTATACATAACATGATGCGTGCGCATACCGCCGGGCACATTTTAGTGTACATGTTTTGGCTAACATCGACTTAAAAACACCTGAATTACCTTAACAGTATAATAGATATGCATATTAGTACGCAAACAATTATCGCGCCTTATAGCGACCAAGGTTCAGAAGATAATGAAGCATTCACAACACGAAATAACAAAGAACGGGACTTTCCGATGGAAATTCCCAGTTCATAATCATATTGCAATATCAGGCTAATGAGCTAAAGTCTAGTAGAAAAGTGTGCGACATCGCAACGTTTTGTGCAGGAGGTGTGCAGCATTTCAGTGGCCTAACGAGGACATTATGGGCATGAGTACTCACTCAATACCGAAATGCACTGGAACCTCTCAAAACCTGAAATCGCCGACTTTCTGCAAATTTGATGGGGACAAATTGGCATCGTATACTTAATTCAATGGTACACATGGAATGAAATTGTTTATCATGAGCCACAGTTTTGATTGTTCAATTTTGGGAAGGGGTTGTTTTTATGGTCCTTTTTTCTTTTGAGTGGAAATAATGTGAAACGTTATTGTGATTTTTGTAGCTGTAATACTTTTACATTTGGCGCATCAAGATTGCACCTTTTCTTATGTTATTAAAGAAACAATATAATTTTGATGACGTCACAAATGACTCATTTTGTTGCATATTAGAAAAGGAATTTTGAAAATACCTTTTGTTTCGGGAGATATCTTGAAAAGAATGCTTGTCGCGAGATGTGGATTTATCCGTTAGTCTGGCCGTGGAGTTGTTTGGCTGGTTTCCTGCGCATGATGTTTCAGGCGTTGGCTGGTACCTGCGGCCCTCTGCGCCCGACTATAAAAGCGCATGTCACTGGCTTTTTGCCTCTAATTCTGCTCGCGGCTGGCGTGGAGTGAGCAGCATGCTTCGGGCGTGTGCTGCTCCTTGCACTACGGCAAATGTGTGCTGGCTATGCCACCATTTAGAGCTTTACCGGCTTAATTCCCGTAGATGGACCGCACGGAGCCTGTCTAATATTACGCCATAAATTTAAAGTCCATGAACACCTTATGCACAGGCTTTACCCGTGGTGGGTTCTAAGGGTACAGTGTAGCGAATTATCCTCCCATATCAAGAGGCTAGGGCTAACACAAACAACAATAACAATCTGTCAAAAAGAAAAACAAGTTATACTTGCTAAATAGTGGGCATCAAAAACAGACAAAACATTAGAAAATATTAGTTCTTAAACCCTCAAGAAACAAATGGAAGGAAAATAGAAATAAAGTGATTCCAACAATTACGTCAAATTTTAACGGGCTTCTGTGATTCAGTTCTGTGATGTTCTAATCATATGGTATCCGAAAGGTTTCTCGTAACAAGCAGAAAATCAAATGATATCCGAAAAATTCTCATAAAAAAGCACGATTTGATCCCCTATTATTGCGGACCATGCGAGGAAATTTGGCACCTAAGCGTGTCGTACTTTGTTAAACTTGAATAAACGATTATAGTTAAGGAAGATTGTGGAACGTTATGCGCGGTTACCACGGAAATCAGGACAACGCCTTGAAAAAGACAAAAGAAAAAGACTATAGAAAAAGACTATAGAAAAAGACTATAGAAAAAGACTATAGAAAAAGACTATAGAAAAAGACTATAGAAAAAGACTATAGAAAAAGACTATTATAGAAAAAGACTATTGTAGAAAAAGACTATTGTAGAAAAAGACTATAGAAAAAGACTATAGAAAAAGACTATAATTCGACTCCTTTTAATAAACAGTATCTTACATGAAACAAAACGGTTTCATGCCCTTTCCAGAATCCTCATGTATATTCCACTGTTTTGATTTAAATGTGAAAATGCTTCTATTTAACACACAAATAAGTCACAATCACGAAACCTTCGAATCAGAGAGACAAAAGTACGATAAATGAAATTGTTATAGAAGACTCCTAAATGTATCTCTGGCTGACGTCATAGTGACGCCATGAAAAATGTAACTTCAACATGCACAACTTTGCCACCCAAGAAACACTTTGCAATAAAAATAACCGATGTATAGCTGGTTTCATTCTTGAAATATGGTATGCACAGAATTGACTAATTAAATATTTATGACGCCATAACGTTAAAACCACCACCGTTATGATGACGTCATTGTAATATGCGCACATCTTTGAATAAAGATAAATGTATGTTGTAAGTGTCCATCTGCTTGAAGGAAGTTGAGGTTGAAAAGAAGCGATTAGAAAGATCATGTATAATTGTAATGCCTTCCAGGATAGAAACTTCTGAAGAACTAAAAAAGAAAATCTTAACTAAAATAAAAGTTGTTCCCAATTGCATCGGGAACAGCTAGATAGATGTCTGTCTGTTATTCTCAGACTGAAAATGAATGACAGCACACACACAATGTATTTGTTTGTAACTATGCCACAGCATTTGTATTTTTCCAAAATATTGCCAGATACCAGAGTTTTTATGGGCAAACTGGCAAAGACAAAAATGCATTTACATGGGGCACACCAGACCCCCTGGGCTCACCAGTCCCAGCCATGAAATAGAGCACACCAGACCCACCATATGGCACGCCAGACCATCACAGTTAGGGCACACCAGACCCTGATACATGTCAATATGGCACACCAGACCATCACAGTTAGGGCACACCAGACCCTGATACATGTCAATATGGCACACCAGACCACCATAGTCAGGGCACACTAGACCCTGAAAACTAGGGCACACTAGACCCTGCTAACTAGGGCACACCAGACCCTGTTAGTTACATAGTTGATGTAACACCAGAACTAGCCAGAACATGTACACAAAATTTGCAAAACCATGCCACACAAATTATCAAAGGCCAACATTCATTTTAACACCAATTAGGAAATCTGTAATAAAAACACCGATATGAACTATTAAAACATCCAGGCACAGGATGTTCCCCCGCTTAATGCTATGAGCTACGGGAGGAATGGCCCCTGATGAACCTCCAGGGAGTCATGAGAGTGCCTGTCACAAAACTTGAAATTACTGTCATAGTTCTTACATTTTATGTTAGGGCAATTATAAATGACGAAATAAATTGATCGAATACATTTATGGGCCATTCTGATAGAGCATTGAGAAAACTTTTAACCTGTGTCTGTCGAATTCCCGCAAAAAAAAGCCTTAATATATGACAATTCAAAGATACCCTTGTAGTTAAGAATCGGTAGTGAAATACAATAAAATATACATGTACATAGGACAAGAAATTTCCCCCAACTGAACTGATGGGAGGAATAACGGCTCCAGGAGAACATCCAGGAAACCAGCAGAGCATAAAGTAAAATTAAATATTAACTGTCGTGATATAAAAGCAGCAATTGAAAATACATCTTCCCACAAAGTACTTCGCAATTGGCGGAGACGGGGTGGAGGTGGGTATTTGAAAAGTTCAACTAATGGTTGTACACTCTATAAAGTGCTGTGACAATTTGAACTTAAGTTGCACTTCCTATTACCACCCAACCATCCACCAAAATAAGAAGCTGCCCATTGGCTAAAAGTTTGATCCTACAAAACTCTCTAATGTGATTGGCTGACATGGTTATGAATATTTAGCACTGAATCATGAGTTTTTCACAAAATTTGTAATGGCATTTTTGAACCACGAATTGTCTCTAAATTCTATACCTCCTACAGGGAAATAAAGCTGCTAAAAAGAACTACATAGACATGTATAGTTTTCCATCCTAGAAGTTAATCCTGTGCCAGAATCCTCTGTCTTCATCCAAATTTGCAGTGCCCCATTGGATAAATTTGTTTAACCTTCACACACCTATGTCTGCACAGCTTACTGTTTGCCAGTTTGTTACATTACATCAGATTAATCCACAAAGTACAGATACAAGGGTTTTTCCAGATCACAAAGTGCAATGTCCCCCTTTTTTGTGAAGTATGATTTCACACACCCATCACCATGCATCCAGCACTGCCAAAAGCTGTGAATATTCATGAAAAAGTTTGCCACCTCAGCAGCTGATTGGCTGCTTGCGATGAGCTTAGGATCCTGTGTTGACACAAAATTGGCAATAGCATTTGTGCAGTAAATACACACATGTATATCTGTATGCAGCCAACAGTACATGCCGTATGACATCAGTAGTGCAGATGAGAGTTGTGGCACAATACCAGGTAATCCAAGTCTAATAAAACAACAAACTTATGAATTCTGAGAATAAAGCATTTGATCACTTAAATTATAAAATGTCTTTACAGAAAACACGGTTTTTCCGCACTTTTGCACAAAATTATCATGACGTAGTAAACGCAAAAAAATGATATAGGCGTCACAAAAATTCAAGGGCATAGCATGGGTTTTAGTTGCGTGCACGGAATGCAAGTATCCCTGTGTGTACGTGTACAATATGTTTAAGGAAATTGGGTGAAACTTCAGAAATCGACCTAAAAGCACATGATGAAAAAGCACACTATGTACATAACATACGGTGTATATGTATCCCGTGATTGGATAGTGTACAATACAGACAAAAGAGATCAAGTTCTGTGAATTACCGTGCAGAAATCTTCTTTCTCTATTGATTTTGTTTGGCCTAATTATTCATCGAAACTTTTGACAATCGGAACACCGCGATTGCGCCGCGCTTGCTGTGACCAAAGTTCATGAAGTTACTGTATGAAGCGCGCTGAATAATAAATTACTTATTCAATACAAAATCATGTTTGTTTTGCGTCTCAATTTTGTGTTATTGAGAGAAATTATTACCATTTTCTGGTGGCGCTGTTGAGAAATGAAAAAAAAACATGATGTGGTACCGTAGAAAGCCGCGCGCGATGTTATGTGCATGTGTACGTGTCGCATTGTTGCATGCTCACTGGTAATACGTCAGAAATGAATATTCATTAGATGGAAATGAGCTTTGACGTCACGCTCCTTTTCACGAAACTGGGATAGACTCGCGGAAAGAAAGGCAAAACAAACCCCGCTTTTTTAAAACAAAAAACGGCATCAAAGATAATGATATTCACAAGTATCTGTTTCATTTGATATGACTCTTCTTAATTAAATCGAAACCTAAGAGAAGTTGAATCGTTGGAGTTGCTCTTTAAACATGTTAAATCTATATGGCAGGCCAACACAAGACTGTTCAAAATGTGAAACGTTAGATAGGATGGCATAAATTTCATTACATATATTGAAGGTGTCTTTAGTATCCCAGGGACCATAGAAGAACTGCATGGCAAGTACATGTACATGTAGCACGGTGAAACAGTCCATCACAAGTAAGGTCTTTTCCCTCTTTTTATTATTCAATGACAACGGCGGCGGAACCGGGGTCCAAAGGGGGGATTTGGCAACCCCCCCCCCCCCCCTTACAGGCAGTTCCGTATAAAGAAAAACAGAAAATGGTAGCAGCCAGCCGACACCGGCGCTAATTTTGACCCCCTCCAATTTGAAAAGTGTTCTGGCGCCGTTGTTCAATGAGCACAGGCATGCAACTTGGAATTTAAAAAAACGAGGAAATTCCAATCTTGGCAAGATTTTGTACAGTGTTTTTCAATTATTAATGGCATAGGTGGGAATCAGCTGATCCGAGCAGCACTGTACATTTGGTTTGTCTAAACGTTTGTGAATAACACATGCGGTTGGTATTTTAGGTCATACCTACTTGATTTTTAGTGTAGATGCTTAACCATCTGGTGTTCTATACTTAATACATAAATATTTCTATGTGCAGCTATCAATGAAAAGTTAAAGATTCTTACTAGTCGATGGTCTATAAATGACTTGATGGCGCCATCCCCATTACTCCTGGTGTTCTTCCCTTTTACACCAGTTGGCAATATGCAGGGCAAAACAAACACTGCCAGGTTTTTGCGACCATCCTCTTCAAAAGAATTAGAAAACTAATGTTAGTGCTACTTTTCATGTAGTGTTTGTACATTCCATATGCAACAATTCCAAATGCAACCCAACCTTCATTACATGGCATGCATGAGTATTGAATTTGTCAGTGCCATATGATGAGCCAATTGTGGATAAAACAATACTTCCAATGAACTTGATTTTCAATACAGCACAAAGATTCTGTATTGCACTCCAAAATTACCAATAACATCAGCTTTGAGCATTGTTTAAAAAATATTGAGCGATTAGATGCACGATACATTTTTGTACCATGATTATCAAAAAGGGACTTCTTATGTTAGCCTAGAAAAATACCGTTTGAGTGAAAAATACATGTACAAATGCAGAGCTGCAAATATAAATATAACTACGGCTTGGTGAGGATGTTGTGCAATGCTGGTTTTATATTGCAGGATTTTCTGGCCAATTAAATTACATGTATACACCGATCAAAAAAGGCGACATTACCTCCTGTTACCACCTGTTGAAATGTTCAAATACTGTTGCTAGTTAATGTTTACTGGCATAAAAGATTCAAATCCACAAAGTCAAATAAATAGAAAAGGTACATCATTACATGTACCTCATCTTCTTTGAAAGTCTTCAGGCTGGAAACATCACGCGGGGACCTACGTGTGGTATCAGCTCTAAGCGACTCTAGTCTGCACACAGATCAAGAAGCATGAATGAATCCTTGTCCTCCATATTTTCTGTAGAAATAAGACAACAATTACAACAAATTCAGGTGGTTTTACAACTCATTAAAACAATTTAGACAAGAGAAACATTAAACTGTTAACACAAACCTGTGGAAATTTGAGATGCATGTATTTTCAAAGGCCGAGGATAATCACATGACCTCTGAAATTAAACACTGAATGACCCACAGACCCAGTATAGATTCCTATTATTAGAACAGAAATTATTATTGGCCCGACGGCGGGGTCAATCAGGTTGGAAATGGTTCTTATTGGCCCCACCGTAGAGCGAAAAGGGGAAAATGTCTAACTTTAATATTGGCTTCGCCAATTAAGGGGTGAATATATCTAGTGTCATTTTTAAAAGGAAACTTTCTTGTTTAGAATGCTACTACATTATGTATTAAAAAGGTCAAAAGGCATGCCATTGTTGAAAGGAAAAAGGAGCAATGCTTGTGCCCTTATCCTTCCCACAATGACTGTCTAGCACTTGCAATATGGCTTATTGAGTCCACTGGCAAAACACCCCAAACGTGCAAAAAAATAGAAAATTACGAAAACAATGACCAACAACAAAGAAGTTTAGTCTTAGATTACAAACCTCACTGTAGCAATGTAGGGCCTAGTGTTCTACTGCCACACTGGCATATGTCGGGGGGGGGGGGGGGGGGGGGCAAGGCAAAATTAAATAGTTTAACTTTGGAATGTTGACATGGTGAAATGCATTTGCATGAACACATGACAGACTGAGAAATCATATTTTTTTGCAATGGCAATGTTCAAGGTTTTTTATAGCACAGAATTTATAAACGTTAACATTTTGGCGTTGTGATACTAACGTTACAATCCTAAATGACTTCACTGCAACTATACTGTCCACAGAATGTAAACAAATTAGGGAAGAAAACCCATAAAAATACAGCCAAACGTGAGCGAAAACTGCATCACACACGTTTTGGGGACTGTAAATGATACCTATTAGACCACCCGTAACTGATGAACATTACACACAAAATTCGGGGCCAGGCTAATTGCAGATTTCGCTGCTTCCCATAAACTCCTTTTCTTTTTACGCAGTCAAAGCAGGGAACCAGTGCATGCTACACGTAATAATCGGGCTGTCACAAATGACAATACGTGCACCATTTATGATGTAGCATATTTGAAGGTCTACGTTTTTAGCCCTTTTGCACCCTTCGTAAGTTATAAAATGTATTTAAGTGAAGAATGTTTATACCTTCATCACAGCATGGAGGTATTAAAAAGGACCTCCATGATCACAGTTAAGACTGAATGAATGTGTAGAGATTACATTCACAGCGAGTTTTAGTACGCCGCGGCATGGTCATGAAAATGGTTGATTTAAGACAGCTTCATCGTATGTAAACCATCAAATGTTTGACAAAAGTAACATAAACTCTTATCTGACGCTATCTTACCTTCAAAATTTCCAAGTAGCGTTCAAAGAATTCGGACATCATAGGGTGATCCTTTGACGGTTCGTGCCAGCATCGAAGTTTCAAAGTAAAATGTTGGTACAAAAGTCGCGCGCAAGTGGATTGAGTGCGGAAAAGTACATGGTACCTGCGTTATTAAATAACTTAATTAGTATAACAATTTAATTTTAAACAAGTTTTTTAAAGACTGGCGGCACTATGCATGATACCATTAAACTATATTAATTTAGGAGTAGGCCTACAGACCTATTTATTTCATTTAGAATTACACAAAAATTACACGCAAATCACATTAAATACAAATTAATGTTACCATTGACATGTATTTTATCAAGTTAAATCATGATTACAGAAAATAGTTCTTAAATGAGGGGTAATTGCGACTGCTAACACCGTACCCTAGGCTAATTTTGACATAATGTACAGTTTACAAAATTTGACCCGGCAAAACGTCATCTTAATAGTGTGATCCGGCATAACCCGGAACTTGACGGGTTAATGATGCCTATATAACCTGGCATATCCGGGTCAATTATTCCGGAAACGATGACCTGGCATGAAATGACCTAAGCAGCACCTCCTGGTCAAAATTAACCCGAAAACAGGTAACTATGATTGACCCGGTATCTCAATCCGGGTCAAATTTAACCCGGAAACGGGTTAACGACGACCGGGCATAAAATGACTCGGCTCCTCCGGGTCAGAATTAACCCGGAAACAGGTTGACTATGGCTGACCCGGTACCTCCGGGTCAAATTTAACCCGGAAAAGGGTTAACAAAGTCTGACCTGGCACCAAGTCAAACACAATGACCCTTTTCCGGGTTGTGTTGACCCGAAATGGGTCAAAAAAATCTGACCCGGAGACCGGGTCAAAATTCTGACCCTGGACTTTTTAGAGTGTACAATTGAACCTTGATTTGTGTTACAAAAATCCCATAAGTTTGATGACGCAACAAATGACCCAACTTGGTGCACATCTATACGAAAGCAATCACAAAAATCATTCTAAAATGTTATGATTATGTCATTGTAATATGCACACCTTTGAATTATGTGAATGTATGTGTGTCTATCTGATTGAAGAAGGTTGAGGTTGAAAAGTAGCGATTAGAAATATCATGTATAATTGTGATATGGTTTCCTGAATAGAACATTCTGAAGAACTAAACAAAATCGATTGAATCAGAACAGCTAAATAGGTTTCTTTCTGTTTTCAAAACATGCGGCTTTTCCGAACTTTTGCACAAAATGATCATGACGTCTTAAACACGCAAAAAGTCGTCAAAACGCAAAGCATAGCATGGGCTGTAAAACTTTCACATTTGACATCTATATATGGGACATGCTCTTTGTATCCATCAAGTTTGATTACTATTGAACCTTGTTTTGTGTTATAGAAAACCCGTAATTTTGATGACGGCACAAATGACCCAACTTGGTGCACATCTATGTGTTAAGTAACCCCTTTTGTGGCGAGTCTTTTGTTGTGTAAACAATCGCGGTTGTCAGTGCATGTACATCACGCATAGTACGTAGCGCTAGCGTGGTCCATCAATCGCCATCTTTGCTAATACAGTAAAGCCTTCACGTGCGTCTTTCTGCTCTTGCCCTTACATTTAGTTAATTGTTCCGACATTTTTTTTCAAGGTCGATTGTCATGGGGAAAATTTGATTTCGTTTCCTCCAGTTACAAAGGGACTAGTGTTTATTCGAAATACTGGCCAATTATAAGAAAATAGTAACAATGTTATTACAAATTATAGGGTATTCTCATTGAAATTTGCTATCCTGACCTTTTAACCCCTCCCTTCCGAATAGTACGATAAGTTGGTTATTTTAACTTATAAAAGTTAGTCCTACGTCTGAAATGACCAACTAAAATTAGTCAGCAAGCCAGATAACTATATATTAGTCGACTATTAGTCATAAGTTAAAGAAAATTGGTCTTCTGATTAAATAACAAAAGTCTGAAACGACTACGTCTGAAATGACCAACTAAAATTAGTCAGCAAGCCAGATAACTATATATTAGTCGACTATTAGTCATAAGTTAAAGAAAATTGGTCTTCTGATTAAATAAAAAAACGTCTGAAACGACTAAACATAACAAAACAAAATATTCTCGTGACAGCGCCATAGATCATATCGCAAATACCGCCTGGTTGAGACGTCACAATGGTTACAAGGGATTGTGGGAAGGAAACGCGCACAGAAATTGCTCATGTTTCCTTCAGTAGTATGTGGGATGCCGATTCTATAACAATTCTTTAATTTCAAAAATCTCTCCAATTTTGCTGTATAGATATACAGAAATTTTTAGAAATTTTAAAATTCTAAAATCGTCTAAAAATCGTCTAAAAATTTCTCTAAATTTTGCTGTATAGATATACACCAAAATTTGCAAAAAAATTAAAAAAATCAGAAAATAAAAAAGAGTTTTTTAGTTGTTTACACCCGTACTATTTTACGTTATTAATTTCATTTTTTTTTTTTTTTAAATATTATATTACCATAATAAAAGATGGAAATTCAACCTTTGATTCATGGATACAATAGATGGAACAAAATAACTTAAACAAAATATATCGATAAGTATAACTTATCTTTAGGAACACCAACAGGACGCGGTAATACGTATATCAGGCTAGATTATATATACGCTATAAAGAAAGAGCAAAACAAATTAAAACATTTGAGAGTTAAAACTAAAGAAAGTCTAGCGCAAATCTTGCGCGATAAAAATATCAAAGTCATTTCTACGGGTAGAAATGGTAAAGCGCTGAAAAAAGATTACATCGAGGCTATAAAAAGATTTAAATCTCCAAATAATTTTCGAGAATCAGACTTTCGAGAGACGAGAAGACTTGCGAATAGTTATAGAAATTGGGAAATTGTACCAAATCTGTTTATCGACGATCCGTAACAATTTTACAACACCCACGCGTCGATGATCAGAAGCAAAATAACCGCTGAATTAAGAAAACTAAGAACGATGAAACTTCAGATCGCTATGAAAGTAAAGTATAAAAAAATAACGTAGGATGGTGAGACTGTAACATCGACGGCAACTCATTTTAGTTATCAAAATCGCGTCTTAAACGAGAGCGATATAGAAACTACGCTCAGACAACAATTTGAAACGATACTGTCTGCGATAGATAAATACACGAATGATATGAAGGAAGTGGTTGGACTATAGATAAAACACTTGCGTTTTACATCAACATAAATAGAGTTAACCCTTTGGTAGGCGCTTCTTACGTAAAACTATCAAAATTTATCGCTAGTAAACAAGCAACCGTCAACATCAAAAACGAAGATCAGGAGTGTATAAGATGGTGTTTAAGATGTAGACTTCCCCACACCGATACATCAGATATCGAGAATAGAAAGACAAAACAATATACGTATAAACGTGTTTGGGCACGAAAAATGTATTATATCTATTATACCTCTCAAAAAAATTAACCGCTACAACTTGGGTTAATTTGTTGTTGTTTAAAGGTCATTATTGCTGGATAAATAACTTGCCTAGATTTTTGTCTTGCGTTACAAACAGTCAACATCGTAAACATTTTTGCTTGAGATGTTTATCGCATTTTAATTCGCCAGAAAAGTTGGAATTACACGAGATAAATTGCAAAGGAATAGACTCACGCCCATCTAGAGTCGTATTGCCAAAACCGGACAAGAATATATTTAAGTTCAAAAATAATAATAATAATAATAATAATAATGTATTTATTTATATTGCGCCAATTCCATACAATGTACACTGGCGCATAATAAACATGAAACCAATAAAAAAAATCTATTAAAAGACATCAATTAAAAGCTCATTAGTAAAATACAGATGAATAGCAATTATATTAAAAGGACATGGAATAATCACTTAAACATTAAAATTGTTTACCATTAATAAATAATCTAATAAAAAGCAAAAAATGGACAACAAATATAGATTATTAGAAGAAAAAAAATTGGTAAAATACAGATAAATAACGAATTACATATAAATGATAAGAAAACAATTTAAATAACTAAATAACTAAACACAAATAGAAATGTAAATTATAAACCAAAAATTTAATAAAAAGCTTGCTTAAAAAGGTGAGTCTTCAGCACAGATTTAAAAATACCAAGGCTAGTTGCATTTCTAACGTTAAGTGGAAGTCTGTTCCAGAGATATGGTGCACTATGCTCAAAGGCTCGATCCCCAAGAGTATAGCCTTACCGAAACCTACAGGGTAATTAAGAAAAATACCATCACAAGAACTGCGAAGGCAATAACGAGACTGTGACTTAATAGAAACAAGCTCACATAAATATTGTGGGGCTAAACCATGTAAAATTGTGTATGTAATAAATAACATTTTAAATTCAATTCTGAATCGAACAGGAAGCCAATGTAAATCGATAAAAAGTGGAGTAATATGAAAAAAAAATTGAATTCATTGCAGACAAGCCGAGCACAAGCATTCTGCACTCTCTGAAGTTGATTAATCTTTGTGCTCGGTAAACCATAAAACAAACTATTACAGTAATCAAGTCTACTGGAGATAAATGCATGAATCAGTGTCTCAGTACATTCCTTTGATAAATATTTCCTAATTTGTCTAATGTTATGCATATAATAAAAAGCACTTCCACAAACTTTAGTTACATGAGTTTTCATTGTCATATTGGCATCAAACCATGCACCTAGATTACGGGCAAAGAAAACAGGGGAGACAATGGACTACCCAATCTGTATACCATCCAATGTAACTTTAGATAATTGCTGACGGGTATCAAGAACTCTGTTTTACTGTCATTCAAAAATAATCCATTATTAAAAAAACATTTTTGTACGTCCTGTATGTAAGCTTCCATAGCAGAAAGAGCAGACTCCTCACTACCTGCTTCATCGGGACAGAATGATAGATACAACTGAGTATCGTCTGAGTAACAGTGAATCTGTGGATGATGAACTTTGACAATATCAAACAATAAGCCTTTTGCGCGTTGATTTGCATAGATCCTTGTACCCCGTCTTCGCTCAATCTAAGATGCACAGCGTGCGCCGGTCGTGCCAGACTGATCATTATTATGCATGTCAGTACCGTTGTTGCTAGACCACGTGATTCGGGGCAAGCCGCAACGTGGCGACGCACGGCCGGTGGTGGTTTCCCTGTCTGGTATCTGGAACTACCGCTGGGTGAAACAGCGCACGATATAGATTGTCACCACTCTAAAACACAACAACCGCTCGAATTGTTACAGTACATGTTGTATGTTCTTCTCGAAACGCGGCCTATTTTTTGCAATTATAGTTTCTTTAATGGATAACAACTTCGAAGGTTGGAACGTGAAGAAACTGCAGAAATTTAATTAAGAGAGAGGGGTTTCAATAACGGGTTACCTGAAGAAAGAACTGGTTGAACTGTGCAAGTGCGTGGCCAATTAGAAATTGAAAACCGACCCGAATCTTTCAAGCCCCAACTTGAAGAAGACTCTTGACAAAAGATTAAAAGATGCTGGCTGCACATTTTCCGACCATTTAATCTTCCTGGATTCACGAAGGATTTCTCGAATATACCAGATTTCAGACTATACGATGTCTTCAATTATTTGATTTGTTTTGAGCGTATAACGACCGGCGAAAACTTATTCGTAAATATACAAAAACAATTTCTGCAAGACCAGTCACTTACGTAAAAACCGATAATGAGACCTTGCTCAACAGAATCTTTCTTCCTCCAACCTTTCCCACAAATAAAAAAAGAATGGAAAGAAAGATTTTGTTGATGCCTTTAACAACCCCCACCCTCCCTACCCCCTAAACGAACTTTGACTCACTGCGGCTATTTCCTGAGATGATCAAAAAAATAAGATAAACTGATTATTCCTTGAATTTTGCCTGCACACACCGGTTCTCTCTTTCTTGCTATTTTCAAAATTTAAAAAGCACTTCATCTTGTAAAGAACAAGAAGTTCAACCAAAATTAACAATCGGTTAACCAAGGCCCCGAAACAAAAAGTTCCATCACATTGACTCAACATCGTAACGCATAGTCTGCATGTATGATTACGCCCCCTCCCAATAAAAACAAAAACAAAATTGTTCATCTCCACCGCGCTAGATGTCAAAGCTGGTATTGGGTATAGTCATCCGTTGGCCCATTGCCACCGACGAAATGTTTGGAGCAAATGTAAGTATTGTAAGTTACATTCTCCGCCGAAAAGTCTTTTCTGGAGCAGTTTTTTATCCAACGGAGACACTTCTTACGGTTCGACTTCGGCTTCGGAAAGGGTAGCCACAAACGCCATTCAGTGGGGACGGTCTGAAAAGCGCGAGTCGTTGTTGCATGTTCCGTAAGAGCAGGCATTCTCAAGCACTAAATCCCACAAACTTCGTATTTTATGTTAATGTCTAGATTCTAACAATAACCAGTACTAGAGTCTGACAAAATCTGCGTAGAAATTTATCGTTTTAAAGTGACAAGAAACGTATGAATCGCGTACATGTACTTCGATCACGGCAAGTGGACACGTATGCGATGCATTGACATTGTGTCTGCACGCGCGTATGCGAGAAAGCTTGCCCCGAATCACGTGTCGTGGCAACAATCACTACGCAGCGGGGTCAAAGTACGGGTCACTCGCAAAAGGCTTATTGACTGGTATACAAAGTAAAAAGTAAAGGACCAAGACATGACCCTTGTGGTACTCCTCATTCAAGATTGCGTTTACCTGACAATTTACCATTAATTAGAACCCTTTGAGATCTATTGCCTAGATATTAACAAAACCAATTGAGGGCTGTACCATTAACTCCAAAATGTGACTGGAGTATGCTCAATAAAACACTATGATCTAGTGTGTCGAATGCAGCACTTAAATCTAATAAGACCAACAGTGAAACATGTTTTTTGTTCATAGCCATGAGCAAATCATTCTGAATTTTCAAAAGAGCTGTTTCAGTACTATGGAATTTGCGGTAAGATGACTGAGTCAATGGATATAAATTATTTCGAGTCAGATAAGACTGTAATTGACATGCCACAGCTCTTTCCAATAGTTTTGAAACAAACTGTAAATTACAAACAGGTCGAAAGTTCTCCACCTTAATCTCGAGTCCTGGCTTTTTTAACAGAGGCAGAACAACTGCTGACTTCCACATAGATGGAAAATGCCCAGTTTTTGATGAAAGGTTAATCAACCTTGTGATGAATGGTAATAAAATATCTAAACATTAGTGAATAATTAAATAGGAATTGGATCAAAAACACATGTCTTAACAGAACCAGTAACAAGTTTCTAAACACAACTTTCAGACAGTTGACTGAAGTCAGTGAAAACAGCTGACCCGAGTTGAGATGATGTAGGCTTGTCATAAATTGATATGCAATTCACGCTACTCAATTTTAACCTTATACCAGACATTTTCTGGACAAAAAAGTCACCCATATGATTAGCAAGTTGTAAGTCATCATGAAGACACATTGTTGCGAAAAAGAGAGCCAGTTGCTTTAAAAAACTTTTTTGAATCAGTACTATTTTCTTCTATAAATCTAGTATAGTAATCCTGACGAGCAACTTTCATTAAAAAAGTAACATTATTTGTCTTCATTTTGAACAAATCTAAATCATGTTGTGATCTAGTCAGCCGCCATTTCTTTTCGAGTTTTCTTCTCTCACACTTAGCCTTTTTAATATTATCATTGAACCAAGGTACCTAGGCGAACATTAATAATTTTAGTCATTACTGGGGCATGACAATCAATAATGGCACATAAAGTATCATTATATAAATTAGCAAGACCCTCGAGATCAATCGGATTTACATGAGAAGAATCAATTTTACACAATTCCGAATCAAGAATTTCGTCCTTAAACCTTGCCATATTAATGGCTTTATTTTTTCTAAATGACACTTCTTTCACAGATAAGCAAGGTTTACTGAAATGAAGGTTGCACAAAACTGAAAAATGATCAGAAAATAATTGATCAGAAACTGGAACACCCCGAATGATAGATTCTGACTGACGGGTGATGATTAAATCTAATGTATGACCATGTACGTAAGTGGAGGTAGTGACGTGCTGCTGTAAACTAACAGATTCAAGCATTTCACAGAAGTGCATATATAGAATCGCGGTTTTCAGTCACATTAACATGAATGTTAAAATCCCCAGTGATCACAATTGGTTCACTGGATAATATAACAGATTCTAAATAATCAGAAAATTCAGTTATAAATGTCGTCACATTGACCTGATGGTTGGGCGAGTAAGGTGGTCTGTATATAATAACCAGTCTAAAAGTTTGCGATCCAGACTTAATCAGCCATTCCGAAAATTTAAATGATTGGCGTTCACCGGCTAACTTCCATACTGTCACGAACAAGTAACGCAGTAACGCAGTGCCTCCACCAGTTCGACTGCTCCTCGGGTGATCCAACAAACTTGAATCCAGTGGGTGTTGCTTCAATTCTACAAGCATCATCAGAATCTTTAAGCCAAGTCTCTGTCAATGCAAAAATATTAGCACCGCTACTGCAGACATAAACAATGAAGTCACTAGTTTTGTTCTAATGAGTGCTGGATTTGCGAAAAACCAATTTACCCAAATTACTCGTGTAATTGTCATTGCGACGAGCCGGAAGAACCCAATTTGAAAATAGACGAAGAAAGAGAAAAATACTCGTACAAAAACAACAAGGGATACATGTAGTTAAAAGGCAATTCTTGTTGCAAGAGGATTAACAAATTTCGAAAAGTCAGAGATCACTGTCACATCACCGGTAAATATTGCGGAGCCGCACACGCTTACTACAATCTTAAATTACAAGTGCGACCTTATAGTACACTAATACCAGTCGTCTTTCACAATTTGGAGGGTTGCGACGCGCACTTGATCATGCAGGGCATTTCCAAGTACCAAAAAGGCATCGGATGCATACCAAAAAATTCAGAAAAATACATTTCATTTTCGGTCGGTCAATATAGATTTATTGACTCATTCCATTTTATGGCTAGCGCTCTTGGCAATTTGGTAAAGAGTTGTCCGAGAGAATGTTTTAGTTTACTCTTTAAACATTTTGGCGAAGAGAACGTGGACATCTTATTACAAAAGGTGTTTATCCGAACGAGTATATGGACAGCCACGAAAGATTTGACGAGACTACTTTACCGCCTAAAGAATGTTTGTATAGCGCTCTAAAGGACAAACACGTGTTTAACGAAGAATACGAAAGAGCGCAACGAGTGTGGGAAAAATTTAACATTAAAAACTTGGGCGAATATCACGACTTGTACGTAACTACAGACACTCTATTACTAGCTGGGGTATTTGAGAATTTTAGGCAAATGTGTGAAACAAACTATAAATTAGATCCAGCTAACTATTATACAGAACCCGGTCTAAGTTAGGACGCGTTATTAAGGCATACGAAAATTGAATTAGAACTTTTGACCGATATAGACCCACACTTATTTTACGAAAAGGCGAAAAGAGGGGGGATATCGAGTGTTGGAAGCGCAAGATTATTTCAAGGCGAATAACGAGTATCTAAACGACTACAGTCCGGATAAACCAGATTCTTATATTCTCTATCTCGACGCCAACAATTTATACGGATGGGCTATGAGTCAATACTTACCCTATGGAGGATTTTATTGGGTCACCGCGAGTCAATATACCCACGATCGTATCATGTCACTAAAAGACGTTTCTAAAACGGGGTATATGTTTGAGGTAACCCTAGAATATCCAACCGAACTACACGACCTCCACAATGATTATCCGCTAGCGTCGGATAATATAGTTATACCGGAAGAATGGTTATCGGAGTATCAACTAAACTTGGTGAATTCGATAGGATCTAGCGCTAATGCGTCGAAATTAACGGGTACGCTATATACTAAAGAAAAATATATATTACACTACATCAATTTGAAACAATGCCTGAGGTTGGGTCTAAAACTAACTAAAGTACATCGAGCTCTGCAATTTAAACAAAAACCTTGGATGAAATCGTATATCGATAAGAACACCCAACTAAGAAAAGAAGCGAAGTCAGATTTTGAAAAGGATTTCTTTGTGTTGATGAACAACTCGGTATTTGGCAAAACGATGGAAAAAGTCAGAAACAGAATAAATGGAATTTTACTGCGAGACGATCAAGTTGAAGAATACCAACAAATAACGTCTAAACCGAGTTACAAGTCTACTACCGCGTTTGAAGAATGCGGTTTATCATTTGTAGAATCCTACATAACTAAAGTCAATTTATACAAACCAATCTATTGCGGCGTTAGTATCTTGGACTTATCAACAACTCTCATGTACGACTTTTACTACGATACGTTAAAAAAGACGTATGTGGACGGAATAAGGTTGATGTATACTGACACAGACAGTTTGTTGTTGATTGTCTATACGAAAGACGTTTATCTAGACATGAAAAAAATAGTCTGACTTGTACGATTTTAGCAACTACGAGAAAAGCCACTTTTTATACGACGAGACTAATAAGAAAGTCATCGGTAAATTTAAAGACGAATGCGGAGGAAAAGTTATAAGCGAAGCTACATGCATCAGATCAAAGATGTACTCGATTTTATACGGCGATAACGATACTATAAAGAAGGCCAAAGGGATCAACAAAGTTACTATAAACAACGATCTATCTTACGAAAATTATAAAAATTGTGTTTTAGCGAGCAAATGCTATTCAAACAATATGAAAAAAATTGGGTCTGAACATCACATGATATACACGGAGGCTCAAGTTAAACAATCGTTAAATCCTTTAGATACGAAGAGATATATTTTACCAGATGGTGTTAATACTCTGGCTTATGGTCACCGTTCTATAGACTCGTAGAACAAGAATTTTTATAAATATCTACTCCAAAAATAACTCTCTTATTGTGATTATCGATTAACGCGCCGTCGCAGTCTCTGAAAGAAAAACTCAGTTCAGGTATTTTACTCCTAATTAGCGGTATGGTAGTTTTTCTTTTATTCTGCAAAGGTGCGATTATCTCCGAATCGGAGTTAATATTTAAAATCGGTATAACGTCTAACAAGTGCGTGCTCCTTCCGTTATAGAAATTATTATACGTAGATAACTCGCCGCAATGTAAAAAAAACTGCATTCACATAATTAATATTATAATATCCTACAAGTTCGCCATCATCAAAGGGTGACCATTCATAGTTTGATAGACCCAACACTTTTTGAGTATGTTGATCGAACTTAATCAATACGCTTACAAT
Organism: Hippasteria phrygiana; assembly: GCA_037893225.1. Classification (NCBI taxonomy): domain Eukaryota; kingdom Metazoa; phylum Echinodermata; class Asteroidea; order Valvatida; family Goniasteridae; genus Hippasteria; species Hippasteria phrygiana. Next base: position 1,073,394 of record JAZGUH010000488.1, read on the forward strand.
ACGCTTGTCCGCGAAAACTTCGATGATGATTAATTTATTAAGTTCGACTAATAACTCGTCGATATCATAATTCCCAGCTGGAATTACCATTTGACCGTTAGTTTCCCACCGGCTTCAATTTTTTTCCATCCTATAGTTATACTTTGAGATATATTATAAAAACCGATGGTAAATATCGCGTTGTTTAAACTCATACAGTAATCTCCCTTAGAGTTATCTATAGGTTTTGATAAACTAAACGTTTGTTCGTTACCAACCATTTCAAAAACGTGCGATTCCATTTTAAAGGAACCATGATATAGGATTTATATTGCATTATTCCTGCTTAAAACAATAAAGTATTATCTTGACAACGATATTTTGTGTCCATAGACAATTATTTCCCAGATTAAATATAAGAAAACAATTTTTGAAAATGTTTGTCCAAGCTACTCCGCCCCCTGAGTGGGACCCTCATTAACATAAGTGTGTGACGTAGATCGAGGCACATTACCCATTCATCACGGGTATGCATTGTGTGTACATTGTACGGCGAAAATTCTTTGTCCAAAAATCTAAGCAAAATATAGTGGTTTTTCGGCCATGCCGACAAGGTGTGTGGCTGCTGGGTGCAGCAAAACAACGACGGGTGGAGTAAGCCTTCATTTATTTCCAACTGAAGCGAAATATCGGAGAATTCGGACGGCGAAAGTGAAGGTGACAAGAGCAAAGAGGTCCGGCCCAGCAGCTTTTCAGCGTTATGTAGCGACCACTTTGAGCCGTCGTGTTTCGATACTGGTATTTCAAATCTATTGGGATGACCATTAAAAATATGCTCAAGTCCACTGCCATCCCAACAAAGTTCCCAGATGTAAGTAAGATAAAGGCGAAAGCAGTTAAACGGCCCATTCCCCGAGGAGCCTTCGCTAAAAGGGAGAAAATCAGGGTAAGTTCGATGTTAGTTGTTGCAACTTACAAAATTGCACGTGTAGACCTAGTGTGTATACGGGCCGGGTCCAGACTATCGAGTCGATCCATGAATTTCGGTGCCTCGGTCTACGTCACGAACAGCGCCCGCAATTTGAGTCTCAACAAATTTCAAAAAGGGGGGTCAATTTTTGAGCGGCAAATAATCACACTAAAACTTCGCTTAAACCACTTTGGCTTTTAATTCACATTTAATACATATAAATGAATTTATTTATGAAATAAAAAGTGATCCGGTCAATTTGAGAAGCATAGTTCCTTTAATAAAGCGTAAAAAATCTAAAGATTTTTTTAAAATTTACCGATCGTCAAGTTAAAACTAATTTTTTTTCCCTCGATTATCGATTAACTTGCCATCGCGGTCTTTGATACTAAAGCTAAGTTGGTTTATCTTATCGCCCGCGAGTCTATGGGCGGTTAATCTTATATTTTTGATAATCGTATCGTCTCTTTTCGTTATTGGTATAACGTGTAACAAGTACGCACCACTTCTGTTGTAGAAATTATTAGACGTAGATAACTGATCGCAATGTAAAAAAAACTGTATCGATAGGTGTTGTATTATAATGCCCTACGTAATTTACACCAAAAACTGATTTTTTTTCTGATATCCCCAACAATTGTTTAATGTTTTTATCAAAGCGTAGAACGTTATTTTCTTCCGTTATATAAAAGATATCTTTTTATTAAGTTTATCTACAGAGACTTCTAACCGAACTATTTTACTAAGTCTATCTCCGATCCAATCTATATCGTAATATCCAGCCGGAATATCAATTTTACCATCCGTACTACCCGTTTTTTCCCCGTGTTTAGATCGATTTGATTTATAAAATAGAGAATTTCGCAACTACTAGTTATATTATAAAACTCCGCTGTAAATATCACGCTGTTTAAACTCATACAGTAATCCCCCTCAGAGTTATCTATAGGTTTTGATAAATTAAAAGTTTGTTCGCTACCAACCATTTCAAAGACGTGCGATTCCATTTTATTAAACTAAAATATTTGGTTTAATAAAATAAAAATGAAATTCGCTCAATTTGTGAAATTTGTAGAGGTTAATAAACAAACAATAAAAAATGCTCGAGATATAATGAATCTAGCTGGAGGTAACGATGATAAACACGTACGCCCTACGAGCGTAGCTACGCGAGTACAAAGCGTTAGCGATAAGATTTCTAGGCTGTCCGACAAGAACGAAGCAATTCGCTCGAAGATAACGCCGTTGAACTTGAACTTGAGTCAACTTAACATCATCGTAAACGCCAACAACAACGGTTTTTTAACACTAATTTAGTAGACATATTATGTCCGACATAAAAAACGACGAACCAGTCGAACGTTATGCATCAGACCCCATGAAGTTTTATCAAAATCAACTCAACTTTGCATTTTGGTGCGCAACATCGGGTTAATGGGGTAGGACTAGACTCGTTGCTACATAAAAACCCCGTCTTGTCAGCTTTATTCAAATTTCACGTTTATTTCACAATCAGAAAGATACTTTACTTTCTAAAATGTCCAGTTCCAAACGACGATGTATTCGACGATCTAAACAATAGCATCGATCACAGTGCTTATACTAATACTTGTCGACGCTTTCAAGTCGATCCAAACGTGGGTTTTAAACAGACCGTAGACTTATTATCAGCGGGGCTAGGTACTGCATACTATTACGATAGAGACTCGCATCAATATTTACCGGTACCTGGTATAGATTATACACCTTATAAGCAAGACTTAGATTCACAACCTGGTGGTGGTTACAACATGGGTTTTACCGTGCCAGATGATACGTATATTCATGGTAAGTACACTGTCATGTATATCAGACAATCCGCGGACGTTGTACGACTTGGCTTTAGAAAGTTTATACGCCAGACGAGCTCGTTTACCGACGTTGGTATAGAAAAAATTAACGAAAGCGTTAGAACGTACGTGTACGCCATACTTGGTGCGCAAGCCCAAACAAAAACGAGTATACTAACTGCAGGTACTGGATTGAATGCCCAAAGACAATTCGAAAATATAGTAGAAGACGTTATAAATAGCCCTACGGACCAGATTAATCGATAGGATTAAATATCAATTTAAACTCAGACGTACCTCAACCGCCACCAACTGTAATCTCAGACGTACCCCCGCCACCAACTCCTGCACTACCCCCGCCAGACGTACCTCAACCGCCCACTTTAGACCCTCCAACACCTCCAATCTCAGACGTACCCCCATCACCAACCCCTGCACCACCACCCCCGCCACCAACCCCAATCTCAGACGTACCCCACCCTCTCCTGTAAAAAGAGAGTCGTACATCTACCCAGCAGAATTTAGACACTTTAGAAAATTTAGACCCTACGCCAGACTCGCACGAACAAGAAAAACTGCTTTAGTCGTTGGTTTAATGGCTGCTGCTGGGGTGGGGTATCAAGCTTACGATATTTTACGTAATTAATTTAGACGGTGGTAACTCAGTATCTGATGTAACGACCATTAATTCTTTCGTAACGAACGATCTCTTGGGGCCATCTTTTAGCCAGTACAATGCGGGCTGCCCATGATTCGTCGTTCTTTTTTGTATCGTATACATTTCTAAGCTCCAAATAGGATCAGTAGCTCTTCTTCGAACGTCTTTTTCGAGTTCTCCAGGAGCATAAAGATATCTAACGATATCATAATTTACGCTTAAAAGTTGTTCCGGTTTCAAGAGCCCTGAAGAACTCAATTGTCTTATTTTTAACTGAGACATAGCCAATTTAGGAGTTAACGGTTGGCCTTTCATAGTCGATATCAATCTAGTTTCTTCGTCGTTTAACGCTTTTATAACATCGGGCAATCTTTTTACCCACAAGCGGCTACGCTCGGTAGGCTCTAACATTTCTTGAGCGTATTGATGACCGAATAATCTTTCGGCCAAAGTACGATTAAATCTTTCTACTATACCTTGAGCTCTATGCTTACCAACCTCGCCTCTTTGTACTATTACATGTTTAGTCCGCATCAAAGTATTAAATTCAGCCATAAATTCTGTACCGGGATCTACTTTTATAGTTTTAGGCCAAGACAAGGCCGATCTTTTGTAAATCTTTTTTAGTGCCTCTACAACTTGAGTACTCGTTTTATTCGTCATGGGTTCAGCTTCTTTATATCGAGTGGCCACATCAACAATCGTCAACGCGTATTTATAAGTTTTTCGTCTAACTACATCGTGAGGTAGATATAACAGATCCGCTTGATGCATTTCATTGGGTAATCCTATATCCTTATTGAGGCTCGTAGGTCTCGGGATATTACTTGGGGCCGGTAAATAAATTTGCCAAATGGCTTGTTTTCTTAACCAATTTCTAACGGCTGACTCGGGTACATTGGCTTTTAACGAAAATTTTTTTATGGCGCCTGCACCTTTCCAATATCCTCTAGGACTGTAAAATATTTTACTTAATTTTGTTTCTATTTTATTTTATACTTCGTAAAAATTTTAACGACTTATTAAAAATGGTGAGTCTTTGAATTATGAGTGCTGGAGCTATAATAAGCGCTGTGGCATTTAGCGGAACGAGCTTCGCCTTTTCTAGGATAGGAAAAGGTGGTGCGGACGAAGAACGTAAACGACATGATTTGGCTTTAGAAAGATTAACTGAAGCTAAACAAGAGTGGGTGGAACAAAGAACCAAGCTTCTAGATTATCTAAACGATCGACTACATAAAGAAGCCAGGGCTAAAAAAACATTTAAAAATGTAGATGAGGCGTTGAGAGAATATAACGAAGTAACCAACGAAGAGTTGCGATTACCTCGCGAACCAGTATTGTCGGACTTTTACGTACCCAGCGAAGATCAAAAAGATGGTGAAATTGCATTTATCTTAGGAGGCACTGCTGTTTTAGGTTATTTAGTTTATAAATATGTTAAAGTTTTTTTGCTTAAATTTAAACTGTTTCCTCACAGAAGTTAAAAAAATCCTAGAGCGTTGAAAGGGGTTGAGACAATCGATGGTTATTACTCATACTCCTAGTACTGCAGGAACTAACGATCTGTTGGTCGTTCAATTTCCTATGTTGAGTCCAGACGATGTAGTTGTGCCGGTTACTGTACGATTAGCTTTTAATATAGACTTAGAATATGAAGGCACTGACGCCGATGATGAAAGAACTCTATATTATAACGTTGCACGAAATTTAATTAGTAGCGTAAGAGTCAAACTAGAAGGTAAAGATTTCATAGCGTTTACGAGTGCTGATGTATATAACGCATATAAAGACTTGTGGCGACCAGCCAGTCTATATCTATACAGCAAAATTGGAGAGATTTTTGAAATTAAAGATTTGTTATAGAATCGGCATCTCCCATACTACTCCTTCCCACAATCCCCTGTGACCATTGTATTTGCGATAAGGTCTATGTTGACAGTAATGCATGTACGCCGGCAACCAGTTAAAAGCTGTGCACGCACGTTAGGGTAAAAAAAACTTGTGTTTCCCTCGGACTAGTCTTGGTTCAAGACGACAGTGATCGATAATGGATCGTGTAGCGTCGCGTTTTCGTTCCATGCAGTGCGCCCTCTGACGGTACGATTATACCAACTCATGGGCTCGCACTATCGTCTTGGTAATCCTGCAAAATGTGGGCGCGGCTGTAATGCAAATGAGTTTGTTTGTGTTAATATTAATAACTTTCGAACAACATGTCGCTTCATGCAGTCGGCGACCCCATGACATACCATACGATAGTGTCCGGTTTGTGGGAGGAAATCGAAGATCGTATGTATACGCGTAGCGCCGCGTATAGTAGTTATAGGCCCATTTATCATGTAAAACAAATTTCTCTGTTAAATAAACGTGAAACGTTTTTATTGGGGATATCGTTGGGGGTTATACTTTTGCATCACGTTACGTGTGTGATTCATGTCACAAGTAATTAAAGCACTGTCGGGAATCACGGACGCACTTTTTTAGTAAAGTGGAATTCGTAATCTGAAATTCAATATGAATTGCCACACAGGCTGGCCTAGTGGGCAACGGTATAAAATTCAGTGTTTATGATGGTTTTAAATATCCCTATTTCCATTCATATTTGCCCCAACCACTCTTTCCTATCATGCCCCAACCACGTAAGTTATAGCTAGCTAGATCGATGTGATGATTCGCCATGAGCCTAGAGCTAGAATGTCCAAGCTACATTTAAACCATATTTCACGCAGGTCCATAAATACAACAGTGCAAGATTTCGTTTTCACTCTAGAGCCTGACCGAGTGACCGCCGCCCATACTCGTACTCCGATTGTAGACAGACTCCGACTGCACGCAAGAATTCCCGTCCTCGATCGACTGCTAAAATGGCTTGCAAACACAAACGAATTAATACTGGCCCTGAGCGTCCTTCTTCAGCACCTCGTCGGTCAGGATTTATCCAAAGCCAACTTGAGAGGTTTTGTACAATATGATACTACTAGGCTGTGACGAGTGATTTGGAAATTGGGGGCGAAGTTGTTATTGAAATAAAAACAGAGAGGCACAGGTTCCTTCCTCTATGGTTTACCCATGGAAGAACAAAACACATTTTTACTCCTCCATGGTTTACCCCTTCCTCCATGGTTTACTGAACCCAGTCGGCAAACACACCATGGAGGAAGGAACACAAACCCTTTACGAAACGGTCGTTCCCAGTCACAGTTGCTTGTTATTAAAGGGACACATTGCTTTGGATTTTGCGATTTAGGCTATGAAAATGAAATGGATATGGTTGGGAAGCTTTCTTAAAAGTAGAATATAAAGATTCACATAACCATCCTTTCAAATTGCGTGGCTTTTGTTTAATTTTGTGACAAATAACGGTCCGCCATTTTGTAGAACCAAATTTTTGACTCCACAAAATGGCGGACCGTGTTCACCAGTCGTATTTCCAGTCGCATTTGGTTGAAGTACGTTGTATTGATCCATTTTGATGTACTGTGGCACGGCGCGCAGCACTGGTGATATGTGTCGCGAGGTAGAGAATTGTACCTGGCGATCATCTGATAGGTTCACAAGGCCACTGGCTGCAGCGCCAGCCTAAAGACTCTTACAGCTTATTTTCGCATTATTTAGACGGTGGTATTTAGTACTGGAAATAAGTCTATGTTTCGCGGGTCAGATGTTAGGGGTAAGCGGCCAATTTTTTGTTTTGTAATCACTAGTCCCTAACTACAACACATTATACGTGTTTTTTTTGCATGAACAACTCCTATAAAAGATAAGGAATATTTCCAAGCAGCAACATTTCATGACATTTGAAGGCAATGTGTCTTTAATTGTGCGATCGCGTATCGCATATCGCGCGCTCGGTGGCGTGACATGCAGTGTCCATTCATCATGTTTACATTAGCCCCAGATCCCGACCCGTTAATATATTCAGGTTATCACATAATTCATATGCATGTACGTTTTGCGATCGCTGATTGGCTCCCTAGGAAGCCTAGGGAGAAATAAAGAAAAAGTTAAACCGCTGGTGCAGGCAGGATTCCCAAGACGATTGTGCGAGCCCATGAGTTGGTCTAATCGTACCGTCAGAGGGCGCACTGCATGGAATGAAAACGATACACGATCCATTATCGATCACTGTCGTCTTGAACCAGGGCCATTTTCCAAACTCTGGCTTCGGCTTGGACTTGGGCTTCGTCTCCAACTATTCCCCAGTCCCATTGCCGATCTGAAGCCTTAAAAGAAATCAACACAACACTCAAAAACGTAAACGACATAACATTACCTCAGTTGTATTACTTGTCATGTTTCAACCGGACACAAAAGAATAAATACATTGTATAAACAATATACATGTACATGCAGTTTTTGTAGTTTACATGTAGTCTTTGTAAGAAGCATTCCTTTGAAATTTTGGAAATTTTGGAAATCAAATTGAAAATATTTCCAATCTGATGAAAAAGCAGAGCCCTGTACGTGTTCTAATATCATTGTTTTTTCAATTTCAAATAGGGGTTTGCCCTTCCTGACCTAGTATTACATGTACATACATTACAATTAGCATTGCATGCTCAGTGCTTTCCAGTCTATGAGAAGTATAAAAAATCACATACTGTTTGGGTGGAATTCAAACCCACCACCTTTCACTCTCTTGTGCAGATGGGATCACTGGGAAATTTGATACCTAGGCAACATGTATATCGCATGCAGTTAGCTGGAAGGGTTAACCCCTATATTTGAGTTAACATTACAATGACGCAAATCACAGCAATTTCTCATCCTGTGCAAATACAATAATTTTATTTTCATTCCAATAGCATATTCTCTTCATGTCTAACCATTATTTATAGCCGATTATTTCTAATTATATAAAGCCACAGTTAGCAACTTGTCCTCTACATAGTTTGTTACATTGTGGAATGTAGATTGCTATCATGGACTGGACTATTGACAGGATCAATGTTTTATTGTCCACCAAAAAAATGCGTACCTCAACGTTTGTTTCTTTTTGACAGTTTGAAAAAAAGTATTTTTTAAGGCGGATTTGATTGAACAAATTCTATCAACACATCCGAATTGTAACATAACCTTATTTGAAGATTGTTCTTTCAAAGTGCCTATTTTGCTTTTATTTTTAGGCTCAGTGTCTGAAGCGCTCTCTTGTCCGTGCACCGGCGTTGATATCTGTAAAACAATGGAAATACACACAACACATTACAACTGAAATGTTTATTAAATGTATATTTCGGCCAAAAAATATCAGCCACCAGGTCAACCGTTCTTATTATCTGAAGGGTAAATTAATAGAAGCGCAAACCCTTATTTAAATATACATAACACCGATGCAAGACAATATAATAACATTGAAGTGTAAATTCTTTTCAACATTCTATTCCCAACTAAGCTGATTATCATATTCTGTTATCTTCAGTAGAGCTCTGAATAGCTGTTTTGTTCAGCCCCCCCCCCCCCCCCCCCAAGGATCTGTTTGCAGTATACATGTATAGTAACAGCCTGAAAAAAAAAAACACCCAGACAGGTTGTGGAATAAATTCAGGTTTTTTCGGAACTTCATGCATTTTCCAGTTCAAAAATTGGCCAGGGGTTTCCCTATGGGTGGTGAACCCAATCAAACAGTTTGCATGAATATGATAATTAAGATATAAATTATCTTATTCATAACAAAATGTGTATAATTAGTGCAACCAAAATGAATGCCTGCAGTCAAGCTTCATATTTAAAAATAACAAATAAAATTGTATTGCAAAAAACGCCTGTACTGTAGCGCCTAGCTGGAGCAAAAGTTTTAACTGAAAATTGAAAAGTTCTAAAATGAAAAGTTCTAAACACTCCCGTTCATAAATTGTGAATTTATCTACGCGTTACAAAGTTAAAAGAGAAATTTATTTCAGCGTGATTTTCCTATTCTATTTTGAAGTGCACAATGAACCCTTTGAAAATGCCCCCAAAATACGAAAACAATTTTCTGACAAACTTGCAGCGTTTGCGGGTCTAGGTAATAATGGGTAGCCTATGTAACATTGTAAGTAGAGACTAGCGATAATAGGCCTAACGTTAATGGTTTATCAGAATTTATAAACTTTAAAGAAATTCTTCAATGTTAACTTGGAATTCTCCGAGATGTATTCAAGTGCGCTACGTTATTGCATGGTCAGCATGATGGTTTTAGGCGACTCGGCAGATTTTGTGCCCAATTTCGGACACCGCCGTTTTTCAATTTCGGAATAAATTTAATGACACCGAAGTTGTTCACAGAGGTTAAATAACAAGCAATATAAGGTAAAAGTACCAGTATTTCACTGAATGAATTTGATGTTTTTGTCAACAAAAGTAAAGTCGGGGTATAATGCAAGGGCCTAACGCGGGCCTAACGCTAGCCTAACGTTAGGCCTGTGCGCCACGTTCACAACGTTAGGGAAAACCACCAACATGACTAATGTGTGGCTAGTACTCGTTCGAAAATAAAAAATAAATAAACTCTATGCTTACCCGCAGCTGACAAGGCTTAGGTTTGCTTCTTGTTTTTGCTTTTCAAGTAAAGAGAGCCCGTTTCTGTTTGTAGAATCGTTAGAATTTGATACTGAGCATTTGCGATGAAAACCGTCATGGCGGTCGTTTTGTTTACGTTGCCACTGGTTTTGACGTCCCGCGTGTGGCCATAACAGCCATTTTCATTGGCTACAAAATCGTTTTCTATTTGCGCATGAAATTTAGTATCCAATGAACGCCAAGCCAAAAGTGACAAAGATCGCGAGGTACGAGAAACCCGATTTCATTGGACAAACACACGCACGACTGATTCTGTATGATATTATTCCGCACAAAATGGATACTTTTTTATCATCAAAATTGCATATGTTATGCGAGACCTATGAATGCGGGATCAACAAAAATAATAACTATTGTATTGTTAACTTGCTTGAGAGAGTTATATCGTTTTCCCCCTCTGCCGAAGAGAACAAGGCTGAATAGACCCTAATCTGAAATTGTGCGCCAAAGAGTGACGTCACGATGACGTCATCACGTGTCACGTGACGTCATCTTAAAGGTGCATTTTTGAAGGGCCCATATCTAGAGAACCGTAGGTCCAATTGCGTTCAAACTAGGTATGTTGGTAGACCAGCACGTGTCATAGAAAAAAATTGAGGTGACGTCATAATGACGTCATCATACGATTTTATAGTAATTTTCAAGTTTTTAAACCTTAAAGTTTCTTAAAGCCATATGTCATCAACAGAAAATGCTAAATTCAAAATTATTTTTTAAATAGCTTTGTTAGCTCCTATGAGCTCCGTGCACAACTACCCCCTCAGCGGAAAGAAAAGGCGAGTTGGGGGGTCAATATCGACGCCATCTTACCTGACTTCAATTTAAGTGTCTGGTTCCCGCTGTGATATTCTGATTGAAAACTCAATTATCGAGAGTCGGCAAACAGACAAACCAATCCCACTGGTATACGCGTATCAAATGAACGAGGAGCGCGGTGCGGATACCAGCGACGTACTGCCCACGGAAGTGCGGTTGCTATGTGGACAGCGCCCTCATTCGACTGCGCACGGAGCCCATGTATCAATTTGAAAAAGTGTGACGTCATAATGACATCATTAAAAAGTGCTTTTTTGAAACACATATAAGAGTAGGTCCGATCCTCACAAAAATTGGTGGGTAGGTAGATAGTACCACTAGCATGTAAAATCTGAAGTGACGTCATGGTGACGTCATCAGCTGATATTCTATGAATTTTTTTTTCTATCCCAAATTCCACAGACTTTGTACACACATTTTGTACACAGCACTTTGGTCATTAAACAATCTCCGATCTAAACCAAAATCAACATAAGCATAGACCCTAATCTGAAATTGTGCGCCGAAGAGTGACGTCACGATGACGTCGTTACGTGACGTCATCTTAAAGGTGCATTTTTGAAGGGCATTTTTGAAGGGCCCATATATAGAGAAATGTAGGTCCGATTGCGTTCAAACCTGGTATGTTGGTAGACCAGCACGTGTCATAGATAAAAATTGAGGTAACATCATCATGACGTCATCATACGATTTTATAGTAATTTTCAATTTTTTTAAACCTTAAAGTGTCTTAAAGCCATATCTTATCAGCAGAACATGCTAAATTCAAAATTCAGCATCGGTTTTGTCCAAGTCTCTGACGAGATATCTTTGAACTTGTTCAAATAGAAAATGAGTCTTGCCTCGATATCTTTGTCTGGTGACGTTTTATTGGTAACCACGTCAAACTCGAAAGACAATGCCGAAATGTTGTACTTGGCGTCGGCGTCTATAGACTTGACGACGCTCCCGTGATTGTTGAATGTAAACTCGTACGTTAGTCTGTCGTTGAGAGCCGATGGGTGAAACGGTTGATGATCCCCAAGCATTTCAAAATCTAGAGGAAAGTAATATCCATAAGCACCGGCTATGGTTTTGTCTTATCCAGAATTCGCATTATCGACCAAATCATCCGCTCCGATTCGTATTTTTGTAATGTTGGGAGATTCGATTCCTCGATACGAATGTTCCGAATTTTTAGGTCGCCACATGTCTTTAAAAACGTTAAATATGTCCGCGTCGTAAAAGTTTAGAATGTCTTTACCTTCGAAGCATATTCTTACTTTTTTGATTAAATTTCGCCCCACGTTATAGAGTTCTAGCATCGTCGTCTCCAGACTCTAAGTCAATGTTGAAAGCCAATCAACTCATACCAGGTACAACCACATCGTCAGGACTCAACATTGGAAATTTAACAGTCAACATTTGATTCACATCTATAGTACTAGGATTATGACTACCGATTGTCTCAAACCCTTAATCGCTCTAGGATTTTGTAAACTTCTATGAGGGTTCAGTTTACTTCCATAAATCGCATTCATCTTTATTTATAAATTTAATATATTTTTTAAGTAATAAATCATGGCAAGTGTTTTAATGATGGTTTACTGAACCCAGTCGGCAAACACACCATGGAGGAAGGAACACAAACCCTTTACGAAACGGTCGTTCCCAGTCACAGTTGCTTGTTATTAAAGGGACACATTGCTTTGGATTTTGCGATTTAGGCTATGAAAATGAAATGGATATGGTTGGGAAGCTTTCTTAAAAGTAGAATATAAAGATTCACATAACCATTCTTTCAAATTGCGTGGCTTTTGTTTAATTTTGTGACAAATAACGGTCCGCCATTTTGTAGAACCAAATTTTTGACTCCACAAAATGGCGGACCGTGTTCACCAGTCGTATTTCCAGTCGCATTTGGTTGAAGTACGTTGTATTGATCCATTTTGATGTACTGTGGCACGGCGCGCAGCACTGGTGATATGTGTCGCGAGGTAGAGAATTGTACCTGGCGATCATCTGATAGGTTCACAAGGCCACTGGCTGCAGCGCCAGCCTAAAGACTCTTACAGCTTATTTTCGCATTATTTAGACGGTGGTATTTAGTACTGGAAATAAGTCTATGTTTCGCGGGTCAGATGTTAGGGGTAAGCGGCCAATTTTTTGTTTTGTAATCACTAGTCCCTAACTACAACACATTATACGTGTTTTTTTTGCATGAACAACTCCTATAAAAGATAAGGAATATTTCCAAGCAGCAACATTTCATGACATTTGAAGGCAATGTGTCTTTAATTGTGCGATCGCGTATCGCATATCGCGCGCTCGGTGGCGTGACATGCAGTGTCCATTCATCATGTTTACATTAGCCCCAGATCCCGACCCGTTAATATATTCAGGTTATCACATAATTCATATGCATGTACGTTTTGCGATCGCTGATTGGCTCCCTAGGAAGCCTAGGGAGAAATAAAGAAAAAGTTAAACCGCTGGTGCAGGCAGGATTCCCAAGACGATTGTGCGAGCCCATGAGTTGGTCTAATCGTACCGTCAGAGGGCGCACTGCATGGAATGAAAACGATACACGATCCATTATCGATCACTGTCGTCTTGAACCAGGGCCATTTTCCAAACTCTGGCTTCGGCTTGGACTTGGGCTTCGTCTCCAACTATTCCCCAGTCCCATTGCCGATCTGAAGCCTTAAAAGAAATCAACACAACACTCAAAAACGTAAACGACATAACATTACCTCAGTTGTATTACTTGTCATGTTTCAACCGGACACAAAAGAATAAATACATTGTATAAACAATATACATGTACATGCAGTTTTTGTAGTTTACATGTAGTCTTTGTAAGAAGCATTCCTTTGAAATTTTGGAAATTTTGGAAATCAAATTGAAAATATTTCCAATCTGATGAAAAAGCAGAGCCCTGTACGTGTTCTAATATCATTGTTTTTTCAATTTCAAATAGGGGTTTGCCCTTCCTGACCTAGTATTACATGTACATACATTACAATTAGCATTGCATGCTCAGTGCTTTCCAGTCTATGAGAAGTATAAAAAATCACATACTGTTTGGGTGGAATTCAAACCCACCACCTTTCACTCTCTTGTGCAGATGGGATCACTGGGAAATTTGATACCTAGGCAACATGTATATCGCATGCAGTTAGCTGGAAGGGTTAACCCCTATATTTGAGTTAACATTACAATGACGCAAATCACAGCAATTTCTCATCCTGTGCAAATACAATAATTTTATTTTCATTCCAATAGCATATTCTCTTCATGTCTAACCATTATTTATAGCCGATTATTTCTAATTATATAAAGCCACAGTTAGCAACTTGTCCTCTACATAGTTTGTTACATTGTGGAATGTAGATTGCTATCATGGACTGGACTATTGACAGGATCAATGTTTTATTGTCCACCAAAAAAATGCGTACCTCAACGTTTGTTTCTTTTTGACAGTTTGAAAAAAAGTATTTTTTAAGGCGGATTTGATTGAACAAATTCTATCAACACATCCGAATTGTAACATAACCTTATTTGAAGATTGTTCTTTCAAAGTGCCTATTTTGCTTTTATTTTTAGGCTCAGTGTCTGAAGCGCTCTCTTGTCCGTGCACCGGCGTTGATATCTGTAAAACAATGGAAATACACACAACACATTACAACTGAAATGTTTATTAAATGTATATTTCGGCCAAAAAATATCAGCCACCAGGTCAACCGTTCTTATTATCTGAAGGGTAAATTAATAGAAGCGCAAACCCTTATTTAAATATACATAACACCGATGCAAGACAATATAATAACATTGAAGTGTAAATTCTTTTCAACATTCTATTCCCAACTAAGCTGATTATCATATTCTGTTATCTTCAGTAGAGCTCTGAATAGCTGTTTTGTTCAGCCCCCCCCCCCCCCCCCAAGGATCTGTTTGCAGTATACATGTATAGTAACAGCCTGAAAAAAAAAAACACCCAGACAGGTTGTGGAATAAATTCAGGTTTTTTCGGAACTTCATGCATTTTCCAGTTCAAAAATTGGCCAGGGGTTTCCCTATGGGTGGTGAACCCAATCAAACAGTTTGCATGAATATGATAATTAAGATATAAATTATCTTATTCATAACAAAATGTGTATAATTAGTGCAACCAAAATGAATGCCTGCACAGGGTTTCCCCTTAACTTTTTTTTTCACTAGCCAGCCGGACCAGTAATGTTTACTTTTTACTAGCCCGCCAGCATTTTCACTGGTCCGCATGTTTTTTTCACCTTTTAGGCTACTTTTTTTGTAAGTAACCTGACCAAGTACACTGTATTTACAAACATTTATTACAAGCTGAGAGTAAGCCTGTTCGATATTTTTTTCATATCGAAAATCGTATCGGCCCCTTAAAAAAACCCCGGAATATCAGGGAATTCGATATACCGAACAATATCGCGATATATGTTCCTTTTGGCCGCATCGCGCATTACGAGTGGATTTGTCCCGTTTACTTTGCTCGAAATTCCAGTAACTCCACGGCCTGAAATTTTAGCAGGGCGGCAGACACAATGCGAGCGCGTACGCGACGCCCTTACGGCGACGGCGTGGAGTCTGGGGCCCGCTTAAGGTCCCCGGGAAATTTTGGATTTTAGATGCTCTATGGTGCAATCTGAGGCATTTCCTGGCCACTTTCTTACGAGTCTGAAATTCTAGCGTACGGCAAATACTTCTACAAATCATAGAACGTCACACAACTTTGCACCCGACAATAACATTGAGATCACTTATTTTAATTTTTCACGAACGTCGTATATATACGACATTGAAATCACTTGCTTACAAATCACGGTGTTGCCCACTAACCCGGCTTTGAAACTATAACTACGCATGCGCGTCTTTTTGACTAGCCTTTTCTCAAGACGCAGGTTTGCACAGTGATCGTTATACACGCGCGCTTATTGCTGCAATACATCCTTTCAGGCTTTAACAGAGGCTACGTACATTGTTTGCAATAAAGTCAACCCCTGTAGCGCATCTGCGCGTGCGCGTTGCTTTGTTGCTAGCCTTGGTCAAGTGCAAGCAACCGCACTGAATGCCACCGTCTTTCCCCAGTGTACAAGGCACACGCAGTTTAGGTGTAGTTAGGTGTAGTTACGTGTAGCGAACTGCGTCGCGTCTTGAGAAAAGATTAAAACACGTGGCGCGCATCCATTGTACATTGTGCAATGTCATGTCGTCTTCACAAAATATACGACACGATCGTTTGTTGACAGCTCGCCCATGGTATTATCATCTGTGTTATACTAATCAATAATGCTGAAATAGAAACAAACGCTAGTCTTTCTGGAGTGCCATAAAGTAGCCAACTGAAGGTAAATGTCGTAAAACTCCGATATTTCGGTATCAAAATAAATGGATATCGAACAGCCTTAGCTGAAGTGAGAGTAAACTCCACGCAATCGGGGATCGCTGTTGACAATCTGGCTCTGAAGACGCGCGCGCTTAGCTTATCTTGGCAATTTGTTTTCACTAGACCGCCGGACTACTTAGAAAAGGGTTTTGACTAGACCGCCGCTGTTTTGACTAGAATTTGTCTAGCGGACCAGCGTTAAGGTCGAACCCTGCTGCAGTCAAGCTTCATATTTAAAAATAACAAATAAAATTGTATTGCAAAAAACGCCTGTACTGTAGCGCCTAGCTGGAGCAAAAGTTTTAACTGAAAATTGAAAAGTTCTAAAATGAAAAGTTCTAAACACTCCCGTTCATAAATTGTGAATTTATCTACGCGTTACAAAGTTAAAAGAGAAATTTATTTCAGCGTGATTTTCCTATTCTATTTTGAAGTGCACAATGAACCCTTTGAAAATGCCCCCAAAATACGAAAACAATTTTCTGACAAACTTGCAGCGTTTGCGGGTCTAGGTAATAATGGGTAGCCTATGTAACATTGTAAGTAGAGACTAGCGATAATAGGCCTAACGTTAATGGTTTATCAGAATTTATAAACTTTAAAGAAATTCTTCAATGTTAACTTGGAATTCTCCGAGATGTATTCAAGTGCGCTACGTTATTGCATGGTCAGCATGATGGTTTTAGGCGACTCGGCAGATTTTGTGCCCAATTTCGGACACCGCCGTTTTTCAATTTCGGAATAAATTTAATGACACCGAAGTTGTTCACAGAGGTTAAATAACAAGCAATATAAGGTAAAAGTACCAGTATTTCACTGAATGAATTTGATGTTTTTGTCAACAAAAGTAAAGTCGGGGTATAATGCAAGGGCCTAACGCGGGCCTAACGCTAGCCTAACGTTAGGCCTGTGCGCCACGTTCACAACGTTAGGGAAAACCACCAACATGACTAATGTGTGGCTAGTACTCGTTCGAAAATAAAAAATAAATAAACTCTATGCTTACCCGCAGCTGACAAGGCTTAGGTTTGCTTCTTGTTTTTGCTTTTCAAGTAAAGAGAGCCCGTTTCTGTTTGTAGAATCGTTAGAATTTGATACTGAGCATTTGCGATGAAAACCGTCATGGCGGTCGTTTTGTTTACGTTGCCACTGGTTTTGACGTCCCGCGTGTGGCCATAACAGCCATTTTCATTGGCTACAAAATCGTTTTCTATTTGCGCATGAAATTTAGTATCCAATGAACGCCAAGCCAAAAGTGACAAAGATCGCGAGGTACGAGAAACCCGATTTCATTGGACAAACACACGCACGACTGATTCTGTATGATATTATTCCGCACAAAATGGATACTTTTTTATCATCAAAATTGCATATGTTATGCGAGACATATGAATGCGGGATCAACAAAAATAATAACTATTGTATTGTTAACTTGCTTGAGAGAGTTATATCGTTTCCCCCCTCTGCCGAAGAGAACAAGGCTGAATAGACCCTAATCTGAAATTGTGCGCCAAAGAGTGACGTCACGATGACGTCATCACGTGTCACGTGACGTCATCTTAAAGGTGCATTTTTGAAGGGCCCATATTTGCGTTCAAACTAGGTATGTTGGTAGACCAGCACGTGTCATAGAAAAAAATTGAGGTGACGTCATAATGACGTCATCATACGATTTTATAGTAATTTTCAAGTTTTTAAACCTTAAAGTTTCTTAAAGCCATATGTCATCAACAGAAAATGCTAAATTCAAAATTATTTTTTAAATAGCTTTGTTAGCTCCTATGAGCTCCGTGCACAACTACCCCCTCAGCGGAAAGAAAAGGCGAGTTGGGGGGTCAATATCGACGCCATCTTACCTGACTTCAATTTAAGTGTCTGGTTCCCGCTGTGATATTCTGATTGAAAACTCAATTATCGAGAGTCGGCAAACAGACAAACCAATCCCACTGGTATACGCGTATCAAATGAACGAGGAGCGCGGTGCGGATACCAGCGACGTACTGCCCACGGAAGTGCGGTTGCTATGTGGACAGCGCCCTCATTCGACTGCGCACGGAGCCCATGTATCAATTTGAAAAATGTGTGACGTCATAATGACATCATTAAAAAGTGCTTTTTTGAAACACATATAAGGGTAGGTCCGATCCTCACAAAAATTGGTGGGTAGGTAGATAGTACCACTAGCATGTAAAATCTGAAGTGACGTCATGGTGACGTCATCAGCTGATATTCTATGAATTTTTTTTTCTATCCCAAATTCCACAGACTTTGTACACACATTTTGTACACAGCACTTTGGTCATTAAACAATCTCCGATCTAAACCAAAATCAACATAAGCATAGACCCTAATCTGAAATTGTGCGCCGAAGAGTGACGTCACGATGACGTCGTCACGTGACGTCATCTTAAAGGTGCATTTTTGAAGGGCATTTTTGAAGGGCCCATATCTAGAGAAATGTAGGTCCGATTGCGTTCAAACCTGGTATGTTGGTAGACCAGCACGTGTCATAGATAAAAATTGAGGTAACGTCATCATGACGTCATCATACGATTTTATAGTAATTTTCAATTTTGTTAAACCTTAAAGTGTCTTAAAGCCATATCTTATCAGCAGAACATGCTAAATTCAAAATTCAGCATCGGTTTTGTCCAAGTCTCTGACGAGATATCTTTGAACTTGTTCAAATAGAAAATGAGTCTTGCCTCGATATCTTTGTCTGGTGACGTTTTATTGGTAACCACGTCAAACTCGAAAGACAATGCCGAAATGTTGTACTTGGCGTCGGCGTCTATAGACTTGACGACGCTCCCGTGATTGTTGAATGTAAACTCGTACGTTAGTCTGTCGTTGAGAGCCGATGGGTGAAACGGTTGATGATCCCCAAGCATTTCAAAATCTAGAGGAAAGTAATATCCATAAGCATCGGCTATGGTTTTGTCTTATCCAGAATTCGCATTATCGACCAAATCATCCGCTCCGATTCGTATTTTTGTAATGTTGGGAGATTCGATTCCTCGATACGAATGTTCCGAATTTTTAGGTCGCCACATGTCTTTAAAAACGTTAAATATGTCCGCGTCGTAAAAGTTTAGAATGTCTTTACCTTCGAAGCATATTCTTACTTTTTTGATTAAATTTCGCCCCACGTTATAGAGTTCTAGCATCGTCGTCTCCAGACTCTAAGTCAATGTTGAAAGCCAATCAACTCATACCAGGTACAACCACATCGTCAGGACTCAACATTGGAAATTTAACAGTCAACATTTGATTCACATCTATAGTACTAGGATTATGACTACCGATTGTCTCAAACCCTTAATCGCTCTAGGATTTTGTAAACTTCTATGAGGGTTCAGTTTACTTCCATAAATCGCATTCATCTTTATTTATAAATGTAATATATTTTTAAAGTAATAAATCATGGCAAGTGTTTTAATGATGGCTTGCGGAGCTATCGTAAACGCTTTTGCGTTTACGGGATCAAACTTTCTATTTTCGAGTTTAAGGCAGTCTAATGCGGAAGAAGAGCATAAACGACACGACTTGACGTCTTCTACGATATTTTCAAATTGCGATTGCGCGTCTAACCCAGTACCCGGCGTTAGGATACTCGTGTTGAGCTTGCGCACCCAGTATGGCGTACACGTACGTTCTGACGCTTTCGTCTATTTTTCCTAAACTTTGCCACCCTTGCGCAACGTCTGCAGATTGTCTGATCCACGTGACCGTATACTTAATAAAATGATACGAGTCACCCGACTCTTCAAATCCCATGTAGGTGGCATCGGGATATATCAAGGTCGATCTTACGATAGTCGTAATTTCTACCAGGTACTGGTAAATATTTATGCGATCCCAAATTATCGTAATATTAAGCCGTACTTAATCCTTTAGAAGTTAAGTCTACAGTCTGTTTAAAACTCACATTTTGATTTAATTGGAAGTGTCGACATGTACTGACGTAAGCGTTGTGATCGATGTTATTGTCAAGGTCGTTGAATATATTATTGCCTGGAACTGGACATGAGAAATTGTAATATCTTTCTGATTGTGAAATACGCGTGAAATTTGAATAAAGCCGACAAGACCGGGTTTCTATGATTCAACAAATCGAATCCAACACCACAACCCGACGTTGCGCACCAAACTGCAAAGTTGGGTTGATTTTGATAAAACGTCAATTAGGTAAATTATAATTTTTGGAAATTTCTGTAGACAGGTTTGCGCAAAAATTATTTCGATCCAGACATTACCAATTTGTTGGGACTACCGGCCAATAGTTTGATCCACGGTGTAGATTACGTAGGAAATTACAATATGAATCTTATCAACAATATTGTTATACATTGCGAGGTATCCACTCGAGATAATTTCTACAATGGACAGCGTACAAACGTGTTGGATATCATACCGTTAGTCGCGAATGGGAACGCAAACGATATGAATTAAATCACGTTATTTATATAGAAAAAAGAAAATTAATCCCTCACAGACTTGTCAGCGCTAAGATAAACCAACTCAGCTTTAGCGTCCCGGATTCTTGCGGTGAGTTGATTGAGAATCATGGAAAAAAGGATTGTCTATCACGTAGAGGTTATGAAAAGGCAGATTTTTTTTTAATCTTGTTTGGAGGTCCTAAATTTGTTTTGTTTTATTGCACTCGGTACAATAACCGTTCTTAGAAAAAGTACTGCGACCGCAGACATTACAAGGCTCTACCTTTTGTTTTAAAACGATGCGCGTGCAAAGCGCAATACACTAGATTATACTTGGGTATTGGTTTATTACAAAGATTCAAACTTCCGCAAAGTAACCAAGAGCATTGATGATCTCGCGAATTAAATTATATATCGAGTTATTTTATAATATTTGTATACCTACTTCTAGCTATATTCTCGACATGTTGTAACTGCTGTTTACCTTTTGTAACATGAGTAATACAAAGTTGAGCCCGTGACTAGGTTCCACGACCACAAATTATAAACACGCTATAGGTGCCTGGTCGCGTTTAAAAAAATCTTTTTCACACGTAGTTTGTTTTCCGATTTTCAACCACTTGCACATTATTTAATCATTTCATTTTTATCCATAACTTACGAGACAGATTTTTCTAAAGTTTTCAAACACGTCGGTCAATAATAATAATACGTCCGCAAATACGTAAAGGTCGTGATATTCGCCCGGGATTCTTAATGTCGAAAGTGTGCCATACTTTTTTAGCGTGCTCGTAGTCTGAGTCGCTTATGTCAGCATCGATAAGACTGCTGTAAAAATGATGTTTAGCTGGCAACTCGGTTTCTTTAAATCTTTCAAAATCGTTCATGTATTCGTACATCATTTTAAAGCCAAAGTTGACGTTTTTCGGGGTGTATTGGTAATTGCTTTATATTTAAACGCTTTTCTCGGGCAGGCGGCTACCAGTTTTTCTAGCGATGTAGATAAAAAATGAAACGAATCTAAAAATCTGAGTTGTCCTACCCAAAATGAAATATATTTTTAGGACGTTTTAGGTACATGTAGGCCTATGCAATTTACTTGGCCTCGAAAGATGTGGCCTCGGCCTCGGACGTTGTGGCCTCGGTCTCGGTCTCGGAAGATGTGGCCTTGACTACAACACTGGTAATTGCCAGCTTGCTCAGTCCGGGGTATTTGGATCGGTGCTGCTGCCAGAACTTCAGAGGACTGTCTTTAATGTCCATCTGTTCTACCTGCTCTAAGTATCACAGCAGTTGCAGTCTGCAGGTTAAAGGGTCCCCACTCCTGTTTCACAGCTTCTTGTATTTGGCAAGAAGTCGAGGCATTTTGGCAGGTACTATGGACTCATCTTCGCTGCTTGCAGAGGAGAGTTCACAATCTCCATGGTGGGGAGTTTCTTCTGATGTGTTGACTCCTTCAGCGTCTGCATGATTTATGACCAATTCTATAAAAATACAAGTTATTGTAAAGTGAGTCAATACAACAAAATTGAGTTCTTCATTAAAGGCAATATACATTTGCTTTTGCTGTAATTTGCCATAATTGGACAGGATGCATGAAAGGTGTTTCATAATAGTTCAGTAGTTTTGTATTTGGATGTTTGCAAATGTTGTATTTTACCATAGGTGGCACAGAACATTTACAATACCCACAAACTGTACATACTGTATATTTAAAATTTGCCTTGTCAAGATTTCATGGGTTTTGATGATGGCGATTCAATGATGTAGACCATTGCAGAAATGTAATACATCTACAAAAAAGAATTAAACTGAAGTAAAAGTAAACTAAAAGTACCAAAGTAAATAATAGCGGCTGAAAATACCTTGAAGCATGTCCTTTGTATCATCTCTCAGTTGTTGAGCTGATGTTGGGTCCGCATTTTCTATTTCAACGTCAACCCACTGCATTCCGTAATGCGGATCCAGGACGGCTGCAACCAGGTAGATCTTTTCCGAGAATGGATCGTCATGGGAACCTGCCGCTCTGGGTACCATGCTGAACGATGCAAAGATACCTCGAAATCATTTCAGAAGTGATGATGACAACTTGCTAATCAGTGCCTTCGTTTCCCTCGTTTTCTGCATGTGGTTGTACAGCGCAGTATGAACCAGAGTGAGAGTCTACTCGTGTGGCGGGGCATAGTATAGGGCTAGTATACATACAGTTTCATGAAGGAGTGGGAATCCCCTATGAGAAATCCCCTAAAAAGTGTTACCGGAAATATTGTTCATATCAGGAATGTTGGAATTTCTCTTCTTTTTTGGTTATCATACAGACCGGGCATTTGTGGAGTTGCTTCAGAAACGGCAGTTGTTCCAAAGGCTGTCCGAATTCAATCTGTAAGTAGGCTATGTTTTGTAGATAGTAGCATTATAAGCAGCAATTATAAGAGCAAGTTGAGTCATTTCGAAATATCGAAAGATCGATATTGATGACTGAAAACGTTAAAACACGAAAACTACAGACGCGTGATACTTTATACGTGCCGTAATTTTCTTACTGTATTTTTTTACAGGGGGAATCCCGTTATTTTACAGCACGTACAGAAATACCACGAACATCATTGTTGTTCGTCCTGGCCTTATGCAGTGAGTATAATAACAATATCATGTTACAATTCACATAAAAAAAGGTTGTATAGTTGCTTGAGGGGGTGGAATTACCAGAGCGGGAATTTAATAGCTTTGCCTTTATTGAGGGTAAAATGTTCAAACATAGCTCCTGTAAGTTTGGTGGCGTTAAAAATATTTCTGTCCCCCTCCCCCTTTACCTGCGCTTGTTCTAGAGTGACTCAGAAAGGCAACTATGGAATGACTTTATAAAGATTGACATACACCCTGCGAGTTTTTGCATTCAATAGGGGACCTTTAACAATAGAGGACAATAGGGTCTCCGATTGAGAAAGGTCCCCGTTGGAAAATCGTGTACAAAACCAAAGAGGACCCATGCCAAAAAGTAATATGAACAACAGGATGGCAATATATCAAACCACTCCAAAAGAGTGAAATTTTAACTCGTTCGAGGAGCCATTTAAGGGACAAGTCTAAAAAGAGTGGTCCCTTATACGACTCCTCGAAAGAGTGTAAATTTCACTCTTTTTTGAGCGATTTTAACTCTTTTTGAGTGGTTTTTATAAGAGATTTACTCTTTTGGAGTGGTTTGATAAGGGATTTCACTCTTACATTAAGAGAGGAGGCCCCCGATTGCAGGCGTTTGTGTAAATCAACGAATTCCAACTTTCCATTGTCCTTCATTATTTTGTTTGTACTTTTGACGTTTTAGCACACACATTTTTTTGTAAAAGCTTTAATAGTATAGGAGATGCCGATTCAGCAAAACTCTTCCCTTCCCTTCCCCTTCCCTTCCCCTTCCCTTCCCCTTCCCTTCCCCTTCCCTTCCCCGTCCTCTCTTCCCCCCTCTCCCCCTCCATCTCCATCACTCAGTCAAATTTACTAATTTTTTTTTCTTAAATTATGTCGTATACCTACCCAACAGAATTAAAAAAATTGCAAAACAATTATCATTACATTCGTGTCGTATAGTTGTCCAAATTTCATTTGTTATAAGCCAAACAAAATTATATTTAATTTTTTTTTTTAATATTATATTGCCATAATAAAAATGATCCAATCTTTCAAGTCTCCACCTGGTTTAGGCGCTGGATGAACCGGAGTTGGAGTTGGAGTCGCTACACCTCTTACACCCGCTACTATTGGATTAAGAATCATTAAAAAAAATTAGCCAATTTCCAAAAAAAGCTCAGGGGTAAACTGTTGGTCGCCTTGCCGGGTATTTAGGGGAGTATCGCTAGTTGGTTGTTTAACTTATTGAGTAAAAGTGTTGGTTGGTTGGCTAAATATGTGTGGGCTCTATTGGTGGGTGCCGCGACTTTGATTTTCGTATACTTGCAAAAACATTTAAAATAATCGTTTGTTTAAATAAAATGACTAATATATATCCTAAATTACCAGATGTACCCGATGTAACGGACAATGCACGAGTCTATAGATTAAATAAAATCGAGCAAGTACAAACCGAGATAACGAATGAGAGAGACAAGCGAGAGCAGTTGTATAAACAATTTAGTAAAATTATTACTTGTTTATCGAATGCAGAGACTGCAGCGGAATATTTTGGAGTCACATTGGGCGCTATTGGCATCGCTGGAATTGTCGGTGTCATTACTATACCCGTCGGTGTAGCGTTAGAAGGTATAGCTATAGGATGTGTAGGTGTGAGTTTAGTCTTAAAATACTTTAGCAAAAAGTTTAGGGTTAAAACCAAGAAACACGATGAGATAAGGGTATTGGCAGAAACCAAATTGAATACGATAACTGAACTA
Source organism: Hippasteria phrygiana (assembly GCA_037893225.1). NCBI lineage: Eukaryota > Metazoa > Echinodermata > Asteroidea > Valvatida > Goniasteridae > Hippasteria > Hippasteria phrygiana. The sequence goes on from JAZGUH010000488.1 coordinate 1,098,426, forward strand.
GTGTCTCAAGCTATAGACGATGGTGATATCAGCCATGATGAATTTGTTTGTTTTGATCAAAAATGAACTGAGAAAGTTTAATGGATGAAAGAAGCTATTAGAACTCAAACAAAGCGAGAGAAGAATCTGATAGAAATAAAAAAGAAATATAAAATTTGGTTGAAAAGCAAATGATCGAGAGAATGGAAAAAGATAAAAATGATCTTATAGAAAAACTTACCAGATTACAATAACTAAAGAATACGATAGTAATTTACCACCTAATTATGAAAGTTTACAGCCTAGGCCTAGCGCTCCGTATGAAGAATAGTGCGTACGTATGAGACAAAAAATAAGCCCTCAACTCTCTAGTAGAGAGTTGAGGGTTTATTAATTTATATTATATTTAATCAGACTCATCGTCCAAATCACTTATCATTTCTTAAAGTCTATGATTTTTAGGATCTAGGAATTAATTACCTCTTATAGGTTCATATATCGAAATGTTGATGTAAAGTTCTTTTAACTCGTGAATGACCCAGTTGTGTCCATTACAATTAAATCTTTCTATTTTATCGATTATTTTATCAATTTGTTTTTGCACGAGTCCTTCTATAATGTCTTCAGTTAATACGATCGATTGAAAACCGAAAAACATACTTGTGTCTTTAATAATAGTATCGTTCGCATAATTATTTTTAAATGATCTCTAAATACTCTTGGGGTTGTTTCGATGAAATCTACTTGTTTTTTAGAGTCACCATAAACAGTATACTTTTCGGTGCTCAAATTTAAGTTGAATTTTTGTTTGCCCCTCATTATTAACTCAATTTAATATTGTATAATTTAAATCTAAATATAATTTTGTTTGGCTTATAAAAAATGAAATTGTTGATAGTTTACTTGCCTCCGTGCAAAGTCCAAAATCACATTGATTGTCCTTGATTTACAGGCAGAAAGCACGTCAAACGGGAAGCGATGCATACATTAATTTAAGAGGTAGAGACATCATTTGCCAATAAAAATCAAGTCAAGATGATGGGGCAATAATAATATTGTGTGAAAATGAATAAAACTGCTGCAAACTGCTGACTGACTGAATGGACCTGAAATATACAAATCAAAAAATTAGCTGGCCTGACGTTTCGAACTTAAGCAAGTTCTTTCTCAAAGGCAAATGACAGAGTACTTGCCTAACCATTCCATTTCTGATATGATTCTACAGGGCATAGAATCACTTTTCCACCGCAAGGACTCAGTTCGCCTCAGCCGAGAGAAAGTTTGGATGAAACGTCTTCGGACTATTCAACCACATGGTCTAAACATCCAGGAAGGGAATGATTAACTTTTAATTTTTCCCCCATTGTCATTTGTTTACAGATTATCCTCCTGGCAAACCCTCTTGGGGTCTCTTGGCCAAATGGGGTTGTCTTACCATTTCCTGTTTATCTTTGCCACTAACCACATTCCTTTGTCCAATTCCCCAGCTTCAACCTTCATCCTAATCCCTCCCCGCATTCATCCTTACCCAAACCTCTCTCTTTGATGTTTACCCACTGCCATGCTCCCTTGCATCCCTCTTTTGTGTTTCTCCACCCACCCCCTCATGCATGTGTGTTCCCTACATGTTTGTTTCTTGTACTCTGTCATTTGCCTTTGAGAAAGAACTTGCTTAAGTTCGAAACGTCAGGCCAGCTAATTTTTTGAATAATATTGTGTGATGGAGGAAGAAATATGACAGAACTCGCTAGTACAGGATGTGTGTACATGTATGTGTATATAGCCAAGTGTTATTGAGAATCTCTTGAAAAAGTTGCTTAACCTTTCACAGCCAATTACAATGTATTAAAAAGAAAGTAAAGTGTGGGGTAGTTCAACATGTGTACTTTTTCCATTTGTTCCAGTCGTCCGATCAAACAGCGAGAGCACCGTGTTCTTAGAACGAAGCCGCCCTGGGATCGTGCCCTGCCCTCCTATCGTATCGGGCCAATTTACGCTGGAAGAAACCGATGCCGTATATTGGTATAAAGGTCAGAAAAACAGGCACTCGCTGTTGATCTCGTACTTTAGAGGGAATATTGCGCCTCAAAACGGGATCCCACAGGGCGTCTATGATATCAACGGAGAGTTCTCCCTGGTTATCAAGAATGTCACTGCCTCAGACGAAGACATCTATTTCTTTATGGTCAAGCCCAAGACGAAAATGGTTGTAGGATGACATGTGGATGTTTGTGACATGGGTGAGTAATGCACAAGACATAGCATCTACATGTAAAGGCCGGTTGAGGGCGAAGCGAATTCGTTTGGGTAACGGCAATGTCATAATGAAACAAATATTGTTGACGCCACAAAATTCGCTTCGCTTTCGCATTCGCGTGAAGGATGAACCGGCCTCAAGACAGGATCGGCGCTACTCGCCAGCCCAGCCCAGCCCGACCCAGGGATTTGATTCGTGCGCTTGCACAAGTAATGTAATAATTTTACACCACATTTTCAAGAACAGGCACCCTATAAAGACCCATTTCATATTAAACAGTAAATTCTGTAATTTTATGTTATTTATTTTGGGGGATTCTGATGTGGAAAATAAACCATTAACCATGCATGATTGCATGAATGATCTCTCTTGAATTGCTGAAGGAATTTGCTTTGGTATCACCACCCATTCCTGTTTCACCCTTTTTTGGTAGTCTCTCCAAGCCAGCCACTGACCCTCGTCAAGGGGTGCGATCATCGCTCTGGGGGTGCAGATGTATGTGAGGCACAGCTACATGTAGGATACAACACGAATCTGACGTGTGAAGTGGATTCCGTCAAACCTGCTGTGGAGTTACAATGGTTCCGCGTGTTTGCGAACGGATCAGAAGAACCAGCTGCCGCTTCACATACGATTAAGCGTGTTGTTCTACCTCCTAACGAGGGTAGGTACTTTATTGTACAAAGTTGCTTAATTGCTTTTCAAACTTAATATGGGTTGATGACTCCTGATTAGCGCCCCTGAACAAATGTACTGACAGACTGGGATACTGCCAAATTCCACAGGTTGAATTTGAAAAATTAATGATAATGATGAGTAGTAGGTAGAAAAACGTAGTCGTACTCATAGTAGAGAAACAAAATAGTCGTACACAAAATCAGCCCTAGTTGACTATGGAAATGCATTATTGGAAACAATCAGAGTTGTGCCTATGTATTCTAGACCATATTGCCTCCGAGTCGAATCATTGGTTACCCATACCCCATCACTTGACACGTGATAAATTTAGGTTAATAAAGATTGACAATTTCTAAGTAAATATATATAGGCCTACATGTAACTGTCTACCTGAGATTTCTGAGTTTGCTTTTTCTTAGGCTCTGCTTTAAGGAACCACACCTACTCAACTTCAGCTTCACTCCAACTGAAATCAGTAAACGATGATGTCAAGTATAGGTGTGAGGCCCACGGTGTTGCTGTGGGGAACGGAAGTCACACAATAGTAAGGTTTACTAAAGCTATCTCCACAACGGTAACCTACAGTGAAGCGCAGCCTCATGAAAATACAGGTGGGTAGAAAACTTCATGTTGATTTAATAATTTTAGACCTGTTTAACACTGGAAATTGACACGGATGAAATGGATGAAACTGATGTGAAATGATGCAAAAAGTTTGAAAAGATTTAATTTGATAGACTGGTGACAGTGTCAATATAATGACATCAGTGTTGCTCTTTTCGCGTTCCCACGTACAGGAAGAACGCCTGCTTTGACTGTCGAAAAACCACCGAAGACTTGCGAAGACAAACCAGCCGAGCCTCATGCCAATCTAATTGTGCTTCTTGTTACTGTCGTGTCGCTCACTGTCAATGCGATTCTTATAGGCCTAATCGTAAGTACAAGTAATTATCCTCCCCTGTTCACGTTTACTCCTCTGTATATTGCTAAAGGATGCACCAATTTGAGGCTTTAATGCAGGAAATCAATTTTCAACAAATATTTACTGAAAAAATAGCCATATTTAGCTGTTATATCTTTACAATGCGCAAAAGTGAAGACTATTAAAACTCAAACATTGTATTTGAGGATGAATTAGTCACAAATAATGACTACACATCTGGGGTATACCCTAGTCGTATACACTGTAAAAATTCCCGTATTTGTTACGGTGAAAAGCATGTAAATATCCGTAAATGGACTACGCCTGATAACATTTTACGGGCAAACCCCTAAAAGGCCGCACATTACGTAGCAATTGCACAACCAATCAGAACTGAGAAAATTGTGTTCACAGAACTTCAGACAAAATTGCACTTTCTTTTATTTAAACAATTCCACAATAGAATTTAGATTTTTTACAAGCATATGTAAATATACTTATTACATCTCCTTTCGTATTCAAATATTGAAATTGTTGATGGGAAACCATGACTTTATTATGGTGAGATAGGCTGAATATAAAGCTAAAGCACGACATCATTCAATTTGTACACGCTACCATAGTAAAGTATAATAAGTTAATAAAAAGTAAGCATTCTGTTTCATCTGCTCCCACTTCATTCATTTGTTAATTTGCAGTTAATTTCCAGTACTACCTTTTCAGTTTTTCTAAAAAATATAACCAGTGGCAGTATTTACAGACTTTTCACCATGAAGAAAACGGTTTATCAGTAAATTTAAATACGGTTCGACCGTAAAAATACGGTAGACGGGTAGCACCTTGCTGCACGCCTTTCGACAGTTAATTTTTAGGACAATTTTTGTTGAAGTGTAGGGTATCGCAGGATAGAGTACAACATATTAGTCACTTTTCTTTATTCATCTTGAAATCTGTTTCATTTTTACTGCAGGTATTTCGACGGATTAAACGTCGTGGAGTCAAACAACGTGTATTGGAGTTAAAAAAGTGTAAAAAGTGACTGCACCTCATCATGCACCTGTGCACTAGCACATATTTGTCCCAAAATCATGAACACTTCAGGCTCTTGTCGAGAAACGTCTGAAGCACTTGAAGCGATAGTGTCACTTTTACCACTAGCACCTCATCCAATATTTCCACTACACTGTAAACATAAGTTAGTCATTTTGACTAATAAAAGTTAGTCCTGCCCTATGTCTGAAAGGACCAACTAAAGTTAGTCATCAAGCCAGATGACTAATATTTATTAGTCAAATATTAGTCATAAGTTAGTCAAAATGACTAAAATTAATTAGTCTTCTGATTAAATCCAACTAATGTCTGAAAGGACTAAACGTTAGTCACCTGACTTTTCCAGTTAGTAATTAACTAATCACAATAGTCATGTGACTAAGGTTTTATTTCCTGTAAAAACAAAAGAAAATAAAGCAAACAAGTCATAATCTTTTCAGTCTTATTCCAATGAAATTCATGTTGCCACAAATTGTAATTAAATGAGGAAAATAGAACCTGTAAATAAAATCCTGTCATCACTGGCAAGATTTTTGTTCCCAAACACAAGCGATTTTTACAGATTTAAGTAAATTACTAAGTATGATTGTTGACACTTAATACTCATGAGAAGTAAATGAAACATTGTGAATTAAATTCTGCTGTCCTTGGCAAGACTTTTGTTCCTTAAAAATATGCTTAGGGACTAGTATGATTGTTGACACTGATAAAACAAATTTGTCTGACCTAAAGATGGTTTCTTACTCAATTTAATAACACTAATTCCAACTGAATATTTTTGGCAAGAATTTAAGAATAAAATTTAGGAAAACACACACATGTAATATGAAGTATGTAAGGTTTGAGGTAACACCATGTATGGTGGCCATGAAGGGACATAATCGGTCGTGGATATTTTTACAACATCGTGAAACAAATCCACGATGTTGCAAATTGTTCATGACTGGTCGTGAATTTTGTCGCAAATATTCTTTTAGTAGCTTGGAGGGTATTTCACCGAGCGGGCAATTAGAGGGCGTTATTACATACAATTCACGCATTATCATGGTCAATGATGGCCGTTGCATACTATAGCATGCTCCATCGTACGTTGTATCAACAACGTCAATGGAGATGATGGAGGAGAATTCATATTGCGAAAAATATTCAGGACCAGTCGTGAATAAATTCACGACGTCACAATGATATTCACGAATGATTATGTCCCTTCAGGGCAACCATAACCAAGTAAAATTAATCTCTGTTTGAGTTGTGTAGCTCTGAGAGGAACCAGTTTTAACTTAACGTTTCAAACAGTATGCTCTGTTCATCATCAGAAGACTGATGACGAACAGAGAATACTGTTTAAAACGCTGAGTAAAAACCAACAAGTAAAAAAAAGATCAATTTTACATGGTGATACCGCAAACCTTCAAGTCCCATTTAACACATAATATAAATGCCAGTGTTGGAGGTCTCGAGACCGGCCTCGGCCTCGAGACCGATTTTTATGGCCTCGGTCTCGGCCTTGGCCTCGGAGTGCAAGACCTCGGCCTCGGCCTCGGCCTCGGAGCCTTCCGGACTCGAAGATCTGGTCGAGGCCGGCTCGAGGCCGCCCACTTTGACCAATTTTCCCACCAATTCAGATGTGTTTTCTGTTTCAATTAATTTAAATTGTTTACCTCATGAAACTTTCGAGAAGCTGCCACAGTGAGTTCCATGAAACGAAATAAAGTTTCAAGCAGATACGCACGAATTAATGAACTGGTATTTGCATTATTGCACCATGGAGCTATAGATAGCTCCCCGATTGCACGTACTACGTACGTACATTATATGTATTATCTTCTTGTAGAACCAGTCTACTCCCGGTAATACACTACGTGTAGTTCCTGGTCCAGCACTTCACTCGCCCCATGAACTGCCACTATTGTGTTACACGTACTCAGGTAGCATCTAATATTTTTTCAAAGTGAACAAAGAAACTATCTTGCCCTATGTTGGCGGTCTCCCAAATTGTCAGTATCTTTGTTCGGGTGGGCGAATATAAGTAAAAAGTCGTATCCTCATTGAGTGATCCCCACAATGTCGCTTCCCAGGTTGTATCGTAAAAATTGGGTGTGATCCCTGGCTATACGGCATTCTGGGTTTATGACTTCTGACTAGCGCCCACCCGAACAAAGATACTGACAATTTGGGAGACCGCCAACATAGGGCAAGATAGCTCAGTTGGTAGAGCGCCGGTACGGTAACCCGGAGGTCGCAGGTTCGAATCCCGCTCCTGCCAGTTTCTTTGTTCACTTTGAAATTGTATTCAAATTTACCTAGTCAGTTTCCCTTGTGGTTTGTTTGACGAATATAAGTAAAAAGTCGTATCCTCATTGAGTGATCCCCACAATGTCGCTTCCCAGGTTGTATCGTAAAAATTGGATGTGATCCCTGGCTATACGGCATTCTGGGTTTATGACTTTTTACTTATATTCGCCCACCCGAACAAAGATACTGACAATTTGGGAGACCGCCAACATAGGGCAAGATAGCTCAGTTGGTAGAGCGGCCGGTACGGTAACCCGGAGGTCGCAGCTTCGAATCTCGCTCCTGCCAGTTTCTTTGTTCACTTTGAAAATGTATTCAAATTTACCTAGTCAGTTTCCCTTGTGGTTTGTGTGACGAATATAAGTAAAAAGTCGTATCCTCATTGAGTGATCCCCACAATGTCGCTTCCCAGGTTGTATCGTAAAAATTGGATGTGATCCCTGGCTATACGGCATTCTGGGTTTATGACTTCTGACTAGCGCCCACCCGAACAAAGATACTGACAATTTGGGAGACCGCCAACATAGGGCAAGATAGCTCAGTTGGTAGAACGCCGGTACGGTAACCCGGAGGTCGCAGGTTCGAATCCCGCTCCTGCCAGTTTCTTTGTTCACTTTGAAATTGTATTCAAATGTACCTAGTCAGTTTCCCTTGTGGTTTGTTTGACGATCTAATATTTTTGTTAGATAATCTGTCTACTCCCACTATAGACTGGTTCCTGGTCCACCACTCGGCCCTGAACGAGTGAACGTTAAAGCGATAATCATAATGGCCGGCAGTGAAGTTGAGGGAACCAACCTGTTATTCACGCGTGCTCGCGCAACGCGAAGCCTGTCACGTGTCTACTAGTCTATGTACCCATAACTGCATGCCCTAATTGCAAAGACTGTCCTCTCTGTTCCAGCTAGTCTTGGTTCAAAGACGTTACTGTTGTACTTTTGTACTTTCGCAGTTGCAATGCACAGGCAGCGCGATCAGGTACAGTGTAGTTGCAATAGGCCGACAGCGCGATAAGATTTTGGATCTGTAGTAAAGTCTTGGATAAGTTGGCATTTCGGGGGCGCGACCAGACTGTGGACTGTGATAATGATGGACGGTTATGCAATAGACCGATCCAGTGAGCGTCGCCTGATGGTGTTCTGACCAATCACATTCGTGGTTTATGTCGACATGCGTGCACGCGATGTGACGCGCGCAGCTGCAGATCAATGGTCATGATGCCTCGTCATGTCCTATGTATTTGCATGTAATGAATCATTTATGATAAGGCTCAAACTCGGTCACTGATTGGATCCCTCGGAAAAGCGAGGGAGAATCATCGAAAAGTAAAGAAAAAGTTAAGAATTGCCTGCCAACTTATCCAAGACCCTTGTGGCGATCCAAAATCGTGCACGTTTGACAAACACCGGCTGCGGATTCGGCTGCATTTTGTAAACTACGAATGCGTGAGGCCAGAACGTCCGTACGAAGCCGGGATTTCGAGGACACAACGTTAGTGAATCTGGCGCGCGGGCGCTCCGAAATAACAACACAAGGGTCTTGGGCCCAAGACTATGTTCCAGCCAGCAGTGCTCCAGTGGAGCGCATTTTTAGCAGAGGAGGGATTATTATGAGGCCACACCGTGCAAAGCTATCCCAATAGATGCTGGAGACCCTTATGTTCTTGAAATGCAATAAAATATCCTTTAAGGAACCTGCCATTGACGTGACTTGAAAATAAAGTAAAAAATCCAACAATGAAGGTAGTGTACACGATTGGTAATCCTCTAATTTGTTTTTACTGAATTATTACGAAATAACTTACTAGCCTGTAAGTTAATAGTAGTCTCAATCATCGTGTGAAATGATAGCACCAGGTGTGCTGTCGTTGTCAAGAAAAGTGGAAATTTATATTGTTTTCAATCGTTGGAAAACTGCCCTGTAGGCTTTAGTCAAGGCGCGCGTGGCTACCCGGACGAGTGGCGCGCCCCGGACATGCTGGCATTCGGGGCGCGTCACGTGTCCAGGTAGCCACGCGCGTCTCGTTGACTATTAAAGGCTATCATCCGCCCGACGGTTGAAAACGAGCGCCGTTTTTCTATCGTTTTTCTCGCCATCCAACAACGCAAAACTTTGAACAGGTCAGTGGAACGATATTTCCTATAAAATACTAACCCCCAAATCCGCCCATTTCTGAAAATTGCAACAATGACCAATCATACACACTGCCTTTAACCTTGATTGAGTAGATTATTAGTTTATTACGTGTTTAGTAACCGGCCTCGGCCTCGGCCTCGGCCTCGGACGTTGTGGCCTCGGCCTCGGACGTTGTGGCCTCGGCCTCGGCCTTGGCGTTGTAGCCTCGGCCTTGGTCTTGGCCTCGGAGGTTGTGGCCTCGGTCTTGGCCTCGGCCTCGGAGGTTGTGGCCTTGACTACAACACTGCTAAACATACCGTACCACGTTGCAAGAAAATGGTTTTGTTTCATTTCTTACAGATTAGAAGCCACGTCTCACCACTTATTATGATATGGATACCTCCTACCTCATGTCCCTAATGCACATACCACATATCTTCGGCGATGTACTGACTTGACCTGTATGATGGGCATCCCGACAAGGGCCTTTTCCTTAAAAACTCTATGCAACTTCTCCGTATAGCCAGCCTGCAGGTGGTAGGCCGGATCCGGCATGAGTCCTGGTCCGGGTGGCGTAGTTACTATGAAATCAGAGCGCACGCGAAATGCGTGCAATTCTGGAGACAACCCGATTCACACTAAATGTACTCTTTCGCCCTCTACGTTCGCAGCCGTGCAAATAGCTTCTCAAACTTGAAGAACAAAAAACCCAGAGAGTCGCCTTGCGAGCCCAATTTGTCACGTTGAACTTAATGGTTCATGCTGTATATTATGGGCCTCTCTTATGGACTTGAAATATTTAAACAGACCCCTTGGGGAAACATGAACTCCGTCCGGGCTCAAAAACCCGTCAAGCTTGTGAGACATTCCTTGATGTTGCCAATATTTTACTCCTTTTTCTTCAGTGCTAACGACCTTCAAGTACTTGTTGACTTTGTTTACATGATCGTTGTATTTTGCCAGCTCATCTACTGACTTAAGATACTTGCCCAACTTGCTTCTATGCAAAATTTGACAAACCGTGACTGCATGTGCATGCGACGGGAGTAGTATAGGAGGAGCAAGCTGCACCTGAGGGGAGTCGTGAGGATCAAACGGATCGGGGGGGGGGGGGGGGTGGTCACTTGGGGGTGTCACTTTGGGGGAGAGGAGGAGGGATTGTGGTGGTAGTGGTGTTGGTGGAGGAGGAGGGAGTGTGGTGCAGTGGTGTTGGTGATGGAGGAGGAGGGCTGGGGCTGACACGTCTACACATGTTGACGGGTTGAGTGACGTCATCACCATGACGTCACAGACAAGATCGGGCAAGTCCAGGAGGAACAATGGGACAGCTCTGGACAAGTAACGACTCGCAACGGTTACCGCGCTCTGATTGGTTGTTTCAAAGACCGAAACTTTCTAACCTGTGGTTCTTTTAAAAGATGATGATCGTATAACGTCATTTTATCGCTGCTGCTTGTTCAGACAACATCGTACTAGATGAAGTAAAAAGGTAAAAACCACTCGCAAACATCAACGAACTGGAAACAGAGTTACTTCAGAGGGAACATTTAAAGCTGTAAGTCTTTGACGCATTATTGGTTTGAATACATTAATATAACTTGTTAAAAATTATTTTTTTCTTTTTTTAAACAGATAGAAAACGTGAAGAGTGTGTTAACAGGCAAATGTAGTTCCCCAATATAATTCAACAAACTTGAAAACGTATCGTGCAATAAAGGCTAAAGCCTTTCCTCAGACGACATAATTAACCTCGGTCACTCTACTCTCATAGAAAACTTCACCCAGTGCTTTTGGCGGCAGTATATGTATTTATCAACAAAACATAGAAACATACTGGCCAGTACGGGAACAAGTTACCTCTTTTCCACAGACGACATAATTAACCTTGGTCACTCCACTCTCATAAAAAAACATGTAGGCTGTGTTAATGTGTAATACGTAGTAAATGAGCGGGCTTATTATCAGATGACTATTGACCTTGTTTACCCCACTCAGATTGACCTCGGTCACTCCATTCTCATAGAAAACATAGGCTTAAGTGGTCGCGTGCGCAACGGTAAACATTGCACAGTACACGGCCGGGCTTATCCTCAGACGACATAATTGGAACCGGTCACTCTACTCAAAGTCACAACAGTAAGGGCAAACTGATTACGGAATTAGGGAACACGTGTGTACGTTAATTGATCATTTTATTACTTGGGTGAGTAAATGTGTTAGATAAACAAACCAAATCTCCCTCTAGACTGACTAATTGAGTATCTTTTAATCGTAGTGTATAAATGGTGATTTTCAATGTGCCTCGCCCGACCCGACCCTATCTCAACTTTAAAGTATTTTGCAGATGGAAGAAGTGCTCTTCGGTAATGACTACTTTGAAAATACATCCCCGGATCAGACTGACTCCCAACTGCAAGAAATTGCGCAGATCGAAGACGACCTGATGGCGGGAACGTCGGGCCAGCAAGGTGGTCAAACAGTGGTAAGTTTTATTTTGTTAAACTTTCCTGTTTAATATCATCAACTGAAATCAAACTGTGTTTTACTTTATACATGTATATTGAATTTGTAGAAATGGGTAGAAATGTTCGTATAACGTTGCTGGTTGAATTTGGAAAAGAAACAACGATATTTTCACAATACGTTCACGTATTTTTTTATATTTTTTTTGTACGACCATTATTTGAAGTTAACGAGAATGACTGATGTGTTATTGATTTGTTTTTGTAAATGTTGAAAAACAGTTATGTAAAGGTTTGTTGTTGTTTTTGCCCGATCAATTTTGAAAATCATTAACTGTAAATAATCCGTAGTGTATCTCGTTAATATTACGAGTGCGACTCTTAACTGAACTATCGACAACGACTGATACACAGTCTAAATCGCTAAATAAATTAAGCGCAAGGCCAACGATTGTTTGTGATCTATGCTTATTGTTACTGTTAATTTATTTCTTATTTTATTTGTGAAAAAAAATGTAGAAGACAAATGGATCTACCCTTTGAATATCCATTTATCCAATGAGCAGGAGGAGCGGGAAGATGAATTTATGGTAAGAAAAAACTATATACATCACAGCGTCCAAGTAAAATCCGAAATCCGTCATCACTCTGTAATTTCCTTTTACTGTTTTAAGTAAGACGCCTTTATCATATCCATCAGATGTTTTCTCATCCATGTTTAATTATTTATTAACATACCTGTTTTGGGGGGTTTTTTTTCTTTCTTTTTCTTAAGGACGTGGGAGAATTCCAATCTCTTCCACATCAGCCCAGGGCAGAGTTAAGTTGCAGTAATTGCGACAAAGTGTTTACCCTTAAAAGCAACCTTATGCGGCACAGACGCCGCAACAAGCACGCAAGGGGACCTGGCCTCAATACAGCCGATTTCCCTTGCAGTATGTGTGGCAAGAGCTTTGCTCGCCGGGACAATTTAAACCGCCACATGAAAGTGCATCAGCCATCAACCCCCCCCCCCCCCCCCCCCCCCCTTTGATGGGCTACCACCACCACCACCACAACCACCAGCAGCAGCAGCACAACAACCGGCCCACAAACCCAAGCCAGCCTTCGCCTGCAACATCTGCGGTAGGACATACACCCGACGGGACAATCTGCGCCGCCACCTAAGGACTGTTTACCGCGGGCCAGACAATCCCCCTCCGGCGCCCCAGCTGCTCCACCCGCTGCTTCACCCCCTACACCACCTCTTCCTGTCCCACCGCCTCTGTTAGCGATGGCAGAGGATCCGGAGGAGTTCCCAGAACCCGCCGAGCGCTTCCTCCTAGATGCACGCAACAACAATGGTGAAGAGCTGGATAAAGACAATGGGGATGACAACAGCGGGGATGACGACAACCACAACGCCGATGCTCAACTTGCAGATGAGGACAACGAAGACCCCGAACTCCGCGACACATTACGGGTAAATTGGGGTGCTGTTAGAAGCCATCACTTTATAGGGAGACCGGTGCAAGATGTATATAATTTTAGATTAGTGGGGTCTAGGTTACTTGGACAGGGTGTCAATGTAGAAGATGCTTTACGCGGGGTTTTTCGTCAACTCCGATTACGGACAAAAATAAATGTATCATTCGGTCTTGTTTTGAGGCACTCCGGCACTGGTGATTTGAGATATTATCACGCCAGCGACAACAATGCCCGTTTTTTTCCAGAACCTATCTCGATAGGTTCTGAGGAAGACTTAGATCGGCTTATCGAAGCACTTAGACAGGGGGACATTGCAGAGCACGGCCGTAGGCAGAGACCCGACACAAAATGGACGGTAGAGTCCATAACTAACATGTGTGTGTTTGTAAACAAAACCGATTTTGTCATTGGGGCTTCTTCTACCCCACTACCACCTTATGTGGAAAATAACCAAGATTTAATCAACCTGGTAAGAAGTAGACAGAACGGGGCTCTGTACGATGACAAGTTGTGCTTTTTTCGATGTTTGGCATTGCTCAACGCAAGTAACGAACGCGGCCTAGAGCGCGAATTACAACACTTACTGGGTATTTATCGCCGCGAATTGGGGGAGATGGGTGTCACGATAGATGATTTAGATGCAGCCGAGCGTCTCTTTCGGGTGAACATACAAGTTTATTCTTTAGTTCGAGTTGAACGAGACGATGGGGGCGTGGCAGAAGATTTAGATGATGAGGGGGAGGGTGGAGATGATGTGGTTGAAGGCGATGTAAGAATAAGGGCTGAACTTATTCGGCGGTCACCCTGCCGTCATATGCGAACACTGAATTTAAACTTGTTTGGAGACTATTTCTCGTACATCCGGGATTTAAAGATGTACAGCAAATCCTACTCTTAGTCAAAGTGTGACAGAACGTTTAAACGCTCAAACAATCTAAATTGTCACGAGCTTACTTGTGATGGCAATGTCAAGCATACATTTCAAGGCGGGACTTACAAGTTGCCAAATAGAGGAACTTGGGATAGACGTCCCGGCCGACCTCCAGTATTACCCTTATCGCGCCACTTTTGATTTTGAATGCTTTTTCCAAAGGGTCCCGCCTAACTTACAGGGTATAACTCGGGGAAGCTTAAGTAGAAGGCACAGCACCAGTTGCTTAGTTGTAGCGTGGCAAGTAATGTCTCAAATCACCAAGATCTGGTGTGGTGTGCCTCGTAACAAATGGGGATTCAAGGGATCTTGTACGTAAACTCATAAATATACTTCATGACATTTCTGAGACACCTTACGCAGCTTTGGTGGTGAGGTACCAGCCCTTGTTTGACAAGTTACAAGAGCTTTGCAACCAGCCTGGTGGAAGGGATACAGGAACACAAAAAAAACCACCCTGCTCAGACTGCCGGGGAAAAATAGATGCCTTCATCAAGGAACTTCTTGTCTTGGGGTTCAATTGCGGTAAATACGATATCAATGTCATGAAACGATACTTGTACTCTGAAGTCGAAACCATCGACCCCTTACAATTCATTGTAAAAAGAACCGGTACTTACATGGCACTCAAGACCAAAAAGCTGAAATTTCTAGACATCGCAAATTACTTGGCACCAGGATATAGCTATGACAATTTTTTTAAACCTACGGTGTAGAGCAACAAAAAGTTTTTTTTTCCCCTTACGAGTGGTTTGACGACCTAGAAAAATTGAAGTCAGACAAACTCCCGCCCCACGAGGCTTTTTACAGCCATCTCAAAAACGAAAACATATCTGAGGAACAGTATGAATATTGCCAACGAGTCTGGCGCGAACAGGATATGAGAACTATGAAAGATTTCTTAGTCTGGTACAACAATTTGGATGTATAGTGCCCTTTTTGGATGCAGTTGAAAAAATGGCCAACTTTTACCAGGAAAGAGGGATGGATATGTTTAAATGTGCCATGTCAGTACCGGGTCTTTCCCTGCAGTACCTATTTCTAACCCTAACCGAAGGCATCAGTTTCTCCCTGATTGACGAGTACAACAAAGATCTGTAGTACAAGATTAAAAGTAACATTATTGGCGGTCCGTCGATTGTGTTCAACAGATATCATGAACAAAACAAAACGTACATCCGAGGCGGCGCAAAATTGTGTAAAAAGGTAGTGGGGTTTGATGCTAATGCTTTATACATGTGGGCCCTCATGCAAGATATGCCGATCGGACTTTTCATAAGACGCAAAGCGGAGGACAGATTTAAGCCTGTTAGGAGCCAGAAATACGGGGCGATGGCGTGCGAGTGGATGGACTGGGTGGCCAAAACGACTGGGGTTAGTATCACTCACAAATTCAATGGTGTCGAAAAGCGCGTTGGGTCGAGACAACTACCCGTAGATGGGTTTTGTAGTGAAACAAACACGGCCATACAATTTCATGGTTGTTTCTGGCATGGGCATCGATGTCGTCTCAATAACAAAGACTTTAATGATTACCGAAAGAAAAGCTGCGCCGATCTCCGAAAAAAGACCGAGGAGAATTCGGCATACATCACTAGTCAAGGTTAAAACCTCATGGAAATTTGGGATTGCCAATGGGAAGATATGAAATTACACAATCCACAGTTGCGCCAGTTTTTATTTTCAATTCGACTGATGCTCTCTAAGAAGCGAACCATGACACAGCGCGAAGTTTTAGAGTATGTTGCTGACGGGTCACTATTCGGCCTTGTGGAATGTGATATCCGCGTTCCACCACACTTAAAGCTAAAATTTGCTGAAATGACTCCCATATTTCAGAACGTAACCATCAGTAGGGACGACATCGGTGCTCACATGAAAAGATATGCCGAAGAGGCAGGGATGTTAAAATCTCCGCAAAAAAGTTTAATAGGGAGCATGTTCGGTTCCAAAATTCTTCTCGCCACGCCTCTGCTCCAGTGGTATTTGTCGCACGGACTCCAAGTCGAGCACGTGTACGAGGTCATACAGCATGGACAAAATAATTGTTTCCACAGTTTTGGCGAGTCTGTAAGCGACGCGAGACGAGCGGGTGACACAGACCCTTCGAACGCGATACTTGCAGACACTATGAAACTTCTGGGCAACTCTGCCTACGGTAAAACCGTTACGAACCAAGAACGCCACATGAAAGTTGAAATAACCAATGAAAACACTGCACCTCGCTACATCAATGATCAACACTTCAGGGCCTTGCACGATATGGGGGAGGGGGTCTTCGAAGTTGAATTAACAAAGAAGTCCATCAAGCTTAAACCTGCCTATTCAGATACGCAAAATTAAGGATGTTACAATTTTACTATGATTTTTTAGTGAAGTTTATTCACCTTTCCGACTTCGAAATGTGCGAAATGGATACCGATTCGGCATATCTTGCACTATCTGGGGAAAATCTCGACTCTGTCATCAAACCCCACAAACACCAAGACTATGAGAGGAAAAAGACACAATGGTTCCCTCAAACCGACACTGTTGAACATAAAGCATATGACAAACGGACTCCGGGATGTTTAAGGTAGAGTGGGAGGGGTAGGGAATAGTTGCTCTGTGCAGCAAGACATATTTTTGTTTTGGGGAAAGCAACAAGGTCAGTTGCAAGGGACTCAGTAAGAGAACCAACAAAATCACTAAGGAAAAATACCTCAATGTGCTGCGTAGTAAATCACCGGGGTCCGGAGTCAATCGGGGTTTTCGCATGAGGGGTGGAGATATGTTCACTTATGAACAGACCAAGACAGCGTTTCCGTACATGTATCCGAAGCGAAAGGTTTTCGAAGACGGGAGGTCAACCACTTTTTTGGATTTGTGATTTACATGACAAATGACCCATGTACATGTACGTGTAAAAGCCGGCCTTGTTAATATTTCTGTCTCTCATAATTTTCGTGTTTAATATTAAAACTTAGCCGCGTTTTGAATCTGTGTTAAATAAAATTTCGATACTTAAATTTGTATATGAGCTTTAAATTTTCTCCGTCTAGTAACGATTCTGTGTATTAATGATTTATTTTGCTTGATCCATTCTTTGTTTTACGGGCATTATATAATACTCGCGTATTTTACTGTGTTTTTATTATTATTAGAATTATTATTAGAATTATTACTATTATTGTTATTTTGGTAAACCCATCCCGTTATACTTTCTATTACATAATAAGTATACATAGTTATACAATATACAGTTACAAGTTAAGTGGCCAATAATACTTTGTTTTTCCTACTTCATGTATTTGTTCATAAGAAAGGAAGTGTAAAAATAAATAAATAAATAATGATTGAGAAAACAGAGAGTTTTGTTGTTGTATGTTTGTTACCTGGTGTTGTTGTGTGCAAGTGTAGAAGTGTGAGAAAATCAAAGCCTTTAAAAGTCGACCGCATTACAAAAATTGCTTTATTTTACCAAATGGACGTGCGGCTTAAACACCCGTATACCGGACTGGTAGCTGGCCCAACGGGCTCGGGAAAGACTCAGTTTGTAAAACGTCTTATTTTTGCAGAGGGGAATACACTTAATGACCCGGCTTTTGATCATATATTTGGTGTTACGGGGAATATCAGGATGTGTACGACCATCTGGCTAGTCTGGTGCCTCAAATACGATTTGTGGAAGGCTATTCCGCTGATTTACTTCAATCCCTGGATAGAACACAAAGAAACCTGGTTGTAATAAATGATCTCATGTCAGAAAGCGGCAACAATGCAAAGGTTAGCGAACTTTTCACCAAAGGTAGCCACCACAGAAACCTGTCTGTTATCCTCATACTACAAAATGTATTTTACAAGGGGAAGGAAATAAGAACAATTACCTGGTACTCTTCAAGAACCCGAGAGACGCCTCGCAAATTACCCACTTAGCGAGGCAGATGTACCCCACCAAGTCCAAATATATGATGGAAGCTTACCGCGATGCGACATTCGCCCCCTACGGTTACCTCATTGTCGATTTAAAACCCGATACCCCCGAAAATGTACGACTCAGAACCAACATCTTTCCCGGTGAATATCCCATCGTTTACATTCCAAAGGTATAAATGACTCGGTTTGGGGTAGACTGCAATCATTTGAAGATGTCGAGGCATGTGCACCACAACGCTCCCTACCTCCACGTGCTGGCCAGGGGGAGTGACAAACAACGCTAGGGTGTGATCCAAGGGGCGAACAAGGAACTCATACATTGTTTATGTGAGTGCGCCCTCAACGTCCTTAACGGTAATATCCCCCTCAAACCGTCCGAGAAGCAAAAGTTAATCAGATATAAGAATCACATGCGAGTTCTCAGCAATAAAAAAATTGGCGTTCAAAGGAAAAATGAAGTTTTACGTCAGAAGGGAGGTTTTCTGGGTGCTTTACTCACTCCGGTATTGAGCGCTCTTGGTGGATTGTTGTTTAAATAAACATGGAGCACACCAGGAAAATGGTTATTGTACCTCAAGAAACTCTGACAAAGCTCCAGTCGGCCAGACGATTGGAACAAACACCAACCACGCGCGTTGTACATAGTTTGGATGGTGAGATGAGTGAGCTCTTGGAACGCCAAGATCTTTCAGATGAGGATAAAATTAAGCTGTACCACCAGACACTTCAACGCTACATTAGCCTAAATAAACAGAGAACGGCGCCGCTTACCATGACTTTGGAAAGCAAGCAAAAGGACAGTCAACCACCCAAATTAGAGTCGATGAAGCACGTGGGACACGGGCCGCCAAAATTAGAGAAAGAACCCGGCTTTGATGATTCCCCCAAAGTAAAAGTGCATTTAAAGGGAGAACCAAAGGAGGAGGAATTGTATCACTTACCCCAGTTATTTGCTGAAACGTCCCACCTTGGCGCTACCCCTAAGACCAAAACCAGGAAAAGAAAAACAGCTGCAAAGCCAAAATGGACTCCATATTAACCCCGCACAACCACTAATTTCATCATTTTAAACCTGTCCACCATGGAGTGTTGTCCACCGAAACCAGATTGCGGATTTCAACAGTTCGCCAGAAAAATTCGCTGTCTGTGCGTCTGTTGTCGCAGTAGCGTCATAATCCAAAGCACAGATTTTAAGGATGGGGCGGAAGGAGGCGTATCTGAAACAGGTGTACTACGACCCCTAGAACCCCGCCGGGTTTGGTGGTGTACAGGCTGTCTACCGTGCTGATCGAAAAAACGGCGCCAACTTCAACCGGAAGAGAATTAAAACATGGTTGACTCAACAGCCCACTTTCACGTTGCACAAACCGGTACGTAGACACTTTAAACGGAATAGGGTCATCGTGGGCAGTATTGACCAGCAGTGGCAGGCTGATCTTGTTGACATGGCCTCACTCAGCCATTTTAATGGAAACTACAAATACCTGTTGACGTGTATCGACATATTGTCAAAATATGCCTGGGCGATTCCGCTCAAGAATAAGACCGGCACTTCCCTCATTGACGGTTTCGAGCGAATCTTGAAAGGCGGAAGACAACCCAAAGTGCTACAGACCGATAAAGGTACCGAGTTTGTCAACCGTCTGTTTCAGGCCTTTCTCAAGAAAAGAAAGGTTAGATTCTTCACAACCCAGAATGAAACAAAGGCCAGCGAGGTGGAGAGATTTAACAGAACGCTCAAGACAAAAATGTACAAATATTTCCCAGCAACCAACAGTCGCCTGTACGTCAAGGCCTTGCCAAAATTGATGTCCGCGTACAATCACGCTTACCACAGAAGTATCAAGGCAGTCCCCGCTGAGGTTAATGTCAACAATGCGGCGAGGATTAGAGAAAAGCTGTATAACGGTCCCGGTGATAACGGTCCTGCGGTAAAGGCCCTTTCTTTCCTATTAAAAGTGGGAGACACGGTGCGGATTAGCATGACGGCCAGAACGTTTAGGAAAGGTTATCTTCCAAGCTGGACCACCGAATTGTTCACGTTCAGCGCTCGAATCCCGCGCCATCCTCCCGTGTACAAGTTGAAAGATTATGATGGAGAAGAATTAGATGGTACGTGTGACCAACTGACTTTGGAATTTGGTCAATTGGTCACTGACTGAAAATTCTTTTGGGGTGTTGGAATTTCCTTTTCAGCACATTCGCTTACAAACCTTTATTGTGAAATATTTTGTATTGTAAACCGAGAATCCTGCAAGAAACTTTAGTATACATGGCATAGGTGAGATGCCTTTGCCCATGCCAATAGGAGACAATGAATGCTTCAGCCTGGGTTGTTGACTGGCACAATGCCATTATTTGGATGCTTGTGGTCAGTCAACCGATGCATAATGACTATACGCCCATGCTGAGGTGGGTTTGGTCATTCCTGCACTTGCTGTCTTGGGGGAAGGTTGCTTGTAGGGAGCGGTTCAGTTTTCGTTCCCTAATTTTCCTCTGTTCGCCTATTACTTTTACATTCGTTATTTATGCCTTATAAAATTAGACTGATGAAGACCGAATTGCCGTATGCGTTGAATCAACTAGTCGGTTATTTCATGCAGGATAAACTCGGTGAGTGGAAATTATTGGTTTATAGTATGTAATTCTTTTTAGCCATTGTGTCAAATAGAGAAGGTATATGAACTGATGAATTAATATTTTTGTCGGACGATACAAAAATTGTACGGGATATGATAGATGACATGATTTTGTGGAAACAAATGCGTATTTGGTATTTATTAATGTTGTATTTAATTTTCAGAATTGGCAAATACTACCTTGCTAAATTGTGATATCAAGAACTTCCAATCGACTAAGTTGGGCAAGGTATTTTATTACTGATAATCTTTTTCAAAATTAAATAGATTTGAGATTAAATTGATTCATTGGCTTAATGTAATTGGAAATGTACAGTATTGAAGATACTTGATTGGATTATACCTTACAAATTCAGCGTCATTTGTGGAAAATATCAATTTGAAATGTTATATTTAATAATGGAGTAAACTACGTTGATATGTTTGCCTGCTTATTATCGCATTTCATCAAGGAAACGTAAAGTGAAAATGGTTGTTTAAAAACTTACCTTGTGGTTCGTCATCCATACCTGTCTGCTGGAAATTAAGGTTACATTGATCTGTACATTTCATCCCAATACATTATTTAATTCATTAACAATTCTAAAATATGTATTTTTTGCTATCTTCGACAGTTATTCCTGTGATCTGGTAGCTTTGCTTTAATGAGCTTTGCTTTAATGAGCTTTGCTTTAATGAGCTTTGCTGGGCTTTGCTTTGCTTTAATGGGCTTTGCTTTAATGGGCTTTGCTTTAATGGGCTTTGCTTTGCTGGGCTTTGCTTTGCTGGGCTTTGCTTTGCTGGGCTTTGCTTTGCTGGGCTTAGGGTTGCTTTTAAGTGAAAGCTGGATTTTGGATTTTGTATATTGCTGAAACTTAAAAATTTGTTAAATAAATTTCCTGCGGTTGTAGTTATCGGACCTGAACATTTAGCCTTGCTTGCCTATTTTGTTGTTAGTTCGTGTAATTGAGATCCTTTTCTTGAAATTTACGGCTCGCTCGGTTACACATGGCGTAGTCGGCAGGATCCGATAACTCGTAGAATAAAAGAAAAATTGTTGATTTAAAAAATATAATTATGCAAAGCTACCAGTATCAATAACCATACTACCTGGAGTGGACCATCGATGCCACGACCAAGCCTGGATTCATCGGACGAAATCTGTACAAGCTGGTGGAGTTCCAGACTGGATAGTCTTGTCAAGTCGCTACAGGGACATCTAGTGCGGATTCTTTTCTTCAACCATGAATTATGGCAAATTTGGTTCGACTAATTAATTATTGAACAAAAGTTTTATTGTATTTGTGAATGTTCAAACAAAATTTGCATTTATTGATTTAAATATATATTCAGTTTGATATTAGAGATAAGTGTGTTATTCTGCAATCCAAAAATGGCGTCTAAGGAAGAGGTTGAGGATTTACGTTCACAAATTGAATTATTGTCTGCAGAGCTAGAGTCAGTATCTGAACTTAAGAAAAAGACAAATTCTACTTACCTACTTATGCCATCTCAGAAAAAGATTAAGAGTTTCACAGGGAAAGACCAGGATGTAACACTTGAAGATTGGTTATGTGACACTTATGCCTCAATTGCTTCTACGCCACTTGCAGAAGAAGAGAAAATTCACTTCATGTTTCAGCATTTAGACGGGCCAGCAAGGGAAGAGGTGAAGCTTCGTCCTTTAGCTGACCGTAATACTGTTGATAAACTTGTGCTAATTTTGGATGAAGTATTTGGCATTAAGGCAACGGGTGTACAGTTACAGAGGTTTTTCTTTGAATGTAAACAGAAACTTACAGAGTCACTTAGAGACTTCTCTCATGAGTTGATGGAAGCATTGAATAAAGCTATGTAAAAGTGTCCTCATCTTGAGTCGTCAAAAGATAGGCTGCTTTGTGACCAGTTTTCGGAGGGGGTGCATGATCAGGTTTTGAGGAAACATCTGAAGAAACAACTTCGAGATTCTCCGTCCATGTCCTTTCTTCGGTTACGTCGTAAAGCTATCGAATGGGCAGAGGAAGACAATAGTGATGTGACAACTAAAGTCAGTGTACATGAAACAAAGGGTGCAACTGCTTTATCCGATGATATTAGACAGATGAAGGCTTTGTTAGATGAGCAGAGTAAGTTGATTAAGGACCAGCAGATCCAAATTGATCGTTTGTTGAGAACTACTACAGGTATGAGCACCAACTCTCCGTCAATATCTCGACCTACTAGTAAACCCACAGCCGTGTTCTCATCTAACCGTCCAAGGCCTTACTGTGAACATTGTCACCGGAAGGGTCACCTTGTTTCTGCTTGCTTTAAGAAACAGCTACTAGAAGCACAGTCTGAGTTGGCTGAATATCGGAAAGCCCGAGCTGCTCGTGATACTGCTGAATGGTACCGGAGAGCTGCAGACCAACCTAACCAGATGTCAAACTAGAGCCTCCCACTGATAGGAACCCCTCAGTGGGGAGGGTCCAAATGGGTTCATCCAGCACCGAGAATACTTACCAGTTGGGTCATCATGATCGTTTTGTTGGGGTTTCTCCAACTCTGGAAGTTAAAGTAGGTGGTGTATTAGTAGTACAGGGTCCTATCGATACTGGGTCCATGGTGACGACAGTAACTGAGGACTTCTTCAGTCATTTCCTGAAGCCAACGGGTGCAGATCTCGTCACTGAAGGCCTTTGGTTGTCCTTGACCTGTGCTACTGGATTGAGTATCCCCTATATTGGTTACTTAGAGTTAGACATCGTGTTAGAAGGAATGGTCTTGCCTAAAATGGGTATAATAGTTGTTAAGAATTCAATTAATCCAGAAGTGTATGAACAGAAACGTCTTGTTCCAATGGTACTAGGAATGAATGTTTTGAAACCAGCGATAGAGAATGGAGTGGACATAGTCGGTGGTAAGACGAGTTCGAGAGATTGGAAGTCCTCATTAGTGCATACCGTAGCTGGACAGTCTACATTTATCCCTGCGCAGTCTTGGATTACTGTGTTTGCTACAGGTCGTGGTACAGGTACTCAGTTTTCTGTTGTGGAACCTTTACAGAATTCTCACAATCTCCGAGTTGGTGTAATGGTAGAGTCTACGATTGTTGAAACGAGGAAGAGACAGTCATTCCCAGTGAGAGTGGTGAATTTTTCTTCGGAAGGAGTTGTAATTCCTGGACGGACTCCAATTGCAATTATGAGCCCAGTTGAATCTGTTGAGTCGGATGTTCCACAGGTGGAGTTTAGACAGGTTTCAGTCAATGAAATCATGGTGACGATTCTAGATGAAGAGCCAGTTATTCCTCCATTGAAAGGTCCTCCGATCAAGGTTGACTTATCTGAATTCGATGGTACTGAAGAACAAGTCCACCAGTTACAGACTCTTCTGTTGAAGCATCGGGATGTATTTGCAGAAACCAGTTTAGATCTTGGGGATACAACAACGATAACTCATCGAATTGTTACTAAAACGGGAGAGCCTATAACACAACCTTTTCGCCGTATTCCGCCCAATCAGTTTGAGGAAGTTAAACAGCACATAAGAGAACTTCTGAAAGCAGGTGTCATCCGGGAGAGTTACAGTTCTTATGCAGCTCCTGTGGTGTTGGCCAGGAAAAGGATGGGTCGTTGCGCATGTGCATCGATTACCGCAGGTTAAATGCAGATACAAAACGAGACGCCTTTCCACTACCTCGCATTCTGGAATCCCTTGATGCTCCGATTGGTGCAAAAATTTCAGCTCCCTTGATCTAGCGAGTGGCTATCATCAGATCCGGATGCACGAGGAAGATCGTGAAAAGACTGCATTTACAACACCTTTCGGATTGTATGAATATAATAGGATGCCTTTTGGACTCTGCGGTGCTCCGGCGACGTTCCAGCGGTTAATGCAGAGATGTTTTAGTGACTTGACTTTGCAAATGGTGTTGGTCTACTTAGACGACATTTTGGTGTACTCTTCGTCATTTGAGCAACATCTAGAGCACCTTGACTTGGTTTTCAGACGGCTGAGGGTCCACAATTTGAAGTTGAAGCCATCCAAGTGCCACCTTTTCAAGCGACAAGTCACGTACTTGGGACATGTCTTGTCTGCGGAAGGTATAGCTACAGATGATAGTAAAACAAAGGCAGTTACAGACTGGCCTGTACCGCGTACAGTAAAGCAGTTGAGAACCTTTCTTGGATTTGCGAGTTATTATCGGAGGTACGTGCCATCTTTTTCCAACATCGCAAGAGAACTGTATGCTGTAGTGGGCGAATGTAAGAAAAAGTCGTCAAGCCATTTCCGAAAAAGATGGAACGACGGTTGTCAACAAGCTTTTGACCAGTTGAAAAGCAAGTTTGTGTCCATGCCTGTCTTGGGGTACGCCGACTTCAGTAAGCCATTTGTTGTTGAGGTGGATGCTAGTCTTGACGGACTAGGTGCTGTCGTATCCCAAGAACAACGGGGAAAGCGTAAGGTCATCGCATATGCTAGTAGAACTCTTCGTCCACATGAGAAGAATATGCAGCGCTATAGCTCCATGAAATTGGAATTGTTAGCATTAACCTGGGCTGTCACGGAGAAGTTTAAGGACTGTCTCTACGGGAGTAAGTTTGAGGTTTTCACAGATAACAATGCATTGAGTCATCTTCAAACGGCACGTTTAGATGCGACGGAACAACGATGGGTGGCAAAACTAAATACTTTTGACTTCAAGTTGATATACATGTCAGGACGTGAAAACGCCAACGCAGACGCATTGTCACGTAGGGTGCCAAGAGATGTAAATGGCGAGTCTGAGGTTGATGAAGTTTTCCCTTGTGATAGTTATCCTATGTCTACACCCGTAGAATTGCAGGTAGCTGGTACTGGAGAGAATGTAGAGTTGGCACCAATGAGGAGTCGGCATAGTATCTGTTCCCAGATATCAGCATTTCCATCTTACTCTGGAGATGAGATTCGTCAATTTCAGCTGAAAGACCCAAGTCGGTTTTTGGTGTACTTTAAGGAAGGGAGATTGCCTTCAAGGTCTGAGAGGAGACAAGAGCCGCATCTTGTTCGAGTGCTTCTTCGACAAAGCAAGAACATTGTAGAGCTCGACGGTATTTTGTACAGGAGACGGTTTTCTCAAGGGGTTGAGATGAAACAGCTCGTTCTCCCTGTATGTTTGAAACCTACGGTTCTGTCTTCGCTTCACGATCAGAGCGGACATCAGGGAGAGGAACGGACATTATCCTTGGTGCAGCAACGGTGTTATTGGCCGGGTATGTTTCGTGATATAAAGAGCTGGGTGCAACGTTGTGAAAGGTGTAATATAGCAAAGTTACCATCACCCAAACCGAAAAATCCATTGGGGCACCTGATTGCTTCTCGTCCTCTTGAAGTGATTGCTGTTGATTATACTGTGATCGAACCAGCATCGGACCGTACGGAAAACGTCTTGGTGATTACCGATATCTTTTCAAAGTATACAGTGGCAATTCCAACCAAAGATCAGACAGCAATAACAACTGCTAAGACCCTTGTAAGTTAGTGGTTTATCAAGTTTGGTGTACCTGAAAGGATTCACTCGGATCAGGGTCGTCAGTTTGAATCTGATTTAATTCATAGTTTGTGTTCTTTGTACGGCATTCGCAAATCTAGGTCTACAGCTTATCATGCTCAAGGAAACGCCCAGTGTGAGCGGTTTAATAGAACAATGCATGACTTACTTAGAACACTGACACTGAAACAAAAACGACAATGGCATAAACACTTGGGGGAACTAGTTTATTGCTATAACTGTACAATTCATCCAGCTACAGGTTTTACACCATTTTATTTGATGTTCGGACGTGAACCTCTTCTTCCAATAGACTTACTTCTTGGGAGAAAGTCTGACGATTCAGAGAATGATTGGTTGGCCTTGCATCGACAAAGACTACAACAATCGTATGAATTGGCCAGAGTTAAGTTGGAACTAACTGCCGAGTCTCGTAAGGAAAGGTTTGATTGTAAAGCTAAACCGTATGTGTTTAAAATTGGAGACTTGGTGTATCGAAAACAGCATCAGTTCAAAGGGCGTCACAAAATACAAGATGCTTATTCCTCTAAGTTGTATCGTGTAGTTGGCCAGCCAGATCCAAGCAACTTTGTGTATTCAATTCAGCCTTTACATGATTCTGAGCAGATTATTAATGTACATTCAACCGAGTTAAAATTTGCTAGGGTAGATGGAGAAAATGAAACTGGCCATAGGAAAACTGAAACTAAACGATCAGTGCCTAATGTGTCTGTACAGGATGATACCAGTTCAGATTCAGAGTTTGAAATAATGGTTGTTTCACCTGACAATTCGTCTTCGGTTGAAGATGTACCAGAGGAAACTACATGTACCATCCCTCTACGTCGTTCGAAACGAACCACTGCTGGAAAACACAGTAATCCATTTAATTTACCTCGTTCCGCAGTTGGTCAGGAGCAACATGCACATATTATTTCATCAAATAGTGCAATTGCCATTTAATTGGGAGTTGTATTGTTTGTGATTATGAGTACTGTTTCTGTTTATAAGGTGATATGTGGATTACTTAGTGGGTCTGTTCATACAGTTGTATTGGGATTGTGTTTAACACTGATGTTGTTTGTCATTTTCCCTAATCGATGCAGAAGAACAGTCCAATATTTGTGGCAGTTAAAACCCTACATCGACTCTGCTACCTAAGATGCAGTGTAGCATTCTGTCACCACTGAGCATGTTCAGACCAATTCTTTTTGGGTGATTGGAGCATTTTGCAGTTTTGTGATCAGCCATTTTTGGAAATAGGAACTGAGCAATAAAATGTTTGAGTTTTGCTCTATTCTTGGGTTTTGCCCAGGACTATTTATTTTGCAGATGTTCTTAGACTTTGAAAACTGCGCATGCTAATTTTACTCTGGTTCTGGAAATGCAAAGGTGGTGAACGAGATGCAAGGAATGTGTAAATATTAAGTGTTTAAAGTAATAACAGTGATGTGATTGTATAAACAAAAACAAAAAATGGGTCGCGATACTAATTTACTTTCAAGAAAATCCACGATAAACTTGTAATTTAGATAATTAATGAAATTTCTTTTGTTTTCGGTGTGTGTGACCAACTGACTTTGGAATTTGGTCAATTGGTCACTGACTGAAAATTATTTTGGGGTGTTGGAATTTCCTTTTCAGCACATTCGCTTACAAACCTTTATTGTGAAATATTTTGTATTGTAAACCGAGAATCCTGCAAGAAACTTTAGTATACATGGCATAGGTGAGATGCCTTTGCCCATGCCAATAGGAGACAATGAATGCTTCAGCCTGGGTTGTTGACTGGCACAATGCCATTATTTGGATGCTTGTGGTCAGTCAACCGATGCATAATGACTATACGCCCATGCTGAGGTGGGTTTGGTCATTCCTGCACTTGCTGTCTTGGGGGAAGGTTGCTTGTAGGGAGCGGTTCAGTTTTCGTTCCCTAATTTTCCTCTGTTCGCCTATTACTTTTACATTCGTTATTTATGCCTTATAAAATTAGACTGATGAAGACCGAATTGCCGTATGCGTTGAATCAACTAGTCGGTTATTTCATGCAGGATAAACTCGGTGAGTGGAAATTATTGGTTTATAGTATGTAATTCTTTTTAGCCATTGTGTCAAATAGAGAAGGTATATGAACTGATGAATTAATATTTTTGTCGGACGATACAAAAATTGTACGGGATATGATAGATGACATGATTTTGTGGAAACAAATGCGTATTTGGTATTTATTAATGTTGTATTTAATTTTCAGAATTGGCAAATACTACCTTGCTAAATTGCGATATCAAGAACTTCCAATCGACTAAGTTGGGCAAGGTATTTTATTACTGATAATCTTTTTCAAAATTAAATAGATTTGAGATTAAATTGATTCATTGGCTTAATGTAATTGGAAATGTACAGTATTGAAGATACTTGATTGGATTATACCTTACAAATTCAGCGTCATTTGTGGAAAATATCAATTTGAAATGTTATATTTAATAATGGAGTAAACTACGTTGATATGTTTGCCTGCTTATTATCGCATTTCATCAAGGAAACTTACCTTGTGGTTCGTCATCCATACCTGTCTGCTGGAAATTAAGGTTACATTGATCTGTACATTTCATCCCAATATATTATTTAATTCATTAACAATTCTAAAATATGTATTTTTTGCTATCTTCGACAGTTATTCCTGTGATCTGGTAGCTTTGCTTTAATGAGCTTTGCTGGGCTTTGCTTTGCTTTAATGGGCTTTGCCTTGCTTTGCTTTGCTTTGCTTTGCTGGGCTTTGCTTTGCTTTGCTTTAATGGGCTTTGCTTTGCTGGGCTTAGGGTTGCTTTTAAGTGAAAGCTGGATTTTGGATTTTGTATATTGCTGAAACTTAAAAATTTGTTAAATAAATTTCCTGCGGTTGTAGTTATCGGACCTGAACATTTAGCCTTGCTTGCCTATTTTGTTGTTAGTTCGTGTAATTGAGATCCTTTTCTTGAAATTTACGGCTCGCTCGGTTACAGTACGTTTTATGAACAGGAGCTTCAACGAGCGGTTAAAATGGACGACCTGTACCAGGTGAAAAAGGTGCTTAAAACTCAAAAGAGCCGAGGAAAAACAGAGTACTTTGTTAAATGGGTTGGCTATCCAGACAAATTTAACAGTTGGGTAACAAGTCTGCACAAGTTATAAAAACCGTATACGGTCCTGAACGTTTTCCCACATAGTAAAGGTAATCCTCGTCATGGCGGACTCATTCTACGTCACGCTCCCTAGCAACAGTTCTATGGACAGTCACCCCAACAACACATTGAGTCATTTCTTCGTGATTTTACCCGCATCCCTATCATTCGAAGGAGAGTGGGAAGTGGCACTGGCTGAAGTTACTTACCCTCACCGCTGGTTGAACGTGATTGAAGGAAACAATCAACTGGCGTGCTCGGCTGGAAGATCCGATTCTGAACTTCACCTTCAACCTCACGGTTGACTGCAATTGTTCCATTGATGTAGTCAGTAGAAAAACCTCCCATTGGAGACGTTCTAGAAGTGTCATTCACATAATGTGTAGGTGTCTTGGGCGGCGATCCGGGGGGAGGGACACGCCCCCAATATATTTTGGGGAAGGGGACGGCTGTGGCAGTGTCCACCCTTGCCAAATACATTTATGGTTTATTGGCTTTACATGCACCAGAATACACACAGATCAGCACAAATATTTAAAAATGCTTATAACAATATGGCTGGTTTTCTCCATCCCCCCTCCAACCTTGACGAGAAATCGCCACCTCAGCATCTTGTGTCAGTCAGATAAATACCCCCATTTAGTCCTACCTGCTAATGAAATGTTACTACATAGTACACACATTTTTAAAAAAATAGATTTTTTAAAATGGACATTATGTTGGTACCCAAGCTATTTAATGCGTCTTAACTCAAAAGTTCAAATGACATTCTCACCAGTTTTTTTTTAAAGTGCTTCATCGGTAATGAAGCCGGGACCGAATTTCATCACATACGGCGTCATATGCAAATCTTCGTCACGAGCAGGAATTAGCCAGGGGGTGGCGTGAAATCTACCAAGCAGCTAACGGTGAAGGCAATATGTGGCGCCTACGCCGAAGGCGTGCCTGCCCACCCTGTTAGAGGGGTCTGGGTGCATTTTCCTGTAATCTACAGCATATTTTACCCTAAATAAAGACACAAACATAATCTATGTATTGTGGGTTTTTTCTTGAAGAAAAAGAGGGGCGTTTCCCCCCCCCACGCCCCCACGCCCCCCCCCCCACGCCCCCCACGCCCCCCACGCCCCCCACGCCCCCCACGCCCCCCACGCCCCCCACGCCCCCCACGCCCCCCACGCCCCCCACGCCCCCCACGCCCCCCACGCCCCCCACGCCCCCCACGCCCCCCACGCCCCCCACGCCCCCCACGCCCCCCACGCCCCCCACGCCCCCCACGCCCCCCACGCCCCCCACGCCCCCCACGCCCCCCACGCCCCTTACGCCCCCCACGCCCCCCACGCCCCCCACGCCCCCCACGCCCCCCACGCCCCCCACGCCCCCCACGCCCCCCACGCCCCCCACGCCCCCCACGCCCCCCACGCCCCCCACGCCCCCCACGCCCCCCACGCCCCCCACGCCCCCCACGCCCCCCACGCCCCCCACGCCCCCCTCCTGGATCCAGAGTTGGCGGTACAATATCGTCTACAGAATTCTTCTATAAATTACAGTGAGCACACCTTTTCAGCAGAGCCACGAAATTTTGCCCATTGCTGAAGGAGCGCGCACCTGGAACGGCACAAATCCCCACACCGTGGGTCCCATAAAAAAAAAATCCTGGGACGCCTGTGCACTCCATTAAGATCGTAAACTCGCCACTTAACTTCTACTGCATGAACACACATACGGCTGACGCTGCAGACCGTCTCAAGAATACGTCTTATTCCCTAACTCGTTCCTCGAACGTGAATAAAGTATTTTCTCATGCGCCTAACCTCTGTAGTTTACAACCTGTAATAGAGACATGTTAGTAATACACACATGTATTTGGGGAGCACCGATCTTGATGACAAGCACGCAGTGGACAAAGCTAGTCGCGGGGAAACCCCTAGTGCGGAAAACTGGGTTTGTTTACCTGTAATTCCTCTTGAAGAAACGCGAATTGCCGCTCGTCTAAGACCAAGTATGCTGTTTAGGCTGACAAACTTTTCAATGGGTTAAAATTCTTATTTTGTTCACTCATTCATTTATTTATTGATCAGTATGTTCTATAACATAATGTTCTTTGTAGTAGTCTACGTCTTGTGATCAACTAGGACGCTGGACCCTCCAGTGGGGTATGTGCACGTTGCGTTCTCGGTCTCGGTCTCGAGTTCGAGGTTAATCTAAAAACCTGCCAGTTTTCCTTTTTTTTTTCTTTCTTTTTTTCCACGTCCGTATGCTTGTGCGTCAAATCGGTAAGTGTCTCTACACTGCTTTTCTATAACTTACTTCTTCACCATTGACTGCACCCGACTTCAAAAGCATTCCTTTCTCTATTGTAACCTCCACTAGGTCTGGCTCCCCATGGGAAAATGTATTTATTCCCTAACTCGTTCCTCGAACGTGAATAAAGAATTTTCTCATGCGCCTAACCTCTGTAGTTTACAACCTGTAATAGAGACATGTTAGTAATACACACCTGTATTTGGGGAGCACCGATCTTGATGACAAGCACGCAGTGGACAAAGCTAGTCGCGGGGAAACCCCTAGTGCGGAAAACTGGGTTTGTTTACCTGTAATTCCTCTTGAAGAAACGCGAATTGCCGCTCGTCTAAGACCAAGTATGCTGTTTAGGCTGACAAACTTTTCAATGGGTTAAAATTCTTATTTTGTTCACTCATTCATTTATTTATTGATCAGTATGTTCTATAACATAATGTTCTTTGTAGTAGTCTACGTCTTGTGATCAACTAGGACGCTGGACCCTCCAGTGGGGTATGTGCACGTTGCGTTCTCGGTCTCGGTCTCGAGTTCGAGGTTAATCTAAAAACCTGCCAGTTTTCCTTCTTTTTTTTTTTTTCTTTTTTCCACGTCCGTATGCTTGTGCGTCAAATCGGTAAGTGTCTCTACACTGCTTTTCTATAACTTACTTCTTCACCATTGACTGCATCCGACTTCAAAAGCATTCCTTTCTCTATTGTAACCTCCACTAGGTCTGGCTCCCCATGGGAAAATGTATTTATTCCCTAACTCGTTCCTCGAACGTGAATAAAGAATTTTCTCATGCGCCTAACCTCTGTAGTTTACAACCTGTAATAGAGACATGTTAGTAATACACACCTGTATTTGGGGAGCACCGATCTTGATGACAAGCACGGAGTGGACACCTGTCCCCTCCTAAGTAGGAGATTAAAGAACGGGCAAAGGTCAGTTCAATCCAAAATCTGATCTTTATTAATTTCAAAGGTTTCCAATAATTCAATAAAGTTAACACAAAGTATATATTACATTTATTTAACTTGATGTCTAAATTCCCAGGTTTAAGGACACTTGCAACCTGCTTTGTTCGGAGTCTTCAGCGTATCCATCTTTTGCGGTTTCAGATCTCTAGCGGCCATGTTTCTTAAACAAACGATCTGGCACACCATTATTAGCGGCCGCTGAGGCTCCCCCTGCTCTCAGGCTATGCAGCCCGAACCGTTTCGGATCTAGGCCCACGGAGGAGAGAGCGGCTTTCAGTAACTCTAAACATCGAGAATAAGAGAGTTTACCATGTTTCAGTTCGTATTTGTCTTGCGACTTCAGGTATTGCAAAGGTCTAAAAAGAAAATCCTCATCGCTCTCATCGTGTAATTGCGCCACTTCAATGTACCTGCGTAACATACTGACTGGACATGTGGAAGTATTAGTCGCCCCAACTAATACCCAACCACCCTGCCTGTATATGTCTGTTTTACTCTTGGAAATAAATATATTAACATGAGATACATATTGCTTTACGTCATCGGCGAATATTAACTAGCTCCGCATGTCTAAGAAAACCTGCAAAGGATACAAGGGTCATTGCGCATAACCTTAAGTCAGACAAACTGTTGGAAGTGCCGTACTTGTCTACTAATGCTCTTGGTATATCTGGGGTAATCGGATCTTTCTTAGTGACCGGTCTAGCTAAGAGCTTCTTTAGACCCTGTAGTACTGTATGTAAAAATGCACCGTTACAGGGATTCTCATTACCTGGTAAACAATCATGCTTCCATTTAACAGCATAAAAGATTGACTCAACTCTGGAGTATGGCGCACCGGCTTGATTTAAAGAAATAAAGTACCGACTTATATTAGACTGGGTTGCTGGTAAACAATTCACATTATGTTGCATGCCCCAGTTCTGCCAACTTGCAAAAGCTCTTTGGTACTTAATGACTGTATTCGGTGCTCTGGACGCCGATAGCACCTCCCGCAAAGTTTTGTTGTATTCAGTATCTTCTGTGTCCAACCTGCAAATATATAACATGTATAAGATATATGTAGGAACACCGTTAAACAATTCTTAAGATATCCCTCCCGAATTTTTAATGACTCGGAAATCCCTCAGTAGTGACGTTTTGCAGTTCTGTGCAAACGTAGGCTTTTTCTTCATTGCCCTGCGGCAGTCAATCTCTTAGCCAAGCGGCTGACATTGGTCTACTTCAGAATTACGCAATACCATTGTCTCACATAGCCATACGGTTATAAAATAACCCCAGTGGGTTATAAACTTTTAGCGCCTTCCATGCGTTTCGGTATGTTGTGTGGGAATGGATTCCAGTGGCTACACTTTGCTAGGTAGAAAATGCTCATGCGCAAAAATCCCGATAACCGCATACACAAGACTCCGCTCATAAAGTCAGGTGAACCAAACACAGAATTCTGATTTCTGCTTTGAGTAAAGATCCCTTCGGGATTCTTAAATTCCATTACGCGAATCACCATGGTCTTAAAAGAACTGGATTCTGAAAAGAGTAACGGCCAGAACGGTGCAGAGGGCCAAGCGGGGACTACCAAGGTCCCTTGGGCTTTACAAACTTTGAGATGTCTTAGCACATCCGGAATTCTATTAATGGGTGGGACCAGCCAATTATTAAGGCCTGACCAATTACATGTAAAAGCATCCACTTTGTCAGTGTCAGGGCACCAATATTTGGAGTTAAACACTGGAAGTTTAGTGTTAAGGTCGTCAGCAAAGCGATCAACATGGTGTGGGCCCCATATCTCATCAATAAATTTAAAGAACAAAGTCGATACTCCCCAATCATCGAAATCAAACTCTCGGCTTAATGCATCTGCTTTCTGGTTTTCGATTCTAGGCAACCATTGTATGTGAAACTTGATGCCATGCTTCCTGCAAATTTCAAAAATCTCTAAGCTCAGAGACTGTAGTTCAGAAACCATGCTGCCTTTTCTGACAATAGATACAACTTCTCTATTGTCCGTGAAAAACTTTATCGTTCTGTCATATAACTTGCTAGCGAACGATCGCAAAGCTCGGTTAACTGCTTGTAACTCTCTCCAAGTGGAGCTCTTACCTCCCTCTTCTTTTCTCCAATTAGCCTGGAGCTCCATACCTCCACATTCTGCGGTCCATGCCCCGCAGCCTGTGCCGCTTGCATCGGTATACACAAGTGCCTGTGGAATGAGATATTCGCCAACAAATCTGTTATTCAGTTTCATGCACTCAGATTTCCAAAAGAAGATTTCTTCAATTAATTTGTTTCCACTGTCAATGTCGTATATTCTGTCCCAGTGGACTCTTTTATTAATCTCATAATGGAGGTATCTAGTTTTGAGCTGTGTTATGTCACCGAACACAGAGCCGAGGGATATAAGTTTCCCTGTAAGTTTGGCTAGCCTTCTGGCTGACGTTTTGGGGAGAGCAGTCAAGGTGTCAATTAAACAGTGTTGTGTCTACCATTCTTCTTGAAGTGATTTTGGATGATCCTTGCTCTCCTTCCCAAGTAAGGCCTAACCAGTCTAAAGTCTGGGTGGGGACCCACTGGGATTTTTCAACATTGGGAACAAGTCCCGATTCCAAAAGATCAGATTTAACGGCCTGTGCCGCTACATTACACATGTTCTCGGTATTCTCCCTTCCCCAACCGTCATCTAAGAATAACTAAGGAAGATGCCTTTTTCTCGCCAGTGCTGTACCAGTGGTCTCAGACATTTTGTAAACACATAAGGGGCTGTTGCTAAACCAAAAGGCAACACTGAAAAAGAAAAGAATTCTGTGTGACTGTTCATCTCCCAAGCAAAACTTAAGAATTGTGTATGTTCCGGGAAAATGTCAATGTGATGATAGCCTGATTTTAAATCGAAAGAAAACATAAAGTCGCCTTTCTGAATATATTCAAGGGCTTCATTCCAGTCTTCAAATTTCACTTTTTCCTTCCATAAGAATTTATTAACATACCTCAGATCCAAAATAAGTCTCTTTTTTCCTGAATTTTGAACAGACACTGATAACGGATTGATGATATCAGGTGCCTCCCTGCACTTCACTATCAGACCCTGAGTTAACAGCTCGTCAATGGATTCTCGAACAAAATCGCCATTTTCTAACGCTGACCCGTTATTCTTTGTTTTGTTTGGAGGGGGTGTATTTATTAATGGAAGCTTGTATCCTTGTTCAATAACATCCAAAACAAAAGAACTTGCATTAATAAGCTTCCAGAAGTTAATTGCTGCTTTCAATCTACCCTTTACTAACGGTGACGCTAGTCCTTGTACATATTCGAAGTAATCTCGTGACAGACATTTCGTACCCGGCTTCACTGAAGCAGTCACCAGTTTTTACGAGTTTCTCACTCCTTGTGCTGGGTGTACTGGATGATATCATCAGTCCTGAAAGAAATCGTATACTAGTCAGTCAAGCGACAAAAATCAATCTAGAAATGCTGGTGAAAAGTTACGTCCCCCCCCCCCCCTTGCGGCTTGTACCTCTTATAAATTATGTGTTCCATTCTGACGTGGATTCAATGCATGTCTGCGTCTAATACTAATAAGCCTGGATTGGAAATGTTCATCTTGTCCCATAGCTTTAATCATACGCTTCTTAAAGTGGAAACCTGAAAATTCCGATATCCTAACCAGTACACAGAGACCTTTCAAAGTTATTCGTGAACTTTATTACCTCTATTGCGCATTGCTACCCTTTCCTGGACCAGAGACGCCTTTGGTTGCCGCCGTGCAGTTTCTGCGCCAGTGCCCTGCTCTTCCGCATGCGAAGCAGAGGTCCGTGACTTTTGGACCGGTTCCCCATGTTTGGCCTGTGTATGTATGCCCAGCCGTGAATCGATTCCCTGGGAGACTAGACCCAGTATCAGGATTACTGGGAGATTCGTGCCTTGTCGCTGCCCCTCGGGGTCGTTTTGCAGCCTGGTTGCGTTGAACCTTCTCATGTCTCTTCCTTGAAGAGGCACGGGCTTGTGCTTTGCGGATTCTCTTTTCATCTTCCGAATCGCTAGCCAGTTCATCACTGACGTATTCGTCTACTGCTTTCCAGCCTGCGTCCGATTTATCTGCCAGACGGATGAGTTTGTTACGTTTCTTAACTTCAGCAAGGCTTCTGTAACAATATGTTTGGCCGCCTCCTCTTTTGAATCTGTTAGGTGGTTGTCTACCTTTTCCAGTTTCTCCAAAATTGAAGCGTTGAAATTATACTGTGTCTTGTTGCCTTTGAAGCGAAAGGATATGTCGGATGCCCGTTTCAACTGCTGCACTTCTTGTGTCGTTGTGGCAAACGAACGTTCATGCTCTTCTCGAAGAGAATCAAGTGAATTGTCGAAATAATGTTTAAACTGCCCTAACGCTTCCTTAATGGTGTCGCTCACAATCTCTTTGGTAAGATTGAGGGATTGGGCTACAGGTTGCTCAGACTGATCGTGACTTGACATGTTAGAAGACGAACCGACCAAGGTAAATGTACACTTGTAAATTGAAAAAATGGCGGAGGAGCTATTCAGAAGCTTTTTCACGTCCGTATGCTTGTGCGTCAAATCGGTAAGTGTCTCTACACTGCTTTTCTATAACTTACTTCTTCACCATTGACTGCACCCGACTTCAAAAGCATTCCTTTCTCTATTGTAACCTCCACTAGGTCTGGCTCCCCATGGGAAAATGTATTTCAGAAAAGAACCGTAGAAAATCTGACAGCAAAATGCAAGAGGATTTGTTTTCAAAATTGAGATTTCATAAATCAGTTTTAAATTTTGAATTTTCAATTATCAAAAAAGATGAATAACGGCTGATTTTGAACTTTTGTTCTCTCCCTAGTATTGAAAAAGAACTATAATGAATTATTTTACTCAATTACGGATAAATTACAATAAATCTATTTTATATGGAAAATGACGTCCCTTTAGTCATCCATTCGAGTACTAATTAGTGGCCCGAATTAGCCTTTTCAAAAATAAAGTGTGCCCAGAGGTATAATCTTTCAGATTTTCAAAGTAAAGTGGGAAAAATTCGAAATGTGTGAGGTACATTTTCTTTTTAGTGAAAGGTACTGCCTTTTCAGAAAATCTAATATTTTCTTAATCAATTAATACAATAATATCTTATTTTAAACAGTTATTTTATGAACAATAGAAAGGTAAAATACCCTTTTCGTGTACTAAAGTGTGCTAACTGGCCACTGTTGGAAAAACGTAACCTAAAAAAACCGAGTTTTGTAAAAAACAGTGTTTCCAGAATCTGCTGATTTTATGAAGCTCCCTTTTCTGCATGCGTTCTAGTTTGTTTATTTCGCGACTGAGTTCGCCCGTGCACACCAAATTGACAACCAGCACCTAGCTTGCTGAAACACAATTCACGTGAATATTTGCGACCAGAGAGCGGGAAGTGAAATTTTTGACGCGAATATTGACGTTAATATTTGCGACCGGAGAGATGAACGTGAAATTTTTGACGTGAATATTCACGATTTCCGATGTTTTGTCGTGAATATTGACGCGAATATTCACGATTTCCGATGTTTTGCCGTGCATATTGACGCGAATATTGACGCGAATATTCACGATTTACGATGTATTGACGTGAATATTCACGTGAATATTTTCGATTTGGGGCAAGTCGTGAAATTTTGTCGTGAATATTGACGTGAATATTCACGATTTTCGATGTCCCTTTAGGGCCACCATACTCAATAGCCTATGGTGCAATGCAGCTCGCAAGCCTCTGAAGAATAGACGAAAAGATGCCCAGCTTTCCAAAGGGAGGAAAAACCCAGATTAATATGCTATGCTTTCATAATTCCGGGGTTTTCCTCCCATTTAGATCATAAATAGAAACTTAGAATATATTTAGTTTATATATAATTTTCTGGGAAAACTAACGGATTAGACAGGGACCGAAAACCAATTCACATGTAGGCCGAGACGGGATTTGAACCCAGTTCATAGTTGTGGATGGTCAGGTAAATGTATATTACTACAAACAAATCCCGTAAAATCACGGCTATCGCCGTATTTTAGTTTGAACAGGTTTTGAACGTAAAATCCCATGTTCTCCGACACGAATCTCATTACGCAGCAACTGACCAATTAGAACTGAGGAAATTTGTGTTCACGCAAGTCATGTTATACTGCAGTGTTTCGTCCAAAAACACGATTACTTGACTAAAATATTTAATTATTTAAGCAATTCCACATAAGAATTTGGAGTTTTGGAGGTGAAGAATCGCATTACATCTAATTCTTTCGTATTCAAATATTGAAATTTTTCATCGGAAACCGTGACTTCATAATGGCAGGATAAGGCTCAATATAAAGCCACAGCGCGACATTATGTAGCGTGTAGCGTTTAGTAAATTACTGTAGCATTTGTACAATCTGGAGTAATGTACATGTACAATAAATCACGTCCATTAAGTCTGGTTCCAATTTCTGTAAATTCGTGATTACTTACACCAAGTTTCCAGTAACTGAGTGAAATTTTTTATACCCTGTATTTTTACAGGAATAGCAGGGTTGTTTTAAGGGGACAACAACGTAAAATACCAGTGTTCATGAGTCGCAGCTTGCACCGTTTTTTTACGGGATTGCGCTGGCGTCCAAACTGCCAGGAAATTCCCGGAAAAAACAACGGTGTTTTTTTGTGTACATTGCATAAGTACTCACTCCAATACCGAGTAGCACTACTACTGCAGCCTCACAAAACCTTAACTCACCGACTTTCTGCAAATTTCAGGGGGGAGGGGAGGGGGGAATTGGTATTGTATATATACTTAATTTAGTGGAACACATGAAATGAAATGGTTTATCATTAGCCACGGTTTTTATTGTTTAATTTTTGGGAGTGCTTGTTTTC
Organism: Hippasteria phrygiana; assembly: GCA_037893225.1. NCBI lineage: Eukaryota > Metazoa > Echinodermata > Asteroidea > Valvatida > Goniasteridae > Hippasteria > Hippasteria phrygiana. Next base: position 1,137,928 of record JAZGUH010000488.1, read on the forward strand.
TGGTAATTTTCTTTCTGGAAACATTATTGTGATTTTTGTAGTTAAAATACTTTTACATTTGGCGTCCATATATAAGACAAGATCTATGTACCCACCAGGTTTCATTATTATTGAACCTTGTTTTGTGTTACAAAAAAAACACATAATTTTGATGACGCCACAAATGACCCAACTCGGTGCACATCTATACCAAAGCAATCATAAAAATTATTTGAAAATGTTATGATTATGTCATTGTAATATGCACACCTTTGAATGGAGATGAATGTGTGTGTAACATTGTAAAAACCAACGGCTAACACTTTTTTAACACTTCAACGCGTTAATATTAATACTTTACACGTAAAGGTATAGGAGGCGTTGCACGCGATTACCACTAAAACACGTTTAAATTGACGTTGGTTTTGATGATTATCAACGCTTGAAGTGTTAATTTAGGTAGATATTAACACTTTAGAATGTTAATAATCATTTAAACATGTTTTAGTATTAATCGCGTATAACGCCTCCTATACTTTTACGTGTAAAGTATTAATATTAACGCGTTGAAGTGTTAAAAAAGTGTTAGCCGTTGGTTTTTACAGTGAAGTGTCTCTCTGATTGAAGGAAGTTGAGGTTGAAAAGAAGCGATTAGAAAGATCATGTATAGGCTAATTGTAATATGCCTTCCAGGATAGAACATTCTGAAGAACTAAACAAATCGATTGGAATGGAGTGTCTTTCTGTTTACAGAACATGCGGCTTTTCCGCATTTTTGCAAAATATGATCATGATCAACACGCAAAAAGTCGTCAACACGCAAAGCATGGCATGGGTTGAATGTATGTTGAGTTTGTATATGCCGGCAATCGTGGACCTAGGACAAAAGAATTCGGGCGTAGACAAAGGGTTCCACGTTTGACCTAACGTCCACGATTGAAAATCGTGTACAAAACCAATGGGAGGCTTTCCAAAACAAAAGAGGAACAATGGGAGGTCCACGATTGCACCCGTTTACATGACTGTGTGCGTGTGTGCGTGTAAAGTGTACATGTAGGAGTGGCATCAATGAGAACATGTAGAAGGTTTAAGGAAATTAAGTCAAACTTCAGAAATCGACCCAAAAGCACATGACGACATGTTATATGTACATATACGGTGACTGTATATATTTCTCGTGCTTGCATAGTGCAGAGGAGGACGTGCCATCGTGTACAGAGTCAATGGGTACTGGGTAAACCTTTAAAAATCGATTTAAAAAATGATAACCTCATCATGACGTGACCTCAGACTTACATGTAACTGAGTACTATATGTACGCATGCAAATGAGGCATCCTCACCGTAGTTGCAGTTTTTGAGACATTGGACTATAAAAATGCACATTAAGTCCATGTCGCGTTAAAGTCAATCACATCATCGTAACGTCATTATAGACCACATTCCATTATAGACCATATTCTGACAAGAATATGAAAGATTCTAGTTGAAAACAAAATTAGACGATAAAGTCGTCATAACGCCACCTCAAGTTCCCTCTATAACACGTCCCTGTCTTCACATTTAATTTGATATTGGACCTGAAAAATACCCCCTTAAGTTAATGTAACGTAAAACTTGATGACGTCATCATGACGTTATGGGGACGTTTTTGTTAGGTATCTACGCAATGAGGTCTTTTAAAAGTTTCAAAAGTCCGGGGCAAAACAACTGTAAAGAAAGTCTTGTACGCAAAGGGTTTGGGATAGAAAAATAAGAAGAATCAGGAGAAGAAGAAAATAAGAACAAGACAGCTTTTTCCGCTAATATGCGGAAAAGCACAAAAAACTTCATGACAAAACAAAAGCTGGTTTGGCAATTGTTTCAAAACAGATAAAAACTGAACGAAAACAAAAGCTGTTCCTTTAATTGCGCCAAAACAGCTAAGTAAGGTATTTATCAATCATTTTGACTCAAACTAGTATTAAAAACGCTTAGACAGATTACAAGAAGCGATCATAAGTACCCAAATGATCGTCACAAGTCTGGAATAAATGATTTTTCGAGTTAAGTAAAAGTGGCGTGACAAATGCGAAACTTCTCATCTGGTGGCCCTTTGGGAAACGATTTTCTTATCTTTAATGGCAGTCCAGCTATGCATACATTAGTATGCAAACAGTTAAGACCGTGGCTAGCAACCAAGGTTCAGTAGATAATGAAGCATCCACAACACAGAATAACAAAGAGCGGGACTTCCCGATGGAAATTTTCCAGTTCATAATAAATGGTTGATGCTACTGATAGCTGAAGTCTAGTTACTAGAAACGTGTACGCCTCTCAAAACCTGTATGTACTCACCGGCACTTCGCAGTTGGAAAAAAATTGCAGTGTATACTATATTCATAGTTGGAACACATGGAATAATTGTTTATTATTAGCAACGTTTTGATTGTTAAATTTCAGGGAGCGGTTGTTTTATGGTTATTTTCTTTCTTTCAGGTGGAGATAATGTGGAGCGTTATTGGGATTTTTGTAGCTGTAAAACTTTTACAATTGGCGTCTATATATGGGACATGTTCTATGTACCCACCAAGTTTGATTTCTATTGAACCTTGTTTTTTGTTTAAAAAAACCCGTAATTTTGATGACGCCATCCAAATGACCCAACTTGGTGCACATACAAATTATGTGACATACGAAACCAATTACAAAAATTATTTTTAAAATACCTTGTTTCGTTCGGTAGATATCTGGAAAAGAGTGCTAAAAATGCAAATATTCCAATATTCATAAAAGATCACGCAATGACGTCATCATGTGGTCTACCCATTTGTTACATCTTGTCGCGAAATGTTGATTTACGCGTGAGATCGCCGTCGAGTTGTTTCACTGGTCCCATGCATATGATGTTTGAAGTGTTGGCTGGTACCCGCGGCCACCTGCACGCGAGTATAAAAGCGCGTCTAATATGCTTTCCGTCTCTTCTGCTCGCGGCCGGCGAGACACAGTTGTCACCTGCACGGAAAACATCTACGTTGCCACCTGTGGGTGTAACAGCCACTGATCTCTATGTAAACTGGATAGCGCATCGGCTGTTTGAGTTGACGCCACCGTCCGCCATTTTATCACTCCCAATACAACAGGTTTTCCAACCTGGGGTCTCCTTTCATCCTCGTTCTCCTTTATACATAGTGATCAGTTGTAAATTGGGAGTGGTAATAATTATGGCGAGTGCTGGCTTCAGTTTCTTGTACAGCGCGCAATGGCCAATGAGCTACCCAGTTTATATAGTGATCAGTGGTAACAACACAGTGGAGGCCCGCTTCCGCTGCATTGTGGAATGACAACGTGTACAATTGCTTTCTTTATTGACAACTTTTAGCCCACCGTTTGGGTCAGTTGTTTTGGCATTATAGTCGGAGGTAGTCAGGATATTGGGCAGTGGACGCCTGTATACTTCAGTGGGACACCTACGTGCATTAAGTAGAGGAGACTACAGAAGCTGATTTGAGGGTCAGGAGGAAAATACAGTATCACTTTTTTGGGAGACACCTACACTGTTAAAACGCTGTTTAAGATGTTGTTTAAATAAGTTAAACAACCAGGTTGTTCATGTGCCCTGCTTAAACAACTTTATTGGTTGTTTAAACAGGGCACATGAACAACCTGGTTGTTTAAAAAGTTTAAACAACGTTTTAACATTAACAGTGTAGGAAGACAAAGTTATCACCTGCAGCGGGAACACCTAAGTTCTGAACACAACATTAAACGCAAATCTGTAACAATTTATAAACATTTCGACACGTTTATGAATAAACACAAAAACACATGTTTATATTTAAATACTGCGCTTATTTCTATAAACACTATGGGCTGTAACTACGAAAGCTGTTTATCTTTATACTAGTGTAGTATATAGACGTGGATAAATTCAAGTTACACGCGTCTTCCTAAACACCTGGTTTAAACAACTCTTACGAAATGTCTTAAATAGTTGCTTAGTTATCCTTGTGTAACTAAGACAGTCTAAACTTATTGACCGGGGCCCCTATTGTTAAATACATTGCAGTGGCGGATCTACGGGGGGGGGGGGGGGGTTTGGGGGTTTAAACCCCCCCCCCCCCCCCCCTTGGGCTGAGAAAAAAAAAATAACCAGTGTCGGGTGTCGAATATCGGCACGCTGGGGTGTGTAGGCCAATCACCTCAGGAACCCCCCCCCCCCCCCCCCCCCCCACTTGGGTAGTAAAACCTAGATCCGCCCCTGCTATTGTAATGTAGACTATGTCTTTACTTAGATACTCTACAGCCATGGCTGATACCAAAAGGCAACGCAGTGACAATTTCACTGCTGACGAAAGGATGACTCTCGTTGAGACCATGAGGAACTTTATTTCCATTATTGGTGACAAACGACGTGACACTAAAGCCAACCAGAAAAAGGCTGATGCCTGGAAAGCTATCACTTCAGAAATGTCCATCTCGTTTCCTGACCGTACAAGCCGATCTGCTGAGGACTACAAAGAATTATGGCGGAGAATGAAAAACAAAGCGAAAGGTCTAACCAGAGACAAGAAATTTGACATAAACCAAACCGGTGGTTTGAGCATTACTTCTTCGTGTTGGGTGTTCTAAATCCAATCTCAGAAGTCCAAGTAAATCGTTGAACGTATCTTTGCTAACTCTGAAACGTCTGATGAAATGTTCCTCGTCATACTCTTCTAAGGGATTCACCTTGTCCCTAAAAACTCTTGGTGCACGTTGGTGTTGGCGACCGTGACGATTTTCTTGTTCGTTGGCCTCCTCTTGTGCAATTAAGAAGATTTGAAGCGCATCCATCCTGTCCACCTTTCTACCTTTCTGTGTACATATCTGGCTTCTAAATGGCTCAGAATACGCACTAAACAACCCCCGTACCATGTTTAAGAATTACTATTGTTTGTTATAAACACATGTTTAAATCCAATGGTCATTTAAACGCGGATAACTAAAAGCAAGCTTTGTAGTACTTGTTTAAAGTTAGACACGAGGTTTAAACAATGACTACTAATTTATACGCATCTAATGGCTTAAACAGCTTTCGTAGTTACGGCCCTATGTGTTTTTACGTAAACGTATCAACATGTTTATTGATACTGTTTAGTTTCTGAATACAATGTACTTTTGTTTATGTTATACACACTTTGACATGTTTAAAGCCTTTAACACTTTTTAAACGCTGCAACGCATTTAAAGTAAAATTTGTTGTTTAAGTACTAAACACTCCTTTAAATCACAAGAACGTGTTTTTTAACTTTCCTTTTTTTAAATCTAGTATGGGCCTATGTAGTCATGTTGCACCATTTTTGACTGAAAACTAAACTAAGCTAGACCTGTACGCTCAGAACATCATTTTCATCAATTCACTATTAAATCTGGCTCGTCAAAAAGCATTGTGATTGACGAAATTTCGGCCATCCGGGATTCGACTTAACAACAAGACCTCAGTAGATTAAAGTCGCCAAACAGAGGATTTCAGTATTCTTAATACTTTATTATACACAGACAGCAGCACAGAAGATAAATACACAAACTTCTAGTACAGGGAGCGATGGCGACCACACGCCTCTGGATTACAGAACACCATCATGGGTTTTATACAGCAAATATCGTGGTTGGGTTTTATAATCAAATTCCATTCGAAATACAGTGAATTCAGATTAGAAAGTACTCATTAAAAGATAAAATAACCAGGTGCATGTCAAGGGCTTTAGTCAATGGTGGCAATGTCGCGTTTAAACGTCGTGTTTAAAATATACACGTCTCGTTATTTTACGTATTTGTTTAAATGTTTAAAATGCAAACACGGTGTGTTAACTTAAATAAAGCTGTATGACTGAAACTAAAGGTTAAACGGAACATTAATTTCTAAGAGTAATCGAACTGTAACATCTGCCCCTCATACGACAAATATTTTAAAAGGGCTTATCAAGTTGTTTTTTCAATAAAACATGAATACTATTTTTTTTTATTGAAACTCAGTTAAACGTGTTTAAACATACGCTTATCATCACATTGTGTTTACTATATAAACACCCAAGTGTTTCAATGTTCAATAGTGTTTAGATTATATACGCGTCATAGGTGGTCACCCGTCGGTATGTAGGGCCAACCTATCAAGGGATATTGCGCCATAAATTTGAACTCCATCCACACCCAGATGCATGAAATTTTGATTTCAGTGAACTAAGCATTGATAGTTTTGAGAAGATTTTATTCTTCAAATTTTCAAAATGAACAAAGAAAACTGACAGGAGCGGGATTCGAACCTGCGACCTCCGGAAACCGTACGGGCGCTCTACCAACTGTATGTTGGCGGTCTCCCAAGTTTGCAGTTTTATTTGTTAGGGGCGCTAGTCAGAAGTCATAAACCCAGGGATCACACCCAATTTTACGATACAATCTAGAAAGCCACATTGTGGAGATCACTCAATGAGGATACGACTTTTTAACCTTTAATTCGTCCAACAAACAACAGGGTAAACTGACTGTGTAAATCTGAATACATTTTCAAAGTGAACAAAGAAAACTGGCAGGATCGGAATTCGAACCTGTGACCTCCGGACACTGGCGGCGGAACAGGGGGGAAAGGGGGGGGGGATTTCCCCCCCCCCCTCTTTTTCCACTTGGGGGCAATGGCTCCCCACTTTTGGCATTTCAATCACTTTTGGACATTTCAAGTTCGTATATTTGTATTTGCTTAAACACTACATGAGGCCATGAACATCTCACAGCTATCTCAAATGTTGGCCATATGCCGCACATAAATGTACAGAGGCCTGATGGCACAAGCCATCTGTCAACAAGCCCAGGACATGATTCCAAGATATGAAGGGTTTTTACGTAGAGGTAGGAAGTAAAAGTTTTTCAGGAAATTTCAAGTTAGTATTTTTTTGGCACATGATGGATCCCTACTTTTTCTGCTGCCTTAACCTTTGGCAAAGTCTGAGAGTGGTACTTATAATTATTTCTGAGACCGACTTGAGGTAATTCATTAGGTGTTGTAGGAATTTTACATAATTCCCTGGTTTGCAGAGATAGGACCGACTGTCTTTCAAGTCATTATACACACAGGTGCAAATACACTACAAGAATCTGAAAACTGCTTATCGTTGGCAAGTACAGGATGAACAGAATCTACAAAACTGTCATCATTGCAACCTTTCAAAATCTGATCCGTTACCTCTACCTCACGAACAACTGAAACTAATGCTCAGAATTTAAACGTGCTACAAAATATAAATTGGAAATTTAATTTTTAGGTATATCATTAGGGGAAACTACATTACTGAAACCGATTTCATTCTGTTTTTCAAAGAACATGACAGATATACCGTAACGGTCATTGAGAGCAGCCTTGTAAAAGACTTTGTGCCCTTTGTTTACATCTAAACTGCCCTATATTCAAATGTCCAGGCGGTATGCGCACGCATCGTCTTCTGCATAATTGTTGTTGAGTGACATCAAAATGTCACATAATTCAAAGGCGATCTGACCTGCGACGTCACTCCTAAACCAAATGTTATACATAACATGACGCGTGCGCATACCGCCGGGCACATTTTAGTGTACATGTTTTGGCTAACATCGACTTAAAAACACCTGAATTACCTTAACAGTATAATATATATGCATATTAGTACGCAAACAATTATCGCGCCTTATAGCGACCAAGGTTCAGAAGATAATGAAGCATTCACAACACGAAATAACAAAGAACGGGACTTTCCGATGGAAATTCCCAGTTCATAATAATATTGCAATATCAGGCTAATGAGCTAAAGTCTAGTCGAAAAGTGTGCGACATCGCAACGTTTTGTGCAGGAGGTGTGCAGCATTTCAGTGGCCTAACGAGGACATTATGGGCATGAGTACTCACTCAATACCGAAATGCACTGGAACCTCTCAAAACCTGAAATCGCCGACTTTCTGCAAATTTGATAGGGACAAATTGGCATTGTATACTTAATTTAATGGAACACATGGAATGAAATTGTTTATCATGAGCCACGGTTTTGATTGTTCAATTTTGGGAAGGGGTTGTTTTTATGGTCCTTTTTTCTTTTGAGTGGAAATAATGTGAAACGTTATTGTGATTTTTGTAGCTGTAATACTTTTACATTTGGCGCATCAAGATTGCACCTTTTCTTATGTTATTAAAGAAACAATATAATTTTGATGACGTCACAAATGACTCATTTTGTTGCATATTAGAAAAGGAATTTTGAAAATACCTTTTGTTTCGGGAGATATCTTGAAAAGAATGCTTGTCGCGAGATGTTGATTTATCCGTTAGTCTGGCCGTGGAGTTGTTTGGCTGGTTTCCTGCGCATGATGTTTCAGGCGTTGGCTGGTACCTGCGGCCCTCTGCGCCCGACTATAAAAGCGCATGTCACTGGCTTTTTGCCTCTAATTCTGCTCGCGGCTGGCGTGGAGTGAGCAGCATGCTTCGGGCGTGTGCTGCTCCTTGCACTACGGCAAATGTGTGCTGGCTATGCCACCATTTAGAGCTTTACCGGCTTAATTCCCGTAGATGGACCGCACGGAGCCTGTCTAATATTACGCCATAAATTTAAAGTCCATGAACACCTTATGCACAGGCTTTACCCGTGGTGGGTTCTAAGGGTACAGTGTAGCGAATTATCCTCCCATATCAAGAGGCTAGGGCTAACACAAACAACAATAACAATCTGTCAAAAAGAAAAACAAGTTATACTTGCTAAATAGTGGGCATCAAAAACAGACAAAACATTAGAAAATATTAGTTCTTAAACCCTCAAGAAACAAATGGAAGGAAAATAGAAATAAAGTGATTCCAACAATTACGTCAAATTTTAACGGGCTTCTGTGATTCAGTTCTGTGATGTTCTAATCATATGGTATCCGAAAGGTTTCTCGTAACAAGCAGAAAATCAAATGATATCCGAAAAATTCTCATAAAAAAGCACGATTTGATCCCCTATTATTGCGGACCATGCGAGGAAATTTGGCACCTAAGCGTGTCGTACTTTGTTAAACTTGAATAAACGATTATAGTTAAGGAAGATTGTGGAACGTTATGCGCGGTTACCACGGAAATCAGGACAACGCCTTGAAAAAGACAAAAGAAAAAGACTATAGAAAAAGACTATAGAAAAAGACTATAGAAAAAGACTATAGAAAAAGACTATAGAAAAAGACTATAGAAAAAGACTATAGAAAAAGACTATTATAGAAAAAGACTATTGTAGAAAAAGACTATTGTAGAAAAAGACTATAGAAAAAGACTATAGAAAAAGACTATAGAAAAAGACTATTATAGAAAAAGACTATTATAGAAAAAGACTATTATAGAAAAAGACTATTGTAGAAAAATACTATTGTAGAAAAAGACTATTGTAGAAAAAGACTATAGAAAAAGACTATAGAAAAAGACTATAATTCGACTCCTTTTAATAAACAGTATCTTACATGAAACAAAACGGTTTCATGCCCTTTCCAGAATCCTCATGTATATTCCACTGTTTTGATTTAAATGTGAAAATGCTTCTATTTAACACACAAATAAGTCACAATCACGAAACCTTCGAATCAGAGAGACAAAAGTACGATAAATGAAATTGTTATAGAAGACTCCTAAATGTATCTCTGGCTGACGTCATAGTGACGCCATGAAAAATGTAACTTCAACATGCACAACTTTGCCACCCAAGAAACACTTTGCAATAAAAATAACCGATGTATAGCTGGTTTCATTCTTGAAATATGGTATGCACAGAATTGACTAATTACATATTTATGACGCCATAACGTTAAAACCACCACCGTTATGATGACGTCATTGTAATATGCGCACATCTTTGAATAAAGATAAATGTATGTTGTAAGTGTCCATCTGCTTGAAGGAAGTTGAGGTTGAAAAGAAGCGATTAGAAAGATCATGTATAATTGTAATGCCTTCCAGAATAGAAACTTCTGAAGAACTAAAAAAAATCGATTGAATCGGAACAGCTAAATATGTTTAAGGAAATTGGGTGAAACTTTATAAATCGACCCAAAAGCACATGATGAAAAAGCACACTATGTACATAACATACGGTGTATTTGTATCCTGTGATTAGATAGTGTACATGGAAGAGGAGGTGTCATCTATATGTATGAAAACGTTTACAAAGTCAATGGGTACTGGGTAAATTATTAAAAATCTATCAAAAATTATAGCCTCATTATTACCTTATATGGCTATAGCTATACATAAACAGGAAAACCGTGGCTAGCGACCAAGGTTCAGGAGATAATTAACCATTTACAACACAGAATAACAAAGAACGGGACTTTGACAATTCCCAGTAAATAATTATTTTTTCAACATCAGGCTAATCAGCTAAAGCCTAGTATAAAAGTGTGTCAGTGTATAGCATAATTCACAAACCGCCCCTGCTTTAAAGATGCGCCATCGCAACGTTTTGTTCAGGTAGGCCGTGTTTTCCTACAGCTTTATTAAACAGGTCATTGTGGTTGTTTCAGTGTGAAGCATTTCAATGGCGTAATGGAGCAGCACTGCTGCAGCCTCTCAAAACCAGAACTCGCCGACTTTCTGCAAATTTTAGGGGGGGGGGGGGGGGGAAGGGAATTGGCATTGTACACTTAATTCAGTGGAACACATGAAATGAAATGGTTTATCATTAGCCCACGGTTTTATTGTTTAATTTTTGGGAGTGGTTGTTATATGGTCATTTTCTTTCTTTTGAGTAGAAACGTTATTGTGATTTTTGTAGCTGTAAAACTTTTTTACATTTGGCGTCTATATATATATGGATATGCTCTATGTATCCATCAAGTTTGATTGCAATTGAACCTTGTTTTGTGTTACAAAAAAAACATAAGTTTGATGACGCCACAAATGACCCAACTTGGTGCACATATACCAAAGCAATCACAAAAATGATTTTAAAATGTTATGATTATGTTATATGTAATATGCACACATTTGAATGAAGATGAATATATGTGTGTCTATCTGATTGAAGGAGGTTAAGGTTTTTAAAGAAGCGATTAAAAATATCATGTATGCCTTCCAGAATAGAACATTCTGAAGAACTAAACAAAATCGAATGAATCGGAACAGCTAAATAGGTTTCTTTCTGTTTTCAGAACATGCGGCTTTTCCGCACTTTTGCACAAAATGATCATGACGTCGTAAACACGCAAAAAAGTCGTCAACACGCAAAACATGGTATGGGCTGTAAAACTTTTACATTTGGCGTCTATGGGACATGCTCTTTGTATCCATCAAGTTTGATTACTATTGAACCTTGTTTTGTGTTATAGAAAACCCGTAATTTTGATGACGCCACAAATGACCCAACTTGGTGCACATCTATATCTATGTGACATACCAAACCAATTACAAAAATGATTTTGAAAATACCTTGTTTCGTTCGGTATATATCTTGAAAAGAGTGCTAAAAATGCAAATATTCCAATATTCATAAAAGATCACGCAATGACGTCATCATGTGGTCTATCCATTTGTTATATCTTGTCGCGAAATGTTGATTTAAGCGTGAGATCGCCGTCGAGTTGTTTTACTGGTCCCATGCGAATGATGTTCGAGGTGTTGGCTGGTACCCGCGGCCACATGCACGCGAGTATAAAATCGCGTGTCATATGCTTTCCGTCTCTTCTGCTCGCGGCCGGCGAGACAGTTGTCACCTACACGGAAAACACATACGTTGCCACCTGTGGGTGTAACAACCACTGATATCTATGTAAACTGGATAGCGCATCGGCTTTTTGAGTTGACGCCACCGTCCGCCATTTTATCACTTCCAATACAACAGGTTTTCCAACCTTGTCCCCGGGGTCTCCTTTCATCCTCGTTCTCCTTACATAGTGATCAATGGTAAATTGGGAGTGGTAATATGGCGGGTGCTGGCTTCAGTTGCTTGTACAGCGCGCAATGGCCAATGAGCTATCCAGTTTATATAGAGATCAGTGGTAAAACAACCCAGTGGGGGCCCGCTTCCGCTGCCTTGTGGAATGACAACGTGTACAATTGCTTTCTTTATTGACAACTTTTAGCCCACCGTTGGTAAGTTGTTTTGGCATTGTATGTAGTCGGAGGTAGTCAGGATATTGGGAAGTGGACGCCTGTATACTTCAGTGGGACACCTACGTGCATTAAGTAGAGGAGACTACAGAAGCTGATTTGAGGGTCAGGAGGAAAATACAGTATCACTTTTTTGGGAAACACCTAGGAAGACAAAGTTATCACCTGCAGAGGAAATACCTAAGTTCTGAACACGAAATTTACACAATTCCCTCGGTTTGCAGAGATAGGACCGACTGTCTTTTAAGTCATTACACACAGGTGGAAATATACTACAAAAATCTAAAAACTGCTTATCATTGACAAGTGCAGGATGAACAGAATCTACAAAACTGTCATCATTGCAACTTTTCAAAATCTGATCTGTTACCTCTACTTCGTGAACAACTGAAACTAATGGCTCAGAATTTACACCTGCCACAAAATATAAATTGGAAACTTAATTTTTAGGTATATCATTAGGGGAAACTACATTAGCCTACTGAAACCGATTTCATTCTGTTTTTCAAAGAGCATGACAAATATATCGTAACGGTATGCGCACGTATCGTTTTCTGCATAAATTTGGTTGAGTGACATCAAATGTCACATAATTCAAAGGCGATCTGACCTGCGACGTCACTCCTAAACCAAATGTTATACATAACAGGATGCGTGCGCATACCGCCGGACACATTTTAGTGTACATGTCTGGGCTAACATCTGATTCGACTTAAAAACACCTAAATTACCATAACAGTATAACAGATATGCATATATTAGTACGCAACAAATTATTGCGCCTTATAGCGACCAAGGTTCAGAAGATAATAAAGCATTCACAACACGAAATAACAAAGAACGATGGAAATTCTCAGTTCATAATAATATTGCAATATCAGGCTAATGAGCTAAAGTCTAGTCGAAAAGTGTGCGACATCGCAACGTTTTGTGCAGGAGGTGTGCAGCATTTCAGTGGCCTAACGAGGACATTATGGGCATGAGTACTCACTCAATACCGAAATGCACTGGAACCTCTCAAAACCTGAAATCGCCGACTTTCTGCAAATTTGATAGGGACAAATTGGCATTGTATACTTAATTTAATGGAACACATGGAATGAAATTGTTTATCATGAGCCACGGTTTTGATTGTTCAATTTTGGGAAGGGGTTGTTTTTATGGTCCTTTTTTCTTTTGAGTGGAAATAATGTGAAACGTTATTGTGATTTTTGTAGCTGTAATACTTTTACATTTGGCGCATCAAGATTGCACCTTTTCTTATGTTATTAAAGAAACAATATAATTTTGATGACGTCACAAATGACTCATTTTGTTGCATATTAGAAAAGGAATTTTGAAAATACCTTTTGTTTCGGGAGATATCTTGAAAAGAATGCTTGTCGCGAGATGTTGATTTATCCGTTAGTCTGGCCGTGGAGTTGTTTGGCTGGTTTCCTGCGCATGATGTTTCAGGCGTTGGCTGGTACCTGCGGCCCTCTGCGCCCGACTATAAAAGCGCATGTCACTGGCTTTTTGCCTCTAATTCTGCTCGCGGCTGGCGTGGAGTGAGCAGCATGCTTCGGGCGTGTGCTGCTCCTTGCACTACGGCAAATGTGTGCTGGCTATGCCACCATTTAGAGCTTTACCGGCTTAATTCCCGTAGATGGACCGCACGGAGCCTGTCTAATATTACGCCATAAATTTAAAGTCCATGAACACCTTATGCACAGGCTTTACCCGTGGTGGGTTCTAAGGGTACAGTGTAGCGAATTATCCTTCCATATCAAGAGGCTAGGGCTAACACAAACAACAATAACAATCTGTCAAAAAGAAAAACAAGTTATACTTGCTAAATAGTGGGCATCAAAAACAGACAAAACATTAGAAAATATTAGTTCTTAAACCCTCAAGAAACAAATGGAAGGAAAATAGAAATAAAGTGATTCCAACAATTACGTCAAATTTTAACGGGCTTCTGTGATTCAGTTCTGTGATGTTCTAATCATATGGTATCCGAAAGGTTTCTCGTAACAAGCAGAAAATCAAATGATATCCGAAAAATTCTCATAAAAAAGCACGATTTGATCCCCTATTATTGCGGACCATGCGAGGAAATTTGGCACCTAAGCGTGTCGTACTTTGTTAAACTTGAATAAACGATTATAGTTAAGGAAGATTGTGGAACGTTATGCGCGGTTACCACGGAAATCAGGACAACGCCTTGAAAAAGACAAAAGAAAAAGACTATAGAAAAAGACTATAGAAAAAGACTATAGAAAAAGACTATAGAAAAAGACTATAGAAAAAGACTATAGAAAAAGACTATAGAAAAAGACTATTATAGAAAAAGACTATTATAGAAAAAGACTATTATAGAAAAAGACTATTGTAGAAAAATACTATTGTAGAAAAAGACTATTGTAGAAAAAGACTATAGAAAAAGACTATAGAAAAAGACTATAATTCGACTCCTTTTGATAAACAGTATCTTACATGAAACAAAACGGTTTCATGCCCTTTCCAGAATCCTCATGTATATTCCACTGTTTTGATTTAAATGTGAAAATGCTTCTATTTAACACACAAATAAGTCACAATCACGAAACCTTCGAATCAGAGAGACAAAAGTACGATAAATGAAATTGTTATAGAAGACTCCTAAATGTATCTCTGGCTGACGTCATAGTGAAGCCATGAAAAATGTAACTTCAACATGCACAACTTTGCCACCCAAGAAACACTTTGCAATAAAAATAACCGATGTATAGCTGGTTTCATTCTTGAAATATGGTATGCACAGAATTGACTAATTACATATTTATGACGCCATAACGTTAAAACCACCACCGTTATGATGACGTCATTGTAATATGCGCACATCTTTGAATAAAGATAAATGTATGTTGTAAGTGTCCATCTGCTTGAAGGAAGTTGAGGTTGAAAAGAAGCGATTAGAAAGATCATGTATAATTGTAATGCCTTCCAGAATAGAAACTTCTGAAGAACTAAAAAAAATCGATTGAATCGGAACAGCTAAATATGTTTAAGGAAATTGGGTGAAACTTTATAAATCGACCCAAAAGCACATGATGAAAAAGCACACTATGTACATAACATACGGTGTATTTGTATCCTGTGATTAGATAGTGTACATGGAAGAGGAGGTGTCATCTATATGTATGAAAACGTTTACAAAGTCAATGGGTACTGGGTAAATTATTAAAAATCTATCAAAAATTATAGCCTCATTATTACCTTATATGGCTATAGCTATACATAAACAGGAAAACCGTGGCTAGCGACCAAGGTTCAGGAGATAATTAACCATTTACAACACAGAATAACAAAGAACGGGACTTTGACAATTCCCAGTAAATAATTATTTTTTCAACATCAGGCTAATCAGCTAAAGCCTAGTATAAAAGTGTGTCAGTGTATAGCATAATTCACAAACCGCCCCTGCTTTAAAGATGCGCCATCGCAACGTTTTATTCAGGTAGGCCGTGTTTTCCTACAGCTTTATTAAACAGGTCATTGTGGTTGTTTCAGTGTGAAGCATTTCAATGGCGTAATGGAGCAGCACTGCTGCAGCCTCTCAAAACCAGAACTCGCCGACTTTCTGCAAATTTTAGGGGGGGGGGGGGGGAATTGGCATTGTACACTTAATTCAGTGGAACACATGAAATGAAATGGTTTATCATTAGCCCACGGTTTTATTGTTTAATTTTTGGGAGTGGTTGTTATATGGTCATTTTCTTTCTTTTGAGTAGAAACGTTATTGTGATTTTTGTAGCTGTAAAACTTTTTTACATTTGGCGTCTATATATATATGGATATGCTCTATGTATCCATCAAGTTTGATTGCAATTGAACCTTGTTTTGTGTTACCAAAAAAAACGTAAGTTTGATGACGCCACAAATGACCCAACTTGGTGCACATATATACCAAAGCAATCACAAAAATGATTTAAAAATGTTATGATTATGTTATATGTAATATCAACACATTTGAATGAAGATGAATATATGTGTGTCTATCTGATTGAAGGAGGTTCAACCTCAGTGAGGTTTTTAAAGAAGCGATTAGAAATATCATGTATGCCTTCCAGAATAGAACATTCTGAAGAACTAAAAAAAATCGAATGAATCGGAACAGCTAAATAGGTTTCTTTCTGTTTTAAGAACATGCGACTTTTCCGCACTTTTGCACAAAATGATTATGACGTCGTAAACACGCAAAAAAGTCGTCAACACGCAAAGCATGGTATGGGCTGTAAAACTTTTACATTTGGCGTCTTAGGACATGCTCTTTGTATCCATCAAGTTTGATTACTATTGAACCTTGTTTTGTGTTATAGAAAACCCGTAATTTTGATGACGCCACAAATGACCCAACTTGGTGCACATCTATATCTATGTGACATACCAAACCAATTACAAAAATGATTTTGAAAATACCTTGTTTCGTTCGGTATATATCTTGAAAAGAGTGCTAAAAATGCAAATATTCCAGTATTCATAAAAGATCACGCAATGACGTCATCATGTGGTCTATCCATTTGTTATATCTTGTCGCGAAATGTTCATTTACGCGTGAGATCGCCGTCGAGTTGTTTTACTGGTCCCATGCGAATAATGTTTGAGGTGTTGGCTGGTACCCGCGGCCACATGCACGCGAGTATAAAACCGCCTGTCATATGCTTTCCGTCTCTTCTGCTCGCGGCCGGCGACAACACCTACACGGAAAACACCTACGTTGCCACCTGTGGGTGTAACAACCACAACACGGGGGGCCCGCTTCCGCTGCCTTGTGGATGGACGTGTACAATTGCTTTCTTTATTGACAACTTTTAGTAGTCAGAGTTAGTCAGGATATTGGGAAGTGGACGCCTGTATACTTCAGTGGGACACCTAAGTGCATTATAAGTAGAGGAGACTACAGAAGCTGATTTGAGGGACAGGAGGAAAATACAGTATCACTTTTTTGGGAGACACCTGGGAAGACAAAGTTATCACCTGCAGAGGAAATACCTAAGTTCTGAACACGAAATTTACACAATTCCCTCGGTTTGCAGAGATAGGACCGACTGTCTTTCAAGTCATTACACACCAGGGGCGGATCTAGGTTTTACCCAAGGGGGGGGGGGGGGGGGGGGGGGGGGGGGGTTTACCTGAGGTGATTGGCCTACACACCCCAGCGTGCCGATTTTTCGACACCCGACACTGGTTATTTTTTTTTTCTCAGCCCAAGGGGGGGGGGGGGGTTAAACCCCCCCCCCCCCGTAGATCCGCCACTGTACACAGGTGGAAATATACTACACAAATCTAATAACTGCTTATCATTGACAAGTACAGGATGAACAGAATCTACAAAACTGTCATCATTGCAACTTTTCAAAATCTGATCTGTTACCTCTACCTCATGAACAACTGAAACTAATGGCTCAGAATTTACACCTGCCACAAAATATAAATTGGAAACTTAATTTGTAGGTATATCATTAGGGGAAACTACATTACTGAAACCGATTTCAGTCTGTGTTTCAAAGAGCATGACAGATATATCGTAACGGTACGCGCACGTATCGTTTTCTGCATAAATTTGGTTGAGTGACATCAAATGTCACATAATTGAAAGGCGATCTGACCTTCGACGTCACTCCTAAACCAATTGTTATACAAAACAGGATGCGTGCGCATACCATCGGGCACATTTTAGTGTACATGTTTGGGCTAACATCTGATTCGACTTCAAAACACCTAAATTACCTTAACAGTATAATAGATATGCATATTAGTACGCAAACAATTATCGCGCCTTATAGCGACCAAGGTTCAGAAGATAATGAAGCATTCACAACACGAAATAACAAAGAACGGGACTTTCCGATGGAAATTCCCAGTTCATAAAAATGTTGCAATATCAGGCTAATGAGGTAAAGTCTAGTAGAAAAGTGTGCGACATCGCAACGTTTTGTGCAGGGGGCGTGCAGCATTTCAGTGGCCTAACGAGGACATTATAGGCATGAGTACTCACTCAATACCGAAATGCACTGGAACCTCTCAAAACCTGAAATCGCCGACTTTCTGCAAATTTGATAGGGACAAATTGGCATTGTATACTTGATTCAATGGAAAACATGAAATGAAATTGTTTATCATGAGCCACAGTTTTGATTGTTCAATTTTGGGAAGGGGTTGTTTTTATGGTCCTTTTTCTTTTGAGTGGAAATAATGTGAAACGTTATTGTGATTTTTGTAGCTGTAATACTTTTACATTTGGCGCATCAAGATTGCACCTTTTCTTATGTTATTAAAGAAACAATATAATTTTGATGACGTCACAAATGACTCATCTTGTTGCATATTAGAAAAGGAATTTTGAAAATATCTTTTTGTTTCGGGAGATATCTTGAAAAAATGCTTGTCGCGAGATGTGGATTTATCCGTTAGTCTGGCCGTGGAGTTGTTTGGCTGGTTTCCTGCGCATGATGTTTCAGGCGTTGGCTGGTACCTGCGGCCCTCTGCGCCCGACTATACGCATGTCACTGGCTTTTTGCCTCTAATTCTACTCGCGGCTGGCGTGGAGTGAGCAGCATGCTTCGGGCGTGTGCTGCTCCTTGCCCTACGGAAAATGTGTGCTGGCTATGCCACCATTTAGAGCTTTGCCGGCTTAATTCCCGTAGATGGACCGCACGGAGCCTGTCTGATATTACGCCTCATGCACAGGCTTTACCCGTGGTGTGTTTTAAGGGTACAGTGTAGCAAATTATCCTTCCATATCAAGAGGCTAGGGCTAACACAAACAACAATAACAATCTGTCAAAAAGAAAAACAAATAAAACAATTAGCTGGCCTGACGTTTCGAACTTAAGCAAGTTCTTTCTCAAAGGCAAATGACAGAGTACAAGAAACAAACATGTAGGGAACACACATGCATGAGGGGGTGGGTGGAGAAACACAAAAGAGGGATGCAAAGGAGCTTGGCAGTGAGTAAACATCAAAGAGAGAGGTAAGGACAGCCAGGAAGACAAGGACAAATAGGTGTGGTTTGGGTAAGGATGAAGGAGGGAGGGATTAAGATAAAGGTAAAAGCTGGGGAATTGGACAAAGGAATGTTATAGGCGCCACAAAAATTCAAGGGCAGAGCATGGGTTTTAGTTGCGTGCACGTAATGCAAGCATCCCTGTGTGTACGTGTACAATATGTTTAAGGAAATTGGGTGAAACTTCAGAAATCGACCCAAAAGCACATGATGAAAGAGCACACTATGTACATAACATACGGTGTATTTGTATCCCGTGATTGGAGAGTCAACATTACAGACAAAAGAGATCAAGTTCTGTGAATTAACGTGCAGAAATCTTCTTTCTCTATCGACTTTGTTTGGCCTAATTATTCATCGAAACTTTTGACAATCGGAACACCGCGATTGCGCCGCGCGTGTTGTGACCAAAGTTTATGAAGTTACTTGTATGAAGCGCGCGAAAGGCGTGCTTCAAAGCGCCGCCTACAGGGCGCGTTCCTAGTACACGAACATCGATGTGTATTGTGAGGCACGCACGTGCAAGTACTGAGAAAAAGAAAGTCAGTTGACTGCACGTAAACGTTGCCGAACATGTACATACTCCTGCTGCTTTGTGTATTGTACGAATACACACATTTAATCTTGCGGTGGGGGTGTTGATGCATACTCCGAAACTAGACTAGATTCAGTTTGTGTGCATGTGATTCTGTACGATCGCCAACGTGTTGTGAAGCGAGATTTTATGAAGGGCTGGCATGACATCGAAAAAACAAATATGAAGGATTGTAGTGGCTGTGTTTTTGCAAAAAGGGCACGGTGGCCTAGGTAAATATGGGGCAAGGCAAAACTGGCCGTGAAGACGGAGATTTGGTACATAGTATAACACAACAGAAACTTTTTTTTTAATACACTTTATTTTTGACTCGCCCGGCGGACTACAAAGGGTAGGGTTTTGACTCGCCCGCCGCTGTTTTCACTCGCATTTGGCGACCTGGCGACCGCTAAGGTCGAGCCCTGTATGGAAGAGGAGGTGTCATCTATATGTATGAAAACGTTTACAAAGTCAATGGGTATTGGGTAAAATTGTAAAAATCTATCAAAAATTATAGCCTCATTATTACCTTATATGGCTATAGCTATGCATAAACAGGAAGACCGTGGCTAGCGACCAAGGTTCAGGAGACAATGAAACATTTACACAACACAGAATAACAAAGAACGGGACTTCCCGATGGAAATTCCCAGTTAATAATTATTTTTTCAACATCAGGCTAATCAGCTAAAACCTAGTGTAAAAGTGCATGTCAGTGTGTACCATGAATCACAAACCGCCCCTGCTTAGAAGATGCGCCATCGCAACGTTTTGTTCAGGTAGGCCGTGTTTTCCTACAGCTTTATAAAACGGGTCATTGTGGTCGTTTCAGTGTGAAGCATTTCAATGGCGTAATGGAGCAGCCCTGCTGCAGCCTCTCAAAACCAGAACTCGCCGACTTTCTGCAAATTTCAGTGGGGGGGGGGGGGGGGGGGGATTGGCATTGTATACTTATTTCAGTTGAACACATGAAATAAAATGATTTATCATTAGCCCAAGGTTTTGATTGTTGGTTTTTTTTTTCAGTCGGAAAAGGCCTTGTTTTTGTTCTAATATTTTTGGCTTTTCCGACACTCCGTCGGAAAAGGCCTGGTTCTTGTTCTGATTTTTTTTCTTTTCTTCTTCTTCTTCTTCCTCTTTTAGTTTAGGTAGCTCGTGTTATAGATGAAAATTAAGGTGACGTCATGATGACGTCATCATACGATTATACAGTAATATTAAAGTTTTTGAACTTCAAAGTTTCTTAAAGCCATATCTCACCAACAGAACATGCTAAATTCAAAATTCTTTTTGTAATAGCTTTGTTAGCTCCTATATTCTTTCACATACATTTGAAAAATGTGTGACGTCATCATGACGTCTTAAAAAATGTGCATTTCTGAAACACACATAAGGGTACGTCCGATCGTCATAAACATTGGTGGGTAGGTAGATAGTGCCACTAGCATGCAAAATCCGAAGTGACGTCATGATGACGTCATCGGCTGATTTTTTTATGAATTGTTAAATTTTTCAAATTTCATTGTACTCTTAAAATGTTGCGCTTCTTTAAATGCCATGAACTTAAAACTTGGCATATGCATTGACTATCTACTCGAGATAGATGCCGAAGCATGACGTCATGATGACGTCATCACATGTCACGTGACGTCATCTTAAATCTGCATTTTTGAAGGCCCTATATCAATGTTTTCTGCTTCTTATTTTAGTTCTATCCCAAATCCCATGGACTTTGTGCATAGATTTTCTGATCGGCACTTTTGTCATCAAACAACATCGGATCTTAGTCAGAGTTAGCATAGGTATAGACCCTAATGCAAAGTCGTGCCGCGAAGAGTGACGTCATAATGACGTCTTCGTGTGGCATGTAACATGAACTTAAAGGTCAAGTTTGGAGTACGAAATGTGAATCAGAAAATAATCTCAGATCTTAAACTTAGCAAAGACATAGACCTTCTGATACTTTATGTTAAATAGAAAAGGAAAACGGAAAAGCCATGCGTATGTTTACAACAGACGCAATTTTTTTGGCTTTTCCGCTACAGCAGGAAAGCCTTTGTTTTTGTTCTGTTTGCGCGATTGTGTAGTTTAGTACACTTTCGCCCAGGCATGAACACAATCTACTTGAAAATTGTTCGTTTTGCCACATTCAGAACAAAGGGCCACGAAGAACATCTGCAGGTTTTTTTTTGAGTGAAATCGTTAGCTAAGAGGTAACAAATAACGTGATTGCGCAATACCCAGCTTTACACGGATATATAGCTGCTGGAAAAGTAGTTGACCGAGGCAAAACGTGACACAACGTAAGAAAATCATATTTTCCGCCTTAAAAAACCTTTCCAAATCACAAAAGCACGTGTCATTAGGATTCAGAGAAGTCTACTTTAGTGACAAAAAGAGGCTTTTGGAATAATCAAGTACTCCAGGAGCTAACATGAACACAATTTGTTAGCTCCTATATTCTTTCACATAAATGAGAAAAATGTGTGACGTCATCATGACGTTATGAAAAAATTGCTTTTTTAAACACATATAAGGGTACGTCCGATTGTCATAAAAATTGGTGGGTAGGTAGATACTGCTACTAGCATGTAAAATCCAAAGTGACGTCATGATGACGTTATCGGCTGATTTTCTATGATTTGTTTTGTTCTATCCCAAATCCCATACTGTACACTACATTTGAAAGAGCCACTTTGGTCACTAAACAATCTCAGATCTTAATCAGACTTAACACAAACATACACCCCAAGCTGATATTGTATGCCGAAGAGTGAAGTCATGATGACGTCATCTTGTGTGTAAAGTGACATAAACTTCTAGGTAAAATTTTTGAGTTTGAATTTTAGGTCCTACTAACCTAAGATCTTTATTACATTTACCATACACATTCGCTGTATACAAAATGACCCTAGTTTGTTTTTGTCTTCTCTTTATAATAAATTCAATAGTGGAAATTACGGAAAAGCCCTCTGTTCTGTTGACCAACAGACAGACAGAGCTCTAGTTTTCTATATCTTCATCATATTTTAGTTCTATCCCAAATCCTATAGACTTTGTACACGAATTATGTCAGTGGCACTTTGGTGACTAAACAACCTCAGAACTTAATCAAACTTAACACAAACATAGACCCTAAGCTGAAATTGTATGCCGAAGAGTGACGTCACGATGACGTCATCACATGATTTTTTATGAATTTTTGAATTTATAGAATTGTAACATTCTTGTTAATATATGTAGCGAACAAAACAAGATATTTTCAAAATTCTTTTTGTTATAGCATTGGTATGTCTCAAAGATATGTCCTAAAAGGGAAAAATTTAGTAACGTCATGATAACGTCATCAAAAAAGTAAAAATGTTAAACGCATGTCAGGGTCGGTCCGATTATACAAATGTATACATTGAATTTTTCTCTACCTAATTCCAACCTTTTCTTGATCGTGGCTCACTCAAGTAAGAAATAACAGCCATTTGAAAATTTAGACTAAATTCAATGTAACACAAAGGAATTCTGGGAAGGGTAGATAACCATGGCTAAAATGTGCATGCTGTTTATAAAAGGGGTTGATTTCTAGTCTTTTTTCATGTCGCTAGACTATTGCCCATAGCATTTGTAAACGTTTTCTTTCTTACCAGCCACTTTGGCTACTGTTAAACTTGGCAGACACTTACACCAACCGCTCACAATGTGTGCCGAACTTTTACGTCATGATGACGTCAACACATGTCACGTGACGTCATGTTAAAGGTGCATTATTCAAGGGCCCATATCTAGAGAACGGTAGGTCCGATGGCATTCATACCTGGTATGTTGGTAGATCAGCTCATGTTATAGATGAAAATTGAGGTGACGTCATGATGACGTCATCATACGATTTTATAGTAATGTTTAAGTTTATTAACTTTAAAATTTGTTCAAGCCATATCTTGTCAACAGAACATGCTAAATTCAAAATTATTTTTGTAATAGCTTTGTTAGCTCCTATATTGCTTTTTAAACACATATAAGGGTGCGTCCGATTGTCATAAAAATTGGTGGGTAGGTAGATACTGCTACTAGCATGTAAAATCCAAAGTGACGTCATGATGACGTTATCGGCTGATTTTCTATGATTTTTTTTGTTCTATCCCAAATCCCATACTGTACACTACATTTGAAAGGGCAACTTTGGTCACTAAAAAATCTCAGATCTTAATCAGACTTAACACAAACATACACCCTAAGCTGATATTGTATGCCGAAGAGTGACGTCATGATGACGTCATCGTGTGTGTAAAGTGACATAAACTTCTACGTAAAATTTTAGAGTTTGAATTTTAGGTCCTACTAACCTAAGATCTTTATTACATTTACTATACACATTCGCTGTATAAAAGATGACCCTATTTTGTTTTTGTCTTCTCTTGATAATAAATTCAATAGTGAAAATAACGGAAAAGCCCTCTGTTCTGTTGACCAACAGACAGACAGAGCTCTAGTTCTTTATATCTTCTTCTTATTTTAGTTATATCCCAAATTCCATAGACTTTGTACACGAATTTTGTCAGCGGCACTTTGGTCACTAAACAACCTTAGATCTTAATCAAACTTAACACAAACATAGACCCTAAGCTGAAATTGTATGCCGAAGAGTGACGTCACGATGACGTCATCACATGATTTTTTATGAATTTTTGAATATATAAAATCGTTACATTCTTTTCAATATATATAGCGAACAAAACAAGATATTTTCAAAATTCTTTTTGTTATAGCATTGGTATGTCTCAAAGATATGTCCTAAAAGGGAAACATTTTGTGACGTCATGATAACGTCATCAAAAAAGTTAAAAATTTTAAACGCATTTTAGGGTCGGTCCGATTATAAAAATGAATACATTGAATTTTTCTCTACCTAATTCCAAAAACTTCATGATCGTGGCTCACTCAAGTAAGAAATAACAGCCATTTGAACATTTAGACCAAATTCAATATAACACAAAGGAATTCTGGGAAGGGTAGATAACCATTGCTAAAATGTGCATGCTGTTTATAAAAAGGGTTGATTTCAAGTCGCTAGACTATTGCCCATAGCATTTGTAAACGTTTTCTTTCTTACCAGCCACTTGGCTACTTTTAAACTTGGCAGACACTTACACCAACCGCTCACAATTTGTGCCGAACTTTTACGTCATGTTGACGTCATTACATGTTACGTGACGTCATGTTAAAGGTGCATTTTTCAAGGGCCCATATCTAGAGAACGGTAGGTCCGATTGCATTTATACCTGGTATGTTGGTAGATCAGCTCATGTTATAGATGAAAATTGAGGTGACGTCATGATGACGTCATCATACGATTTTATAGTAATGTTTAAGTTTTTCAATCTTTAAGTTTCTTAAAGCCATATCTCATCAACACAACATGCTAATTTCTAAATTCTTTTTGTAATAGCTTTGTTAGCTCCTATATTCTTTCACAAAAATGTGAACAATGTGTGAAGTTATCAAGACGTCATCAAAATTGTGCTTTTTTAACACATAAGGGTACGTTTGATGGTCAATATGTGCTCAACATAACAATCCACTGTGCTAGTGCAGTAGACATGAATAGAGAAGACAATTTGGCAATGCACAAAACACGCAAGAGAAAACTTCCCTAATAGCCGAGTTGAAGATCCAAATGCTGCCACAACAGCCTGACACCTCCTCCTTATGCTGCTAACCAGCCTCCTCACTCGATCCTGCGGTATGGCGTTCCATTCCTCCGTCAAGATTTGTCGCAGCTGAACCAAAGTTGTTGCATCAGTCACTCTCTTGCGCACAGAACGACCCAGCTGTTCCCATAAATGCAAGATACCAACATCAAATGACCACTTTGAAAAAAGAGTCCAGAACCAGAGAGTCACTGTGCATTTATCCATGCTCAACCACCTGTTCAATTCCTGTTCTTATTCAATACAAATCAAAGGCATTCAAATCAATATCACTAATGGCCAGTTCAAAATCAATACCTGTAATTGTCATATCTAAGCACAGTGGATTGTTCTGTTGAGCACAGATTTTGCACATTTTGTTTGTGACCCTACCATCATCTCAAGACAATATTTCAGCTCTGGAACAAGCTATTGTTACAAATGAGGTATTATCGTAAAGCAGAATAAACAAGCTCTTTATTGATACACAACATAATATGACCAATCCCCAAATAACTCAAGAAATACAGGGTTGAAAAAAGATTCCAAACTTTTTTGAGGAGTCTATATGGATATGCTCTATGTATCCACCAAGTTTGATTACAATTGAACCTTGTTTTGTGTTACAAAAAACACATAAGTATGATGACGCAACAAATGACCCAACTTTGTGCACATCTATACCAAAGCAATCACAACAATTATTTTAAAATGTTATGATTATGTCATTGTAATATGCACACCTTTGAATTATGTAAATGTATGTGTGTCTATCTGATTGAAGGAGGTTGAGGTTGAAAAGAAGCGATTAGAAATATCATGTATAATTGTAATATGGCTTCCAGAATAGAACATTCTGAAGAACTAAACAAAATCGATTGAATCGGAACAGTTAAATATGTTTCTTTCTGTTTTCAGAACATGCGGCTTTTCCACACTTTTGCATAAAATGATCATGACGTCGTAAACACGCAAACAAGTCTTTAACACGCAAAGCATGGCATGGGTTTCATGTATGTTGCGTGCACGGTTTGCAAGCATGTATACCTTGTGTGTATACCTGTATTATTTAGAACATACTAGTGAGGACAAAAAAGAGAGTATAATAAAGGGAACAATACTGTTCTCACGAATTTTTTTTTCTGGAAGGTGTCCTCACACGTAAACGTGTGCTTAGTCTATGGGGATGGGTTAGTGTGTATATAGGAACAATAAAAAGTCCTGACCAGGATGAGGCATCCTCATCGTAGTTGCAGTTTTTGAGATACTGGACTATAAAAATGAACATTAAGTCCATGTCGCGTTAAAGTCAATCACATCATCGTGATGTCATTATAGACAACATTCCATTATAGACAATATTCTGACAAGAATATGAAATATTCTAGTTGAAAAAAATTAGACGATGACGTTATCATAACGCCACTTAAGTTCCCTCTATAACCCGTCCCTGTCGACACATTTAATTCGATATTGGACCTGAAAAATGCCCCCTGTAAGTTAATGTAACGTAAAACCTGATGACGTTAAAATGACGTTATCAATACGTTTTTGTTAGGTAGGCCCCTATCTACGCTATGAGGTCTTATAACAGTTTCAAAAGTGTTTAAATTCTGAGCACAAAATTAAACGCAAATATGTAATGCTTTATAAATATTTCGACACGTTTATGAATAAACACTAAGCACATGTTTATATTAAAATACTGAGTTAATTTCTATTAGCACTATGTGTTTTTACGTAAACGTATCAACATGTTTAATGATACTGTTTAGTTTCTGAATACAATGTACTTTTGTTTATGTCATACACACTCATCCGCGTTTTTGCATCCCTGTGGAGACATGGCATTGTTCTCCCCTTTGTCCCTGTACTTAAGCATACCCCCATAGACTTTGTACAAACAATTCCTTGTGGAGACAACCTAACCCATAGAATTGCCTAATTGTACGGTATATCTCTCCACTTTGACTTGTTTAAAGCCTGTAACACTTTATAAACGCTTCAACGCATTTAAAGTGAAATTTGATGTTTAAGTATTAAACACTCCTTTAAATCACAAGAGCGTGTTTTTAAAATTTCCTTTTTTTAAATCTAGAATGGGCCTATGTAGTCATGTTGCACTTGCACCACTTTTGACTGAAAACTAAACCTAAGCTAGGCCTGTCCGTTGAACAACATTTCATAAAGTGTTATATTATTCTTCATCACTATTAAATCTGGCTCGTCAAAAAGCATATTTATGCAATATTTTTGCAGTCCTTTTTAATATATATTTTTTTCTAATCCTTGTATGTGTATGTGTTGTTCTTGCAAACCCAACGTATTGTACACAACGCTATCCGAACACACAGAGCTTGTACACAAAGCTTGGCACTGTACATGTAGCTATAGCGGGTCATCGTTGGGACATGGCATTCTTTTTCCAAAAATAGTCCCCAAAACGCTCATGTTGAACCAAATGATTTCCTTCAAATGGTTACAGTTTAATAAAAAGACCTTCATCATTAAATTTAGAGAAAAAATTGAAATGTCAAAAAAGCGTTTTTGAAACATAAACCATTTTTAGCGCAAATTATAGGGGTCAAGTTTCAAAACAACTAACATTGTATAAACATACGTGGTCATGTCAGCATGCTTCATTGCAGGACAAAATGGAGCAATTTTGTAATAATAATGTTAGTAGAACCAAAAAATAACCATTAAAATTAAGACTTGAAAACGGATATTTATTTTCACACTATTTCGAGCACCCATATTTTTCGATCGCACACGGCTTAGCCCCCAGCTGTCCGCCCCCACCCAAGTTTGGGGTTTTATATGGGCAGTAAAAGTAAAATAAAAATTTCTGGTAGCAGAAAATTTTATCTTTAAAAACAGGTGTCCCGTCTTGTAAAAACCTTAATTATACCTGCAAGCAGAAAAAGAGAAAATTGGGGTTGTTCCCTTTTAGGGCTTCATAAAAGTCGTCAAAGTAACACCAACATTTTTGTTACCAGAAAATTGACATTTAAAAAAGTTCGCGACTTAAAAAATTAAAAAGTCTGCTTGCACTGAGAAAATTTGAAAAATAGGGTAGTCCATTTTTTTGGGATTCATATTTGCTGTCGTTCTGATTTTACGGGTTGACTGTGGCCTGAATTGCAATTCCATCATTTCACCAGAAGCGGCCGCCAAATAAAGTGGCTGCCGCCAGATAAACGGTACAAAAAAGTTTTCTCGCGTTTGCAAAAAATATATGCATTCCTTTTTAGTGGCACTATCCGGCTTCCGTATAAACAGGTAGCAAATCACAAATAAAAAGTCAGCCGTAAAATTAGGGCATTATAACGCCGTAATACGCCGTAAAATTAGGACGTTATAACGCAGTAAAACAAGGGCGTTATAACGCCGTATTACAGCGTTATAACGCCGTAATAGGGCGTTATAACGCTGTATTACAGCGTTATAACGCCGTAAAAGTAGGGCGTTATAACGCCCTACATTTAGGGCGTTATAACGCTGTAATACGGCGTTATAACGCCCTATTACGGCGTTATAACGCCGTAAGAAAAAAATATTTGTTCTTGGCGGAAATCAGCCACCGTAGTTTTCATTTCATTGAAAATGAATTATACTGTTGCAAACTGCTGACTGACTGAATGGACCTGAAATATACAAATAAAAAAATTAGCTGGCCTGTATGGCATGTCAAACGTTGCAATATTCGATAATCTACGTATTTTTGTGCGATGTTCAAATATATATGTGCGATGTTTGTCATTATGTGCGATGTTCAAGTATATATGTGCGATGTTTGTCATTATATGTGCGATGTTCCAATTTATATGTGCGTTGTTCCAATTTATATGTGCGATGTTCCAATTTATATGTGTGCGATGTTCCAATTTATATGTGCGATGTTCCAATTTATATGTGCGATGTTCCAATTTATATGTGCGATGTTCAAATATATAATTTTATGCGATGTTTTGTCATATATGTGCAATGTTTGTCATTATATATGCGATGTTCAAATGTATGTGTGCGATGTTTGTTATTATATGTACGATGTTCAAATATATGCGATGTTTGTCATACATGTGCGATGTTCAAATGTATATGTGCGATGTTCAAATGTATATGTGCGATGTTTGTCATATATTATGTGCGATGTTCAAATAATATGTGCGATGTTTTTCAATTTATATTCAAAACCGGAATTGTGGGATATAGTATGGTTTCCAGACCGAAATAGTATAAATATATTCCTAATAAGTTACATCGGGGACCAGACTACTTAGGACGGTCTATCTGTTCCACTGACCTGGCTTGAAGCTATAGCCCGCGATTCAGACCGCGATTCGCAATAGGGCCTGCGATTCGCCTGATCAGAGCAGCCGCATGTTGAAAACTAGAATCCATTCGACAAAAGGAGTTATTTTTTTAATGAAATCGCTGGATTCAGGCAACGAATTTTTGAGAAATGTCAAGAAATTACGTACCAATTTTTGCATGAAATTACAGAATAGGTATGAGCAAAGCTGAACATATTATACTTAACATTGTTTTATTGGTCTTTTTTATTTAATAATTAGTCGTTCCGCGAGGGCCCATTTCAAAGGGTTCTCTACATCAATTCCTAAATTTCGGCTCAGCACAATAGCTTCAGTTTGTAAGAAAGTGTACCGCACATGTTTTAAAAATTCATATTTTTTTTCATATTCATAATTGCCACCTTCCTGGGCACACTTAATTTCAGCAAGAGCTTATTGCAAGAATGGCTTCTGTTCCAATTAGCCGCTTAAAGACGGATAATTTCAATGAATATCTGGAAATGCGGTATTCGGAGTTTCGTGTGAAATGCCGTCTTTGAAAGAAAGTGTACCACATGTATTTTGAAAACTTCATATTTTTCTTTCATATTCATAATTCCCACCTTCCCGGGCACACTTAATTTCAGCAAGGGCCTTTTCCAAGAATGGCTTCTGTTTCAATTAGCCGCTTAAAGACTGACCATTTTTAAGAATATTTGGAAATTGGTATTCGGAGTTTCATGTGAAATGCCGTCTTTGAGAGAAAGTGCCTGGGATCGGAAGGTTGGAATTATGAATATGAAAGAAAAATATGTATTTTTCAAAATATGTGTGGTACACTTTTTTTTTAATTCTTCATTTCACACGAAACTCCAAATACCGCATTTCCAGATATTCATGAAAATGATCCGTCTTTAAAGGCAGTGTACATGATTGGTCATTGTTCATTGGTCATTGGTTAGTATGTTATAGGAAATATCATTCCACTGACCTGTTCAAAGTTTTGCGTTGTTGATGGAGAAAAAACGAGTGAAAAACGGCGCTCGTTTTCAACCGTCGGGCGGATAATAGCCTTTAGTCAAGGCGCGCGTGGCAATCTGGGCCCGGATATATATGCCAAGGCGCCATCATGCCCGGGGCGCGCCACTTGTCCAGGTATCCAATCGCGTCTTGACTAACGGCCACAGGGCAGTTTTCCAACGATTTCCAGCTGGAAATCGTTGGAAGACGATATAAATTTCCACTTTTCTTGACAACGACAGCACATCTGGTGCCATAATTTCACAGAATGATTGAGTCTATTATTAACTTACAGTCTACAAAGGTATTTTGTAAAAATTCATTTAAAAAAATTAGAGAATTACCAATTGTGTACACTTTTTTTAAGCGACTAATTGGAACAGAAGCCATTCTTGGAATAGGCTCTTGCTGAAATTAAGTGTGCCCAGGAAGGTGGCAATTATAAATATGAAAGAAAAATATGAATTTTTAAAAACATGTGCGGTACACTTTCTTTCAAACAGAAGCTATTGTGCTGAGCAAAAAGGAATGTAGAGAACGACTAAATAATTCATTAAAAATGACCCATAAAAAAATGTTAAGTATAATATGTACAGCTTTGCTCATACCTATTCTAAAATTTCATGCAAAATTGGTATTTAATTTCTTGACATTTTCTAAAAAATTCGTTATATCTAGCGATTTCATTAAGAAAAAACTCCTTTTGTCGAATGGATTCTAGTTTTTAATATGCGGCTGCTCTGATCGGGCGAATCGCGGGCCTTATTGCGAATCGCGGGCTAAATCGCGGGCTAGCTTCAGTGCAACAGATAGACCGTCCAAAGTAGTCTGGTCCCTGATGTAACTTATTAGGAATATTCATACTATTTCGGTCTGGAAACCATACTATATCCCACAATTCCGTTTTCGAATATGAATTGAAAAACATCGCACATATTATTTGAACATCGAACATATATGACAAACATCGCACATATAAATTTAAACATCGCACATATAAATTTAAACATTGCACATATGACAAACATCGCATTTATATTTGAACATCGTACATATAATAACAAACATCGCACACATACATTTGAACATCGCATATATAATGACAAACATCGCACATTTATGACAAAACATCGCATATATATTTGAACATCGCACATACAAATTGGAACATCGCACATATAAATTGGAACATCGCACATATATATTTGAACATCGCACATAATGACAAACATCGCACATATATATTTGAACATTGCACAAAAATACGTAGATTATCGAATATTGCAACGTTTGACATGCCATACAGGCCTGACCTTTCGAACTTAAGCAAGTTCTTTCTCAAAGGCAAATGCCTTTGAGAAAGAACTTGCTTAGGTTGGAAATGTCAGGCCAGCTAATTTTTTGATTCATTTCATTGAGACAGATACAATACAGTTACCAGACTATTTTCGCAGCGCACACACAAATCCATCTACATTTCTGCGTTTTTGCATCCCTGGAGACATGGCATTAACCCAACTTCCATCAGTGGCATGTAGGAACACATGGACAGACTGAAAATAATCAATCATACAAAGCATACGTATTACTTCTACATGTAGGCCTAGTATTACAACTTGAAAGCAGGAGTGGAAAGAGTTCCACAGCCGCAGCCAGCCACCACTTATTTTCCATTTTTTTTAAGTTGGCTTATGACAACTACCCAAAATTGAACATATGAAGAATAAACACCAATTTAGGAGGGCAACATTTTTTTTACACATTTTTCGTGCCAACTAATATGCGACTTTTTCGGTCATGGCTTATAGCATGGAGAGGTAGGAAATACCTCCATGCTTATAGACTTTGTGCACGAGGTTTTAGGTGGTGGACGGATTTATGCACTTTTATGTTTTATTCCTCCATTGGTAACACCATCATTTCTGTGGGCGTTAACGTTATTTCATTTGAGAGCATACATTTCTCAGAACATCGCCATTTTAACACTTTTAGGGCGATTTTCCACACACAATTAATCAGTAATAAAATGAAAGCTTGCAGGATATGTACTCACCAAAATTCAAGATGCGTGTTCACGAAGAGCATGGAGGAACGCATGGCCGAACAAATTGTTAGTAATGAAAACAAATTAATTGTCATGTTGTTAAAGTCCGTTGGTAAATCCCAGGGTTAACACCACTGACAGTTTTTGCAGTACTCGAGACAAACGCCTCCTATGTGCGCTATGCATCAAACTGCGTAATGCAAGACCCAATGCCATATTAAACTGCAGCTGTGATAAACCGGAAAAAAATTATGCACTCAAATTAATCGTGATAAAGGAACCTATTGGGTTTTTATTTACTTGTAAAGGTTTCTCCTAAATCATATTTACCTGCAAAACAAAATATCAACATTTTGAAAACAAAACCTTTGACCGGATTGACAAGTGTGCGAATTTAAACATTGTTTCATTACATTGACATTTACAACTACATGGGACTTCTACTTTATTTTCGCGTTTAGGATCTAGAAGACCCGTTTATCATATATGACCTCGGTGATGTAATAGCTAAAAACAACTTGTGGAGGGAGCTACTGCCCGATGTTCACACATTCTACGGTAAATAATATCAGGCCGTTACCGGGTTTTCGGCTACGCCTGCGGCTGTTGCTAAGGGGTTGCAACCATTAGGGGAAACCATTTTGACGGATTAGCAACTCCTTAGAAACAACCATAGCCGTAGCCGTGTCCGGGGGGGGGGGGGGGGGAGAGGCAACTTTCCCCCTGGCGGCATTTGAAGCGTCATAAAAAACAAAACAAAATAGTGTTTTTCAGTCGATTTTAAGACGATTCTGATGTTGTTTGCCCTCCCTGGCACAAAAAGCTGGATACGCTACTGGTCAGTGTCTGGTTGGTGTTACAGTAAGGTGCCGCACGGCTGTAATCAGGCTGTGGAAGGGAACTTGCAACCCTGCCCCCGCCAGATACGCCACTGCTTGAATATGCAGAATGTTTACAAATTGTTAAATACATGTATTCTGTTTTTAAAATTGTGCACATATTGTGTCTTTATTCTGCAGCTGTAAAATGTAACTCGGATCCATTGATTCTGCGAATACTGATTGCACTTGGCAGAAGTTTCGACTGCGCTAGTAAAGTAAGAGTATGATATTTAAGCAACATGACAGAAGCGATCCGTTAAGCTCCGCCCCTAAATATATTGACCAATCACAGCCGCGACTATGGTCTGACAAAAGTCCGACATGCGTGACTAACATATATGGCGCGCGCGGCTGTAATTGGTTGATACGTAAAGGGGCGGGTGTAATAGATAGGACAATCTCCCGCCAATTTGATCTGCACGTTCGTCTGCGTCATTTTATATAAATGTGTAATTACAGTTATAAATTGTATATAGTGTCTCAAAAAAACATTGTTGCTGTGTGACGTTAGCTACTTGAACATCCAACAGAAACAAAATTATCCCAAGCCTGATTTCGCATCCCATTTTCAAGACAATGGTGCTAAAAAAATTATGATGGATAAAAGGAGGAATCTATTCAAGATATCGATGGAAAGCGTATCGCCTCTACTTTATGCAGAAACAATAACAAATGTAAAGTGAAATAATAGTTTCTCAATATTAACCCTTTGAGTATGGATTACTTTTTTGAGACTCCGTGTATATGGTGATCAATGAGGAATTGCAAGGGGAGTGAGACGCATTTGGACAACTCCGAGTCGGGAGTCGGGATTGGAGACGTGGTGGTCTATCCATGGTTATAACATGAGGAATACTGGAGTAATTTCTCTTCCGGTGTGTCTTTTCTCTGTTCAAAGAAAGAGATACAGACTGTTCTCGATCTAGGCGCAAGCCCGGATGACATTATCTACGCTCATCCCTACAAACAGGAGTCGCATCTTCGCTTCGCCAGGGAGAAAGGAGTACGACTCATGACCTTTGACACGGCAGAAGAGCTACACAAGGTCAAACGCGTATACCCAGACGCTCAGTAAGTAATACCTAGGCATTTAGCTTATGAAAATAAATTCCGGAGAAATAATTCCGCAAGGAAAAATATTATTATAATAAGGACTTACACTGCAAACACTGTGGTACTAAACTTACACCACGTAGTATCTATATTGGACGGATGGTTCAAACACGGTGTTAATTTAACATCACAGTTTTTGCAATATATCACTCATACTAATGGATTCACATATCCTTGCTAAAAATAATGGCCCCGTGTTACTCTCATACGAACGTCTTGGTACAAAACCAAACACTGACTGTAGTCTTGCTACATACGTTTTAGTCTGTGTTTACCACATAGCAGTTTGAATGATAGGTTGATCGAAAGTAAAGGTCAAATTATTATTTTGGTCATCAAGTTGTAATATTAAATTTGTATTGCCTCTTTTTCCATCACAAGACCACATTATTATGACTTCCCGGCTCTGGCAAGTGAGATAACAATATAAGTTAATAAAATCGGACGCAGCATACGTTGTGGCCTCAATACAATGGCCCGCAAGTATGCATCGCCAAATCTCGTTATATTTTGAGGTCACGTTGAAAGCTGTTATCGTGGACAGAAAGTAACTAGAAAACTTAAAAGGACTCGGTAGTTTCTGCTTCTGCTATTGTAGCTTGCTTAAAGGGTCGTCTTTTTTAATGTATTTATTTCCATGAGGCTTGTTCTTCGGATATTGTGTGAAGACAGTACATCTGATTGGAAATTTGGTATCAAATTCGGATGTCGCGACAAAGAAGTACGCCCTCTAATTGAGCTTGCTAAGGACTTGGGACTCCAGATTATCGGTGTGAGGTAAGATGACGTATAATGCGTTCTCTATAAATTAGTGCTCATGATACTAAGTCAACAAATGTAAAAAGTTCACAATCAGTCGCATCACTCGCCTGACTGTCTTATTTCACTGTTGCTGTTCCAAAGGCTGGTACTGCAGTGAGATACTCTTCAAGCTTTTCCCCTCATACTGCCTCTCTTTGGAACTCCTTACCTGTAACCTGCTTCCCTTTCACCTATGTATTTCAAAATTCAAACGAAATGTGAATAGCCTAGATACCTTCCTTCCCTGTCTTTTCTTGTCTTTTGTAGCCCACACCTTGAGAGGCCTTTTCCCAAAATAGTTTGGTGAGCGCCACTGTCACACACCAATAATTAACAATGAACGACCCTGGGCTTACACCAACAACTTTAGTGTTATCATGCCAATTAGACGATCCTGTACAAGTTTGCTTTTATGCCTGCAATTCCGTTAATTAAAGTCCTAAAAGAGTGGCAGAGCTCAAAAGTCAATAAATCGCCAAAAAATAAGTGATTTTGTTTAGCTTTTCCGCAATCTTTGCGGAAAAGGTATTGTTTTTGTTCTGAATTGTTTTTTTTCTCCCCCAAATCCCATAGACTTTGTACACGTTTTTGCTGTGTGGCACTTTGGTCACTTCCAAAGCTCATATCTTCATCATACTTTGCCAAACAAAGATCCCATACTGAATGTGTGGATCGAACCGTGACGCCATGATGACCTCATTACGTATCACGTGACGTCATCTTAAAGTGCATTTTTGAAGGACACATCTAGAGAACCGTAAGTCCGATTGTGTTCAGAGTTGGTATGCTGGTAGGCCGGCACGTGTTATAGAACATTTTTGAACCTTTAAGCCATATCTCATCAACGGAACATACTAATTTCGAAATTCTTTTTGTAATAGGTTTGTTACGTCATAGATACCTACGTATCAATGTAAAAAATGTGAGGTCATGATGATGTCGTTAAAAATGTGCTTTTTTGAAACACATAAGGGTAAGTCCAATCGTCATGAAAACTGGTGGGTAGGTAGATATTGCCACTAGCATATAAAATCCGAAGTGACGTCATGATGACGTCATCGGCTGATTTTCGATGAATTTTACAGTTTTAAATTTCATTCTAATCTCAAAATGTTGCGGTCGTTGATCAGATTGACTCCAAATATGACACAGGCCAAGACCACGTTGCGAATATTTGCTTTGACAAGTGCCGTCGTGATGACGTTATCATGCGTCACGTGACGTCATCTTAAAGGTGCATACTTTAAGGTCAGGCGCGGCGCGGCACATTGCATAGTGTTACAGCATGTACCAATGGGTATGATGGCTCAGAAGGGACATCGCAAATCGTGCATATTGACATCAATATTCCCGTCCAAAAAATCACTTCAAAACACGTCATGATGACGTCATTACGTGTCATGTGACGTCATCGTAAATGTGCATTTTTTGAGTGCCTATATCTGGAGAAGCGTTCGTCCTATTTGGTTCAAAGTTGGCATGGTGGTAGACCGACATGTGTTATAGATGAAAATTTACGTGACGTCATGATGACGTCATCATACGAATTTATATTGATATTTCCTTTTTGAACCTTTCAGCCATATTTCGTCAACAGAACATGCTCAATTCGAAATTCTTTTTGTAATAGGTTTCTTAGGCCGCAGATATTTATATATGAATGTGAAAAATGTGACATCACGATGAGGTCATCAAAAATGTGCTTTTTTTGAAACACGTATAAGCGTAGGTTCGATCGTCATAAAAATTGGTGGGTAGGTCAGGGTTGTTTGATTTAAATCACTTGATTTAAATCATTGATTTAAATCATGATTTGAATCACTGAAAAAATACAAGAAATCACTAATAGAAATCACGTTTTGATTATTTTTATATTTCTGTTTTTTTACATTTAAAAACAATTTCTGTTATTCAGACCCGACTGCCATTAACTTTAAATCGCTTAAACTCACTCTAAAGGGATGTAGGCCAGTTTCCTGAAACAGTGACTACATTTATCTTGTGTACAATGCATATGATTCTGAAGTGTACTAATGTACTAATGTACTAATGTATGACACAGTATTCCTCTCATATTTTAAATAACCCAATGCATATAATGCGCCTATCAATTGACCCCCCCCCCCCCCCCCCGCCCCCAACCCCGACCCGACCCACCAATCAAAAAAGACACAGTTCTAGTTTTACCGGTACTTTTTTTGGAAGTCGCCCGTAATAGATACCAAAGAAATAATCCCAATTTTCGGACCTATAGAAACACGCATTTAATATTTTTACAAAAAAAGGAAAACCTTTGGGCTCGGTTTTAACAATTCTTTATACTACGTGGAAACCCCCCCCCCCCCCCTCAAAAAAAAAATTAAAATAAAATAAATCCCTTCTTTAATTTACAATATCCACGATGTAAATGTCATATTCTGAAAACGAGCTTCTGTTTACTTGACACCACCGTTTTCACGAAGGGACGGATGTGATACTTACAATAAACAACGAAGTCTTATCCAACACGTTTTCATCGCTTTGTTTTTGCAATGTTGAGAAAATATTCAAACTTTGTTCCTTTTCAGCTTTCACGTTGGCGGTCAGTCCAACGATCCAAAATATTATAGCGAAATGATTCGACGCATCCGGCCAATGTTCGACACGGGAACCTCCCTCGGGTTCGATATGAAGCTGCTGGACCTCGGTGGGGGTTTCCCTGGGAAATTGTATCCCAAGATCACCTTTGACAAGGTACTGAACTGTCCAATGTTGGCAACTGATTCAGACCAAAAGAAAGTCACAAATTTCCCTTGTCAAAAACGAAACTGGCGCCGCGCAAGCCTGCCATTGGGTACCATAGGGTTACACAAAATGGGCCAATCACGTTATTGAATGTTACATTCAGGTTTTTTACATTCTGTTTGTCCGCTTTGAATATGTTCTTTAAACGGTATGATCTGCGTGCGAAGCCGGTGCAAAAGGTAATTCTGTCCCCCTGATAAATCTGTCCCCCCGGACAGATTTATCAGGTCGCGACCCGGTGAATGTGTCCGGGGGGACAGAATTATCCAGATAAATCTGTCCCCCTCCAGGTTTTTCTGTCCCCCTGCCCAACGGTAAATGTGTTCGCCTGGTAAATTTGGCCCCTGAACGTAAATGTCTACCACCCAGACGGTGTATACTGTATTTTCAAGGCTGTTTTCGCGCAGCGTCCAGACAAACACCTTGCTTCTTCGGGAATGCTCGTTAAGGATTGGATGAGG
This sequence comes from Hippasteria phrygiana, assembly GCA_037893225.1. Classification (NCBI taxonomy): domain Eukaryota; kingdom Metazoa; phylum Echinodermata; class Asteroidea; order Valvatida; family Goniasteridae; genus Hippasteria; species Hippasteria phrygiana. The sequence goes on from JAZGUH010000488.1 coordinate 1,176,693, forward strand.
AGAGCTGGACACGGTATCTGTGACCTTGTTTGCAATACGTGGCTCAGGTGGCATGGAGTCTAGTCGAGTCGTGCGGTTGATTGAAAACTCGCCGCGATCGTAGTGTGGCCGTGAAGGGACATCACACATCGCAGATTTCTTTGCGATGTCGCACAATTTGTTTTCGAAATTTCTATGCAGATTTCGGCCGCGGGTTCAGCCGTGGATTCAGTCGCAGATTCAGCCGCAGATTCAAAATCTCAAACGCATCAAGTAAAAGGTGGTCAACAAAGTGTGGTTATTTTCTACAATTATGTTTGGAGTTCCATCAACAAAATAGTTTTTATCAAAATGACACATTTTTTAAGCATAGTCTAAATAAAGAATATATTCTACATGCTATAAATTTAGATAAGACCGATTATGTTCGCTAATTAGCTACTAATTAAAACGTTCCATGCAAAAGTGCAGAAAACTTCATTTTGTTGCAGCTTTAAAAGTAAATGTACCTCACATCCCCAAAGTGGATTCTAATTGCAGATACTATGGACAGGCCCAATTTTGGAGGGGGGCCAGATCCGCCCACTAATTACGCAGTTTCATACACTTTTTCGGACGAAATAGGGCTCGTCAATAACCCTTTAATTATAGCAGCTAATGAGTGGATGGATTTGGACCCCCTCCGAAATAGGGCCTGCCCAGTATCAGTTGAATTATTAAATAAAAAATCCACTTTTTGTTCATAAATCGTAGCATCTTAAACTCTTAAAATGGCCCGTCATTTGCTCATTAATAGTAGCTGATTTGTTGGCCGTATTTTTACCCTCCAATAATTGGGCCTGCCCAGTACATTGGTACGCAGAAATCTTAAAAAAATGTTTGATAAAATGTGCGACATCTCAAATACCTGCAAAGAAATCTGCAATGTGTGATGTCCCTTCAGTTCAGGTCTACGATTACGATCGCGAGCTGTAAAGTTTGGAGGGCACAGTCGACACGCGCGTATCACCGCCTGAGAATTATTACACATGCAAGAAGTCTGCGGAATTCGGAGTGCTACCATTTCTACGCAAGAAAAATAGGTCGATTTATTTCCAAAGAGACGAAGTTATTTTCATTTAGATAGCTTCATCAGGGCAGAAAAGAACAAAATGTATAGTCTGTGAAGTAAATTCATCAAAACAATATATGGAGCGGGCCTTATAAGCGTGGCAAATATAGGGGGACAAAATAAACTGGAGGGGGACAGAATTAACGGGCCAGGGGGACACAATTACCTAGTTAATTCTGTCCGGGGGACACTTTTACCTGGGTAATTCTGTCCGGGGGGACAGATTTTAGGGGGGACAGAATTACTGTATACACCGGCCGCATAGCGTGCACGGAATAGCGCATGCGCCATCTAATTTTTAAAATATATCTTTATGACGGGTTCCCATTAGCAATCTAGTTCCCCACTCCATGCATTCAGCTAGGCTAAATGCGCCTGGTGAAGTAAACAAAACACGGAAACCTGTTTTCTGTGAACAAAACGATCCAGCGAGACCACTACATGACTAATAAATTTATATGCTCTACGCACATCATGCAGTTTACTTCAGCCTCGCTTCTCGCTTGTGCTCGCACGTGCATAAATCCGAATTTATTGTTGAAATGGTCGGTGACATCAGCATAAGTACCGCAGTACAAGGTAAACTATCGTGGCCCTCATCAAGAGACATCAAACATCACAAATTTCTGCGCAGATTTCTGCGATGTCGCGCATTTTATCGCACATTTTATCGCACATTTCTGCGATGTCGCACATTAAATGCAGATTTCCGAGCAGATTTCTGCGATGTCGCAATTTTTTCGCACAAAAATCTGCAATAAAATGTACGACATCGCAGAAATCTGCCATGAAATCTGCGCAGAAATGTGCGATAAGATGTACCATTAAATGAGCGACATCGCAGAAATCTGCGATGTTTGATGTCCCTTCAGGGACACGATAGTAAACCGTAAACAGCCGCACCACGCGCTGTGCCAGCCTAAAGCCCGGTTCATACTTCATGCGAATGCGAATGCAAAGTGAATTTATGACGTCAACGCCAAAAATTCGCGTTGCGAATTCGCAAAAGTTGAACACATTTCAACTTGTGCGAATCTTCGCTGCGAATGTTTCATGACGTCAAATTCGCTTAGCATTCGCATTCGCATGAAGTATGAACCGGGCTTAAATCTCGTGGAACATTTTGTTGGATGTATTTCCTGGTGGAAAATAATACAAAATTAAAGGAAGCATGTCAATATTTCGGTATTTTTTAAAAAACTTTTTCCGTAAATATGACAAATAAATGTGGTTTCTTTTCATTCAGCTCTTGGAGAAGGGTTGAAACAAATCATTAAAATTAAAATCATTCAGGGGATTTCTGGGCACTGTCATTTCCAAGAGAATCACATAAAAGAACAGTCAATACCGTAACACTGTATTAATTTTATTGCTTTGTTTTAGTTTGCCGAAGCAGTCCGCGAGACGCTCGAAGAGTGCTTCCCAAAAAGCAGTGGTGTTAGGGTCATAGCCGAACCAGGGACATTCTACACACGATCGGCTGGGTATATGGTGGCAAACGTCATGTCCAAACGTGTCTACAGGACAAACTCTGCAGAAAACGCGGACGATGAAGATGGTGGGTTCCGTGGTTCTCGCGATGTTTTTGTTGGATTCACAACCAATTAGTACTGTGAAATTTTCTTTGGGAGCTGGAATACATGTTCTCAGGCCTTTTCTCTTACAACAACAAAGGAAACAGGAAGGAGCGGGGTTTGAACTTAAACATCCGGAATACCGTACCGGCGCTCTATTAACTGAGCTAACTTGCCCTGTATTGGCGGTGTCCCAAATTGTCAGTGTCTTTGTTTTAGGGGCGCTAGTCTTCCGACTAGTCATCTCACTATCGCCCCCGAACAAAGACACTGACAGTTTTGGGAGACTGCCAACATCATATGGTGCACGATATGGGGCAGAGCGAACCCCCCCCCCCCCCAACCCCCCCCCCCCCCCCCCTCTTTTATGTTGGTCATTGTGTTCCCGGAATCTCAGGAATTCTTTTTAGAAGTCTAGGGGCGTGTGTTAGGTGACAATAGTCTGGAGAGTGTATAGGGTATAGGGACAAAAGGGGGTACCCCTCTGCCCCATATCATGCTGGGTATAGCCAACGTAGGATAACGTGGCTCAGTTGGTAGAGCACCGGTGTCGCGAGAATATCAGATTCCCTTAAAATTCGACTTTTTGGTTATACTGCGCATGCTCAGTATGTACCGCGCAGCAAAACGATGAGAAACATAGCTTAAGGTTAAGAGTAAGGATTAGGGTGAGAAACGGGGTTAGGTTTGGGTTAGGTTTGGGTTAGGGTAGGGTTAGGGTAGGGTTAGGGTAGGGTTAGGGTTGTGATGAGGTTGAAGGTTATTGTGTCGTTATAAAAACACGCTTGTGTTGCAATGCATCATGGGTTAAAGAGTCCGATAATCATGGGAATTGGAAATTTATATAACATCGTTACGGTATTTCGGAGGTCGCAAGTTCGAATCCCAACTACTGCTAGTTTTCTTTGTTCATTTTAAAAATTCATCCAAATTACCGAGTCAGTTTCCCTTGTGGATTATTCGACGTTATTGTAAATAAATGGTAGTGAACACCCACTTTTAACCCTAAAAGAACTTTTTGGGGGGAATTTCGCTCCTCCTCCCATGACCTCGGCGAGTCGCTAATGTCATTAGTATACATGTAATAAAGTACCCAATTTGAAACATCTATGATTATTATTTGTAAATTTCATTCCACTTATAACCAAAGGGTTTTGTAGTTAGGATGCATAACACACACAGCACCATGTTGAGTGGATACATTGTTAATTTCAAATTTCAAATTCTCAATCGCTTTAACATGGTTACCGCAACCTCGTACATGTTCATCAAAACAAATAACCCGATTCCTGAAACACTTATGCTAACACGTATGCTAACTTAAACTACAAATACTGATGCCATAATGACATATTGTATTCGAATATCAAGGAACTTTTTACAAAAGCTTACACCACCCTCAAATCGCGCAGACCATCAACATATCACTAACGTCTATTGACAAACATAGTGAAACAGAAGAAATTATGACAACATACAAACTTCAAAAGTATGTATTCTTTATTTTAATGCAATATCTGCATTCAACCTCGTCCCCCCCCCCACAAAACCCCCCCCCCAAAAAAAAAAAAATAAAAAAAAAAATAATGGCAACAAAACGTTTAATGTTTTTTAGGCAAATGCGTCCGCAAATGGAAAGTATTAAACAGTTTCCAGATTGTTTCATGCAAGATCAAGACGATCATTTCTGTCAGGCCACATCTGGGTCCAATTTCATGGCTCTGCTAACCACAGCTTTCCGCGCTTACGATCACTTTGCGCTAACAGCGCTTGCGGAAAAATTCTGCGCTAACCCTGTAAGCACAGAATCCTTAGTTACGGGATGTACGCATGTTCCGGAGGTAAAATTCCCCGCTAACGCGTGAAATACGCTTGCCGTAAGCACATCATTTTCTGCTACAATAAGCGGGGATTTTTCGCTAACGGTAAGTAGAGCCATGAAATTGGGCCCTGCTCGTCGACATCGCGGTCCTTTATACCCCATATTACTTTTGATGAAAGTCCTTTGCATTAGTGCGTGTGCTATGCGAATGATTCCAGTAGACAATATGCCCTTAGTTGGGAGAAAAATGCATTCAGATGAAAACTGTGAAATGTACATTGATAACGTTTTATGAGATGCATCAATTTGCTAGTGTACCGAAATTTGTGCAAATACAACAAAAGAATACTTCAAGATTCACACCAGACACGCAAAGTTTTGAATAGTGCGATTTCACTTCTGATTATCGTCACTTTATTTGCAGTTCCTGTTTTAAAGCGATTACAGTTTTTCTCAATCGCTTACACACAATTAGTAGATCTAAGGCCACAATAATAAGAATGGAAACGTCGTCATTCACAACCATGCATGCATTGTTCCAAACTTAAAATACTTTCAGGTTGTTTTCGAGCTAAATTCACTGCACAAACGCTTCAATGCAAATCGCTAAATACAAAAGCGTACGTTTAACACAGAATTCTTTTGATTGTACTTTGCAGTTAAATCGAAACACATTCCAACGACTTTGAAGTACATTACGTAATATTGCAATGATCCACACACATGTGTAACTAACACAATGTCTGATATGAAATAACACAAGGAGTCTTTCAGTAATCGAACACTTTTGATAGTATAAAATGACCCATGAGTAACAGGATAGAACATTATGATGATGGAGCAGGAAGCACGCAACGCAGTTAGGCCTGATGTTGGAGGCAGGAGAGGACGCGGGGGAGTGGGAATGCGAGGAGGGGTAAGGGGAGGGCGACGACGAGGAGGGGGAAGGCGACGTGCACCTACATTGTCCAACGAGATCCGTGCAACACTAATTCATCATGTAATAAACCGTGGGCTAACATTGAGAGAGGCTGGTCAGCGGGTGCAACCAAATATTCCCAAGTCTACGGTAGCTTCAATCGTTAGGACATACAGAAATGAAAATCGGTGAGCATAATGTAGGACTTTATGAAAATGTCACGCTTGGAATTGATTTTCGTGTAAATATTGACACCAAATCTGTACGTATACTTGTTTTTGCAGAATTGAGCAATTGCCTCATTCAGGAGGAAGACGTAGGCTTTTCTCCGAACAACAGGAGCAACTCATCGTGAACATGGTGCTGGAAAACAACGTCATCCGTCTCAAAGAAATTCAACAACGGATTACAGAGGACCATGACGCATTTCAAAACATTGAAAGTGTCAGTTTGACGACCATCGATCGTGTCTTGAAGCGACATCGAATAAAAATGAAACAAGTGACCAAGGTCCCGTATGAGAGAAACTCTGATCGGGTGAAGGAGACGCGGTGTCTATATGTGCAAGTAAGTTCACCTATGCAGATGACAGTATGCTTGGGCACAATACATGGTGCACAGAATTTACTTCTGTATTTTCATGTTCGTCTTTTTTTTTTTTACATACAGACAATACTGGAGCTTGATGCGGATGAGAACGCAAATGAATACATCTACATAGATGAAGCCGGTTTCAATCTGAGCACGAGAAGGCGGAGAGGTAGAAATGTCATTGGTCAGCGAGCTACTGTTGACGTCCCTGGTCTTCGTGGTGGAAACATATCGATGTGTGCCGCCATTTCTAGAAATGGCGTACAAGCCCATAATGCTAGATTAGGCCCGTATAACTCTGAAAGACTGATCGAATTCTTAGATGGGTTTTACGACACACTAGTACCCAACGAAGATACTCATTATATTATCGTGTGGGACAATGTGCGTTTCCACCACTCTGTCGCTGTGCGGGAATGGTTTGAGGCTCATGCACGATGCACTATGGTTTTCCTCCCACCATACTCCCCCTTCCTAAACCCAATCGAGGAATTTTTTTCATCATGGCGGTGGAAAGTGTATGATCGCAGACCATACGAGCGGGTCACTCTTTTGCAAGCCATGGAGGAAGCATGCGAAGACATCCAAGACGCAGCATGTCAGGCATGGATCCGCCACGCAAGACGGTTTTTCCCCCGATGTTTGGCGAGGGAAAATATTCGTTGCGACGTCGATGAGAACTTGTGGCCGGAAAGAAATGATCGACATGATAATCCATGAAGACTCTTGTCTCGTAGCCCATCAAACTAACGGCGTTTATATATTCACACACTACGCCATAAATTGTTATTTGATCGTCCTGCCTTTGTTTTATATTGGTTGTTCTGTTGGAGCATCACAATAAAATGAAATTAACCCATGTGCGTACGATCAATATATATTTCTGTGTGTTCATATTAGGACATGGGTGTTAGAATGATTACTGATACTGGTTAGTCATTTGGCGAAAGTTTGTCTGATTTTGATGCAAGTCTGAGCTTTTGTAAACTGTTTATTTAGATTTACAACCAGTGTAGCCTTTTGACGACGATATTTGATGTTTAGCACACCGAATAGATTGATTGATTGCATGTGTTAAATGTTTAGGGAAAGGATACAGTTTTCTAGTAATTGTGTGTAAGCGATTGAGAAAAACTGTAATAAGGTGATTGAAGCAATCACGGCAATCATGTTTTCACTCGCCATGGAAAAAAGAGGTTACATACTGTTATATTTCTTTGTCTTTTTACATTTTGTTGATTGTGTTCTAGGGCGAAGTGATCAATTAATTTGGATGTACTACTTGAATGTGGGTCGGTTCAATGCGTTTACTTGTGAGTTGCGGACGGAAAGTATTCCACTGTTTTTTGATCCTCCCGAGTTACTGGAACTGCAGGTAAATAGTTTAACAAAAGCTTGGCGGGCGGGCGGGCGGGCGGGCGATCGGGCGATCGATCGATCGATTCAATTGGACCCAAAATATATATTAAAACAAATAGTGGGAAGTTGTATATAACAACCAGACACAACTACGACACAAGCAAGGCAATAGACCAAGACATCAACAGCGATCAAACAATGGCTAGATGATAACTTAAAATTATGAACTCTACCGACTTTACAGGACCCAGGTGAAAACCATGATCTAAAAGCGTCCTGTATTTGGGGACCGACGTGCCACGCGGGTGACGTGATATTCGAGAAATGTATGATGCCGGAGATGGAAGCGGGAGACTTTGTCTTGTTCCACGGTACGTAACGTCTGAACTTCCCCCACCTCCCATATCTTGGACTCCCAGTCTGGTTTCCAGAGAGCTTCTCGCTGGTTTCCAGAGAGCTTCTCGCTGGTTTCCAGAGAGCTTCTCGCTGGTTTCCAGAGAGCTTCTCGCTGGTTTCCAGAGCGCTTCTCGCTGGTTTTAGCAGCGAGCCATCGCGGCTTTGCCGTTCTGGTTGCTTATAGAAATGGCATAATATGAAGTAGGCAAAAATGGTCAAGAGAAATTTTCTGTCCAGTTCCAATAGGGTTAGATTGGCCTTGTGGTACATTTTCCCCGGTAGTTAGTAATTTTGAGCATTAACCGAGATACATCACAAAGACGCAGGAGGTTGTTGATTCGTCGTACCTTACACCTGCCCAATGACATACAAGTGCGAAACATACTCTGAAAACACCCGTGTCAGATTTGACCCGGATTCGGGTACTATTTGGCCTGACCCTTTTCCGGGTCATAATTGACACTTATCCGGGTCAAAATGACACTTTTCCAGGTCAAAAAGACACTTTTTAGGGTCAACATGACGCTTCTCTGACTAATTTCCGGGTCACCTTGACCCGGAAAAGTGTCGGACCAAATAGAACCCGTGTCCGGAGTTTTTAGAGTGCAGCTAAACCAAAAACGATTATTGGTTGTGTCACTGGTTCCCTCTTCAGTTATTCGCAGCTTAGTACGGCAAATGTTGCAATTAATCACATAACGAGCGCAACCATGCTGGTGTCCCTATTATGATGCACAATATGGGGCAGAGGGGAACCCCCCTCTTTTGTATTGGTCATTGTGTTCCCGGAATCTCAGGAATTCTTTTCAGATCTCTAGGGGGGGGGATGTGTTAGGTAACAATAGTCTGGAGAGTGTACATAGGGTATACGGACAAAAAGGGGGGGGGGGTACCCCTCTGCCCCATATCGTGCTGGGTATAGGTTCCCCACAGTTGGTTCCAGACTGCCGACTCGCCACCGTTCATTCTAAATATTCTAAAAACAGTCCTTGATCAAAATTGCCCCTAACTTGCCCGAAGCTCCCAAGTACTTCTGAACGCCGGGTCACATGACATGCATGATGTGTACGCACAAACCTTTAACAGCGTGGTCACTTTGTTTATTTTCCCTATTAGATATGGGTGGTTATATCACCCCATGTGGCTCTGAGTTTAACGGATTTGGGGTTCCACCGACGTGTTATATTGCGCCAAAGGAAGCTCGGTAAGTATGGAATTCTCCTGCAGCGTAAACGTAAACCGAGGCACATAATGGCTATGACTTACACGGATTTCTGCGCTGTTTGAAGTCACCATTTTGTTAATACTTCATTATACGGAACTGAAATAATTAACAAGAACATGCCAGTGTAGAATACTGACTTGGATTAATGGAACAGTTGGCACTTTGAAAAAAATAGAAACCATTTGGTAAAAACTCCTACACGTCCGCTTTATCTGTCGATTTTCACCAGTCACGTTCCGTTTGAAATTTACTCAGTGTCCAGCCAAGTTTTGAATTTTTTTTTAAAGTGGCAAAATTATGCTGGTAAGGACAAAATAAAAATTGGGAGTTAAGGTAATACAAGACATTGGCAAACATCAAAGAACAGTATTGCAATATCATGAAATAACTTACTCGACTGTTAGTAATTAATAATCTTAAGCATCCTGTGAAATCATGGCAACTGCTGTCATTTTTAAGAAAAGTGGAATGTTTGTATCAATTTCAAGCGATGATCGGCCGACCTTCGTTTGAAATAAACTGACTTATATGCTACATCGCTGCGCTCATACGCATAAAAAACAGTTTATTTCTAATGGACGAAAACAGAATCACTCAGTGGGAAACCACAACATTGAATCTCGGAGTTTATTTAAGGCATGGGAAAAGGGTCGGTACAAGGCGACTGATCAGTTTAGTTTATTCACAGGCTGGTATGCTGCAGTCGCACAGTATAAGCCGTTGCCTGGATCGGATCTGTTGTGGCTACGGCTTCGAATTTAGCCATTGATAATAATGTCTGTGACAATACGAACCATTCAAATTATCTCTTCCTGGATTTTCTGTCGGATGAACCCCAGAAATATATGTGCACATAAACAAGAAGTTTCCCAAGACCCACATCATAAAATCAGGCGTGCAAAGTTTTTTTAAAGTAATATTTATTGATTTTTTTTGTAACATTGTCAGGTAAAGTCGGAAGTAGATAGTATCGATTCTTGGCATATTTCTATAGTGATTGGTATCGATATGATTAAAAGCTATTGAATTATGCACTATTCGAAAATCACCGGGATCGCTGGTTCAGTTAATCAATTGCTGCTACAGAATCGAAGCACAACCTACACCGGGTTTGAACTCGTGAACCTGACCAAAAAAAGTATTGCACACTAATTATCACTAGGAAGCATTCAAGTTAGTCGTTAGCTTCACTTCCATGGGATTCGCATTCTTGTAAAAAACCCGCTTCCGAAGAATCTCATGAAAAGTATGACAGCAACAGAGGAAATCAAGGCTAATAGTAATATGCAATTTAATTACGCAACACCATTATGCCTATTCAAACGTTGCACCTCATTGCTTAAAAAAAAGAAACTGATCTGACGTAACTTGTACAGCACAAAGGGTAAACTGTAGATCTGCACAATGAGCAAAACTAAGTTGGCGGAGGAATACGTGACTGAACTGGCATCAGCTACTAAGGACGCTCCTTCTATAGAGATACGCATCAGTGAATTCTTGTGAATGAGATTAAATAAAAGACCTAAGCACATGATCGCGTCCGCGGGAAGGACGGGGAAAGCAGCGGGAAACAGCGCCCACTGTTGATCTGATCATCCAAACGAATCAAACTAAATTTCTTTTTTTAAATACATGTACTGCCCTCTAATTTACTAACTTAAGTTCACATTTTGTTTGGCAAGTGGTTACACGTCCATGGACAGATACCCTGCACGATATGGGGGAAAAGGGTACCCCCACCTTTATCCCTATACCCTAAGCACACTCCAGATTATTGTTATTTAACACATCCCCCTAGATTTCTTAATAGAATTCCTGAGATTCCAAGAACACAATGACCAACACAAAAGAGAGGGGTCCCTTTTCCCCCATATCGTGCTTCATATGCATGGACGGGTGCAAGCCAGCTAGTCTAGTTTCCCGACCTGATAATTCCCTGACGTCTATAAATTGCTCTGTTTTGTCTAAAGTAGGGTCAAGGAACCAGCCTGCAGCATTTTTCTCTTTTTTCCCGATACCCTGCACGATGGGGGAAAAGGGTACCCCCCCCCCCCCCCTTTATCCCTATACCCTAAGCACGCTCCAGATTATTGTTATCTAACACATCCCCCTAGATTTCTGAATAGAATTCCTGAGATTCCGGGAACACAATGACCAACACAAAAGAGGGGGGGGGGGTCCCTTTCCCCCCATATCGTGCTTTATATGTTTTCCCCAGCATAATTCACACAAAACTTTAAAGCTGCAGGTCAGTGTTACAATATTTGCTATAAAAATACTAACTCCCAAACCATTCATTTCTGAAAATTACAGCAAAAGCAAATTTTGCATATTACATTTAAGGAAATAACATGTATACCCTAACCGGGGTAATAATAAACTCTATACAGTGTGCTTTTCTCATTCAGGCCGGTTCTGGAGCGGATTTTTGCGGCGTAGTGTCTCGTCTAAGTGCCTTTCGATGCACAGGGTCAGTTACATTGAGGAGTTGTGTGTCTGGATTCTATTATTACGTAATTGGGGCAGTTCGCCATATTTTTTTCGTAGACCAGATTTGCCATCATGCATATTCATAATTAAGATACAATAAGATAAATTAAACATCGCACGAGGGCGCTTGATATAGTGACGTGTTCAGACAACTAAGAGCAAGTTCGAGCGGCGACTATTTGTCAACCACTAGTCGATTTTCCATGGCAACCTGTATTCGAAATACATGTTGGGTCCCAGGCAAAATCGACCAGTGGTCGACAAATGGTCGCCGCTTAAACTTGCTCTAAAGTTGCAGTAAACCAATTTGGTCGAGCTGCTGTTATGGCTACATTGGTAGCGTATAAGGCTTTGGAGCACGAGGCCTGGGTTCAAATCCTCTGCCCTGTTTATAATTTGTTTTGTACTAATTGTGGTGTGGATGATTTTATTTCCATGGAAAACAAGGCCGAGAATCTGTCTTGCAGCTCACACAGCCATATACATTCTAGCAACTCTGGACTACGAAAAATCGTGGGAAGTTTGCATTACAGTGCGCCACCAAGCTAGTGGTTGCACCGGAGATTTTGCCAGCCGTATTACGTAATTCATTAAGAAGTATTTCTCAGGATTTTTCAGTTGAGCAGTATTTGGAAAGACCTTGAATGTAGACCATTGTAAACAATTTAGAGTTTATGTCCAACAAGTCAATTATATCGCGCGCCTACACACAGGAAATTTCCAATTTCACTCTTTCTATTGTCAAGAGGCTGTCACGTGGGTGTGTTCAAACCTTTGTTTAATACTGGGTGGAAAATGTTTAATAACAGCGGAGTAAAAACGTGGCCCCTGAGCCTGAATAAGCAAGTCATTGAGCTAGCGCCAATTTAGATTGGTTCCCGCCGCAAAATAACGGATGGAACCAGTCTAGCTCCAGTGACGTCCCGTTTAAAGGTTTACTTAAAGAAAGTTTAACCCCAATTAGAAAAAAGAAGTGAGCTTTTAAAGCGATATAAAACATTGGGGAGGTTCACAATAAGTCTTTGAAGAAATCTTTGAATGTTTGTGTTTTGAATAAATTCAGTTTTGTTAGATAATGAATGCGAAAAGATGTTAAATGTCATTTATATAACAAACACTGTTAACGTTTTATTTTGTTCAATAGTGGCACAGCTGATATTGAATAATTGTTTGTATTTTGTTCGCTATTTGGCTTCTTTTTACGACCTAGGCCTATACCGAGATGGAGAAAAAAAGCTGTCCATGTTGTTTAAAGGAACCATGCTTCATTTATATGTATTAAATGTGAATTAAAGGACAAACTGGTTCAAGCGAAGTTTTAGTGTGATTATTTGCCGCTCAAAAATTGACCCCCCCTTTTTAAAATTTGTTGAGACTCAAATTGAGGGCGCTGTTCGTGACGTAGACCGAGGCACCGAACTGGACCCGGCCCGTAAACACACACTAGGTCTACACGTGCAATTTCGTAAGTTGCAACATCGAACTTACCCTGATTTTCTCCCTTTTAGCGAAGGCTCCTAGGGGAATGGGCCGTTTAACTGCTTTCGTCTTTATCTTACTCACATCTGGAAACTTTGTTGGGATGGCAGTGGACTTGAGAATATTTTTAATGGTCATCCCAAAGGATTTGAAAATACCAGTATCGAAACAAGACGGCTCAAAGTGGTCGCTACATAACGCTGAAAAGCTGCTGGGCCGGACCTCTTTGCTCTTGTCCAAATTCTCCGATATTTCGCTTCAGTTGGAAATAAATGAAGGCTTACTCCACCCGTCGTTGTTTTGCTGCACCCAGCAGACCACACACCTTGTCGGCATGACCGAAAAACCACTGTATTTTGCTTAGATTTTGGACGAAGAATTTTCGCCGTACAATGTACACACAATGCATACCCGTGATGAATGGGTAATGTGCCTCGATCTACGTCACACACTTATGTTAATGAGGGTCCCACTCGGGGGGCGGAGTAGCTTGGACAAACATTTTTAAAAATTGTTTTCTCATATTTAATCTGGGTAATAATTGTGTTTGGACACAAAATATAATTGTCAAGATAATACTTTATTGTTTTAAGCAGGAATAATGCAATATAAATCCTAAATCATGTTTCCTTTAAGTTCCAGCCCGGCCCTTTCTACGGTTGCTTAGCAACAGAGAAGTCCATTTTTTTCATGCATAATCAATGCCTCGATTCGTGTATATCTTTGGGATTTATGATTAATCTCCATTTGTATTTTCTTCTAGTGTAAATAATCTTATATACATTTGTACATGTATATCTATTTGGTCGTAAAGTTCGAAAAATCTTCGTTAAAGTTTAATATGTATTCGGGTTGTATTATTCACAATGCGCTTTTTTTTTAATCTTGTGAGTTTCGGTCTTCCCGGTTGTTGACTTGTGACACTAGACATAGCCGTGGATACAACTTAGCTATTTACGTCCTCCCAAAATAGGATTTTGGCAACTGAAACGCAAGTCGGCTGTATTTGACATTAATCTTTGCCTCATCATTATATTCGGTTAAGTAGTCGGATCTTTTCTATATTATTAGGTTGAGGTTTCGTCCTGAGACAGTCACAAAATCTCACTACGGTTATGCATAGAGATATGTGCATGTTCTCGCAAATGTAATTGTATTCATTTATGTCATTATTCTATTTTCCTGTGTTGCATTGCAAGGTATAGTGGGGTGTTTGGATAATTGTCAGGTGTTTTAATTTTTTTTTTTTAATTAGTGGTGGTAATGAATGGCAAGTAATAAAGCCAAGATTAAAGTTAAAAACAATTTGTCTTGTTTAGTCCATCCCTTACCTCGGAGTCCACAATCTGACCCTGCCAAGGCTTCGGCTCCTGTCTCCATTCCCGCCGGACATTTCCCTACATTTCCATCATGCCGTTTCCACGAAGTGACAAATATTGGCCGTTGATATGAAAGAGCATCAATGACTATGCACCCACGCACACAAGTGTGTAAATACCTGCAATCGTGGACCTCCCATTGTTCCTCTTTTGTTTATACTTTTTCGGAAGACCTTCCATTGGTTTTATACGCGATTTTCAATCGTGGACGTTCGGTCAAACGTGGACCCTTTGTCTACGCCCGAATTCTTTTATCCTAGCTCCACGATTGCCGGTATATACATACTCACACTCACATACTTTCCTATACTCGTGAGGACAATCCTTTGTGTTTCCTATTCTTCCTTTAATCAGGCATGCAACTTTTCCTCGGATCAGCTGATTTCCTCGTTTTTCACTTCACACTTATGCCATTGAAAAACTGTACAAAGTCTTGTAAAGATTGGAATTTCCTCGTTTTTTGTTAATTCCAAGTTGCATGCCTATTTAATATAACCCAACCCCATAGACTAAGCACGTATCTTTACGTTGGAGGACCAATTTTAACAAAAGACCGACTCTCGAGGCAAGAAAGATTCTTTTGTATTTTCTTTCTCCTCTTGTCCTCGAGCGTAAAGAGCACGCTCACAGTCGTGTTTTACTATACTGCTGAGAACAAGGCTTTGTCTTCTCTATTGTCCCTTTACTTTTAACACCCTTCTCTGGACTATGTACACATTTGTACCTTCGAGGACTGTGTTCAACAAAAAGACCTCCCTCGGAGGACAACAATTATTTCATTGTTGTTTCTCTATCATTGTGTCCTCGGTAGTAATACAATTTTACACACACGCACACACATGTCCGCGTTGTTGCATCCCTGTGGAGACATGCATTGTTCTCCCCTTTGTCCCTGTATTTAAGCAAACCCCCATAGACTTTGTACACAAAATTCCTTGTGGAGACAACTTAACCCATAGAATTGCCCTGTGGAGACCTATTCAGTCCCTTTGTCTCTATTGTTTTCATATCTTCACAGGGTACGGTATATCTCTCCAAACAATCATTACGTTCCATACCTAGTGTGGACATTCCTTTGTTATGTAGTTAAGAAAAATAGAGACAAAAGCTGATTTTACTCGCACTGTGAACGCTCTATTAACTGGATTTATAAAAAATCGTAAACAAATCATTTTGCGACGGATAACCCTAACCCCAAAATGCCTCTAAAGCTGTTTTTCAGAGAGAGGGAAACCTTGTGTGGACGTGGGCAAGTCCACATAAGGTTTAGTCTTCCTGCTTCGTGTGGACATTTTCAGGTCCATGCACACAGAGTATGCAAGGTTAGAGCACAGTCGTGTTTTACTTTTCTTATGAGGAATTGGGGCGTTTCCTTCCATTGTTCCCTTTGTTTGTAGAAGAATTCTACCAAGGACTAGGGCTCAGGTCTTTAGTTGTATTGTTATCGCTAATCCCCCATTGTCTCAATTCATCAGTCGTAATGGATAACATGTTCACACATTCAATCGGGGACCTCCTATTGTCCTCCAATTGTTCATAATTTAACTTTTGGTATTTTCAACCGGGGACATTTCTCAACTGGCAACCCTATTGTCCTTTATTGTTTAAGGGTCCCCGATTGAATGCAAATACAAACGAATACACAACGTTTTTGAAATTTTTTTCTCCCAAACACCACCATAATGCAGGTCAAGCATATTTATACCCGATATTTTCCCAAACAGTTTTTGACCCCAATTAAGTGTTTTGGTTTCAACTTCAATCTTTCAAAGCGAATGCGTAATTCTATTGATGCATTCTTTTTCCAATCCTGGTTAAACAAAACTTCCTGCTGAAATTTCAGATACTGATACTACAAGAACATTTTGTAACTAGACGGACGGTGTTTGTGGACAAACACAGGGCTGTTTCGCTTTTTATTTTTTTTAGTTTGGATGTGAAATGTGAATACAATAATTAAAGTTCGTCAAACAATCGCGCTCCTGCCAGTTTTCTTTGTTAGACTTTGAAAATAATTTAAGTTGTTTGTAATAGTCACTTGTGATGACGTCATCATAACGTAATGTAAATTTACATCTGTAAACTTGCTGACCTACCTAGATATTACATTTAAAATAATCGAACTTGTACTTTTGTAGATATACAATGTATGGCTTTAAAAACTGCCCCTTTAAGATAACGTCACGTGACATGTGATGACGTCATCATAACGTCACGTCAATTTTCATCTATAAACCTGCTTGCCTACCCGACTATATATTACATTTCAAATAAATCGGACCTGTACTTTTGTAGATTTATGGCTTCGAAAAATGCCCCTTTAAGATAATGACACGAAACAAGTGATGACGTAATCATGACATCATAAAAAAAATTATTTAAAATACCTACTGGGCTACCTAGATATTACTTTTGAACTTAATCGGACTTGTACTTTTGTTTATATATGGCTTCAAAAACTGCACCTTTAAGATGACGTCATGTGACATGTGATGACATCATAATAATGTCATGTCAATTTTCATCTATAAACCTATTGGGCTACCTAGATATTACTTTTCAACTTAATCGGACTTGTACTTTTGTTTATGGCTTCAAAAACTGCCCCTTTAAGATGACGTCACGTGACGTGTGATGACATCATCATCATAATGTCATGTCAATTTTCGTCCATAAACCTGCAGACCTACCTGGATATTACATTTCAACTTAATCGAACTTGTACTTTTGTTTATATATGGCTTCAAAAACTGCCCCTTTAAGATGACGTCACGTGACATGTGATGACGTCATCATAACATCATGTCAATGTTCATTTATAACACCCGGTGGCATACCTAGATATTACGTTTCAACTTAATCGGACTTCTACTTTTGTAGATATATGGCTTCGAAAAAATGCCCCTTTAAGATGACGTCACGTGACATGTGATGACGTCATCATGACGTAAAAGTTCGGCACACATTGTGAGCAGTTGATGTAAGTGTCTGCCAAGTTTAAAAGTAGCCAAAGTGGCCGGTAAGAAAGAAAACGTTTACAAATGCTATGTGCAATATTCTAGCGACTTGAAAAAATATTTTTTTTTATGACGTCATCATGACGTCACACAATTTGCGCTTTTTATGGCATATCTTTGAGACATACCAAAGCTATAACAAAAAGAATTTTGAAAATATCTTGTTTTGTTCGCTAGATATATTGAAAAGACTGTTACGATTCTAAAACTTCAAACATTTAGCGACTTGAAAAAAGACTAGAAATCAACCCCTTTTATAAACAGCAAGCACATAATACCCATGGTTATCAGCCCTTCCCAGAATTCCTTTGTGTTATATTGAATTTGGTCTAAATTTTGAAATGACTCCTATTTCATACTTGAGTGAGCCACGATCATGAAATTTTGGAATTAGGTACAGGAAAATTCAACGAATACATTTTTGTAATCGGATTGACCCTTACATGCGTTTAAAAAAAAAAGATTTGTTAATGACGTCATCATGACGTCACACAATTTTCGCTTTTTAGGGCATATCTTTGAGACATACCAAAGCTGTAACAAAAATAATTTTGAAAATATCTTCTTTTGTTCGCTAGATATATTGAAAAGAATGTTACGATTTTAGAACTTCAATAATTTAGCGACTTGAAAAAAGACTAGAAATCAACCCCTTTTATAAACAGCAAGCACAAAATACCCATGGTTATCAGCCCTTCCCAGAATTCCTTTGTGTTATATTGAATTTGGTCTAAATTTTGAAATGGCTCCTCTTTCATACTTGAGTGAGCCACGATCATGAAATTTTGGAATTACGTACAGGAAAATTCAATGTATACATTTTTGTAATCGGATTGACCCTTACATGCGTTAACAAAAAAACACATTTTTGATGACGTCATCATGACGTCACACAATTTTCGCAATTTAGGGCATATCTTTCAGACATACCAAAGCTATAAGAAAAAGAATTTTGAAAATATCTTGTTTTGTTCGCTAGATATAATTTAATGAATGTTACGATTTTCAAAATTCAAAAATTCATAAAAAATCACGTGATGACGTCATCATGACGTAAAAGTTCGGCATGCATCCTGAGCAGTTGGTCTAAGTGTCTGTTAAGTTTAAAGGCAATCGGCTGCATAAAAGTAGCCAAACTGCCTGGCAGAAAGAAAACGTGTACAAATGCTATGGGCAAAAAGTCTGAAAAAGAAAAAAAAAAAAAAGAAAAAAAAAAGAAAACTAGAGCTTTGGTGTTTGTGGACAAACACAGGGCTGTTTCGTTTGGGGGGTTTTTGGTAGTTTGATTCTTAATTTTTGAGATTTCAATGGTGGATCAAAAAATCTCGTTTTACATTCATGGTCGTCTACGACAGGTCATGCAATCACGTAGGCTTATTCATAATCGTTTTGGAAATGTGAGCATACAAGGAGTTGATGACCATGATTACGTCATCAGACGTCACACATTTTTCACATTTATATTTAAGTGTGTATGACCTAAAAATATATTACAAGAATTATCAAAAATTGTTTAAAATTCATGTTAGATACCACGTTTCAACTTAATCGAACTTGTACTTTTGTAGATAGATGGCTTCAAAAACTGCCCCTTTAAGATGACGTCACGTGACATGTGATGAAGTCATCATAATGTCATGTCAATTTTCATCTATGAACCTGTAGATCTGCCTGGATATTACATTTCAACTTAATCGAACTTGTACTTTTGTTTATATGTGGCTTCAAAAACTGCCCCTTTAAGATGACGTCACGTGACATGTGATGACATCAATCATGATAATGTCATGTCAATTTTCAGCTATAAACCTACTGGGCTACCTAGATATTACTTTTCAACTTAATCGAACTTGTACTTTTGTAGATATATAGCTTCAAAAACTGCCCCTTTAAGATGACGTCACGTGGCATGTGATGACGTCATCATGTATGTCTGTAATTCAAAAAGAATGTTATAAGACGCCTGATTGTTTCTGTGCTTTTTACTGAATGCACTTGTTAAATACACAACTTTTTCTCTTCAACACTTTGTTTTCAGGCTTGTATTGGAGTAACTTGCCTCTCAAATTTGAATCTTTATTAATATTATGTGATATGTTCTTGCTAAAAATGCATGTTGACATTGTGGCACGTAGGAAGCAATACAAATAATTCTTTGAAAACAAGACCTTTGAATGAAGAGAGTTATTTAATGAAGTCTTACTGGTATATTTTTATTACAGTATATAATTGAAAGAAAATACGGTCTTATTAACCCTAACAGTCCAGAATTCTCCAATTTTAATATGATTTTCCACACACCCTAGGGAGGTACAGATAAATGCAAGGAAAGTCCGACATAATCTTGCTGGTCAAAAGTTTCTCTGCCACAATTGACAAACCTGTCAACTTTTTAGCGCAAGAGGGCAGTAGTACTTAAAAAAATACTCCTCTGGTTGGGTTTAGTGAATTGTAGAGGGCAGCATACGAGTTTACTGGTAAAAATTAGTTCACGGATTTTGTCCGGTGGCGCCTAGCACTGTATACCAAACTTAACTAACAATTTAAGGCAAACACACACATAGAGCGGTGGGTGAGACCGAAGCATACCCAATGTAGTGTTTGAAGACGAAAAACCAGTAATTAACGCAACACACCTTAAAGAATGGACGGCTGAAACAAACTTGATTTGAGCAGTAGAAAATCACAGAACGCATTTTGTTTAATACATTGGGAATTATCAACTGGAAATTAAATGTAAGGTAATCCAAAAGACGATTGAGACAACATTTACTTGAGTGGAACAAAATACAACAATTTTTTTTGAAAATTATGTTAAATCCTCCCAAATCACAGAACGCAAAACTTGTTTACCTATGACGTAAAAAACATATTTCAAAAAGAATTACAATAAGAATTTGGAAAGAATGTTATAAGACGCATGATTGTTTCTGTGCTTTTCACTGAATGCACTTGTTAAATACACAACTTTTTCTCTTCAACATTTTGTTTTCAGGCTTGTATTGGAGTAACTTGCCTCTCAAATTTGAATCTTTATTAATATTATGTGATATGTTCTTGATAAAAATGCATGTTGACATTGTGGCACGTAGGAAGCAATAAAAAGAATTCTTTGAAAACAAGACCTTTGAATAAAGAGAGTTATTTAATGAAGTCTTACTAGTATATTTTTATTACAGTATATAATTGAAAGAAAATACGGTCTTATTAAACCTAATAGTCCTGAATTCTCCAATTGTAATATGATTTTCCACACACCCTAGGGAGGTACAATTAAATGCAAGGAAAGTTCGACATAATCTTACTGGTCAAAAGTTTCTCTGCCACAATTGACAAACCTGTCAACTTTTTAGCGCAAGAGGGCGGTAGTACTTAAAAAAACACTCCTCTGGTTGTGTTTAGTGAACTGTAGAGGGCAGCATACGAGTTTACTGGTAAAAACTCATTCACGGATTTTGTCCGGTGGCGCCTAGCACTGTATACCAAACTTAACTAACAATTTCAGGCAAACACACACATAGAGCGGTGGGTGAGAGCGAAGCATACCCCATGTAGTGTTTGAAAACGGAAAACCAGTAATTAACGCAACACACCTTAAAGAATAGACGGCTGAAACAAACTTTATTTGAGCAGTAGAAAATCACAGAACGCATTTTTTTTAATACATTGGGAATTATAAACTGGAAATTAAAAGTAAGGTAATCCAAAATACGATTGAGACAACATTTACTTGAGTGGAACAAAATACAACAACTATTTTTGAAAATTATGTTAAATCCTCCCAAATCACAGAACGTAAAACTTGTTTACCTAAAAAACCTATTTCAAAAAGAATTACAATAAGAATTTCGAAATTAGCATGTTCAGTTGATGAGATAGGCCTTATAGCTTAAAGATTTAAAAGTAAAAAAATTACTATAAAATCATATGATGACGTCACCATAACGTCGCATCAATTTTCATATATAACACATGCCGGCCTACAAGCATTCCTGACACAAAATTGTTTAAGATAATCTACTGGGCTACCTAGATATTACTTTTCAACTTAATCTGACTTCTACTTCGGTAAAAATATGGCTTCGAAAAATGCCCCTTTCAGATGACGTCACGTGACATGTGATGACGTCATCATGACGTAAAAGTTCGGCACACATTGTGAGCAGTTGGGGTAAGTGTCTGCCAAGTTTAAAAGTAGCCAAACTGGCCGGTAAGAAAGAAAACGTTTACAAATGCTATAGGCAATAATCTAGCGAGTGCCCCTTTAAGATGACACCACGTGACATGTTATGACTTGATCATAACGTCATGTCAATGTTCATCTATAACACCCGGTGGCATACCTAGATATTACGTTCCAACTTAATCGGTCTTGTACTTTTGTAAATATATGGCTTCGAAAAATGCCCCTTTAAGATGACGTCACGTGACATGTGATGACGTCATCATGACGTAAAGGTTCGGCACACATTGTGAGCAGTTGGGGTAAGTGTCTGCCAAGTTTAAAAGTAGCCAATGTGGCCGGTAAGAAAGTAAACGTTTACAAATGCTATGGGCAATATTCTATCGACTTGAAAAAATTTTTTTTTTATGACGTCATCATGACGTCACACAATTTTCGCTTTTTAGGGCATATCTTTGAGACATACCAAAGCTATAACAAAAAGAATTTTGAAAATATCTTGTTTTGTTCGCTAGATATAGTGAAGAGAATGTTACGATTATAAAACTTCAAGAATTCAGCGACTTGAAAAAAGACTACAAATCAACCCTTTTTATAAACAGCATGCACATTTAAGCCATGGTTATCAGCCCTTCCCAGAATTCCTTTGTGTTATATTGAATTTGGTCTAAATTTTGAAATGGCTCCTATTTCTTACTTGAGTGAGCCACGATCACGAAATTTTGGAATTAGGTACAGGAAAATTCAATGTATACATTTTTGTAATCAGATTGACCCTTACATGCGTTTAAAAAAAAATATATTGTTGATGACGTCATCATGACGTCACACAATTTTCGCCATTTAGGGCATATCTTTGAGACATACCAAAGCTGTAACAAAAATAATTTTGAAAATATCTTGTTTTGTTCGCTAGATATATTGAAAAGAATGTTACGATTTTAAAACTTCAAAAATTCAGCGACTTGAAAAAAGACTAGAAATCAACCCCTTTTATAAACAGCAAGCTCATAATAGCCATGGTTATCAGCCCGTCCCAGAATTCCTTTGTGTTATATTGAATTTGGTCTAAATTTTGAAATGGCTGTCATTTCTTACTTGAGTGAGCCACGATCATGAAATTTTGGAATTGGGTACAGGAAAATTCAATATATACATTTTTGTAATCGGATTGACCCTTACATGCGTTAACAAAAAAACACATTTTTGATGACGTCATCATGACGTCACACAATTTTCGCAATTTAGGGCATATCTTTGAGACATACCAAAGCTACAAGAAAAAGAATTTTGAAAATATCTTGTTTTGTTCGCTAGATATAGTGAAGAGAATGTTACGATTATAAAACTTCAAGAATTCAGCGACTTGAAAAAAGACTACAAATCAACCCTTTTTATAAACAGCATGCACATTTAAGCCATGGTTATCAGCCCTTCCCAGAATTCCTTTGTGTTATATTGAATTTGGTCTAAATTTTGAAATGGCTCCTATTTCTTACTTGAGTGAGCCACGATCACGAAATTTTGGAATTAGGTACAGGAAAATTCAATGTATACATTTTTGTAATCAGATTGACCCTTACATGCGTTTAAAAAAAAATATATTGTTGATGACGTCATCATGACGTCACACAATTTTCGCCATTTAGGGCATATCTTTGAGACATACCAAAGCTGTAACAAAAATAATTTTGAAAATATCTTGTTTTGTTCGCTAGATATATTGAAAAGAATGTTACGATTTTAAAACTTCAAAAATTCAGCGACTTGAAAAAAGACTAGAAATCAACCCCTTTTATAAACAGCAAGCTCATAATAGCCATGGTTATCAGCCCGTCCCAGAATTCCTTTGTGTTATATTGAATTTGGTCTAAATTTTGAAATGGCTGTCATTTCTTACTTGAGTGAGCCACGATCATGAAATTTTGGAATTGGGTACAGGAAAATTCAATATATACATTTTTGTAATCGGATTGACCCTTACATGCGTTAACAAAAAAACACATTTTTGATGACGTCATCATGACGTCACACAATTTTCGCAATTTAGGGCATATCTTTGAGACATACCAAAGCTATAAGAAAAAGAATTTTGAAAATATCTTGTTTTGTTCGCTAGATATAATTTAATGAATGTTACGATTTTCAAAATTCAAAAATTCATAAAAAATCACGTGATGACGTCATCATGACGTAAAAGTTCGGCATGCATCCTGAGTAGTTGGTCTAAGTGTCTGTTAAGTTTAAAGGCAATCGGCTGCATAAAAGTAGCCAAAGTGCCTGGCAGAAAGAAATCGTGTACAAATGCTATGGGCAAAAGTCTGAAAAAGAAGAAAAAAATAAAACTAGAGGCAAGTGTTTGTGGACAAACACAGGGCTGTTTCGATTTTTGGCTGTTTCGAAAGTTTTTCGAAACAGCCCTTGTTTTCGTTAAGATTTTTTTTTTTTTCTTTTTTTTTTTTTTTTTTTTTTTTTTTTTCTTTTTCAGACTTTTTGCCCATAGCATTTGTACACGTTTTCTTTCTGCCAGGCACTTTGGCTACTTTTATGCAGCCGATTGCCTTTAAATTTAACAGACACTTAGACCAACTGCTCAGGATGCATGCCGAACTTTTACGTCATGATGACGTCATCACGTAATTTTTTATGAATTTTTGAATTTTGAAAATCGTAACATTCATTAAATTATATCTAGCGAACAAAACAAGATATTTTCAAAATTCTTTTTCTTATAGCTTTGGTATGTCTCAAAGATATGCCTTAAAAAGCGAAAATTGTGTGACGTCATGATGACGTCATCAAAAATGCTTTTTTTTTTTAACGCATGTAAGGGTCAATCTGATTACAAAAATGTATACATTGTATTTTTCTGTACCCAATTCCAAAATTTCATGATCGTGGCTCACTCAAGTAACAAATGACAGCCATTTCAAAATTTAGACCAAATTCAATATAACACAAAGGAATTCTGGGACGGGCTGATAACCATGGCTATTATGAGCTTGCTGTTTATAAAAGGGGTTGATTTCTAGTCTTTTTTCAAGTCGCTGAATTTTTGAAGTATTAAAATCGTAACATTCTTTTCAATATATCTAGCGAACAAAACAAGATATTTTCAAAATTATTTTTGTTATAGCTTTGGTATGTCTCAAAGATATGCCCTAAAAGGCGAAAATTGTGTGACGTCATGATGACGTCATCAAAATTTTTTTTTTTTTTTAACGCATGTAAGGGTCAATCCGATTACAAAAATGTATACATTGTATTTTTCTGTACCCAATTCCAAAATTTCATGATCGTGGCTCACTCAAGTAAGAAATGACAGCCATTTCAAAATTTAGACCAAATTCAATATAACACAAAGGAATTCTGGGACGGGCTGATAACCATGGCTATTATGAGCTTGCTGTTTATAAAAGGGGTTGATTTCTAGTCTTTTTTCAAGTCGCTGAATTTTTGAAGTTTTAAAATCGTAACATTCTTTTCAATATATCTAGCGAACAAAACAAGATATTTTCAAAATTATTTTTGTTACAGCTTTGGTATGTCTCAAAGATATGCCCTAAATGGCGAAAATTGTGTGACGTCATGATGACGTCATCAACAATATTTTTTTTTTTTAAACGCATGTAAGGGTCAATCTGATTACAAAAATGTATACATTGTATTTTTCTGTACCCAATTCCAAAATTTCATGATCGTGGCTCACTCAAGTAAGAAATAACAGCCATTTCAAAATTTAGACCAAATTCAATATAACACAAAGGAATTCTGGGAAGGGCTGATAACCATGGCTATTATGAGCTTGCTGTTTATAAAAGGGGTTGATTTCTAGTCTTTTTTCAAGTCGCTGAATTTTTGAAGTATTAAAATCGTAACATTCTTTTCAATATATCTAGCGAACAAAACAAGATATTTTAAAAATTATTTTTGTTATAGCTTTGGTATGTCTCAAAGATATGCCCTAAAAGGCGAAAATTGTGTGACGTCATGATGACGTCATGAACAATATTTTTTTTTTTTAACGCATGTAAGGGTCAATCCGATTACAAAAATGTATACATTGAATTTTTCTGTACCTAATTCCAAAATTTCATGATCGTGGCTCACTCAAGTAAGAAATAGGAGCCATTTCAAAATTTAGACCAAATTCAATATAACACAAAGGAATTCTGGGAAGGGCAGATAACCATGGCTTAAATGAGCATGCTGTTTATAAAAAGGGTTGATTTGTAGTCTTTTTTCAAGTCGCTGAATTGTTAAATTTTTGGAATCGTAACATTCTTTTCAATATATCTAGCGAACAAAACAAGATATTTTCAAAATTCTTTTTGTTATAGCTTTGGTATGTCTCAAAGATATGCCCTAAAAAGCGAAAATTGTGTGACGTCATGATGACGTCATAAAAAAAATCTTTTTTCAAGTCGCTAGAATATTGCCCATAGCATTTGTAAACGTTTTCTTTCTTACCGGCCACTTTGGCTACTTTTAAACTTGGCAGACACTTACCCCAACTGCTCACAATGTGTGCCGAACCTTTACGTCATGGTGACGTCATCACATGTCACGTGACGTCATCTGAAAGGGGAATTTTTCGAAGCCATACTTTTACCGAAGTAGAAGTCAGATTAAGTTGAAAAGTAATATCTAGGTAGCCCAGTAGATTATCTTAAACAATTTTGTGTCAGGAATGCTTGTAGGCCGGCATGTGTTATATATGAAAATTGATGCGACGTTATGGTGACGTCATCATATGATTTTATAGTAATTTTTTTACTTTTGAATCTTTAAGCTATAAGGCCTATCTCATCAACTGAACATGCTAATTTCGAAATTCTTATTGTAATTCTTTTTGAAATAGGTTTTTTAGGTAAACAAGTTTTACGTTCTGTGATTTGGGAGGATTTAACATAATTTTCAAAAATAGTTGTTGTATTTTGTTCCACTCAAGTAAATGTTGTCTCAATCGTATTTTGGATTACCTTACTTTTAATTTCCAGTTTATAATTCCCAATGTATTAAAAAAAATGCGTTCTGTGATTTTCTACTGCTCAAATAAAGTTTGTTTCAGCCGTCTATTCTTCAAGGTGTGTTGCGTTAATTACTAGTTTTCCGTTTTCAAACACTACATGGGGTATGCTTCGCTCTCACCCACCGCTCTATGTGTGTGTTTGCCTTAAATTGTTAGTTAAGTTTGGTATACAGTGCTAGGCGCCACCGGACAAAATCCGTGAATGAGTTTTTACCAGTAAACTCGTATGCTGCCCTCTACAGTTCACTAAACACAACCAGAGGAGTATTTTTTTAAGTACTACCGCCCTCTTGCGCTAAAAAGTTGACAGGTTTGTCAATTGTGGCAGAGAAACTTTTGACCAGTAAGATTATGTCGAACTTTCCTTGCATTTAACTGTACCTCCCTAGGGTGTGTGGAAAATCATATTACAATTGGAGAATTCAGGACTATTAGGGTTAATAAGACCGTATTTTCTTTCAATTATATACTGTAATAAAAATATACCAGTAAGACTTCATTAAATAACTCTCTTTATTCAAAGGTCTTGTTTTCAAAGAATTCTTTTTATTGCTTCCTACGTGCCACAATGTCAACATGCATTTTTATCAAGAACATATCACATAATATTAATAAAGATTCAAATTTGAGAGGCAAGTTACTCCAATACAAGCCTGAAAACAAAATGTTGAAGAGAAAAAGTTGTGTATTTAACAAGTGCATTCAGTGAAAAGCACAGAAACAATCATGCGTCTTATAACATTCTTTCCAAATTCTTATTGTAATTCTTTTTGAAATATGTTTTTTACGTCATAGGTAAACAAGTTTTGCGTTCTGTGATTTGGGAGGATTTAACATAATTTTCAAAAATAATTGTTGTATTTTGTTCCACTCAAGTAAATGTTGTCTCAATCGTCTTTTGGATTACCTTACATTTAATTTCCAGTTTATAATTCCCAATGTATTAAACAAAATGCGTTCTGTGATTTTCTACTGCTCAAATAAAGTTTGTTTCAGCCGTCTATTCTTTAAGGTGTGTTGCGTTAATTACTGGTTTTCCGTTTTCAAACACTACATGGGGTATGCTTCGCTCTCACCCACCGCTCTATGTGTGTGTTTGCCTTAAATTGTTAGTTAAGTTTGGTATACAGTGCTAGGCGCCACCGGACAAAATCCGTGAATGAGTTTTTACCAGTAAACTCGTATGCTGCCCTCTACAGTTCACTAAACACAACCAGAGGAGTATTTTTTTAAGTACTACCGCCCTCTTGCGCTAAAAAGTTGACAGGTTTGTCAATTGTGGCAGAGAAACTTTTGACCAGTAAGATTATGTCGAACTTTCCTTGCATTTAACTGTACCTCCCTAGGGTGTGTGGAAAATCATATTACAATTGGAGAATTCAGGACTATTAGGGTTAATAAGACCGTATTTTCTTTCAATTATATACTGTAATAAAAATATACTAGTAAGACTTCATTAAATAACTCTCTTTATTCAAAGGTCTTGTTTTCAAAGAATTTTTTTTATTGCTTCCTACGTGCCACAATGTCAACATCCATTTTTATCAAGAACATATCACATAATATTAATATAGATTCAAATTTGAGAGGCAAGTTACTCCAATACAAGCCTGAAAACAAAATGTTGAAGAGAAAAAGTTGTGTATTTAACAAGTGCATTCAGTGAAAAGCACAGAAACAATCAGGCGTCTTATAACATTCTTTTTGAATTACAGACATACATGATGACGTCATCACATGCCACGTGACGTCATCTTAAAGGGGCAGTTTTTGAAGCTATATATCTACAAAAGTACAAGTTCGATTAAGTTGAAAAGTAATATCTAGGTAGCCCAGTAGGTTTATAGCTGAAAATTGACATGACATTATCATGATTGATGTCATCACATGTCACGTGACGTCATCTTAAAGGGGCAGTTTTGAAGCCATATATCTACAAAAGTACAAATTCGATTAAGTTGAAATGTAATATCCAGGTAGGTCTGCAGGTTCATAGATGAAAATAAACATGACAATAGGACGACGTCATCACATGTCACGTGACGTCATCTTAAAGGGGCAGTTTTGGAAGCCATATATCAACAAAAGTACAAGTTCAATTAAGTTGAAACGTAATATCTAGGTAGGCCAGTAGGTTTATAGATGGAAATTGACATGACATTATCATGATGTCATCACATGTCACGTGATGTCATCTTAAAGGGGCATTCGCTAGACTATTGCATTTGTACATGTTTTTTTCTTACTGGCACTTTGGGTACTTTTAAAATTGGCAGACACTTAGACCAACTGCTCAGAATGTGTGTCGAACTTTTATGTCATGATGACGTCATCACATGTCAACTTGACGTCATCTTAAAAGGGCATTTTTCGTAGCCATACATTGTGTATCTACAAAAGTACAAGTCCGATTAAGTTGAAACGTAATATCTAAGTATGCTACACGGTGTGTTATAGATGAAAGTTGACATAACGTTATGATGACATCACATGTCACGTGATGTCATCTTAAAGGAGCATTCGCTAGACTATTGCCCATAGCATTTGTACACTTTTTTCTTATTGGCACTTTGGGTACTTTTCAAATTGGCAGACACTTAGACCAACTGCTCAGAATGTGTGTCGAACTTTTACGTCATGATGACATCATCACATGTCACGTGACGTCATCTTAAAGAGGCATTTTTCAAAGCCATATATCTACAAAAGTACAAGTCCGATTAAGTTCAAACATGTATCTAGGTATGCCACCGGGTGTTATAGGTGAACATTGACTTGACGTTATGAAGTGATCACATGTCACGTGATGTCATTTTAAAGGAGCATTCGCTACACTATTCCCCATAACATTTGTACTCGATTTCTTTCTTTAAACCAATCCTTCACACATCCAATAACGTTAATTATTGTATAAACATTTGACTAACTAACACAATAAAAAAAACACGAAACAGCCCTGTGTTTGTCCACGGGACAAACACATAAAATGTCTAGTTTTTTTTTCTTTTTTGTTTTTTTTTTTTTTTTTTTTTTTGCTTCTTTTTCAGACTTTTTGCCCATAGCATTTGTACACGTTTTCTTTCTACCAGGCACTTTTGCTACTTTGATGCAGCCGATTGCCTTTAAACTTAACAGACACTTAGACCAACTGCTCAGAATGCATGCCGAACTTTTACGTCATGATGACGTCATCACGTGATTTTTTATGAATTTTTGAAATTTGAAAATCGTAACATTCATTAAATTATATCTAGCGAACAAAACAAGATATTTTCAAAATTCTTTTTGTTATAGCTTTGGTATGTCTCAAAGATATGCCCTAAAAAGCGAAAATTGTTTGACGTCATGATGACGTCATCAAAAATATGTTTTTTTGTAAACGCATGTAAGGGTCAATTCGATTACAAAAATGTATACATTGAATTTTCCTGTACCCAATTCCAAAATTTCATGATCGTGGCTCACTCAAGTAAGAAATGACAGCCATTTCAAAATTTAGACCAAATTCAATATAACACAACGGAATTCTGGGACGGGCAGATAACCATGGCTATTATGTGCTTGCTGTTTATAAAAGGGGTTGATTTCTAGTCTTTTTTCAAGTCGCTGAATTTTTGAAGTATTAAAATCGTAACATTCTTTTCAATATATCTAGCGAACAAAACAAGATATTTTAAAAATTCTTTTTGTTATAGCTTTGGTATGTCTCAAAGATATGCCCTAAAAGGCGAAAATTGTGTGACGTCATGATGACGTCATCAACAATATTTTTTTTTTTAAACGCATGTAAGGGTCAATCCGATTACAAAAATAAATACATTGAATTTTTCTGTACGTAATTCCAAAATTTCGTGATCGTGGCTCACTCAAGTAAGAAATAGGAGCCATTTCAAAATTTAGACCAAATTCAATATAACACAAAGGAATTCTGGGACGGGCAGATAACCATGGCTATTATGTGCTTGATGTTTATAAAAGGGGTTGATTTCTAGTCTTTTTTCAAGTCGCTGAATTTTTGAAGTATTAAAATCGTAACATTCTTTTCAATATATCTAGCGAACAAAACAAGATATTTTCAAAATTCTTTTTGTTATAGCTTTGGTATGTCTCAAAGATATGCCCTAAAAGGCGAAAATTGTGTGACGTCATGATGACGTCATCAACAATTCTTTTTTTTTAAACGCATGTAAGGGTCAATCCGATTACAAAAATGTATACATTGAATTTTTCTGTACGTAATTCCAAAATTTCATGGTCGTGGCTCACTCAAGTAAGAAATAGGAACCATTTCAAAATTTAGACCAAATTCAATATAACACAAAGGAATTCTGGGAAGGGCAGATAACCATGGCTTAAATGAGCATGCTGTTTATAAAAAGGGTTGATTTGTAGTCTTTTTTCAAGTCGCTGAATTTTAAATTTTTGGAATCGTAACATTCTTTTCAATATATCTAGCGAACAAAACAAGATATTTTCAAAATTCTTTTTGTTATAGCTTTGGTATGTCTCAAAGATATGCCCTAAAAAGCGAAAATTGTGTGACGTCATGATGACGTCATAAAAAAAAATCTTTTTTCAAGTCGCTAGAATATTGCCCATAGCATTTGTAAACTTTTTCTTTCTTACCGGCCACTTTGGATACTTTTAAACTTAGCAGACACTTACTCCAACTGCTCACAATGTGTGCCGAACATTTACGTCATGATGACATCATCACATGTCACGTGACGTAAAGGGGCATTTTTCGAAACCATATATCTACAAAAGTACAAGTCCGATTAAGTTGGAACGTAATATCTAGGTATGCCACCGGGTGTTATAGATGAACATTGACATGACGTTATGACCAAGTCATAACATGTCACGTGGTGTCATCTTAAAGGGGCACTCGCTAGATTATTGCCCATAGCATTTGTAAACATTTTCTTTCTTACCGGCCAGTTTGGCTACTTTTAAACTTGGCAGACACTTACCCCAACTGCTCAGAATGTGTGCCTAACTTTTACGTCATGATGACGTCATCACATGTCACGTGACGTCATCTTAAAGGGGCATTTTTCGAAGCCATATATCTACAAATGTACAAGTCCGATTCAGTTGAAACACACCATTTAGGTATGCCACCCGGTGTCATAGATGAAAATTGACATGACGTTATGTGATGTCATCTTAAAGGGGCATTCGCTAGGCTATTTCCCATAGCATTTGTACACGATTCCTTTTTTTAAACCAATCCTTCACACATCCAATAACAACATCTTCATCCCTCCGTCATTGTTAACTAACAAACAACTTTAAATATTGCATACACATTTGACATCCAAACTAACAATAAAAAAATTCGAAACAGCCCTGTGTTTGTCCACAAACACTTGCCTCTAGTTTTTATTGTTAGTTTGGATGTCAAATGTGTATGCAATATTTAAAGTTGTTTGTTAGTTAGCAATGACGGAGGGATGAAGATGTTGTTATTGGATGTGTCAAGGATTGGTTTAAAAAAAGGAATCGTGTACAAATGCTATGGGAAATAGCCTAGCGAATGCCCCTTTAAGATGACATCACATAACATGTAATGACTTCATCATAACGTCATGTCAATTTTCATCTATGACACCGGGTGGCATACCTAAATGGTGTGTTTCAACTGAATCGGACTTGTACATTTGTAGATATATGGCTTCGAAAAATGCCCCTTTAAGATGACGTCACGTGACATGTGATGACGTCATCATGACGTAAAAGTTAGGCACACATTCTGAGCAGTTGGGGTAAGTGTCTGCCAAGTTTAAAAGTAGCCAAACTGGCCGGTAAGAAAGAAAACGTTTACAAATGCTATGGGCAATAATCTAGCGAGTGCCCCTTTAAGATGACACCACGTGACATGTTATGACTTGATCATAACGTCATGTCAATGTTCATCTATAACACCCGGTGGCATACCTAGATATTACGTTCCAACTTAATCGGACTTGTACTTTTGTAGATATATGGCTTCGAAAAATGCCCCTTTAAGATGACGTCACGTGACATGTGATGACGTCATCATGACGTAAAGGTTCGGCACACATTGTGAGCAGTTGGAGTAAGTGTCTGCTAAGTTTAAAAGTAGCCAAAGTGGCCGGTAAGAAAGAAAAAGTTTACAAATGCTATGGGCAATATTCTAGCGACTTGAAAAAAGATTTTTTTTTATGACGTCATCATGACGTCACACAATTTTCGCTTTTTAGGGCATATCTTTGAGACATACCAAAGCTATAACAAAAAGAATTTTGAAAATATCTTGTTTTGTTCGCTAGATATATTGAAAAGAATGTTACGATTCCAAAAATTTAAAATTCAGCGACTTGAAAAAAGACTACAAATCAACCCTTTTTATAAACAGCATGCTCATTTAAGCCATGGTTATCTGCCCTTCCCAGAATTCCTTTGTGTTATATTGAATTTGGTCTAAATTTTGAAACGGTTCCTATTTCTTACTTGAGTGAGCCACGACCATGAAATTTTGGAATTACGTACAGAAAAATTCAATGTATACATTTTTGTAATCGGATTGACCCTTACATGCGTAAAAAAAAAAAAATATTGTTGATGACGTCATCATGACGTCACACAATTTTCGCCATTTAGGGCATATCTTTGAGACATACCAAAGCTATAACAAAAAGAATTTTGAAAATATCTTGTTTTGTTCGCTAGATATATTGAAAAGAATGTTACGATTTTAATACTTCAAAAATTCAGCGACTTGAAAAAAGACTAGAAATCAACCCCTTTTATAAACAGCAAGCTCATAATAGCCATGGTTATCAGCCCGTCCCAGAATTCTTTTGTGTTATATTGAATTTGGTCTAAATTTTGAAATGGCTGTCATTTCTTACTTGAGTGAGCCACGATCATGAAATTTTGGAATTGGGTACAGGAAAATTCAATATATACATTTTTGTAATCGGATTGACCCTTACATGCGTTAATAAAAAAACACATTTTTGATGACGTCATCATGACGTCACACAATTTTCGCAATTTAGGGCATATCTTTGAGACATACCAAAGCTATCAGAAAAAGAATTTTGAAAATATCTTGTTTTGTTCGCTAGATATAATTTAATGAATGTTACGATTTTCAAAATTCAAAAATTCATAAAAAATCACGTGATGACGTCATCATGACGTAAAAGTTCGGCATGCATCCTGAGTAGTTGGTCTAAGTGTCTGTTAAGTTTAAAGGCAATCGGCTGCATAAAAGTAGCCAAAGTGCCTGGCAGAAAGAAATCGTGTACAAATGCTATGGGCAAAAGTCTGAAAAAGAAGAAAAAAAAAAAAAAAGAAAAAAAAAAAATCTTAACGAAAACAAGGGCTGTTTCGAAAAACTTTCGAAACAGCCAAAAAGAAAAAAAAAAAAATCTTAACGAAAACAAGGGCTGTTTCGGAAAACTTCCGAAACAGCCAAAAAAAAAAATCTTAACGAAAACAAAGGCTGTTTCGAAAAACTTTCGAAACAGCCAAAAAAAAAGAAAACTAGATATTACATTTAAAATAATCGAACTTGTACTTTTGTAGATATACAATTTATGGCTTTAAAAACTGCCCCTTTAAGATAACGTCACGTGACATGTGATGACGTCATCATAACGTCACGTCAATTTTCATCTATAAACCTGCTTGCCTACCCGACTATATATTACATTTCAAATAAATCGGACCTGTACTTTTGTAGATTTATGGCTTCGAAAAATGCCCCTTTAAGATAATGACACGAAACAAGTGATGACGTAATCATGACATCATCAATTGTTTTATTTAAAATACCTACTGGGCTACCTAGATATTACTTTTGAACTTAATCGGACTTGTACTTTTGTTTATGGCTTCAAACACTGCCCCTTTAAGATGACGTCACGTGACGTGTGATGACATCATCATCATAATGTCATGTCAATTTTCGTCCATAAACCTGCAGACCTACCTGGATATTACATTTCAACTTAATCGAACTTGTACTTTTGTTTATATATGGCTTCAAAAACTGCCCCTTTAAGATGACGTCACGTGACATGTGATGACGTCATCATAACATCATGTCAATGTTCATCTATAACACCCGGTTTCATACCTAGATATTACGTTTCAACTTAATCGGACTTGTACTTTTGTAGATATATGGCTTCGAAAAAATGCCCTTTTAAGATGACGTCACGTGACATGTGATGACGTCATCATGACGTAAAAGTTCGGCAGACATTGTGAGCAGTTGGTGTAAGTGTCTGCCAAGTTTAAAAGTAGCCAAAGTGGCCGGTAAGAAAGAAAACGTTTACAAATGCTATGGGCAATATTCTAGCAACTTGAAAAAATAATTTATTTATGACGTCATCATGACGTCACACAATTTTCGCTTTTTAGGGCATATCTTTGAGACATACCAAAGCTATAACAAAAAGAATTTTCAAAATGTCTTGTTTTGTTCGCTAGATATATTGAAAAGAATGTTACGATTTAAGAAATTCAAAAATTCAGCGACTTGAAAAAAGACTACAAATCAACCCCTTTTATAAACAGCAAGCACATAATAGCCATGGTTATCAACCCGTCCCAGAATTCCTTTGTGTTATATTGAATTTGGTCTAAATTTTGAAATGGCTGTCATTTCTTACTTGAGTGAGCCACGATCATGAAATTTTGGAATTACGTACAGAAAAATTCAATGAATACACTTTTGTAATCGGATTGACCCTTACATGCGTTTAAAAAAAAAGATTTGTTGATGACGTCATCATGACGTCACACAATTTTCGCTTTTTAGGGCATATCTTTGAGACATACCAAAGCTGTAACAAAAATAATTTTGAAAATATCTTGTTTTGTTCGCTAGATATATTAAAAAGAATGTTACGATTTTAAAACTTCAAAAATTTAGCGACTTGAAAAAAGACTAGAAATCAACCCCTTTTATAAACAGCAAGCACAAAATACCCATGGTTATCAGCCCTTCCCAGAATTCCTTTGTGTTATATTGAATTTGGTCTAAATTTTGAAATGGCTCCTATTTCATACTTGAGTGAGCCACGATCATGAAATTTTGGAATTACGTACAGGAAAATTCAATGTATACATTTTTGTAATCGGATTGACCCTTACATGCGTTAACAAAAAAACACATTTTTGATGACGTCATCATGACGTCACACAATTTTCACAATTTAGGGCATATCTTTCAGACATACCAAAGCTATAAGAAAAAGAATTTTGAAAATATCTTGTTTTGTTCGCTAGATATAATTTAATGAATGTTACGATTTTCAAAATTCAAAAATTCATAAAAAATCACGTGATGACGTCATCATGACGTAAAAGTTCGGCATGCATCCTGAGCAGTTGGTCTAAGTGTCTGTTAAGTTTAAAGGCAATCGGCTGCATAAAAGTAGCCAAAGTGCCTGGCAGAAAGAAAACGTGTACAAATGCTATGGGCAAAAAGTCTGAAAAAGAAACAAAAAAAAAAGAAAAACTAGACATGTTATGTGTTTGTCCCGTGGACAAACACAGGGCTGTTTCGTGTTTTTTTTATTGTGTTAGTTAGTCAAATGTTTATACAATAATTAACGTTATTGGATGTGTGAAGGATTGGTTTAAAGAAAGAAATCGAGTACAAATGTTATGGGGAATAGTGTAGCGAATGCCCCTTTAAAATGACATCACGTGACATGTGATCACTTCATAACGTCAAGTCAATGTTCACCTATAACACCCGGTGGCATACCTAGATACATGTTTCAACTTAATCGGACTTGTACTCTTGTAGATATATGGCTTTGAAAAATGCCTCTTTAAGATGACGTCACGTGACATGTGATGATGTCATCATGACGTAAAAGTTCGACACACATTCTGAGCAGTTGGTCTAAGTGTCTGCCAATTTGAAAAGTACCCAAAGTGCCAATAAGAAAAAAGTGTACAAATGCTATGGGCAATAGTCTAGCGAATGCTCCTTTAAGATGACATCACGTGACATGTGATGTCATCATAACGTTATGTCAACTTTCATCTATAACACACCGTGTAGCATACTTAGATATTACGTTTCAACTTAATCGGACTTGTACTTGTGTAGATACACAATGTATGGCTACGAAAAATGCCCCTTTAAGATGACGTCAAGTTGACATGTGATGACGTCATCATGACATAAAAGTTCGACACACATTCTGAGCAATTCTGCCAATTTTAAAAGTACCCAAAGTGCCAGTAAGAAAAAAACATGTACAAATGCAATATAGTCTAGCGAATGCCCCTTTAAGATGACATCACGTGACATGTGATGACATCATGATAATGTCATGTCAATTTCCATCTATAAACCTACTGGCCTACCTAGATATTACGTTTCAACTTAATTGAACTTGTACTTTTGTTGATATATGGCTTCCAAAACTGCCCCTTTAAGATGACGTCACGTGACATGTGATGACGTCGTCCTATTGTCATGTTTATTTTCATCTATGAACCTGCAGACCTACCTGGATATTACATTTCAACTTAATCGAATTTGTACTTTTGTAGATATATGGCTTCAAAACTGCCCCTTTAAGATGACGTCACGTGACATGTGATGACATCAATCATGATAATGTCATGTCAATTTTCAGCTATAAACCTACTGGGCTACCTAGATATTACTTTTCAACTTAATCGAACTTGTACTTTTGTAGATATATAGCTTCAAAAACTGCCCCTTTAAGATGACGTCACGTGGCATGTGATGACGTCATCATGTATGTCTGTAATTCAAAAAGAATGTTATAAGACGCCTGATTGTTTGTGTGCTTTTCACTGAATGCACTTGTTAAATACAACTTTTTCTCTTCAACATTTTGTTTTCAGCCTTGTATTGGAGTAACTTGCCTCTCAAATTTGAATCTTTATTAATATTATGTGATATGTTCTTGATAAAAATGCATGTTGACATTGTGGCACGTAGGAAGCAATAAAAAGAATTCTTTGAAAACAAGACCTTTGAATAAAGAGAGTTATTTAATGAAGTCTTACTAGTATATTTTTATTACAGTATATAATTGAAAGAAAATACGGTCTTATTAACCCTAATAGTCCTGAATTCTCCAATTGTAATATGATTTTCCACACACCCTAGGGAGGTACAGTTAAATGCAAGGAAAGTTCGACATAATCTTACTGGTCAAAAGTTTCTCTGCCACAATTGACAAACCTGTCAACTTTTTAGCGCAAGAGGGCGGTAGTACTTACAAAAATACTCCTCTGGTTGTGTTTAGTGAATTGTAGAGGGCAGCATACGAGTTTACTGGTAAAAATTCATTCACGGATTTTGTCCGGTGGCGCCTAGCACTGTATACCAAACTTAACTAACAATTTAAGGCAAACAAACACATAGAGCGGTGGGTGAGACCGAAGCATACCCCCTGTAGTGTTTGAAGACGGAAAACCAGAAATTAACGCAACACACCTTAAAGAATGCACTTCTGAAACAAACTTTATTTGAGCAGTAGAAAATCACAGAACGCATTTGTTTTAATACATTGGGAATTATAAACTGGAAATTAAATGTAAGGTAATCCAAATGACGATTGAGACAACATTTACTTGAGTGGAACAAAATACAACAATTATTTTTGAAAATTATGTTAAATCCTCCCAAATCACAGAACGCAAAACTTGTTTACCTATGACGTAAAAAACATATTTCAAAAAGAATTACAATAAGAATTTGGAAAGAATGTTATAAGACGCATGATTGTTTCTGTGCTTTTCACTGAATGCACTTGTTAAATACACAACTTTTTCTCTTCAACATTTTGTTTTCAGGCTTGTATTGGAGTAACTTGCCTCTCAAATTTGAATCTTTATTAATATTATGTGATATGTTCTTGATAAAAATGCATGTTGACAATTGTGGCACGTAGGAAGCAATAAAAAGAATTCTTTGAAAACAAGACCTTTGAATAAAGAGAGTTATTTAATGAAGTCTTACTAGTATATTTTTATTACAGTATATAATTGAAAGAAAATACGGTCTTATTAACCCTAATAGTCCTGAATTCTCCAATTGTAATATGATTTTCCACACACCCTAGGGAGGTACAGTTAAATGCAAGGAAAGTTCGACATAATCTTACTGGTCAAAAGTTTCTCTGCCACAATTGACAAACCTGTCAACTTTTTAGCGCAAGAGGGCGGTAGTACTT
Organism: Hippasteria phrygiana; assembly: GCA_037893225.1. Taxonomy (NCBI): domain Eukaryota; kingdom Metazoa; phylum Echinodermata; class Asteroidea; order Valvatida; family Goniasteridae; genus Hippasteria; species Hippasteria phrygiana. The sequence continues at coordinate 1,215,461 of JAZGUH010000488.1, forward strand.
AAAAAAATACTCCTCTGGTTGTGTTTAGTGAACTGTAGAGGGCAGCATACGAGTTTACTGGTAAAAACTCATTCACGGATTTTGTCCGGTGGCGCCTAGCACTGTATACCAAACTTAACTAACAATTTAAGGCAAACACACACATAGAGCGGTGGGTGAGAGCGAAGCATACCCCATGTAGTGTTTGAAAACCAGTAATTAACGCAACACACCTTAAAGAATAGACGGCTGAAACAAACTTTATTTGAGCAGTAGAAAATCACAGAACGCATTTTTTTTAATACATTGGGAATTATAAACTGGAAATTAAAAGTAAGGTAATCCAAAATACGATTGAGACAACATTTACTTGAGTGGAACAAAATACAACTATTTTTGAAAATTATGTTAAATCCTCCCAAATCACAGAACGTAAAACTTGTTTACCTAAAAAACCTATTTCAAAAAGAATTACAATAAGAATTTCGAAATTAGCATGTTCAGTTGATGAGATAGGCCTTATAGCTTAAAGATTCAAAAGTAAAGAAATTACTATAAAATCATATGATGACGTCACCATAACGTCGCATCAATTTTCATATATAACACATGCCGGCCTACAAGCATTCCTGACACAAAATTGTTTAAGATAATCTACTGGGCTACCTAGATATTACTTTTCAACTTAATCTGACTTCTACTTCGGTAAAAATATGGCTTCGAAAAATGCCCCTTTCAGATGACGTCACGTGACATGTGATGACGTCATCATGACGTAAAAGTTCGGCACACATTGTGAGCAGTTGGGGTAAGTGTCTGCCAAGTTTAAAAGTAGCCAAACTGGCCGGTAAGAAAGAAAACGTTTACAAATGCTATGGGCAATAATCTAGCGAGTGCCCCTTTAAGATGACACCACGTGACATGTTATGACTTGATCATAACGTCATGTCAATGTTCATCTATAACACCCGGTGGCATACCTAGATATTACGTTCCAACTTAATCGGTCTTGTACTTTTGTAAATATATGGCTTCGAAAAATGCCCCTTTAAGATGACGTCACGTGACATGTGATGACGTCATCATGACGTAAAGGTTCGGCACACATTGTGAGCAGTTGGGGTAAGTGTCTGCCAAGTTTAAAAGTAGCCAAAGTGGCCGGTAAGAAAGAAAACGTTTACAAATGCTATGGGCAATATTCTAGCGACTTGAAAAAAGATTTTTTTTTATGACGTCATCATGACGTCACACAATTTGCGCTTTTTATGGCATATCTTTGAGACATACCAAAGCTATAACAAAAAGAATTTTGAAAATATCTTGTTTTGTTCGCTAGATATATTGAAAAGAATGTTACGATTCCAAAACTTCAAAAATTTAGCGACTTGAAAAAAGACTAGAAATCAATCCCTTTTATAAACAGCAAGCACATAATACCCATGGTTATCAACCCTTCCCAGAATTCCTTTGTGTTATATTGAATTTGGTCTAAATTTTGAAATGGCTCCTATTTCATACTTGAGTGAGCCACGATCATGAAATTTTGGAATTAGGTACAGGAAAATTCAACGAATACATTTTTGTAATCGGATTGACCCTTACATGCGTTTAAAAAAAAAAGATTTGTTGATGACGTCATCATGACGTCACACAATTTTCGCTTTTTAGGGCATATCTTTGAGACATACCAAAGCTGTAACAAAAATAATTTTGAAAATATCTTGTTTTGTTCGCTAGATATATTGAAAAGAATGTTACGATTTTAATACTTCAAAAATTTAGCGACTTGAAAAAAGACTAGAAATCAACCCCTTTTATAAACAGCAAGCACATAATAGCCATGGTTATCAGCCCTTCCCAGAATTCCTTTGTGTTATATTGAATTTGGTCTAAATTTTGAAATGGCTCCTATTTCATACTTGAGTGAGCCACGATCATGAAATTTTGGAATTAGGTACAGGAAAATTCAATGTATACATTTTTGTAATCGGATTGACCCTTACATGCGTTTACAAAAAAACATATTTTTGATGACGTCATCATGACGTCACACAATTTTCGCAATTTAGGGCATATCTTTGAGACATACCAAAGCTATAAGAAAAAGAATTTTGAAAATATCTTGTTTTGTTCGCTAGATATAATTTAATGAATGTTACGATTTTCAAAATTCAAAAATTCATAAAAAATCACGTGATGACGTCATCATGACGTAAAAGTTCGGCATGCATGCTGAGCAGTTGGTCTAAGTGTCTGTTAAGTTTAAAGGCAATCGGCTGCATAAAAGTAGCCAAAGTCCCTGGCAGAAAGAAATCGTGTACAAACGCTATGGGCAAAAGTCTGAAAAAGAAAAAAAAAAAAAAAAAAAAAAAAAAAAGAAAAAAAAAAAAATCTTAACGAAAACAAGGGCTGTTTCGAAAAACTTTCGAAACAGCCAAAAAAAGAAAACTAGAGCCAATAGTGTTTGTGGACAAACACAGGGCTGTTTCGGTTTTTTTGTGGTAGTTTGATTGTGAATTTTATAAATTTATAAATTAACAGAAAATCAACCAATGAAGTCACTCTGGCTTTTGCATGCTAGTAACAATACCTACGTATCCACCAATTTTCATGACGATGGTACCTACCCTTATACGTGTTTCAAAAAAGCACATTTTTTGATGACGTCATCATGACGTGTCGCATTTTTCACATTTATATGTATGTATCTATGACCTAACAAAGCTATTGTAAAAAGAATTTCGAAATTAATTTGTTCCGTTGATGAGATATGGCTGAAAGGTCCAAATACTTAAACATTATAGCAAACCCCAAAAAATAATAACTAGATAGCACATTTTAGCTTATTTGCACTTGCACTTCTGTAGATATATGGATTCAAATAAATGCACCTGCAGCTTTAAGATGAGGGGTCACGTGACATGTGATGACGTCATAATAATGTCTGTCAATTTAAATTTATAAACCTGCTGGCCTACAATGATATAACATTTCAACTCAATCAGACTTGTACTTTTGTAGATATATGGATTTGAAAAATGCACCTGCCCCTTTAAGATGAGTGGTCACGTGACAACTGATGTCATTATAACGTCATGTCAATTTTCGTCAATAAACCTGCTGGCCTACTTAGATATTACATTTCAACTTAATCGAGCTTCTACTTTTGTAGATATATGGCTTCAAAAACTGCCCCTTTAAGATGACGTCACGTGACATGTGATGACATCATGATAATGTCATGTCAATTTTCAGCTATAAACCTACTGGGCTACCTAGATATTACTTTTCAACTTAATCGAACTTGTACTTTTGTAGATATATGGCTTCAAAAACTGCCCCTTTAAGATGACGTCACGTGACATGTGATGAAGTCATCATAATGTCATGTCAATTTTCATCTATGAACCTGCAGATCTGCCTGGATATTACATTTCAACTTAATCGAACTTGTACTTTTGTTTATATGTGGCTTCAAAAACTGCCCCTTTAAGATGACGTCAGGTGACATGTGATGAAGTCATCATAACGTCATGTGATGAAGTCATCATAACGTCATGTCAATTTTCATATATAAACCTGCTGGCCTACTTAGATATTACATTTCAACTTAATCGAGCTTGTACTTTTGTAGATATGGCTTCAAAAACTGCCCCTTTAAGATGACGTCACGTGACATGTGATGACATCATGATAATGTCATGTCAATTTTCAGCTATAAACCTACTGGGCTACCTAGATATTACTTTTCAACTTAATCAAACTTGTAATTTTGTTTATATATGGCTTCAAAAACTGCCCCTTTAAGATGACGTCACGTGACATGTGATGACATCATCATAACGTCAATTCAATTTTTATCTATAAACCTACTGGGCTACCTAGATATTACTTTTCAACTTAATCGGACTTGTGCTTTTGTAGACATATGGCTTCAAAAACTGCCCCTTTAAGATGACGTCACGTGACATGTGATGACATCAATCATGATAATGTCATGTCAATTTTCAGCTATAAACCTACTGGGCTACCTAGATATTACTTTTCAACTTAATCGAATTTGTACTTTTGTAGATATATGGCTTTAAAAACTGCCCCTTTAAGATGACGTCACGTGGCATGTCATGACGTCATCAAGAGGTAAAAGTTCGGCACACATTGTGAGCAGTTAGTCTAAGTGTCTGCCAAGTTTAAAAGTACCCAAAGTGCCGGTAAGAAAGAAAACGTGTACAAATGCTATAGGCAATAATCTAGCGAGTGTCCCTTTAAGATGACACCACGTGACATGTTATGAGTTGATCATAACGTCATGTCAATTTTCATCTATAACACCAGGTGGCATACCTTACGTTCCAACTGAATCGGACTTGTACTTTTGTAGATATATGGCTTCGAAAAATGCCCCTTTAAGATGACGTCACGTGACATGTGATGACGTCATCAGGACGTAAAAGTTCGGCACACATTGTGAGCAGTTGGGGTAAGTGTCTGCCAAGTTTAAAAGTAGCCAATGTGGCCGGTAAGAAAGTAAACGTTTACAAATGCTATGGGCAATATTCTATCGACTTGAAAAAATAATTTTTTTATGACGTCATCATGACGTCACACAATTTTCGCTTTTTAGGGCATATCTTTGAGACATACCAAAGCTATAACAAAAAGAATTTTGAAAATATCTTGTTTTGTTCGCTAGATATAGTGAAAAGAATGTTACGATTATAATACTTCAAGATTCAGCGACTTGAAAAAAGACTACAAATCAACCCTTTTTATAAACAGCATGCACATTTAAGCCATGGTTATCAGCCCTTCCCAGAATTCCTTTGTGTTATATTGAATTTGGTCTACATTTTGAAATGGCTCCTATTTCTTACTTGAGTGAGCCACGATCACGAAATTTTGGAATTAGGTACAGGAAAATTCAATGTATACATTTTTGTAATCAGATTGACCCTTACATGCGTTTCAAAAAAAAAATATTGTTGATGACGTCATCATGACGTCACACAATTTTCGCCATTTAGGGCATATCTTTGAGACATACCAAAGCTGTAACAAAAATAATTTTGAAAATATCTTGTTTTGTTCGCTAGATATATTGAAAAGAATGTTACGATTTTAATACTTCAAAAATTCAGCGACTTGAAAAAAGACTAGAAATCAACCCCTTTTATAAACAGCAAGCTCATAATAGCCATGGTTATCAGCCCGTCCCAGAATTCCTTTGTGTTATATTGAATTTGGTCTAAATTTTGAAATGGCTGTTATTTCTTACTTGAGTGAGCCACGATCATGAAATTTTGGAATTGGGTACAGCAAAATTCAATATATACATTTTTGTAATCAGATTGACCCTTACATGCGTTAAAAAAAAAAAGCATTTTTGATGACGTCATCATGACGTCACACAATTTTCGCTTTTTAAGGCATATCTTTGAGACATACCAAAGCTATAACAAAAAGAATTTTGAAAATATCTTGTTTTGTTCGCTAGATATAATTTAATGAATGTTACGATTTTCAAAATTCAAAAATTCATAAAAAATCACGTGATGACGTCATCATGACGTAAAAGTTCGGCATGTATTCTGAGCAGTTGGTCTAAGTGTCTGTTAAGTTTAAAGGCAATCGGCTGCATAAAAGTAGCCAAAGTGCCTGGCAGAAAGAAATCGTGTACAAATGCTATGGGCAAAAGTCTGAAAAAGAAGAAAAAAAAAAAAAGAAAACTAGAGGCAAGTGTTTGTGGACAAACACAGGGCTGTTTCGAATTTTTTTATTGTTAGTTTGGATGTCAAATGTGTATGCAATATTTAAAGTTGTTTGTTAGTTAACAATGACGGAGGGATGAAGATGTTATTGGATGTGTGAAGGATTGGTTTAAAAAAAGGAATCATGTACAAATGCTATGGGAAATAGCCTAGCGAATGCCCCTTTAAGATGACATCACATAACGTCATGTCAATTTTCATCTATGACACCGGGTGGCATACCTAAATGGTGTGTTTCAACTGAATCGGACTTGTACATTTGTAGATATATGGCTTCGAAAAATGCCCCTTTAAGATGACGTCACGTGACATGTAATGACGTCATCATGACGTAAAAGTTAGGCACACATTCTGAGCAGTTGGGGTAAGTGTCTGCCAAGTTTAAAAGTAGCCAAACTGGCCGGTAAGAAAGAAAATGTTTACAAATGCTATGGGCAATAATCTAGCGAGTGCCCCTTTAAGATGACACCACGTGACATGTTATGACTTGGTCATAACGTCATGTCAATGTTCATCTATAACACCCGGTGGCATACCTAGATATTACGTTCCAACTTAATCGGACTTGTACTTTTGTAGATATATGGTTTCGAAAAATGCCCCTTTAAGATGACGTCACGTGACATGTGATGATGTCATCATGACGTAAATGTTCGGCACACATTGTGAGCAGTTGGAGTAAGTGTCTGCTAAGTTTAAAAGTATCCAAAGTGGCCGGTAAGAAAGAAAAAGTTTACAAATGCTATGGGCAATATTCTAGCGACTTGAAAAAAGATTTTTTTTTATGACGTCATCATGACGTCACACAATTTGCGCTTTTTAGGGCATATCTTTGAGACATACCAAAGCTATAACAAAAAGAATTTTGAAAATATCTTGTTTTGTTCGCTAGATATATTGAAAAGAATGTTACGATTCCAACAATTTAAAATTCAGCGACTTGAAAAAAGACTACAAATCAACCCTTTTTATAAACAGCATGCTCATTTAAGCCATGGTTATCTGCCCTTCCCAGAATTCCTTTGTGTTATATTGAATTTGGTCTAAATTTTGAAATGGTTCCTATTTCTTACTTGAGTGAGCCACGACCATGAAATTTTGGAATTACGTACAGAAAAATTCAATGTATACATTTTTGTAATCGGATTGACCCTTACATGCGTTAAAAAAAAAAAATTGTTGATGACGTCATCATGACGTCACACAATTTTCGCCTTTTAGGGCATATCTTTGAGACATACCAAAGCTATAACAAAAAGAATTTTGAAAATATCTTGTTTTGTTCGCTAGATATATTGAAAAGAATGTTACGATTTTAATACTTCAAAAATTCAGCGACTTGAAAAAAGACTAGAAATCAACCCCTTTTATAAACATCAAGCACATAATAGCCATGGTTATCTGCCCTTCCCAGAATTCCTTTGTGTTATATTGAATTTGGTCTAAATTTTGAAATGGCTCCTATTTCTTACTTGAGTGAGCCACGATCATGAAATTTTGGAATTTCGTACAGAAAAATTCAATGTATACATTTTTGTAATCGGATTGACCCTTACATGCGTAAAAAAAAAAAAATATTGTTGATGACGTCATCATGACGTCACACAATTTTTGCCTTTTAGGGCATATCTTTGAGACATACCAAAGCTATAACAAAAATAATTTTTAAAATATCTTGTTTTGTTCGCTAGATATATTGAAAAGAATGTTACGATTTTAATACTTCAAAAATTCAGCGACTTGAAAAAAGACTAGAAACCAACCCCTTTTATAAACAGCAAGCACATAATAGCCATGGTTATCTGCCCGTCCCAGAATTCCTTTGTGTTATATTGAATTTGGTCTAAATTTTGAAATGGCTGTCATTTCTTACTTGAGTGAGCCACGATCATGAAATTTTGGAATTGGGTACAGGAAAATACAATGTATACATTTTTGTAATCGAATTGACCCTTACATGCGTTTACAAAAAAACATATTTTTGATGACGTCATCATGACGTCAAACAATTTTCGCTTTTTAGGGCATATCTTTGAGACATACCAAAGCTCTAACAAAAAGAATTTTGAAAATATCTTGTTTTGTTCGCTAGATATAATTTAATGAATGTTACGATTTTCAAATTTCAAAAATTCATAAAAAATCACGTGATGACGTCATCATGACGTAAAAGTTCGGCATGCATTCTGAGCAGTTGGTCTAAGTGTCTGTTAAGTTTAAAGGCAATCGGCTGCATCAAAGTAGCAAAAGTGCCTGGTAGAAAGAAAACGTGTACAAATGCTATGGGCAAAAAGTCTGAAAAAGAAGCAAAAAAAAACTAGAGCTTTGGTGTTTGTGGACAAACACAGGGCTGTTTCGTTTGGGGGGTTTTTGGTAGTTTGATTCTTAATTTTTGAGATTTCAATGGTGGATCAAAAAATCTCGTTTTACATTCATGGTCGTCTACGACAGGTCATGCAATCACGTAGGCTTATTCATAATCGTTTTGGAAATGTGAGCATACAAGGAGTTGATGACCATGATTACGTCATCAGACGTCACACATTTTTCACATTTATATTTAAGTGTGTATGACCTAAAAATATATTACAAGAATTATCAAAAATTGTTTAAAATTCATGTTAGATACCACGTTTCAACTTAATCGAACTTGTACTTTTGTAGATAGATGGCTTCAAAAACTGCCCCTTTAAGATGAAGTCATCATAATGTCATGTCAATTTTCATCTATGAACCTGCAGATCTGCATGGATATTACATTTCAACTTAATCGAACTTGTACTTTTGTTTATATGTGGCTTCAAAAACTGGCCCTTTAAGATGACGTCAGGTGACATGTGATGAAGTCATCATAACGTCATGTCAATTTTTATCTATAAACCTGCTGGCCTACTTAGATATTACATTTCAACTTAATCGAGCTTGTACTTTTGTAGATATGTCTTCAAAAACTGCCCCTTTAAGATGACGTCACGTGACATGTGATGACATCATGATAATGTCATGTCAATTTTCAGCTATAAACCTACTGGGCTACCTAGATATTACTTTTCAACTTAATCGAACTTGTAATTTTGTTTATATATGGCTTCAAAAACTGCCCCTTTAAGATGACGTCACGTGACATGTGATGACGTCATCATAACGTCAATTCAATTTTTATCTATAAACCTACTGGGCTACCTAGATATTACTTTTGAACTTAATCGGACTTGTGCTTTTGTAGACATATGGCTTCAAAAACTGCCCCTTTAAGATGACGTCACGTGACATGTGATGACATCAATTATGATAATGTCATGTCAATTTTCAGCTATAAACCTACTGGGCTACCTAGATATTACTTTTCAACTTAATCGAATTTGTACTTTTGTAGATATATGGCTTCAAAAACTGCCCCTTTAAGATGACGTCACGTGGCATGTCATGACGTCATCAAGAGGTAAAAGTTCGGCACACATTGTGAGCAGTTAGTCTAAGTGTCTGCCAAGTTTAAAAGTACCCAAAGTGCCGGTAAGAAAGAAAACGTGTACAAATGCTATAGGCAATAATCTAGCGAGTGCCCCTTTAAGATGACACCACGTGACATGTTATGACTTGATCATAACGTCATGTCAATTTTCATCTATAACACCAGGTGGCATACCTTACGTTCCAACTGAATCGGACTTGTACTTTTGTAGATATATGGCTTCGAAAAATGCCCCTTTAAGATGACGTCACGTGACATGTGATGACGTCATCAGGACGTAAAAGTTCGGCACACATTGTGAGCAGTTGGGGTAAGTGTCTGCCAAGTTTAAAAGTAGCCAATGTGGCCGGTAAGAAAGTAAACGTTTACAAATGCTATGGGCAATATTCTATCGACTTGAAAAAAGAATTTTTTTATGACGTCATCATGACGTCACACAATTTTCGCTTTTTAGGGCATATCTTTGAGACATACCAAAGCTATAACAAAAAGAATTTTGAAAATATCTTGTTTTGTTCGCTAGATATAGTGAAAAGAATGTTACGATTATAAAACTTCAAGAATTCAGCGACTTGAAAAAAGACTACAAATCAACCCTTTTTATAAACAGCATGCACATTTAAGCCATGGTTATCAGCCCTTCCCAGAATTCCTTTGTGTTATATTGAATTTGGTCTACATTTTGAAATGGCTCCTATTTCTTACTTGAGTGAGCCACGATCACGAAATTTTGGAATTAGGTACAGGAAAATTCAATATACATTTTTGTAATCAGATTGACCCTTACATGCGTTTAAAAAAAAAAAAAATTTGATGACGTCATCATGACGTCACACAATTTTCGCCATTTAGGGCATATCTTTGAGACATACCAAAGCTGTAACAAAAATAATTTTGAAAATATCTTGTTTTGTTCGCTAGATATATTGAAAAGAATGTTACGATTTTAAAACTTCAAAAATTCAGCGACTTGAAAAAAGACTAGAAATCAACCCCTTTTATAAACAGCAAGCTCATAATAGCCATGGTTATCAGCCCGTCCCAGAATTCCTTTGTGTTATATTGAATTTGGTCTAAATTTTGAAATGGCTGTCATTTCTTACTTGAGTGAGCCACGATCATGAAATTTTGGAATTGGGTACAGGAAAATTCAATATATACATTTTTGTAATCGGATTGACCCTTACATGCGTTAACAAAAAAACACATTTTTGATGACGTCATCATGACGTCACACAATTTTCGCAATTTAGGGCATATCTTTGAGACATACCAAAGCTATAAGAAAAAGAATTTTGAAAATATCTTGTTTTGTTCGCTAGATATAATTTAATGAATGTTACGATTTTCAAAATTCAAAAATTCAAAAAAAATCACGTGATGACGTCATCATGACGTAATAGTTCGGCATGCATCCTGAGCAGTTGGTCTAAGTGTCTGTTAAGTTTAAAGGCAATCGGCTGCATAAAAGTAGCCAAAGTGCCTGGCAGAAAGAAAACGTGTACAAATGCTATGGGCAAAAAGTCTGAAAAAGAAAAAAAAAAAAAAGAAAAAAAAAAAAGAAAAAAAAAAAAATCTTAACGAAAACAAGGGCTGTTTCGAACTCTTTCGAAACAGCCAAAAAAAAAAAAAAGAAAAAAAAAAAAATCTTAACGAAAACAAGGGCTGTTTCGTAAAACTACGAAACAGCCAAAAAAAAAAATCTTAACGAAAACAAAGGCTGTTTCGAAAAACTTTCGAAACAGCCAAAAAAAAAAATCTTAACGAAAACAAAGGCTGTTTCGAAAAACTTTCGAAACAGCCAAATATGCACGACGTTTTGACACTTAATTGGAATCTTTCCAAGTTCGATTTTTGCACTGAGGAAAGGAGCATTGTGCCAAAAAATCTGGGTTATTGTCGAGGCAATGTACGTGCAATGTCGCTTTAACACCAAAAAATGTTATCTCACCGGTCAAATGTTGATTTCTGTCATCGTGCAGATTTTGGAAGGCAGAAATGAAGACTGGACCGATGAGGTGATATGGTTATGCTTTGGTCCTGATTAATATAGTGTTGTCAAAGGATTACTTCCGTGGCGAATCTCATTAAAATTGCTTCGAGCAAGCAGTCTCATTAATAAACATCAGGACATGATTTTAAAACGACTATTATTTATTTGTATCTTAATGAATAATCTTTGAGACAGATTTTACCAGGATATAAACGTCAGACACACCTATGTTTTCATCTGCACAAGGTTATTACAAAATATATACATAAAGTACGTGTATAAGTTGGGTTTTTATTCAAAATAAACGTGAAAAACCTGCGACATTAATATCGAGGCACAAGAGGTTCGACGGAGTACAATATGAATAACTAAAACAAAAGCGAAAATAAAACGTGGAAAACCTGCGACATTAATATCGAGGTACAAGAGGTCCGACGGAATACAATATGAATAACTAAAACAAAAGCGAAAATAAAACGTGGAAGTAAATGTTCGAACAGTTAATGCAGTAAGTGAAAGTAAATGTTTGAAAGTTGAAAGAACACAAAGTTTATACAAATAAGGAATGGGGGGGCGGTAAAAGAGGGAGGGGGAGGGGGGAGGGGGGAGGGGGAGGGGGGAGGGAGGGAGGGGGGGGGAGGGGGAGGGGGAGGGGGAGGGGGGAGGGGGGGGGGAGGGGGGAGGGGATGGGGGGAGGGGGAGGGGGGAGGAGGAGGACAACATTTATAATTATTATTCATAATACATGATATATTATTGATAACAATGCTTTATTTTTATTTGTTTCATTTTTGGCGGAGATTAAAGGAATACGATGTAAGGAATACATGTAAGATTGTTTTGTATTTACTTTTATTGGTAAAAAAAATGATAGATAAACTTTTTTGAAAAATTTCAACATGAACTAGAGTAGTGCACTAAAGTAACCTAATGTAGTATTTGAAATGCATTCTTTATCAAGTCATATAACGTCCAGTAGGAAAAATACAGTACACAACTCCATTTTGCTGTTCGAGACCCTGCCGCGTAGAATTCTCTTTTGTTAGTCTGATTTTTGTACCGATGACGAGTTGAAATCCTTTTGCCATGTTATTATAATTAATACAAGCACTGTTTAATTTGAATAATAAAAGTAAGGCAATGGAAGGTCACGGTGGGCAGTAACAGTGGGCGGAGCGTTATAAGCAAGGCATTTCGTTGGCTAAGACGTAAATGACCGTCCTGTGTACGTTCAAAACGAATGACAAACCTACTCAACCAACACCTAAACCGCAACCAACAGTAACCCCTGAGAACAAACCAAACACAAGCTCCACAACAAAGACAACGGACAGGCTTAATCAACCCCAAGCCACGACGTCTACAAAACCCGCACGAAAAGATGCGACTATATTTAGTGGGCTTGTGGTGGCCAATATGCAATTTCGGGTACATTCTTTGAAACTCTCAGGATCACTAATGGATACCTGAAGAAGTTCAAAACCACATGATGCCATTTTTTCTGACCCTTTTATGGCCGGGGCTATGACTTTAAAAAGTGGGGGGCCTCGCGCGCAAAAAACATTTAGATAATTTCACATTACTTGTTCTCATTTGAACAGCTTAGCCAAGTGCTACATCACGATAAAAATTGTGTCTCTTTTGTGAGTGGGGCAACATTTTATAGAAGTGGGGGGAGGAAATCGAGCAGTAACGGGCAATCTAGGTGTTTTGTTTTTGTTTCCATCCAGTATAGTAAACGGGGTGGACAAAATGTTTATGTCAAATCATAAACATTTTTGCTTCCCTTTTGGGGGTGTGTCACACTTTTTTTTTATAGGGGCATATTTCAAAAGTGGGCTTGTGGGAGCCATCTCGGGTACATTCTTTGAAACTCTCAAGATCACATGTGGACACACCCCAACGAGTCCAAAACCGCTTGATCCCATTTTCCCACGCCCCCTAGGGTGGCCATTTTGAATTTCACAATGGCAGCCATTTTTAACATATATAGGGTGCGTTCGAGTAGCTTACCCGGATCGACTCGGGTGAAGGCAGACGGGTCAGCCACGAGAGCTGGGCTAATAGAATGCTCAAACGCCCTCTCCTGTTGATGTCACCTAGCACTTGAGTCGGCGATTGTGTTGTTACGGACCCCTCTTTATTTTTGATCCATTTCGAGTCAAGGTTGTTTTTATCATTCCAAAATGGATTTATCAACCTAAAGTATACTTCTCTCAATTTTAATGACATCAGTTTCTTGCGGTAGAAAATGCAATTTTCTTTTGTGTTTTGCGGTTGGTGTTTGCGAATCGGTGTGATTTTCGCCATCTTTATTTTCGTGTTGCGTTTTGTCATCTTCGTTGTCGTTTCACCCCAAAATGTCCCACAAAAAAATGTAAAACCCTGCCCTCTATCTTCGACATACCTGTTGGTTTTTAATGTCCATTACTTTAAAAGTTGATTTTATTCTCTTATAGGAACAGTGTCCTTAACCACACAATCGCCCTTGAGATCAGCCCTTTTTAATTCCCCGCTCCAGTATAATCTGTGGGTAATCAGACTATGCATGCGTGTGATGTAATTCCACCAGTGACTCTGCTCCGCGAGCAGGGTCTGTGGTGGCTGACCCGAGTGAGCCCCGAGTATGACGTCAGAGCTAATCAAACGGCATGGGGCTAACCCGAGTACACCCGGGTGAGCTACTCAAACGCATCCATACTGCATATTGTACACATACAAATGGACAAAATATTTGATGTCGTGAGACATTTATGTTTTGACCTTTTTCTATTTTATCCTGACTACAATGCTGACTTCCTTTGTATTACACTCAAACTGTAACAGCCATTTTAAACTTTCAAATTACTTTCACTTACTATATGTATTAAAGATACTATTTGCACTTATTGGCAAAAAGTTTTAAAATGTTCAATAAGTTCAATAAGTCAAAGAGTAAAAGGTTATCAAGCTCAGATAAAGTGAATGCAATATAAAATCACTTGTAATTGGACAAAACTTCGATTAGGTATTTGATATCCATGACCTTATTCACTAAACAAAGTTTGAGACCTCTGAATAGTCTCACAAGTAAAAATCCAAATTCGGGTGGTTACACAAGATTTGTTTTACTTAACAGTTTTGCATATCACTGAATATATGTATAATTATTATGATTAGTGCTACCTCCAGATATCAAAAGAAAAACTTGATATCCTAAGAGGTAAGCCTAACCTTTCAGTTTTTCACAGAGGACAGTAGTCTGGAAGTCAAAGTAAAGGATTGGTTGTTTAATTTATATACTTTTATGTAATTTAAACTGGTTACATGCTTTCTTGGAATTATATTAGTCATCTACATTGTATAAGTTTGCAAAAGGTGTCAGCATCAGGGTGACTGGCTGTATTTGCACGCATGCCCTTATCTGCCTCACAATTACAGTTCAGTTCTTGTGTGATAGTCTGCGAGATTATAACAGATGATTTGTGCAAAGCTTGTTCTCGTGATCTAGTTGTAGCAGTTTTACGACCCTGCAGAATCCATTTTATCATCGTCAGAAGTTGACTGGAACACCACTTTCACTTGAGCCATCAAGGGATCCTGTAAAGCTCCATGATTTTTAATTGTTTACATTTGATAATTATTCACGAAACTGGTTAAATGATTAATAGTGTATGTTTTAACTTCGGTCCTGTCTGGTAACTAAAAAGGAAAAATTACGATTTACTTATTTCCAGAGCAGCGAGAGAGGCACAAAAATAACTGCGTGGCCTACTACTACTAGTCGGGTATCACGCCTCCCGCTGCGTTATACACAAATCCAAAACAAAAGAACATGGAGAAACTAAACTAACGTTGAAAATATGTCAAACTAAACACCTTTTTAAAAAAAATCCCGTCCCGGTTATTCTTATCTGTAATGATTATTGTGGTAATCCTTAATTACCTTTATGACTCCGTTCCATATAAGAGAACGAAGGAGACAGTTTATGTTTCGGAACTTACCTCAATATTTTGCGATGATATGGGCAGGAAAAGTCACTCTGTGTGCTTGGAACCATCTAAATAGTTCGCTAAGATATCATGTTGAATATGAGCAAAAGGGCAGGGTTTTAATTTATAAGGGAAATTATGGGGTAAAACGGCAACGTCTCTGACTGCAAAAAAAAAGTAGGAAAGTCGCATTTTCTTTGAAAGTGCGTTTCAAAATTACAAAAAACATGAGTTAATCTGAAGAAAAAAAGACTACTTTTGCCTGCAAAAGTCACTTTGGTACTGTAAAGTCATCTGCAAGTGCAAACTTTAGTTTTGAACGGAACTCGTAAAAAAATATAGGTGTCCTAAAGGTAAGGATTACCATTAATGTTATGATTAAATATGTTTACTACTCACGAAGGTTTCTTTGTGTAAAACTCGTGAATCTCAACGTGACACATGTAGCGGTGTGTATCCTGCTGCGTGTACGATGTCTGATACTGGGCGCAGTCATACTTGTATTCAACCGTTTGCGAAATTAAACCTAATTGCGAACCATTAATTCAGTATCAATAGGGAGTATTCCGAAAAAGGCGCAAGTCGTCTTTTGGGTAATCATATCCGTTTTATTTCGTCGTCTGCATTTCAGCTCGAAAATAATCACCTAAAAAACACTTTTCTTGAGTTCGAAAAAAATGGCATCAACTGGATTTGAATTCTTTGGGGTTTTATGAATAATCCCTGAATTTTTCAAAGAATGTACCCGAAATTGCATATGGAAAGTCGTTTTCGACCGTAAGCCCACTGACTACTACCCAAACCGAAGAAACGACAGCCACACAAACGGAACCTACGCATCAGTGCCTTTGCGGTGAACTAAACATCCTGGAGCTGCTCACTGGAGTGATGCAAATATGGGACACTGTCAAGAATAAAGAAGAGAGAATAGCTGCAACTAAATCCCTAATTGATCACCTCCACTCCCCCGAAGAACCTAAAAAACATGGAAGACGAAGAACAACACCGCAGTCACCAACCAGCCTAAGAAAAACTGACCCGCAGAAATCACGTCAAACAAAAGCAGGTTCTCAAACAATCAACCAACAAAATGGAAGTCAATCCCCTAAAGGCAAACGAAACACGATATCATGAATATTTGTACTTTAATGACGGGTCTAATTATTTTGCAATGGAATGCACAATTTCTCATAGCACACAGTAGGGAACTTAAAGAAGCTAATAATTCTTGGGCTACTAAAGCAGATATCATCTGCGTCCAAGAAACATGGGTGAAGGATGAAAAAAAATTCAAATTACCTAGTTATGATGTTTACCGATATGACAGAAACAATATTATTTAAAAAAGTAGCGGTGAGTGTGCTTTCCCTGTAAAGTATGGAGTTGCATTTAAATACAAATCAGGCTCTAATTCCCCCATAGAATTCCAGATAGGTGAAATCTATGATGACTGCAAAAATAAAATCAATTTAATTAATATTTATAATCCATGTACCCCGCTAGAATTTGACTCCCTTAACCAGATTATTGAAAACACTGACAGCCTTGCATTATTTGCGGTGATTTCAATGGCCATAACCCGCTCTGGGGCAGCTCTAAACTTGAACACAATGGGCAAATAATTGATAACATAATCTCTCATAACAACATGGTGTGCCTTAATACTGGAGAAGGTACCAGGGTTAACACATCACACAGCTCACTCTCCTGTATTGATATCACGTTAGCCTCTCCTTGTATAGCTGCCAAATGTAACTGGACAGTACTCAATGACACCTGGGGAAGCGACCACTGTCAAATTGTCATTGAAGTTAACAACCACATCTACAAAAGCACTACCAATGCATCACCAAGGTGGTCACTCAAAAAAGCCGACTGGGGAAAATTTCAAGAAGAATGTGATCGACTCATCACTAAACCGGAAGACTCAGCTAACATTGATGACGCTTATAACAATTTCATTCATGAACTTGACCAAGCTATGACCAATTCTGTACCTAAAACCAACCCTAATCATACTAAATCTCCTACTTCTTGGTGGAATGAAGACTGTAAAAGAGTTATAGAAGATAAAAAGACGGCTTTGACAAAATTAAGGAAAACCAGCCTGCCGTCTGACTTAATTACCTACAAAAGAGCCTGTGCTATCGCTAAGAAAACTATTAAAGCCGCCAAAAGAAAAGACTAGGAAAAATTCTGCAGCGATCTTAATCCTAAAACTATAACACTAAACTCATCTGGAACAAGGTCAAACGAATAGAATCAACCCAGAAGAAAACTAACGTTCCAGTCATACATTACAAAGGCGTTGATGTTTATTACAATTTCGCCAAAATAGGTAGTACTGACAATTACAACCCCTCTTTTATTAACATTAAACAAGAGGCTGAAAATAATCTCACTTTAAACGACAATAATGATAGTGTTATCAATGAACCATTTAACATTGATGAACTGAATTATGCCATAGACGCCTCAAAATGCACCACTCCTGGTAAAGATGGAATAAGTAATACGGTCATCAAACATTTCTCCATAAAAGTTCGAGAATACTTACTTATTATCTTCAATATGATCTGGCACACTTCCCAGTGTCCCAAGCAGTGAAAAGACACTATCCTCACTCCCATCCTCAAACCAGGGAAAGATCCTGCCAACCCCTTATTTTACCGGCCTATAGCTCTAACCTCCACCTTATGTAAATTGATGGAACGCATGGTTAATGTTCTGGTATATAGAAACAAATAACATCTTCAACCAACATCAGAGTAGTTTCCGAAAAGGTCGAAGTACAAAAGACCACATTGTTAATCTCGAATCGTCCATCAACAAAGCCCGAGCTAACAAAGAAAGTACTCTTGCGGGATTTCTTGACATTTAAAAAGCGTACGATATGCTGTGGCGTAAAGGGGTAATTATTAAACTCCAAGCCATGGGCATCTATGGTCGTGTAACTCGTTGGATTGATAACTTCCTCAGTGATAGGAAAATCCAAGTTAAGACTAATAACACCTTCTCCACAGAAAGAACTCAAGAAAATGGTGTTCCTCAAGGCAGTGTCATTGGCCCTCGATTGTTTAATATTGCCGTTAATGATCTTTCTCACCACCTGCCTGATGTTCATGTATCTCAATATGCAGATGATATAGCGATTTGGAAGTCTAATAGAAACATCTCGTTCCTCGAGAAGAAAATTCAAAAAATTGTCAACAATATTTTCAATTGGTGCGAAAAATGGGGTTTCAAGCTATCCTACCCCAAAACGATAGCGGTCCTCTTTACCAACAAAAAGAAGACCAATATATGTCTCCTTTTTCAAAACCGTTCAATCCAAATTCTCCAATCAGCCAAATTCCTGGGTGTTACATTAGACAGCAAACTAACTTGAAAGCATCACATTGACAATATCGTCACCAAATGTAAAAGAAAACTCAACCTTCTTCGCTGTATTAGCGGAACTACCTGGTGCGCTGATTGCAAGACTTTATTCCAATTATATACTGCCTTAATTAAACCAATCCTCGAGTACGGATGTGAAGCTTTCAATTCGGCCTCCACTACTATGAAACAAAAATTAGACAGTGTGCAATATCAAACTCTCAAAGTTTGTACTGGGGCTTTCCAAGATTCTCCTTTGTTAAAAATTCAACTTGAATGTGGCGACCCCCCGTTGGCTCTTCGTCGTCAAATTTTGAGTAACCTATATAATATCAAGATTAGGGCTCATAAAAATCATCCCAACCAACTTCTTGAACAAGACAACTGGCAGAAAAACTATTTTGAAGAGAAATGGAGACAAACTACACACAAAACACCCTTTGAAGCCAGAATTACTCATTACCCTATTGTGACTTTTCCTCTGATTAACACTTTTCCTTATTGGCACTATTACAAACCCCTCATTTCAACAGAAATTCTCTCTCATGTCTCTCATATCAATGACATCAATATCAGAGGTAGTATTAGTAATGAAATAATTAACACTGTTTGGAAGAACTTCAAATCTACACTGCTGGTTCTTTTAATCCCGACCTCAATACTGTCGGCTGCGGCCTATATATTTCTCAACTTAAGTATTCTAAAAGTATCAAACTTAACAATAGTATCTCCATTTTCACAGCGGAGCTATTTGCCATCCTCCTAGCTCTAGAATGGATAGAAACCGTCAAACCACTGTATTCATGTGTATTTAGCGACTGTTTAAGTGCAATACAATCTATCTGTAACCCCTTACCTCAGAATAAAATTGTTTGTGACATTCGCCATACCCTCATTAATATTCAGCATCAAGGCAACACCGTTGCCTTCGAATGGGTCCCTGGCCATTGTGGAATTTTCGGTAATGAAAAAGTTGACACAATCGCTAAATCAGGCGCAAAAAAACCAAATGTCGACTACGATATCCCCTTCTCTGACACCGAAATTAAACGATGTTTTAAACGTGACCTCATAGACAAGTGGATGAAAACTATTCCCAATCTCAATCCGTCTAAGCCTTTTGAAATTCAACCCTTCCTTTACCTTCACAAACTGGGGTAGAAAAACGCCCACAAGAAATTATTCTGCACAGACTTTGGTTGGGTATTTGCAAAGGTCCTAAAACTTTCCTCCATAACATTGGCCAAAACCCTGATAATCTTTGTGAACACTACTGATGATGTTGAACATTTCATGCTTAAGTGTAAACAATTTAATCTTCAGAGACAGTCTCTCCAGAGGGCACTTGGCTTAACTAATGTACAGATGGCACTCGCGCAACTACTGGGACAGAAACAAAATTGTCATCAAATTCTTAGGTATATCCACTACTGCAATATTAACATTTAATTGCTTATATAGTTATGCCTCCTTGATTTTGTTGATATTGCGCATGTGCAGGAGAGGGGAGCGTTGGTGGTTGGCTGGACACAGTGTTTCCTCTTCATCACCTAAAGGTGTTGCGGACCTGCAAATCAGCCAACGGGGCCCGGGCCCTTAAATTGCATGGTACACGGTCCGACCTTGCAGGGCACTAGTGATACTGCATGTCTGGGGGATCGTCGGCGTCCCCCCCCCCCCCCCCCCCCCCACTCCTGCCTCCACGCTTACCGATCGGTGACTGTTTTTGCCTTTGTATTTCGTTTGTCATTTCGCTTACACATCCTATATTTATCACTGTCCGAGCGAATACTTACATGTACGTACTGCCACCTCTATTGAACTTTGAACTGTTTTGACACGCAGTTGTTATGTTAATGGCACAAAGGCACTAGATTGCCGTACGTGCCATACATCACATCAACAACAACAACTAGTTATCACGAATGTTTAAGTAATCAGCCTTTTTGATTAGATCTTTGAGTATTTACACAGATGATTTTGAGAAGTTAGACCCAAGATACTTCCCCTGACATGTTGCTTTGAGTTTATCACAATTTGATCCCCGAGAACCACAGTAAAGTAAGTGATTTTGAGCCATTTTTCGAACTGAAAGACTTAGGCTTCTGTGTTAACATGTTCATGTAATTTCGCCTTTGTACTCGAGTATAGTATGTTTGCCGACTCGTACATTGCCCAGTGATGCTATAGATTTCCAGAGGCCTTGTTTTAATTAACTATACATCATATTTTTCTCACACATGAGATTACATGTACATTGTATTCGGAGAATTTTCTCCCACTTCTTGATTGCATCGATAGCCCCTTTTGATGTTCACCAATTAGTATATTTAGCCTTAGAGTTTTAAGTCACTGACAGCTCTCCTAGATTGTGGATCGTTGATTTCTCCTGTATTTTGTAAACTGACTGGCCCAGTTTATCTGCTACTACAGGAAGATTGTATTTTACTACCTTTTCTTCCAGCTCATCCATGTTAGGGAATTTGGCAAGTTTCTTAGTAGTTTTTGTATTTCTTATTTTGTTAACAGTTCACCGCGCATTAAAGACAGACAGAGTGAAATCTAAAAAATCCTGAGCTTTGGCCGCTTATCGTTTTTAATCGTGGTTGACACTAGCTGCGAAAACTTATGTTAACGCCTCCCCGGGCTACACTTAACGCTGAACCAGTACATATACTGATAAAGTGTGGTAAGAATTTTCGGGTCCCAGGATTTAACGACTCTACCAATAAATCCGTTAGGACGAGTGACTTTGGAAACAATGCTGTTAATGTGCTGTTTCCAACTTAAATCCCTAGAAACAACAACACCAAGATTTTGGCTTTAAAATTGGTCCTATTTGGCTTGAAAAGTGGAGGGATGCTTTATGAAAAAAATCAGCTAGCCGGTTTGGAAACAAACACATTTTTAGGGATGGTATACTTTCTGGGGATAATTAGCAAAAAGTATAAACGGCTAACCTGCCAAAAACCACGCAATTTAAAGGGATAGTTTTGTGAATCTTTATATTCTACTTTAATAAAAGCTTACCAACCATATTCATTTCAGTTTTATAGCCAAAATCGCAAAATTCCAAAGCAATGTGTCCCTTTATAAAGCTGTTAAACCAAGAAGTCACAATGTACTCTTTGTCAGGGTTGGATAATAGTTAACAGGCTTTAGATGTTATTTTAAATCGAGTAGGATGTGATTTTGGACCCTCATTGTTAAAATCACATCCTCTTAATCCTTATGTCCATTTTGAATAGGAAATCACATCCAAGGGATTCACAGTGTTAGTAACTCATAAAGCCATGGTCAGTAACATCAGGCTCTTTCCAAAATAAAAGCAGTCAATGCACCGAAGGTGGCACTGTCTAAGCTGAAAACTCAGAGCACCCAGCGCTGTTATTGCTGTTCTCCAACCGACCAGCAACCCTTCTCTCTCATCTAAAATTCCCGCGCATTACTGTCCCTCTCCCATGATTGCACCCTGACACAAAGCATCCACTCAGGCATACCACAATATACTTTAACAGCTCACTGACCATGGCTTTAACTAGACTTATCCTAGTCTATCAAGGGTTTCAATAAGTCGACTCTGACAGTTATTACTAAATATTTACATAAAGTACGTGCATAAGATGGGTTTTTATTCATAATAAACGTGAAATAGCCAGGACATTAATGTGGAGGTGCATGATCCAACGGATTACAATATGAATAACTAAAATAAAAGCCAATATGAAATGAGTAAAAGTAAATATACAAATAGTTAATACAGTAAGTGAATGTAAATCTATAAAGCTGAAGTGAAATTGAAAGAACATAAAGGTTATACCAATAAGGAATGGGGGGTGGTAAAAAAGGGAAAGGTTACTCGTCCGCATCATCGATCTACAACAGATAGTACATGTTTTTATTCCATTACTCCGCCTCTTTCCATCTGTATGCCTACAACACTTGTCAGTTTGTGTTTTTGAAATGTATTTTAGTACACTGTGTACAGGAAAGTAAAGTATAACTAGCAACGAAAATAGCAACAAATGAATTGAATTTCAAAACGTATTATAATTCAATGAGTCACAACAACGCCATCTCATTTTTTATAGTTTTCACGACGGAAGAGACTGACAATAATTGGGCAATTTTCCGTTTTCCTTTTTGGGGGAAAAGTCGATTCACTTCATCATAAATAACTTACTAATGTTTTTCGACAGTATATATTGAAATATTCTTATTACCGTAATTTCCGAAGGGGAAAAATTACCACAACGGTACTTTACGTTTTCCAAAGGTATAATTCTAATTCCATCTATAACAAGTCTGCCTGTAAAAGCAAAATGATTTTGAGTATTAATAAAGTATTCACAAATTTAAACTGGGTTATACATTATGGTGAAGCACAATTGAATTGAATTTGGAAGCAAATTTTAAGTTTCTATAAAGTGACAAATTTCAACTCCCTTTGATTCAATTGATGTTTTTACGAAAAAACAAATGTATTTATCAATTTATCACAATTGCCGATACATTTTGGAAGACAGAACTAAACTTTGTGTCAAAATTGTATCAAAAGTTGTGACGGCCCACGCCAAAACCAGGATTTCCCTGCGTGTAACCAATAGTATTAAATTAAACAATATCAAAAGCGGTAATGTGTTTTCACCACATTCCCCAACTTAAACATTTAATAACTTAAGAAATACTTCATCTGTAGACCCCGATAAGGGATCATTTTAAACTGTTAAACTCCTTTAAATTATGGGCCAAACGAGTATTTATTTTATTTGATTTGAGAAAAAAAAAATATTCAGAAATCGCTACATCAACTATAAATTCCAACACGGCTACCATACTTTTTAAAATAGGTCACTCTCTAAAAACTGTGTTTAGCAATTAAACACAATCTTGCTTTCAGTTTGTAAACTTGTTTAGAAGCTAAACATTACGTGTCCGTTTCCTAACATCATTGTTATATTAGCTGGCCTGACGTTTCGAACTTAAGCAAGTTCTTTCTCAAAGGCAAATGACAGAGTACAAGAAACAAACATGTAGGGAACACACATGCATGAGGGGGTGGGTGGAGAAACACAAAAGAGGGATGCAAAGGAGCATGGCAGTGGGTAAACATCAAAGAGAGAGGTTTGGGTAAGGATGAATGAGGGGAGGGATTAAGATGAAGGTTGAAGCTGGGGAATTGGACAAAGGAATGTGGCTTGGGGGAGGGAGGGGGGGGGGGGGGTTGAATTGAAGGTGGTGATAGGGCAAGAGAAGGAACAAAGAGAAGTGGCAAAGATAAACAGGGAATGGTAAGACAACCCCATTTGGCCAAGAGACCCCAAGAGGGTTTGCCAGGAGGATAATCTGTAAACAAATGACAATGGGGGAAAATTAAAAGTTAATCATTCCCTTCCTGGATGTTTAGACCATGTGGTTGAATAGTCCGAAGACGTTTCATCCAAACTTTCTCTCGGCTGAGGCGAACTGAGTCCTTGCGGTGGAAAAGTGATTCTATGCCCTGTAGAATCATATCAGAAATGGAATGGTTAGGCAAGTTGAAGTGATGACCAACAGGGGTGTCAATTTTCTTGGTGTTTACAGTCGATCGATGGCCATAGAAACGCTTCTTGAGCGTGTTCTTGGTCTCCCCGACATACTGGATACCACAAACCCTGCAAGAAATGAGATATATGACATTAGAGGTGTTGCAAGTAATGTTGCCATTGGTTCTGTGAGTAGTTCCAGATGAATGGCCAGAAAAGGAGTCAGACTCCTGCATGTTAGTCTGGCAAACAACACACCTGGAATCGCACTTAAAAGTACCATGCTGTATGGGAGGGGATGCAGCCAAGGTGGGGACCTCGGCTCGAACAATCAGGTCTCGTAGATTGCGGGGGCGCCTATAAGCCAATATTGGGTTGTCAGGGGCGGCACGGGCAAGGCGATCTGAAGTATGAAGGATATGATGGTTGTCATTAGTTATTTTACGAAGGGGAGGGAGACTAGGATGAAAGGTGATGACCAAGGGAATCTTGGGGTCGGCATTAGTGCTAGGCGTCTTTTTCTTGAGCGCCAAATCTCTGGTGATAGATTTGGCTCTGGCGATAGCACGTTGAACTTGGCGGGAGCTGTGGCCCCTGGCAACCAAGTTATTCTTCAGTACCTGTACATGATGGGAAAAGTCAGAATTATTAGAACAAATCCTTCTGAGTCTAAGTGCCTGGCTGAATGCTATGCCTGTCTTGCAATGCCTGGGGTGACAGCTGGAGGAGTGGAGGTACTGGTGGGTGTCTGTGGGTTTAGAATACAGATCAGTGGTTACCGAGTTGTCTTCCTTGCGGATGGTGACATCCAGGAAGTTGGTCTGATGCACTGAATACTCTGATGTAAACTTGATGGTCCTGTGGAAGGAATTAATGTGATTAATGAAAGTCTCCAGACTGTCCTGATCACTGGTCCAGATGAAAAATACATCGTCAATATATCTCCACCATACCCAGGGGCGACATGGTGCTGAGGCAAGCATGCGCTCTTCGAGGTCGCCCATGAAGAGGCATGCAAAGGAGGGGGCCATGCGAGTGCCCACATGGCTGTACCGTGTACCTGTAGATAGTGTTTACCTAGGAAGGAAAAATTGTTCTTGGTTAGTACAAGTCTCATGAGGGTGCCAATATCACTGATGGGTGGGGTTGTGTGTTCTGCCTTGGCCAGGGCCGAGGAACAAGCACGAATACCCTCCTCGTGGGGGGTGTTGGTGTACAGGGATGAGACGTCAAAAGTCCCAATGATGGCTGTGCTGGGAATCTTGTTCTTGATTCCATCCAGCTTGCGCAGGAAGTCTGGGGTGTCATGGATGTATGATGGCATCTGTGGAACGAGGGGTTTGAGAAAACTGTCAATAAACAGGGAGATACGTTCCGTAGGTGAACCATTACCAGAGACAATGGGCCTACCGGGGTTGCCAGCCTTGTGAATCTTTGGAAGGAGATAAAATCTGGCAGTCCTACAGTCAGAGGGAGAGAGAAATTTATGAGCTTTCTTAGACAGCTGGTCACGTGATCGCATATCGTCCAGCACCTGTTGTATCTCTTGAGAGAATGTACCTGTGGGGTCAGAGTCAAGGCAGATGTAGTTAGTATGTACCAGCCCTCGAGACTTATGTTCAAGTTGTCAGTTCTCAAGTCACTAACCCTGATAACTTTGTCCACAGAACTCATGACAATCTCCGCAGAGAGGAGCGCTTGGCGTTGAATGCCTTGCGCTCCCGTACTGATATCATCATCAAGCCGGCCGACAAAGGTTCAGCTGTGGTCATCATGGATCGTCATCAGTACATTGACGAGGCCCACCGCCAGTTGAACAATCATACTAACTACATCTGCCTATGGGAGGGGTCCCATACAGCATGGTACTTTTAAGTGCGATTCCAGGTGTGTTTTTTGCCAGACTCACATGCAGGAGTCTGACTCCTTTTCTGGCCATTCATCTGGAACTACTCACAGAACCAATGGCAACATTACTTGCAACACCTCTAATGTCATATATCTCATTTCTTGCAGGGTTTGTGGTATCCAGTATGTCGGGGAGACCAAGAACACGCTCAAGAAGCGTTTCTATGGCCATCGATCGACTGTAAACACCAAGAAAATTGACACCCCTGTTGGTCATCACTTCAACTTGCCTAACCATTCCATTTCTGATATGATTCTACAGGGCATAGAATCACTTTTCCACCGCAAGGACTCAGTTCGCCTCAGCCGAGAGAAAGTTTGGATGAAACGTCTTCGGACTATTCAACCACATGGTCTAAACATCCAGGAAGGGAATGATTAACTTTCAATTTTTCCCCCATTGTCATTTGTTTACAGATTATCCTCCTGGCAAACCCTCTTGGGGTCTCTTGGCCAAATGGGGTTGTCTTACCATTTCCTGTTTATCTTTGCCACTTCTCTTTGTTCCTTCTCTTGCCCTATCACCACCTTCAATTCAACCCCCCCCCCCCTCCCCCCCCCCCCCCCCTAACCACATTCCTTTGTCCAATTCCCCAGCTTCAACCTTCATCTTAATCCCTCCCCTCATTCATCCTTACCCAAACCTCTCTCTTTGATGTTTACCCACTGCCATGCTCCTTTGCATCCCTCTTTTGTGTTTCTCCACCCACCCCCTCATGCATGTGTGTTCCCTACATGTTTGTTTCTTGTACTCTGTCATTTGCCTTTGAGAAAGAACTTGCTTAAGTTCGAAACGTCAGGCCAGCTAATTTTTTGATTTGTATATTTCAGGTCCATTCAGTCAGTCAGCAGTTTGCAGCAGTTTTATTCATTTTCATCATTGTTATATCGCCGACTTGGATACTGTATTTTGATTGGCCTAGAACGATCCCGTGTCCGGTGTATAAAAGCGACTGTCACACTCCAAGCATGATACATTGTATCATACATCAGCCAGCCAGCGGATTCAGCTGTATCATTGGTACCCACGCAATTTTCACCTACACTATTGACGATATAGTAAACTATAATTGGAGCGGCAAACTAGCAGACGATCAGCTGTTTTGATCGCGTGATTTGTTTGAGTTAATGTCCACCCAGCAAAGCAAGTTGAACTGGAAAAACTGGGTTTGGCGATATAACAAAACAATTGTTGACTGCTGTGATGTGGGGATATGACGTTTTAACACCCTCGGGGACGCATAGCACCCTCGACTTCGCCTCGCGTGCTATGTGTCTCTCGGTGTTAAAAACGTCATATCACATCATTGCAGTCAACAATTGTTAAACGTTCAATGGCTAAACACTATCCGTCAATACGCTAAACATGTTTAGTATGTAAACGTTTTTAAAAACTAATAGCAAGAAAGTGCTTAGAAAAGTGTTTAATTGCTAAACACTGTTTTTGCAGTGTATCTATGCTAACCACGGAAGTCCTAGAAATTTCATTGTGGAACTATCGAGCTCGATCAAAGTTAGGAAAAGTCACCAACATTTAAAACCCCTTGAGTACGGTATTTAACGGGAGACGTCGGGGTGGCGCGGCGGCTCTGGCAGCCAAGCGAACTGCTACAATGTGTTTGTGCAGTCAAGCGTAACATATACACAATAATCCAGCAATTGATTGAAATTGCACAAACAGCGGCCAAGGCGTCATCCGGCCTGGTGGCACTGTGTAATCCAACAATGGATTGAAACTGCACAAACGGTAGTCTTGGTTCAAGACGACAGTGATCGATAATGGATCGTGTAGCGTCGCGTATTTGTTCATGCAGTGCGCCCTCTGACGGTACGATTAGACCAACTCATGGGCTATGCGAGCCCATGAGTTGGTCTAATCGTACCGTCAGAGGGCGCACTGCATGAACAAATACGCGACGCTACACGATCCATTATCG
Organism: Hippasteria phrygiana; assembly: GCA_037893225.1. Lineage (NCBI taxonomy): Eukaryota > Metazoa > Echinodermata > Asteroidea > Valvatida > Goniasteridae > Hippasteria > Hippasteria phrygiana. Next base: position 1,243,393 of record JAZGUH010000488.1, read on the forward strand.
ATCACTGTCGTCTTGAACCAAGACTACACAAACGGCGGCCAATTGCATCATCCGGCCTGGTGGCACTGTTTTTGTTGCGCATATTTGCGTCATCCGTACGCAAGGGGTTAATGTGGATTGGCTAAAGCTTTCCGGGGTTATGTTAATTTGTTCATTTTACTTTGAATGCATTTTTGGGGTCTTTAGGTTTCACATCAATCAAGGCTTCGGCGTGTCCGTCGCTTCCCATTGTACCACTGATTTTCAAATCATTTGTCTCCACTTGTATCGGCTGTAAAACTTTGTCAAAATTTGCAGTCCTACAATTTTCACCCGGCATATCGCGCATAGAACAACAATCGTTTGGCATATTAGATACTTCTACGCCCAGCTCGTTGCTGAAGTAGTTAAGGTTGAACGGAACAGACCACATGATGTTTACGTATACTGCCCTGTCAAGTTCTTCAAGACGGTACGACACGGTCCCGCTTGTGCCTGTTGCAGCGTTTGGAGTCTTGATGGCCACAAATGCTTCGACCGTCCCTGGTTCAACACTATATTGAGCTGTCAACACTCTGCCGCGGTATACGTTAATCTAAAAGAAGTCAAAACAGCGGCAATATAAAGCAACGTAAAATGTATTCTTTTACAGAACAGCAGATCGAACTTTTTGTATTATAGCAAATCTTAATGTTTACCCATGCACTCGTGGTCCCAATAACACCGTGAACCCCTTGGATGTGATTTCCTATTCAGAATGGACAGGAGGATTAAGAGAATGTGATTTTAACAATGAGGGTCCAAAATCACATCTAGAGTCCAGAATCACACTGCGGTTTAATCTGTTAAACCCAGAAGTCACAATCTAGTACTCTTTGTCAAGGTGGGATAATAGTTCACAGGCTTCAGATGTGATTTTAAATAGAGTAGGATGTGATTTTGGACCCTCATTGATAAAATCACATCCTCTCAATCCTCATCTCCATTTTGAATAGGAAATCACATCCAAGGGATTCACAGTGTAAGGAAATGTCCTTTTTTTCTGCTTATACTAAAATCAATTTCCCCCCGTTCTTGCTGCTATTGAAACCCAAACGCCATAGCGTTGTCCATGTGGGGTCCATAAACTTCTAAAGGAAAGATGTGGGGTATTTTTTTTCCTTTTTGTACCCATTGTTGTCCTGTCTAAAATGGACCCCACAACCCCCACATTAGGCGTACACACACACACACACGCAGTCATGTAAACGGGTGCAATCGTGGACCTCCCATTGTTCCTCTTTTGTTTATACTCTAACTTTTTCGTAAGGCCTCCCATTGGTTTTGTACACGATTTTCAATCGTGGACGTTAGGTCAAACGTGGACCTCTTTGTCTACGCCCGAATTCTTTTGTCCTAGATCCACGATTGCCGGCATATACAAACTCACACAGCCTACAAACTCACGCCTAGGCTAAATCGCTAAGAACGTCTTGGGTATTTCGCAAGGGAGCGCGCGCGACCTGCTTATGCATAATTTAACAGGCGGGTCAAACGAATAATCGCGCTTGCGCACTGGAGGAAACTCATGTTTAAGTAATAACTTAGTAGTCAGTTAATGTTCTGTGCAGAGTGATTCTGGACTGGCAAACAGGATTGAGAAATCTTCGGATTGTTCAAAAAATATGATCTGGAATATCAGACGTTATCTCTGCCAATTTCAGTCCCAGATGTTCAGCACAATGTAACTGATCAACGGCCAGAGCTTCCAATGGCACGACGACAATAATCAGCACTTTCTCCTGTTTGTATTCGGTTACTTCGTTCGTGGAGGTAGGAAACACCTCCATGCTTCGTTCAAGCAATCTAAGACCAATGGAGCAGCTTGAAAAATTACACTCTTGCCAAATCCCGTTGGTAAATTAACAAACAAATCATGGCCACGTACAAATTGATGAATGACACTGATCTGATGACTTTTTAGCCTTCCAAAGCCCAGTTTTTTTGGCTGTAAAATCGATCGCTTGGTCCACGAGGTCAGAATTTTTTTCTCCAACAAACAACGAATGGCTTGGTACTGCGCTGCACGTTCATACGTTCGTACACGTAAACCCGACGGGAGTACAGAAACTAGACTAGTGAGTGTTGGCTATTTACATGCGAAAATGCAGCTACCTCACACGCGCATAAAAATGCCACACAGTTCTGCTTGCGATTTCGCGAGCAGAACTTGCAAAACCTCCAAGACGGTCTTAGCGATTTGGCCTTGGCGTGTGTGTGCACCGCTAAGGACGTCTTGGAACCAAGACTAGGCTTAGTGTATCGATCGGACTCAAGATCTTGGTGATACTGCTGGTTGTGGGGTCAAGACTGGCTGGGGACATGGTACTTGTGGCCCTGAGCAAGGCACTCTGTCACAAGCCAGTGCTCCTCTCCTCTCCTCTCCTCTCCAGGGCAGTAATGGTATGTGTTTGATTAGCCCGTGTGCGCTTAAATGGCAGTCGGGGCGGTATACACCCCAGGGAGCTGAGGTTTCAGGAATGATTAATGGGCCCAATGACCAGGGGTATAAATATGGTAAGCACTTAAAAAGACCAACCAAAATGACATCGTCACGCCTTGTGCCTATTCAATAAAGCCTTGTGCCTATTCTGTAAGGCCCAGTGCGCTTTCAGTAATACATGACGATGTCGTTTTGGTGGTTCTGAAACAGTGCCTTCCTATAAATATAGCGCCTTAAGCACCTCGGTCTTGGTGGATATATGCGCTTTACAAATATTCATTATTATTATTAACGGCCTGAAATTTTAATAATGTATTTATTTATTTGTTGTTAGCATCGGCTCTTCGGCTTTTCTGCAATCCAGTAAATAAATGTAAACGAAGCTTTTTTGACTCGGTAGGATGGATTGGAAGGAGAAACAGTTATATACTTTTTTTCTGAGTAGATACCAAAAGTGGATGCGAGGTGGAGGGATAGCAATGTATACTAGTCAAACAAAGTAACGCAACGTTTTTAAAACAATAATTTCAGAACGAGGACAAAATCATTGTTTTCTTTTTTCATTGCGCAATTGTTGCACTAAGTGGCCTACAGGATTTCCAGCAAGAATGGGAATTGTTCCGGTTGACTAAATATCATCAAAGACTTAACATTCAGTTTCCACTGACCAAGCTAAACAGAGTTACGTAACATGAAATTGTCCTAGTTTCATTTCCACTTTTTTGTCTGAGTTTATGACTTACAGAAAAGCCAGTTTATTCCGTGAGCAGAGTTCAAGCAGTCATTCCACGACTCTCATTTCTGGAGCGCTATTGGCATGCTGGATGCTGGCATGCGACCCAGTGATGTTGCCCGTGCTTTAAATGTGCACTGATCCACTATTGGTCGTCTCAGGAACAGACTCCAGACTAATGGTAATGTATCGGACCGCAGAAGGAGTGGCCGACCTAGCATGACAACGCCCCACCAGGATCACCATATCGTGCTCCTCCACCTGCGGGAACGCCGTCGTGATGCCGTACAGACACTGCTCGGGAGACACCAGGCAGAAACAACAACGGAATAAGTGACCGAACAGTCCGCAACAGACTCCGCGCAGTGGGTCTTCGTAGTCGGCGTCCCTACAGCGGACCACAGCTGACCCAAGAGCGAAGGCAGCGTCGCTACAAGTGGTGCAATGACCACCGCCGATGGACACAGTTAATGTGGAGTCAAGTGCTATTCACTGACGAATCACGATTCCGCCTCTCACACAATGATGGTCGCACACGTGTGTATAGACGACGTGGTGAACGTTGTGTGCATACTGTAATGTGGTAGAGCTTGACAGATAGGGTGGACCAAGTGTATAGGCGGGTATCAATGCCAACAGTCGCACAGATCTGGTAGTCCTTGATGGCAACCTCAATGGGCAGAGGTAGCTCGATGAAATTCTTGCAACAGTTGCAGTGCCCTTTCTTAACCAGCACCCTAACGTCCGCCTTCTGCAACAAGACAATGCCCGCCCTCATGTCGCTAGAATTGTGACCGATCGAGTACCTTCGGCAACAAAATGCCATCACCCTCTCATGGCCTGCCTTCAGCCCAGATCTTAACCCAATTGAGCATGCTTAGGACGAACTTCAACGCCGAATCCTTTCAATGCCTGTTCCACCCGCCAATGCTCAGCAGCTGGCTGAAGCTCTGCAAGCACAGTGGCGGGCACTGCCACAGCATCGTTTCAGAAGGCTGGTTCAGTCCATGCGCCGATGAATCCAAGCCTGTATTGCAGCAAGGGGAGGGCACACACGCTATTATAAAAGTCCTTACATGATCTCATCCAATGTAACTGTAATTTACATGGCAGTTTTTAAATAGATGTAAAAAGTTGCGTTCCTATGTTTGGTTTGGTTTGGTCGTGTTATCAGAAGTTGAACTCCAGAAGTTTTTATCCTTCTGCAGTTCGTGTATATAATGGATCTTAGTTTGTTTAGCAAGCGCGAGGAACAAGTCAATTTCCGATGTGATTTGTTTTCAACCTTTTACATTGGCTGAATAAAGAAGTCTTAAAAAAATCTTAAGTCTCTTAAGTTTGTATTGAGAAGGTAATAAAGAAGTGAAAGATCGAGTAAAACAAACCGAGAAAAAAAAGATAGCAGAATATAAGGAAGATGGTCTTTAAATTAATACTTAATGAAATGAAAAAAAGATAGAATATCATCAGACAATTGGGAACATGGTATTTAAATTAATAATAAATAAAATAAAAAAAGAAAGAAATGAAGAAAAAACAATCTGGGTATGGCAGGAAGGATTTCCCGTTGGCGTCGATTATGTTGGTCTTAACGTAATATGTTGGGTGGGAAAAATGTGGAAAAGATGTTATGACTGTTTTAAGGACATTTCAATTCCAGGATTATTAGTTCGGTTTTGGGTTCTCTAAATATGTTTTTATTCTCATTCAGGAATATCACCAATATCTGCGGATCTTAAAGAGTCGTAGTTAAGAGAGCCTATTTCACACGGATTTTGACCCTCTTGCTTTCAATATCAGCAGGGGCAGCAGTGTCTGTTTTCATAGGTTGAAATAGCTGGGAACCCCGCCTGTCTCCAAAATGGAAGTGCCCCGCCCGGCTGAGGTGTTATTGCCTCTTCTTTCGTGATCCAGATAGATTTGTTTTGATGGTTTCACGAAGATACAGGATTTTAAGAACTTTTGGAAAATGCTCCGAGGCTGGTTGAATGGTTGGGAACTGGCTGCTAAAAGGAGTAGATTTATGATTTTTTCCAACCTTTTCAAGTTCATACCGTAAAGGGGTTTTCGATTCAAGTTTTTCTGCTCCCGTGTTTTTATCAAATGTACCTACTGGGTCCTACTTTGTGGATACTACACTTCCATTCGGTTTCAGGAGTAGTACATTGTATGTATTGTTCTTCGGATTCTGTCTCTCAACGTGGATGACGAATATAGGAATGCGCACGGAGAATTTTATAGATGATCGCTTCATAATGGAGGCAGAAGGGAGTGGAAGCCTCTTTAATGGACTTACTTGCTTTGTACGTTTAGCAGAGTCCGGGTGCCGGCCCACCTTGAGTTGAGTATGTTCTCCAAGACTTCATCCTTCAGGGGTACCGGATAGGAAGTTGTCCTTTCCAAAGATTAGTGAAGAAATGTTGTCGGCAGACACTGTTCCGCTTAAGACTCCAACGTTTTTAAGAGAAGTGTTAGAGTTTTGTATTAGTTTTCCCGTTACCCGGGAATGTTGTCAGTTTAATTATGCCCAATCTGGCCCGATTGGACACTGTCATCATTGCCGCGGCAGGTGACAGACGAGGTACTCTTTTGGCGATGTATAGGTTCGCTTTCGCAACCAATACAAACGGAAGGCTGGAGAGCCATTCAAGGTTGTGACTATCCTCTTATGTGTCTGGTTGTAGTGGGATTGTGGGTTGTCGGTCGAAAAGAGTGACGTCGCCTTTTGGAAGATCAGAAAATACCTGGAATTTGTTATAAGGAAGCGCTGGCACTCTGTTTTGTCCTCTTCCATTGATGCCCCTTGTGACCGCAAGGTGGACTTGCAGATTGGCTCCCGGAGTCTATATTACGCTTGGATCAATTAAATCAAACCTTCTTGTGGGCATCTTGAAGCTGATCTTTGCCCTGACGCTTAAGGCGAATTTCGATTTAAATGGGTTCCCTTTGGGAATAATCGGACCGACTGTCCTTCCAGAGAACTATCGAGAATTGACTGCCGACTCACGGCGTCTCCATGGCCTTTTCTACAAAAGAACCAGGGGAGATTCCGGCTTCACGTTGGACCTTATGATGCTGCCATAAAAGGCTCCCAAATGCAGAAATGGGTGCGATCTTACGTTTTCTCGAGGTATCCGGTTCATGGGTTCGTGGGTTTTGCTTTCCTGCAATTTGGCATCTTCCCGGCGCCAACAAAGCTCTTTCTTGGTGACTGATGACATAGTTGTGACTTCGGGGTCCCAACGCACGCATCTAAGAAGTTGAGGACCGTATTTGATGTCCTTCACAGACGTTCTCCGCGGCGGTCTGAATCTGGTTTTGAAAATTGCTTTCCAACAATGTTATAGGTGCAACGAGGCACTGCGGGTAACGGAGTCATGGACGGAGCAGCCCTATAAGCAAAAGAGGCAGATCTTAGCCAGTCTTTCTTTAACTTAACCGTCCTGGATTTAGAAAACAAAAACTAAAGGAAAAGGGACTGTCAATGTCTGAAAGTAAGTGTGTACTTGTTGAGCGTTTGATGGAATATAAGAGTGTGAAATCGTCAAACACTGATTCGGTCTGATGCAGAAACGCACCTCAATCTCCCCTACCCGAGGATTCATCAGAACCAGATGTAAAATCACTGAAGCAATCGCTTGATCAACTAAGACAAGAGGTTGGAGGTCTTAAACAACACCTCATCGAGAACAGCTATTTACGTTCCCAAGTGGAATCAATTTGGTCCGAAAAACGAAGTCTACAACCCAGATAGCATCATGATACTAAACCAATATTGGGCCGTCAAAACTGTTTTGTTGGGCTAACATTGGCTGTCGATGTTGGGCCAGTGCAATTTTGCTCATCGGCATCTTATTGGCCCAATGTTAAAGTAGGCATAACGTTGGCCAAACGTTACAGTTGGCTCAACATTGGACCGCTGTTGTCACACTCTATTGAGAAACGTAGAGGCACCATTGTACCACCAAAGTTTAAAGGTTTTTCCAATGTTGGGCCATCAAAACTGTTTTGTTGGGCCAACATTGGCTGTCGATGTTGGGCCAGTGTAATTTTGCTCATCGGCATCTTATTGGCCCAATGTTAAAGTTGGCATAACGTTGGCTAAATATTACAGTTGGCTCAACATTGGACCGCTGTTGAGCCGATGAGCAAAATTACACTGGCCCAACATTGGTGGATCGTCGATCACGTGCATTGAATTATTCGTCCCATCGCACGACGCGAACCCGTAACGTTCTATCACATGGTTCTATCAAACGGTAACGCGTTTGATAGAACTTTCCCGCCGCTACAACACGGCTGTCATTGGACTGGTTCCCGGTCCCTCCGTTGTCCTTCGGACTTCAAATGTATATTATATACATACGGAGACCGGGAACCAGCCTAGGCTGTCAATCACACAAAATGGCGGACGGTATTTCCGAAGCGCGGTTTATTTTCCTAACAGACGACGAAATATTGGAACTCGTAGACGATGCTGACGCTGCTAACACAAAGAGACAAATGAAATATGCAGTCAAACGATCAGAGGAATTTGCAAGACACGCAGGAACAACAAATAAAGCTTTAACTGATTCGGAACTGGACCACTTTTTGTCGCGGTTTTAATAAATGCGGGACTGAGAAGGTAAACGGCACGTTGTACACCAAGAAATCTATGCATGCAATCTGCCGGATCTATTCAGGCGTTGTATAAAACAAAATACACGTAATGAATGTTTCACAGACGGAATGACAGACGGAATGTCCCATTCCATCCACGAGGCTTCGCCTCGTGGAATGGAACATTCAATTTGTCACCTCATGAAATTATTCTTACCATCGCACTCATAAACATTCATTATTTATATACTGTTGTGAAAACTTTAGCCACCATTGCACCACCATCAAGAGTCTACAGTGTTATGTGGTTGTTATTCTCTTTCTATAGTCTACCTTCTTATTATTTGTGTATGTGAAGTTGTGAGTTTGATGTTATGGTGTGTAATTTTAGTATGGTTTGTGATTATTTTAATATTTTCTAAGTATTTTAATGAGAGACGACAGCATGACAGTTTTGATGGCTTAACATGGGAAAACCTTTGAACTTTGATGGTGCAATGTTGGCTCCAGGTTTGTCAATAGAGTGGGACAACAGCAGTCCAATGCTGAACCAACTGTAATGTTTGGCCAACGTTAGGACAGCATTAAAATTGGGCCAACAAGAGTCCGATGAATACAATTACACTGACCCAACATTGACAGCCAATGTTAACCCAACAATACAGTTTTGATGGCCCATCGTTGGACAGACCATTGAACTTTGGTGGTGCAATGGTGGCACAAGGTTTGGCAATAGAGTGGGACAACAGCGGTCCAATGTTGAGCCAACTGTAATGTTTGGCCATTGTTAGGCCAAGTTTAACATTGGGGCAATAAGATGCCGATGAGCAGAATTACACTGGCCCAACATTGACAGCCAATGTTGGCCCCCAACATTTATTTTGATGGCCCAACATTGGAAAACCCTTTGAACTTTGGTGGTACAATGGTGGCTCTATGTTTCTCAATAGAGTGGGACAACAACGGTCCAATGTTAAGCCAACTGTAATGTTTGGCCAACGTTAGGCCAACTTTAACATTGGGCCAATAAGATGCCGATGAGCAAAATTACACTGACCCAACATTGACAGCCAATGTTGGCCCAACAGTACAGTTTTGATGCCCCAACATTGACAAATTCCGCTAGATTTCACAACATTCTGCGAAATCACCTAGAATTACACGAAATACATTATAAACTCTTATTGTCACGTCCAATTTTCTTTAAAGTACGCACGTACGTGTCTAACTTGGCTACCATGGTGTCCCCGTTGTTCAAGGGTTTGTTTGAAATAATAGAAGTTTGTACGAATAATTATTGAATAAATGTTGAATCACAACAACGTTACCATAGCATTTACTTCCTACATTTGACCGACAAGACGATTGCTAACTTTTACCTAACGTTAGTTCCCTCCTACTAATCAATATGACGCCAATCACAACCCACAACCAACGTTGACCTAGAATTTGCTTCCTGCCTTTGTCCGACATGAGATTATTTGCACCTTTTGCCTAACATTGTTCCTCTCTTCTTCACCAACATGACGCCAATGTTTAACCATGAACTACAACCAATGTTGGGCCAGAATTGTCTTCCTACATATTACCGACATGATGATTGCCAACTTTTTCCAACCACCAACTTTAATCCAACGACGACATTGCCGATTAATTGATGACATTGGCCCAACGTTGGCTGAACACAAAATGCCAACGCCGACATTGCCGATCAGAAACCGACATTGATGCAACATCAGCGTGCTATCTGGGAAACTGCCATTGACATACAACGGGAGGACACTGCAGCTCTCACGAAGACAAAGGGATCCATTGATACGGTGAATCCCCCTTTGTCTACTCACAGTGGCAAGGTCACCCGTCACAATGAACACTCACCGAACCAAAGCAGCAGCGTTCAACTACAACAAGAGGAAGGAATGTCTGACGCAATGACGCACTCCGAACGCGAGTCAAGCAACTCCAAACGCACAACGGAGTAACAGAACCATATTGTACCCATGTGCCTACATCTACCAGATTCTCTCTGCTCCATGACACGGAAAATGACCCACCGGCTGAAGAAGTCATCGATCCCTACTTTAACGTCATCAGCAACTCTGACAAGGCTGTCAGTCCCCCAACTTATGCCAAACAAATCCAAAATTACCGTCAGAAACAGAACCAAAAATATAGATCTGCCCAACAAGCAGAAGTTCTTATCGTTGGGGATTCCATGACTAAGAACATTAAAGGTCACCGCCTCAGCCAGACAAACAATGTAACGAGCGTATGCTACCCTGGCCTAAAAGCAGATGATGTTGTGCCAAAAGTACGCGATCTTCTGGAGAAATGCAACCCATCTACGGTAATTATTCATGTTGGGACCAATATCATCAAGGATGACCCCAACACAACTGTAAGTAAAATAGTACACGCAGCTGGAACTATAGAAAAATCTGCAGCTTCGGTCACTTTATCTTCGATCATTCATCGCAAAAGTAAAACCAACACCCAAAAAAATAGAGTCCACGTAGTAAACAGAAAGCTACACGACATCTCCTCGCAACGTGGTTGGGGTTTCATCTCTAACTCTAACATCAGCGATGTACATCTGGCAAACGATAGAGTACACTTAAATAACCGAGGAACTGCAACATTTGCGACTCACTTGATAAAGCACCTGAAGATCCACCCTGTATACCAACGCCCACGTAGAACTCATAATCATCGTACCTACGCTGACGTCCTCAAATCACCTGAAGCACAGCGCCCCACAAACCAAATGGTTTTTCGGAGAGGTCATCCACCACCAGCGCGGAGGAAGCCATTCCATCAACAGCAACAACACGTCAAGTACCTGTATCAGGACGACATGGACCGGCATCGGGACCAGGACTGGATGCACTACCTGAACGTTGTCAACCAAGTAACAAAACACATGTAAACCATAAACATGTTAATACACTTAAAAACCTGAAGTGCATCTCATTAAATGCCCGCAGCATATTAAATAAAAGAAGGTGATTTTCATACGATTATTGAATTTGAGGATGCAGATGTAATATGCATCACCGAATCCCATTTATGGGATGATATCAACTCCGCTGAATTCTTGCCACCGTGTTATTCTGCTTTCAGCAAAGATAAAAATAGACATGGAGGAGGTGTCATTGCATTCAAAAAGGGCCTCCTTATTATTCATCGGCTTAACTTGGACACTTATTGTGAGATTATCTGGAGTGAAGTTGTTCGTAAAAACAAAGGATCGATTTTTATCGGGGTCTTTTATAGACCTCCAAATAGTGGAGTTGATATTATCAATGAGTTAAGTATGTCTCTTGAGCTACCGAATAAGAATTGTATAAAGTACAGAAATATTATCCTTACAGGTGACTTTAATCTGCTTAAGTTAAAATGGGCTGACGGGTACCCTGTCCCATCTGACAATTCTGAGCTGTCTCAGCACATGATCTCTCTCATTGAAGGTAATTTTTTATTTCAGCACGTTACTGAGCCGACTAGAATTTCTGAGTCTTGTAGTTATATTTTAGATCTGTTATTTAGTAGTGAAACCTAACATTATTTCGAGAATGCATATTGTTCCAGGTATAAGTGGAGTTGATATTATCAATGAGTTAATTATGTCTCTTGAGCTACCGAATAAGAATTGTATCAAGTACAGATTAAATATTATCCTTACAGGTGACTTTAATCTGCTTAAGTTAAAAAAATGGGCTGACGGGTACCCTGTCCCATCTGACAATTCTGAGCTGTCTCAGCACATGATCTCTCTCATTGAAGGTAATTTTTTATTTCAGCACGTTACTGAGCCGACCAGAATTTCTGAGTCTTGTAGTTATATTTTAGATCTGTTATTTAGTAGTGAAACCTAACATTATTTCGAGAATGCATATTGTTCCATGTATAAGTGGAGTTGATATTATCAATGAGTTAATTATGTCTCTTGAGCTACCGAATAAGAATTGTATCAAGTACAGATTAAATATTATCCTTACAGGTGACTTTAATCTGCTTAAGTTAAAATGGGCTGACGGGTACCCTGTCCAATCTGACAATTCTGAGCTGTCTCAGCACATGATCTCTCTCATTGAAGGTAATTATTTATTTCAGCACGTTACTGAGCCGACCAAAATTTCTGAGTCTTGTAGTAATATTCTATATCTGTTATTTAGTAGTGAACCTAACATTATTTCGAGAATGCATATTGTTCCAGGTATAAGTAATCATGACGCAACAATTTTTGAGTGTGCATGTGGGTTGAAACAGATTCCCAGTGCACAAAGGAAGATGTACTTCTACTCGAAAGCTGATTTTGGCAAATTTCGGAACAACTTAAGGATTGCTCAATCTAAATTGCTTGATGCGATCAAAGATGGTGATATTCAGTTCTCTTGGCTGTCTTGGAAAAGTTTACTTTTTGATATAGTTGACTCTACTTTTTCCCACAAGGTTGTTTGCGATAAACGTAAGCCCAGCCCGTGGATTACGGGCGAGATTAAGCAATTAATCAGGAAACGTAACAGACTTTTTAAGATTGCCAAAAAGTCTAAGTCTGAGCAGTGGTCACGATACAAAGAGATACCCTACACGATATGGGGGAAAGGGTACCCCCCTTTCATCCCTATACCCTAAGCACACTCCAGATAATTTTTATCTAACACATCCCCCTAAATTTCTAAATAGAATTCCTGAGATTCCGGGAACACAATGACGAACACAAAAGAGGGGGGGGGGGTCCCTCCCCCCCCCCCCATATCGTGCTTCATAATGTACAAAGACGTCAGGCGCGAGGTTAAATTTAAAATTAATGGTAACCGTGCAAATTATATCGATCACATTGTGTCAGATATCGACAGTAATCCCAAGAGATTCTTGAATTATATTAAGACGTGTAAGTCGGATAACCCCTCTATTGAATGTTTAACTGTCAATGGCGATAAAATCACTAACCCAGAAGTAATGGCTGAGGCATTGAATTCCCAGTTTAATTCGGTGTTCAATATTCACGTTGAAGAACATATTGCCGATCCCGAGCCTAGTGTAGACATGATGAGGGATATTAGGTGCACTCCGTACGAAGTTTGTAAATTACTTAAAGACATCGATGTAAGTAAAAGTCAAGGTCCTGACAACATTTCTCCCAGAATTCTAAAGGAAGGAGCAGAGTACCATGCACCTTCGCTAGCTAAATTGTTTAATGCCTCTCTATATAGAAGCAGGCATTGTACCTGGTGATTGGCGAAGGGCCCATGTGATTCCCGTATTCAAAAAAGGTAAACGGGACGATCCTAGTAATTATAGGCCTATTTCACTTACATCTGTCGTAAGTAAAACCCTTGAAAGAATCTTCATAACAACAATATTCTTAATGAAAATCAACACGGTTTTAGAGCCCAACGTTCTTGTGATACGCAATTAATTGATGCCATCCACGACTGGAGCAGCTACTTGGACGCTGGGCACAGTGTCGATATTATCTTCTTAGATTTTGCTAAAGCTTTTGACAGAGTTTGTTACGACTTCCTGCATAAACAAAACTTATCACTTATGGTGTTAATGAATCAAATATTAAGTGGATTATGAATTTTCTGAGAGATAGAGAACAGAGAGTGTCCATGAGCGGAAATTTCTCGTCATGGTCCAAGGTAAAATCGGGTGTACCACAGGGTACTATTCTCGGACCAATGTTATTTCTGTGTTTCATTAATGACATCTCAGAGAATATTCATTCCACTAGTCAGATGATTGTGTTTTATATCGGCCCATTGCCACTGATAGCGACATTGAGATTTTACAATCCGACTTGAATTCACTTTGCAAATGGTCAGATCAATGGAAATTGAATTTTAACATCGACATGTGTAAGGTCATGAGTATGTCAAGAAAGTACCATTCTTGCCAGCCTTTTTATTATATTGGAAATAATATGTTATCGACCACAAACTGTGAGAGATATTTAGGAGTCACGATAAAGGATAAATTAAACTGGAACGAACATCGCCGTGAGATTTATACCAAGTCTATCAAAACGTTAGGACTCATAAAACAAAATTTCAGTAGTTGTTCAGCCAATATTTTAAAGAGGCTTTACATTTCTCTTATCCGATCGCGACTATATAGATTACTGTTGCATAGCCTGGTATCCATATAGACTAAACCACTCCACTGTTGTAGAACGTGTACACATCCAGAGTGTTAGATTTATCTGCAGAGACTGGCATTCACACTACGACACTCTATTAAATCAATTAGGCTGGACTGATCTCCAAACTAGAAGAAATTTCATCCATTTGGTTATGTGTTTTAAAATTCTAAAGAGTTTCATCAATATTGATTCCCTCAAAAAGTTTTATCCAGCCTCGAGAATTGGGCGAAATGATAATAACCTAAAACTGAACATTCCTTTTTCCCGAACAGATTGTTTTAAGTATTCCTACTTCCTCCGTACAGCAAATGAATGGAATAGTCTGCCTGAACATGTCATCAAAAATACGTCCCTAAATGTGTTAAAAAGTTCCCTTTTTAATGTTTTAACTTCTTAGTTTAATACATGTGTTTTTTATTGTGTTGTTTTTCCGTTACTTAATGTTTTTCACTTTCTGTTCTAATTTACTTTTATTATTACTTTATTATCTCGTAAAATTAGTGTGATCTTTTTTCATGTTTATCTTACTATTCTATTTTCACTCTTTGAATGTGTTTACACATTCTCTTTTAAACTTTTTAATTTTCTAGTTTAATACATGTATTTGTTATTATTTATTGTACAATTTTAGCGTTGTTTTATGTTTTTTACTTCCAGTTTTAACTTACTTTTTAGTTTATTTTTATTTTAATTTATAGCGTATAATTCGTAGTTAAGCCTTTGTTTTTCATCCGGAGAGTGGTTCGAGATGAACTGTACAGTTTTTTCCATAACCCTTGACATTGTCAGAAATTTGATGATAATAATAATAATAATAATAATAATAATAATAATAATAACTAGAGCTCTGTCTGTCTGTTGGTCAACAGAACAGAGGGCTTTTCCGTTATTTTCACTATTTCATTGGATATCATCTTGTTTATTATTAATAAACAAAAACAAAATAGGGTAATTTTTTATACGGCGAATGTGTATGGTAAATGGACAATGTAATAAAGACCTTTAACGTAGAAGTTTATGTCACTTTACACACACGATTACGTCATTATGACGTCACTCTTCGGCATACAATTTCAGCTTAGGGTGTATGTTTGTGTTAAGTCTGATTAAGATCTGAAATTGTTTAGTGACCAAAGTGGCTCTTACAAATGTCGTGTACAGTCTATGGGATTTTGGATAGAACTAAAAATTCATAGAAAATCAGCCGATGACGTCATCATGACGTCACTTTGGATTTGACATGCTAGTAGCACTATTTACCTACCCCCTAATTTTTATGACGATCGGACGTACCCTTATATGTGTTTCAAAAAAGCAAATGTTTGATGACGTCATGATGACGTCACACATTTTTCACATTTATGTGAAAGATACTAGGAGCTAACAAAGGTATTACAAAAAGAATTTTGAATTTAGCATGTTCTGTTGACAAGATATGGCTTTATTAAATTTTAAAGTTAAAAAACTTAAACATTATTATAAAATCGTATGATGACGTCATCATGACGTCACCTCAATTTTCATCTATAACACGTACTTGTCTACCACCATAGCAGGTTTTAAGGCAATCGGACCTACGGTTCTCTAGATATGGGCCCTTGAAAAATGCACCTTTATGATGACGTCACGTGACACGTGATGACGTCATCATGACGTCACTCTTCGGCATACATTTTCAGCTAAGGGTCTTTGTTTGTGTTAAGTCTCATTAAGATCTGAGGTTGTTTAGTGACCAAAGTGCCACTTACAAAATTCGTGTACAAAGTCTAAGGGATTTGGGATAGAACAAAACAATTCATAGAAAATCAGCCGATGACGTCATCATGACGTCACTTTGGATTTTACATGCTAGTAGTATTATCTACCCACCCACCAATTTTTATGACGATCGGACGTACCCTTATATGTGTTTCCAAAAAGTACATTTTTGATGACGTCATGATGACGTCACAAATTTTTCCCATTTATGTGAAAGAATATAGGAGCTAACAAATCTATTCCAAAAAGAATTTTGAATTTAGCATGTTCTGTTGATGAGATATGACTTTAAGAAACTTTAAGGTTCAAAAACTTTAAAATTACTATAAAATCGTATGGTGACGTCATCATGACGTCACCTCAATTTTCATCTATAACACGTGGTGGCCCACCAACATACCAGGTTTAAAGGCAATCGGACATACGGTTCTCTAGATATGGGCCCTTGAAAAATGCACGTTTAGGATGACGTCACGTGACACGTGATGACGTCATCATGACGTCACGTTTCGGCATACATTTTCAGCTTAGGGTCTTTGTTTGTGTTAAGCCTGATTAAGATCTGAGGTTGTTTGGTGACCAAAGTGCCACTTACAAAATTCGTCTACAAAGTCTATGGGATTTGGGATAGAACTAAAAATTTCATAGAAAATCAGCCGATGACGTCACCATGACGTTACTTTGGATTTGACATGCTAGTAGCATTATCTACCTACCCAGCAATTTTTATGACGATCGAACGTACCTTTATATGTGTTTCAAAAAAGAACATTTTTGATGACGTCATGATGACGTCACACATTTTCCCATGTATGTGAAAGAATATAGGAGCTAACAAAGCTATTCCAAAAAGAATTTTGGATTTAGCATGTTCTGTTGATGAGATATGGCTTTAAGAAACTTTAATGTTCAAAAACTTTAAAATTACTATAAAATCGTATGATGACGTCATCATGACGTCACGTAAATTTTCATCTATAACACGTGGTGGTCTACCAACATACCGGGTTTAAAGGAAATCGGACCTACGGCTCTCTAGATATGGGCCCTTGAAAAATCATCTTTAAGATGACGTCACGTGACATGTGATGACGTCATCATGACGTAAAAGGTCGGCACACATTGTGAGCAGTTGGGGTAAGTGTCTGCCAAGTTTAAAAGTAGCCAAAGTGGCCGGTAAGAAAGAAAACGTTTACAATGCTATGGGCACTATTCTCGCGACTTGAAAACAGATTTATTTTATTACGTCATCATGACGTCACACAATTTTCGCTTTTTAGGGCATATCTTTGAAACATACGAAAGCTATAACAAAAAGAATTTTGAAAATATCTTGTTTTGTTCGCTAGATATATTGAAAAGAATGTTACGATTTAAACAATTTAGAAATTCAGCGACTTGAAAAAAGACTACAAATCAATTCTTTTTATAAACAGCATGCACTTTTAAGCCATGGTTATCTGCCCTTCCCAGAATTCCTTTGTGTTATATTGAATTTGGTCTACATTTTGAAATGGCTGCTATTTCTTACTTGGGTTAGCCACGATCATGAAATTTTGGAATTAGGTAGAGAAAAATTCAATGTATACATTTTTGTAATCGAATTGACACTTACATTCGTTTAAAAAAAAAAAAAATTTGGATGACGTCATCATGACGTCACACAATTTTCGCTTTTTAGGGCATATCTTTGAGACATACCAAAGCCATAACAAAAGGAATTTTGAAAATATCTTGTTTTGTTCGCTAGATATATTGAAAAGAATGTTACGATTTTAAAACTTCAAAAAATCAGCGACTTGAAAAAAGACTAGAAATCAACCCCTTTTATAAACAGCAAGCACATAATACCCATGGTTATCTGCCCGTCCCAGAATTCCTTTGTGTTATATTGAATTTGGTCTAAATTTTGAAATGGCTGTCATTTCTTACTTGAGTGAGCCACGATCATGAAATTTTGGAATTACGTACAGAAAAATTCAATGTATACATTTTTGTAATCGGATTGACACTTACATGCGTTTAAAAAAAAAAAATTTTTTGATGAAGTCATCATGACGTCACACAATTTTCGCTTTTTAGGGCATATCTTTGAGACATACCAAAGCCATAACAAAAGGAATTTTGAAAATATCTTGTTTTGTTCGCTAGATATATTGAAAAGAATGTTACGATTTTCAAAAATCAAAAAATCATAAAAAATCACGTGATGACGTCATTATGACGTCACTCTTCGGCATACAATTTCAGGTTAGGGTTTTTGTTTGTGTTAAGTTTGATTAAGATCTGAGATTGTTTAGTGACCAAAGTGCCACCTATAAAATTCGTGTACAAAGTCTATGGGATTTGGGATAGAACTAAAGTAAGAAGAAGAAGAAGAAGAAATAAAAAAAAAAAAATCAGAACAAAAACAATGCCTTTTCCGAAGGTTTTCGGAAAAGCCAAAAAGAAAAAACTAGAGCTCTGTCTGTCTGTTGGTCAACAGAACAGAGGGCTTTTCCGTTATTTTCACTATTTCATTGGATATCATCTTGTTTATTATTAATAAACAAAAACAAAATAGGGTAATTTTTTATACGGCGAATGTGTATGGTAAATGGACAATGTAATAAAGACCTTTAACGTAGAAGTTTATGTCACTTTACACACACGATTACGTCATTATGACGTCACTCTTCGGCATACAATTTCAGCTTAGGGTGTATGTTTGTGTTAAGTCTGATTAAGATCTGAAATTGTTTAGTGACCAAAGTGGCTCTTACAAATGTCGTGTACAGTCTATGGGATTTTGGATAGAACTAAAAATTCATAGAAAATCAGCCGATGACGTCATCATGACGTCACTTTGGATTTGACATGCTAGTAGCACTATTTACCTACCCCCTAATTTTTATGACGATCGGACGTACCCTTATATGTGTTTCAAAAAAGCAAATGTTTGATGACGTCATGATGACGTCACACATTTTTCACATTTATGTGAAAGATACTAGGAGCTAACAAAGGTATTACAAAAAGAATTTTGAATTTAGCATGTTCTGTTGACAAGATATGGCTTTATTAAATTTTAAAGTTAAAAAACTTAAACATTATTATAAAATCGTATGATGACGTCATCATGACGTCACCTCAATTTTCATCTATAACACGTACTTGTCTACCACCATAGCAGGTTTTAAGGCAATCGGACCTACGGTTCTCTAGATATGGGCCCTTGAAAAATGCACCTTTATGATGACGTCACGTGACACGTGATGACGTCATCATGACGTCACTCTTCGGCATACATTTTCAGCTAAGGGTCTTTGTTTGTGTTAAGTCTCATTAAGATCTGAGGTTGTTTAGTGACCAAAGTGCCACTTACAAAATTCGTGTACAAAGTCTAAGGGATTTGGGATAGAACAAAACAATTCATAGAAAATCAGCCGATGACGTCATCATGACGTCACTTTAGATTTTACATGCTAGTAGTATTATCTACCCACCCACCAATTTTTATGACGATCGGACGTACCCTTATATGTGTTTCCAAAAAGTACATTTTTGATGACGTCATGATGACATCACAAATTTTTCCCATTTATGTGAAAGAATATAGGAGCTAACAAATCTATTCCAAAAAGAATTTTGAATTTAGCATGTTCTGTTGATGAGATATGACTTTAAGAAACTTTAAGGTTCAAAAACTTTAAAATTACTATAAAATCGTATTTTGACGTCATCATGACGTCACCTCAATTTTCATCTATAACACCCGGTGGTATACCTAGATATTACGTTTCAACTTAATCGAACTTGTACTTTTGTAGATATATGGCTTCAAAAACTGCCCCTTTAAGATGACGTCACGTGACATGTGATGACGTCATCATGACGTAAAAGTTTGGCACACATTGTGAGCAGTTGGGGTAAGTGTTTGCCTCGTTTAAAAGTAGCCAAAGTGGACGGTAAGAAAGAAAACGTTTACAAATGCTATGGGCAATAGTCTAGCGACTTGAAAAAAGACTAGAAATCAACCCTTTTTATAAACAGCACGCACATTTAAGCCATGGTTATCCGCCCTTCCCAGAATTCCTTTGTGTTATATTGAATTTGGTCTAAATTTTGAAATGGCTGGTATTTCTTACTTGAGTGAGCCACGATCATGAAATTTTGGAATTAGGTACAGATAAATTCAATGTATACATTTTTGTAATCGGATTGCCCCTTACAAGCGTTTAAAAAAAAAATTGTTTGATGACGTCATCATGACGTCAAACAATTTTCGCTTTTTAGGACATATCTTTGAGACATACCAAAGCTATAACAAAATAAAATTTTGAAAAAATCTTGTTTTGTTCGCTAGATATATTTAAAAGAATGTTATGATTTTAGCAATTCAAGAATTCAGCGACTTGAAAAAAGACTAGAAATCAACCCCTTTTATAAACAGCATGCTCTTTTAAGCCATGGTTATCTGCCCTTCCCAGAATTCCTTTGTGTTATATTGAATTTGGTCTAAATTTTGAAATTGCTGCTATTTCTTACTTGAGTGAGCCACGATGATGAAATTTTGGAATTAGGTACAGTTAAATTCAATGTATACATTTTTGTAATCGGATTGACCCTTACAAGCGTTTAAGAAAAACCACATTTTTGATGACGTCATCATGACGTCACACAATTTTCGATTTTTAGAGCATATCTTTGAGACATACCAAAGCTATAACAAAAAGAATTTTGAAATTATCTTGTTTTGTTCGCTAGATATATTGAAAAGAATGTTACGATTTTAAGAATTCAAAAAATCATAAAAAATCACGTGATGACGTCATCATGACGTCACTCTTCGGCATACAATTTCAGGTTAGGGTCTATGTTTGTATTAAGTTTGATTAAGATCTGAGATTGTTTAGTGACCAAAGTGCCACCTATAAAATTCGTGTACAAAGTCTATGGGATTTGGGATGGAACTAAAGTAAGAAGAAGAAAAAGAAAAAAAAACTAGAGATCTATGTCTGTTACAAGAACAGAACATAGGGCTTTTCCGCATTTTTTTATTACATCACTTCGAATTTTGCATACGTTGTTCACATTTATATTTAAGTATATGTGACCAAACAAACGTTTTAAAAAAGGAATTTCGACATTTGCATGTTTCGTTAAAGAGATATGGCTTAAAGTTGGAAAAATTAAACAAAGCTATAAAATAGTATGATCATGTCATCGTGACGTCACATCAATTTGTATCTGTAATCCTAGTTGGCCTACCAGCATACCAAGAATGGATGCAATCTTAAGTACAGTTCTCTAGATATAGGAGCTTAAAATATGCACCTTTAAGATGATGTCATGTGACCCATGATGACGTCATCACGACGGCACTTGTCAAAGACAATATATTTGCAACGTGGCCTATGTCAAGGTTGAAGTCAATCTGATCAACGACAGTATACAATTTATATAGCACAATGAAATTTGAAACATTTAAAAATTCATAGAAAATTAACCAATGATGTTATCATGACGTCACCTGGGATTTTACATGCTAGTGGCACTGTCTACCTACCCACCAATTTTTATGACGATCGGACTTACCCTTATATGTGTTTCTATAAAGCACATTTTTGATGACGTCATGATGACGTCATACACTTTTCATATTTATGTGAAAGAATATCGGAGCTTTCAAAGCTATTACAAACAGAATTTTGAATTTAGCATGTTCTGTTGAGATATGGCTTCAAGAAACTTTAAGATTCAAAAACTTAAACATTACTATAAAATCGTATGATGACGTCATCATGACGTCACCTTAATTTTCATCTATAACACGTGGTGGCCCACCAACATACCAGGTTTTACGGCAATCGGACCTACGGTTCTCTAGATATGGGCCCTTGAAAAATGCACCTTTATGATGACGTCACGTGACACGTGATGACGTCATCATGACGTCACTCTTCGGCATACATTTTCAGCTAAGGGTCTTTGTGTTAAGTCTCATTAAGATCTGATGTTGTTTAGTGACCAAAGTGCCACTTACAAAATTCGTGTACAAAGTCTAAGGGATTTGGGATAGAACAACAAAATTCATATAAAATCAGCCGATGACGTCATCATGACCTCACTTTCGATTTGACATGCTAGTAGTATTATCTACCCACCCACCAATTTTTATGACGATCGGAGGTACCCTTATATGTGTTTCAAAAAAGTACATTTTTGATGACGTCATGATGACGTCACAATTTTTTTTCCATTTATGTGAAAGAATATCGGAGCTAACAAATCTATTCCAAAAAGAATTTTGAATTTAGCATGTTCTGTTGATGAGATATGACTTTAAGAAACTTTAAGGTTCAAAAACTTTAAAATTACTATAAAATCGTATGGTGACGTCATCATGACGTCACCTCAATTTTCATCTATAACACGTGGTGGCCCACCAACATACCAGGTTTAAAGGCAATCCGAACTACGGTTCTCTAGATATGGGCCCTTGAAAAATCACCTTTAAGATGACGTCACGTGACATGTGATGAAGTCATCATAACGTCATGTCAATTTGTATCTATAACACCCGGTGGCATACCTAGATATTACGTTTCAACTTAATCGAACTTGTACTTTTGTAGATATATGGCTTCAAAAACTGCCCCTTTAAGATGACGTCACGTGACATGTGTTGACGTCATCATGACGTAAAAGTTTGGCACACATTGTGAGCAGTTGGGGTAAGTGTTTGCCTAGTTTAAAAGTAGCCAAAGTGGACGGTAAGAAAGAAAACGTGTACAAATGCTATGGGCAACAGTCTAGCGACTTGAAAAAAGACTAGAAATCAACCCTTTTTATAAACAGCATGCACATTTAAGCCATGGTTATCCGCCCTTCCCAGAATTCCTTTGTGTTATATTGAATTTGGTCTAAATTTTGAAATTGCTGTTATTTCTTACTTGAGTGAGCCACGATCATGAAATTTTGGAATTGGGTACAGATAAATTCAATGTATACATTTTTGTAATCGGATTGACCCTTACAAGCGTTTAAGAAAAAACACATTTTTGATGACGTCATCATGACGTCACACAATTTTCGCTTTTTAGGGCATATCTTTGAGACATACCAAAGCCATAACAAAAAGAATTTTGAAAATATCTTGTTTTGTTCGCTAGATATATTGAAAAGAATGTTACGATTTTAAAACTTCAAAAATTCAGCGACTTGAAAAAAGACTAGAAATCAACCCCTTTTATAAACAGCAAGCACATAATACCCATGGTTATCTGCCCGTCCCAGAATTCCTTTGTGTTATATTGAATTTGGTCTAAATTTTGAAATGGCTGTTATTTCTTACTTGAGTGAGCCACGATCATGAAATTTTGGAATTACGTACAGAAAAATTCATTGTATACATTTTTGTAATCGGATTGACACTTACATGCGTTTAAAAAAAAACAAATTTTTGATGACGTCATCATGACGTCACACAATTTTCGCTTTTTAGGGCATATCTTTGAGACATACCAAAGCTATAACAAAAAGAATTTTGAAATTATCTTGTTTTGTTCGCTAGATATATTGAAAAGAATGTTACGATTTTAAGAATTCAAAAAATCATAAAAAATCACGTGATGACGTCATCATGACGTCACTCTTCGGCATACAATTTCAGGTTAGGGTCTATGTTTGTATTAAGTTTGATTAAGATCTGAGATTGTTTAGTGACCAAAGTGCCACCTATAAAATTCGTGTACAAAGTCTATGGGATTTGGGATGGAACTAAAGTAAGAAGAAGAAGAAAAAGAAATAAAAACTAGAGGTTTGTGTCTGTTTGAAACAGAACACAAGGCTTTTCCTCTTTTTTTGTTTTCCACCCTAAAACTTCAAGTTACGTTCTATGTTTGTGTTAAGTTTGATTAAGATCTGATGTTTATAGTGAGTAAAGTGGCTTGTACAAAATTCGTGTACAAGTCTATGGGATTTTGGATAGAACTGAAACATTCATAGACAATTAGCCGATGACGTCATCATGACTTCACTTCGGATGTTACATTCTACTGGCACTATCTACCTTCCCACAATTTTTTTATGATACTCAGACCTATTCTTATATATGTTATTAAAAAAAAACATTTTGATGACGTCATGATGACGTCACACATTTTCACATTTACGTGAAAGAATATAGGAGCTAACAAAGCTATTCCAAAAAGAATTTTGAATTTAGCATGTTCTGTTGATGAGATATGGCTTTAAGAAACTTTTACGGTTCAAAAACTTTAAAATTACTATAAAATCGTATGGTGACGTCATCATGACGTCACCTCAATTTTCATCTATAACACGTGGTGGCCCACCAACATACCAGGTTTAAAGGCAATCGGACATACGGTTCTCTAGATATGGGCCCTTGAAAAATGCACGTTTAGGATGACGTCACGTGACACGTGATGACGTCATCATGACGTCACGTTTCGGCATACATTTTCAGCTTAGGGTCTTTGTTTGTGTTAAGCCTGATTAACATCTGAGGTTGTTTAGTGACCAAAGTGCCACTTACAAAATTCGTCTACAAAGTCTATGGGATTTGGGATAGAACTAAACATTTCATAGAAAATCAGCCGATGACGTCATCATGACGTCACTTTGGATTTTACATGCTAGTAGCATTATCTACCTACCCAGCAATTTTTATGACGATCGAACGTACCCTTATATGTGTTTCAAAAAAGAACATTTTTGATGACGTCATGATGACGTCACACATTTTCCCATTTATGTGAAAGAATATAGGAGCTAACAAAGCTATTCCAAAAAGAATTTTGGATTTAGCATGTTCTGTTGATGAGATATGGCTTTAAGAAACTTTAATGTTCAAAAACTTTAAAATTACTATAAAATCGTATGATGACGTCATCATGACGTCACGTAAATTTTCATCTATAACACGTGGTGGTCTACCAACATACCGGGTTTAAAGGCAATCGGACCTACGGCTCTCTAGATATGGGCCCTTGAAAAATCATCTTTAAGATGACGTCACGTGACATGTGATGACGTCATCATGACGTAAAAGGTCGGCACACACTGTGAGCAGTTGGGGTAAGTGTCTGCCAAGTTTAAAAGTAGCCAAAGTGGCCGGTAAGAAAGAAAACGTTTACAATGCTATGGGCACTATTCAAGCGACTTGAAAACAGATTTATTTTATTACGTCATCATGACGTCACACAATTTTCGCTTTTTAGAGCATATCTTTGAAACATACCAAAGCTATAACAAAAAGAATTTTGAAAATATCTTGTTTTGTTCGCTAGATATATTGAAAAGAATGTTACGATTTAAACAATTTAGAAATTCAGCGACTTGAAAAAAGACTACAAATCAATTCTTTTTATAAACAGCATGCACTTTTAAGCCATGGTTATCTGCCCTTCCCAGAATTCCTTTGTGTTATATTGAATTTGGTCTAAATTTTGAAATGGCTGCTATTTCTTACTTGGGTTAGCCACGATCATGAAATTTTGGAATTAGGTAGAGAAAAATTCAATGTATACATTTTTGTAATCGAATTGACACTTACATTCGTTTAAAAAAAAAAAAAATTTGGATGACGTCATCATGACGTCACACAATTTTCGCTTTTTAGGGCATATCTTTGAGACATACCAAAGCTATAACAAAAAGAATTTTGAAAATATCTTGTTTTGTTCGCTAGATATATTGAAAAGAATGTTACGATTTTAAAACTTCAAAAATTCAGCGACTTGAAAAAAGACTAGAAATCAACCCCTTTTATAAACAGCAAGCACATAATACCCATGGTTATCTGCCCGTCCCAGAATTCCTTTGTGTTATATTGAATTTGGTCTAAATTTTGAAATGGCTGTTATTTCTTACTTGAGTGAGCCACGATCATGAAATTTTGGAATTAGGTACAGAAAAATTCAATGTATACATTTTTGTAATCGGATTGACACTTACATGCGTTAACAAAAAAACACATTTTTGATGAAGTCATCATGACGTCACACAATTTTCGCTTTTTAGGGCATATCTTTGAGACATACCAAAGCCATAACAAAAAGAATTTTGAAAATATCTTGTTTTGTTCGCTAGATATATTGAAAAGAATGTTACGATTTTCAAAATTCAAAAAATCATAAAAAATCACGTGATGACGTCATTATGACGTCACTCTTCGGCATACAATTTCAGGTATGGGTCTATGTTTGTGTTAAGTTTAATTAAGATCTGAGATTGTTTAGTGACCAAAGTGGCTGTCATAAAATTCGTGTACAAAGTCTATGGGATTTAGGATAGAACTAAAGTAAGAAGAAGAAGAAGAAGAAGAAGAAGAAGAAGAAGAAGAAGAAATAAAAAAAAAAAAATCAGAACAAAAACAAAGCCTTTTCCGACGGATTGTCGGAAAAGCCAAAAAAAAAATCAGAACAAAAACAATGCCTTTTCCGAAGGTTTTCGGAAAAGCCAAAAAAAAAAATCAGAACAAAAACAATGCCTTTTCCGAAGGTTTTCGGAAAAGCCAATAAAACTTCAGCTTACGTTCTATGTTTGTGTTAAGTTTGATTAAGATCTGATGTTTATAGTGAGTAAAGTGGCTTGTACAAAATTCGTGTACAAAGTCTATGGGATTTTGGATAGAACAAAACATTCATAGACAATTAGCCGATGACGTCATCATGACTTCACTTCGGATGTTACATTCTACTGGCACTATCTACCTTCCCACAAATTTGTATGATACTCAGACCTATTCTTATATATGTTATTACAAAAACACATTTTGATGACGTCATGATGACGTCACACATTTTCACATTTACGTGAAAGAATATAGGAGCTAACAAAGCTATTCCAAAAAGAATTTGGAATTTAGCATGTTCTGTTGATGAGATATGGCTTTAAGAAACTTTTACGGTTCAAAAACTTTAAAATTACTATAAAATCGTATGGTGAAGTCATCATGACGTCACCTCAATTTTCATCTATAACACGTGGTGGCCCACCAACATACCAGGTTTAAAGGCAATCGGACATACGTTTCTCTAGATATGGGCCCTTGAAAAATGCACGTTTAGGATGACGTCACGTGACACGTGATGACGTCATCATGACGTCACGTTTCGGCATACATTTTCAGCTTAGGGTCTTTGTTTGTGTTAAGCCTGATTAAGATCTGAGGTTGTTTAGTGACCAAAGTGCCACTTACAAAATTCGTCTACAAAGTCTATGGGATTTGGGATAGAACTAAAAATTTCATAGAAAATCAGCCGATGACGTCATCATGACGTCACTTTGGATTTGACATGCTAGTAGCATTATCTACCTACCCAGCAATTTTTATGACGATCGAACGTACCCTTATATGTGTTTCAAAAAAGAACATTTTTGATGACGTCATGATGACGTCACACATTTTCCCATTTATGTGAAAGAATATAGGAGCTAACAAAGCTATTCCAAAAAGAATTTTGGATTTAGCATGTTCTGTTCATGAGATATGGCTTTAAGAAACTTTAATGTTCAAAAACTTTAAAATTACTATAAAATCGTATGATGACGTCATCATGACGTCACGTAAATTTTCATCTATAACACGTGGTGGTCTACCAACATACCGGGTTTAAAGGCAATCGGACCTACGGCTCTCTAGATATGGGCCCTTGAAAAATCATCTTTAAGATGACGTCACGTGACATGTGATGACGTCATCGTGACGTAAAAGGTCGGCACACATTGTGAGCAGTTGGGGTAAGTGTCTGCCAAGTTTAAAAGTAGCCAAAGTGGCCGGTAAGAAAGAAAACGTTTACAATGCTATGGGCACTATTCAAGCGACTTGAAAACAGATTTATTTTATTACGTCATCAGACGTCACACAATTTTCGCTTTTTAGAGCATATCTTTGAAACATACCAAAGCTATAACAAAAAGAATTTTGAAAATATCTTGTTTTGTTCGCTAGATATATTGAAAAGAATGTTACGATTTAAACAATTTAGAAATTCAGCGACTTGAAAAAAGACTACAAATCAATTCTTTTTATAAACAGCATGCACTTTTAAGCCATGGTTATCTGCCCTTCCCAGAATTCCTTTGTGTTATATTGAATTTGGTCTAAATTTTGAAATGGCTGCTATTTCTTACTTGGGTTAGCCACGATCATGAAATTTTGGAATTAGGTAGAGAAAAATTCAATGTATACATTTTTGTAATCAGATTGACCCTTACATGCGTTAAAAAAAAAAAAAATTGTTGGATGACGTCATCATGACGTCACACAATTTTCGCTTTTTAGGGCATATCTTTGAGACATACCAAAGCTATAACAAAAAAGAATTTTGAAAATATCTTGTTTTGTTCGCTAGATATATTAAAAAGAATGTTACGATTTTAAAACTTCAAAAATTCAGCGACTTGAAAAAAGACTAGAAATGAACCCCTTTTATAAACAGCAAGCACATAATACCCATGGTTATCTGCCCGTCCCAGAATTCCTTTGTGTTATATTGAATTTGGTCTAAATTTTGAAATGGCTGTTATTTCTTACTTGAGTGAGCCACGATCATGAAATTTTGGAATTACGTACAGAAAAATTAAATGTATACATTTTTGAAATCGGATTTACACTTGCATGCGTTTAAAAAAAAACAAATTTTTGATGAAGTCATCATGACGTCACACAATTTTCGCTTTTTAGGGCATATCTTTGAGACATACCAAAGCCATAACAAAAAGAATTTTGAAAATATCTTGTTTTGTTTGCTAGATATATTGAAAAGAATGTTACGATTTTCAAAATTCAAAAAATCATAAAAAATCACGTGATGACGTCATTATGACGTCACTCTTCGGCATACAATTTCAGGTTCGGGTCTATGTTTGTGTTAAGTTTAATTAAGATCTGAGATTGTTTAGTGACCAAAGTGCCACCTATAAAATTCGTGTACAAAGTCTATGGGATTTAGGATAGAACTAAAATAAGAAGAAGAAGAAAAAGAAAAAAAAATAGAGGTTTGTGTCTGTTTGAAACAGAACACAAGGCTTTTCCGTGTTTTTTTTTTTCACCCTAAAACTTCAGCTTACGGTCTATGTTTGTGTTAAGTTTGATTAAGATCTGATGTTTATAGTAAGTAAAGTGGCTTGTACAAAATTCGTGAACAAAGTTTATAGGATTTTGGATAGAACAAAAAGATTCATAGAAAATTAGCCGATGACGTCATCATGACGTCCTTCGGATGTTACATTCTACTGGCACTATCTACCTACCCACCAATTTTTATGATAATCAGACCTATTCTTATGTGTTTTTAAAAAGAACATTTTTGACGTCATGATGAGGTCACACTTTTTCACATTGAAATGAAAGAATATCGGAGCTAACAGAACTTAAAAATTACTATAAGATCGTATGATGACGTCATCATGAAGTCATCACAATTTTCATTGATAACACCAGCTGGTCTACCAACATACTAGGTTTGAACATAATTGGACCTACGGTTCTCTAGATATGGGGCATTGAAAAATGCACCTTTAAAATGACGTCACGTGACACGTGATGACGTCATCATGGCGTCCCGTTTCGGCATACATTTTCAGCTTAGGGTCCTTGTTTGTGTTAAGCGTGATTAAGATCTGAGGTTGTTCAGTGAGCAAAGTGCCACTTACAAAATTCGTGTACAAAGTCTATGGGATTTGGGATAGAACAAACAATTTCATAGAAAATCAGCCGATGACGTCACCATGACGTCACTTTGGATTTTACATGCTAGTAGCATCATCTACCTACCCAGCAATTTTTATGACGATTGGACGTACCCTTATATGTGTTTCAAAAAAGAATTTTTTTGATGACGTCATGATGACGTCACATATTTTTCCCATTGATGTGAAAGAATATAGGAGCTAACAAAGCTATTCCAAAAAGAATTTTGGATTTAGCATGTTCTGTTGATGAGATATAGCTTTAAGAAACTTTAAGGTTCAAAAACTTAAAAATTACTATAAAATCGTATGATGACGTCATCATGACGTCACGTCAATTTTCATCTATAACACGTGGTGGTCCACCAACATACCAGGTTTAAAGGCAATCGGACCTACGGCTCTCTAGATATGGGCCCTTGAAAAATCATCTTTAAGATGACGTCACGTGACATGTGATGACGTCATCATGACGTAAAAGTTCGGCACACATTGTGAGCAGTTGGGGTAAGTGTCTGCCAAGTTTAAAAGTACCCAAAGTGGCCGGTAAGAAATAAAACGTTTACAATGCTATGGGCAATATTCTAGCGACTTGACAAAAAGATTTTTTGTATTACGTCATCATGACGTCACACAATTTTCGCTTTTTAGGGCTTATCTTTGAGACATACCAAAGCTATAACAAAAAGAATTTTGAAAATATCTTGTTTTGTTCGCTAGATATATTGAAAAGAATGTTGCGATTTAACAAATGTAAAAATTCAGCGACTTGAAAAAAGACTAGAAATCAATTCTTTTTATAAACAGCATGCACATTTAAGCCATGGTTATCTGCCCTTCCCAGAATTCCTTTGTGTTATATTGAATTTGGTCTAAATTTTGAAATGGCTGTTATTTCTTACTTGGGTGAGCCACGATCATGACATTTTGGAATTACGTACAGAAAAAATCAATGTATACATTTTTGTAATCGGATTGACACTTACATTCGTTTAAAAAAAAAATATTTTTGGATGACGTCATCATGACGTCACACAATTTTCGCTTTTTAGGGCATATCTTTGAGACATACCAAAGCCATAACAAAAAGAATTTTGAAAATATCTTGTTTTGTTCGCTAGATATATTGAAAAGAATGTTACGATTTTAAAACTTCAAAAAATCAGCGACTTGAAAAAAGACTAGAAATCAACCCCTTTTATAAACAGCAAGCACATAATACCCATGGTTATCTGCCCGTCCCAGAATTCCTTTGTGTTATATTGAATTTGGTCTAAATTTTGAAATGGCTGTTATTTCTTACTTGAGTGAGCCACGATCATGACATTTTGGAATTACGTACAGAAAAATTCAATGTATACATTTTTCTAATCGGATTGACACTTACATGCGTTTAAAAAAAAACAAATTTTTGATGAAGTCATCATGACGTCACACAATTTTCGCTTTTTAGGGCATATCTTTGAGACATACCAAAGCCATAACAAAAGGAATTTTGAAAATATCTTGTTTTGTTCGCTAGATATATTGAAAAGAATGTTACGATTTTCAAAATTCAAAAAATCATAAAAAATCACGTGATGACGTCATCATGACGTCACTCTTCGGCATACAATTTCAGGTTAGGGTCTTTGTTTGTGTTAAGTTTGATTAAGATCTGAGATTGTTTAGTGACCAAAGTGCCACCTATAAAATTCGTGTACAAAGTCTATGGGATTTGGGATAGAACTAAAGTAAGAAGAAGAAGAAGAAGAAATAAAAACTAGAGGTTTGTGTCTGTTTGAAACAGAACACAAGGCTTTTCCGTGTTTTTTTTTTCCACCCTAAAACTTCAGCGTACGTTCTATGTTTGTGTTAAGTTTGATTAAGATCTGATGTTTATAGTGAGTAAAGTGATTTGTACAAAATTCGTGTACAAAGTCTACGGGATTTTGGATAGAACAAAAAGATTCATAGAAAATTAGAAGATGACGTCATCATGACGTCACTTCGGATGTTACATTCTACTGGCACTATCTACCTACCCACCAATTTTTATAATAATCAGACCTATTCTTATGTGTTTTTCAAAAGCACATTTTTGACGTCATGATGAGGTCACACTTTTTCACATTGAAATGAAAGAATATCGGAGCTAACAAAACTTAAAAATTAATATAAGATGATATGATGACGTCATCATGAAATCACCACAATTTTCATTGATAAAATGAAAAATGCACCTTTAAAATGACGTCACGTGACACGTGATGACGTCATCATGACGTCATCATGATGTCACGTTTCTGCATACATTTTTAGCTTAGGGTCTTTGTTTAGGTTAAGCCTGATTAAGATCTGAGGTTGTTTAGTGAGCAAAGTGCCACTTACAAAATTCGTGTACAAAGTCTATGGGATTTGGGATAGAACAAAAAATTTCATAGAAAATCAGCTGATGACGTCACCATGACGTTACTTTGGATTTGACATGCTAGTAGCATTATCTACCTACCCAGCAATTTTTATGACGATCGCACGTACCCTTATATGTGTTTCAAAAAAGAACATTTTTGATGACGTCATGATGACGTCACACATTTTCCCATGTATGTGAAAGAATATAGGAGCTAACAAAGCTATTCCAAAAAGAATTTTGGATTTAGCATGTTCTGTTGATGAGATATGGCTTTAAGAAACTTTAATGTTCAAAAACTTTAAAATTACTATAAAATCGTATGATGACGTCATCATGACGTCACGTAAATTTTCATCTATAACACGTGGTGGTCTACCAACATACCGGGTTTAAAGGAAATCGGACCTACGGCTCTCTAGATATGGGCCCTTGAAAAATCATCTTTAAGATGACGTCACGTGACATGTGATGACGTCATCATGACGTAAAAGGTCGGCACACATTGTGAGCAGTTGGGGTAAGTGTCTGCCAAGTTTAAAAGTAGCCAAAGTGGCCGGTAAGAAAGAAAACGTTTACAATGCTATGGGCACTATTCTCGCGACTTGAAAACAGATTTATTTTATTACGTCATCATGACGTCACACAATTTTCGCTTTTTAGGGCATATCTTTGAAACATACGAAAGCTATAACAAAAAGAATTTTGAAAATATCTTGTTTTGTTCGCTAGATATATTGAAAAGAATGTTACGATTTAAACAATTTAGAAATTCAGCGACTTGAAAAAAGACTACAAATCAATTCTTTTTATAAACAGCATGCACTTTTAAGCCATGGTTATCTGCCCTTCCCAGAATTCCTTTGTGTTATATTGAATTTGGTCTACATTTTGAAATGGCTGCTATTTCTTACTTGGGTTAGCCACGATCATGAAATTTTGGAATTAGGTAGAGAAAAATTCAATGTATACATTTTTGTAATCGAATTGACACTTACATTCGTTTAAAAAAAAAAAAAATTTGGATGACGTCATCATGACGTCACACAATTTTCGCTTTTTAGGGCATATCTTTGAGACATACCAAAGCCATAACAAAAAGAATTTTGAAAATATCTTGTTTTGTTCGCTAGATATATTGAAAAGAATGTTACGATTTTAAAACTTCAAAAAATCAGCGACTTGAAAAAAGACTAGAAATCAACCCCTTTTATAAACAGCAAGCACATAATACCCATGGTTATCTGCCCGTCCCAGAATTCCTTTGTGTTATATTGAATTTGGTCTAAATTTTGAAATGGCTGTTATTTCTTACTTGAGTGAGCCACGATCATGAAATTTTGGAATTACGTACAGAAAAATTCAATGTATACATTTTTGTAATCGGATTGACACTTACATGCGTTTAAAAAAAAACAAATTTTTGATGAAGTCATCATGACGTCACACAATTTTCGCTTTTTAGGGCATATCTTTGAGACATACCAAAGCCATAACAAAAGGAATTTTGAAAATATCTTGTTTTGTTCGCTAGATATATTGAAAAGAATGTTACGATTTTCAAAATTCAAAAAATCATAAAAAATCACGTGATGACGTCATTATGACGTCACTCTTCGGCATACAATTTCAGGTTAGGGTTTTTGTTTGTGTTAAGTTTGATTAAGATCTGAGATTGTTTAGTGACCAAAGTGCCACCTATAAAATTCGTGTACAAAGTCTATGGGATTTGGGATAGAACTAAAGTAAGAAGAAGAAGAAGAAGAAATAAAAAAAAAAAAATCAGAACAAAAACAATGCCTTTTCCGAAGGTTTTCGGAAAAGCCAAAAAAAAAATCAGAACAAAAACAATGCCTTTTCCGAAGGTTTTCGGAAAAGCCAATAATAATAATTATAATAATAATAATAATACTCTTCCTTTTAAGCTAGAGGCCTTTAGGTGTGGCCCCCCGAAGCGACGACATGCCAAAGGAGCCGGGCCTACCGGAGCGCACATTGGTGTCGCAAGTTCAGAGGGTTAGTCGCCTTTGGTTGGCCGACAGCCTTGGATGTCAACGCCAAAGGTTGTAGCGCAGCTATAAAAGTATTTTTGCAGTGTTTTGGCATCGTTTTTTGTCGAGCTTGAGCACCGGCTATTTTGCACGAGGGCGTCAATGATCTCAACCAGAGTGCGGATCGTTTTGTACAATATTGAGGCTGCAAGTTCAATGTGCGTACTTCATTCCTCTGACTGATCACTATACATGTCGCCAGGGTTGGTGGATAAAACCAGGGCCCCGGGGTAGGAAGTAGAAAAGATGTTCTTTCATGTGTTTGGTCTGAAATATATACAAGAAACAGAAAAAGAAATGCACGAAGTTACACATCCCAACGTTATAGGACTAAAACATAAATGGTCGTCTATTGCTGACACCTTAGCGTATAGTGCCCAGTTTAACATCAAATTGGGGAGAAGAATAATGCTTAGATTTACGATCAAGAAAAATACCAATAAGAAAACCTATCTTAATCATAATTTTAATGTGATGAAATTACACAATTAGAAAAATCGGTGTTTAAACCCGCCATCCGATCTAACCCGATCCGATCGCACATTAAGCGACCGTTTCCTGAGGGCGCGCGCTTCAACAGTGAAGCGGTTTTGCAACAGTTTGGCTATATCAAAGGACCTAAGGGTTTGAGGTCTCGTCAAAACAGATGCGGATTCAGTCTCCAACAATCCGGTTTGTACGTTTGCCAGCTAAAAGCATTTTTTTAAATTCTGACGGAAGGGCGCAACTTTAGGGACAGGATGGCCGTTACGAAAACCCGTGTGCATCGCTCCCCGTACAGAAATACTAGAGGACGGTGCGGCTGGAGCAAGCTGGTGTACTACATGTGCATGTTACTACCCGGCAAACAGTACCAATATTTTCAGAAAAAGTCAAGTGGTTGTCAAACGAGATTAGGAGGCGGATATCCATTCTTCGGTGGCAGGTGAAAACTCGTTGAGCGTTTTATTCTTCAGAGATTTGTTCCTTTCTCTGTCAAGAGATCAAGATACTGACCTTGATCGGACGAAAACCTATGAAATAACCCGGATAGAGCGAATATATATATTGTTCAACCATACAATTGGAAAGGCTGTAAGAAAGGACGGATCTCCATAATAATTATCTCGAATTTGGACACCGATGAATTGGACCCCGCGCTGGGGGCGATGGATACGATGGCGTATCTGGCTGGAAAAGGGACACGATCTCACCGGCGGATAATTCTTCCGTTCGCTGGCCGAAGACAAATAAACCTTCATTGGTGGTGCCCAGGGAAACTGCATGAAGTGCTGCTTTGCAGGCTCGTCTGACCCAATGACGAAAAACTCAGCCCGCGTGGAGGCCGAGCACCAGTAGCTTCCACTCTGAAGCTCATCGGAGCCACAGGTCAACAAGTACCGGACCACTGCAGATGAGCGGTACATCGTACCTTAAAAACAATACACTGTACGAATGGAAGCAATCATATACATCGGCATCTGAATTGACAGAAATTAGGCTCTTATGTATCGCTGAATTCCGGTTTCAGAGCAGAAAAGCTGAAACTGGTCATTTAACCGTAGGGGAACTCCAGCTTAAGAGTTTGGTTTGGGTGAGATATGAGAAGGTTTGGGGAGGTGTTTCAGGGTATTCTGGCAGAGGTTCAGGTTTGAAGCGAAAATCGTTTCACACCCATACCTAAGACAATGTAGCAGCCAGAGCCCGGAAACAAAGCAGCAATGCAAATATAATACAAATAGCTTTTCAGTACACCTCGAGGACATGGACCTGTCATTGTTCTTTTTTGCAATACCTGCTCCACTTGCGCTTCACTCAACAATGACCTGGAGAGTGTATGGACATGGGGGACGGCTGGCTGGTAACCACCAATGCGAAAAAACTGTTTTTGTCTCGATCTAGAGACAATTCATTTTTTTCGGTTTATATGCCTTCACTTTGCCTGAGGTATATGACCTACAGGGTATACTGGGGGCAAGATGGGACACAGGGAACACGGGACATTCAAACGCAAAGCCATTTTATTTTTAAAAACATGGAACGACTGGAAGCAACTGTATTAAGAGTTTTGCCTGCATATAATCCGTCTCATGGGGTCTTCCTTTTACATCCAACCACTTCATTCGTGATGGACGGTGGCGAGTGACAACGTATGTACACAGAATCAAAGATTGACGGTATAATTTTCCTATGAACCAGTTTCATGAGAAGTCAAAGATCTGTGCACGCTATGATTGTGATTTAGTGTTGGAACGGACCCTGTTGTGGGATAGTTGCCCAGAGATAGCTTTCATGTTTCGACAAACTGACATAGGCCAAACATGGCCGACTAGTTGTTTTTGCTGCTCTTTTTTCAAAATGTCCCATATTACCCCAATCGGGGCTAATTGGGACAAACGTGTTGATTTTAATATACCGAATCATTTATATAGGGTAAGACGGGACAATGAATTTCTGTTTGAAACTAGTAATTGTGATTTAAAAACAAAATTGATCAACCTGTGTTAGTTAAAGAGAGAGAGAGAGAGAGAGGGGGGGGGGGGGGGGAGAAACCA
The DNA here is from genome assembly GCA_037893225.1 of Hippasteria phrygiana. Taxonomy (NCBI): domain Eukaryota; kingdom Metazoa; phylum Echinodermata; class Asteroidea; order Valvatida; family Goniasteridae; genus Hippasteria; species Hippasteria phrygiana. Next base: position 1,279,776 of record JAZGUH010000488.1, read on the forward strand.
ACAACACCGAACACTTTAATAATAGCTGCTGTTTATCGTTGTAATTGTTTGGCCCGTTTTTCCCCCATTGTATAAAAAGTGTCCCAGCTTACCCCACATGCAAACACAGCGACAAATATGTTTTTATGTAATGCTACGTGTAATGCTACTTTCACAAAAACATTTAGATTTTTATTATGGACATAACTAAAATGTGCAAAATGATGTTGGTTATGAAGAAATGCTTTTGAAAAATGTGTACAATGTTGATGCTTCAAGATTTAGCATTAAACCAGTGTTTTCATAGTAAACATTTAATGGTTCAGTTAAGAATTTGAAAATGTTTGACTTTTTATAGTATTGACTGAAAAGTTTTTCAAAATGATGTTGGAGTACATCGAACAAAACAAAATGCTTTTTTTAAAGTCGCTTATAAATGAAGTTTGTCTTTTTTGTGATGTTTATCTGAAGCTTTTTGAAAGTCCCAAATCTTGGAACCGTTACGTGCACATTGTTATATTATGTGCACATTATATGCACTGCATCCATCTTGCCCCATTTTGCGGGGTAAAATGGGACATTTGCAAAAATTATAAAATGCGCTAAAACTAAACCATTTCTAACCAAAGCAAACTTTGAAAAACAAATGATGGTAAAAATATATGCATCTTTTCATTTAACCCCTTGCGTACGGATGACGCTAAATGGTGCAAAAAAAATCACGGTGCCACCAGGCCGGATAACGCCATTTGCCTCTATTTGTGCAGTTTCAATCCATTGTTGGATTATTGTGTATATTACGCTTGACTGCACAAGCACATTGTGGCCGGTTCGATTGGCTGCAAAGGCCGGTGCAACACCCCGTCGCCTCCTGTAAATAACCGTACTCAAGGGGTTACGACTACCCCCCATGTATACTCTAAAGTGCAATATTACAGTTATGGCACAAAAACAATGGCGTGTCCCATCTTGCCCGGTTTACCCTTCTTTGACTTGTCATCTCCCCTAGCCTTATCTGGGAGAAGTACATCTCAGGTATTGTTCAAAGTGCTTTCATGTGCTGTGGATGTCTTTTTCAAGCTCGGAAGTATCTACCTCCTGATGCTATCCTTTACCTTTACAATGCAACGATACATTCGCTTATCGAGTACTGTTCCGACATCTAGGCCGTTGCTTCTGCATTGTTAATTTGGTTGGAGAAGAGTGGGACTCATCCTTACGATCACTCTCTCACTGGAGATATGTTGCTATTTAGTCTGTTCTACAGGTAATTGTCATGGTATATGCTCCACCGGCTTGGCCAGCTTGGTTCCTCTAGGTTGGGTGTTTAAGCGTAAAACAAGTACATTTAAAACCGCCTTAGGGCCTGGATGCTTGATAATGACCCGAGCCGAAGGCCACTAGTGAATGCAGTTACAATCAGAGACCATGGACAAAATTATGGCTTCTTCGACGAAAACATCAACAGTTCGATGGTGTCTGGTATGCAATCGTCAGTTAATCACATGTAAGCGATACATATCCATAGATGCAGCGAGTGCCAGGCTGCGGAAAGATCCAGCATTCGTCATCAAGTTGACAAACATTGTTGGCGAAACTATCGATGTTGACGAACTACACATGTCAAAATACTTGTGTGAACAATGTGACTGTAAGCTCAGTAAGGTTCAGAAGAATGCTAAACTTAGAGAAGAAATTAAAAGAGATTTTTGCGTCACGAAGTCTAAGCACGAAGGCAAGACGACGATCAGTGTACCAAAACATACTTCCGTCCTCAAGAAGAGAAAGGCAGTCAGTTCCCCTGGAACTCCATCTACCCGCAAGGTAATTTATATTTAAGCCTCGACCGAGGACTCATCAGGCCTCAGGAGGTATTTTAAAAGTTTGAAGTTCTTTGATTTGTCAATTCCATGGCCATGGTACGTGGACGGTACTGCCACAAAACATTATAAAAGAAAACGAATTATTTGTCACCTGTAACGTTACGTGTGAAAAAAATAATTTCAACATTATTAAGAGGGCATTTTGACACATTGGGCTAGTTAATTAAAATATGTTTACAGAGAGGCCAACATTTCAAAATCAGAAGCTCTTTTAGCTCACTGAAAAAAATAGAGAGAGCAATTTTACCAAAGATTGCAAAGGGAATTTGTTTGTTCTGTATTGATCTTGGAATAATTGATATAACATGATGTTTTACTGTAGTTGGCCCCAGTGCACATTTTAACCATGCTTGGTACTCAGAAATAGTAAGATCCACGAGTGTTTCAAACATGCTGTGACCATGAGCATGGAAACGAACTGCTACGTGAATTATTTTATTGTAATATTCATAAACTTTTTTCTACAGTTGAGGATTAGTCCAGTAAGAATTGACTGAAACTGTTGTGCCCAACCCAGACATTTTTGTTAATAACCGAATTTGTACTTAGAAATGTACGTATGGGTGCCATGAGCCCACAAAACAATTTAACCAATTTTCAAATGTTTTTAAGCCCCCCAAGAAATAAATAAATCGAAATTCTGCCAAAATAATGTCATAAATCGCAGTTGCGAAACCTGCCCAATTTGGAATAAACGTTGTGCTCGGTCAATGGAGGCCCGTCCAAAGTCGTGCTAAAAAAATGGGCAGTACAAATAGCATTGCAGTTTCCATGGACAGGTGGGAAAGATTTGTGGAGTCTGTATATGTACAAATGCGAAAAGGCTGAGATATTTCCCTGTATTCATTAAGTTGACGTTACCCATGACAGCAAAATTCACTCTTAAGTCTCTCCCCTGTGGGTGTTTTTATGTGACATTTGTTGATGATCAGTGTTGTGGTGTGGGCACGCAGTTGCTGAAAAGACATCTCACACAACTCCAGCAATGCTACATATACCAGGAATCACAACAGCAGCCAGTGTTCTGTTAAACTGCCGCTCCAGAGACATGAATGCACACCAAGTCTTAAACTCCCTTATCCTAAAGGAAAGTGGGGCTAAGAAAGCTGCCTTCCGAAGTCTGAACTCCACTAACATGCTCAAGTTATGACACTGTTCTCAGACGCCAAATCAATTTTGGGATGGATTACGATAAGGAAGTAAAACAATGGGCCAAGGCAAAATGTGAGGCAGATAGCAAGGAACGTGAACTAATAAATAGCGGGACTGCGGAAGAGTTGGAAGAGTTTCAGAAGCAGAGGAAGGATAGCGGGTACCAACTAGTGATGGACAACGTAGATCTAATCATCTATGCCAGACATACATCAAGAGCCAAGTATGGGTCGGATCTTCACATGGCTCAGATAATTGCCGTCAAAAATAGGGTCAGCGGACTTCACCTACCAAACGACAAACCTTCATCGCTGATCAAGGATGTAGATATGTCAACATTGTGTACCCACAGTAATAGACAATAGACTATACTTAAGCAAGAATGGGTCATTTTGATTGGGAAGATCATCTCCGAAAACATTCCTGCCCTACAATGGTTCGCGTCCCATTTGCCCAATGAAGTACCACATGCTCACATGGCAGAGATGAAGCAGAAGTCACAAGTGGTAAAATTACAATTTCGAACATTGAGAATCCGAAGGATGGAGTGGGACAGTGGGAGGGGTGGAAGGGGGTGAAAGTGAGTGCATGTACCAAAATTGAAGTACCCAAATCGCAAAGTTACAACAAAATTTTTGTTGTGCCCCCCCCCCATCTTTTGGGTCATGAGCCCCCTCTTTTGCCGTTATTGACTGACCCATGATTTTGGAATAATCCACAACTTTAACAACCATTGGACATACAAATTACAACAAAAGTCCAGCGGCGGTGACATATGTTGCAGATGTGATGCAAAAATAGCATGAAATTTTCAGTTGGAAAATGGTATTTTTAGCCTTATACTCTTCTTTGGAGGTCCTGCCATAACCCCCCCCCCCCCCCCCCCCCGAAAAAGTTTTCCCTTGAAGATATCAAAATCATTGCAATAAAATATGAAGTGTAAGACAGAAATGTATTAGTCCCCCTGCCATCTCCTCAATACAAGTATCTGACTCCATCACTGTCACATTTAGTTTTTGTCTGAAATTGAAAATTTTAGTGTCAAAAGCAGTACATCATTTACTGACCCGGAACCATGTTTTGGTTGTTTGGGCCATGCGGAAATAGGCCTATGGCAGGATAATCCCAAACAAACAATATGACTCCATAAGTCCACGGAGTGAATTCTTTCTGCAATTAGGATGGGGGCCAGTATGTTTAAAGGTATCGGAAAAATCATGTGAAAAAGTGTCAGAAGCGAGTATACCTGTATAAACAATGATGGAGCAACCTGAAAAACTGAAGAAAACAAGAAATCAATTTGTGTTTGACTCTTAAAATGCACCTTTGTACATGTATGTTTTCATTGTCTTCTGACAATTACAGTTGAAAACCCCTGTTTAAGTATTGTCTCAAAAGCAGCTACTGATGTCATCTTGAACTTGGTGGCCATCTTGAAAAGATATTCTTTTTTAAAGAAAACGGCAAAAAGTAAATACCTCCCGTTTTGAAAAAGGCCGGACGTGAGAAACATATAATTTTTGTTATTTGGCCTAATAGGAATGACTGACAAGTAGGATCCAAAGCGAGTCTATCAGTGTAATGTGTATGATTATAATTGAATAATATTTTTTTGAAATATGTAGCCGAGGGAAAGACAGGAAACATGACTGGGTTAAAAAAATTACTGAACCCAAGAGCCGTATCCAATTATTGTGATTCCCTGTTTAATTAGTTGCTTTGGTTGGGCTTACAACTTGTTGCATCACAGGGGTGTGATCCCCGGCTATCAGTTAAAGGGTTATGGCTCCGACTGGCCCACCAACCAGAGCAAATATATGTTGACTATTTGGGAGGACACAATCATAGGGTTGGATAGTTCAGGTGGTAAAAGTGATTGCATGTTAATAGGTCTTGGGTTCCACTCCCGGTTCAGTAAAATTGTCTTTGCACAAAATTAATATTCATTTTGAATATATTCTTGATATTTTTTTGAATTGGGATTATTTTAACAACTGCCTTTGCTAACGGGTCAATCTAGGAGTTCCCATGAAAAATGAGAACAGTTCAGATGGCATCTACAGGATTATGCACAAGTACGCCCCAGGACATGACAGTGAGTCAGTCACACCTATCATCAGTGCTGGTGATCTCTTGACATGCGAACGGGAGAGCTCCTGCAAGAGTGAGCAGAGAAACTCACGGACACCGAGTCAACGCTTATTGTTGACCAAGTAATTTTCTTGTGCTGAGGGTGTTAGAATACTGTTAGAATACAACAGGGCAGTAATTTTCATGGTCTGTGTATGGCTGAAATATTTCCTTAATATTGTCTTTGTTTTGAAAAGAAAAAGATATTCAGTGGAGAGTGCAATAATTGTATGAAAAGAAAATGCATTTCTAATCAGTGTTGTAGTCGAGACCATTTAAAGACCAGGCACAAGACCATGCACAAGACCAGCTTGTAACAGGCACAAGTAACGGGCATAAACCATGACAAAGGAATGCTTTTGTTACAGTTCGTTTGAATAGCTTAAGACTTAGATTAAGACTGTTGGTCTTGTGATGGTCTTGACTACAACACTGTTTCTAATGTAACATTTTGTTGAAAACAAATTTAGCTCCCTATTATGTTCAGTACAGGCTTTATTTTGTCCAAAAACAGCATACATGTACACTGGTGAACTCCCAAGCATATATATCCATTTGACATTTTCTACACTTGTATTTCTTTCTAAAATAATGGTCAGTGTGTCAGAAGCAGTAAGAAGACTTATTAAAATTGCCTCTCATTTTAATCTCCTGCACTGTTAATACTAACAAGGCTCAAAGTTTAAAGGAAGCAAACAATGTCTGGGAAACACACATAACACCTTGTGGTCTTTACCTACATCATGCGAGACAAGTGTCAATGGTACATGTACGACACCAATAAAATATAGGTTGCCCATTAAAGTTGTTTGTAATGTGAACATAAGATCAATGGCATTTACAAATTGAAAGGGTCAGGATTGTCATGGATTTTTTTAATAATTAAAAGGCTCTCTTCAGTTGCCAAATAGTAAACACGTTTACATGTCAAACTGACAACAGCATCCAGCAATTGATTTACAAGGCGTGGGTTGTGGGGGTGGGTGCTGGGGTAGTGAGGGCAATTTTGAGTGACAATCCTTTGCTGTATCAGTCTTGAAATGTAAGGCAATATATTGTCCTTTAAAAAGGAGTGCCTTTTTATTAATTTTAAGGAAGACTGATTACATGTGAATTATACTGTAGTGGAATACGTTTATGACACGCTGATAAATGTATAAATTACCACAAAATGTAAATTGAAACTCTGTCTCACTGTATTTGCCCAACCATCTTTATTTGACATGTCAGCCCTTTCGGAAATGTACTTTCAGTTACATGTATTTTTATACATAAAATATGTAAAGAGTTTGTACAAATGCTATAATTTTAACCTTTTCATAGCAAACATAAATGTATTTATAGGCTAAAGATACATATATTCATGTGACTTATTTAAGAAGATTTTACAACTGCATAACGAGTAATGCACTATTCATAAATACCTACAGACAGTTTACCCATTCCTATTGGTCGAGTGCCCGTTACGTACGTGGCCGGTTTTAAACGGATGAAAAGGTATTTATGAATGGGAATAAATATGGGCTTCGTCAGTATTAAACACTATGTTTAAGACCGGTTGGAGTCTGGACGCTGATAATTACCCTCACCTTCCGCTCGGGTAATTATCAGACTCCAACCAGTCCTAAACATAGTGTTTAAAACCTCCAAAGCACACATTTATTCCCGTATTAGTGTCAGAGGCTTGTTAGAAAATGCATATGAAATAAGAAAGTATCACTCCTGTGGGCTATGATTGTTACATGTGTCAAACAGTTTTGGATTATCATTTTCATAAAATGGAAATATTTCAAGGAGACATATTGCTCTCATGTTCAAGTTAAGGGAAAATACAACATTTGCAAACATCATGCCTTGTACCCCTTCATGTGTGTAATCAATTGCAAAGAAAATGTGGAATAACTAAATAATATGGTCGGCCGACCAGCATTTGAAATTGATACAAAAATACCACTTTACTTGAAAATGCCAGCACACAAGAAGCCATGTTTTTACAGTATATGCTTTAGGCTGTCATTCCCTAACAGTTCAGTAAAGTATTTCGTGATGATTCAGTCATTTTGTTTTGAGGTTTGCAAATGTTGTATTTTACCTTAACTTTTACATGTATTACATGTATCCATGAGACAACAGTCCAGTGTCAGCCCAGTTTGTTGACATGATCACCATTTATAGTTACTTTCTTATTTTTCAGGGATTGATTCTTAACTTTGGTGAGCCTGAAAAAATAACAAATTTAAGGTGAATTTTGTTTGAACACGAACCATATATTTGAACTTTATTAGTTTATCTCAAATTGTACATGTATAGTGCTGTGTTTTGCACGTGCTGTTTATTACATGTACACTATCTTAAACAGTTATTGGAACATGGTATCAATAAACAGTTTTTACAGCAAACATAAATTCTGATGTCCATAGATTTTACTTAAAGGCAAATTACCACATGACATTCTAATACTCTAAATTCCAAAAGGTATATTAAATAACTGGTTGAGGGACAACAATAGACCAGAAAAGAGCATCATCAACCCCCCCCCCCCCCCCCCCCAAGTATTTAGCAAAAACACTGAGAAATAAGCATACACCGCACTATATTTTGATAAATGTAACACTAACGGGGATTAATGTGTACTTTCTCGATGGTCATATGAACATCATTAAAGACAAAAATCCTTTCTTGGGAAAACAATTGATTGAGCTACTGCCCAGCACATGAGTGTCGTACGTCAGTACATTTTAAAGAGCTAAGTCCTGTACAACAACATTCTGCTATGAAAAAAAAATTATGAAATGCCAAATCTTTTTCCTTGGTTTTTGTTTAAGTCCACTTAACAATGAAATCTTGATGGCCCAGTTACATTATTTTAACAAGATTCAACTGTAAATAGTCAATTCATGTTTACATTATTACAAATTTATATTGAATCAAGGAAGAATAATGGACATATCGACAGTTTATGATGTTGCAGATGATGATATGTCACAAATATTAAAGAAATTGCAAGTACATGTACATACACAATTTAAGTTTATGAATACTGAGTTTGTCAAAGTGCTGTGGGAGTATTACAAACTACCTACACCAGATACAATTTGGACTGTTCCATTTTTATGGGGTGATATAACCGACACTTAGATTCTTGTCATTCCATGTTATATGAAATTAGTCGGCTGTAATCAATTTTCCAAAACTTTGAAATAGAGTGATGTACAACATTGTACATATACAAACTGTACTCCTTCAATTTTGAATAACCCAACATACAGATATCATTCAAGACCACGTATAATTGTGAAGCTGCTTTTACACTTGCATAGAAACCATATTTGACTTGTGTGCAGGACAGTATACGTGTAGGCCTATAAACAATTTATGTGTGGGAATTTGTATAATATGAAAAGTGCTAAATGTCACAAACAATGCAGTAAATGCCTTCTTATCAGTAATTATAAACATTTTATCAATGACTACTACAAGTTCAGTCACTCTCGTCACTGTTGAAGAGTACTGCCTCTGCATATTCTCCTTCAAATACATCCTCATCATCATCTGTGGAAATGTCACTACTTGCCAAGTTTGCAAGTTCTGGGAAAGGGTCATGGCGATTCGAACAGCTCTGTACAATATCCCACACAGCTTTAGCAATGTTTTTCCCAGAGAAGGAGTATCTTTCACAAAACTGCTGAAATGGAATTTTCACATGACTTTCATTGACTACATCTTTAATTGTGTCAACTGACAATCCACATGCCAAGTCCTGACCCGTGTAAATGGTTGCTGTCATACAGCAGGGTCATTCTGAATTGTTCAAGGTTCTTTGTCATTTGTGACATGTCATCTTCTGTCACATCTACTTCATACTCTGAGGTCGAGAGTCCATGAACTAGCATGTCCATCATTTCTTTCTCTGCAGTTAATGGCTTGGCCGAACACTTATCCTCTGTACACAGGCATGTTCTGGCACAAACATCACAACAATTATGATCCACAATTAAAACCGGTTCCTTGTTACACGGAAAGTTTTTCCGTATAACTTGTCTTCTGCAAATATTGCCCTTCAAAAACTCCTTCATATTTTGACTTGTGTTAATTCCAGCTCCGGCACCTGGAAAATCCAATACTATAGCAACACTCTGCTGACCGTCTCGACCAGCTCTGCCACTCATCTGCATAAGGTCATCCAGCTGGGTAGGATGGCCGACCATGATAATAGTATGAACACCACGAACATCAATGCCCATGCCAAAGGCAATTGTGGCAAAGAGTACGCGGATTTCACCATCTTCATGTGCAAAATTGTCAATTATGTTTCTCTGCACATCATCCTAAGTGTTGGTATGGTACATGTCAAAATACTTGTGACATGATGTCGGTAATTCATCGCAAAACATTGAAAACAAGTTACTGACTTGCTTTCTGGACTGGCAATAAAAATGTTCCTTTCGGTTGAACGTCCTTTCTCTTGAAGTTCCTTATACAACCAACAAAAGGCATCATCCAAGTTCTTGCTAGGGTTCTTGAATACAACATGCTTGATATTAGCCCGCTCCGGACTCTCCTGAATAAGCCAAAAGTTCCGTAAGCCGAGGCTTTTGGCAATCTCCTGCTGCACTGTCTTGGTTGCCGTTGCAGTCAAGGCAACAACTGCTGTGGTAGATTGCAGTCTGGAGCGCAATTCGCCAAGTTGCCCATACGACTTTCCAAATGCATTGCTTTCTCCAGAGGAATGTCCCCTGTTCATCAATGAAGAGAAAATCAGAAGAAAATTAAGAGAAAAATATTGAGACTGACTGACACGATAAATAAGTATTATTGGGTTTTGGCATTCACATTGAGTTAGCACTGTCTAATCGGTGCTTTGAGTCACTGAAAAAGAAAACCCATTGGTTATTCAGCCACCCTTCAGCCACCCTTCAGCCACCCCTCAGCCACCCCTCAGCCACCCCTCACCCCCCCCCCCCCCCCCCCACACACACACACACACAGTCATGTAAACGGGTGCAATCGTGGACCTCCCATTGTTCCTCTTTTGTTTATACTCTAACTTTTTCGGAAGGCCTCCCATTGGTTTTGTACACGATTTTCAATCGTGGACGTTAGGTCAAACGTGGACCCCTTTGTCTACGCCCGAATTCTTTTGTCCTAGGTCCACGATTGCCGGCATATACAAACTCACACACCCCGGTCCAAACATTGTACTTTGTAGTTGCTGATATTATTTTTATCAATGTTTTGGATTGTATAATAGTTGAGCCTGTTGTTGGTTACTAGTTCAGCTATTTGTATTATGAACTTGATTACATGTGCTTCAATCATATGCTTCTACAAGTTGTTGTGTATCTCCGATGTAAAACAGCTATTTTTAAGAATAGTTATGCACCTATCAAATGGTTTCCCCCTCCCCCATCTCCTCCCCCTCCCACCTCCCTCCCTCCCGGGCTGCCCCAGGTCTTATGTCGGGGTTTGGTATGTTTTTCAAGCACTAGGGTGGGGATTTGGGCCACTCACAAAACGTTTTTACAACTGGCACACTACATGGTAGGAAACCAGTCATGCGCCCCACCCTCGTATGTCGGAGATTGTCACTTGGGTAAAACATTTACTTGAATACCTGCACCAAAATCGGTAAGAAACAGCAACTCTTGGAAAATAAACATCCATATGTGTTCAGAATTGTATAAACACTTTGCACAACCTTTAATTTTGAGAATTTTGTTGGGACATTTTAGTGCTATATAGGGGGAAAAGTTTATGTTTTCTGTGTTAGAAGTTGTTGGCACCATGTACTCAAAGTGTTCACATACATGTTGATTTCTTCCTCGTTTCTATTTTACAGATTTTACTGAAATACATCTTGAAATAAAAGGTTGTGCCACAGGTTTAGACAGTTGTAATCAAGTAGGGTTGGTTATTTTCCAAGATTTTGCTATTCTTGACTGTTTTGGTGGGGGTATTCAAGTAAAATCTTTCCGTCACTTGCCCCACAGGTGGGGATTTTGTCTCTTCAAAAGTGACAATCCTCACGTCTTGAGTGTGGCAGCCCGGGGGATCGGGAGGGCAGTGGGGGAAACAATTGATAGGCACATTACAAAATATATAGAAGTGACAAGGACAGATATTCCATTGAAGTTGAAACCAGTTTGTGGATTTTAAATTACAAAGTATGTGCTAGGGAAGTTGTCATTTTCATATTAAATTGAGATGGAAAGAATTCCATACACGAACATCACTAACTTTCCCCTACTTTGACCTATCAGTATCACATCAGAAAGCAATAACATGTCCTAAAAAGTCAAATTTAGCACAGAAAATATTGAAGCATTTACAGAGAAATTTTTCAGACTAGTCTCACATAGGGTTTGTGCATAGGGTGTCAAGTAGTGATGTCCGTGTAGGTCTTGGCCTATGTATGGAGCAAGATTGCCCTTACCATTTTGAAACACAATGACTTTCGTCGATGAATATTCCACGGCATCTCGTTTTCGTCAAACGTAACAACTCCTTTCCCTGTTCTCCAAGAAGGGTTTCGGGACTTAAAAATATAACCGAATACTTGTCACAATTTTCCAAGACATCTGGAGTGACACCAGAAAGTGTATCTGCTGCCTGTAGACCCAGCTCTTGAACACGTTTAAGCTGATCGATGGCCAGGGCTTTCAACGGCAAGACCACGATGACCAGAGTTTTCAAGACGCCATCAGCATTTGTAGGCCTATCGTAACTCTTCAAATAGTCTAGAACTATTGGGGCGGCTTGTAACACAACACTCTTACCGAAACCGGTCGGCAGATTCACAAAAATATCATGACCTTGAACGAATTGACGGATAGCAGTCGACTGTTGAATTTTGAAATGAGCAATACCCAACCTTTTAGCTACAAACTCAAGAGCGTCGTCGAGTCGATCAGCAGCAGCCATACCCAGCGCAATGACATGAATTGAATGAGCGCATAAATAAGTTGTGAAGATATCTGTTGTTGTTGTTGTTGTTGGTGGTTTGGATGGCACTTATGGCAAACTATGTGCTCTGTGTGCCAGTGACTGCGAAAATTAGTGATATCACCGTGATGATTTGTGAAGATATCTATCTTTGCATACATGCTATATACCATACGAGACGATGCATACAAAAAAGTACCAGCAGAACACCGGGTACTAGACGCGGTAATTTGCATAGCCCTATACGTCACAGCGCGTGCGAGAGCTATTTGAGCTATGCTTGGAATGTCCTCGGAATTTCACGTTTTTTTTTGGAGCTTTGCGACAAGACTGGGTTTAGAACATACGCGTAGTCACTACACATACACAACACACATGCGCGTAGTGACAGCGAGCGCGTTGATTATAGCCCCCTCTATTTTGCGTTTTCGAAGTAACTGAGAAAGGATCGCGCTTGAACTGCACTCACTACACGGGGGATACGCGGGGCGGACGGCGCAGGGAACAAATGAAAAACCCAGTCTTGGAGCAAGACTAGCAGGACGGCAGTTCCGCGGGCCTCGTGCGCGAAGTCTGCGACGCGCCATGTCACCGCCGATTGGAGCCTGGTGATGTGCAATGGTGCGTCGGGCAGTTTCTGAGGCTGTCAGGAAACGGTCTCTCCGATGATTGCAAAAGATTTGGCGATCTTGCCTCAGGGTAGCGACTCGAGGTTTTCCGCTTCCCGGTCGATCATCAGTCACTGATCTGGCCGCGAAACGCTGCCGCCAGCGTGGCCACTCATCAAATTTGAAATTCCCAAGATTCATCCAGTAAAATTCCCAAGAATTCCTAAGGCAAGGGAAAACACCGTACACATTCATTTAACAGAGCACCGGAAGAAGCACTTTGCGCATGTGCAATCCATATTTTCCCCACCAAAATTCCCAAGATCTTGGGAAAAATCCCAAGGAGTGGCCACAGTGGCTGCTGCAGACGATAGACTGCAGTGAGGTGAACGTCAGATGCTGCCGCAACAGTCCGGAAAGGGGAGGGGGGGGGGGGGTCGTCGCCGGCTGTCGAACGCCCGATAGCGCTCGTTCACGCCGTGTGCTGTCAGTCTTGACATTGTTGCCGTGTCCAAAACGTCGGTGACAGCAAGTGTGCAGTGGCTTTCTTCTATCGCAGATGAACCGCAGAACTCGACTTGTGCATTACTTTCAAGCCGCACATCTTGCGCGTGCCGCTCGTGAACATTTTGTGCCTTTGGAGATGTCCGCATTCCCCGAGCTCATACCAAGTAGCAGCACAATAAAACTCGTGCTGCACACGCTTTACACTTCTCCACACACATATCCAGTAAGCAAAACAGCCAACGTCAAAACATGGTTAACTTTTATTCAATCAAACATCGCAAATTTAATTTGCGTTTCTGTTGCTGTTTAGTATATAAATATATTTTCTATTCGGTCATAGAATTCGGAAAATCGTGGCTTCGTTAAAGTTTAAAATGCATTCGGGTTGTATTATTCACAATGCGCTTTATTTTGAATCTTGTGAGTTTCGGTCTTCCCGGTTGTTGACTTGTGACACCAGACATAGCCGTGGATACAACTCAGCCATTTGTGTCCGCCCAAAATAGGATTTTGGCAACTGAAACGCAAGTCGGCTGTATTTGACATTAATCTTCGCCTTATCATTATATTCGGTTAAGTCGGATCTTTTCTATATTATAGGTTTTCCCGGCCAATTTCATCACAAATTTATTCAATTTCATTAACATGCATTCAAATTCACGCATTTCCCCCAATTCAATCAAACCAGGGATTCTTTTTAGCTACTATTGCATTCAATTACGTGTTTGTGCACACATGATTTCGTTCTTTTCATTCAGCATTCAATTACGTGTTTGTGCACACATGATTTCGTTCTTTTCATTCAGGTTCGTTTTAGTCATTCTATTTAATTTATAGGCATTCAAGACTACATTTTCACCAATCTTCAGTTGAATTTCTACTACCTATCTACAATTCATGAAATCAAATTAAGACTCATCGAAGCGCACATAAAATTGTTGCTAGTTTTTGTTTTCTTTTTCGTTTATGGGCAATGAATTTCAAATTCTGTGCGTTCAAATTAAACATGAGTTATGGCTTGTTTATTCGAGGAAGCTGGCAATAGCTCTTTTACCGGCACTTGAGTTTTTCTTAGTTAGATGCGTTTCCGTGTTGTTTGCATTTCATTTACGTCATATGCATGCGTTTTGTCTTAATTGCAATAATTGTTCCTTTAGCTTTGTAATTTTATGATTAAAGTTAAAGCCTGTACCCTGTATCTAGAAGACTGTTAAGTAAAGTTTAAAAAGTTATGGTGATAAGTTTGAAATGAAAACAAAATCTTTCGCTATAGCCTTGTGATAGTTTGCACTGGTCTTTATGTTTTCTTCTTTATTTCTGCTAATGTTCGGACCACGTCAAATTAAAATACGAATCATAAAGCACATACCATTAAAACGAATTTGAATGTAAACATTTGAAAAATGTTTTCCAATTGATGAACTGTGAACGCTCTATTAAATGGGGTGAAAGAGTTCATGGGACCGCCATGTGTACATGTACATTGGTCGAAGGTATATACATGTACGCTACAAGCACATGCTTCCTCAAAGGAAGCAGGCAGTGTCACCGCGTCAGTAGGAATTGGCAGTGCAGCGCAGGGTTAATGAATGCCGTAATACAGGTGGTTTGTCGACCGCAACTAAACTTGTCCAGTGCAACCACTTGGTGGCGCACTGTAATGCGAATTGCCCCAATACGTAAGAATACAATCCAGCTGCACAAGACTTCAGTATAACTGACCCTGTTCATCGAAAGGCACTTAGATGAGACACTTCTACGCCGAGAAAATCCGCTCCAGAACCGGCCTGAATGAAAAAATAAAACCAGACGAATGAGTGTATAATTTATTATCAGCATTTTTCTATGTAAAGGAACACTACTGTTTAGGCTAAACACATTTTTTTTAATCTTAATTTTTGTTTTGGCTGTACCAGCATCATTTGGGCACTTTTTAGTAAAACAAAATCAAAACTTGGCTGAACAATATAAGGAGTAAATTTAAAATGAAAAAAAATATAAATATTGTTTGCATTTTTTTCAAAGTGCCAACTGCTCCATTACTCAAAGTTTAAGTATTCTACACTGGCATGTTTTGTTTATGATTGCAGTGCCGTATGCTGAAGAATTAACAAGACAGTGACTCCAAACAGCACAGAAATACATGTAAGCCTAGTGACGTATCCAGCGTGGGGCAAGGGGGGGGGGGGGGTGCATTTGAGGCGTCATGAAAAACAAAAAGAAATAGGCCTAGTGTTTTAAAACGGTTTAAGACGGTTCAGACGTTGTTTGCCCTCCCTGACACAGCTGGATACACTATTCTGTAAGCCATAGCCATTCAAGTGGCCCCGGTTTAAGCTTTATACGCTGCATACTTACCGAGCTTCCTTTGGTGCAATATAACACGTCGGAGGAACCCCAAATCCGTTAAACCCACAGCCACATGGGGTGATATAACCACCCATATCTAATAGGAAGAAACACTGTAAAAAATATGTGTGCATGTGTGCACGTGTGATGAGCCGTACAGAAGTGCATGAGGTGCTCCGGGCAAGTTAGGGGCAATTTTGATCAAGGACTATTGTTGGAATTTCGCGTGAATGATGGCTAGTCGACCAGTCTAGACGACAGGCGGGGAACCAACTTTTGGGAACCAGCACGGTTGCGCTGGTTATGTGATCAATAGCAACATTTGCGTACTAAACTGTGAATAACTGAAGAGGGAACCAGTGACACACTAGCTGTGTTTCGCACTTGGGTGCCATCGCGCAGATACGATAAATCAACCAACTTTCTGTATGTTTGTAATGGTGATGCTCAAAATTACTAATTAGTAATTACAGTTGCATAATACACATGAGCTGTGATACATGTAACACACACAACATATTTGCATTATTCATTTCTTCTGATCAAGGATTCCTTAAAAGCGTATAATGCACTGTATCTCGCAAGCCCGAAGAAGCCTGTGAAGAATAGACGAAGAAATACTCGGCTGTAGACGAATTTTACATTAGCCCCGTCTGGGCACTTCTGAGTTGAAAGTGAGAGTCTCAGTGTTAATAAACAAACACAGTGCTGTTCGTAGTCCTGTTGTCCCTGTACTTCCGAGGACAATGCATTAATGCATGAATGAATCATGCCATAAAAAAGCGCAGCGCACGTTCAACATAATAGGATTATTTTCTTAGCACTGAGATCCTCGCTTTCAAACCCGGAAGTGCGCGGATCGGTGTTAGTGTTGTCAATTCCTGATTTGTCTCTATAAAGGGAAGAAAACTCCAGAAAAATATGTTTTCCTCCTATTTAGTCCATAGTTTTGTCCTTATTATTCTGGGGAAACTCAGAATATATTAAGTTTATATATGATATTCTGGGGAATATCTCGAGGATTAGACAGGGACTGAAAACCAATCCACATGTAAGCCAGACGGGATTCGAACCCGGGTCATAGTAGTGGAAGGCTATGAAAATGTACCACTAGGCCAATCTGACCTGTTACAACTGGATTGGAAATAATTCTTGACCATTTTTCGCCTACTTTATATTATGAGATTTCTATAAGCAAAAATATATTCACGTACCGTTGAACAAGACAAAGTCTCCCGCTTCCATCTCCGGCATCATACATTTTTCGAATATCACGTCATCCGCGTGGCAAGTCGGTCCCCAAACACGAGACGGTTTGAGATCGTGGTTTTTACATGGGTCCTGCAAAGTTGGCACAAAGAGTTCATACGTTGTATCACTTTGCCATTGTTTGATTAATTTTATGATCTTGAGCTACTGCCTTGTTTTGTGCCGTGGTTGTATTCTGTATATCTGATGATCCATTTGAAAGTTTGAAACCACCAAATATGACCACACAATTCCATAGATTAAGGTTGGTTAGCCTTCAAAGAGCCGAGAAACCCCTTCAAAGAGCCGAGAAACCTCCCTCGTATTGCTGGCTGGCTGGCTGGCTCTCAATTCAATATAGGCCTATAAGAACACATTAATGACCTGTATTCATCACGGGGTCTCTTTTGTTGGCCAATTTTTAAGGAGACTTTGATACATCGACAAACAGAACTTAAAATAGCTTTTTGGCTGTCGAACTATATACCTGTAGTTCCAGTAACTCAGGAGGATCAAAGAACAGCGGAATTCTGTCTTGCAGCAACGGAACACCAAACACATTGAACCGGCCCACGTTCAAGTAGTACATCCAAATTAATTGATCACTGGATACTGAAATACAATGAACAAAATAACAAAAAGAAATAGAACAGTAGGGTATGTAACCTCTTTGTAAGCAATGTTTGTTTGGGGCAAACATTTAGGCCTACTTTAATCCTACTACTGATCCTACCAATTGTTTCAACAAAAGAGAACGCTTGACAATGACGGTGTAGCGTGAATTTCAGTCACTATGAAATACGGGCTCATTATGCCTAGGTGGCCGGTTACGTGAGAGCGTTCAACCAATAATAGGGAAAACGAGTCCGATTTTCATTGTTTGGTGTTTTTGGTTTTGGTGGTTTTTTTAAAGTAATTGTTAGGAACGGAATTGCGACAATAGCGTTGTGACTTTCTGACTTTTTTCGGCTAATGTGTTAGACAAATTTTGACACCAAATTTATAGAGGTCAGGGATACCGTTCTTACGCACTGCAATTTGTTTTAGACCGGTGGGTGAAGACTGCCGTGATTGCTTCAATCATCCACACACACAGGTTCAGTGTGTCTAACGCATCCTAACTACAAAACACTTTGGTTAAGTGGAATGAAACTTTGCATAGCTAATAATCATAGACATTCCAGATTGCGTACTTGGTTATATTAAAGACGTTAGTCATTGGCCGAGATCAGGGGAGGAGGAGGAGCGAAATTAAAAACAAAAACTTCTTTTATGGTTAAAAGTGGGTTTTCACTAACAATTCCAATTTGTTGTTCATGGAATTGTGTGTGTAAGATGAAAAGTCTGAGAACATGCGTTCCAGTTAGGTCTAACCCTAATTAGTTGTGTACGAACAAAAACATCGCGAGATCCACGGAACCTACCATCTTCATCGTCCGCGTTTTCTGCAGAGTTTGTCCTGTAGACACGTTTGGACATGACGTTTGCCACCATATACCCAGCCGATCGTGTGTAGAATGTCCCTGGTTCGGCTATGACTCTAACACCACTGCTTTTTGGGAAGCACTCTTCCAGCGTCTCGCGGACTGTTTCAGCAAACTAAAACAAAGCAATAAAATTAATAGTGTCATGGGTATTGGCTATTCTTTTATGGAATTCTCTTTAAGGTTACACAGTGCCCAGAAATCCCTTGAAATTCAATTTAACAGATTTGTATCTCCCTTCAAGAGCTTAGTGAAAAGAAACCACCTTTAATTGTTTACGGAGAAAGTAAAACAAATATTGACTTGGTTCCTTTAATGCTGTATTTCTACCAGGAAATACATCCAACAAAAGATACCCAGTACGATATGGGGAAAAGGGTACCCCCCCCCCCTTTTTTGTCCATATTACCTAAGCACACTCCAGAAAACACATCCCCCCCCCCCCCCCCCATTTCTGAAAAGAATTCTTGAGATTCCGGGAACACAATGACCAACACAAAAGAGGGTGGTCCCTTCTTCCCCATATCGTGCTTCATATGCAACAAAATGCTCCACGAGATTTAGACTGGCCCCGCGCGTGGTGCAGGAATCTACGGTTTACTTTGCTCAACATCATTATTGTCAGCTTCTCTGCGCCTGTAATTACAGGCTTTTTGCATACGGTACATTCTATAGAGTACCGAAGTGATCACGTCAATGCAATGTTTCGAGCCAGAATACTTTTGCTATTTTGTGTCAATGTGTTTGCATGAATGGCTGTTAACAAAGGAACAGTCGAAATCTCCATTTGTTTGGAGCCAGTTGTCGCGCCAACTGACGTCAGACTTCGGTACTCTATACCGCGGGATTTACTTTCTTATGCTGATGCCATAGACCAGTTCACTAATAAATTCGGATTTATGCACGTGCGCGCATAAGCGAGCAGCGAGGCGGAAGTGAACTGCATGATGTGCGTGAAGCATATAAATTTATTGGTGGTCTCGCTGGCTCGTTTTGTTCAAAGAAAACAGGTCTCCGTGGTGCTTTACTTCACCAGGCGCATTTAGCCTAGCTGAATGCATGGGCTCAGGGCTGGGAACTAGACTGCTAATGGAACCCGTCATAAAGTTATATTATGAAAATTAGAGGGCGCACGCGCTATTCCTTGCACAATATGGGGCGTACTTCGCACGCAGACCCAATCATAGTGTTCAAAGTGGACAAGTAGAATGCAAAATACCTGAATGTATCATTAAATAACACAGTCTGCCCAAATTCAAAATGGCTTTTGTCAAAATGCGCGACGTTATACTTACGCCATCTTGCTTTTATAACTCTATGGTACCCAATGCCAGGCTTGTGTTGTTTTTGGCAAGGAAAATGTGTGAGTCTCTGTTCTTTATCTAAATAAAGTTGCCAACGTCGGACACTTCAGTACCTTGTCAAAGGTGAACTTGGGATACAATCTCCCGGGGAATCCCCCACCGAGGTCCAGCAGGTTCATGTCAAACCCGAGGGAGGTTCCCGTGTCGAACATTGGCCGGATGCGTCGAATGGTTTCGCTATAATATTTCGGGTTGTTGGACTGACCGCCAACGTGAAAACTGAAAGGGAACATTGTTTGAATATTTGCACAACATGACAACATTAAAAACGTTAAAAACATCTGTCTTGATAAGACTTTTTTGTTTGTGCAGAATGTTGCCTTGCACACAGGTCCGTTACCGTTTTCACAAAGAGGCGGGCAGGTTAAAATGACAATGCCCGTTTCATTGTGCAAAGTATCGTGTCCGTCCTTTTGTGAAAACGGTGGCGGCGAGCCAACAGAATATCAGAATATAAAGTTTACATCGAGAATAAGGTAAATTTAAACAAGGGGTGTTCTTTAGGGGAGGAAGTTTCCCCACGAAATATAGAAGTAATAAAAAAATATCCCAGAGGTTTCCCTTTACTTGTAAAGAAATTATTGCATGTTTCTTGTAGTTTTGTATGCAAGTTCGCCCCAAAAAAGGCTAAAAACCACTCGAGGTGTGGAGCTACAAAGAGCAAAAAGAAGTTTAAAATGCAAGTGGTAGGAATTATTATTACTCTTGAAGCAGTAGAGATCGTAAATATAGGGAAACATGCCCAGCCAAAGAGATACAGAACTAGGGGGAAAGCTATTGGCATAAATAAATTGAATTGAATTGAATTGAATTGGCATAGCTTTTCGTTCTACATCTAGGTACAGCTACAGTAAATTGGTGGGAACAGGAGAAAAGCAAGAGTTTCACGCTCAAACACCCTAACTGGAGTGTTTCGCGATTTATTGACTTTTAAGATGTGCCACATATTAAGGAATTTATGAAGGACTTTCCATGTGGTGGTATTTGAATAAAGCGAACTTGTATAGGATCGTTCGAATGGCATGACGACACTTTCAAGTTCTCTGGCAGGTGTTATTTTAGGCCACGGTCGTTTATTTATACCACGCGAATAGGGGACAAATTAGGCTCAGGGCGTTGCTAGACCATTGTAAATGGGAGGAGTGTCATCGCAAGAATTGCCGACGGACAACCTGGGATATGAGGCATTGCCTGTTTTGCCGACAGCCACATGCTAATACCGGGAAAGGTAATCGAACACAACCAATCATACTTAAATATACACAAGAAGGATTGAAGATGCAGAGTACCGTCCCTTTAAGTTCAACATGCATAGGTTACCGTGTCACAGACAACAGTATACTGTTTTACACATCTGTTCGTGCGTTTTTTGTCTTTTGTTTTCGCTTCAAATTGTTTACTATTTTTAAAGTGTCTGCGTGGATTCCGACTTAGTGTTCAGTAAAATTAGTAAGTCACACGGCTAGGCTAAAACTGTGATTCTATACATGTGAAGATGGAATTTGCGTCGGGGATGATGATTAGAACAGAGATTTTCTCTTTTGCCCTTTCCCGACGTAATGTATGAAGCACCGTATGCTCAGTGCTTTTCGAGAGCCTGTGTGAAAAAAATTCACATCATTATCCCCGACACAAATTCCATCTTCACATTGATTACGCAGTACCCGCTGCTGCATTGGATTCGAATCGGCCATCCGACTCCGGAAAGCTCTGTGGTCCAGTGGTTAAGACGTTTGCACTAGTATGCAGGAAGTCGTGGGTTCGAATCCCGCCCGAGTAAGCATGTGACTTTTTTTTACACAGGCTCTGGGAAAGCACTGAGCATACAGTGCTTATTACGTCGGGAAAGGGCAAAAGAGAAAATCTCTGTTCTAATTTACTGTGATTCTACTGCTTCATTCACTGGTGAGTGGACATATACTTCAAGTATTTCGTTGATAGAGCCAACAGTTGATCAGAAACAAATCCTGCAGTAGTGACCCAGACGTGAAAAAAAGGAAGGATAATGTGACTTTTATAATTATTTTGTTGACTCTAGAATCATAAGACCTAGTTTATAGATAATACATTACATGCCATCTTACCTCACACCGACAATCTGGAGTCCCAAGTCCTTCGCAAGCTCCATTAGAGGGCGTACTTCTTTGTCGTGACATCCGAATTTGATACCAAATTTAAAATCAGATGTACGGTCTTCACACAATATCCGAAGAACAAGCCTCATGGAAATAAATACATTAAAAAATACGACCCTTTAAGCAAGCTACAATAGCAAAAGCAGAAACGCCCATAATCCTTTTGAGTTTTCTGGTGACCTCCTAGCCATGAATAGAGCTTTCAACGTGGGACCCCAATGGAAATAAGCCTGTAAACTCTGCTTTTTTGGGTTATCCCAGGTTAAATCAACTGTCTTTTGTTTATTGTGCATATTTGTATCTGTTTTGTTAATGAGTCGGTTGAAACCTGAATAAATCAAATCAAAACCTCAAAATTTAACGAGATTTGGCAATAGTGCATACTTTTGGGCCCATCCTAAAGAGCTACAACGTGTGCAGCGTCCTGTAATATATTGTCTGAATTGGGAAGCTATAATAATCTGATCTTGTGATGGAAAAAGAGGCAATACAAATTTAATATTACAACTTGATGACCAAAATAACAATTTGACCTTTACTTCCGATCAACCTATCATTCAAACTGCTATGTGGTAAAGACAGACTAAAACGTCTGTAGCAAGACTACAGTCAGTGTCTGGTACCAAGACGTTCGCATGAGAGTAACACGTTTTAGCAAAGATATGTGAATCCTATAGTATGGGTGGTACATTGCAAAAACTGTAATGTTAAATTAACACCATGTGGTAAGTGTATTGAACATCTGTCCAATATAGATACCACGTGGTGTTAATTTAACACCACCGTGTTTTGCAGTCCTTATTACAATAATATTTTTCCTCGCGGAATTATTGCTCCGGAATTTATTTTCATAAGTTAAATGCCTAAGTATTACTTACTGAGCGTCTGGGTATACGCGTTTGACCTTGTGTAGCTCTTCTGCCGTGTCAAAAGTCATGAGTCGTACTCCTTTCTCCCTGGCGAAGCGAAGATGCGACTCCTGTTTGTAGGGATGAGCGTAGATAATGTCATCCGGGCTTGCGCCCAGATCGAGAACAGTCTGTATCTCTTTCTTTGAACAGAGAAAAGACACACCATGTTATAACCATGAATAAACCATCACGTCTCCAATCCCGACTCCCGACTCCCGTCCAAATGTGTCTCACTCCCCTTGCAATTCCTCATATATCACCATATACATGGTGTCTCAAAAGGTAATCCATACTCAAAGGGTTAATATTGCGAAACTATATTTCAGTTTACATTTGTTATGGTTTCAGCATAAAGTAGAGGCTATACGCTTTTTAGCGATATCTTGGTTACATTCCTCCTTTTATGCATCATTATTTTAAAAATTGAGCACCATTGTCTTAAAAATGGGATGTGAAAACAGGCTTGTGATAATTTTGTTTCTGTTGGATGTTCGAGTAGCTAACGTCACATAGCAACATTGTTGTCTTTTTTGAGAAACTCCATATACAATATAAACATGTAATTACAAATTGCGTGCAGATGATCAAATTGGCGGGAGATTGTCCCGTCCATTAAGCTCCGCTCCTTTACGTATCCACCAATTACAGCCGCGCGCCATATATGTTAGTCACGCATGTCAGACTTTTGTCGGACCATAGTCGCGGCTGTGATTGGTCAATACATCCAGGGGCGGAGCCTAACAGATCGTTTCTGTCATGTTGCTTAAATCTCATACTCTTACTTTACTGGCGCAGTCGAAACTTCTGCCAAGTGCAATCAGTAATCGCAGAATCAAGGGATCCGGGTTACATTTTACAGCTGCAGAATAAAGACACAATATGTGCACAATAAAAAGAAACAGAATATTAACACTATCATTAAACATTCTCCACATTTAAGCAGTGACGTATCTGGCGGGGGCGGGGGTGCAAGTTCCCTTTCACAGCCTGATTATACCCGTGCGGCACCTTACTGTAGCACCAACCATGTACATAGACGCAGCACTAGCCCTCGGGCTATGTTTAGGTTCAGGGTTCGAGCTAAATTTTGGGGTTCGGACTACAGATACGTTTAGGCTTCGGGCTGTGCGTTTAGGGCATGTGCTACATTGAGGTACAGGGGCTATTTTTCTAGGGATTGGCCGAAATTTTAGGTATATGTCTTGGGCTATATTTAGGTTTCGGGCTACATTTAGGGTCTCCGGGTACATCTGTGTCTCGAGGTACATTTAGGTGGCACACAAACGCCGTTGTATTCGAGCAGTAAATGTTTCAGTCAAACAAGAAAAATGAAAAAAGAACGGGGTTGAGACGAGAAAAAGAAGGACATCTTAGGCTGTGTCCAAATATTCGGCTACGGCTACGGCTATGGCTGTTGATAAGGGGTTGCTAATCCGTCAAAATGGTTGTCCCTAATGGTTGCAAGCCCTTAATAACAGCCGTAGCCGTAGCCGTAGCCATAGTCGCAAACTCGGTAACGGCCTGATACTATTTACCAAAGAATGTCTGAACATCGGGCAGTAGCTCCCTCCACAAGTTGTCTTTAGCTATTACATCACCGAGGTCATAGATGATAAATGGGTCTTCCAGATCCTAAACGCGAAAATGAAGTAGAATTCCCATTTAGTTGTAAATGTCAAATTCGAACACTTGTCATTTCCGTCAAAGGTTTTGTTTTCAAAAATGTTGATATTCAGTTTTGTAGTTAACGACGATTTTGTACTGATTTGATAGTTCCTTTTAATTCGCTGTATTTCGTTCCATGGTGTTCAACTCTATTTTAAAAGTTCATTTATTGCAGTGTTCCATCTTTTTTTCTGGAGTGAATCCTATGGTAAAAGAGGAATTTGTGTGGTATAGTAAATCTGATTAAGGAGAAACCTTTACAAGTGAATACAAACCCAATAAGTTCATTTATCATAATTAATTTCTGTGCATAAAGTTTTCCCCTGTTTATCACAGCTACGGTTTAATATGACATTGCAATGGGTCTTGCATTACGCAGTTTGAAGCATAGCGCATACGAGGTGCGATCAAAAAGTACCGAGACTGCGCCTATAACAAGCAAAAACCGTACGTGATCTGGCCGCCACCCCCTTCAAAATAGTCCCCTTGTGCAGCGATACACCGCTCCCAGCGCTCCTGCCACACTTGGAACGCTCCCTGGAAACCCCGTTCCGTATAAGCGCGTCTAGCAGGGTCATGAATCTTCAAACGTTGGGCATATTTAAGGTTAATGCTTTATGTCTATGCAAAATGCATTTTAGGTAAACAGGTAAAATGTAATGTGTTTACGGAAAGTATAGTGAGGGCGAAAAATTGCCTGCAGAAACAACAGAAGAATAAACAAATGTAATTGGCACATTATTATTAACAGTGTTGTAACCAAGTCAATTTTTCCAAGTAGTCAAGTCAAGTCCCGAGTCAATTTTGTTCAAGTAAAGTACCAAGTCTCAAGTCAATTGTTGCACAATAGTAAAATAATTCAAATTCCAATGACAAATGACTACGCATAGGCTGGCATGCATTCACTGTACAAAATCAACCTGGCATGCCGTCTTGACGATTCTCCATGCAATCGTCCAGTCCTGCAGCCCCGTCATATGCGTATACGTACTGGACACCCAGCTCGCTATGCACCGTAGGCTTGGCATTTTTTTTCAACTGTGCGTACGCCCAAAAGTTGTGTTTGTTTTAGCAAAAGTGTTAATGTCAACAAGTCAAATTTATTCAAATCAAGTCGAGTCACTAGTCATGTTCTTTCAAGTCAAGTCAAGTCCCAAGTCATTTTTTTTCTAAGTCAAGTCAAGTCTCAAGTCAACAAAATCGCGAC
The DNA here is from genome assembly GCA_037893225.1 of Hippasteria phrygiana. Classification (NCBI taxonomy): domain Eukaryota; kingdom Metazoa; phylum Echinodermata; class Asteroidea; order Valvatida; family Goniasteridae; genus Hippasteria; species Hippasteria phrygiana. Next base: position 1,305,340 of record JAZGUH010000488.1, read on the forward strand.
TCGAGTCTGACTCGAGTCCGAGTCAGCAAGTCAAGTCAACTTATATCAATACAATATTAGCACCAGTGTTGTAGTCAAGGCAACAACTACCTAAGCCGAGGCCAAGGCCACAACCTCCGAGGCCGAGACCGAGGCCGAGGCCACAACGTCCGAGGCCAAGGCCGAGGCCGAAACCACATCCTCCGAGGCCAAGGCCGAGGCCGAGGCCAGCTATTAAACACGTAATAATCCACTCAAACAAGTGTTATGGTCTGAAAATCTCCAGACTATCCGTAAATATAAATTACCAGAAAAACGCCTGAATTTTCTCAGATGCAACAAAGAAATCAAACAAGATCACACTGATATAAAGAACAAAGAAACAATGTGATTTAATAATAAGAATATTCGAGAATCAACAGGGTTTAACAAGTGTAGAATTAAGAAAAGATCTTATACAATATATAACTTAGAAGATCTTACGGGCAGGACTTATATAGGCGAGGGCTCAGACGACTTGGGCAGCTCTGCAGTGGGCGAGGACTTGGGCGAGGACTTGTGCGAGGACTTCGACGGCTTGGGCACTCAGCAACGGACAAGGACAACTCCAATAATGCGAGCAAATATAGTTCTTTGACGAGCTGGAACACGGGGCGAATTCACCGCCAAAACAGCCGAAGAGAGAGGAAAACAGTGGGGGACGACATCAACTAGCTCCCGTCGCGAAAATATGGGGACATGAGACCCCGAATAATGAACCGACGACAATTCACAGATAATACTCCTTTTCCGGAAATAAAACTTAGCTCTAACTGTCTCCAGACGCTCCTACGCAGACAGTCATATACAGGTCACAGGTCCGAATAAAAGCAGGTCGATTAACTCGATGACCAAACTCCCAACGAAATTCTCCGTCCGTCAAAAATAATCTCCAGTCCTCCGTCGAAAATCAAGTTCTGATTCTATTCCGAAATTAGCCCGTATATATAGAAATGTATATCTTCAAGAAATTACCAAATTATCCAGAATCATCTTACAAATGACGTCAGCCTCTAAATACAATCTTACACAATTACATCACATCCAAAAATAATCCTCTACACAGCCCCGAATACAATTACTCTGTATTCGAGATACACACAGAACCTTCTGGCACATAGGCTTGGCGTAAACAACTCTGACCCATTCATAAACAAATTAGGGTCAGCCGAGGTCGCACGTGTATGCAAATAAGTGGCGCGTGGCCTCGCCGGTTGTACATACCAGAGGGCGTATATACATTCCGTGAGGGGAATTTCCTAACACTGACAGCATTTACTTGTGTACATAACACAAGGTTAGGATTTTGTTTGATTTTTAAATATTTTTAACCCCTTGACCTCGGGCGCCGGGGCGCCAGATCGGCTTGTGCAGCCAAGCGAAACAGAAACAAGAGGCTTGTGCAGCCAAGCATAACGTACACAATACCCCAATAATGGATTGAACTGCAGAGATTGGCACAAATAGAAGTCAACCGGCCAGGTGGCAATTTTCAATCCGCACGGTTTTTGTGTCAACTAGTGGCAAGGGGTTAAAGAGCAACTCCAACGGTTTTGAAAAGAAGGGCAAGATAGCTCAGTTGGTAGAGCACCGGTACGATATTCCGGAGGTCGCAGGTTCGAATCCCGCTCCTGCCAGTTTCTTTGTTCACTTTGAAAATGTATTCAAAATTTACCTAGTCACAATCCCTTGTGGATTGTTTGACGAATTAGGTTTTGAAAAGTGTTAGAATTAAATGTTATTGTGTTCAATATATAATAAATTACTTATTCATTCGTGGCCATTGTATCCAAATCGGATGATCTGATAATTGATGGACATTTTGATGACATGATGAAGTCTGAGTGATCATGCACGCGCGCAGAAAGTTGAAGAATTAAAGCAAAAGCGCAAGACTAGACTAGTAGACATGCGACAGGCTTCGCGTTGCGCGAGCACGCGTGCATGCGAATAACAGGTTGGTTCCCTTAACTTCACTGCCGGCCATTATGATTATCGCTTTAACGTTCACTCGTTCAGGGCCGAGTGGTGGACCAGGAACCAGTCTATAGCGGGAGTAGACTGATTATCTAACAAGAAGATTAGATGCTACCTGAGTACGTGTAACGCAGTGGCAGTTCATGGGTCGAGTGAAGTGCTGGGCCAGGAACGAGTCTATTAGCGGGAGTAGACTGGTTCTACAAGCAGATGATACATGTACATGTACGTACGTGCAATCGTGGAGCTATCCATTGCTCCATGGTGCAATAATGCAAATACCAGTTCGTTCATTCATTCACGAGTATCCGCTTGAAACTCTATTTCGGAACCCACTGTGGCAGCTTCTCGAAAGTTTGATCAGGTAAAAAATTGAAATTGATTGAAACAGAAAACACATGTGAATTGGTGGGGAAATTGGTCAAAGTGGGCGGCCTCGAGCCGGCCTCAACCAGATCATCGAGTCCGGAAGGCTCCGAGGCCTTGCACTCCGAGGCCAAGGCCGAGGCCGAGACCATACAAATCGGCCTCGAGGCCGAAGCCGGTCTCGAGACCTCCAACACTGATTAGCACAAGGCCCGAGTTTGTTCTTACCTCACGAGTCGGCTCCGCTTTGTGTTGAATCTTGTCCAATGCAATTTGCCGGATAGACGTTGTATGGTCGTAAAGGTTTAGCCGAACATGCGGTGTCTCGAAGAGCTCCATCTTAAATCAAACCGAAGTCTAGCTTAGTAAAGCTAGATTATCAGCCTACACTCCATTAACTTTAATGCTCGGCAAAAAAACAGCTGAATACCAGTCACAAGCTATAATAGGCTAATCCTATAATTTCCACCAAATTACAAGAACTGTTCATGCTAAGCAATTTTTCGTCCAAAATTGTTTTGGCCTACAGTAACCGAACACTGCATCTTAATCATGATAATCAATTTTAATTCATAGTAGCCACGCTAAGATGCTTTTCAAAGGGCCATCTTTGTGCTAAGTAGGACCAGAGGCACCGGGGATCGGGACAAACCCCTTCTCTGTGATGACAGGTGTGTATGGTTTTTTACATCATGCACTAATCCTATGGCACATGGAACTTTTAGCTTAATGTCCCATCCAAAGGACGTCACCCTGTTACAGTGAAACATTTACAAGGACCCTTCCGGTGCCAGATCAATGCACTGATTATTGCGAGGCACGCTAATTCACGCAATACATGTGATCTTCTATCCAAGTACTGCTGGCAGTCGGCGTTGCTTAACTTGCTAAACATGTAGTGTGCCACTTGTTCTTCCAATAAACCAAATTTTCAGTGAAGATAAATATAGAAAAACGTTTCTCACAAGATCAAACAAACAAGAAAGTGTCTTAGTGTGTGACATACTTTGTCAAAAAATGGGGCCAATTCAGTCATCTTCCAAGGATGCTTGGAAACACCACGCGTTTATTAAGTCCGAGTGTGAGCATGAGCAGCGTCCGTCTGCCGTTCGGCTGTCCGTCGGGCTGTTTTCAATGTAATTGCTTGTCTGTCCAAAATAATGGAAAGTTTTGTCTTGTCTTTTCTGTATATACTCTTTTATAATTGTTTCTAGTTTACTGATCGCCTTTGTAATTTTTTTGGAGTATGATCTTTTGTTTGGTTCAATAACTATCCGCTCGTGTTATTTTTATCAGGCCACTTTGTCGTTGTATGTTATTTTTAAGCAATGAGTTTTAAACATGTATTTCAATTGTACATGAATCCAACCTGCCTTGCTGCCACAATATAACTTACCATAGCTGGAGGCACAGAGGAGTGTCAGAAAGGAAGTTCAAATTTTGCGTTGATGAGGCGTTGAGGACGTGTAAACAAATTAGCGTGGAACGATCGTTTAGGGGAGGTATCTTCGCACTACACTTCGTTGTTCATCTCGCAAACTACGAATACCATAGCTGGCGATGCACGACAAACAAGCATCGTGTATACACAGAAGGCACTCTGGCTGTAATGGATTATCTGACCATACGCTAATAATATAAAGATCGGTTTTTATTACAATGAATACTGCATATTAAACGGTACAGAAATGCCATCAATTCCATTTTTTATGAGGTAGGGATGACCAAAAATGAATTTATGCCGAACTTAAACAAAATGTCAATTTAACTTCGGCACAGCAGTAGCACGATATTTAGCGCAGGCCTGGTCTTGTATGCAAGGAACTCGTGTTTTCGTATTTCCTGTCTTGATGACGGAGAAAAGTTTGTCAATTTCTTTAACCACCGGGGTCAAATTTCATGGCTTCGCTACACACGAAATTCGTTCGGTTTGGTTCATTAAGCGGCTATGCTCTGAATAAATATTCAACTCAATCATTTTCCCTACTTTGAATGAAAAAGCACTTAGTACTGTTATGTACGCACAGTAAATGTAATAAGTGTTATGAAATTCCCCTCACAGAATGTATATAGATATATACCCCTCATTCAGTATTATGTACAACCGGCACAAACAAATGTTTTGTCACAGGCCACACGTCACTTATTTGCATACGCGTGTGACCTCAGCTGACCCTAACCTGTGAATGAATGGGTCAAAGTTGTTTACGCCAAGCCGTGCCAGAAAGTTCTAGGTCAATCTTGTGTACGCTAGCTCTTTCGAGAAGCTGTGTAGAGGATTATTTTTAGATGTGACGTAATTTGTACGATTCTCTAGAATTTCTAGTAATCTCTGAAATGAATGAAATCAAGACTTAAATATTTGCGCCCAGGACTTTCGACGGTGGACTTTAGACAGACAGAGAATTTCGTTGGGATATGACTCGTCTGCGTAGGAGCGTCTGGAGACAGTTAGAGCCGAGTTGTATTTCCGGAAAAGAGACATTTATCTGTGAACTGTCGTCGGTTCACTATTTGGGGTCTCATATCCCCATATATTCACGACGGGAGCCAGTTTGTGTCGTCCCCCGCTGTTTTCGTCTCTCTTCGGCTGTTTTGGAGGTGAATTCGCCCCGTGTTCCAGCTCGTCAAAGAACTGTTTTCGCTCGCATTATTGGAGTCGTCCTTGTCCGTTGCTGAGTGCCCAAGCCTTCCAAGTCCTCGCCCAGGTCCTCGCCCATTGCAGAGCTGCCCAAGTCGTCTGAGCCCTCGCCTATATAAGTCCTCGCCCGTAAGATCTTTTAAGTTATGTATTGTATAGGATCTTTTCTTAATTCTACACTTGTTAAACCCTATTCATTCTCGAATATTATCATTATTAAATCACATTGTTTCTTTGTTCATATATCAGTGTGATCTTGTTTGATTTCTTTGTTGCATCTGAGAAAATTCAGGCTTTTTCCAGTAATTTATATTTACGGATAGTCTGGAGATTTTCAGACCGTAACATATAACAGTACAGTGTGCATAAAATGTTGGTCTTCCTACAATATACTGTTTTATTTCGTTCTACGCGCAGGTTGTTTTACGTAAAATACTGTCGGAATTATGAGCGTCATTCTAAATTTGAAACTTTATATTTCCATTGCCAGTTGATTTTGTTTAAATGTTTTATTTTTTTGTTAGGTGGAGGATTTCTCATTTCAAAGTTCACAATTTATCCAAAGCTTAACAAATTAGCAGTTCGGTTTTAATTTTTCAGTGTGGTGCGTCCCAAAAACGCGGACAGAGCAGCTTTAAGGGGCACACTTTTTGGGCGTTCCCCTTCATACTATAGCGTTCGCTCTAAAATTGCTATTAGTGACATGCTCAACAGTTCAGCATATTTCTGTGCTACTAATTATGCATGCCGTAAGTCTTTATTACTCGCTACCCAGCCAAAAGTACATTGTACTGTACAAATTGAAAACTCTAATCTTTGCCTGTCAATGCCGTACATAAACTTGGAGAAGTAATTATGTAAACATTTCCATATGACTGCAGGTCGTGTTGCATGGTAATTTTAACAGCGCCCATGACCGCCTCATCAACCCGCTGTCTACAGGTGATGTATTTCTCAAGTTATGGAATGTTTAAGGTGCGGAATAGGCTGAAAACGCATTACCGCTTTGATATTTTTCAATTTAATACCATTCGTTACATGCAGGAACAGCCTGGTGTTGGCGTGGGCCTTCACAAATTTTGATCTAATTTTGACATTGTGAAAGTTTAGTTTTTCTTTCAAAATGTATCGGCAATGTAACAATAATAGGCAAAGAAAGTTAATGTGATTAATTGATTAATAAATTTGTCGCTTCGTGAAAACCTCAACCCATTTCCTACCATTCTTTGCCATTTATGGAAAAATTGAATCAGATGCAGTTAATGTTTGTCACTTCGTAGAAACTTAAAACAAAGAAGCAGCTTTTTCGCCGCGCAGCGGGTAAATTTGCTTCAAAATTCAGTTCCTATTCTGCGATTCACCCATATTGAATAACCCGGAGTTTAAATTTGTTCAATTCATTTGTTGCGTTGCTAGTTATACTTATAATCTACTTTCCTGTACACAGTATACATAGATGTTCGAAAATACAAAGTGGCAAGTGTTGTAGGCATACAGATGAAAAAGACGGAGTAATGGAATAAAATATCTGTAGTAGACCTATGCTGGCATATATACAGCAGCTTGACCTCGTACAAGTATCAACTATTATAATATGCAGGTACCATGTCTTATAATCACTTGTATTTGCTCATAACGCTGAAATATAATTTTTGAAATTTAGACTATACAAAAATATGTTTATTAGTGTGGGCTTCCATAACAAAACTGGCATAATACTCATAATTAATGATTTGACGACATGTTAGCTTGTAATCATTACTGCGTTGGTCATAACCAACGCACACAGAAGGGAAATAGCAGTTCCGTTAACCATTCCGTTCAAGTCTAATTTACACACAAAAATAAGTTTGAAATGCCGTAAACACACAAACCTTGTTCGAGACATCACGCAACTCGGCTTTACTTGAAACTTTATAGCCACTGGCGTCGAAGCCGTGGTCTCGTTACCTTTGACAATAAGCTTCGCATATCACTCTTCCAAACCCTTGCCAGGAAAAGTCAACAAACTCATAAACCCGCCTTCCTATAACAGCTCTGACTCCTTCATTTCTTACTTCGAACTGGATCATTGAAGTGGACGAGTAACCTGTCCCTCTTTTACCGCCCCCATTCCATATTTTTATAAACTTTGTGTTCTTTCAACTTTCAAAAAATTACTTTCACTTACTGCATTAACTATTCGAACATTTACTTCCACATTTCATTTTCGCTTCTATTTTAGTTATTCATATTGTACTCCGTCGAACCTCTTGTACCTCGATATTAATGTCGGAGGTTTTTCACGTTTATTTTGAATAAAAACCCAACTTATACACGTACTTTATGTATATATTTAGTAATAACCTTGTGCAGATGAAAACATAGGTGTGTCTGACGTTTATATCCTGGTTTATATCCTGGTAACATTTTTGACGATACTGACTTAGGGGTTTTGTGGCAATTTTTAGGTGACCCCGATCACCTATTGCTTCAGTCTGTACTGGTTCTTCTTGGGTTTTTTCTCCCCCACACAAGAATTATCCGCGAATATTCTTCAAGACGTATCCATTAACCCTGGAAGCATCTTTGTACAAAAATATACACGACGACACAAAGGCACTGCAGCGGAAGTATTATTGTATTACGGGTAAGGCCAGCCAGGAGCACCCTGATGCTATTTTCTGGGTCAGACACCATCCTATTATGGAACGCCATTGCTATCTTCGGTGGCTTCAGATCGTTGGCTTCGTCATTTTCATCATTCCGTTCGGCAATTCCATCATTCAGTTTGGCAATTTCATCATTCTATTCGGCAATTTCGCCATTTCGTTTTGCATTTCGACATTCCATTCGGCAATTTCACCATTCCGTTTGGCAATTTCATCATTTCGTTCGGCAATTTCACCATTCCATTCGGCAAATTCGCCATTCAATTTGGCATTTTCATCATTCAATTCGGCAATTTTATCATTCAATTCGGCAATTTTATCATTTAATTCGGCAATATCGCCATTCCGTTTGGCATGTCACCATTCTGTTCGGCAATATCATCATTCAATTCTGCAATTTCACCATTCAATTTGTCAATTTGGGACAAGTCGTGAAATTTTGTCGTGAATATTGACGTCAATATTTACGATTTGGGGAAAGTCGTGAATTTTTGTCGTGAATATTGACGTCAATATTCACGATTTTCGATGTCCCTTCAGGGCCACCATAGGGTACATAAAGTCATTTGTGAAGTCATGAAGGATGGTCAAGTTGCTGTTGCGGGGAAATGTATCGAAGCATGAGGAAGAGTGACACGCTACATTGCTTAAATTTGTGTTTCGGAAAGGACGGGCTCGTTGCAAAAAGTAGATGTAGCTGTGTTGCTGGGTAAGTTAGTATTGGAATAAAATAAACCGCGGATGTTACGACGCGATTATACCATAGTCTAATATTAAAGAAGACTCTTTACGTTTTCTGGTTACCTCATATATATTATACTTCTGTGCTTTCTACTGACCAAAGGAATGACTAGGCTACTTTTGTATTTGAAATGTTTCATTCCTCCTAGATTTCACCGATTTAATGGTATAATATCAGTGAATATTATTAACAGGTAACCAATTTGCAAGGCTAGAAAACATTGTATATAAACCTACCTCCGGTAAGCTCTGGCTACCTCCGAATTTACCAACTGCCCACTTTTATTGAAAAAATACGGTGCCCGGCTGCACCAAACACATTTGTTTGTGTACACTTTTCACAGCGCATGTGACAAAGTTTGACCGAGCTAATGGCGGACCACGCCTGTAGCAACTGTTGCTAACCAAAAGTCGTAATCCTATTGGTCAATGCGCGCTGTTTGATTGACAGGCCGGATCGGTCTATTCAGCGTTCTGTGTGCAGTGACCTTTGTATGGTGGCCGTGAAGGGACATTGCAATTTGTGAATATTGACGTCAATATTCGCGTAAAAAAATCCACGTCCTGCTATCCAGTCGTGATTTTTTTTGACGCGATTTTTTTCCAGCAAGCTAGGTGCTGGTTGTCAAGTCGATGTGCGCATGTGCAAAATGCATTTCACGCATGGTACAGCTAGCTTCGTAAATACTGTACATTAGTTCATACGCGTGTTATTATAATTGTGGTACCCTGAGTTGTCATTGTTATTCCAATTTTGTCACATGTGGGTGATTTGGTACCGCCGGGCAAAAGCTAGCCCGCGATTCGGCCCGCGCCCGCGCATATTGAAAACTTGAATCCATGCGACAAAAGGAGGTACTGTTTAAAAGGAAATCTCTAGATTCATGCAACGGATTTTCGAGAAATGTCAAGAAATTATTAACAAATTTTGCATAAGATTTCAGAATAGGTTTCAGCAAAGCCACACCATGTTATGTTTAGCATTGTTTTATGAGTCATTTTTATAAAATAATTACGAGTCGTTTCCTGTGGGCTCATTTGAAAGAGTTGTTGACACCGATTACTTTGGGTTCAGAACAATAGCCTCTGTTTGAAAGAAAGTGTACCGCTCATGTTTTGAGAAATTCATATTTTTCCTTCATACTCCTAATTGTCACCTTCCTGCAGGGCTTATTCCAGTAACGGGTTATTTTTTAAAAGCGTTCTGTTTTATAGGATTTCCCGGCCAATTTGACCATGTTTTCGTTCATTTTAATGCCTGGCTCATTCAATTTAGATTGAAATTGAATGATCACGCAGATCGTCATTCAACAATCAAAAATAATCATTCAAATTCACTATCCGAGCATTCCATCGTCTTTTAGCTTTAGTCGTGCCTGTAAAAGATGTATTCAAATTAAAAGTATCGTATTGTTCATTAAATTGCGTCTGCACCAACGTGTAGATCGGGCATTTATTTTTTATGAATGGGCAAACATATTTCACTTTTGTTCAGGCATCTTTTCCTGCATGTCCACATTCCTGCGTGTCCGTATTCATATAAAGGTCTGAGTTATCTTAACATAAATCATATCTTACGTCTTCAATCCGTAGATGCACACCTCTCTTTCCTAACTAAGTCTTCAGACAGACAAGATGGCAAGCCTACAGGGGGAGGTGTGATCGTCTGATGGAATCTGCCCAATAAAACAAATTACCCAAGAGAAGTGTTCCCGATGGTACAACCATTGCCAAACATACCGGTTCATGCCCCGATGTCTTGCACATGAAGAGATTGATGGGTGAATCAGAACGAAAAAGAACAGTAAACAAAGTTAAAGGATTCCCAAACATGTCAACATACAAATGCCCCTATTTTTTTTTGCTCAAACTTTAAAACAAACAAAGAAAAAAATATAGCTGCCTAACGTTTCGAACTTAAGCATGTTCTTTTTCAAAGGCAAATGACAGACTACAAGAAACAAACATGTACGGAACACACATGCAAGAGGGGGTGGGTGGAGAAACTCAAAAGAGACATTATCGACCAAAGGAGAGTGGCAGTGGGTGAACATCAAAGGGAGTACAGATGGAAGGGACAGCAAGGAACAAAGGAGTGTGGTTAGGGTAAGGATGAAAAAGGGGAGGGATAGAGATGAGAGGGATGAAGCTGAGGAGGGGGAACAAATAGGAGGTTGGGAAATAAAAAGAACAGAGGGATGTGGCAAGGCTTAACGGAAAGGGAGACATCCAAGTGGGCAAGAAACCCCAAGAGTGTTTGCCAGGAGGATTATCTGTAAACAAAATTATTGACAATGAGGGGGAAATTAAGAGTTAATCATTCCCTTCCTGGATGTTGAGACCATGTGGTTGAATAGTCCGAAGACGCTTTCATCCACACTTTCTCCCTGCTAAGGCGAACTGAGTCCTTGCTCTGGCCAAGTGATGTTATGCCCTGTATATCAGAAATGGAATGGTTATGCATGAAAGTTGGAGTGGTGAGCAACAGTGGTGTCCATTTTCTTGGTATTCACAGTCAATCGATGGCCATATAAACGCTTTTTGAGCGTGTTCTTGGTCTCCCCGACATACTGGATTCCACAAGCCAGGCAAGAAATAAGATATGACATTAGAGGTGTTGCAAGTAATGTTACCATTGGTTCTGTGAGTAGTGCCAGATGAATGGCCAGAAAATGAGTCAGACTCCTGCATGTGAGTCTGGCAAACAACACAACTGGAATTGCACTTAAAAGTAGTAAGTACCATGCTGTGTGGAAGGGGATGCAGCCAAGGGGGATCTCGGCTCGAACAATCAGGTCTCGCAGAGAGACAAACAGTGAACAAGAAAATTCATTAGCCCTTTTCATTTCATTAGTTCGTTACATCACCCATCCATAATAAATGCTAAAAAACATTCCACTATAAATTGTAGACAATTTGTACAAAAACCTCAGAGGACAATAGGAAAATATATCAATTAAAAATCTTATAAATTTGAATAACCATTTGATGAAATTGCCCATAAAGGGATAAGAAAAGAAAAGCATGGTCATCCGTCATATGCACACTGACGTCATATGCACACACGGAGGTTACAAAACTCAATGTAAGAATGCAACAAATGAAGTCTTGAATGCACCAAAAACGTAATAGAATGTCCCTAAACGAAAACGAACACTAATAGGAACAAAATCGTTGGTGCTTAAGAATTGAAATTGAATGCCCAAACAGTGAAAAAGAAACCTTAATTTGATCAGATGTGCAAAAAATCACGCGAATTTGAATGACCGATAACGAAAATAATCAGAAAATAATTTGCAAATTGGCCGGGAAAACCTATATTTATTGGCCGCTTAAAGAGGCACCGTTTTCAAGAATATATATAAAGAAAATAATGTGGTATTTGGAGTTTCGTGTAAAATGCCGTGTTTAGAAAGGTGTATCGGAAAAATTCATATCTTTCCTTACGATTTCTAATTGTCACTTTCCTGGGCACACTAACATTTCAGTAAGGGCTTATTTAAGCGGCTAATCGGAACAGAACGCTTGATTGGAATAAGCCCTGACTGAAATTAAGTGTACCCAGGAAGGTGATAATTAGGAAAAATGGACCGTCGGGAAATGTAAACAAACGCAGTCACAGAAGACAGCTTGTACATAGTGTTGAATGTACTGGCTTTATTGTTCGGTCTGTAAAACAATATCGAACAAAAAAATACAACTTTAAGTTTGTTATCTGGAAAATATGTGAAATAAACAGTTCTAAATGCCCGTTTAAAATCGCAATATCCGAACTATTGGAAAGTATAACCTCTCTAAAATCATGTCTATCATATCTCTGAAGTCTATCAATAGTCATCTCTATTAGTATATGAAGGGCCTGAAAGATTACACAATATATTTTTTAAACCTAAGTGCAACTTAATATAAGTAGCAAGAAAAGTCAGTTTAAAAGAATACATCGTTTAGGCCTACAGGTACCGTTTCATGTAAATAATTTAGGCACAAATACCAGTCCAAAAACGCAGGAAACTCTTTTTCAGGGAACTGAGCACAGAATTTGGTTGTAAGCAAAATCTGTAAAAACTGGGTTATATTTCCACCCAAACTGACTGAAGACAAAACATAAGCAAATAATAATGGTTGAACTGATCTATGTGACATGCGTGTATGAACTAACTAAACTATTTAGGGCGCTCTTTACCCTGGCTCTCTGTCTAGCAACTCTTGTTCATCATAACGAAATTTGAAAACGAGCGTTACCGTGACTTTCTTTTGCACAGATGATATTGTTCTGAACCCAAAGTAATCGGTGTCAACAAATCTTTCAAAAGGGGCCCTCTGGAAGCGACTAATTATTTCATAAAAATGAACCATAGAACAACGCATGGCGTGAAATGCATTTTGCGCATGCGCACATCGACTTGACAACCAGCACCTACCTTGCTCGAAAAAATCGCGTCAAAAAAATTACAACTGAATAGCAGGACGTGGATTTTTTTACGCGAATATTGACGTCAATATTCACAAATTGCAATGTCCCTTCACGGCCACCATACAAAGGTCACTGCACAGAACGCTGAATTGCCACACCGCATGATGAAATTGAATTGCGGAACGATGAAATTGAATTGCGGAATGGTGAATTGGCGAATGAAAGGACGAACTCGCAGTAAAGGACGGTTACTTGTAAAACCGAATCGATTACTTGTAAAACCGAATCGATTACTACCAAATAACGACAATCCGCAGAACAGAAAGGTGAAATTGCCAAACGAAACGAAATTGCCGAATTGAATGGTGAAATTGACAAATTGAATGGTGAAATTGCAGAATTGAATGATGAAATTGCAGAATTGAATGATGAAATTGCCGAATTGAATGGTGAAATTGACAAATTGAATGGTGAGATTGCAGAATTGAATGATGGAATTGCCGAACAAAATGGTGAAATGCCAAACGGAATGGTGATATTGCCGAATGTAATGATGAAGTTGCCTAATTGAATGATGATATTGCCGAATTGAATGATGATATTGCCGAACAGAATGGTGACATGCCAAACGGAATGGTAATATTGCCGAATTGAATGATAAAATTGCCGAATTGAATGATGAAATTGACAAATTGAATGGTGAAATTGCAGAATTGAATGATAAAATTGCCGAATTGAATGATGAAATTGCCGAATTGAATGGTGAAATTGACAAATTGAATGGTGAAATTGCAGAATTGAATGATGGAATTGCCGAATTGAATGATGAAATTGCCGAATTGAATGGTGAAATTGACAAATTGAATGGTGAAATTGCAGAATTGAATGATGAAATTGCCGAACAAAATGGTGAAATGCCAAACGGAATGGTGATATTGCCGAATGTAATGATGAAGTTGCCTAATTGAATGATGATATTGCCGAATTGAATGATGATATTGCCGAACAGAATGGTGACATGCCAAACGGAATGGTAATATTGCCGAATTGAATGATAAAATTGCCGAATTGAATGATGAAAATGCCAAATTGAATGGCGAATTTGCCGAATGGAATGGTGAAATTGCCGAACGGAATGATGAAATTGCCAAACGGAATGGTGAAATTGCCGAATGGAATGTCGAAATGCAAAACGAAATGGCGAAATTGGCAAATAAAATAATGAAATTGCCAAATTGAATGATGGAATTGCCGAACGGAATGATGAAAAAGACGAAGCCAACGATCTGAAGTCACCGAAGATAGCAATGGCGTTCCATATCCTATTGCCATTCAGAAACGTGGGCAATGACAGAACGATTGATTGTTCTGGCGGTGTATACCGACCACAAAGGCATTATATAACACATACTTGAATGGGGCTTAGCCAAACACATGCCAGAGGGCTTACATTTTTAGGGCTGGCATGTCCGGTGTGTGACCTCTGTGTTAAATTTGATTGCACAGTCTCGAACTATAGCTTTCGACTGAAGTTCCCAAAAAATTGAGCAATATTAGGCCAAAGATGTTTTGGTAATTAGAAAATTACGAAAAAACTACTTCCGCTGCAGTGCCATTTTTGCTCCGAGGGTAGTCGTTTTAAAATCATGTCGTGATGTTTATTAATGAGACTGCTTGCTCAGAGCCATTTTAATGAGATCCGCCACGGAAGTAATCCTTCTACTACACTATGTTAATCAGGACCAAAGCATAACCATATCACCTCATCGGACCCGTCTTCATTTATGCCTTCCAAAATCTGCACGATGACAGAAATCAACATTTGACCGGTGAGATAACATTTGTTGGTGTTAAAGCGACATTGCACGTACATTGCCTCGACAATAACCCAGATTTTTAGGCACAATGCTCCTTTCCTCAGTGCAAAAATCGAACTTGGAATGATTCCAATTAAGTGTCAAAACGTCGTGCATATTTACATAATGTTTTTGTAGTATCAGTATCTGAAATTTTAGCAGGAATTTTTTTAACCAGGATTGGTAAAAGAATGCATCAATATAGAATTACAAATTCGCTTTGAAAGATTGAAGGTAAAACCAAAACACTAAATTGGGGGCAAAAACTGTTTGGGAAAATATCGGGTATAAATATGCTTGACCTGCATTATGGTGGTGTTTAGGAGAAACAAAGTTGTCAAAAACGTTTTCTGTTCGTTTGTATTTGCATTCAATCGGGGACCCTTAACAATAAAGGACAATAGGGTCGCCACTTGAGAAATGTCCCCGGTTGAAAATACCAAAAGTTTAATTATGAACAATTGGAGGACAAAAGGAGGTCCCCGATTGAATGTGTGAACATGAGTAGTAAGGGAGATGCCGATTCTATGTCATTTTCTGTTTTTTCACTTTTCTCTCCAATTTTGCTGTATATACCCACGTCAAATTTTTTAAAAACAAAATAGTCAAAAAATTACCCAAATTTTATTCAAAATGTTGGTGTGTATATACACACCAAAATTTGCACAAAATCAAGAAAATAAAAAGTGTTTTTCATAGTCGAGAAGCGTACGAAAACGCCGGGGCGCCCGGCTAAAAAGAAATTACCCTAAAAAATAACATAAGGCAAAAAAAAACCCTCACCTCTACACTCAGTAGAGATGAGGGTTTTTTGTGTTACGTAGATCTACTGTGTTACTAACTACAACTACTCTTTGCAAGGAGCGCTAGGCCTAGTCTCTAAACTCTCATAATCAGGAGGCTCATCTATACTCACGTTAGAATCACGCTCATATTCTTTACATATTTCTAATCTAAAGTTGTAAGTTTTGCGATAAGATCTTTTTTTTCTTTCTCCATTCTCTCGACAACTTTTTTTTCGACCTCATCGTCTAGTTCTTTTTGATTTCTAACGGACTCTTCTCTCGCTTTAGTTTGTGTCTTAATAGCTTCTTTCATTCCATAAAACTTTCTTAATTCTTCGTTAATCAAAGCAAATTCTTCGTGACTTACATCGCCATCGTCTACAGCCTGAGACACTAATTCATTTATCGTATTTAATTTTGTTTCGGCTACTACTCTAATCTCATCGTGTTTCTTAGCTTTACCTCTAAACTTTTTACTAAATCGTTTTAATACCAAACTTACACCCACGCATCCTATAGCTAAGCCTTCTAACACCACGCCTATAGGTATACTAATGACACCAACAACGCTGACTATGCCTATTGTACCGGATAAAGCTCCGAAACATTCTATAACGGTCTCTGCGTTAGATAAACAGGTAATAATTTTATTATACTTTTTGTGCAACCGTTCTCTCTTATCTCTCTCGTTGGCTATCTCTTTTTGCACTCGTTCGATTTTATTTAACCTAAAGACTGAAGACTCGTTCGTTTCTCTAGGAACATCGGGCAATTTAGGGTAAACGGATTCTGCGGTCATTTTATAAAGTCGTATATTTTATACAACTTATTATTTTAATTTTTTTTGCATGTATACAAGAATCAAAGTACCGACACCTATCAATAACGCCCACACGTGCTCCGCCAACCAACCGACACTCTTGCTCAATAGATTGAACAACCAACTCGCGATACCACCCAAAATACCGGGTAAAGCGATTAATAACTTACCCCCGAGCTTTTTTAGCAAATTAGCCAAGTTTTTTAAATGGTTACTTATCCAATCTTTCACGTTGCCTCCGGGCTTAGGCGGAACCGGAGTCGGAGCAGGAACAACCGCTGCAGCAGCTGTTGCAGCGCCGCCACCAATAGCCGCCACCAAAGAAGCAACGATCGTACTTATAGCTAAAGCAAACGCGGCCAATATACTAACGACCGTCACACCCTGTTCTCGAAACAGAATTCTAATCTTTTCCCGTAGCGAGGTATCTCTTTCTAATATTTTATTAATCGTTTCTTTGATTCTAGCGAATTGATCATTCATGCTTAGTTCAAGGTCGTGCTTGAGTCTTAATCTATTCTCTATTTCATCTTCAATATCGTCTTGTTTGTTCATTAAGTCTTGCATCTCATTATCGGCTTCTACTACTTCGAGGGCTTTTTTTATTTCGGCGCGTCTATCGTATAGTTTACTCAGTTCGGCTAAATTTAATTCGGCATTACCGCTGATAGTTTGTAGTTTTTTGTCTAAAGCTACAAGTTCTCTATAATTTATCCCCTCAGTTTGCGCTTGAGCATCTACTTCTCTCGGTTGAGGGGGAGGAATTGTATATCTACCGGTTTCAAAATCATAATCAGGATCAATTTCGGGGCCCACTATACTTTCTATTTGATCGTGCAGATTGTTAGCTATCTCAACTAGTCGTTTTGGAGTGACGTGGGTAGAAACAGCATCATCTATAAAGTCTTCTAATTCTTGCACTTTTTGTTCTTTTTCTGTTAATAAACCCAAATCTTCTTTTAAAAATATAGCAAAGTTTCCGTTTGGATACTTTGCTTTAAAGTTTTTTCTTAACATGTCTATACGTACAAATTGTGAGAGATCGCGACTATAAGACAATCTAACACCGTCGAAGTAAATACCTTTTTTATTTTTAGTAAAAAGTTCATACTTAGGGAGTTTTGGTCTAATGAAGCCGTCTTTTTCTATAGTATCATAAAAATTATTAGCTAAACCTTCTTTATATATATCACGATATTTATCTATAATATTACCAGCTTCATCCGTCGTCGGCGGTTGTGGTTCAGCCGGTCTGTCTAATTCAAAATCACCGTCGGGGTTTATTCCTAAACCATCGTCGCCATTGGCATCTTCGAAATCAGCATCAGCATCATTTTGTTCGTCTTCTCGACCCATTTCATCCATAGGTATAAATTCTTCACCTTCAGCCATTTTATAAAGTCGTATATTTTATATTTTACGTAGTATTTACCACATTCTGAGGAATTATTCCTTGGCTCACCAACCAAGTCTGAGTAGCTAGAGCGCTACCTACCGCAGCGGTGATTTTAACCGTATCTTCTACGTCTAACTTTCCTAAATCGGCGGGCTTAATTTTCAAAAGTTTTTTACTCAACATAGTATAACCTACGGTCAACAAACTCAACACAGCGCCGTGATAAAGAGTATTTTCAACGTTCTTAGTATCCATTTTACTTGTACAAACATTTTTATTTTTTTATTTATTCCATTTCTAATAGTTCTTCAACTTTAGGGGTTGAAGTTGCGAGCGTAACCCCCACCTCTCGCTGCGGATCTACAGGTTTACTCTTTTTAAACGCGAGATATCCAATTCCTAAAACAGCCAAACCAACCATAGCGTATCCCCAGCTCGGAATGTCTCTCATCGTTAGCGCTGGCGTTTGCTGGAGCTTCTTCTTCTATACTTTGCATTTGTTGTATTTGTTCTTTCATCTTTCTGTTTCTTTCGGCCAGTCTTTTACCTTGCTCTACTCTTTTAGGGTCTTTTACTCTTTTTTTTTGTGACTCTTGCTAGAGCCGACTGAGCCGGCTCTTGGGGAGGCTGAGCCGGCTCTTGGGGAGGCTGAGCCGGCTCTTGGGGAGGCTGAGCCGGCTCTTGGGGAGTCTCTTGGGGAGGTTGTGGAGTCTCTGCTACTTGATCTGTCGTTGTCGTTTCTAGACTCATCTTTTATAGTAATACTATTATTATTTGTTGTTGTATTACTACTATCTACCTGTACATGTTTAGTCGTGATCAACATAGCCACCAAAGGAGATAAATAAACCCCATAATTATAATGCACTTCACAAAGTAAACTGGACATGCTGCTAGAAATAACGGGATCTTTTTCTAAGTCGTTAACGAGGGCTTCTTCAGAATCTAAACAAAGTTTATAACCAAATGGCGAAGCCAGCGGCAAAGTCACGCCTAAAGCTTTTGCGTAAAGGGTCAACACGCAACTCCCCAAACTGACTATCATTTCTTTACCGAGCTTGGCTTCGTATCTTCTATATAGCTTTTCTTGTTTTTCCGCGGTCAAGCTCTCTATTTCATTAACGGAGTATTCTTTACCGAAATATTTTTTAGAATCACCACCAGCAACTACGCCTAAAAGTCTATTTTTAGGATCTAGAGACTCGTTTGTACTCCCTACGGTCGTAGCTACGGTCGTCGCTAAGCTATGCCCTATGGGCGTAGCAGCTACTGTTGGATGAGGTTCTTGAGATAACGTGCTTAGAGATTCTATCGATTTGCTCATTTAAAATAGAACTATATTTTTTAATCTTATTTCTACAAGACATATAATCGTAAGAAAATAAAGATAAGTTGATGGCTATTACTAGTTTTAATAATAGGTCTAGATATTCTATCATATTTTATAGATGACTAGATAATCTATAGTTATCTATAGATCATCTAACAGTTATTTAACAGTTATTTAACAGTTATCTAATAGTTATCTAACAGTTATCTAACAGTTATCTATAAATCATCTAATAGTTATCTAATAGTTATCTATAAATCATCTAATAGTTATCTAATAGATCATCTATAGATCAACTATAGATCAACTGCCAACAGACTGGAGGATCAGTTTTTACCAATAATTTACTAAAAGGCACATCTCTTAAAATCTTTTTAATTCTCGATCTTTCTTCTAAAGGCACCGCATCATTTTCATCGAGACATTGATCGAAACTATTTTTATCTTTGCAATAGAACAATACGACAAATGCAGTTTGAGCTCTAAAATCCGTCATTACGCAATTATACTTTTGAGTCATCAACCAACAGTAGTGATTGTCGTGCCTACCGCTAAACGCCAATTTTGTCAAAACGCAAGTGTTTTTCCCGAGCGCCGCCTTACGATATTTTATTTCTTGTTCCGAGCTACAATCATCTATCAAAAATAGAACGTGCGATCCTTTAAATCGAGCTCTATAAAATTCTAAAGCTTCGTTGAGAGACACCTTTTCTACCTCTAAATCGCATAGGTATATCTCGGGATCTAACCACAACCAACGTCTCTCGCGATAAGTCTTGTTGTTGCTCAACGTAGGACAAATAACTACGATATTTTCAAAGTGATCTTTATACTCAGTTTCTAATAGATCTAAAATATATTTGGTTTTACCCGAATTAGTCCTACCGCATATTAGCGCACAGTGTGGTGTTTTTGGAAACATTTTATACATGGCTTTTTAATAGTAAGGTAGATAATTTACTCTTCTAAGAGTAACTACCGCTAAATCGTCCATCTTCTAGAACCAACTGACCATCCATCACCAAGAAAACGTAACACGATAGTCCACCGGATGCCTCAGCCTCTCTTTCTAAATGGAGAGAAATACCGCCACCTACGTCTCCTATTTTCCTGCCAGAACCGTGACTTTTGTTGTCGTCGGTTACCCTCGTATCTAGCCAAAGACCGTAACTAGTGCTTAAGTAATCTCCTAGCGTCATATCGTGTAAGTCTAAGTCTTTGCACACGCTGGCACCAAATTCTGTATTAGAGTCGCCGAAAAACTTGGTAATCTCATCCCAGTGTTGATAACGCTTCATGCCCTGACTATACAATTGATTCGGCTTACCCTCTATCGTAACGTCTACTTTTTCGATATTTGGATTATAAAAAATTCGAGGATCTTTTTCGCCCGATTCTTTAAATAAAAGAAGTATACCTTTGAGACTTCTAATGGCTAGATTAAGATTAATGTTCCAAGTAGTATCGGACTTGTTTAACGTTAAAACCGTATATCTTTGAACTTTTTCGTATAGAAAATGAGTTTTACCTCGATATTTTTGTCTGATACTATCTGCCAATGTTGTACTAGTCACCGTTTCAAACTCGAGATCTAACCCCGAAATTTTATACTTCGCGTTAGCATCGGTAGATTTTACTACGCTCGCGTGATCGTTAAATGTAAATTCATAAGTTAGTCTATCTTTGAGCGTCGATGGACTAAAAGGCTGATGATCCGTAAGCATTTCAAAATCTAGAGGAATGTGATATCGATTACCGTAAGCGTTGGCAATCGGTTTGTCTTTTCCACCATTTGCGCTAGCAACCCCATCGCTAGCGCCGATTCTGAGTTTCGTAACGTTAGAAGTTTCGAGTCCTCGATACGCATCGTTCGCGCTGGCTGGTCGCCACAAGTCTTTATACGCGTTATATACATCGGCATCCGTAAACGCTACGAAATCTTTACCTTCTAGTTTGATTCTTACGCCACTAATTAAATTTCATGCGACGTTATAATATAGAGTTCTTGCATCATCTTCGCCAGTGCCTTCAGATTCTAAGTCTATATTAAAAGCTAATCGTACAGTACCCGGTACTACTACATCGTCTTGACTCAACATAGGAAATTCAACGATCAACAGACTGCCAGCCCCTGCGGTACTAGGATTATGAGTAATAACCATCGATTGCCTCAACCCCTTTAACGCTCTAGGATTTTTTAAACTTCTGTACGGATTCAGTTTGCTTCCATAAATTGCGTTCATTTTACTTAACGAAACAAAACAAATAAAAAAGCAAAAAACTTTTAAGCAAACTTGTAAACTAAATAACCTAAAACAGCAGTGCCTCCTACGATAAATGCAATTTCACCATCTTTCTGACCTTCGCTGGGTACGTAAAAGTCCGACAATACAGGTTCGCGAGGTAATATCAACTCGTCGTTGGTTACTTCGTTATATAGTCTCAACGCCTCATCTACATTTTTGAAATCTTTTTGAGCCCTGGCTTCTTTATGTAGTCGATCGTTTAGATAATCCAGAACCTTGGTTCTTTGTTCCACCCACTCTTGTTTAGCTCGAGTTAATTGTTCTAGAGCCAAATCGTGTCGTTTACGTTCTTCGTCTGACCTACCACCGAGCTTAGAAAATATAAAGCTTGATCCTGTAAACGCTAAAGCGTTTACAAGAGCTCCACCAATCATCATAAATACACCCGCCATTTTTAATAAGTCGTTAAAATTTTTACAAAGTATAAAATAGAATGGAAACAAAATTAAGTAAAATATTTTACAGTCCTAAAGGATATTGGAAAGGTGCAGGAGCTATAAAAAAATTGTCGTTAAAAGCTAACGTACCCGAGTTAGTCGTTAGAAATTGGTTGAGAAAACAAGCCATGTGGCAAATATATTTACCAACCCCCAGTTTTATACCGAGACCTACGAGTCTCAATAAGGTTATAGGGCGACCCAATGAACAGCATCAAGCGGATCTGTTGTATCTACCTCACGATGTAGTTAAACGGAAAACTTACAAATACGCGTTGACGATCGTTGATGTGGCCACTCGATATAAAGAAGCTGAACCCTTGACGAATAAAACGAGTACTCAAGTTGTAGAGGCGATAAAAACGATTTACAAAAGATCGGCCTTGTCTTGGCCTCTCACGATAAAAGTAGACCCCGGTACAGAATTTATGGCCGAATTTAATACTTTGATGCGGACTCGCAACGTCACAGTACAGAAAGGCGAGGTTGGTAATCATAGAGCTCAAGGTATAGTAGAAAGATTTAATCGTACTTTAGCCGAAAGATTATTCGGTCATCAATACGCTCAAGAAATGTTAGAGCCTACCGAGCGTAGCCGCGAGTGGGTAAAAAGATTGCCTGAGGTCGTAGCGGCGTTAAACGACGAAGAAACTAGATTGATATCGACTATGAAAGGCGAACCGTTAACTCCTCGAGCGGCTATGTCTCAGTTAGAAATAAAGCAATTGAGTTCCTCAGGGCTCAAGAGCCCCGAAGAACTTTTAAGCGTAAATGACGATATCGTTAGATATCTTTACGCTCCTGGAGAGCTCGAAAAAGACGCTAGAAGAAGAGCTACCGATCCTATTTGGAGCTTAGAAATGTATACGATAAAAAAATGAACGACGAATCCTGAACAGCCCGCATTGTACTGGCTGACTCACGGTCCCAAGAGATCGTTCGTTAAGAAAGAATTAATGGTCGTTCCGTCAGATACTGAGTTACCACCTTCCTCAGCGACGTAGAATATCGTATGCTAGATACCCAACCCCAGCAGCGGCCATTAATCCAACGACTAAAGCCGTTTTTTCTTGTTCGTGCGAGTCTGGCGGTTGAGTTGGTGGCGTAGCTACGACCGTAGAGAGTGGCGGGGGTACTCGCGTAGATACGTTCGTAGGGCGTACAACCGTAGGAAGTACGTCTGAGATTAGAGGTGTAGGGGTTGGTAACGGGTCTAAATTCTCTAAATCGTCTAAATTCTGCTGGGTTACTGTACGACTCTTTTTACGGGAGAGGGTGGGGTTGGTAACGGGTCTAAATTCTCTAAATCGTCTAAATTCTGCTGGGTTACTGTACGACTCTTTTTTACGGGAGAGGATGGGGTTTGTGGAGGGGGTGACGGTGTAGGGGTTGGTGGCGTAGCTACGACGTCTGAGTTCAAGTTGATATTTAATCCTATCGACGCGCCGGGCGTAGCTATCTGTATATTATTATTATAACCTTGGTGAATACCGACTAAAAGCTCCATATTTGATGGAATTAAGTACAATCCAGGGCTAATCACAAAGTTTAACGAGCTTCTAGCGTACTGTAAAGAATCTTGAAATCTGGTTATAGAAGATTCTAAGTCCGTAGGGCTGTCAATGATATCTTCTACTATATTTTCAAATTGTCTTTGTGCATCTAATCCGGTACCTGCAGTTAGTATACTCGTTTTTGTTTGGGCTTGCGCACCGAGTATGGCGTACACGTACGTTCTAACGCTTTCGTTTATTTTTTCTATACCAACGTCGGTAAACGAGCTCTTCTGACGTATGAGAGCTCGAAAACCAAGTCGTACAACGTCTACGGATTGCCTGATCCACGAGACTGTATAGCTACTAAAATGATATGCGTCACCCGACTCTCCAAAACCCATATAGGTAGCGCCAGAGTATTTAGCGGAGGCATGCTCATTGATGAGCTCGCGAGGGTCGTAATTTCTACCGGGTACGGGTATATATTTATGCGAGTCTATATCGTAATAGTACGCCGTACCTAATCCTCCAGAAGTTAAGTCCGCAGTCTGTTTAAAACTCACGTTTGGATCGACTTGAAAGCGTCGACAAGTATCGATATAAGCGCCGTTATCGATGTTATTGTTTAGATCGTTGAATATATTGTCTCCTGGAACTGGGCATTTTAAAAAGTAAAGTATCTTTCTAATCGTGAAATATACGTGAAACTTGAATAAAGCCGATATTACGGGGTTTTTATGAAGCAATAAGTCTAGTCCTACGCCGCAACCCGACGTCGCGCACCAAAATGCGAAGTTGAGTTGATTTTGATAAAACGTCATGGGGTCCGATGCATAGCGTAGGACTTGTTCGTCGTGTTTTATGTCGGACATTTTATAGGCGCTAAATATATCAACTAGTCGAGCGATAAAAGACCTGTTGTCGTTGGTGTTTACGATGATGCTAAGTTGACTCAAGTGCATGTTCAACGGGGTACTCTCCGGGCTTATCGCTTCGTACTTGTCGCTAACGCTTTGTGCTCGCGTAGCTACTCGAGTATCGTCTTGACCTCCAGCTAGATTCACGATATCTAGAGCATTTGTTACTGTTTGTTTATTAGCGTCTAAAAATTTCACAAATTGAGCGAATTTCATTTTAATTTTAATAAACCAAATATTTTAATCTTATAAATAAGATTTAAAATGGAATCGCACGTTTTTGAAATGGATGGTAGCGAACAAACGTTTACTTTGTCAAAACCTATAGATAACTCTAATAGAGATTACAGTATGAGCTTAAACAGCGCGATATTTACCGCGGGGTTTTATAATATGCCTAGTAATAGCGAAATTCTCTATTTTATACATCAAATCGATCCAAACACTGGGAAAAAACGGGTAGTACGGATGGTAAAATTGATATTCCGGCTGGATATTACGATATAGATTGGATCGAAGAGAGACTCAGTAAATTAGTTTGGTTAGAAGTCTCCGTAGATAAACTTAATAAAAAAATATCTTTAAATATAACGGAAGAAAATAGCGTTCTACGCTTTGATAAAAACATTAAACAATTGTTGGGGATATCGGTCAAAAACTTAGTTTTTGGCGTAGATTACGTAGGGTATTATAATACAATGCCTATCGATGCAATTTTTTTACATTGCGATCAGTTATCTACGTCTAATAATTTCTATAACGGAGGGGGAAGACACTTGCTAGACGTTATACCGATAACGAAAAGAGACGATACGATTATCGAGCGTGCAAGATTAACCGCTCGTAGACTCGTGGGTGATAAGATAAACCAACTTAGCTTTAGTATCAGAGACCGAGACGGCGCTTTAATAAATAATCGAGGAAAAAAGATTAGTTTTAACTTGGCGATAGGTAAATTTTAAGCGATTTTTTAAAAAGCTTTTTAAGCTTAAATAAAATGGAATTGCACGTTTTTGAAATGACTAGTAACGAACAAACTTTTAGTCTGTCAAAACCTATAGATAACTCAGAGGGAGATTACTGCATGAGTATAAACAACGTGATGGTTAACATTGGTTTTTATACTATAGCTCAACATATGACTATAGGATGGAGCATATGGGGTTTGCCTGGTGGCGCCTTGCAGGATGAAGAATACGGTAAAATAGTAATTCCGGCTGGAAATTATACTATCGGTGAGTTAATAGCTGAATTTAATAAGTTAAGATTGATCACAGTTTCCGTAGACAAGATTAATAAAAAGATTATTTTTAATGCCGGTATTATACCGGAAGGTGAATATGTTCGGATTGATTTCGATCTACATACTCAAAAAGTGTTGGGTCTATTCCCTAGGTGGTACCCTGGAATTGATGATGAACTTGTAGGATATTATAGTATGAATTACTTGAATACAATTTTTTTACATTGCGATCAGTTATCTACGTCTAATAATTTCTATAACGGAAAGAGCACGCACTTGTTAGACGTTATACCGATTTTATATATTAACGATAATTCAGATGTAGAAGCGACTATCCAGAATAAAAGAAAAACTACCATCCCGCTAATTAGGAGTAAAATACCCGAACTGAATTTTTCTTTCAGAGACAGCGACGGCGCGTTAATCGATAATAACCATAAGAAATTTATTTTTCGAGTAGATATTTATCGATCGTCTTGTTCTGGCTAGAACGATGACCATAAGCCAGAGTGTCTATACCATTAGGTAAAATATATCTCTTCGTATCTAAAGGATTTAAAGATTGCTTGACTTGAGACTCTGTGTATATCATGTGACGCTCAGTTCCAAAACGAATCATCTTGTTTGAATAGCATTCGTTCGATAAAACGCATCGCTTATATTTTTCGTAAGATAGATCGTTGTTTATAACCACTCGGTTTACGCCTTTGGCCTTTTTTAATACGACGTCTCCGTATAAAATCGAGTACATCTTCGATCTGATGCAAGTAGCTTCGCTTATGACTTTTCCTCCGCATTCGTCTTTAAATTTACCGATAACTTTCTTGTTAGTCTCATCGTATAAAAAGTGGTCTTTCTCATAGTTAGAAAAATCATACAAGTCAGACTGTTTTTCCAGATCGAGATAAACGTCTTTAGTATAGATAATCAAAAGCAGCGAGTCCGTGTCTGTATACATCAATCTTACTTTATCGCCATACGTCTTTTTTAATTGGTTGTAATAAAAGTCATACATTAGAGTCTTCGATAAGTCTAAGATACTAACGCCGCAATAGATGGGTTTATTTAAATACGTTTTCTTTTTGTACGATTCCACGAATGAGAGACCGCATTCTTTAAACGCTATAGTAGACTTGTAACAAGGTTTAGAAACTATTTTTTCGTATTCTTCTACTTGATCGTTTCGCAGTAGCACACCATCTATTCTATTTCTGACATTTTCCATCGTTTTGCCGAATACAGAATTATTCATTAATTTGAAAAAGTCTTTTTCAAAATCCGACTTTGCTTTCGTTCTGAGTTGCGTGTTTTTATCGATGTATGATTTCATCCAAGGTTTTTGTTTAAATTGTAACGCCCGATGTACTTTAGTTAGTTTTAGACCTAGCCTCAAACACTGTTTCAAATTGACGTAGTGCAATACATATTTTTCTTTGCGATATAGCGTGCCGGTTAATTTTTTTACCTTAGCACCATCTCCTATCTCACTCGCCAACTCTCGTTGATACTCCGATAACCATTCTTCAGGTATGATTATATTATCGGCGGCTAAAGGATAATCGTTGTGTAGATCGTGTAGTTCGGCTGGATATTCTAGGTCAACTTCGAACATATATCCAGTTGAAGCCTTATCTTTTAACGCCATGACACGATCGTGGGTAAATTGTTTTGTACCGACCCAATTAAATCCTCCATAAGGTAGCGGTCGACTCATGGCCCATCCGTAGAGGTTGTTGGCGTCTAGATAGAGAATATACGAATCGGGTTTATCTTGCTCGTAATCTTTTAGGTATGAATTGTTGGCCTTGGCATAGCGCGTACTACCAACGCTCGATATTCCTCCTCTTTTTGCTTTTTCAAAAAATAGATGTTTATCTACATCGGTTAATAATTCTAATTCTATTTTAGTATGTCTTAATAAAGCGTCCCAACTTAATCCCGGTGCTGTGAAGTAGTTGGCTGGATCCAACTTGTAATTCGTTCTACACATTTGTCTAAAATTCTCGAATACACCGGCTAGTAATAGAGTATCCGCGGTTACATATAAGTCGTGGTATTCACCCATGTTTTTTATGTCAAAGGTCCGCCATACTCGTTGCGCTCTTTCGTAGTCTTCGTCCGACACGTGTTCGTCCTTTAGAGCGCTGTAAAAAGATTCTTTCGGCGGTAGAGTAGTTTCGCTAAATCGTTCAAAGCTGTCCATGTACTCGTACGGATATACACCCTTTTGTAATA
Source organism: Hippasteria phrygiana (assembly GCA_037893225.1). Classification (NCBI taxonomy): domain Eukaryota; kingdom Metazoa; phylum Echinodermata; class Asteroidea; order Valvatida; family Goniasteridae; genus Hippasteria; species Hippasteria phrygiana. Next base: position 1,332,969 of record JAZGUH010000488.1, read on the forward strand.
AGAGGTCCGCGTTTTCTTCACCATAACGTTTCAGGAGTAGCCTAAAGGCGTCTCTCGGGCAAGACTTTACCAATTTGTCGAGACCACTAGACATAAAATGAAACGAGTCGATAAATCTATATTGACCGATCGAAAATGAAATGTATTTTTCTGAATTTTTGGGTATACACCAGATATCTTGTTGATACTTGGAAATACCCTGCATGATCAAGTGCGCGTCATAATTTTCTAAGTTGTGAAAGACGACTGGTATTGTCGTTTCACCGGGTTTTACTCGTAATTTAAGATTACAGTAAGCGTGTGCGGCTCCTCTGTATTTACCGGTAGTGTGACAATGATCTCTTACTTTTCGAAATTTGTTAATTTTCTTTTGGCAAAACATACATGTTTTCTCGACGTATCCCTTTTCGTTTTCGTACGTGTATTCTTCCAGTTCTTCTTTACTTTTAGGTTCTACAGGCTTGTAGCACTGGCAATTACACGAGTAATTTGGATAAATTGGTTTTTCGCAAATCCAGCACTCGTTAGAGTTTAGGTGAATTTTTTCTTCTTTTAGCGTATATATTATCGGCTTAATGCGAGCTAGTAAGTCATTAATCTTAGGTTCGAGTTCTTGCAACGAGGTTATAAAATTGTCTATAGCGTGTTCACCTCTATAAGTCTTTCGCTTGATCTGTCGGCCATCGCATCTAACTACAACGTACGAATAACCGCAGGCTTTGTGAATATGAGTTTTACTCGACGGTTCTACTTGCGTAGCTACGCAAGTAGGGCATACCGTCGTCTTTGTTTTTTCTAATACAGATTCAAAATCAGCGTATATGACGTATGGTGCATCTTGTAAATTTTTGAAGTTTTTAAACATTAATTTGCTTTTGTCTAAGTATTTGTTCGCACTTTCATGTGGCATTTTAACGGTAGATAAAGCAGAGTCTATTCCTTCGCAATCTTTTATGTGCCCATCCAGCTTCTCTTTCGAATTAAAATGCGTTAAACATCTTAAGCAAAACATTTTACGATGTTGACTATTGGTAACGCCAGATAAGAATCTAGGTAAGTCACTTATCCAACAATAATGACCGTCAAATAATAGCAAATTGATAGTTTTTGTATCGTATGGTCTTTTAGATAAATATAGCGGATATATCAAGCCCTTTTTATCTTGTGGATAGGTTTTATTTTTGCAGTCTGTGTCATATCCTAACACGTTTATACTTATATCGTTTTGTCTTTCTATTTTAGATATTTTACTTATGGGTGTGGGGAAGTCTATGTCCTTAAAATTTAATCCGTCATCGGTTTTATAAGTAGATGGATTATTTCCGCGAAATTGGTACTTTGGGTTTGTTGCTAATTGGTTTTTAACTCTATCGGTATATATACATAGGGCGGCTCTTATACACCATCTTATACACTCTTGATCTTCGTTTTTGATATTGAATATTGCGCGTTTGTTAGCTACATACTCGGGTAGTTTTACGTAAGAAGCGCCTACCAGAGGGTTAACTCTGTTTATGTTGATGTAAAACGCGACTATTTTATCTATAGTCCAACCACTTCCTTTATTCGTATATTTATCTATCTGAGATAATATCGTTTCATATTGTTTCCCGATAGTCGTAGCTATCTCGCTCTTGTTTAAGACTCGATTTTGGTAACTAAAATGAGTAGCGGTTGATGTTGTAGTCTCATCACCTGATTTTTTTACATACTTTATTTTCATAGCGATCTGTAGTTTCATCGTTTTTATTTTTATTAATTCAGCGACGATTTTGTTTTTGATCATCGATATGTGGGTGTTGTAAAATTGCTCTGGATCGTCGGTAAACAGACTCGGAATCAGTTCCAAATTTCTATAACTGTTTTCAAATCTTCTAGTCTCTCGAAAGTCTGATTCTCGAAAAGTATTTTGCTCCTTAAATCTTTTTATAGCTTCGATGTAATCTTTTTTTATCGCTCGACCATTTCTACCCGTTGATATGACGTGTAAATATTTATCGTGCGCGAGTCGCGCTAACGAAGCTTTAGATCGTATTCTCAAATTTAAAAATTTGTCTTCTTCTTTTATAGCTCGAATATAATCTCGCCTGATATACGTATTACGGCGTCCTGTTGGTGTTCCTAAAGATAAGTTATACTTATCGATATATCTTTTTAAAGATATTTTGTTCCATCTATTGTATCCTCGAATCATGGGTTGTGTCTCCATCTTTATAGTAACAAATATAATATTTTTTTTTTAAATAAAAAAATTATTAATTTTTTTTTGGCTTATGTTATTTTGGGATAATATCTTTTTTCGCCGGGCGCCCGGGCGTTTTCGTACGCTTCTAGACTATGAAAAACACTTTTTATTTTCTTGATTTTGTGCAAATTTTGGTGTGTATATACACACCAAAATTTTGAATAAAATTTGGGCGATTTTTAGACCATTTTGTTTTTAAAAAATTTGACGTATGTACCTACAGCAAAATTGGGGAGGAAAGTGAAAAAATAGGAAATGACATAGAATCGGCATCTTCTATACTACTACATGTTATCCATTACGACTGATGACTTGAGACAATGGGGGATTAGCGATAACAATACAACTGAGGACCTGAGCCCAAGTCCTCGGTAGAATTCTTCTACAAATATAGAGAACAATGGAAGGAAACGACCCAATTCCTCAAAAGAATAGTAAAACACGACTGTGCTCTAACCTTGCATACTCTGTGTGCATGGACCTGAAAATTTCCACACGAAGCAGGAAGACTGAACCTTATGTGGACTTGCCCACGTCCACACAAGGTTTCCCTCTCTCTGAAGAACAGCTTTAGAGGCATTTGGGGGTTAGGGTTATCTGTCGCAAAATATAGGTTAAAAGAGCGTTCACAGTGCGAGTAAAATCAGCTTTTGTCTCCATTTTTCTTAACTACATGAAAACAAAGGAATGTCCACACTAGGTATGGAACGTAAGGATTGTGGACCTTTAACAAAGAGGACAATAGGGTCTGCGATTGTGTCAAGGTCCACGATTGAAAATCGTGTACAAAACCAATGGGAGGCCTTCCGAAAAAGTTAAGAGTATAAACAAAAAAGGGACAATAGGAGGTCCGCGATTGCCGGTGTTTACACACTTGTGTGTGCGTGTGTGTAAAATTGTATTACTACTGAGGACACAATGATAGAGAAACAACAATGAAATACTTGTTTTCCTCTGAGGGAGGTCTTTTTGTTAAACACAGTCCTCGAAGGTACAAATGTGTACATAGTCCAGAGCAGGGTGTTAAAAGTAAAGGGACAATAGAGAAGACAAAGCCTTGTTCTCAGCAGTATAGTAAAACACGACTGTGAGCGTGCTCTTTATTGTACTACGTTGAGGACAAGAGGAGAAAGAAAATACAAAATAATTTCTCTTGTCCTCGAGAGTCGGTCTTTTGTAAAAATCGGTCCTCGAACGTAAAGATACTTAGATGCTTAGTCTATTAAATAGGCATGCAACTTGAAATTGACAAAAAAACAAAGAAATTCCAATCTTTACAAGACTTTGTACAGTGTTTTTCAATTTCAAATGGCATAAGTGTGAAGTGAAAAACGAGGAAATCAGCTGATCCGAGGAAAAGTTGCATGCCTGATTAAAGGAAGAATAGAAAACACAAAGCATTGTCCTCACGAGTACAGGAAAGTATGCGAGTATGAGTATGTATATACCGGCAATCGTGGACCTGGGACAAAAGAATTCGGGCGTAGACAAAGGGTCCACGTTTGACCGAACGTCCACGATTGAAAATCGAGTACAAAACATATGGGAGGCCTTCCGAAAAAGTTAGAATATAAACAAAAGAGGAACAATGCGAGGTCCACGATTGCAGGGCTGTGTGCGTGCGGCGTAGTTATTGATGCTCTTTCATATTAACGGACAATATTTGTCACTTCGTGGAAACGGCATGATGAAAATGTAGGGAAATGTCCGGCGGGAGTGGGGACAGGAGCCGAAGCCATGGCAGGGTCAAATTCGTCACCGTTTTCACGAAGAGCCACACATGTGGATTTTGAAGAAAAAGCGTTTTCGAGATAATCGCAAGAGAAGTTTCTCCTATTTTAAAACTGCCAAAAACACTACTTTGCAACAACTTTGTGCAGTAAGGAAACATTCACATAATTCTATGAGAGGTGAATTTGTACGTGAACCCAGTAATTAGAATTAACACGGTGGTTAATTAGCCTAAATTAATTAGTAAAGATGCGTGTCTCTTCGTGAAAACTTCCCTACATTGAAGCCCTTTCTGATCAATGTGTTTTTCTATATGGAAGGGGCGCGCGTGTTTACGGATGCGCAGCTGAGAATGTAATAAAGATGTGTGTCTCTGCGTAAAAACGAAAATCTCAGTTGACCTACATGTACTTTTACGCCTTTCCGTGCAATACGCGTTCAAGGGGCAGTCATGTTCGCGTCTCTTCGTGAAAACGCAAAATGCAATTATCGAGATGTCTGCCCCTTGCATAATTAATGTAATTTGGAAATTAATGATGTTTTGCTTACAGAAGCATGTCAAAATGGTTAAGTAGAGTGGTTTAAAGCAAAATAGTGAAAAAAATCGAAATCGAAAAAATTTTCATTTTTGACATGTGTGGCTCTTCGTGAAAACGGTGACGAATTGTGGACTCCGAGGTAAGGGATGGACTAAACAAGACAAATTGTTTTTAACTTCAATCTTGCCTTTATTACTTGCCATTGATCACCACCACTAATACAAAAAAAAACACACCTGACAAAGAACCAAACACCCCACAATACCTTGCAATGCAACACAGGAAAATATAATAGTGACATCAATGAATACAATTACATTTGCGAGAACATGCACATATCTCTATGCATTAACTGTAGTGAGATTTTGTGCCTGTCTCGGGACGAAACCTCAACCTAATAATATAGAAAAGATCCGACTACTTGACCGAATATAATGTTAAGGCGAAGATTAATGTCAAATACAGCCGACTTGCGTTTCAGTTGCCAAAATCCTATTTTTGGGGGACGCAAATGGCTAAGTTGTATCCACGGCTATGTCTAGTGTAACAAGTCAACAACCGGGAAGACCGAAACTCACAAGATTCAAAATAAAGCGCATTGTGAATAATACAACCCGAATGCATATTAAACTTTAACGAAGCCAAGATTTTCCGAACTCTATGACCAAATAGAAAATATATTTATATATACATGTATACATGTATCAGATTATATTTGCACCAGAAGAAAATACAAATGGAGATTATTCATAAATCCCAAAGATATACACTTGTATTTTAGCGGATCGAGGCATGGATTATGCATAAAAAATAGACTTCTCTGTTGCTAAGCAACCGCGTAAAGGGCCGAACTGGAACTTAAACAACATGGACAGCTTTTTTCTCCATCTCGATATAGGCCTAGGTCGTACAAAAGAAGCAAAATAGCGAAAAAATACAAACAATTCAATATCAGCTGTGCCACTATTGAACAAAATAAATTTTAACAGTGTTTGTTATATAAAAGACATTTAACATCTTTTCTCATTCATTATCTAACATACTTCAGAGACCGACTAGAAAACTGAATTTATTAAAAACACAAACATTCAAAGATTTCTTCAAAGAATTATTGTGAACCTCCCCAATGTTTTATATCGCTTTAAAAGCCCACTTCTTTTTCTTTCCTTTAAAAGTAAACCTTTAAACGTGACGTCACTGGAACTAGACTGGTTTCATCCATTATTTTGCGGCGGGAACCAATCTAAATTTGCGTTAGCTCAATGACTTGCTACTTCAGGCTCAGGGGCCACGTTTTTACTCCGCTGTTATTAAACATTTTCCACCCAGTATTAAACAAAGGTATAAACACACCCACGTGACAGCCTCTTGACCAATAGAAAGAGTGAAACTGGAAATTTACTGTGGGTAGACGCGCGATATATTGACTTGTTGGACATAAACTCTAAATTGTTTACAATGGTCTACATTCGAAGTCTTTCCAAATACTGCTCAACTGAGAAATCCCGAGAAATACTTCTTTAATAATGAATTACGTAATACGGCTGGCAAAATCTCCGGTAGAACCACTAGCTTGGTGGCGCATAGCCCTAGAAGGACGCTATGATATAGCGTCCTAGCGCCCAAGTATGCAAAACAGTCCTATGCTAGAAACCGAAGATCAAAAATCACACTTTACCTGCATATATATTCTTGGCATCATTTTATTCAAACAGTTCAACAGCCCATCTCCCTGTACGGATAGAAATATTCCTCCAAGAATGTCAAGAACAGGAGATATTTGCGGCGCAAAATCGTCTCCACGCGACGCTGACTTCACAAACACGAGGAGTAATACCCACATTTAGAACGTTCATCAACAGAGGGCGCAATTTACAGTCGCCGCGTGCACGGCCGAAATTGCGCCCTCTGTTGTTGATGAACATTCAAGACGTGCGGACAAGGTATTACTCCTCGTGTTTGTGAAGTCAGCGTCGCGTGGAGACGATTTTGCGCCGCAAATATCTCCTGTTCTTGACATTCTTGGAGGAATATTTCTATCCGGAGAGGGAGATGGGCTGTTGAACTGTTTGAATAAAATGATGCCAAGAATATTTATGCAGGTAAAGTGTGATTTTTGATCTTCGGTTTCTAACATAGGACTGTTTTGCATACTTGGGCGCTAGGACGCTATATCATAGCGTCCTTCTAGGGCTAGGTGGCGCACTGTAATGCGAACTTCCTGCGATTTTTCGTAGTCCAGAGTTGCCAGAATGTATATGGCTATGTGAGCTGCAAGACAGATTCTCGGCATTGTTTGCCATCGAAATATAATCCTCCACATCGCAATTAGTACAAAACAAATTATAAACAGGGCAGAGGATTCTAACCCAGGCCTCATGCTCCAAAGCCTTATGCGCTACCAATGTAGCCAAACCAGCAGCTCGACCAAATTGGTTTACTGCAACCTTAGAGCAAGTTCGAGCGGCGACCATTTTTCGACCTCTGGTCGATTTTGCCTGGGACCCAACATGTATTTCGTATACAGGTTGCCATGGAAAATCGACTAGTGGTTGACAAATAGTCGCCGCTCGAACTTGCTCTTAGTTGTCTAAACACGTCACTATATCAAGCGCCCTCGTGCGACGTTTATCATATCTTATTGTATCTTAATGATGAATATGCATGATGGCAATTCTGGTCTACGAAAAAAAAATTGGCGAACTGCCCCAATTACGTAATAATAGAATCCAGGCGCACAACTCCTCAGTGTAACTGACCCTGTGCATCGAAAGGCACTTAGATGAGACACTACGCCGCGAAAATTCGCTCCAGAACCGACCTGAATGAGAAAAGAACACTGTATATAGTATATTATTACCCCGGTTAGGGTATAGGCCTACATGTTATTTTCTTTAATGTAATATGCAACATTTGCTTTTGCTGTAATTTTCAGAAATTAATGGTTTGGGGTTTAGTATTTTTATAGCAAATACTGTAACACTGACCCGTTTAAAGTTTTGTGTGAATTATGCTGGGAAAAAAAGAGAAAAATGCTGCAGGCTGGTTCCTTGACCCTACTTTAGACAAAACAGAGCAATTTATAGACGTCAGGGAATTATCAGGTCGGGAAACTAGACTAGCTGGCTTGCACCCGTCCATTGATGTGTAACCACTTGCCAAACAAAATGTGGACTAACTTCAGTTAGTAAATTGGAGGGCAGTACATGTATTTGAAAAAACGAAATTTAGTTTGATTCGTTTGGATGATCAGATCAACAGGGGGCGCTGTTTCCCGCTGCTTTCCCCGTCCTTCCCGCGGACGCGATCGTGTGCTTGGGTCCTTTTATTTAATCTCATTCACAAGAATTCACTGATGCGTATCTCTATATAAGGAGCGTCCTTAGTAACTAATGCCAGTTTTGTCACGTATTCCTCCGCCAACTTAGTTTTGCTCATTGTGCAGATCTACAGTTTACCCTTTGTGATGTACAAGTGACGTCAGATCAGTTTCTTTTATTAAGCAATGAGTGCAACGTTTGAATAGGCATAATGGTGTTGCGTAATTGAATTGCATATTAGCCTTGATTTCCTCTGTTGCTGTCATACTTTTCATGAGATTCTTTGGAAGCGGGGTTTTTACAAGAATGCGAATCCCATGGAAGTGAAGCTAACGACTAACTTGAATGCTTCCTGGTGATTATTAGTGTGCAATACTTGTTTTGGTCAGGTTCACGAGTTCAAACCCGGTGTAGGTTGTGCTTCGACTCTGTAGCAGCAATTGATTAACTGAACCAGCGATCCCGGTGATTTTCGAATAGTGCATAATTCAATAGCTTTTAATCATATCGATACCAATCACTATAGAAATATGCCAAGAATCGATACTATCTACTTCCGACTTTACCTGACAATGTTACAAAGAAATAAATAAATATTACTTTAAAAAACTTTGCACGCCTGATTTTATGATGTGTGTCTTGGGAAACTTCTTGTTTATGTGCACATATATTTCTGGGGTACATCTGACAGAAAATCCAGGAAGAGATCATTTGAATGGTTCGTATTGTCATAGCGTTTGTACAGTATTTTGGAACACGTCTAGTAGCAGCCCGATGTAAGACTATCTCACAGACATTATTATCAATGGCTAAATTCGAAGCCGTAGCCACAACAGATCCGATCCAGGCAACGGCTTATACTGTGCGACTGCAGCATACCAGCCTGTGAATAAACTAAACTGATCAGTCGCCTTGTACCGACCCTTTTCCCATGCTTTAAATAAACTCTGAGATTCAATGTTGTGGTTTCCCACTGAGTGATTCTGTTTAGAAATAAACTGTTTTTCATGCGTATGAGCGCAGCGAAGTAGCATGAAAGTCAGTTTATTTCAAACGATGGTCGGCCGACCATCGCGTGAAATTGATACAAACATTCCACTTTTCTTAAAAAATACAGCAGTTGCCATGATTTCACAGGATGCTTGAGATTATTATTTACTAACAGTCAAGTAAGTTATTTCATGATATTGCAATACTGTTCTTTGATGTTTGCAAATGTCTTATATTACCTTAACTCTCAATTTTTATTTTGTCCTTACCAGCATAATTTTGATACTTTTTAAATAAATTCAAAACTTGGCTGGACACTGAGTAAATTTCAAACGGAACGTGACTGGTGAAAATCGACAGATAAAGCGGGCGTGTAGGAGTTTTTTACCAAATGGTTTCTATTTTTTTCAAAGTGCCAACTGTTCCATTAATCCAAGTATAAGTATTCTACACTGGCATGTTCTTGTTAATTATTTCAGTTCCGTATAATGAAGTATTAACAAAATTGTGACTCCAAACAGCGCAGAAATCCGTGTAAGCCATAGCCATTATGGGCCTCGGTTTACGTTTACGCTGCAGGAGAATTCCATACTTACCGAACTTCCTTTGGCGCAATATAACACGTAGGTGGAACCCCAAATCCGTTAAACTCGGAGCCACATGGGGTGATATAACCACCCATATCTGATAGGGAAAAAACAAAAGTGACCACGCTGTTAAAAGTTTGTGCGTATACACATCATGCACGTCATGTGACCTGTTCAGAAGTACTTGGGGAGCTTCGGGCAAGTTAGGGGCAATTTTGATCAAGGACTGTTTTTGGAATATTTAGAATGAACGGTGGCTAGTCGGCAGTCTGGAACCAACTGTGGGGAACCTATACCCAGCACGATATGGGGCAGAGGGGTACCCCCCCCCCCCCTTGTCCCTATATCCTATACATATACACTCTCCAGACTATTGTTACCTAACACATCCCCCTAGAGATCTGAAAAGAATTCCTGAGATTCCGGGAACACAATGACCAATAGGCTACAAAAGAGGGGGGTTCCCTCTGCCCCATATCGGGCATCATAATGAAGAACCAGCATGGTTGCGCTCGTTATGTGATCAATTGCAACATTTGCCGTACTAAGCTGCGAATAACTGAAGAGGGAACAAGTGACAACCTATAATCGTTTTTGGTTTAGCTGCACTCTAAAAACTCCGGACACGGGTTCTATTTGGTCCGACACTTTTTCGGGTCAAATTGACCCGGAAATTAGTCAGAGAAGTATCATGTTGACCCTGAAAAGTGTCATGTTGACCCTGAAAAGTGTCATGTTGACCCTGAAAAGTGTCATGTTGACCCTGAAAAGTGTCATGTTGACCCTGAAAAGTGTCATGTTGACCCTAAAAAGTGTCATTTTGACCCGGATAAGTGTCAATTATGACCCGGAAAAGGGTCAGGCCAAATAGAACCCGAATCCGGGTCAAATCTGACACGGGAGTTTTCAGAGTATGTTTCGCACTTGTATGCCATTGCGCAGGTGTAAGGTACGACGAATCAACCAACCTCCCGCATCTTTGTGATGTGTCTCGGTTGATGCTCAAAAATACTAACTACCGGTACTGTTACACCATAAACACGACCTGGTACAGTGGTAACACACAACAGATTGTTAGTAATTTCTTTGTGTCAAGGATTCCTCAATAGCCCATGATGCACTGTAGCTCGCAAGCCTGTGAAGAATAGACGAAAAGATGCTTAGCTTCCGAAAGGGAAGAAAACAAACCAGAATAATAGGCTATATAATTCCGGGGTTTATCTCCCATTTAGTTCATAGTTTGTATAGATTATTCTGGGGAAACTATATAGGATATTCTGCGGAATCTCACGGATTAGGAAAGGACTGAAAACCAATCCATGCATATGTAGACCCAGACGGGTTTCGAACCCGGGTCAGAATGGTGGAAGGCGGGGAAAATGTACCACAAGGCCAATCTAACCCTATTGACCATATTTTTTGCCTACTTCATATTATGCCATTTCTATAAGCAACTAGAACGGCAAAGCCGCCATGGCTCGCTGCTCAAGGCAGGCGCGAGGCCCCACACCACCCCTCCACCCTCGCTACAACCAATATTAATCCCATCCCGTCTCCACCCGAATCTCATTCTACCATTTTAATATAACAAAATAACAAATTTGAAATATTTTATGTGCCAACCCCATACAACAAATTTCTATAGAATTCTATAAAATGCTTTATAGAGTTCTTTAGAACTCTATAGAACAAAAAAATTTCTATAGAATTTTCATAGCAACTTTTTATAGAATTGTTTTTTTCTATAGATGTTTATAGAGATGTTCTATAGAGATCTATTTAAATTTTTGGTGCATAGAGTTGTACACACTTTATATATATAGAGCTCTATAGAAATACTTTATATAGAGCTCTATAGAAATACTTTATATAGAGCTCTATAGAAATATATGATATGAGTTGTGCACACTTTGAGGTTTTAAGAAATCTCTGGTTTTTCATTATAGAGTTTATACATAGTTTCTCTAATGTGTAACACATCCGTTCCTGCGCCAGTTTAAAAAGGAATAAAAATATATAAATACATTTTCTAATAAATGAAAATCCCAAAAGTCGAACTACTAGGGGTTGGGTTTGGTGGAGGATCCACACTGCTTATGTTAAAGGGGTATGTATACATTGAACATGAGAGAAACATTTACATGTAATTACAACTATTTTTTGATTTTGACTCTATAACACTTTCTATTAGATCTCTTTACCAAAATATTTCTTTAGGGAGCTATAGTCCAATTCTTCATTGACAAACTCTCTGGAAGCCAGCGACAAACTCTCTGGAAGCCAGCGAGAAACTCTCTGGAAGCCAGCGAGGAACTCTCTGGAAGCCAGCGAGAAACTCTCTGGAAGCCAGCGAGAAACTCTCTAAAAGCCAGCGAGAAACTCTCTGGAGGCCAGCGAGAAACTCTCTGGAGGCCAGCGAGAAAACTCTCTGGGGACCAGCGAGAAACTCCCTGGAGACCAGCGAGAAACTCCCTGGAGGCCAGCGAGAAGCTCCCTGGAGACCAGCGAGAAACTCCCTGGAAACCAGACTGGGAGTCCAGGATATGGGAGGTGGAGGAAGTTCAGACGTTACGTACCGTGGAACAAGACAAAGTCTCCCGCTTCCATCTCCGGCATCATACATTTCTCGAATATCACGTCACCCGCGTGGCACGTCGGTCCCCAAATACAGGACGCTTTAAGATCATGGTTTTCACCTGGGTCCTGTAAAGTCGGTAGAGTTCATATGTTATCATCTAGCCATTGTTTGATCGCTGTTGATGTCTTGGTCTATTGCCTTGCTTTTGTCGTAGTTGTGTGGTTGTTATATACATTGTGTCTGGTTGTTACATACAACTTCCCACTATTTGTTTTAATATCTATTTTGGGTCCAATTCGCCCGCCCGCTAAGCTTTTGTTGAAACTATTTACCTGCAGTTCCAGTAACTCGGGAGGATCAAAAAACAGTGGAAGACTTTCCGTCCGCAACTCACAAGTAAACGCATTGAACCGACCCACATTCAAGTAGTACATCCAAATTGATTGATCACTTCGCCCTAGAACACAATCAACAAAATGTAAAAAGACAAAGAAATATAGCAGTACCGGTATGTAACCTCTTTTTTCCCCATGGCGAGTGAAAACATGATTGCCGTGATTGCTTCAATCACCTTATTACAGTTTTTCTCAATCGCTTTAACACAACAACTGCAAATAAAGTGACGATAATCAGAAGTGAAATCGCACCATTCAAAACTTTGCGTGTCTGGTGTGAATCTTGAAGTATTCTTTTGTTGTATTCGCACAAATTTCGGTACACTAGCAAATTGTTGCATCTCATTAAACGTTATCAATGTACATTTCACACCGTTTTCATCTGAATGCATTTTTCTCCCAACTAAGGGCATATTGTCTACTGGAATCATTCGCATAGCACACGCACTAATGCAAAGGACTTAAGAAATAAATCATTCATCAAAAGTAATATGGGGTATAAAGGACCGCGATGTCGACGAGCAGGGCCCAATTTCATGGCTCTACTTACCGTTAGCGAAAAATCCCCGCTTATTGTAGCAGAAAATGCTGTGCTTACGGCAAGCGTATTTCACGCGTTAGCGGGGAATTTTGCCTCCTGAACATGCGTACATCCCGTAACTAAGGATTCTGTGCTTACAGGGTTAGCGCAGAATTTTTCCGCAAGCGCTGTTAGCGCAAAGTGATCGTAAGCGCGGAAAGCTGTGGTTAGCAGAGCCATGAAATTGGACCCAGATGTGGCCTGACAGAAATGATCGCCTTGATCATGCATGAAACAATATAGACCGTGGGGCGTCCGTTCGTATCGTTCAGCCTTGTTCTCTTCGGCAGAGGGGGGACACGATATAACTCTCTCAAGCAAGTTAACAATACAATAGTTATTATTTTTGTTGATCCCGCATTCATAGGTCTCGCATGTTATGTAATTTTGATGATAAAAAAGTATCTATTTTGTGCGGAATAATATCATACAGAATCAGTCGTGCGTGTGTTTGTCCAATGAAATCAGGTTTCTCGTACCTCGCGATCTTTGTCACTTTTGGCTTGGCGTTCATTGGATACTAAATTTCATGCGCAAATAGAAAACGATTTTGTAGCCAATGAAAATGGCTGTTATGGCCACACGCGGTACGTCAAAACCAGTGGCAACGTCAACAAAACGACGCGTCATGACGGTGGTTTTCATCGCAAATGCTCATCACTCAGTACCAAATTCCACCAATTCTACAAACAGAAACGGGTTATCCTTACTTGGAAAGCAGAAACAAGAAGCAAACCTAAGCCTTGTCAGCTGCGGGTAAGCATAGAGTTTATTTCTTTTTCTTTTCAAACGTGTATAGTACTTTTAGTAGGCCTACATTAGTGGTTTTCCCTCGTGAACATGGCGCATAAAGGCGCATGCTAGGCCCTTGCAACACCCCGACTTTACTCGTGCAGTGTTGCCAAACTTCTTTGTTGACAAAAACTTCAAATTCATTCAGTGAAATACTGGTACTTTTACGTTATAATGCTTGCTATTTAACCTCTGTGAACAACTTCGGTGTCATGAAATTTATTCCGAAATTAAAAAACGGCGGTGTCCGGAAATTGGGCACAAAATCTGCCGAGTCCCCTAAAAAACTAACGTTAAACCATCATGCTGACCATGCTAACGTGGAAATTACAAGTTGACATTGAAGAATTTATTTCTTTAAAGTTGAAAAATTCTGATACAGGCGCTTTTTGCAATACAATTTTATTCATTTTTTTTAAATATGAAGCTTGACTGCAGGCATTCATTTTGTTATGAATAAGATAATTTATATCTTTTAAGGATATTAATTTATCATATTTATGCAAACTGTTTTATTGGGTTCACCACCCATAGGGAAACCCCTGGCCAATTTTTGAACTGGCAAATGCATGAAGTTCCGAAAAAACCTGAATTTATTCCCCAACCTGTCTGAGTGGTTTTGTTTTCAGGCTGTTACTATATACTGCAAACAGATCCTTCTACTGCAGATAACAGAAAAAAGAAAATCAGCTTTGTTGGGAATAGAATGTTTAAAAGAATTTACACTTCAATGTTATTATTGTCTTGCATCGGTGTTATGTTAATTTAAATAAGGGTTTGCGCTTCTATTAATTTACCCTTCAGATAGTCAGAACGGTTGACCTGGTGGCTGATATTTTTGGGCCGAAATATACATTTAATAAACATTTCAGTTTTAATGTGTTGTGTGTATTTCCTTTGTTTTACAGATATCAACGCCGGTGCACGGACAAGAGAGTGCTTCAGACACTGAGCCTTCTGATGAACATGGCTGTTATTACCAGTGTCAACGTACACACAATCGTCTTAAGTTAACATGGCCGATACTCGCAACGAAAATGAAACAGAGTCCACCAAATTAAAATGCTATGCACATTTATCTGAAGTTTTTGAAGACATCAAACCAATCACTGAGACATCGTGGACAAAGTTCTTAGAAAGTGTACTAATTTGGAAGGATTTGGGTGGGAAATCGGCTGAAATAGCGAGGTGTTTCATAGCAGATCATGATGGCAGTGACAGTATAATAGGCACTTTGAAAAAACAATCTTGAAATAAGGTAATGTTACAATTCGGATGTGTTGATAGAATTTGTTCAATCAAATCCGCCTTACAAAATACTTTTTAAACTGTCAACAAGAAACAAACGTTGAGGTACGCATTTTATCAGTGGATAATAAAACATTGATCCTGTTAATAGTCCAGTCCAGGATAGCAATCCACATTCAACAATGTAACAAACTTTATAGAGAACAAGTTGCTAACTGTGGCTTTATATAATTATAAATCAGCTATAAATAATGGATAGACATGAAGAGAATATGCTATTGCAACGAAAAGAACATTAAGGTATTTGCACCTAATGAGAAATTGTTGTGATTTGCGTCATTGTAATGTTAACTCAAATATAAGGGTTAGCCCTTCCAGCTGACTGCATGCGATATAGCCTAGGGATCAAATTTGCCAGTGATCCCATCTGCACAAGAGTGGAAGGTTGTGGGTTCGAATTCCACCCAAACAGTATGTGATTTTTTATACCTCACATAGACTGGAAAGCACTGAGCATGCAGTGCTAATTGTAATGCATGTAATACTAAGTCGGGAAGGGCAAACCCTTATTTGAAATTGAAATAACAGAATGATATTAGGACACACAGGGCTCTGTTTTTTCATCAGATTGGAAATGTTTTCAATTTGATTTCCAAAATGTCAAAGGAATGCTTCTTACAAAGACTACATGTAAACTACAAAAACTGCACGTACATGTATATTGTTTATACAATGTAATTATTCTTTTGTGTCGGGTTGAAACATGACAAGTAATACAACTGAGGTAATGTTACCACTGATGTCGTTCACCTTTTTGAGGGTTGTGTTGATTTCTTTAGACCTTATAAGAAATTTTTCATAAATTGCAAATAAATATTATCCATGTTTTTTGAAAAAAATTGCATTTTTTTCAATGAACACATTTTCTTCAACAGATAACATTACAAAATGTTTTTATGAATTTTTGCAACCCTCTATTTTTTTAACCTAAAAATGTTCGCACACTCGGAGAATTGTGTTGATCAAACTTTTAGACATGGCATTTGCCATAAAGTCTAAAACTTGTAATAAGTGATCCTATTGATTTATCTTCACAGGTAATTCTATAGAATTGTCAATCAAGTGGCATGTTTGAATTAATTTTGTTCATAGTGAATTTTACTGAAAGCATGGATAATACAAGGAAACGCATGGAAATACTTGAAGCAAATACTTCAATAATACATGTGCATGCACATGTTTTGAAATTCCTAATCCGTATACGTGTATCTACTTATTGGCAAATGTTGAGGATCCCCCCCCCCCCCCCGAGATGTGTTATCTTTTTTAGTTCAATGCATACAAATAGTTTCTACAATATTTCATTTTACATTAACCTCAGTGAACTTAAAAATGACCTAATAAAAATATGAAGCAAAATCACATATTACACCTTTTCAAACCCATGTACATGTAGTTTGTGTACTCCAGCTTTATCGTCGAAAAACAATGTGGGGAATATAATGCCTCAACAAAACATTTTCATTAAATTTCAATAAGTCGAACCATATTTGACGAAAATTAATCTGGTAAAAATAATAGAATACCTATAAAATCTTTGAAAATAACAATTCACATAGCTGTGTTTACTATATAAAACAAATTAATAATTTCCTTGAACATGAAAAAGAAATTCCCATCGTATCATAATATTTAAGGCACAATATACTGAGCTTGATATATTTTTTCAATATATTTTTGGTCAAGCGAGGGCGCTGTTTTTCTTATGTTTTTCTTTAAAGTGAAAAATGTGAAGATTTTTTCGGGAATTACACATTAATGTGCAATTTTTGAGCGTGGGATCAAGTGAATCCTTGATTATACACATGTTATCTACCATTTGAGCCATATTGTGTGTCCCCCCCAAACGTTGGAGAACAGAAATCGCTTTCTGAAAGGATTTCGGGACCATGCCCTACAGTCTAATATGGAAACTGTTTAATACTTTCCATTTGCGGACGTATTTGCCTAAAAAACATTAAACGTTTTGTTGGCATTATTTGTGTCTTTTTGTGTTTTGTTGTTTGTGGGTTTTTGTGGGTTTTTTTTGTGGGGGGGGACGAGGTTGAATGCAGATATTGAATTAAAATAAAGAGAATACATACTTTTGAAATTTGTATGTTGTCATAATTTCTTCTGTTTCACTATGTTTGTCAATAGACGTTAGTGATATGTTGATGGTCTGCGCGATTTGACGGTGGTATGAGCTTTTGTAAAAGTTTTTTGATATTCGCATACAATGTCATTATGGCATCAGTATTTGTAGTTTAAGTTAGCATACGAAGTGTTTCAGGAATCGGGTTATTTGTTTTGATGAACATGTACGAGGTTGCGGTAACCGTGTTAAAGCGATTGAGAAAAACTAATTTGAAATTAACAATGTATCCACTCAACATGGTGCTGTGTGTGTAATGCATCCTAACTACAAAACCCTTTGGTTAAGTGGAATGAAATTTACAAATAATAATCATAGATGTTCCAAATTGCGTACTTTATTACATGTATACTAATGACATTAGCGACTCGCCGAGGTCATGGGAGGAGGAGCGAAATTCCCCCCAAAAAAGTTCTTTTAGGGTTAAAAGTGGGTGTTCACTACCATATATCTTTTTAAAATAACGTCGAATAATCAACAAGGGAAACTGACTCGGTAATTTGAATGAATTTTCAAAATGAACAAAGAAAACTAGGAGTAGTTGGGATTCGAACCTGCGACCTCCGAAATACCGTTCCGATGTTATATAAATATCAAATTCCCATGATTATCGGACTCTTAACCCATGATGCATTGCAACACAAGCGTGTTTTTATAACGACACAATAACCTTCAACCTCATCACAACCCTAACCCTACCCCAAACCTAACCCCGTTTCTCACCCTAATCCTTACCCTTAACCTTAAGCTATGTTTCTCATCGTTTTGCTGCACGGTACCTACTGAGCATGCGCAGTGTAACAAAAAAGTCGAATTTTAAGGGAATCTGATATTCTCGCGACACCGGTGCTCTGCCAACTCAGTCTCGATAGTTGGCGATAGTGAGATGACTAGTCGGAAGACTAGCGCCCCCAAAACAAAGACACTGACAATTTGGGACACCGCCAATACAGGGCAAGATAGCTCAGTTAATAGAGCGCCGGTACGGTATTCCGGATGTTTAAGTTCAAATCCCGCTCCTTCCAGTTTCCTTTGTTGTTTAGAGGATTTTTGTGTGCAAGAGAAAAGGCCTGAGAACATGTATTCCAGCTCCCAAAGAAAAATTCACAGTACTCCTAATTGGTTGTGAATCCAACAAAAACATCGCGAGAACCACGGAACCTACCATCTTCATCGTCCGCGTTTTCTGCAGAGTTTGTCCTGTAGACACGTTTGGACATGACGTTTGCCACCAAATACCCAGCCGATCGTGTGTAGAATGTCCCTGGTTCGGCTATGACCCTAACACCACTGCTTTTTGGGAAGCACTCTTCGAGCGTCTCGCGGACTGCTTCGGCAAACTAAAACAAAGCAATAAAATTAATACAGTGTTACGGTATTGACTGTTCTTTTATGTGATTCTCTTGGAAATGACAGTGCCCAGAAATCCCCTGAATGATTTTAATTTCAATGATTTGTTTCTACCCTTCTCCAAGAGCTGAATGAAAAGAAACCACCTCTATTTTGTCATATTTACGGAAAAAGTTAACAAAAACTACCGAAATATTGACATACTTCCTTTAATTTTGTATTATTTTCCACCAGGAAATACATCCAACAAAATGTTCCACGAGATATAAGCCCGGTTCATACTTCATGCGAATGCGAATGCTAAGCGAATTTGACGTCATGAAACATTCGCAGCGAAGATTCGCACAAGTTAAACGCGAATTGTTGGCGTTGACGTCATAAATTTGCTTTGCGTTCGCATTCGCATTCGCATGAAGTATGAACCGGGCTTTAGACTGGCACCGCGCGTGGTGCGGCTGTTTACGGTTTACTATCGTTTCCCTGAAGGGACATCAAACATCGCAGATTTCTGCGATGTCGCTCCGAGTCATTTAATGGCACATCTTATCGCAGATTTCTGCGCAGATTTCTGCGATGTCGTACATTTTATTGCAGATTTCTGTGCGAAAAAATTGCGACATCGCAGAAATCTGCGCAGAAATCTGCGATAAAATGTGCGATAAAATGTGCGACATCGCAGAAATCTGCGCAGAAATTTGCGATGTTTGATGTCTCTTGAGGGCCACGATAGTTTACCTGATGTTCAGTTTTTTTTTACCTACTTACGTAATTCCAGACTATCGTTTTGCATACGGTACCTTGTACTGTGGGACTTCTTATGCTGATGTCACCGACCATTTCAACAATATATTCGGATTTATGCACGTGCGCGCATAAGCGAGCAGCGAGGCGGAAGTGAACTGCATGATGTGCGTAGAGCATATAAATGTATTGGTGGTCTCGCTGGATCGTTTTGTTCACAGAAAACAGGTTTCCGTGTTTTGTTTACTTCACCAGGCGCATTTAGCCTAGCTGAATGCATGGAGTGGGGAACTAGATTGCTAATGGGAACCCGTCATAAAGTTATATTTTGAAAATTAGATGGCGCATGCGCTATTCCGTGCACGCCATGCGACCGGCTTCGCACGCAGATCATAGCGTTCAAAGAACATGTTCAAAGCGGACAAACAGAATGTAAAAAACCCGAATGTAACATAATTCAATAACGTGATCGGCCCATTTTGTGTAATCCTATGGTACCCAATGGCAGGCTTGCGCGGCGCCAGTCTCGTTTTTGACAAGGGAATTTGTGACTTTCTTTTGGTCTGAATCAGTTGCCAACATTGGACAGTTCAGTACCTTGTCAAAGGTGATCTTGGAATACAATCTCCCAGGGAAACCCCCACCGATGTCCAGCAGCTTCATATCGAACCCGAGGGAGGTTCCCGTGTCGAACATTGGCCGGATGCGTCGAATCATTTCGCTGTAATATTTCGGGTCGTTGGACTGACTGCCAACGTGAAAGCTAAAAAGGAACAAAGTTTGAATATTTTTTCAACATTGCAAAAACAAAGCGATGAAAACGTCTTGGATAAGACTTCGTTGTTTATTGTAAGTATCACATCCGTCCCTTCGTGAAAACGGTGGCGTCGAGTAAACAGAAGCTCGTTTTCAGAATATGACGTTTACATCGCGGATATTGTAAATTAAAGAAGGGATTTATTTTATTTTTATTTATTGTTTTGAGGGTGGGGGGAGGGTGGGGGGGGTTCCCACGTAGTATAAAGAATTGTTAAAACCGAGCCCAAAGGTATTCCTTTTTTGTAAAAATATTAAATGCGTGTTTCCATAGGTCCGAAAATTGGGATTATTTCTTTGGTATCTATTGCAGATGTATTTTCCCTATTTAGCCCTCAGGGCGAATTCCAAAAAAAGGTACCGGTAAAACTAGAACTGTCTTTTTTGAAACAGAACACATGCTTTTCGGAATTATTTTTTTATAACGTCACTTTGAATTTTGCATACTAGTGACAATATCTACCTACCCCAAGGGTTGATAAAAGTCATGATATTCTTTAAATCAAACAAATCAGATTTTATAGAATTTTAATCAGATTTTCTTTTTATTTAAATCAAGTTTTTTTTTTACTATCGCACCATTGGCATCAAACACATTTTGTTCTAAATAAGTCAATTTAAATTACCATCATTGAAAGTCGAGTATAACCACACACAATTGTTCATGAAATCAGTACTGAAATCCCTTTCATTGATCATATTCTTTTCTAGAATACAAAGTTTGTCTTAAAATCTCTGTTACAACATCACCATCATACTGCACATTTCTCATCCAAGTTGATAACAGGAACCCCCTCCTCTCTACACACAACCATGGTGGAATAAAACTATTTAATGCAGCCACTATATTTTTTTAACGCACTGTCCTTATTTTGATCCCGTAAAAGTTTTTACGATTTTTGCGGTGGAAATATTGTCATTTGGCGTCATTTTGCATTTTCAGCCGTAGAATGGGAACCAGACAATGGAACTTTCAATGGACAGAGCACCATTGAAGATTTAGGCCTACATGTATGTTAAAATATAGACGATTTAGCAGAGACGATGATGCAAAATTTACAATTTTGGAAAACGTACAAATTTATTAAAAATCATTAAAAGTCCCAACACAACATTTTTTAATTGTCATTTTTATACAACTCAGCAGAAAGTCCTTAATGCCTGATGAACTGGATACAAAAATTCACTCGGGGGGGGGGGGGGGGGGAGTGGGGGAGGGGCATGGTCGGGGGGGGGGGGGTTGGGGGCGGGGGGTCAATTGATAGGCGCATTACATGCATTGAGTTATTTAAACTATGAGAGGAATACTGTATCATACATTAGTACATTAGTACATTACACACACAATGTACTTCAGAATCATATGCATTGTACACAAGATAAATGTAGTACAGTGTTTCAGGAAACTGGCCTACATCCCTTTAGAGTGAGTATAAGCGATTTAAAGTTAATGACAGTCGGGTCTGAATAACAGAAATTGTTTTACATTTAAAAAATAACAGAAATATAAAAATAATCAAAACGTGATTTTTATTAGTAATTTCTTTTATTCTTTCAGTGATTTAAATCATGATTTAAATCATGATTTAAATCAATGATTTAAATCAATGATTTAAATCAAACAACCCTGACCTACCCACCAATTTTTATGACGATCGAACCTACGCTTATACGTGTTTCAAAAAAGCACATTTTTGATGACCTCATCGTGATGTCACATTTTTCACATTCATATATAAATATCTGCGGCCTAAGAAACCTATTACAAAAAGAATTTCGAATTGAGCATGTTCCGTTGACGAAATATGGCTGAAAGGTAAATATCAATATGAATTCGTATGATAACGTCATCATGACGTCACGTAAATTTTCATCTATAACACATGCCGGTCTACCACCATGCCAACTTTGAACCAAATAGGACGAACGCTTCTCTAGATATAGGCACTCAAAAAATGCACATTTACGATGACGTCACATGACACGTGATGACGTCATCATGACGTCACATCAATTATCATTTATAACACGTACTTGTCTGTGGGCATGCAAATGAACCGGATTGAACGTAGAGTTCTGGAGATAAAGGGCTTCAAAATATGCACCATTAATGTTATGGAGCACTCCTTTTAGAATTTCCTTGTGGAGACCTATTCATCCTTTTGTCCTCTATTGTTTCTCTGTCTCCATAAGGTAGCGAATTTAGGGTTTATAGGCTTTATAAGAGTTAAAAATCTTCTGATGTCATTATTTTGAAGTGATTTTTTGGACGGGAATATTGATGTCAATATGCACGATTTGCGATGTCCCTTCTGAGCCACCATACCCCATTGGTACATGCTGTAACACTATGCCGCGTGTCGCGCCGCGTGTCGCGCCGCGTGTCGCGCCGCGTGTCGCGCCGCGTGTCGCGCCGCGTGTCGCGCCGCGTGTCGCGCCGCGTGTCGCGCCGCGTGTCGCGCCGCGTGTCGCGCCGCGTGTCGCGCCGCGTGTCGCGCCGCGTGTCGCGCCGCGTGTCGCGCCGCGTGTCGCGCCGCGTGTCGCGCCGCGTGTCGCGCCGCGCCGCGTGTCGCGCCGCGTGTCGCGTGTCGCGCCGCGTGTCGCGCCCCGTGTCGCGCCCCGCCAAGCCACACATAGCTGTACGTTCGAGTGTGGAATAAATTAACAACGCGCCACACGACATCCAAGGTTTTCTGCCCTTCCCAGAATTTGTTGTTTTATATCGTTTTTGATCTAAATATCGAAATGGCTGTTATTTCACACTTGAGTGAGCCACGATCATGAAAATGTTTAATTAGGTAAAGCAAAATTCAATGTATACATGTATATAAGCCGTTTTGTCATATCAGATTGCTAAATATACTCATTTTTTAGCATGAATTTAATGACCTTCAGATGACGGTCATCATAACGTCACGTCAATTGCCATCTATTACATACCCTGGCCTACCCGCATACAATACTGAACCCAATCGGACGTACGGTTTTCCAGATATCTGACCTTAAAGTATGCACCTTTAAGATGACGTCACGTGACGCATGATAACGTCATCACGACGGCACTTGTCAAAGCAAATATTCGCAACGTGGTCTTGGCCTGTGTCATATTTGGAGTCAATCTGATCAACGACCGCAACATTTTGAGATTAAAATGAAATTTAAAACTGAAAAATTCATAGAAAATCAGCCGATGACGTCACTTCGGATTTTATATGCTAGTGGCAATATCTACCTACCCACCAGTTTTCATGACGATCAGACTTACCCTTATGTGTTTAAAAATAGCACATTTTTAACGACATCATCATGACCTCACATTTTTACATTGATACGTAGGTATCTATGACGTAACAAACCTATTACAAAAAGAATTTCGAAATTAGTATGTTCCGTTGATGAGATATGGCTTAAAAGTTCAAAAATTAAAAAATTCCTATAAAATCGTATGATGACGTCACTATGACGTCACATCAATTTTCATCTATAACACGTGCCGGCCTACCAGCATACCAACTCTGAACACAATCGGACTTACGGTTCTCTAGATGTGTCCTTCAAAAATGCACTTTAACATGACGTCACGTGACACGTAATGAGGTCATCATGACGTCACGGTTCGATCCACACATTCAGTATGGGATCTTTGTTTGGCAAAGTATGATGAAGATATGAGCTTTGGAAGTGACCAAAGTGCCGCACAGCAAAAACGTGTACAAAGTCTATGGGATTTGAGGGGAGAAGAAAAATAATTCAGAACAAAAACAATACCTTTTCCGCAAAGATTGCGGAAAAGCTAAAAAAAAATCACTTATGTTTTTGGCGATTTATTGACTTTTGAGCTCTGCCACTCTTTTAGGACTTTAATTAACGGAATTGCAGGCATAAAAGCAAACTTGTGCAGGATCGTTTAATTGGCATGATAACACTAAAGTTGTTGGTGTAAGCCCAGGGTCGTTCATTGTTAATTATGGGTGTGTGACAGTGGCGCTCACCAAACTATTTCGGGAAAACTCAAGGTCAAAAGGCCTCTCAAGGTGTGGGCTACAAAAGACAAGAAAAGACAAGAAAAGACAGGGAAGGAAGGTATCTAGGCTATTCACATTTGTTTGAATTTTGAAATACATGCATAGGTGAAAGGGAAGCAGGTTACAGGTAAGGAGTTCTAAAGAGAGGCAGTATGAGGGGAAAAGCTTGAAGAGTATCTCACTGCAGTACCAGCCTTTGGAACAGCAACAGTGAAATGAGACAGTCAGGCAAGTGATGTGACTGATTGTGAACTTTTTAAATTTGTTGACTTAGTATCATGAGCCCTAATTTATAGAGAACGCATTATACGCCATCTTACCTCACACCGATAATCTGGAGTCCCAAGTCCTTAGCAAGCTCCATTAGAGGACGTACTTCTTTGCCGTGACATCCGAATTTGATACCAAATTTCAAATCAGATGTACTGTCTTCACACACAATCCGAAGAACAAGCCTCATGGAAATAAATACATTAAAAAAGACGACCCTTTAAGCAAGCTACAATAGCAGAAGCAGAAACTACCCGAGTCCTTTTATGTTTTCTAGTTACTTTCTGTCCACGATTACAGCTTTCAACGTGACCTCAAAATATAACGAGATTTGACGATAATGCATACTTGCGGGCCATTGTATTGGAGCCACAACGTATGCGGCGTCCGATTTTATGAACTTATATTGTTATCTGACTTGCCTGAGCCGGGAAGTCATAATAATGTGGTCTTGTGATGGAAAAAGAGGCAATACAAATTTAATATTACAACTTGATGACCAAAATAATAATTTGACCTTTACTTCCGACCAACCTATCATTCAAACTGCTATGTGGTAAACACAGACTAAAACGTATGTAGCAAGACTACAGTCAGTGTTTGGTTTGGTACCAAGACGTTCATATGAGAGTAACACGTGCCATTATTTTTAGCAAGGATATGTGAATCCATTAGTATGGGTGATATATTGCAAAAACTGTGATGTTAAATTAACACCGTGTTTGAACCATCCGTCCAATATAGATACTACGTGGTGTAAGTTTAGCACCACAGTGTATGCAGTGTTTGCAGTGTAAGTCCTTATTATAATAATATTTTTCCTTGTGGAATTATTTCTCCGGAATTTATTTTCATAAGCTAAATGCCTAGGTATTACTTACTGAGCGTCTGGGTATACGCGTTTGACCTTGTGTAGCTCTTCTGCCGTGTCAAAGGTCATGAGTCGTACTCCTTTCTCCCTGGCGAAGCGAAGATGCGACTCCTGTTTGTAGGGATGAGCGTAGATAATGTCATCCGGGCTTGCGCCTAGATCGAGAACAGTCTGTATCTCTTTCTTTGAACAGAGAAAAGACACACCAGAAGAAAAATTACTCCAGTATTCCTCATGTTATAACCATGGATAGACCACCACGTCTCCAATCCCGACTCCCGACTCAGAGTTGTCCAAATGCGTCTCACTCCCCTTGCAATTGCTCATGATCACCATATACACGGAGTCTCAAAAACGTAATCCATACTCAAAGGGTTAATATTGAGAAAGTATTATTTCACTTTACATTTAACACGTTCATATTTAACTGTTGATTTTAATTTTTGCCTTTTTAAAGATATAAGATCAAAATGTGGCTACTTTTCCGTAAAAATGAAAAGTCTTGGCTGAAAATCGATATCAGGCAATGTAGCCT
Organism: Hippasteria phrygiana; assembly: GCA_037893225.1. Lineage (NCBI taxonomy): Eukaryota > Metazoa > Echinodermata > Asteroidea > Valvatida > Goniasteridae > Hippasteria > Hippasteria phrygiana. The sequence goes on from JAZGUH010000488.1 coordinate 1,358,776, forward strand.
CAAATTTGGCCCCAAATACGACATGCATGCAAAACTACGAGTAACCTAACAATAAAAAAATATTTATGAAAAACGACAGTTAAATGTAAACGTGTTATTTGTTATTGTTTCTGCATAAAGTAGAGGCGATACGCTTTCCAGCGATATCTTGGTTACATTCCTCCTTTTATCCATCATAAATTTTTGAGCACCATTGTCTTGAAAATGGGATGCGAAATCAGGCTTGGGATAATTTTGTATCTGTTGGATGTTCGAGTAGCTAACGTCAAACAGCAACAATGTGGCTTTTTTGAGACACTATATACAATTTATAACTGTAATTACACATTTATATAAAATGACGCAGAAGAACGTGCAGATCAAATTGGCGGGAGATTGTCCCGTCTATTACACCCGCCCCTTTACGTATACACCAATAACAGCCGCGCGCGCCATATATGTTAGTCACGCATGTCGGACCATAGTCGCGGCTGTGATTGGTCAATACATTTAGGGGCGGAGCTTAACGGATCGTTTCTGTCATGCTGCTTAAAGAGGAACTAAAACGGCAATTTTTTTTATTTTTTTGACTTATCTGATAGTTTATGCCTCCCCAAAACTAATGTAACAAGTTTCATGATTCTGAAAAATCAAAAAAAATATTTTTGAGCCTTTTCTTTCTGAGCCACTTTGACTCGATTCAGAAAAGGCCGAGGTCAACTGCGTGTCGTATCGCGCGAGTATTGACGTATACGTGTAGAAACATATGACGTCACTGTATTATACGACAATGTTTTACGTAGAGTCTGTACGTATTTTTTGGTCTAAGGCTAGTATTACTTGCTGTGCTTTTTGCTCATGATTCAGGAGTAACACTACGATAAACATATTTTAAAGTGTTGACATCTTTGTGAGACATTTAGAATTGGGGTTGTAGGCTTGTTCTTGCTGAAAAGCTAGTTATGAGTCATACTTTCCTTTGTTTGCAGTCGGCTTTTATTGGAACCTGCGCGGTGAGTTGTGTGTGAGCTGATGCTATACTCTAGTCTGGCAACTTTGCTTATGCAGCCCTCATAAGGACCCGCACCTTCTCAGAACCATACACACAATTTCTGTTATAAGGTACCAGACTCAATCGCATGCAGCGCATGCGGCATATGGTGCCGTGCGTGTACAATGCATGTTGAGTCAAGCGAGCGTAGACAGGGAGACGGCCGGGGCTCTGGCTGCTCAAGACGGCAACCGCAGGCAACGTCGTCGCGGTGCTGCGCGTGAGTCCGGGGCACGATTGGAATGCTCGGTGCCTAGAGTTGGAATGGCTCCAGCCTTCAAACGGAATTGTGCCTTCAAACCCAGCTGAGTTTTCATACTAACACTATCATCTATACAGTCTTTGGCGAAATGTTCTGCACATATTTTCGACCATTTCGACAGCCCAAAATCAGATATTGTATTGTCTACAAAGCGGACCCACTGTCGCCTTTGAACTCCATTCAGCACTGGGAATCGCAGTAAGGTTAGGTCAGGGTTTTTGTCGCTGTTCCTCGTGCAACCCCCAACTACACACGATCGAGGCATAATGATTATCTCAGAACCATGCTCATACTGAAATAATATCAAAATTAGACAAAATAGACGGGAAAACGGAGGAGTTAGGTCGACAAAAACTCTTCAGCAGCACCAACTCCACGTACGTACATGCATAGTGTTTGGCTGTAGCATCAACCGACTCTACACGTTTACGTCACGGGGTCACGTACATACATTTAACATACATAATGAGCTTTCGCGAAACAGGATAAATGGTTCAGAATAACAACCCTTTTTTTTTTTTATTAGAAAATTCCTCTCGTCTGCAAACTAATCTCCATCAGTTAAAAGAGTATTTAAACTGTCGGAAAAGTCCAAAAAGTCAACAAAACAATTTGCCGTTTTAGTTCCTCTTTAAATCTCATACTCTTACTTTACTAGCGCAGTCGAAACTTCTGCCAAGTGCAATCAGTATTCGCAGAATCAATGGATCCGGGTTACATTTTACAGCTGCAGAATAAAGACACAATATGTGCACAATATTTAAAACAGAATACATGTATTTAACAATTTGTAAACATTCTCCATATTCAAGCAGTGGCGTATCTGGCGGGGGCGGGGGTGCAAGTTCCCTTCCACAGCCTGATTACAGCCGTGCGGCACCTTACTGTAACACCAACCATGGACACAGACCAGTAGCGTATCCAGCTTTTTGTGCCAGGGAGGGCAAACAACATCTGAATCGTCTTAAAATCGACTGAAAAACACTATTTCTTTTTGTTTTTTCTGACGCTTCAAATGCCGCCAGGGGGAAAAGTTGCCAACAAACCCCCCCCCCCCCCCTGCTGGATACGCCACTGACAGACACAGCCCTAGCCCTCGGGCTACGTTGAGGTTCAGGCTTCGAGCTAAATTTGGGGTTTGGACTACAGATAAGTTTATGCCTCGGGCTGTGCATTTAGGGCATGTGCTACATTTAGGCACAGGGGCTATTTTGCTGGGGATTGGACAAAATGTTAGGTGTAGGTCTTCAGCTACATTTCGGTCTCGGGCTACATTTAGGTCTCGAGGTACATTTAGGTGGCACACAAGCACTGTTGTTTTCAAGCAGTAAAAAATCCAGTCAAACAGGAACAATTAAGAAAGAACGGCGTTGAGACAAAGAAGGAAGGACATCTTAGGCCGTGTCCAAATTTTCGGCCACGGCTACGGCTACGGCTACGGCTATGGTTGTTTCTAAGGAGTTAATTGCTAATCCGTCAGAATGGTTTCCCCTAATGGTTGCAACCCCTTAATAGCAACAGCCGCAGGCGTAGCCGAAAACCCGGTAACGGCCTGATATTCACCGTAGAATGTCTGAACATCGGGCAGTAGCTCCCTCCACAAGTTGTCTTTAGCTATTACATCACCGAGGTCATAGATGATAAACGGGTCTTCTAGATCCTAAACGCGAAAATAAAGTAGAAGTCCCATGTAGTTGTAAATGTCAATGTAATGAAACAATGTATAAATTCGCACACTTGTCAATCCGGTCAAAGGTTTTGTTTTCAAAATGTTGATATTTTGTTTTGCAGGTAAATATGATTTAGGAGAAACCTTTACAAGTAAATAAGAAACCCAATAGGTTCCTTTATCACGATTAATTTATGTGCATAATTTTTTCCGGTTTATCACAGCTGCAGTTTAATATGGCATTGGGTCTTGCATTACGCAGCTTGATGCATAGCGCATATAGGAGGCGTTTGTCTCGAGTACTGCAAAAACTATCAGCGGTGTTAACCCTGGGATCTACCAACGGACTTTAACAACATGACAATTAATTTGTTTTTTCATTACTAACAATTTGTTCGGCCAATAAGGGTGACACTCCATGTATTCCTCAATCAATGTTTCTAGTTTGAGGTTCTCTGGTCACCTTTAACCTGGGGATTCCCCATTGAGAGCAATAAATCTGAGAAGTACTGGCAGTGTGACTAAGCCATATTGAATTGTATACAAATTTGATCCCTTTGTGTACAGCTACTCTTGCCGCTGGCTATCAAGGTTGGCAATCAATCACTGTTACTTTGACAGTTATACATGGTTTGGGGCCATGGATTTCGACCTTCACTTTAATTAGTAAAAAAAGGAAGGGTGAACCAACATGTACATTTCCAGTGGGCTTGAATTAGTAATATGTGGGCCCGCCCAGGGACCTCCATTCGACCTTTTCAAAGTATTAGACTTGTATTCTGTCCCCCAAACGAGGGTACATACGCGTAATACAAACTGACTTTTCACAACAGTCCACAGGAACAACCGCTTGATTTTTTTGACCTGGTGGCACACATCCCCTGAAATCCCCCAAATTTCATCTAATTGTTTAGTTACCTAACCTATTTCCAAGGCCTGAGCGTAACAATTTTAAAATAATGAATTCGATGGTAATATGAATAAATGTGGAAAACAAAACCCGAAGCATTGACGTTCAACATTCAGACTGGCTGCGGCCTGAACACGCAGCCAAAGCGCTACAGACAAAGGGCACCACTCTGAATTTTCCAATGTTAAATCGGTCCGACTTTTTGAAATCATATACTGAAATGATTTCCGTCAAGGATTTTCAGACAAATGGCGCATTTTCCAGTGACGGTGGTCTGTATTATTATGTTCTACTTTGAGATTATCTCTCCAACCATAGAAAATTTAGGACAAACTCTTTTTGTAGCACAATTGGAGCCTCCAAGATAATGTGTCCCTTTCAATTAACACCATGTTGGATCTATATTGATTTTCTTTAACAGACTTTTATAGAATTAAATACACTATAGACAACTTTGTTCCTCACAACTGCATTCACCACTGGAGAACAGGGTCATGGATCTTGATTTGTTTGCCATATTTAAGGTAATGCTTTATATTGTGACGTTACGGCCCTCGGGCGGAAGAGAGAACTCGGTGAGGGCGCTCTCGTCCTCCTCGCGGCGTGGCGCGGACGGCACACCGGAGGGTCTCTGAGCGGCTAGAGACGCGTCCGTTGGGATGGATACCGTCCCAGTATTGGACAGGTAGAAACTGGGCCCGGGTCACGTTACCTGCCGGGTCTTTAATTGAATGACAATGACCTCACACTCAACAACCAATAAGAAACAGGCTGGAAGACACCATATGACGTGTAAGAAACTCAACGTGTACTGGTTTATTCACTCTACTTTTCTAGTAGCTGTCAACAGAGGGCGTTCCTTGATTTGAATTACCAGAGGGCTGCGTAACCACGATACAGTCAGTAGTGAAAAACCCACCATAAACATCGAGAACCCAGGGTTTACCACAAGCGTAATTTTAGTCTTACGTAAGCTTAAGAGGCTAATTCATGGGTGTCGCCCCTCGCAGCAGCCTGCAAGAGTCACGGCAACAAGCCCCATTAACGACCGTGGGCTCCTTTAAAAGGTACCCTTACCGCACAACCAATATAGCCAGACCCTCAACTCACCTGCTCTACGCCGCACTACTGCTAATAACACCCGTCGCTCTATGCAAGTGCAACAAAAAAGTGTTCGTAATCTCGCCCAATACAAGACAAGACCGCTTTAACTAGGCTTATGCGCTGCCTTTTATAGCCTCGCGGCCTGCATTCGCTGTGCACTGAACGTGCGCTTGCATAATGTGTGCTGCACGTGGCTAGAACGGTGACCTCTGCCGTCCAATCACGTCGCGCTATGCGAGGCTACGCACTCTGCCTGCTGTATGACACTGCCCCTATACGCTGTGCTATGCGTGCCTATGCCATATCTTTAACTTTAGTCGTTAAAGTGCTACCTTTAATATATATTTGTGTCTAGCTGCACTATCACGGCTGTAAACAACTCACCTCACGAGTCGGCTCTGATTTGTGTTGAATCTTGTCCAATGCAATTTGCCGGATAGACGTTGTATGGTCGTAAAGGTTTAGCCGAACATGCGGTGTCTCGAAGAACTCCATCTTAAATCAAACAAAAGTCTGGCTTAGTAAAGCCAGATTATCAGCCGACATTCCATTAACTTTAATTCCAGGCAAAAGCAACAACAGCTGAATACCAGTCACAAGCAATAATAGGCTAATCCTGTGTTCACCAACTTGGTTTTGGTCTCGGGGTCTGCTACCCGGTCGGGCCAGCCCACGTCAGCGAGCGGTCTAATGTTTGAAGGCCGGCGACGTCGATCCGTTTTGGCAGCACACCACCCGGTTCACACACACACCCAAGCAAGCATTCAGCCCTAACACACCTCGAAGGACGGGGTTAATGACGAAAATAACAGGGGACGGACACAAATAATGCAGAGCCAGTCTTCTTTATTCCTACACCCCGCGCCTTCATAAAGGCGCTTCTCCACAATTCTACGTCTCGCAAAGCTCACGTTTAATTAGTGTTCATTCGTTTTGAACGTACACAGGACAGTCATTTACGTCTCAACCAATAAAATGCCTTGCTTTTAAACGCTCCGCCCACTGTTACTGCCCACCGTGACCGTCCACTACCTTACCTTTATTATTCAAATTGTACAGCGCTTGTAGTAATTATAATAACAGGGCAAGAGGATTTCAACTCGCCATCAGTACAAAAATCAGAATAACATAATAGAATTCTACGCGGCAGGGTCTCGAACAGTGAGATGGAGTTGTGTACTGTATTGCGACTACTGGACATCATGACTTGATAAAGGAATGCATTTGAAACGTAACCCTGGGTAATTATAATGACTATTCAATCTCATGTTGATATTTTTCAAAAACATTTGTCTACCATTTCCCTATAACAATAAAAGTAAATACAAATCAATCTATCTTACAGTAACATGTACACTGTCATCGGAATCCTATTTCTTTAATCTCTGCCAAAAAATGTTATCAACAATATCACATGTATTACGAATAACTAATTATAAATGTTGTCTTGACTTAAGACCGAAACGGAGGTCAGCTAATTTGTTTAGTAAATTGTTGGTCTAAGTAGGGGTAGGGTCGCTACTTAGACTTACAATAGAAACAGTACGTATGGTTTGAAAGGGTTAGGTAGGGTACCGTCAGTCTTTAGAATTTGGAACGCAAGAAAACAAGGCTAAGGCGGGGTATACGATCACTATACTTAGACTTACAATAGAAACAGTACGTAGGATTTGACAGGCTGAGGTAGGGTACCGTCAGTCTTTAGAATTTGGAACGCAAGAAAACAATAAGGCCAAGGCGGGGTATACGGTCACTACTTAGACTTACAATAGAAACTGCGTAGGATCTAAAAGGTTTATAGGTAGGGTACCATATTCATAAAAAGCAATGCATTTGAAACGCAAGGAAATGTTAGGGTTAACCCTTGTGCTATTTAATAGGTCAAAATCAGTCAAAATTTCCTTCCACCTCCCCTGCCTATACTTTGTACACAGACAGGGTCAGATTACATGTGGTTTGTACATGTGGCAGAAGGGTCACAAACAATCACCTTGACTGATTTTGACCCATACAACAACATGGCTCAGAATGCATGTTTGCATAGGAGGGTTTTAAATTAAGGTAGACTATGGCCGGTATAGAATTAGAACGGTACTTAAGCTTTACAAAGGCTTGCTAAGGGTATTTTCAGTATTCAGAAACAGCACGACATTGGGAAATACAAAAATAAATAAAAGCCAACAAGTACTGTCACTCTGGCAGACAGACTAATAACGTGGGGCACGAAATGGGACACGCTCGGCAGATAAATGCGAGGATGAGCATCAATGATGAGGAGAGGGCACTGGCGGCGGAACGGGGGGGGGGGGAATTCCCTCCCCCCCCCCCCCCCCCCCACACTTTTCTACTTGGGGGAAATCCCCCAACACTTTTGGCAGTTCCGCATAAATATAAACATAGAAAAAAAGAAGCCGACCGGCGCTGCTTTGGCCATCCCACTTTCAAAAATGTTCCGCCACCTGTGAGAGGGCACTTGTTCTGAATGCTTATCGCCTCAATGGCCTCGTTGGGCCCTTGTTAACCACGTCACTTGAAAATGCTGACCTCAACCCCCACCCTGACCCCTACCCCGACCTTCTCCACCCAACCCTGACCACCCCTCACCCCCACCACCACCCCAGATCCCCACCCTGACACCCAGCCTGACACACACCCACCCATACCACCTCCGCCCCAAACCAGTACTGCTGCAGTAAGCCTGCAGTGTAGGCATCACATTTCACACACATTTTAATTAATAATCATATTGTAGGACCATTTTAGTCGACATTTTTCTCTAAATGCCTAAATGTTTCAAGGACCTTGAAATATTAAAATTAGCAACGACACTGTATAACCTTGATAGAATTTACAGTAAACAAATGTTATGTATGTACCCATATGTTGAACATATTTCTGGAAACTACATACTGTTTGGATTGACCCAAAATGTACTAAACAAAATTAGCTGGCCTCCGTTCTGGTCTTAAATAAGATCTTCATCAAAGACAACATTTATAATTATTTATTCATAATCCTACATGTGATATTGTTGATAACAATTCTTTATTTCTATTTGTTTCATTTTTGGCGGAGATTAAAGAAATACGATTCCGATGAAAGTATATATATATATGTAGGATTGTTTTGTATTTACTTTTATTGGTAAAACAAAAATGGTAAATACACTTTTTTGAAATTTTTTAACATGAGATAGAGTAGTGCACTAAAGTGACCCCATGTAGTATTTGAAATGCATTCTTTATCAAGTCATATAACGTCCAGTAGGAAATATACAGTACACAACTCTATTTCACTGTTCCAGACGCTGCCGAGTAGAATTATCTTTTGTTATTCTGATTTTTGTACCGATGACGAGTTGAAATCCTCTTGCCCTGTTATTATAATTAGTACAAGCACTGTGTAATTTGAATAATAAAGGTAAGGTAGTGGACGGTCATGGTGGGCAGTAACAGTGGGCGGAGCGTTATAAGCAAGGCATTGTATTGGCTGAGACGTAAATTATCGTCCTGTGTACGTTTAAAACGAATGAACACTAATACAACGAATGTGGCTTACTGATTCGTTAAGGTTTCAAGAATCGGCAATCACTGAATGAACCAATTACCAGAGTAGTATATACGGAGCCAGTGAGACCCCTATTGGCGGTGCTGCCTCGAATTGCGGCGCCACCGCCTCGAGGCGCGGTGCTGGCGGTGCTGCTGGAGCTGCCTCCCTCATTTGGCGGTGCAGCTGGCGCATAGCTCTTTCACCTTCTGCACCGCCTCCGAGAGTGGTGCCGGATTGTGTGTGGGTGGGTGTGTCAAAACGTGATGGGCTCGATGCCGATTGGTTAATTTAAAAATAACGGTCGATGCTGATTGGTTGATTAAAATTTGAAGCTCGATGCCGATTGGTTGATTTAAATGTGGCGTTCGGTGCTGATTGGCATGGTTGATTTAAATTTAACGTTCGATGCTGATTGGTTGATTTAAATGTGGCGTTCGATGCTGATTGGTTGATTTAAATATAACATTCGATGCTGATTGGTTGATTTAAATTAAATAAGTATTTTCGAAGTTTGGGAAAAATAGACACCGCAGACGAGGGGTGTTGACGAGTCTGCTGAACGTGTCAAATGTAAATTGCAATGTAGATGACGTCATAGGTGTGACGTCACGGACAATGGCGCACATATTGTGTAAGGGATGAGGATGTTCCGGACAAGATTAATCTCTGAAACGTATATGCTGCGTTCTGATTGGTCGATTGGTAAACAGTAATGGGTTGCTGTGGATACGAGAGGTCGGGGCAATAAAAGTGGGAGCGTTTGAATTCTGGCTGTCACTCGTGTGTCAGCCACTGAAGATATCACACTCTCTGCATCAACCAAATTTTATCACGCAATAAAAAGATGGACCCAGCACCAGGACCAAGCGTACCCCCGTCTTCCCCTTCTGGTGGTTTGGACAAGGGACCGTTTGAGTGTGTGAAGAAATTGACTCACACCCAAGTTAAAAAAGGCTGGCGCGAAGCTTACAGCGCGAGTGAGAAGAGGCCTTACTATTACAACATTTACACCCGAGAGAGTCTGTGGTCCATACCTACCTTCCAACCAACGCAACAGGAGGAGAGTCAGGCGGACTCAGGACCCGCACCGGACTTGCTGGCAGCTGCCATGGCAGAACTTTCCGGTACAGCGGATTTCACCCAGCCCCCGTTCGTGAAGGGAAAAGGCAAGAAGAGAAAGTTCAGCCCAGACCCCAACCAGCGGGAGAACGACAACCAGGCCGTCAGATTTCAAATTGGAGGTGAGCGTTACGTTTATGTCAAGCGTTTCAAGGGCCGTGTGTACGTTAACATCAGAGACTATTATTTCAACGAGGACAAAACTAAACTACTGGCAGGAAAGAAGGGGCTGAACCTAACGGCCGTGGAATGGATGAATTTGGCCGATCGGTGCAAGGCTATCACCGAGGCCATAGACATGGTCTAAATTGATCTTCACAGTGGATATCAACACTTACATTTCCTACTTTTTCTACACACTACAGATTCCACGAATCAGGACATCGTCGATCGGCGGGCACGGGCGAGAAGACTCACTAAGCGAATTCTGACCAAGCTCATCACGGATGAGATATTCACCATAGTCTACCGGGCGCAGGAACAGCTGGGCTGCGAGGGATGCGAGGAGGACTGGCCGTGTCAGTGGGACCACGCATGCCTGTTCTTCGGCATGACTCCCGAGAGCTGCCTCGATGATTTTCTATCCCAACACTTTGAGGAAGCCATACAATTGCTTGACACGGGGAAATTACTTCCTATATTTTATGCAGTAGCAGCCCTTTTGGGCGCTGGGTCGTTCGTGGGGGAAGGAATGGACTCGAACACTGAGATAAACTCAACGATTGCAGACATTTTGAATAAGTGGAAGACTGAGCAATCAGATATCGTCATTTCGTTCTATTCGATGTTTTTCAACAACACCACTGAACTTGTTCAATATACAGTTGATCTCATTGAGTGACATTTTAAATAACCTAAATAAATTGTTTCCGGGTTGTAAAATGTTCAAGTCATACCCAATGATCTAAATGGTTGATGTCGCTAATTTTCTCGTTTTCATTTATATTTAGTAAAATAGGTACTTGTAATTGGTATTGTTGTTGCTAATGTGGTGGTGGGTAAAGTTTCAAGTTTGACCAAACAAACGAATTAATAAAATGATTGAGGAGAAGAAAAAAGAAATCAGAAATTCTTTAGTGTGTTCATTTGATGTCTGTTTAAATATAATTATTTAATTAGTAGTCTAACGTTAGTATCAAAATTATATATACAAAAAAACAAACAAACAAAGAAAATAAAAAACAAACTAACACGGATTTGCTTAAAATATAAAATAATAAAATATTTTTAATGCGGGTAGGCTATATAGGTAAATCAAAGAGTGGTTGTATAACCAATGTAATAAATGAACGTACTACTCAAACATATCCGCCTATTCAAGGTTATTCACGTCCGGTGTTGTTCGCAAGATCTTGTTCCTTCCCATTGCCGGCGTTTTGACTTGGGTGTTTACCATTTCCTGCATTTTGACTAGGTTGTTTATCCCATTTCCTGAGTTTTTTCTTTATCTGTGTGAGACCATGGAGAAGGTCAGTACAATTATAGGTACGTAATTAGGTGGTATTGATGGGCATGAGGACTATAGATGCTTTTAATCACCCTACTGTATTTTATAAGGTCTACATAGTATAGCTGGTCTGTATAGTGTAATTAATGATTACATAGTTCATCGATGGGCTCGGGTCAAGGAATTATAATGGAATGGTTTGCTACGGTTTAGTCAGGACATACATTCTTTTAATTAAGAGCTCGGAGACTCTGCGTGGCACTTCATATGTGTTGGGGACTGCTTGCAATGAATGCGTGGGTCTGTCGTTCATACTTCAGACAGAGCGGAACACCATGGGGAAAGGAATACACGGAGTCTAACCTCGATCAGGTAAACCTATTCCATTTTGCCATAAAACTCAAATAAATTCAATATTTGTTCATGTGTATTCACTCATTTATTTATCGGTACAAACTCTGCCCATTTATTAAAGATTTCCTTATTCGTCAGTTCTATGTTTTTCTTCTTTAACATGGACGAACATTATGACAAGTAGTAAATTACATGACACTGTTGCTCCTAAATTTACTTGTTTTACCGGACCGGGAAGTACAAAGTGAGCCATGTAACGGGTTTTAAAGGTAAGCGTGCTAAAAGTTCACGTAAAAACTAAAACATAAAACATACAATTGAAATAATCAAAGTAGATTACGGAAAAAGCGAAAACTAAAAGTAAAATTTTTAAGCAAATGTACAAATTAAAAGTAAATTTGTAAAATATACGCTAATGTGATTAGCGTTCAGCATAAGGAAGTAAAATTATAACAATACAACAGTCTTTCTGAAACTGTTGGTCATTAATCATAACTGTCTTCCTCGCTATTCAAGTTCCTCTTCATCTTGTTGGAACAGTCCATCAAATTTGGCCTGGTGTTTAGGCATTACTCTGTTCAGGGCTTTCTTTACTTCTAGACCCTTATCTACTTTTTCTTCGAGATCTTCCACAATATCTTGATGAGTATCACTATCCTTTAGATGTAGGTAACTTGACAGAAAATCCTTGTATTTGTTGAAGAAGATTCGTTTAACCACCCAAAGAGTCTTTCGATTGGCTTTTTCCCTGGCTTGATCTTCACCCACACCACAGTTGACGTACTTTTCGTATTTTTTATTCCACATCTCTTCAGTGGCTTCTTTGGCCTCTTCCAACCAGTCTAGATAGGTGACATTGTCTTCCAATTCAGAACTAGACTCATCTTCATCTGATAATTCGTCATCTTCTACCTCATTTTCGGATTCCAAATACTTTTCCTCGAAATCTTCGTCTTCATCTTGCGTAGATTCAGTTTCAGAGTTGTCTATTTCTGAATCTTCAAATCTACGCCTTTTAAAATAGGATTCAGAATGATCCACGTCACCATATTCAGATTGAATAGCTTCAATTTCAGAATCATCGCCAACTTGATTCACTGTAGATTCTTCTGCAGCATGTACATCTTCTGCATGCCTGCGTAGGTTATATCTCCGTCCAAAGCTTTTGTTACACCGGTGACAAGCATGGGGTTTGACTGCAGCATTAACATTCATGTTGAATCTTTGAAGGTTAATCTCCGAATGACAAGAAAAGGATGAAATTGTTCAATATAAGCACTTATTTTGTTCATAACTCTGGTATTTGTGATCAATTGCTTATTTACTTATCTCGCTGCTCATTTGCTCTTTTTGTTGCTCATTTACTAATTTCTTGCTCATTGTGTTGCTCATTTGCTCATTTCTTGCTCTTTTTGTTGCTCATTTACTCATTTCGCTGCTCATTTGCTCATTCCTTGCTCTTTTTGTTGCTCATTTGCTCATTTCTTGCTCTTTTGCTCATTTCGTTGCTCATTTGCTCATTTCTTGCTCTTTTTGTTGCTCATTTACTCATTTCGCTGCTCATTTGCTCATTTCTTGCTCTTTTTGTTGCTCATTTGCTCATTTCTTGCTCTTTTTGTTGCTCATTTACTCATTTCGCTGCTCATTTGCTCATTCCTTGCTCTTTTTGTTGCTCATTTACTCATTTCGCTGCTCATTTGCTCATTTCTTGCTCTTTTTGTTGCTCATTTGCTCATTTCTTGCTCTTTTTGTTGCTCATTTACTCTTTTTGTTGCTCATTTGCTCATTTCTTGCTCTTTTTGTTGCTCATTTACTCATTTCGCTGCTCATTTGCTCATGTCTTGCTCTTTTTGTTGCTCATTTACTCATTTCGCTGCTCATTTGCTCATTTCTTGCTCTTTTTGTTGCTCATTTGCTCATTTCTTGCTCTTTTGCTCATTTTACTCATTTCATTATCTTTTTGTGACTCGTTTCGCTACGAAATGAGTAAAATGAGCAAATGAGCAACGAAATGAGTAAATGAGCAACAAAAAGAGCAAGAAATGAGCAAATGATCAGCGAAATGAGTAAATGAGCAACAAAAAGAGCAAGAAATGAGCAAATAAGCAACGAAATGAGTAAATGAGCAACAAAAAGAGCAAGAAATGAGCAAATGAGCAGCGAAATGAGTAAATGAGCAACAAAAAGAGCAAGAAATGAGCAAATGAGCAACAAAAAGAGCAAGAAATGAGCAAATGAGCAGCGAAATGAGTAAATGAGCAACAAAAAGAGCAAGGAATGAGCAAATGAGCAGCGAAATGAGTAAATGAGCAACAAAAAGAGCAAGAAATGAGCAAATGAGCAACACAATGAGCAAGAAATTAGTAAATGAGCAACAAAAAGAGCAAATGAGCAGCGAGATAAGTAAATAAGCAATTGATCACAAATACCAGAGTTATGAACAAAATAAGTGCTTATATTGAACAATTTCATCCTTTTCTTGTCATTCGGAGATTAACCTTCAAAGATTCAACATGAATGTTAATGCTGCAGTCAAACCCCATGCTTGTCACCGGTGTAACAAAAGCTTTGGACGGAGATATAACCTACGCAGGCATGCAGAAGATGTACATGCTGCAGAAGAATCTACAGTGAATCAAGTTGGCGATGATTCTGAAATTGAAGCTATTCAATCTGAATATGGTGACGTGGATCATTCTGAATCCTATTTTAAAAGGCGTAGATTTGAAGATTCAGAAATAGACAACTCTGAAACTGAATCTACGCAAGATGAAGACGAAGATTTCGAGGAAAAGTATTTGGAATCCGAAAATGAGGTAGAAGATGACGAATTATCAGATGAAGATGAGTCTAGTTCTGAATTGGAAGACAATGTCACCTATCTAGACTGGTTGGAAGAGGCCAAAGAAGCCACTGAAGAGATGTGGAATAAAAAATACGAAAAGTACGTCAACTGTGGTGTGGGTGAAGATCAAGCCAGGGAAAAAGCCAATCGAAAGACTCTTTGGGTGGTTAAACGAATCTTCTTCAACAAATACAAGGATTTTCTGTCAAGTTACCTACATCTAAAGGATAGTGATACTCATCAAGATATTGTGGAAGATCTCGAAGAAAAAGTAGATAAGGGTCTAGAAGTAAAGAAAGCCCTGAACAGAGTAATGCCTAAACACCAGGCCAAATTTGATGGACTGTTCCAACAAGATGAAGAGGAACTTGAATAGCGAGGAAGACAGTTATGATTAATGACCAACAGTTTCAGAAAGACTGTTGTATTGTTATAATTTTACTTCCTTATGCTGAACGCTAATCACATTAGCGTATATTTTACAAATTTACTTTTAATTTGTACATTTGCTTAAAAATTTTACTTTTAGTTTTCGCTTTTTCCGTAATCTACTTTGATTATTTCAATTGTATGTTTTATGTTTTAGTTTTTACGTGAACTTTTAGCACGCTTACCTTTAAAACCCGTTACATGGCTCACTTTGTACTTCCCGGTCCGGTAAAACAAGTAAATTTAGGAGCAACAGTGTCATGTAATTTACTACTTGTCATAATGTTCGTCCATGTTAAAGAAGAAAAACATAGAACTGACGAATAAGGAAATCTTTAATAAATGGGCAGAGTTTGTACCGATAAATAAATGAGTGAATACACATGAACAAATATTGAATTTATTTGAGTTTTATGGCAAAATGGAATAGGTTTACCTGATCGAGGTTAGACTCCGTGTATTCCTTTCCCCATGGTGTTCCGCTCTGTCTGAAGTATGAACGACAGACCCACGCATTCATTGCAAGCAGTCCCCAACACATATGAAGTGCCACGCAGAGTCTCCGAGCTCTTAATTAAAAGAATGTATGTCCTGACTAAACCGTAGCAAACCATTCCATTATAATTCCTTGACCCGAGCCCATCGATGAACTATGTAATCATTAATTACACTATACAGACCAGCTATACTATGTAGACCTTATAAAATACAGTAGGGTGATTAAAAGCATCTATAGTCCTCATGCCCATCAATACCACCTAATTACGTACCTATAATTGTACTGACCTTCTCCATGGTCTCACACAGATAAAGAAAAAACTCAGGAAATGGGATAAACAACCTAGTCAAAATGCAGGAAATGGTAAACACCCAAGTCAAAACGCCGGCAATGGGAAGGAACAAGATCTTGCGAACAACACCGGACGTGAATAACCTTGAATAGGCGGATATGTTTGAGTAGTACGTTCATTTATTACATTGGTTATACAACCACTCTTTGATTTACCTATATAGCCTACCCGCATTAAAAATATTTTATTATTTTATATTTTAAGCAAATCCGTGTTGGTTTGTTTTTTATTTTCTTTGTTTGTTTGTTTTTTTGTATATATAATTTTGATACTAACGTTAGACTACTAATTAAATAATTATATTTAAACAGACATCAAATGAACACACTAAAGAATTTCTGATTTCTTTTTTCTTCTCCTCAATCATTTTATTAATTCGTTTGTTTGGTCAAACTTGAAACTTTACCCACCACCACATTAGCAACAACAATACCAATTACAAGTACCTATTTTACTAAATATAAATGAAAACGAGAAAATTAGCGACATCAACCATTTAGATCATTGGGTATGACTTGAACATTTTACAACCCGGAAACAATTTATTTAGGTTATTTAAAATGTCACTCAATGAGATCAACTGTATATTGAACAAGTTCAGTGGTGTTGTTGAAAAACATCGAATAGAACGAAATGACGATATCTGATTGCTCAGTCTTCCACTTATTCAAAATGTCTGCAATCGTTGAGTTTATCTCAGTGTTCGAGTCCATTCCTTCCCCCACGAACGACCCAGCGCCCAAAAGGGCTGCTACTGCATAAAATATAGGAAGTAATTTCCCCGTGTCAAGCAATTGTATGGCTTCCTCAAAGTGTTGGGATAGAAAATCATCGAGGCAGCTCTCGGGAGTCATGCCGAAGAACAGGCATGCGTGGTCCCACTGACACGGCCAGTCCTCCTCGCATCCCTCGCAGCCCAGCTGTTCCTGCGCCCGGTAGACTATGGTGAATATCTCATCCGTGATGAGCTTGGTCAGAATTCGCTTAGTGAGTCTTCTCGCCCGTGCCCGCCGATCGACGATGTCCTGATTCGTGGAATCTGTAGTGTGTAGAAAAAGTAGGAAATGTAAGTGTTGATATCCACTGTGAAGATCAATTTAGACCATGTCTATGGCCTCGGTGATAGCCTTGCACCGATCGGCCAAATTCATCCATTCCACGGCCGTTAGGTTCAGCCCCTTCTTTCCTGCCAGTAGTTTAGTTTTGTCCTCGTTGAAATAATAGTCTCTGATGTTAACGTACACACGGCCCTTGAAACGCTTGACATAAACGTAACGCTCACCTCCAATTTGAAATCTGACGGCCTGGTTGTCGTTCTCCCGCTGGTTGGGGTCTGGGCTGAACTTTCTCTTCTTGCCTTTTCCCTTCACGAACGGGGGCTGGGTGAAATCCGCTGTACCGGAAAGTTCTGCCATGGCAGCTGCCAGCAAGTCCGGTGCGGGTCCTGAGTCCGCCTGACTCTCCTCCTGTTGCGTTGGTTGGAAGGTAGGTATGGACCACAGACTCTCTCGGGTGTAAATGTTGTAATAGTAAGGCCTCTTCTCACTCGCGCTGTAAGCTTCGCGCCAGCCTTTTTTAACTTGGGTGTGAGTCAATTTCTTCACACACTCAAACGGTCCCTTGTCCAAACCACCAGAAGGGGAAGACGGGGGTACGCTTGGTCCTGGTGCTGGGTCCATCTTTTTATTGCGTGATAAAATTTGGTTGATGCAGAGAGTGTGATATCTTCAGTGGCTGACACACGAGTGACAGCCAGAATTCAAACGCTCCCACTTTTATTGCCCCGACCTCTCGTATCCACAGCAACCCATTACTGTTTACCAATCGACCAATCAGAACGCAGCATATACGTTTCAGAGATTAATCTTGTCCGGAACATCCTCATCCCTTACACAATATGTGCGCCATTGTCCGTGACGTCACACCTATGACGTCATCTACATTGCAATTTACATTTGACACGTTCAGCAGACTCGTCAACACCCCTCGTCTGCGGTGTCTATTTTTCCCAAACTTCGAAAATACTTATTTAATTTAAATCAACCAATCAGCATCGAACGTTATATTTAAATCAACCAATCAGCATCGAACGCCACATTTAAATCAACCAATCAGCATCGAACGTTAAATTTAAATCAACCATGCCAATCAGCACCGAACGCCACATTTAAATCAACCAATCGGCATCGAGCTTCAAATTTTAATCAACCAATCAGCATCGACCGTTATTTTTAAATTAACCAATCGGCATCGAGCCCATCACGTTTTGACACACCCACCCACACACAATCCGGCACCACTCTCGGAGGCGGTGCAGAAGGTGAAAGAGCTATGCGCCAGCTGCACCGCCAAATGAGGGAGGCAGCTCCAGCAGCACCGCCAGCACCGCGCCTCGAGGCGGTGGCGCCGCAATTCGAGGCAGCACCGCCAATAGGGGTCTCACTGGCTCCGTATATACTACTTACCAGTGTGATTGTATGATTAATAATCTATACTGTGATTGGGGTCTCGATTATTTAAATGAATCAGAACTCACGCTTCGTATGAGGCTCCTTCCTTGGACCTAACGTGATTCGCTTATTATTTGTACGTCTGCTCAGGACGATTGCCAAACGGGAAAAAAGGACGAGTCACGCCCGCTCTTGTTTTTATACTAAAATGCCACGCTAGGCTGGTGCCCTCCAACTTTGTGGCCTGTACTCGTAAAAGACGGCTAGAAGGTAGTCTAGCAACCTAGCGAAAAACTCGATTCTGGTATTAATCGATTCTGCATTGCGTTACAGTAGCCACGCAAGGATACTTTTCAATGGGCCGTATTTGTGCTAATGGGCCGATTCTTGAAACCTTAACGAATCAGTAAGCCACATTCGTTGTATTAGTGTTCATTCGTTTTAAACGTACACAGGACGATAATTTACGTCTCGGCCAATACAATGCCTTGCTTATAACGCTCCGCCCACTGTTACTGCCCACCATGACCGTCCACTACCTTACCTTTATTATTCAAATTACACAGTGCTTGTACTAATTATAATAACAGGGGAAGAGGATTTCAACTCGTCATCGGTACAAAAATCAGAATAGCAAAAGAGAATTCTACTCGGCAGCGTCTGGAACAGTGAAATAGAGTTGTGTACTGTATATTTCCTACTGGACGTTATATGACTTGATAAAGAATGCATTTCAAATACTACATGGGGTCACTTTAGTGCACTACTCTATCTCATGTTAAAAAATTTCAAAAAAGTGTATTTACCATTTTTGTTTTACCAATAAAAGAAATACAAAACAATCCTACATATATATATATACTTTCATCGGAATCGTATTTCTTTAATCTCCGCCAAAAATGAAACAAATAAAAATAAGGAATTGTTATCAACAATATCACATGTAGGATTATGAATAAATAATTATAAATGTTGTCTTTGTTGAAGATCTTATTTAAGACCAGAACGGAGGCCAGCTAATTTTGTTTAGTTCATTTTGGGTCAATCCAAACAGTATGTAGTTTCCAGAAATATGTTCAACATATCGTCACAGTTTTCACGAACAGACGAATTTTGCCTCTCCGCACTAAACTAAAGTTACAAGAAAATCAGGTTTTAAGCTGCTCACTTTTTAAATTGAAGATAGTACCTGCGTTCATACCACATGTTGATTCAGTGTTGACACTATGTTAAAGTTCAGTTCTCGGTCTTTCACAAGTAATTGGCAGCTAAGCGATAAGTCAATTAATTACAGAGTTATTAATTGATTAATAACTTTGTCTGTTCGTGAAAACTCAGAAGCGAGAAATGGCCTGTTTTGCCCCACAGAGTGTCAATTGTCTCTTCGTGAAAACCCAAAATCCATTTTCTGGCAATTTTGCCCTTCACAGCCCCATTGTATTAACACGGAGTTCAAATTCGTCTCTTCGTGAAAACCCAAAATCCATTTTCTGGCAATTTTGCCCTTAACAGCCATACTGTATTAACACGGAGTTCAAATTCGTCTCTTCGTGAAAACCTAAAATCCATTTTCTGGCAATTTTGCCCTTCACAGCCCTATTGTATTAACACGGAGTTCCGAATTGGCACTTCTTGAAAACCCAAAATCCATTTTCTGGCAATTTTGTCCTTGACAGCCCTATTGTAACATAGAGTTTTGAATTGGCTCTTCGTGAAAACCCAAAATCCATTTTCTGGCAATTTTGCCCTTCTCGGCCATATATACGCTATGGCTGAAAAGGACAAAATTGCCAGAAAATGGATTTTGGGTTTTCACGAAGAGCCAATTCAGAACTCTATGTTTGTGAAGGACAAAATTGCCAGAAAATGGATTTTGGGTTTTCACGAAGAGCCAATTCGGAACTCAGTGTTAATACAATAGGGCTGTGAAGGGCAAAATTGCCAGAAAATGGATTTTAAGTTTTCACGAAGAGACGAATTTGAACTCCGTGTTAATACAGTATGGCTGTGAAGGGCAAAATTGCCAGAAAATGGATTTTGGGTTTTCACGAAGAGACGAATTTGAACTCCGTGTTAATACAATGGGGCTGTGAAGGGCAAAATTGCCAGAAAATGGATTTTGGGTTTTCACGAAGAGACAATTGACACTCTGTGGGGCAAAACAGGCCATTTCTCGCTTCTGAGTTTTCACGAACAGACAAATGTATTAATCAATTAATAACTCTGTAATTAATTGACTTATCGCTTAGCTGCCAATTACTTGTGAAAGATCGAGAACTGAACTTTAACATAGTGTCAACACTGAATCAACATGAGGTATGAACGCAGGTAATATCTTCAATTTAAAAAGTGAGCAGCTTAAAACCTGATTTTCTTTTAACTTTAGTTTAGCGCGTAGAGGCAAAATTCGTCTGTTCGTGAAAACTGTGACGATATGGGTACATACATAACATTTGTTTACTGTAAATTCCATCAAGGTTATACAGTGTCGTTGCTAATGTTAATATTTCAAGGTCCTTGAAACATTTAGGCATTTAGAGAAAAATGTCGACTAAAATGGTCCTACAATATGATTATTAATTAAAATGTGTGTGAAATGTGATGCCTACACTGCAGGCTTACTGCAGCAGTACTGGTTTGGGGTGGAGGTGGTATGGGTGGGAGTGGGGTGGGTTGGGGTGGGTTGGGGTAGGGTGCGTGTCAGGGTGGGGATCTGGGGTGGTGGTGGGGGTGAGGGGTGGTCAGGGTTGGGTGGAGAAGGTCGGGGTAGGGGTCAGGGTGGGGGTTGAGGTCAGCATTTTCAAGTGACGTGGTTAACAACAAGAGCCCAACGAGGCCATTGAGGCGATAAGCATTCAGAACAAGTGCCCTCTCACAGGTGGCGGAACATTTTTGAAAGTGGGATGGCCAAAGCAGCGCCGGTCGGCTTCTCTTTTTCTATGTTTATATTTATGCGGAACTGCCAAAAGTGTTGGGGGATTTCCCCCAAGTAGAAAAGTGTGGGGGGGAGGGAATTCCCCCCCCCCCCCCCGTTCCGCCGCCAGTGCCCTCTCCTCATCATTGATGCTCATCCTCGCATTTATCTGCCGAGCGTGTCCCATTTCGTGCCCCACTTTATTAGTCTGTCTGCCAGAGTGACAGTACTTGTTGGCTTTTATTTATTTTTGTATTTCCCAATGTCGTGCTGTTTCTGAATACTGAAAATATCCTTCGCAAGCCTTTGTAAAGCTTAAGTACCGTTCTAATTCTATACCGGCCATAGTGTACCTTAATTTAAAACCCTCCTATGCAAACATGCATTCTGAGCCATGTTGTTGTATGGGTCAAAATCAGTCAAGGTGATTGTTTGTGACCCTTCTGCCACATGTACAAACCACATGTAATCTGACCCTGTCTGTGTACAAAGTATAGGCAGGGGAGGTGGAAGGAAATTTTGACTGATTTTGACCTTTTAAATAGCACAAGGGTTAACCCTAACATTTCCTTGCGTTTCAAATGCATTGTTTTTTATGAATATGGTACCCTACCTATAAACCTTTTAGATCCTACGCAGTTTCTATTGTAAGTCTAAGTAGTGACCGTATACCCCGCCTTGGCCTTATTGTTTTCTTGCGTTCCAAATTCTAAAGACTGACGGTACCCTACCTCAGCCTGTCAAATCCTACGTACTGTTTCTATTGTAAGTCTAAGTATAGTGATCGTATACCCCGCCTTAGCCTTGTTTTCTTGCGTTCCAAATTCTAAAGACTGACGGTACCCTACCTAACCCTTTCAAACCATACGTACTGTTTCTATTGTAAGTCTAAGTAGCGACCCTACCCCTACTTAGACCAACAATTTACTAAACAAATTAGCTGACCTCCGTTTCGGTCTTAAGTCAAGACAACATTTATAATTAGTTATTCGTAATACATGTGATATTGTTGATAACATTTTTTGGCGGAGATTAAAGAAATAGGATTCCGATGACAGTGTACATGTAACTGTAAGATAGATTGATTTGTATTTACTTTTATTGTTAGGGAAATGGTAGACAAATGTTTTTGAAAAATATCAACATGAGATTGAATAGTCATTATAATTACCCAGGGTTACGTTTCAAATGCATTCCTTTATCAAGTCATGATGTCCAGTAGTCGCAATACAGTACACAACTCCATCTCACTGTTCGAGACCCTGCCGCGTAGAATTCTATTATGTTATTCTGATTTTTGTACTGATGGCGAGTTGAAATCCTCTTGCCCTGTTATTATAATTACTACAAGCACTGTACAATTTGAATAATAATGGTAAGGTAGTGGACCGTCACGGTGGGCAGTAACAGTGGGCGGAGCGTTTAAAAGCAAGGCATTTTATTGGTTGAGACGTAAATGACTGTCCTGTGTACGTTCAAAACGAATGAACACTAATTAAACGTGAGCTTTGCGAGACGTAGAATTGTGAAGAAGCGCCTTTAAGAAGGCGCGGGGTGTAGGAATAAAGAAGACTGGCTCTGCATTATTTGTGTCCGTCCCCTGTCATTATCGTCATTATCGTCATTAACCCCGTCCTTCGAGGTGTGTTAGGGCTGAATGCTTGCTTGGGTGTGTGTGTGTGAACCGGGTGGTGTGCTGCGGGCCAGGCGGTAAACTGCCGCCAAAACGGATCGACGTCGCCGGCCTTTAAACATTAGACCGCTCGCTGACGTGGGCTGGCCCGACCGGGTAGCAGACCCCGAGACCAAAACCAAGTTGGTGAACACAGGATTAGCCTATTATTGCTTGTGACTGGTATTCAGCTGTTGTTGTTTTTGCCTGGAATTAAAGTTAATGGAATGTCGGCTGATAATCTGGCTTTACTAAGCCAGACTTTTGTTTGATTTAAGATGGAGCTCTTCGAGACACCGCATGTTCGGCTAAACCTTTACGACCATACAACGTCTATCCGGCAAATTGCATTGGACAAGATTCAACACAAATCAGAGCCGACTCGTGAGGTGAGTTGTTTACAGCCGTGATAGTGCAGCTAGACACAAATATATATTAAAGGTAGCACTTTAACGACAAAAGTTAAAGATATGGCATAGGCTTAAGCTTCCGTAGCTATACAGCTACATCTGACTTCATCTGATGAAGTAGCTGTACGAAAGCTTACATCATATTTTAAACTATAGTTAGTCTTTAAAATGCTATACCTTTAATATTAATCGTGAGGTAAGGACAGATAGGCGACTCATGTCTTGCGCTAAATGTTGTATGATCTAATGTGCTCAATTGTTTATTCCTCTGTTGTTGCAGGCAATTTGTCGCCTTCGTGTAAGCATGATACTTCCCATGAACACATTACATTTTACCCGTTTACATAAAATGTATTTTGCATGGATATTGTGACGCGACAGAGGGCGCACTTAATGTATAAACCCTTAGTATATATAGCACGCATAGCACAGCGTATAGGGGCAGAGTGCGTAGCCTCGCATAGCGCGACGTGATTGGACGGCAGAGGTCACGTTCTAGCCACGTGCAGCACACATAGCGCAAGCGCACGTTCAGTGCACAGCGAATGCAGGCCGCGAGGCTATAAAAGGCAGCGCATAAGCCTAGTTAAAGCGGTCTTAATAATAATAATAATTACATTTATATAGCGCGCATTCCATACAAATATGTTCATGTGCGCTGTACATTATACATAAAACAAAATTAATTACATCATACTATTATTCAGTTAAAAATGAAAATCATGATTCAAAATCAAAAGCTAGTTTAAAAAGATATGTTTTAACTTCAGTTTTAAACTTATCTAGACTCCTAAGATTCCTTATGTGACCTGCAGCCGATTTCACGAAACCTTGCGCAATTGCGCAACTCTACTTACGCCACAATTTATTGCGTAAGTTGCGCAACATTTTAAAATCGATTTCACGAAAGTTACGCAGTGCGTAAGTCGTTGACTTGCGCCACAAATTATGGCGTAACTCACGCACTCGTTTTAGGTGGCTTAAGTTGTTGGCACAAAACACCGAAATTATGACTTAGCTAGCTGAGCGTGAGCACAGCAGAGCCGTTAGTTGTTCAAATCATTAATTAAATTCACTAGTTTATTTCAGAGAGTAATTAAATGATCATCCGCTGCAGGTTTACCTGTGAGATATTTCCGAAAGTTGCCATCAATCTTTTTTTCGGAGCGATGATTTAAAAGTGAAAAGTTTCAAAATGGCGCCCCACAGTTTAATTTTACGACTGTTACATGTATTGTTATTGTTGTACTAAAACAGTCGTCGTAAAAGCGGTATTCAGCCTCGTCCGCGATGTATAAAATAAATAAAACATTGCGCAGCTACGCACTGTTTCGTGAAATGGATCGTAAGGATGTAGCGCAGCTGCGCAACATTTTTATAGCGCAAGTCTTACGCAATGGCGTAAGTTGCGCACGGTTTCGTGAAATCGGCTGCAGGAAGTTTGTTCCATAGTTTAGGGGCAGCTGTCTGAAAAGCACAATCACCTAGTGAAACTTTACATTTAGCACTCCCCGGAGTCAGTAACACACTATTCATTAAACGAAGACTATATCTGTTTTGACGAATAACAGACACCAGGTCACAGAGATACCCCGGAGCTGTTTCATATAAACATTTAAATGTTAAAATCAAAATTTTAAACTGAATACGATATACAACTGGTAACCAATGAAGGAGATGAAGAACTGGCGTGATGTGACATATACGTGGTGAACCGGTTACAAGGCGAGCTGCAGTATTTTGAATTCTTTGTAATTTACCAATGTGTGTACTGGAAAGACCATACAGTAAACTATTACAGTAATCTAGTTTGCTTGTTATAAAGGCATGCACTAAAGATTCTATAGACTGTCGAGTTAAAAACTTCCTGATCCTACGCAAATTATACAGGTGGTAAAACGCAGAACTACTTATTTTACTTACATGATACCCCAATTTAAGTTCAGAGTCTTGTCTTGTATTGGGCGAGATTACGAACACTTTGTTGGACTTGCATAGAGCGACGGGTGTTATTAGCAGTAGTGCGGCGTAGAGCAGGTGAGTTGAGGGGCTGGCTATATTGGTTGTGCGGTAAGGGTACCTTTTAAAGGAGCCCACGGTCGTTAATGGGGCTTGTTGCCGTGACTCTTGCAGGCTGCTGCGAGGGGCGACACCCATGAATTAGCCTCTTAAGCTTACGTAAGACTAAAATTACGCTTGTGGTAAACCCTGGGTACTCGATGTTTATGGTGGGTTTTTCACTACTGACTGTATCGTGGTTACGCAGCCCTCTGGTAATTCAAATCAAGGAACGCCCTCTGTTGACAGCTACTAGAAAAGTAGAGTGAATAAACCAGTACACGTTGAGTTTTTTACACGTCATATGGTGTCTTCCAGCCTGTTTCTTATTGGTTGTTGAGTGTGAGGTCATTGTCATTCAATTAAAGACCCGGCAGGTAACGTGACCCGGGCCCAGTTTCTACCTGTCCAATACTGGGACGGTATAATTCCATCCCAACGGACGCGTCTCTAGCCGCTCAGAGACCCTCCGGTGTGCCGTCCGCGCCACGTCGCGAGGAGGACGAGAGCGCCCTCACCGAGTTCTCTTTCTTCCGCCCGAGGGCCGTAACGTCACAATATAAAGCATTACCTTAAATATGACAAACAAATCAAGATCCATGACCCTGTTCTTCAGTCCATACCTCACGTACTGAGCTCGTATACGTGTACTCAACCTCGTCCCCAGGGTCTACTTTCATCCTTATTCTGGAGGCGTATTGCTCGAACGCTATATGGGGACGAGGTTGACGCGTACTGTTCTATTGAATTTTTCAGGTAAAAATTTTTTGTGCCGGACTCGGGCCGAGTCCTCGAGCTGGTCGAGTCCTTATTGTCCGAGTCCGAGTCCGAGTCCTGACTGATCGAGTCCGAGTCCGAGTCCGAGTCCTTGAAAATCGGGACTCGAGTCCGAACTCGAGTCCGAGTCCGGACTCGAGTCCTCCAGCACTGCTTCATACATGTATTATGTGTTGTATTATTCTTAAATTCTATTCTTAAATTCTTGCCAAAAATATTCAGAGTTGGAATTAAATTGGTATCTTTAAATTGAGTAAGAAACCACCTTAAGGTCTAGACAAATTTGATTTGTTCTTGGGTGTATAAGTGTCAACAATTATACTTAAGTCCGTAAACGCAGCATCTATTTTTTTAAGGAACAGAAGTCTTGCCAATGACAGCAGAATTTAATTCACAATGTTTCATTTACCTCTCATAAGTATTAAGTGTCAACAATCCAGGGTTGTTTGATTTAAATCAATGAAACGCAATCACTAATAAAAATCACGTTTTGATTAGGGGGTTAGGGTAACGTTTTGTATGCAATCTAGTCTGTTCTGACTCTGAGAAAATAAACTTTATAAGGAAACAAAACTGTACACGCCTACATGCACACGGTGATATTTAGGTAGCTGCATTTCATTTTGTATAGTTTTATTCCAAAATGGAAGGGTGGGGGGTTTTCCTGCTACCAACTTAGATAAGAAATGTGCAGTATGATGATGATGCTGTAACTTATACCACAGAGATTTTAAGACAAACTACATCTATGTATTCTAGAAAAGAATGTGATATATAAAAGGGATTTGACAAGTACTGATTTCATGAACAATTGTGTGCATTGTGGTTATACTTGACTTTTAATGATGTTCATTTAAATTGACTTATTTAAAATTAAAATGTTTTAAGCAAATGGTACAATGGTAAAAAATAATTTGAAACCGATTCAAATTAAAAGAAATATGATTTAAATAACAAAAAGTCTGATTTATTTTGATTAACCCTGCAACAATCATACTTAGTTATTTACTTCAATCTGTAAATATCGCTTATGTTTGGTTACAAATATCTTGCAAGTGATGACAGGATTTCATTTACAATTGAAGAAGTAGCAACATGGGTTTTCTATTCTTTAATTCAATTCTGGTTGCATTGGAATAAGACTGTTTGAAAAGATTATGACTCGTTTGCTTCATTTTCTTTTGTTTTTACATGAAATAAAAATTCAGTCACATGACTAATCTGATTAGTCATCAATTTGAATGATTAACTGCAAAAGTCAGCGCTTTTTTGGATTTAATCAGAAGACTATTTAATATTAGTCATTTTGACTGGCTTAGTTGACTAAGAAATATTAGTCATTTGGCTTGTTTAACTTTGGTTGGTCATTTCAGACGTAGGGCAGAACTAAATTGTATTAGTCAAAATGATTAACTTATGTTTAAAGTGTAGCCACTTTATTGCCCACAATTTTTTTTGTGCGGGATAACCTAAAATATACTGTTTTGTTTCGTTCTACGCGCAGATTGTTTTACGTAAATACTGTCGGAATTATGAGTGTCCTACTAATTTCAAATTTAAAACTTATTATATTTACATTGCCGGTTGAATTTATTATTTATTTTGGGGGGTGGGCATTTCTCATTGTAAAGTTCTTAATTTATCCAAAGCTGAACAAATTAGCAGTTTTTGGACGTATCCCTTCAGACTAGAATAATCGTTCGCTCTAAAATTGCAATTAGTGACATTTTATCCAAAGCTTAACAAATTAGCAGTTCGGTTTTAATTTTTCCAGTGTGGTGCGTCCCAAAAACGCGAACAGAGCAGCCTAAAGGGGCACACTTTTTGGGCGTGCCTCTATAGCGTTCGCTCTAAAATTGCTATTAGTGACATGCTCAACAGTTCAGCATATTTTTGTGCTACTAATTATGCATGCCGTAAATCTTTATAACTCGCTACCCAGCCAAAAGTACATTGTACTGTACAAATTGAAAACTCTAATTTTTGCCTGTCAATGCCGTACATAAGCTTGGAGAAGTACTTATGTAAACATTTCCATATTACTGCAGGTCGTGTTGCATGGTAATTTTAACAGCGCCCATGACCGCCTCATCAACCCGCTAGATCCGACACTGGATTAAACGTTTATCTGCATACATAGAATATATTTCAAGCAATCATTAATCAAAGGGTTTTGCAGTTATGATATTTGCCACACAGGTGCTGAGTGGCTGTACAAGGCCATTGAATATGGCATTACAGTTTTCCCCGTGTCGGAAAATGCTGCAATGCGCGAGAACAATACGTCAACATATTATACGTTTAGTGTGAAAATGTGCGTAAGACATCAGCGGAAAAGTCATAGAAGAATGTCGACACTATCTTGAAGCTACAAAGGTCCCTCCTCATTGGATCGTGCAAGTCGATCACAAAATCCAACGAGATTTGGCGAGAACACATTATCGGTACTTCCGGGCACACCGTATAACGTTGGCGGCGTCCAATTTTATATAACTATTTTGTTTCCGACTAGGCCGAACTGGAAAACTACAATTATGTTGTCTTTTGAGAGGGAAAGAATAATTTCAATTTACACTTTAAATACCTTGCAAAATGATGACCAAAGTAGGCCTACATGAAATAATAAAATTACCGGCGATGGGTCATTTTAGGAGACATTGCCATAGACTCGTGCAAATTCCTTTTTTAACTTTCATGAAGCCTAACCCCACTTTTCCCTTAACCTACCCACACGAATTTTGGTATATTTATGTTTTGGACCATTCTCTATCGATACAACTCACTTTCGACAGTAAAATTCTGCCTCTAAATATGAGCTGTGACATTAGGGAGACATTGAAATGTCACTTGTCTCCCTAAGGTATAACAAAATTATGACAAAAACGTCTCCTTAAGGGTACTTTAACAGGTATAAGGATAAGTTTTAGCTGAATTTCTGATGAATCTATCATTCACATTGCTCTGGGGGTAAATATAGACTTAAATAGTCTGTCGCTAGACTACAAGATGATGCAGGTATACGTTATTTATTTAAGAATCATTCTTCTGTGACATGTCGTGGAGGTGATGAAAATGTAGGGAAATGCCCGACGGGAGCGGGGACAGGGGCCGAAGCCTCGGCAGGGTCAGATTGTTCACTCCGAGGTAAGGGATGGACTGAACACGACGAATTGTTTTTAACTTCAATCTTGGCTTTATTACTCGCCACTCATCACCACCACTAATAAAGAAAACACCACTATGACGAAGATCTAAACAAAGCACAATACCTTGCAATGCAACACAGTAAAATAGATTAATTACATCAATTAATACAATTACATTTAATTAGTTAAAAACGTGCACAAATCTCTATGCATTAACTTTAGTGAGAATTTGTGAAAGTCTTAGGACGAAACCTCAACCTAATATATAATAACTTGATCCGACTACTTAACCGTAGTAAAATGATAAGGCGAAGATTAATGTCAAATACAGCTGACTTGGGTCTCATTTGCCAAACGTCTAGTTTTTGGGGACGCAAATGGTCAAGTTGTATCCATGGCTATGTCTGGTGTCAGAAGTCAACATCCGAACGTTAACGAGCGCCATGACCGAT
Source organism: Hippasteria phrygiana (assembly GCA_037893225.1). Classification (NCBI taxonomy): domain Eukaryota; kingdom Metazoa; phylum Echinodermata; class Asteroidea; order Valvatida; family Goniasteridae; genus Hippasteria; species Hippasteria phrygiana. The sequence goes on from JAZGUH010000488.1 coordinate 1,388,224, forward strand.
ACGTAAATATTAAAATAAATAAGCCAGAAGGAAATATGATACATATTGGGATTGATCATGACATACCCGTGTATACGTATACCACTGGACAATTTTGCTGTGCATGCTAAAAACAAAACACAGAACATTTGAAAAACATAGGTTCTCCCGGTTAATTCCACACTTGTACAAATTTGATGACAAATATTTCATTTTAATTTCATTCTGCAACGCTGTTGGGCTAATTTATAATTTCCTTTTCAAATATGCGCCAAAACAAGCTAATTTTGAGTGCAGAGTAATGCATGATCATAACATTCTCATCCGTCCTACTTTCGGCAAATTTGTCATTACTTAATTTGTTTCTTTTTCATTTCACTGTCTTGGCTCATACTGCGGAGTTTTTATGAACTGAATAGATATATACACGTAGTGGGCATGACATCCTAGTATAGTTTCCAATTGACTGGACTAGATTATGTTAGCTACGGTACTGATTCTACTTTTTAACAACAAGGCAACAATATGACTGCTGTTAGTTTTAATTTAGGCTTGGAGCTTTCAAATATAACGAGTAATCATTAAACAATGAGAGTAACGACATCATGTGCATCGTGCAAACACCCTGAAGATCATTAAAAATGTGTCCAAAACGAACGTTAATACTTTATGGAATCCACGTACCAACAACTACAAAATAATGTTTAACCCTGCGCTGCACTGGCGGCGTCACTTGGGGACGCCGTTTTTGTTGTTTTCCTTATACAAAATTTAAAAAACGCCCCCATACATTGATACTCCAGATATGCCTAGCCTGGTCCTTGCCGAAAAGCACTGTATAGTCACTTTGTGGCCTGGGTTGGAGGGCAAGCCAGGGTAAGCCATAGAAATGCATGTTTCAGGGAAAGTCCCATAGGGTTGTGCACAAACCACCTTCCTGTTTGTTCACAATGGGTTTTACCACGGGCATGTAAATGATAATGTCAATAGCCCAGCTCCAGATGGCCAGGCCTTTGTAGTCTGTCGACCCAGTCAAGGCCCAAGGTCTTTAAGAGGGCATGTGGTTTTTAAAAGGAAAAACAAATATATACGCTACAAGCACATGCTTTCCCAAAGGAAGCAGGCAGTGTCACCGTGTCAGTAGGAATTGGCAGTGCAGCGCAGGGTTAAAACGATAAATGCGTGGTATAGTTTGTAAAACTGAGTAAATAAGATGCATCAATGTGTGCATAGCCACAACCATGTTATGAACAACATTTTGAAAAACAATATTGTTATCTCCGTCTTGGATACTGTATTTTGATTGGCCTAGAACGATCACGTGTCCGGTCAATAAAAATGACTGGCACAACGGCACTCCAATCATTGAGCTGTATCATTGGTACCCATGCAATTTTCACCTATATACACTGTTGACGATAGTAAACTATAATGGGAGCAGCGGACTAGCAGACGATCAGCTGTTTTGATGCGTTTTTAGTTTAGTTTAGTTTAGTTTAGTGTTTAGTTTAGTTTTTAGTTTAGTTTTTAGTTTAGTTTAGTTTAGTTTAGTTTAGTTTAGTTTAGTTTAGTTTAGTTTAGTTTAGTTACAACGAGCATATTTTTAACACCCTCGGGGACGGGCATAGCACCCTCGGCTTCGCCCCGCGTCCCTCGGGTGTTAAAAACGTCATATCCACATCACAGCAGTCAACAATTGTTAAATGTAACCATTATTTGATATTGCACATTAGTCAGTCAGTCATTAAGCTCAATGGCAGCTTAGAATGAAAGTGCTTTAACTTTGGCAAATATCTATTTTGCAAATGAGTTATTCAACACTGCGCTGTCGTACATAATTGTGTCTTTCTAACAAAACGTGTACCCGTGATTGTGGCTGTGAGTTTGTATATGCCGGCAATCGTGGACCTAGGACAAAAGAATTCGGGCATAGACAAAGGGGTCCACGTTTGACCGAACGTCCACGATTGAAAATAGTGTTCAAAACCAATTGGAGGTCTTCCGAAAAAGTTAGAGTATAAACAAAAGAGGAACAAAAGGAGGTCCACGATTGCACCCGTTTACATGACTGGGTGCACATGTGTACATGGAGAAATTAGCTCACATGTCCTTCCTTAACTCAAACAATTATAATTTGCGTACTCCATTATCATAGGCCTACCCGGGATTTGACTTGGAGGAGGGATCACCATTATATATTTTCAAAAACTTTCGAATGTTTTTCAAAAAAGATTATTTGTCCGATTGTGTTCCCCCAGAAAATAAATTTTAAAGCTGGAGGGGGTGGGGGGGGGGGGGGGGGGGTTCTAGGCCTTTTTGATTTTAGTGGAGCCTTTTATACATCTATTTTACTACATACGCCACATACGCATAACCGCCCCAATTCGTGCAACTAACAAATAGGACAAAACTAAACAAAAACAACCAAAACAATTGGCAACTTTTTGGGGCTCAAGTCCCCAGGTCACCCTCCTTTGGATGCGCCAATG